>CM042898.1:22625000-23952500 GCA_023653625.1 Triadica sebifera | reverse complement strand
ATAAGGCAATTGAAACTTGTTTCTTGCTAAACCAAGAAACTAGGCATTCTCCAATGAAGTGATAAGTACTTGAAGTGTTTTTTTCTATCTAATACACTACCGGCATAATCAGCATCCGAAAAGCCAATGATATGAAAAGAAGTATTACTATGATACTATAGACCTAGATGTATATTGCCATGTAAATATTTTAAGATTCTTTTAACAACATTCAAATGTGATTCTTTAGGACATGATTGAAATCTAGCACATAAGCATACATTATGCATAAGGTATAATCAACATCCAATCATAGCTCTATAAATCTTTTCATTTATACTCTTACCTTTCTCATCTTTTTCCAATTTGGTTGATGTGCTCATTGTAGTCTTTGAAATCTTACACCTTTCCATTCCAAATTTATTTAATAGCTCTTTGGTATACTTGGATTGGTTGATGAAAATTCCATTATTGCTTTGCTTGATTCGAAGACCAAGGAAGAACTTGAGCTCACCCATCATGCTCATTTCAAACTCCCTAGTCATACACTTAGCAAATTCTTGGAAAAACAATTCATTATTGGACCCAAAAATGATATCATCAACATAAATTTGAACAAGTAACATGTCATGCTTGTGTTTTTTAATAAAAATAGTTCTATATACATGTCCTTTTAAAAAATCATTTCCTAATAGAAAAGCACTAAGCTTTTTATACCAAGCTCTTGGAGCTTGTTTCAAACTATATAAGGCATTAGTGAGCTTAAACACATCATTTGGCAATGTATGAGTTTCGAAACCAGGAGGTTGTTCAACATGGACTTCCTATTCTATAAATCCATTAAAAATGCACTTTTGACATCCATTTGAAAAATTTTAAAATTCATGTGGCATGCAAAAGCTAAAAGTATTCTATTTGCTTCTAATCTAGCGACTAGAGCATATGTTTCATCATAATCTATGCCTTCTTCTTGATTGTACCCTTTGGCAAATAATCTATCTTTATTTCTAGTTATAAGACCTTGTTCATCTAACTTATTTCTAAACACCCATTTACTACCAATGATTGGATAGTCCTTAGGTTTAGGAACTAAGGTACAAACCTTATTTTTCTCAAATTGGTTGAGCTCCTCTTACATAGAAATTACCCAATTTTCATCATTTAGAGCCTCATCAATATTATTTAGCTCAATTTGAGAGACAAAATCAAAATTAGAATCTAAAAATTTAAGATTAGATTTAGTACTTACACCCTTGGTAAGATTACCAATGATTTGTTCCATATGATGGTTTCTTATGAATTTTCATTCCTTTGGAAGTCTTGCTCTTGAGATTAAGGTAGTAAATTATCTTGTTGTTTCTCCTCTTGATCATCATTATCTTTCATTAAGGTTTCATCATCCTTTTCATGATCAAGATCAAGTTTTTTTGTTGTTCCTACAATGTCATCAAGGGCACTACCTTTCATAAGATCAAGTTGACTAGATTCATCAAAAACACATGCATAGACTATTCTACAACTAATGATCTTTTATTAAAGACTCTTTAAGCTTTGCTAAATGTGATGTATCCTAAGAAGATACCTTTATCGGATTTAGAGGCAAATTTTCCAAGGTTATCTTCGGTGTTTAATATAAAACACTTGCATCTAAATACTCTAAAATAAGATATCATAGGTTTTCTTCCATTCCATAGATCAAATGAGGTTTTATTTAAAAACTTTCTTTTGAAAACACAATTAGAAATATAGCTAGCGGTATTTATGGCTTTGACCCAAAAGTAGGTTTGTAAACCATACTTATTGAGCATTATTCGAGCCATTTCAATTAAAGTCATATTTTTCCTTTCAACAACCCTATTTTGTTGAAGTGTTATAGGAGTTGAAAATTTATGAGAAATACCATATTCTAAACAAAAGTTTTCAAATTTTTCATTTTCAAATTCTTTGCCATGATCACTTCTTATTTTAGAAATAAAATATCCTTTTTCATTTTGATCACTTTCATTCCATATGAAGGATGTTTTGTGTTGCTTTCTTCTTTGACATGGTTCACAACTCTTATCCTTTTCAAATTTGACTTTTGGTAGTCCATTGACTAGCTCTTCTTTGCTAAGGCTTTGAATTAATTCCATGTTTGTATGACCAAGCTTTATATGTCATAGCCAAGACTAATCGCTAATAGTCATAAGACATTTGGAGGACAGATTAGAAATCTTGTGTAAGTCTATTATGCAAGTATTTTCATCTTTATCTTCTTCGAATATCTCCTGGCCATTTAGAGTGTTTACAAGACATTCATTAGAGGTAAAGGTAACTTGGTTTCCCTTATCAAATAATTGACTTACACTTAACAAGTTGTGTTTTAAACCATCAACAAGCAAAACATCTTCAATTAATTTTGCACTATTTAAATCAATAGAGTCAATGTCAATTACCTTACCCTTGGCATTGTTTCCAAAATTTACCTTACCACCATCAATCCTTTTGACATGGGTGAAGAGTTTTTTGTTACTGATCATATACTTTAAGCATCCATTATCCACTAGCTAAACATTTTCCTTTGATGCAGATTTGAGGCATACCTACAAAACCATATTTAGGTTTGGTTTTTTAGGTGCCCAAATGAACTTAGGTCCTTAGGGGTTAGCACTATAAGGTTCCCAATGAGCCTTCCTTATAAAACAATGTTTGTTTATATGTCCAAATTTCATGTAATAGTGACATTGTTTAGACTTATATATTTTTTTCAAATTTTCCATGTGTTTAGGCTTTGTTATTATCCTAGGTGGTGTTTGTGCACAATAAAATAAACATGCATTTGAGATAGGTGTTTTCCTAGGTGCATGCTTCTTATATAAGAAAGCATAATTGGTTTTTTGAAGTTTCCTTCTTGAGCCAAGTGACCCTTGATTACTCTTCTTTTGAGTAGATGATTTTATGTGTGCATTTCCTTTAGCCCTTAAGGCTATTACCTCAATAGTAGAAGTTTGTGGAGTACTTGATTTAACAAATATGGTTTTAGGTGAGGAGGACAATGATGCTCCATTGAAGACTAGACCATGTCTCACTAAGGGAAGTCTTTATGATATAATTAAAGTATCTAAACTCTCATTCCCTTTGTGGAATCTAGAAATAGAATTTCTAAGCTCCTCAACTTCATTTTTCAAAGTATTATTTTCTTTTAAAATAGAATTTGTTGAGGATTTTGAAGAAATTTCATCTAATGATCTTTTTAAATAATCATTTGAAATTTTTTGCTCTTCAACTATTTTTTGAAGGTCATTAAAATCATTTATAAGATTTGAGCTTTTCTTTTTATAAAGTTCTAGTTTTTTTTTTTTTTTGTATCTTTCTATTTCAAGGTTTAAGAATTCAACTATATCATCATCATCATCATCATCGTCATCATCATCATCATCTTCATCAATTAAATCACATAAATAATCACAATGTTGGGATAGCATACCTTATCAATGGAGTCATCCTTAATAGCCATGAAGCACAAGTTAGCCACCTCCTATTCCTCTTCTTCTTCAATAAGGATTCATCATCTCAAATGGTCTTATGACCCTTCTCTTCATCTTCTTTATTAGGCCTTCTATTGTACTTCTTTGGCTTGGGACATTATGATTTGATGTGACCTTTCTTCCCACATTCATAGCATTTTATTTCCTTTTTACCTTTGTTGGATGAGAAGTTTCTAGGAGGGAACTTTGAAGCCTTTTCCTTGTAGTTCTTGATTGAGCCATATTTGTTGGAGATCAGTCTTTTGATTCTCCTTAAAAGTAAGGGTATTTTCTCATTTCCTTCATCAACTAATTCCTCATCACTAAGAAGATCTTCATCTATAGGTATGGAAGTTGATGCTTTGAGTGCAATTGGCTTTCTTCTCTCTTTTTCTCCTTCATTCTCTTTATCTCTTACTAGAAGCATCTCATGATTGAGAAGTTTGCCAATTAGTATGTTGGTATCGATAATACTTAAGTCTTCATTTGCTTCTTCTATGCCCACAACCCTTGAACCATAATCCTTCATTAGAAGACTCTTCAAAATTTTATTATTCATGTCTTCCAACCTATAGTGATTTCTGAGCTTCCTTATGCCATTGACAATGGCAAGAAGACAATTTATCATTTTGGTTATGGTCTCATTTGGCTTCATGTTGAAGAGCTCATACTCGGTGACAAGAAGTTAAACCTTCTTGGACTTAACTTGCTTAGTCCCTTCATGGTAGTTAAACCTTCTCTTCATCTTCTTTATTAGGTCTCCTCTTGTACTTCTTTTTCTTGGGACATTATGATTTGATGTGACCTTTCTTCCCACATTCATAGCATTTTACTTCCTCTTTGCCTTTGTTGGATGAGAAGTTTCTAAGAGGGAACTTTAAAGCCTTTTCCTTGTAGTTATTGATTGAGCCATATTTGTTGGAGATCAATCTTTTGATTCTCCTTAAAAGTAAGGGTATTTGCTCATTTCCTTCATCAACTAATTCTTCATCACTAAGAAGATCTTCATCTATAGGTATGGAAGTTGATGTTTTGAGTGCAATTGGCTTTCTTCTCTCTTTTTCTCCTTCATTCTCTTTATCTCTTACTAGAAGCATCTCATGATTGAAAAGTTTGTCAATTAGCATGTTGGTGTGGATCATACTTAAGTCTTCATTTGCTTCTTCTATGCCCACAACTTTTGAACCATAATCCTTCATTAGAAGACTCTTCAAAATTTTATTGTTCATGTCTTCCAAGCTATAGTAGTTTTCGAGCTTCCTTATACCATTGACAATGGCTAGAAGACAATTTATCATTTCGATTATGGTCTCATTTCGCTTCATCTTGAAGAGCTCATACTCAGTGACAAGAAGTTAAACCTTATTGGACTTAACTTGCTTGGTGCCTTCATGGTAGTTCTCCAAAGCCTTGCAAATAGAGCAGGTGGTAAGACAATGTTGAATCCTACCACAATTTTCCAAAGATAAAGAGCTTATTAGGATAGTCACGGCTTTCCTGTTCTTGTCATTTGCACTTTTCTGAATTTCTGTCCAATCATCCATTAGAGTAATTTCTTCTTCTCCTTCAGAGTTCTTTCTTGTTGAAGTTGAACAAACTCCCAAACATCTATTCCTTCACCGTCAAGATATATTTTCATCTTGAATTTCCAATTTGCATAATTAGATTCATCAAAGAAGGGCTTAAGACTATGAAATCATTCATTGGCCATAGTTTGATCTTTTCTAACGCTTTTTAGCCTTGATTGCTAGTCCTTGCTCTGATACCAGTTGTTGCCCAAAAAAATAACCAAGAATGGGGGTTGAATTGGTTGGAATAAAAATTAATTGAAGAAAAAATGAAGAAAAATAATAAATGATGAAAGGAAGAGGGATATAGGGCACATAATATTTATAGAGGTTCAAAAATGAACAAACCCTACTCATCTCCCCAATCTCGATTGGTTGTTTTACTAATACTTGAAGTGTTACAATGGAGTAGTTTTTCTAACTATAATAACTATAATTAGGGCCTAGTTAAAAATATGGATTAAGAAAAGATAAGTACGATTAAAAGTTAGGGGACAAAAGTTGAAAAGAAACGAGAAAGTGAAATATCATAGGGTTCACGCTCGTGACTGCTCTTTCACGACTGTGAACCATTACGAGATGGAATTCTAGGATTTAACATATTCATAGTTGTGACAAGGGTTGTCATGCTCATGAACAACATTAGATATAAAATCATATCCATTGTTTTTTCTTCCATCCATGACCTAAAACTTAAAAGGGAACCCTAGAATTCAAGGTTTCCTCATACCAAAAGCCAATAGCTGATGTTTCTCTTTGATTCCCAACCTTAGATATCTAAACCAAAGTAAAAGATCAAGGTTTCATCAAGTTCTTAGGCAAAAAAGAGCACAAGGAAGGTGGTGTTCTTAAGAAGGATGAACCCTGGAAGGAAGATAGAAATCAAATCTTCCATCCCATCTGTGTTTCCTTCGACTAAGGTAAGGAATCACATTTCTACTTCTTCTTTATAAGCTTTCATAGCTTTAATCATGTATGATTTACTTATGGTAGAGACCTATTTCCAAATGGGCTAGTTTATGGTTTGATCTTAAGAGATTATGATTTATATATATATATATATATATATATATATATGAGTTAGAAAGAAGTTGAAAGAGATCAAGTGTCAAAGAGTTAATGCTAGGGTTTTATGCTTTATGGTTTTAAAGGCAAAGTTCATGGGTTATAGATTTTGATATAGCTATGTTATATGCGATAGCAGTTGAAAGGGGAGGTGGTGAAATCCACCAAAAAGATAAGCAAGCTTTAAATAAGCTTTGTTTTGTGAGGCTCCATTAGAGGTATGTACATAAACGCATTGAAATTCCCAAGTATGGCATGTTGGGTCTTAATTAAGTGATGATTGAATTGGATACTTTAAATGCTAAATGCCATGAGATACGATATTGAGTATGAAATGCTATAAATGTAAGTATGCCTTGAATAAGCAATGTTTATGTTTGTAATGTATATGAAATAAATGTTCCTAAAGAGGCATTTATGAGATAATAAATGATTATGCTAATGGGTGAAAGAGGCAAGCAAGAAATGATTAAATGTATATGAAAGCATAAATGTTTGAAAAAAATAGTTGGTGAATAAGGAAATATAAAGTGTAGTGATTATATATATTGAATGATCTTTTAACATGTTTTAATGCATGATGTGATGAGAATGTTAAAAGGAAAAGATTGTAATGGGACAATCTTTAAAGCCTTGCATGTGACTTGTAATGAATGCATGTTTTTAATACTATCAACTGCTGGAAAACCTAGATTCACTGTCGTGAATCCATGCCCGTGACTAGTTGTTCACGACCATGAATCACATCTTACAAACAATGTCACACCCGTCATTATATGATTCACTCATGTGACGAAAGTGCAAAAAATTGACAAAAGCGTTCACAACATAGTTCACGGGTAGGGATGTCCATGAATGAACCTTTATAATCATGAACATGTAGTTGATGCTTGTGAAGCTTGCTTTAAATGAGATTTACAAATTGTTTCAATGCAATGGCTATGCACATGTTTCATAATGATACATTTTTAGCATGAGAATGTTACATGATATATTTCCATATGAACAAAGTATACATGATATATGATATAAATGCTATGTTGAAGTGTGATAAAGGCAATATGAACAAGTTAAGCCCAGACTCGATACTAAGACTAGTAGTAGGTTTGATGGTACACCATTAAGGGGGTTACGATACTATAGTTATATATTTATCCATTCAATGTGGCCTAAGCTTGGAGAGCGTCATTGACTTGAGGAGCCTAGACTGACACATGTTATTACAGATGATATTGCATGCAAAAGCTATTTGTTTACTCAGTCAATATGGCTAGCCTGGACTGGGGTCATTGACTTGAGGAGCCTAGACTGGCACATATTTACAGGTAGTGGCAGGGTGGCTTAAGTTTGGAGAGCACCCATGTCCACAACCCATATCCGAACAGTCGGTATTGAGAGTTGTTGGGAAATAATATCAAATATGTTCAAGTAAGTAAAAAAATATAGTAACATGAAATGAATGCAAAGGCATAAGTATGCAAGTATGTTTATTCACATAGTGAGATGTTACATGCTATGAACTATATTTCCACAAGGTAAGATAGTCTATATGATTTAATGATTCTATTATCATGCCATGATATTCTTACATAATGCCATGAAATACGTACAATGTATATTTGTAAGTGAATTTCTATACCTATATGTATCACTAAGCTTTCAGTAGCTTAGCATGTAGGTGTTTTGCTCACATAGGTCAGAGCCTTATAGATAAGTAGAAGTTGAACAAGAGAAGCGTCCTAGACATTAGAGACATCAGATCAGATCCTACTCGAGCTGGTGATAGCATATGTTGCACTTTTGCATTTTGTGTACTGTCATATTAAGGGGGTTGTTTACTTATATACATGTCAATGTTGAAGAATTATATAATTCTTTGTTAAAGACATGTATTTTTGTAAACCCCTAATCAAGGGTTAACATGATTTATTTATTTATGAAATTTAAATAACAAGTCAAACATTTCTTTGACTGTATCTTTTAAGCAAGTCATCATGGCCATGATGTAAAAAAATGTTTTAAATTTTCACAGGTTTTCTACTCACAGGTCATATAGCATTTGCTTGTTTAATTTGGTTAATCCTATTAGGCGAAATGAAGCTACATTTAGTGCTATTAGAGTTTAGATTTAGACATTTCAGAACCTAAATGAGTTAAAGGTTTTCATGCATGCATAGTATATTGCATATGTCTCTAATGTGGGCTTTCTCTGACAACTTGTAGGAGTGAAGAGAGTATAGATACAACTAGAAGCTCATGATGTTGCCAAGAGCAACGGTTCTCCTCATCCAAGGGCTGCTAATCAGCCTAGTGTTTCAAGTGTATGAGCTCTAAATGTTGCTACAGTTCCACAGTAGCCACCTGTAGGACAAGCAGATCTAGGTGTCATATCAATCATGCAACACATGGCTGGTATCGTAAAGCAGTTGGCATAAGCAAACCCCAAATTATACCACAAGCACAGCCACAGTCAGCTCCACTACCGCCACCACCAGAGGCACCTAAGATAAAGATAGATAGGCTTTGGAAGTATGGAGCCACTGATTTCCATGGTAGGGGTGAGGATGATCCTGCCTCCACCGAGTTCTAGTTGGAGAAGACCGAAAGGGTATTCGAAGAGCTTCAGTGTGATGAAGAGCATAAGGCAAAGTATAAAGTATCACTACTTCAAGAACATGCATATGAATGGTGCAAAATAGTTCTGAGGAAGCCACAGACTCCACACTTGCTGACTTGGGAATATTTTACTACAAAGTTCAAGAAAGAATATGTGTCGTGAGTATACATAGATGAGAAAAGAAGAGAATTCATGAATCTGCGGTAGAGGAACATGATAGTTTCGAACTATGCAAAAGAGTTCACACGGTTAAGTAGATATGCCACAAGACTCATGGGGGATAAGAGTGATAAGTGTCATCATTTTGAAGATGGTTTGAACGATGACATAGGATATCATGTCATTTCCTTGTAGATCAGTATAGAAAAGAGAAAAAAGAGAAAGGAAAAAGAGAATGCCAAAAGACCTCTGCTATTATGGCACAAACTATCAACAAGATAGGCTGATTCTTTTCAAAACAATCTTAGGGTAGGGGATAGAACAGAGGACAGAGTCACTTATAGTGGACTGCCCTCTAAGACTACCTCGGCCACCGTTAGCACACAAACAATTAGAGACCTTGCTCCCTTATGTGGGACATGTCAGAGAAACAATCGAGGAAAGTGTCAGTTCTTTTTAGAGGCTTGCTTTAAGTTCAGTGCCTTAGACCACATGAAGAGGGATTGCCCTTTGTTGGCAAATGCAACACCCACACAGATAGCAGTATCAACACAACTTTAAAATAGGAACCAGTCACGAGGAGGTCATGCACGACCTAGCCAGGCTATTTGATAGACAGTGAACAAGTCAGGACCCAGTAGAGCTTTGACTAGGGCATGTGATATGAAGGCCCATGAGGACTAGGGAGCCACAAATGTCATTGTGGGTATGTTTTCTTTACATGGCTCCAATTTATGTGCTTTGATAGACCCAAGTTTTACACATTCATATGTATGCACTAGCACACCAAGTTAGCATAGTATGAAAATAGAGAAGTTAGAGTTCAAGATTGAGGTCATAAACCCTTTAGGCCGGGTATACAGAAGTTGCCCTTTGGTTGTTCATGGAAAAAGTTTCTCGTAGATCTCATAGAACTACTATTTCATGAGTATGATGCCATATTAGGTATGGATTGGCTCTCACAGCATGAAGTAGTTGTTGACTGTCAATCTAAGATAGTTGTTATTAAGACTTTAGAATAAGAAGAAATGGTAGTTAAAGGTGAGAGGTTTCCACAACCTCTACAGATGGTTTCTATGATTGAGGCACAAAAAATGATGTGAAAGGGATGTGAGGCTTATTTAGCTCACATGATTGGCATCAGAAGAGGTGTTCCAGATCTTCGAGATATCCCTATAGTGAGGGAGTTTCCAAATGGCTTTCTAGATGATATGCTAGGATTACCACTTAATAGAGATGTTGAGTTCTCTATAGAGCTCACACCAGGCACGACACCGATATCCATAGCACCTTACAAAATGGCACCTTCAGAGATGAAGTAGCTAAAAGCTCAGTTGCAAGAGCTATTGGACAAAGGTTTTATCAGGCCGAGTCTATCTCTATGGGCTGCACCAGTTTTGTTTATAAAGAAGAAAGATAGGTCTATGAGGTTATGCATACACTATAGACAATTAAACAAAGTGAATATAAAGAACTGATATACGTTGCCCTAAATAGATGATCTTTTCGACTAGTTAAAGGGTGCAAGAGTGTTCTCCAAAATTGATTTGAGGCTGGGTTATCACCACTTGAAGATAAAAGAAAAGGATATAGCTAAGACAACTTTCAAGACCAGATATGGTCACTATGAATTTTTGGTTATGCCATTCAGTTTGACCAATGCTCCTGCAGCTTTCATAGACTTGATGAATAGGATCTTCAGGACATATTTGGACCAGTTTGTAGTTATTTTCATTGATGATATCTTGGTGTATTCTAAGAACCAAACACAACATAATGAACATTTGCAAACAGTATTGCAAATCTTAAGAGATCATAAGCTTTATGGAAAGCTCTCCAAATGTGACTTTTGGCTTGATGAAATAGCTTTTTTGGATAAATCATATCAGCAGATGGCATCAAATTTGATTCTAATAAGGTTAAGGCACTCTTGAATTGGCAGCCTCCTCGGAATGTGACCAAAATTAGGAGTTTTCTTAGGTTGATAGGTTACTATAGGAGATTTGTGAAAGGTTTTCCTTTGATTGCTACTCCACTGACTATAATTTTGAGAAAGAGCGTGAAGTTCAGATGGAACAACAAATGTCAAGCTAGTTTTGATAAGCTTAAGTGTATGTTGGCAGAAGCCCCAGTTCTTACATAGCCAATTCTCGATAAAAGTACATTATCTATAGTGGCGCTTCTCACAATGGATTGGGTGTATATTGATGCAAGAAGGAAAGGTCATTGCATATGCTTCTAGACAATTGAAGCCATGTGAAAAGAATTACTCCACACATGACTTTGAGTTGGCAACCATTGTGTTTGCTATAAAGATATGGCATCATTACTTATATGGAGAAAAGTGTTATATTTACACTAACCACCAAAGTTTAAAGTATCTTCCAACACATAAGGAATTCAACTTGAGGCAGAGACAATGGTTAGAACTGATTAAGGACAATAATTGTGTCATTGACTATCATATAGGCAAACCCAATATTATGGCTGACACTTTGAGCATGAAGACTATAATAGAGTTGCATGTCTTACCTACTATCAACTAGGAAATTAGAGAGGCACAGATGCAAGATCACAAGCTATTTGAGATCGTTGAGTTGGTCTCTAAGGGGGAGAGACCAGAGTACACAGTTGAGTCAGACGATAGTTTGTTTTACCAAGGTTGCTTATGCGTGCTTGATGTTATAGAGTTGAAACAAAGGATTCTAAAGGAAGCATATGAAACCAAGTTTTCCATGCATCCAGAAAGTAATAAAATGTACCATGATTTAAAAGGAAGGTAATGGTGGGCAGGTATGAGAAAGGCCATCATAGAGTTCACGACAAGATGTCTGACATGTTGACAAGTCAAGGCAAAACATCAGGTACCTTTAGGTTTGATGCAACTGATTACGATACCGGAATGAAAATGGGAACGGATCACGATGGATTTCATGATTGGGTTACTTATGATTCCAAAACAATTCGAAGTCCTTTGGGTGGTCATCGATAGGTTAATAAAGTCAACACACTTCTTACATATTAAAAGAGATTATTCCTTGAACAAGCTAGCAAAATTGTATGTGAATGAGATAGTATGATTACATAGATTTCCAGTCTCCATCATATCGGATATATCCAAAGTTTATATCTCAGTTTTTGGGAAGTCTAAGCGAGCTTTGGGTACTAAGCTCATTTTTAGCATAACGTTTCACTCATAAACCGATGGTCAGTCAAAGAGTGTGATACAATATTAAAGGACATGATGAGAAGTTATGTTATCAAGTGTAAAGGTAGCTAGAAGAAATACCTACCATTAATGGAGTTTGCTAACAACAACATTTATCAATCTAGCATCCATATTGCTTTTTATGAGGCACTATACAGTAGGAAGTTCTAAACACCATTATGTTGGATAGAGCTCAATGAGCGAAAGTTAGTGGGGCCAGAGCTGGTGCAAGAGACAGAGAAAAATGTGAAGATCATACAAGAAAGGCTAAAGGCAGCTTCAAATATACAAAAATCATACACGGATCTCAAGAGAAGAGATATAGAATATGAAGTGGGAGACAAGGTGTTTCTGTAACACCCTCTTACCCCAGCAACTCATGCCTAGATAAGGGAGTGCTACGCTGACTTCATCGGTTAACATATCTCTTTTAAATTTTGTATACATGAAAATCATTCATTTACTATTTATTTACTTGTAGTGTAAAAGAAATCATAATAAAGAAACACAATACATTTTATATAATAAAGTATTATTTACAAAACGTGCGCTTACTTTACAAGTACTATAAAATAAAATTCAAAACATAAATACAATAGTTGTGTGACCCACAGTATTGATACAAACTGCTCTACTGGATCAGGCCACTGTTACCTTTGTTTACTATTGACTACTTAATCTTTGTTATACCTGTGCGAGAGAAACTCCCACGCAAAGCTCTAGGCTTAGTGGTGCATATAAATAAGCCAATAAACTATTTTATGCAATCATGCATTATCATATATCAACTTATGTTTAATCATCTTCTCATGCAAATATACATATCATGGTATTCTAGCATGTATAGACATCAAATTATATTCTTTTATCTCATACTTGTTTGTTTTATTAACACATCATAATTAACCATGTTACAATTCATAATTCCATTTTTATTTTCCATAACTTCTTTATTTATGCCCAAAACACCTATGAACCACTGACTAGGATAATTAGTTGTCATCTAGGCACTTAGGAGTGTCATTCAGGCAATATGATGTGCACATATAAGTGTCATTACTGAATTCATAATAGTGTCATATCCGGCGTAGATAACAGTATCATACCCGGTATAGATAATAATGTCATACCCGGCGTAGATAATAGTGTCATACCCGCTGTAGATAACAATGACATACCCCAAAAATTTGAATGAAAAATTTAAAGAAGTTAAAGTTTTTTTTTATTATATTAGGATAAAATTTTTCATTCTATTAGAATTAGAATGAAATATTCAATTTTAATTTTCTTTTTATTAAATAATTTATAATTTATTAAATAAATTTTGAAATAAATTTTATTTTTATTATTTTTTTATTTTTATTGCGTAGATATTAATGTCATACCTAACATAGATAATAATGACATACTCGGCGTAGATAATTATACCGGTAATGGATTTAATCATACTCTCTTCTACTTGTCATGCCAAACTATCCTAAGTCTGGTTCTAGTTAGGCGTTTTAGGGCTTACACAATCTCATTAAAATTCATAATAATTAAATTTACACTTTTCATGCATTTAAAGACTCAGAATAATCACATAATCACTCAATTAAAATAATATTTACATAATATAACAAGGTTCACATCATTTTACTCTTTAAATTCCACAACTCATAGGCTACCCTGTCACTGGCAGATTTCATTCTCTGTTTTGGACCTTAATTTTTGTCATATTACAATCTGAATTTAGTTACAAGTATTCTTAAAAATTTTATTTTTGGATCTTAGCTTTAATATGCAACTTGAATCACTTAATTCTGAGTTCTGTATCAAAAGATATGATAAAAACACGGACTGGTCACTAACAATTATGTCCATAATTTTCTAGATAGATTCTAAATCCGAACTTTATGAATTTTCTAGACAATTACAGATATATCTGGATTTTATAATCTGAATAAATATTATAGCCCTATGTCTTAGCTTTCAAACCCAATAAATAACATACAAAACCAAATTCCAAAAATTAAGTTATAACAATTTAAGTGTTCACTGTTCATCCATATCTAGCAAGGAACATACAAACTAATCACATTCAATTTTTACCAAATTAAATCCTAAGTCTAGAAAACATGCATCCCCAAGATTTTCATCACAAAATACTATTAATTCAAAATCATCAGCATGCCAAGTAATCAAATCATGCAATTAAAAAAAATAAAATAGGCTATTGGCTTAGATTATGCACAAACCTCTATTTTTCTCTTTTCTTTCTCTTTACTTGTATTTCTCTTTTCCTTTGCTCCTTTGAGCTAGCCCCTTGTCAATTTGAGTTCCTAAAATATCAAAAAGATAATTAAAACTTCCTTCATCAAATCTTTTTGTTTCCATAATATGTTTTAAACTCTACCTTTCTTATGATCAATTTTTGCATGAAATTCACTCCTCTATGCCTTTCTCCCTCTCTTTCTCTCTTTCTCTTCTTAGAATAAGGATTGGCTATGGAAGAACAAGGGGAAATGTGGGGCTGGTGTAGAGAACAGAAATTTCTATATACTAAATGATAAGGATGAAGAACAATTAAGAGAATAAAGACAAGCTACATAATTATGGGACACCTAAACCATAATTTAGAATTTTTCATTAATTGATCACTTAATGCACATCACTGGGCTAATTGTTGCATGCCACTTGGTGTCGTTGGCCTCCACATGCATTTTATGTCCCAATTCATGTATTAAATGGATGATTATCTCAATTAATCCTTCAATTTTTTATAAATTGCTAATTAACCCCTAAACTTTTCAAAATTTGCAATTTAGTCCTTTACTGAAATTTAGCATCTTAAAATATTTTGAACACTTTATTAGATATTTTCCATACTTAATTGCCATTATTTTACTTATTTTTTGATAAAGATTCAAATTTAGACTTCGATCAAACTAACGAGTCGATTTAACAACTCACGTGACTTAGGTTTAAACTAGCGAATATGACATCCTCTCCCCTTTAAAATAAATTTCGCCCTCAAAATTTTTACCTGTTCATTCTTTATTGAACAACTGAGGATATTGCTTCTTCATGACTTCTTCATTTTCCCATGTGGCTTCTTCTATAGCATGATTCCGCTATAACACATTAACTAATGGAACTTTCTTGTTTCGTAAAACCTTTTCTTCATGTGCTAATATATCCACCGGTTTCTCTTCATAAGTCATATATGTTTGCACTTCTATCTCCTCAGTTGGTATGACATGAGTCAAATCAGACCTATATCTCCTTAGCATAGATATATGGAATACATTGTGAATCTGGTCTAACTCCGATGGAAGGGCTAAACGGTATGCCACGGGTCCGATTCTTTCTAGAATCTCATAAGGTCTAATGAACCTTGGACTTAATTTTCCCTTTTTACCAAATCTCAATACTTTCTTCCAAGGTGACACTTTAAGGAATACTTTATCACCCACATCATATTCAATGTCTCGCTTCTTTAAATCGGCATATGATCTCTGTCAATCTTGTGCTACTTTTAGCCTTTTTTTTATCACTTTAACTTTCTCCTCAGTCTATTGAACTATCTTAGGCCCAATCAATTTTTTTCTCATTTAGCTCGGTCCAATAAAATGAGATTTTACACTTCCTTCCATACAAAGCCTCATATGGAGCCATGCCTATGCTTGTCTGATAACTATTGTTGTAGACGAACTCCATAAAAGGTAGATATATATCCCAATTTCTCTCAAAGTCAAGCACACAACTTCTTTTCATATCCTCTAGCAACTGAATAACCCACTCCAATTGTCCATCTGTCTGCAGATGAAAGGCCATGCTGAAACTGAGTCAAGTTCCCACAGCTTGCAGTAGACTTTTCCATAATTGTGAAGTAAATCTAGGATCTCTATTAGAGATGATAGATTCTGGCACTCCATGAAGTCTCGCTATCTCACTTACTTAAATTTCAGCTAGCTTGTCCAATGAGTATACCATTCTAACCGATAAGAAATGTGCCAACTTTGTCAATCGATCCACTATCACCCATATTGCATCATGTTTTCTCTAAGTCATCGGTAAACCCGACACAAATCCATTGTGATTCTTTCCCATTTCCACTCTGGAAGCGGTATTGGTTACAAAAATCTTGTGGGTAACTGATGTTCCAATTTCACTTGTTGACAAGTTACACACTTAGCAACATACTCAGATATCCTTCTTCATCGCTGGCCACCAATATTGAGTTTTCAAGTATTGATACATCTTGTTCCCACCTGGATGCATGATATATACCATTTCATGTGCTTCTTTTAATATCTTGAGCTTCAGCTCTTTTATATTAGGCACACAAATCCTATTTTTGAAGTATACTGTGTCATCTTCTATTAATGAAAACTCAGGCTTTTCTCCCTTTTTCACTGCCTCCATTATCTTTACTAACTTCTCATCTTCCTTCTGGTCATCTTTAATCCTCTCCATCAAAGTAGATTGTATTCGTATCTCATCTAAAATCTTCCTGCTTAATGCATCTGCAACCACATTAGCTTTGCCTGGCTGGTAGTCCATCACACAATCATAATCTTTAATCAATTCCAGCCATCTTCGTTGTCTCAGATTCAACTCTTTCTGTGAAGGAAGGTACTTAAGACTTTTGTGATTTGTATAGATATAACATCTTTCCCCATACAAATAATGTCTCCAAATCTTAAGAGCAAAAACTATCTCAGCTAACTCCAAATCATGTGTTGGATAGTTAAGCTCGTGAGGCTTAAGTTGTCTTAAGGCATAAGCAATCACATTTCTTTCTTGCATCAGAACACAATTTAGACCATTATGACTAGTATCACTGTACACAATAAAATCTTTTCCTGGAGTAGGCTGCATCAAAATTGGTGTTTCAAACAACATTGCCTTTAGTCGATCAAAGCTTGCTTGACACCTATCTGTCCATTCAAAATGGACCTCTTTTCATAGCAGTCGTGTCAAAGGAGTCGCTAAGGATGAAAATCCCTTCACGAACCTCCTATAATATCAGGCTAATCCAAGGGAACTCCTCACTTCTATCATATTTTGTGGTGGTTTCCAATTAAGAATAGCCTCTATTTTACTAGGGCCAACCCGAATAGCTTCTACTGAAATTACATGACCTAGAAAATTGACTGCTTGAAGCCAAAACTCAAACTTAGATAACTTTGCATACAATTCCTTCTTCCTTAGTGTTTGCAACACTATTCTAAGATGTTGATCATGTTCTACTCGGTCTCTAGAGTAGATAAGAATATCATTAATAAACACCACTACAAATTGATCAAGATATGGCTTGAACACTCAGTTCATCATATCCATAAAAGTTGCTGGTGCATTCGTCAATCAAAAGGGCATGACCAAGAATTCATAATGATCATAACGAGTCCTGAATGTCATCTTAGGTACATCTAACTCTTTTATCTTTAGTTGATGATACCCCGATCTAAGATCTATCTTTGAAAATATGGTTGCACCCTTCAACTGATCAAATAAGTCATAAATCCTAGGCAGTGGGTATTTATTCTTAATAGTCACCTTATTAAACTGCATGTAGTCTATACAGAGATGTAAGGTGCCATCATTCTTCTTTACAAATAATACTAGAGCACCCTATGGTGATACACTGGATCGTATAAAACCCTTATCTAACAATTCTTGCAACTGCATCTTCAGCTCTTTCAACTCTGCTGGTGCCATCCTATATGGTGTAATGGAAATAGGAGTGGCGTCGGGTACCAAATTGATAGCAAAGTCAATTTCTCTATCCGGCGGTAATCCTGGCAACTCCTCTAGAAATACATCGGGAAACTCACTAATAGTAGGAATATCCACCAATTGTTTTTTCTATATCCACCACATACGCTAAGTATGCTTCGCACCCCTTACTAATGAGTTTTCGAGCTTTCAACACTGATATCACATTTTCTGGATATCCTCTATTTTGACCCATCACCACTATCTCATCTTGTTCTGGAATTATGATGCTCATTTTTCTTCTTCCATAATCCACTACCACTCTATAATGAGCCAACCAATCCATTCCCAAGATCACATCGAACTCATGGAATGGTAACTCTATCAAATCGGCTGGAAATTACCTGCCTTTAATTTCAATAGGACAACCCTTAAACACCTTACTAACCATCACATTGTGTCGTAACGGGTTAGTCACAATAATCTCAAATTCTAGAGACTGTGGTTCTAAACCCTCTCAACCCGATGGTGGAGTGCATATGTATCAATGCATTGACCCTGGATCTATCAATGCATGTATATCAAAGCCAAAGATAAGGAATATACAAATTAAGACATCAGGTGCATCCTGCTCCTCTTGGCCTCGCATGGCATATGCCCTGGCTAGGGCAGCTCTACTACCTTCTGGCCTCTCAATTGTCTCTAATATAAATTGATTGGGACCTGATTGGCCTCATTTGTCTTGCCTTCGACCTCGGCCTCTACCTTGCCCAGAAGCCTGTGTCTGTATCAGCTCAGTGTTCTCCGAACCTCTACCATACTATAACAAGGGACAATCTCTCTTCATATGGTCTTAGAGCCACATCTAAAACACACTTCTATCATCCACCAACACTCTCCTGGATAAGGACGGCCACAATGTTGACATTTTGGTAGAGGTAAAGATACATGTGGTGTCTGTGTCGGTGCATTGACTGTCGAAGAAATAGATCTCACGGGTTGTCCTCTCCTGAAAGAAGAAGGCCTACTGGAACCCCCAGCCTAAAATTAGCCACTAAAAGATCTGGCTCTCTTGCCACTTGACTGTACTCTACTCGGTTGTGGCATGGGTCTCCTGAACCCTTTATTTTATGCCAGTTGTTATGCTGCTAGAACTCCCTCAGCTGTTCTGACATATGCTAGCAAACTAGGAAAACTCATCAGGCATACGGCTAAGGCCTATAGCTTGATTGGGTCTTTCAATCCATCTTCAAATCGTCGGTATTTATCAGATTCTGTAGACACAATGCTACCAACATACTTACAGAGATGTGTAAATTCTCTCTCATATTCTGTTATCGACATGTTCCCTTGTTTTAGCATCAAAAACTCTCTTTTTTTGTCATCTGTGTAGATAGAAAGAATGTATTGCTCTTTGAATTTCTCTAGAAAGAATTCCCAGGTCATGGGATCAGGTGCTGTTGTGCTCTGTGATTCAAATCGCCACCAGTCATATGCATGATCCTATAAGAAAGACACTGCATATTCATATTTATGCTTGTCTGTGCAATGCAGCTATTAAAAACTCTCTATGCCCATTCTAGCCAAAACTCTGCCACTGAGGGGTCATCTTTCCGTTTACTGTAGAAATCGGGTGCCCCTAGCTTTCTCAATCTCTTAAATTGTAACCCAAATGAGGTTGGTTGTGAAGCTATTTGTAGCAAATCTATCATGTTCCTCATAAGCTCTATTTGTCCTGTGCCAGCAATAGACTACTCTTGCGATGAGCTAGTACTAGATCTCGATGCAGTAGCTCAACGACGACTGGGTTGTGATGAAGCCTCTGTCTTTGTAGGCTCATTACTTTTGCCTCCTTCGTCCATAATATGTTATGACCTTGAAGCCATACTCTACCTATTTCATAAACTAACGGCCCCAATCAATAAACAACAACTTTAATATTTAATTGTGGGTACACATGTGTCATAATTATTTTTTTGGAATTTTTTTTTAAATTCCAAAACCACCCAAACCGGGCTCTAATACCAAACACTGTAACGCCCCCTTACCCCAGCAACTCGTGCCCAGATAAGGGAGTGTTATGCTGATTTCATCGGTTAACATATCCCTTTTTAAATTTTGTATACATGAAAATCATTCATATATATATATTATTATATTATTATATTTTATTTACTTGTAGTGTAAAAGAAATTATAATAAAGAAACACAATATATTTTATATAATAAAGTATTATTTATAAAACGTGCGCTTACTTTACAAGTACTATAAAATAAAATTCAAAATATAAATACAACAGTTGTGTGATCCACAGTATTGATACAAGCTGCTCTACTAGATCAGGTCACTGCTACCTTTGTCTACTATTGGCTACTTAGTCTTTGTTATACCTGCGCAAGAGAAACTCTCACGCTAAGCTGTAGGCTTAGTGGTGCATATAAATGAGCCAATAAACTATTTTATGCAATCATGCATTATCATATATTAACTCATATTTAATCATATTCTCATACAAATATATATATCATGGCATTCTAGTATGTATAGACGTCAAATTATATTCTTTTATCTCATACTTGTTTATTTTATTAACACATCATTATATAACACATCATAATTAACCATGTTACAATTCATAATTTCATTTTTATTTTCCATAATTTCTTTATTTATGCCCAAAACACTTATGAACCACTGACTAGGGTAACAGAGTTTTCATCCAAGCACTTAGGAGTGCCACCAGGGCAATATGATGTATGCATATAAGTGTCATTACTGGCTTCATAATAGTATCATGTCCGGCATAGATAACAGTGTCATACCCGGTATAGATAATAATGTCATACCTGGCATAGATAATAATGTCATACTCAGCGTAGATAACAGTATCATACCTGGTGTAGATAACAGTGACATACCCGGTGTAGATAACAGTGTCATACCCGGCGTAGATAATAATGTCATACCCGCATAGATAATAATGCCATACCTGGCATAGACAATCATACCATTAATGTCATGTCATGCTAAACTATCCTAAGTTTGGTTTTAGTTAGGTGTTCTAGGACTTACACAATCTCATTAAAATTCATACCAATTAAATTTACACTTTTCATGCATTTAAAGATTCATAATAATCACATAATCACTCAATTAAAATAATATTTATATAATATAACAAGATTCACATCATTTTACTCTTTAAATTCCACAACTCATAGGCTACCCTATCACTGGCAGATTTTATTCTCTATTTTGGACCTTAATTTTGGTTATGTTAGAATCTGAATTTACTTACAAAACCTTCTTGACAATTTTAGTTCTAGATCTTATATTTAATATGCAACTTGAATCACTTAATTCTGAGTTTTGTATCAAAAGATATGATAAAATGAACATTGACTAATCACTAACAATTCTGCCCATA
Source organism: Triadica sebifera (assembly GCA_023653625.1). NCBI lineage: Eukaryota > Viridiplantae > Streptophyta > Magnoliopsida > Malpighiales > Euphorbiaceae > Triadica > Triadica sebifera. The sequence goes on along the minus strand of CM042898.1, from coordinate 23,931,270 downwards.
ATTTTCTAGATAGATTCTAAGTCCGAACTTTATGAATTTTTCTAAAAAATTACAAACATATCTGGATTTTATGGTCTGAATAAACATTATAGCCCTATGTCTATACAAAACTGAATTCCATAAATTAAGTTATAATAGTTTAAGTGTTCACTGCTCATCTATTTTCAGCAAGGAACATACAAACTAATTATATTCAATTTTTACCAAATTAAATCCTAAGTCTAGCAAACATGCATCCCCAAGATTTTCATCACAAAATACTATTAATTCATAATTATTATCATGCTAAGTAATCAAATCATGCAATAAAAAAATAAAATAGGCTATTGCCTTAGGTTATGCACAAACCTCTCTTTTTCTCTTTTCTTTCTCTTTACTTTTCTTTCTTCTTTCCTTTGCTCCTTTGAGCTAGCCCCTTGTCAATTTGAGTTCCTAAAATATCAAAGAGATAATTAAAATTCCTTCATCAAACTTCTCTTTTTCCATAATATGATTTGCCTTTCTTATGATCAATTTCTGCATGAAATCCACTCCACATGCATTTATTTTCCCAATTCATGTATTTAATGGATGATTATCCCAATTAATCCTCCAATTTTTGGTAAATTGCAAACTGACCCCTAAACTTTCCAAAATTTGCAATTTAGTCCTTTACTGAAATTTAACATCTTAAAATATTTTGAACACTTTATTAGATATTTTCCATTCTTAATTGCCATTATTTTAATTATTTTTAGATAAAAACCCAAATTTAGACTTCGATCAAACCGACGAGTCGATTTACAACTCGCGTGACTTAGCTCTAAATTAGCGAATATGACAATTTCTCATAGTGTCTCCATGGAAGAAGGTCCTAAGGTTTGGAAAGAAAGGCAAGTTCAGCCCTAAATTCATTGGGCCATATGAGATTTTAGAACGGTTTAGGCCAGACGCTTATAGAATTGTTTTACCTCCAAAGTTAAGCAACATTCATAATATTTTTTTTATGTCTCCATGTTGAGGAGATATAGGTCAAATCTGTCACATGTCCTCACAGCAAAAAACATAGAGGTTAAACCAGACCTTTCATATGAGGAAGAGCCGATCAAGATTTTGGCTCAAGAGATTAAATAGCTTAGAAACAAACAAGTACCATTAGTCAAAGTTCTATGGAGGAATCATGCAAAGGAAGATGCTATGTAGGAAAGCAAAAAAGTGATGAAAGCATAGTACCCCCAGCTGTTCAACACGAAATTATAGGTAATTTTGAGGACAAAATTCTTTTAAGGGGAAGAGAAATGGAACACGTGTAATTAGGGCATAGTTAATAATGTGAATTTAGAAAAGATAAGTATGTTTAAAAGTTATGGGACAAGAGTTGAAAAGAAATAAGTGAAATGTCATAGGGTTCATGCTCGTGACTGCTCTTTCAAAACCGTGAACCATCGCGAGATGGAATTTTGGGATTTAACATAGTCATGACTATGACAAGGATTGTCATGCCCATGAACATCATCAAATATAAAATCATTTCAATTGTTTGTTTTTCCATCCATAACCTAAAACTCAAAAAGGAACCCTAGAATTTGAGGTTTCCTCATACCAGAGGCCAATAGTTGATGTTTCTCTTTGATTCCCAGCCCTAGATATCTAAACCAAAAAAAAAAGATCAAGGTTTCATCAAGTTCTTAGGGAAAAGAGAGCACAAGGAAGATGATGTTCTTAAGAAGGACAAACCGTAGGAGGAAGATAGAAGTTGAATCTTCCATCCCATTTGTGTTTCCTTCGAGTAAGATAAGGAATCATGTTTCTCCTTCTTCTTTACAAGATTTAATAGCTTTAATCATGTATGATTCATTTATGGTAGAGACTCATTTCTAAATGGGTTAGGTTATGGTTTGATCTTGAGAGATTATGGTTTAAGACCAACCCCTCTCTAAGCTGTTTAAAGACTAATATATATATGAGTTAGTAAGAAGTTGTAAAAGATCAAGTGTTGAAGGGTTAATGTTAGGATTTTATGCTTTATGGCTTTAATAGCAATGTTTATGGGTTATAGATTTTGATATAGTTATGTTATATGTGATAGGAGTTGAAAAGGGAGGTAGTGCAATCCACCAAAAGATAAGCAAGTTTGAGAGAAGTTTGGTTTTGTGAGGCTCCATTAGAGGTATGTACATATATGCATTCAAATTTTCAAGTATGGCATGTTGGGTGTTAATTAAGTAATGATTGAATTGTATGCTTTAAATGCTAAATGCCAAGTTCAAATGAGGTAATTAATGCCATGAGATAGGATATCAAGTATGAAATGCTATAAATGTAAGTATGCCTTGAATAAGCAATATTTATGTTTGTAATGTATATGTAATAAATATGCCTAAAGAGGCATTTATGAGATAATAAATGATGATGCCTAATGGGTGAAAGAGGTAAGTAAGAAATGATTAAATGTATATGAAAGAATATATGCTTGAAAAAAATAGTTAGTGAATAAGGAAATGGTATATGTAGTGATTATGCATATTGAATGATCCTTTAACATGTTTTAATGCATGATGCGTTGAGAATGTTGATAGAAAAAGGTTGTCATAGGACAATCCTTAAAGCCTTGCATGTGACTTGTAATGAATGCATGTTTTTAATGTTGTCAACAGCTGAAAACCCAGATTCACACCCGTGCCTAGGTTTTCACGACCGTGAATCGCATCTTACAAACAATGTCACACCCGTGATTATATTATTCACGCTTGTGAAGAAAGTGCACAAAATGGACAGAAGCATTCACGAAATAGTTCACGGTTTGGTTCACGGGTATGGGTACCAGTGAATGAACATTCACTACCATAAACATGTAGTTGATGCCCATGAAGTTTGCTTTAAATGGGATTTACAAATTGTTTCAATACAATGGCTATGCACATATTTCATAATAATACGATTAAAGTATGCTCACTTGATTTCTAGCACGAGAATGTTACATGATGCATTTACACATGAACAAAGTATACACGATATATGATATGAATGATATGTTGAAGTGTGATAAAGGCAATATGAACAAGTTAAGCCCAAACTCAATACTAAGACTAGTAGTAAGATAGATGGTGCACCATTAAGAGGGTTATGCTACTGTACTTGTATGTTTATCCATTCAATGTGGCTTAAACTCAGAGAGTGTCATTGACTTAAGGAGCCTAGACCGACACATGTTATTACAGATGATATTGCATGCAAAAGCTATATGTTTACTCAGTCAATATGGCTAGCCTAGACATGTGACATTGACTTGAAGAGGCTAGACTGACATATGTTTACAGATAGTGGTAGGGTGGCTTAAGTTCGGAGAGCGCCCCTATCCATAACCCATATACGAATAGTTGGTATTGGGAGTTGTTGGGCAATAATATCAAATATATTAAATTAAGTAAAAAAATGTAGTAACATGAAATTAATGCAAATGCATAAGTATGTAAGTATGTTTATGCACATAATGAGATGTTACATGCTAATCATTATATATGTTCAATGAATTATATTTCCATAAGGTAAGATAGTCTATATGATATTATGATTCTATTGTCAAGTCATGATATTCTTACATGATGCCATAAAATACATATAATGTATATTTGTAAGTGAATTTTATATGCCTATATGTACCACTAAGCTTTCAGTAACTTAGCATGTGGGTATTTTCTCCACACATGTAGGAGCCTTGTAGATAAGTAGAAGTTGAATAAGAGAAGCAGTCCAGACATCAGAGACATCAGATCAGACCCTACACAGATCGATGATAGCATATGTTGCACTTTTGCATTTTGTATACATGTCATATTAAATGGGTTGTTTACTTGTATACATGTTAATGTTGAAAAATTATATAATTTCTTATTAAGGACATGTATTTTTGTAAACCCCTGGTCAAGAGTTAACATGTTTTATTTATGAAATGGAATTTAAATATCAATTCTAGCATTTCCTTTACTGTATGTTTTAAGCAAGTCATCATGGTCATGATGCAAAGAAAAGTTTTAAATTTTTACAAGTTTTCCGCACACAGGTCATGTAGCATCCACTCATTTAATTGGGTTAATCCTGATTAAGTGAGAGGGTACTACACTAGCTCATTTCCAACTATTGTGTTTCTCTTTTGGCTAACACTTAACCTAGAAAAAAAATCCTTATATTTTAATAGCTAATACAACAACTAAATCCTTATATTTTTATGGTTTGCACAAAAACTCTTACAAGTGTTTCACTCACAACCCAACTCACTGAAACTCATTTTTGAGTAATTGATTACAAAATGAAAACACTTACCAACTGAATTGCTCAACATTTATGAGCAATTATATACAATCACAAATTATAAAAGTTGTTGAATAAAAAATAAAAGCATAAAGTTGTACAAGATTAAAAGATTGAATGGTTATTTTTCTAACTTGTAGAAATCATAAATGAGTTGTATTTATACTTTCATATTAAATATAGTCATTGGGGATGCATTTAATGTGAAAATAGTCGTTCAACTGCTTTTCCATTCACGCCTGACAAGTTTCACTCTCCAGATTCATGGATGTGATTGAGTCTTCACGAGCGTGACTGTTCTTCATAACTATGAATGAAAATGATGGCTCTGGTTGTGACTCATTCTGTCTGAAAATTAATAGTTATTCACGAGCGTGACAAAATTTTCATGGGTGTGACTTGATCAATCTTCACAATTAGACCAATATTTAACTGTCGTGAACGTTTGAATAAACAGTCTTGACACTTACTAGTTTCATAGGCGTGACTAAGATTTTCACGGCCATGAAAAGCTATTTTCACGATTGTGGTGATTTTTCACCACGAGCGTGACATTAGTCATGGAAATTACTTTTTGATTCACAGACATGACTCTTTGCTTATTTTCAATATTTTGAACTTCAACTCTTGTCTTTCAACTTATTTCAAGGTTTTAGCAATGCATAACCTGTCTAACATACTTAGAGCACAAATATAGTTAAATTACTTATTATCTAATTATTTGTTATCATCAAAATGACAGAAATATTGCTCAAGATTCAACAATTTATTTTATTATAATTTTCGGCTTTATTTATCTAAGTAGTAGTAGTAGTTTATCTAAGTAGTAGTAGTAGTAGTAGTAGTAGTTTATCTAGGTAGTAGTAGTAGTAAAATTCTGTAATTTATTTAATTTAATTCTGCTATTTAATTTATTTATTTTAATTCAATAATTTAATTTAATAATAATAATTAAATTTGAATTAATAATCATGTAAATCACTTTATAATCATTATTATTCAATAATTTATTTAATTTCATAATGTTATCTAATTTTATTAAATAATCAATATAAAAATTAAATAATTACTACTACATACTATTTTTAGATTTTTATTACTACCATTACAATTACTAATCATTATTAATTTATTTTATTATAATTTTCGGTTTTATTTATCTAAGTATTATTATTATTATTATTATTATTATTATTATTATTATTATTATTATTATTATTATTATTATTATCATTATTATTATTTATCTAACCATTACAACTACTGAGTTTTTCGGTTTTCTAAAACTAGTTGACTTGCCAATATTCGTTATTTTATTTTATAATAAATAACATACTACTATCAAAGTAACACTAAAAATCTAACTAAAAATATCACAATAAATACTATATATAATCACCAAAACAATTATTATGTTCATAAAGTTATTAAATAACAAGAGATAATAAAATTCATGCTAAAATGTACAATTAAAATTACTAACCTTTACTGTTAAAATCCTTTTCTGTTTCAACCTTTCTCCAACAATCACAAACAAAATCCTCAAAAATTAATATTATATAAGAAAAATTTTCAGTTATCAAAATATGTAGTAATTTAAAAAAAATATTAACATACAACATTATTATTAAATAATATGTTTAAAAAATAAAGTTAATATATCTTGTCTTTAAAATTTAATCCGTTTGAATACCTAACAAAAATTTATCCACTAATATTACCTCATTTATATATTAATTTTACAAAATTATTTTTCAATTTTTTCAATAATACGACCTCATTTCTATCTAAACATCATATATATATATATATATATATATATATATATATATATATTCTTACTTCTAATTTTCAAAATAAAAATTTCTACCAAGATTTATTATTAACATTTTTAAAATAAATAATATGCTTAAATAATTAAAAAGTTAGAAATTCTAACCTCTTGTCATGGAAGCTCAAACTCTCTCTTTGAATGGTATTTATCCAAATTCAAAATAATTTATAAAGACAAAATGTGTTTATGGAAATTAAGAAAGAAATAAAGAAAAGGAGCACAATTTTTTCAAGATTGGCAAGTGAATGAAAGAAAAATGGGAGTGTTGGGCGTGCTGGGCAGAGAGAGATGTGCTGAAGAAAAATAGGAGTCTTATTCTGGGCGTGCTGGGAAGGGAGTGCTTGTTGTATTTATTTCCAATGGTGCATTAAAGTGTAGGTTGTTGGCAGATGTCACGGAAAAGTTTGAGGAGGCACTGCAGGTCATGGAAAGGCTGGACCGTTGGCAGTGGAATCACAGTCTAACACACCCTTTGACCCCAAAAATACTCAAAATCCGAAAATACTTTATAAACTGCCCCAAATTGGTAAATATTTTTTTCTATCTACAATAATCCAAGAAATATTCACAGTTTATAGTCATATAAATTATTTTACTTATAACATTCTTTTATTAGTTGGTTTACCCTGTTTAAAATCTCTAAAACAAAGAGTTACAACAAACTAAGGAAAAAAATTATGTAAAGCTATTTATTTTTTATCTATTATTTTCAAAAGAAGAAAGAAATTATTCGAACTTATAGTCTGATATAGGTAAAACTATAATTATTTGAAATGCATCTATAGTCAAATTTTGAGAGTTACAAATAATCCATCCTCATGTTACAAAGTTGTTGCAATTCATGAACTGCCACATCTATATCTTCATCTCCTTTCTCTCTTATGATATTGCTCATTTCTCTTACTTTCTTCCTAACATCCTCTCCACCATTCTCCATCACCACCTTTCTTATTGTTTTTGCTATTTCTTCTCTTTCAAGCTTTCCGCTCATATTTCTCTTCACCTCTATAGCTACACCAACATCTTCTACTAATCTTGCATTTACTGGCTGATCAAGATTCATGGGCATGGCTATAATTGGCACCCCATAATTCATACTCTCCATTATAGAACTCCATCCACAATGGCTCACAAACCCTCCAATGCTTGTATGGCCAAGTAATTTTGCCTGTGGAAGCCAACCATCAACAACTAATCCTCTTTCTTTAACCTTTTCAATGTATCTACCAGGTAGTACATCTTCTAAGTTTATTTTTTCTCCAGTAGGGAACCTAATAACCCAAATAAAATTCACCTTGCTAAGCTCTAACCCATGAGCTATTTCCTCCCTTTCTTCTTTGGAGAGAAAATATTCGCTTCCAAACGAAACAAACACGGTGGATGAAGGTTCTTTGCTTTCGAGCCATTCGATGATCTCCAATTTCACATCTTCATGGATGGTTTCTTGAACAAGAGGACCAACAGGAACTATATTCTTCGTCATCTCTACAGAGAGATAATCAATGTACTTTCCTTCGAGCTCTCGAAAAGTTTTCGCCAACATCAAAAGACAAGATCGATCCACACTTTGATGAAACCTATCTCCATCTTTTGTCTCATTTGAAGAGGATTCTAGCGCGTCAAGAACCTTCTTTTTCATATACTCTTGAGGATAAAGCTCAGGAAAAAGGAATTCATTATCTGGGTTTTCATCAAAATGCTGCAGAAAAGTAGTCATCGATATAGAACTACAGAGGAAGAACACAGCCGGTATATTTAATGACAAAGCTATACTCGGTGCCCAAGGCTGAATAAAATCATAGATAAGCAAATCAGGCTTTAGCTTCTCTAAGATGTTGAGGAAGTTAGGGCTTGCCGTATCAAAGGCCTTTTTAAGAGTAATCATGAGATGAGGAGGTAATCCTTTTGTGGAATGATAATGTGAAGGCAAGTGAGGTAGAGAAGGAAGATGGAGTTCAACAAGTTGGATTGAAAGTGAGTATTTAGGAGATAAATTTTGCTGGATTGAATATAGGTTTATGGGTGTGGAACAAAAGTAGATGTAGAAGTTTCTCTTGGTGAGCTTTTTGGCTAGCTCTAGAAAAGGAAATATGTGTCCATGAGCCAGCCATGGAAACATTAACACACTAATATTTCTCTTTCTTTGTCTTGTTATCTCCATATATATGTTCTGTGTGTGTGTTTTTGCTCTCTTTATAACCTATACTAGTCTTTCTGTGTTTTTGCCTATATATATAGACAATGAAGCTATAAGCCAGGCAAATTAAAAGAGTGCAAAACGTGGCAAAAACAAGAATTGAGGGAAGGATTGGTGTCCATTCGAGAAAATGCGTGGAGGCAAGTGAAGAAAGTGTCGTGTTAAAATTCTACGTCACTGGGTTGAAGATGAAACATTTTATTTTGGATTAATTAATTCCAAATATATATCCTACTCCGAATTAATTATTATAGAGATAATCAAGTGTACGCACATCATCACTTTTGAAATGAGACATTTGCTCTCAATAATGCATAAAAAAACAAATATATTTATCAATCTAGGAGTTTTTACAATCAATTTAGGATAAACTACAACTAAGAGTGTTAGGTCTATTATGAATTTATTTTAGTTTTTTCATAAATTTATATTTATTTTTTAAAAAAATCCTTATTTCTTAATTCTAGTCACTATGGCGCTTATGTACTATTAAGGTAATTTTGCATTTTTCCTTATTAATTTTCAATCTTTTCTTGGTAAGTGATTAGGTCCTCAGCATTAAAAAAAACTATATATTCAGAAATTTTTGAATTATCTGAATTATGATTTTTAGAATTTCTCGACTCGTTTAATTTTTCTTATTTATTGAAAGTTGCGAGAACTAACAATAATAAAGCGGTAAAAATATTTTGTTCATGAGAATTTAACTTAAACTCACTCTATTTCAGAGTAAATTTTTACGTTGTTTCATGGGATAGAACCAGGTATAACTAGTAAAGTTATCCACAAAAATTACAAAAATATTTATGACCTTGAGGTGAAATATGGAGTGAGGGTCCCCAAATATCGGAATGGACTAATTTCAAAATAGAGGAGGTGGCGTGAACAATAGGAGGGAGTGGAAATTTGCTTAATTTTCCTTGATAACAAGCAACACATTTAAAATTAGAAAATTTATTAACTGAAGAACATGGTAAACTGAATTGTTTAACAGTAAAATTGATAGTCGAAATGTGAGAATGTCCTAAACGGAAATGCCAATCTAACAAAAAAAAACTTCATTAATTTGAGGAGAAGAATCCATCAACTTGTATAAGCTATAGTCACTCTTAACAACAAAATGAGAAGGGTGAAATTCAAAATAACAATTATTATCTTTGGTAAATTTTTGAACAAGAAGCTTTTTGTTAACTTGAGGAACATGAAGAATGTTTTTAAGATATAATGGTCGGGTATGAGACGAAAGTGTAGAAAAACCAATATTTTTTATATTGAAACCTTAGCCATCTGCTACATGTAATTAACCCAAGCTTTTGTAATCTCAATTGATGTTGAGGTTGGAAATTTCTGGTACCACATGGTGAGTGGCACCCATATCTGGAAACCAAGGAAGTGAAAAACTGGTTGTGCCATAATTTTGCCCAGGAAAATATGATAAGTTGGCTTGAGATGCTACTTGGCAACTTGCATGAAAGGAATTGGCTAGCGATGCTGCTTGTCGACTTGCATGAAAGGAAGGGTAAGAGGATACTGATGGCTGGCAATGATACCGCTTCTTACAATGATCAACGGTATGGTTTCGTAATCCACAAATTTGGCATGGTAAGCAGTTGTTGTTACAGCGGAAGTTATTGGAATTGCAATTTATATTGGGTGGAGTGAAGTCTGATCGGGTTTGTGAAGGTAAGGATGATGGAGAATAATTTTTTGTAACAATATGGGCAGCTGGGTATTCTTGGGTGCTTTTCAAGAGTATTTCGTGGGGTATTAAATGTCCATGTAGTTCATAGAATGGCACAGGGTCAGAATGCAGATTAAGAGCAGTGATTGTGGGTTGGAATTCACTGTCAATATTTCGATAAATTATGGCACTGAATTCTGCATTGGACATAGTTCGACCAGCTGCAGCAAGTTCATCAGCGAGGGCCTTTGCCTTTTGTAAATGTTGAGAGACGGAGAGATCATTCCGTTTAAATTTCAGCAAGTCAATATGAATCTGAAGTTGTCAATTTTGTGAGACTGATCCAAAAGAGTTGCTTAGAGCGTTCCAAACTTGGGAGGATGAAGTCAATCCAATAATATATGAGAAAACATCTTCTGAAAGAGAAGATAGGAGCCATGACATGAGCATTTGATCTTTTTTAAACCAATCTAAATATTCAGGATTTGGGATGGTGATAGGTGGGTTGGTGTCAGTGAGGATTTATTTTGGTGGTGGTGATGTTCCATCAATTAAATACGTGAGATTTTGATAATTCAAAAGGGGTAAATTTTGGATTTTCCAGGCTAAATAATTGTTAACATTCAATTTTAAGGCAAATGAACTGCAGTTGTGGTTATAGGCGTGGAAGAGGCGGTGGTTATTGATATGGTGGAGGTAATAGTGTTTTGGGCGGCTGAACTTGTGGAGGTTGAGGATGCCATGGTTGGCTCTGATACCATGTAATGCTTTTAGTATTTCTTGTATATATTGAATGAGTATACATGGCTATATATACAGGTAGTGTAACAATATGATAAGATAGAATTACAACCGAAGATTTTAAAGAGAGTTTATCCCTCCATGAACACATTAAAAAAAAAGGTAACTTCTTTAAAAATATTATTTTTTTTTTAAGGATTCATTTACAGAATTAATACAATCTAGTACTAGATCTTTGTCTTGTTTATGATCCAAATGGAACCAATAAGGATGGGAGTAATCATTGATCATCTACCAGTCATGCAAAAGCACCAACTTTTTCGAGGTAATGATAATATTACACTTAAGAACTTTGTTAAAGAGATTTTAAAATTCTATATTTTTCCTATTCCTACAATTTCTTTTGATTCTAATTTGAGTTATTAATTAGTATTTTCTACAAGATAAATTTTAATACCCCTGAATGAAAAGTCCTGAATGGAAAGTCTGATGAATATAATTAATCTACAAGGATCAATCAATTTGTAACTCTAATGTCTATTTTAACATAGGAAAGATTTTGGCACAAAACATTACACAAATTAGAGAACTTATAAAGAGTCCCTAAAATGAAATTTCAAGTTCAAATTTGACATCAGCACTTAGACAAAATCCCCAAGAGACAAAATTCATTCAAATTGGCGCAGGGACTAAAAATTTACCATTTTGCCCCTAGAGGCTGATTTTCCCTTCCAGAATTTGACTCCTCGGCCGGACATTATATTCATATGCCCAGAATCATATGATAGTCCGTACACTCTTTAAGTCTTTCAAATTGCCTTGTCCATACAAATGTAAAAGTAGCTCAGGATAGCTAATCCCAAATTACTGGATTAATTTCATGCTCAGTTATTAAATTTATATTCAGGTAGAAAAAAAATTGTAATAAAAATATCTAAATTTTATGAATTTAACTTAAAAATTATATTTAACTGATTTGTAAGGAGAAAAGATGAGGTGAAATATCATATTATACCGGAAAAATGATGTGGAATGTCAATGGAGTCGGAAAATGGAATAAACTCTTTACAAAAAAAATTTCTCGGTGAATAGCAATTATAACATAAATTTAATGACTGAGGAAATTAACCCCAAATTATTGCATACATCGCTCGAGTGAAGGCTTAGGGACATTTTTTGTAACTTAACACTATATATATATATATATATATATATATATATATATATATATATATATATATATATATATATTTGATCTCCTGATTACAAAAATTTAATATCAAGCTTACATCATACATCATATATAAACACTGATTAGAGAGTTTTTTTTAACATATATTAAACAAAAAAAAAGGCTCACACTAGTTGATTTTGACAATAATTTTATCATTTGCTCAAAAGAGGGAACCATCGTTCTTGAAAAGAAGACTGATAAGAAATCATGAAGAAAAGAAAAACAAGAAGAAAGGCGAGACCACAAGGAGTACCTCCAGCTCTGTGTAGAGACTCTTTCTCTGGTAAAGGAATAAAATAAGAAAGCCTTCTGTTTTCATCATTCGAAAGCCAATGAACCACTAGCAGAAGCAGCAACGGCGACACCATCAGCACCATCTTCACTTGATCCAGCAAGCTTTCTACCGCCGACTCATAGTTCATATACCACGAAAACCCTATTAGCATCATCAATATTAGCAGGAAGAAGCATAGGTGAATCGGCAGTGGAGGCTGAGATTGATGAGAATATGATGACGAATTGTAATTATTAGCCATTAATTATAAAGCTTGAATTAAAGGAGAAATGTTTAAGATTATTGTGAACGAAAGATGATTGATGGGTTAATGGGTATGTATGTTTAGATTTGAGGGAGAAGTGATTATGATTGATATATAGTGTAATTTTTATAATGGAAGAAGTGGGTACAAGTAACTTGAAAAGTAAAAGATTATTTTGCAATTTGTTAGTTTAATTGAGGATACTTCCAACGAGGGCCGGTGAGAGTTTTATATGGCTGAGATTCAAGTAATAAGAAGTGACTAATAAGGAACTGCCACGTATCACCGACCGCGGACAGGTATGTCAGCCAACCCATGTATAGAAAATATAAAAGAAAATAACAAAACTAGATTTAGTGAATCCAGTTGTGAAAGCAATTATTTTTATAATTTATATACATATGGCAAACCGTTATCTAAGAACACAAAAATCAAATCAAATCACAGTAAAGTTGAGAAATATTTTTAATTTAAATTCTATTCATGCATACAAAATTATTAAAAATATTATATAAATTTATTACTAGTCATGATCTACGAAACTTAAAAAATTGGCAATGAATATGAGATTGTCAGATAATTGATATCAGAGGCCTATAAGAGAATTGTGGATTTTGAGACATCAAAGACCTGGGAAAGACATATGAGATCTGTGGACATTTAGACCTATGAAAGACACATGAATGTTAAGACATTAGAAACTTACGTCAAATTAACTGAAGATGGAATAAGTAAGATTTGATAAGTAGAAAATCACCTTTCTTGAGTTTAAGTATAATGTATTTAATGTAATGAACAATAAAAATATACATAACATTTAATATGTAATTGATAAAATATATGTCACATGAAATTCAATAACATAAATATAATGACAGATCTATGCAGCAATTGAAATTTATCAAATCAATCTCTAATATGACAAATTTAAAGGTGTGGTCAAATCAGTTATATTGGAGATTGATTTGACCACACCTTTCTGATTGGTGAAACCACATGAGACATATAACGCTTTTAAAGTATGATCTATGAGTGTATTTAAAAAGAAAAATGTTGGGATTATAATGTGTTAAAATTTAAATTTATGAAATTTGTTGAATTTTGAGAGATTTATGTCATTTTAATGATCACAAATAATTAGACAATAAATAATTTAACCACATTTTTGTATTCTAAATGTATTAGACAAGTTATACATTCTTAAAACCATGAAACAAGTTGATTGAAGTTATTTGAACTTCAAAAAAATAAAAATTAGCAATGATTCACGCCCATGAAGTAGATATTCATACTAGTGAACAATATCACATCCGTGGTGAAGAATCGTCACAATCGTGCAAAGAGAATTTCACATATGTAACTCATGGAGTAACGTTCGTGAAAGAGCTAGCACCAAAACTGTTTTTTCTAACGTTTATGATAATAAAACTTTGGACCACCCCTAAAACTTAACCAAGTTATGCCTATGAAGAAATGTGTCATGCTCGTGAAATAATTTTTATTTCTGGACAAAACCATTCATGACCAGTTTTATCATTTTAGTCATAGCTACGAAGAACAGTCACACCCGTGAACTTGGAAAGAGAAAGTTATCAGGCACAAACAAAAAAGTTATTGAATAGGCATTTTGCATTAAATGCATCCAAAATAGTTATATTTGCTAGGGAAAGTATAAATACAACATATTTATGACTTCTAAATATTAGAAAAAGAAGTAAAAACATGCATTCAATTTTCTAATCTTGTATAGCCTTATGCATTTAATTAATTTCATCAACCTTATTTTTTATATTATAAGGATCATAATTGTTCATAATTGTTGAGCTTTTTGGTTGGTGAATGTTTCAATCTTGTAATCAATTACTCAAAAGTAAGTTTGAGTGAGTGAAACATTTGCAAGAATTTTTTTGTGAGCTATCAAAACACAAGGATTTGGTTATTGTGTTAGCTATTAAAACATAAGAATTTTTTTGAGTTATGTATTAGCCAAGAGAGTAAAACCCCATAATTGGGAGTGAGCTAGGAAAAACTCCATTTGTAATACTTTGTTCTGTAGTGAAATACCCAATTGAAATTGGGGAATGGAGTAGGCTTTGTTAATACCTGAATCTCTATAAATCTTGTGTGTCAAATTTCTCTTTCTCTCTCATAAATTAATCTTGTGTACCCATCAATTCAACTCGCTTCTTGGTTATTGTTTTGGGTAACAATTGGTATCAGGGCTAAGTCTAGCATTCAAGCCTAACAAGTGCTAGTAAAGATCAAATTATGGCCAACAAAGGGTTTCACAATCTCAAGTCTTTCTTTGGTAGAACAAACTATGGAAATTGAAAATTCAAGATGGAAACTTATCTTGATAGTGATGGAGTAGATGTATAGGACACCATTCGAAAGGAATGAACACCTTTAATAAGAAAAAATGTCGAATGAGAGGATTAAATCGTTCCAAGATATGATTGGATCGAACTCCAAAAGAGAGCTAATGGCAAAAACAAGAAAAACATGATCATTTTAATAAGCTCTCTATCACTTGAAGAGTGTGGTAGAATCCAACATTATCCAACTGCTCACTCCATTTGGAAAATGTTGGAAAACTACCATAAATGCGCGAAATAAGTAAAGTCTAATAAGGTTCAACTTATTGTCACCGAATATGAACTATTCAAAATAAAGCCCAATGAGACCATAACCGAAATGACCAATCAACTTCTTGCTATTATCAATGGTATGAGGAAGCTTGAAAAGCATTATAACTTAGAAGATGTAAATAACGAGATTCTAAAGAGTCTTCCTATGAAAGATTATGACTCAAGGATTGCAGGTATTGAGGAAGCCAAAAAAGACTTGAGTGTGATTCCTACCGATGAACTTATTGGCAAACACCTCACTCATGAAATGTCTCTAGTAAGAAAAAGAGAACTTGAAAGAGAAAATGAGAAGGGAAAGCCTCCACCTAAGAAAGCACCCACAACACATAAATGTTTATATCATTATGCACATACTCCATCTAAGAGATTAGTAAAGCCTAAACCTATTGCAAAGTGGAAAAGCATATTTAAATCAAAACAATGTCATTATTGCATGAAGCTTGGGCATATAAAAAAATATTATTTTATAAGAAAGGCTCATTGGAAATCTTCGAGTGCTAACCCCTAAAGACCTAAGTTCATTTGAGTAACTAAAAATCAAACCTAATTTATTATTTTGTAGTTATGCCTCAAGTCCACATCAAAGGAAAATGTTTGGCTAGTGGATAGTGGATGCTCAAGGCACATGACCGAAAATATAAGTCTTTTCACTCAAATCAAAACAATTGATGATGGTAAGATAACCTTTGGAAACAATGTCAAGGATAAGGTAATTGACATTGGCTCAATTGGTTTAAATAATACTTTTTGCATTAAAAATCTTTTGCTTGTTGATAGTTTAAAGCATAATTTATTAAGTGTAAGTCAATTATGTGATAAGAAAAACTAAGTCACTTTTACCTCTAATGAATGTCTTGTGACCACCCCAAATGGTCGAAAGATGTTCAAAGGAAATAGAGATGACAATACTTACATAATTGATTAACACAAGTTATCTAACTTTTCCTCTAAGTGTCTTATAACAATTACGATGAATTTTGGCTATGACATAGAAAGCTTGGTCATGCAAGCATGGACTTAATTCAAAGCCTTAACAAAGGAAAGCTAGTGGATGGACTACCAAAAGTCAAATTTGTAAAGGATAATATATGTGAACCATGTTAAAGAGGAAAACAATACAAAACATCATTCAAGTCAAAAAAATGTAGTAAGTACCTCTAGACCTTTACAAATTTTGCATCTAGATCTTTTTGGACCTACTAGAGTTGTCAATTTAGGAGATAAACATTATATTTTTGTCATTATTGATTATTACTTTATATTTACTTGGGTAATTTTCGTAGCTCAAAAGAGTGATTCCTTTGTATCCTTTAAAAATTTTTCCAAAATAATTCAAAATGAAAAATGGTACTTTATTTCTAAAATAAGAAGTGATCAAATTTGAAAATAAAAATTTTGAAAATTTTTGTTTAGAATATGATATTTCTCATAATTTTTAACTCCTAAAACACTTCAACAAAATGGGATTGCTTAAAAGAAATATAGAACTCTAATTGAGATGACTAGATTAATGCTTAATAAATATGGTTTAACAACCTATTTTTGGACCGAAGCCACTAATACTGCATATTATATTTCTAATCGAGTTTTCAAAAGACCAATTTTAAACAAAACTTCTTTTGAGCATGGAAGAAAGCCTTTTATCTCATATTTTAAAGTGTTTGGATGCAAGTGTTTTATGTTAAATACCAAGGATAACCTAGGAAAATTTACTTCTAAATCCGATGAAAGTCTCTTCTTAGGATACTCCATAATTACCAAAACTTATGAAGTCTTTAATAGAAGATCATTAATTATAGAAGAGTCTATGTATGTTGTTTTTGATGAATCTAGTAAACTTGATCTTGTGAAAGGTCAAATGATATTATAGGTAAAATTAATAAGCTTGGTCTTGATCATGAAGAGGATAGTGATACCTCAAAGAGAGATGATAATGATGATCAAGAAGAGCAACAGCAAGAGGAGCATCAAGATAATTTACTACCTCAATCTCAAGGGCAAGGCACCAAAAGCTTCAAAATGAATGGAAATTCATAAGAAACTATCCCATGGAGAAAATCATTAGTGATCCCACCAAAGGTGTAAGTTCTAAATCTAATCTTAAGTTTTTAGATTCTAATCTAGTTTTTGTCTCTCAAATTGAGCCAAGAAATATTGATGAGGCTCTTAGTGATAAAATTTGTATGATTGTTATGCAAAAGGAACTCAACCAATTTGAGAGAAATAAAGTTCGGACCTTAGTTCCAAAACCTAAGAATTATCCAATCATTGGTAGTAAATGGGTCTTTAGGAACAAATTAGATGAGCAAGGTTATATAACTAGAAATAAAGCTAGATTGGTTGTCAAAGGGTACAACCAAAAGGAAGGTATAGATTATGATAAGACCTATGCTCTAGTAGCTGGATTAGAAGTAATTAGAATTATTTTAGCTTTTGCATGCCACATGAACTTTAAACTTTTTCAAATGAATGTCAAAAATGTCTTTTTAAATGGTTTTATAGAGGAGAAAGTTTATGTTGAACAACCTCCCAGTTTTGAAAGCTATACATTGTCAAATCATGTATTTATACTCTTTAAGGCCTTATATGGTCTGAAACAAGCTCCAAAAGCTTGATATGAAAGACTTAGTGCATTTCTTTTAGAAAATCATTTTTCAAAAGGATATGTAGATATTATTATTTTCATTAAAAAGCACAAGCATGACATATTACTTATTCAAATTTATATTGATGATATTATCTTTAGATCTACTAATGATTGTTTTGTCAAGAATTTGCTAAATGTATGACTGAAGAATTTGAAATGAGCATGATGAGAGAGCTCAAATTCTTTCTTGGTCTTCAAATCAAGCAAAGTAAGGATGACATCTTCTTTAACCAATCCAAGCACACCAAAGAGCTATTAAAGGAATTTTGAAATGGAAAAATGTAAAAGTGTCAAAACTCCAATGAGCACATCAACCAAATTGGACAAAGATAAGAAGGGTAAAGCTATAGATGAAAAGTTTTATAGAGGTATGATCGGATCTCTTTTATACCTTACTGCTTCTAGACTTGATATAATGTATAGTGTATGTTTATGTGCTAGATTTCAATCATGTCCTAAAAAATTTCATTTGCATGTTGAGAAAAGAATTTTAAAATATATACAAGGCATAATGCACTTAGGCTTATGGTATCCTAGAAACACTTCATTTCATATCATTGGTTTTTCAGATGTCGATTATGCCAGAAGTCTTTTAGATAGAAAAAGCACATCCAGAACTTATCACTTCATCGGTGAATGTTTAGTTTTTTTGGTTTAGTAAGAAACAAGTTTTAATTACTTTTTCCATTGCTAAAGCAGAATACATAGCAGCGGGTTATTATTATACTCAAGTTCTTTGGATGAGACAACAACTCAAGGATTACGATTAAGAAATTGATCACATTCCCATCATGTGATAATACAAGTGCTATAAATCTTTCTAAAAATCTCATTCAACATTCTAGGAGCAAACACATAGATATTAGACATCATTTTATAAGAGATCATGTCCAAAATGGTGATTTTGTATTAGAATTTATTGACACAAACAATCAATTGGCTAACTTTTTCACCAAGTCTATCAATGATGAAAGGTTTTGTTTTATAAAAAGGGAGCTTGGTATGCTTGATAGGAGCACATTGTCTTAAAATTATTTTTAATAAGAAATTGCGTTCATTTTTCTCACTTGTGTATCTCTAATATTCAAATTGTGAACTTTGAGTAATATTTGATATATTTGATGATTTGCATATTCAAATTGTATGGTGAAAGATTATTTGGCATGAAAAAACATGTTTAATTTGCTTAGGAAGGAATCTTATATCACATCCTTTTGTTTGAATCATGTTTTATTTTTTTCCATGTTTTAGGTCTTCATGCCCATGAGTAAATATTCACAGTTGTGAAAATAGTAGCAAAAAACGGCAGAAGCATTAATTTTTTGGCTCACGCCTTGGGTCACAATTTGATGTCATGAATATCCTCTTTCATATCTATGACTATTTTATGTTATAGTCATGAACTTAACATGCTTCAAACGACATAAGTATTCATGCCTTGGGTCACGGGATGGGTTACTGCTTGGTCTTCCTGTAAATAAGATTATTTACTGTGATCGATCAATATATAGCTTGAAACTTCATTGTTCTCTCTCTTCAAAATCAAGACAGTTGCATCCCTTTCCCTTTTCTGGCCAAATCTGACCTTCCAAACATCATTTCACCTAAAATATTTGTAAGATTCATCATTTAAACATTAAAATCATCAAAATCATATGTTTTTTCCTTATGTTTATTTGATTTCTTCACGAGTGAATCAAACCCTAGATATTTTTCACCTCTTTCGTTCTTCTTCAAAGATTTCAATCCCAACTATGACCTCTATAGCCAGTTCCTCTAAAAGGAAGAGAAAGAGCACGGTCCCAAAAATGTATAGAGACCATATACTCAAATGTTTGTACCCCAGCACTTTCATCAAAAGTATGCTTCTTTCAAGAAACGACCTATTTTATCCACTTAGACATTCTATTAGGGTTACGTCAAGGCTCTTAGCCTGCAGATAAGATTACATGAGAACCAAAGGATTCGAAAGCTTTTAAAGCTGGCGTTCAATGGCAACAGTAGAGAAAGAGAGCTAGAGTTGAGCCTCTTGGTGTTTCGACATATATACCAAATGCTCTAACAGTTGGTGAAGCATCTTCATCTCAACTGTACATGACTTAGCAGCTTATGGCACTGTCATTCCTCACTTTGACATACTTCAAGTAAGCATGGATTCTTTTCAACACTCCATTGATCAGAAGCTAGAGAATTTTAAGGATTTCATGGAGTCAAGAGTTTATAGCCTCAAGTAGGAGGTAGCTTGTCTTCGTGAGCAAATATCTGGCTTCAAACCATGATTTATCTTTTCTTAACTTTAGTTTCATGTTTTAGAATTTTGTTTTAGGATCATTAGGATCCTTAGAATAATTAGGCAAATCTTATTTGTACTTAAACTTACATATGTATTTTTTGATTGTGTAATGAAATATAAGATTTTCCTTATATTGTTTATTTTCTTCTCTAGATTATCTCTTTTTAATTGTGACAAAGGGGGAGAAGAAATGCAATATGCTTAACAACATATACTTGACATATACTTTAAATATGCTTCACATAAATGTCATTTAACATAAAATATACTTGACATATACCTTTCATATACTTGGCATAAATATAATGATCTATACTTAATTGAATTTCTTTTGAAACTTCATTTCTTATATGATTATGGTTTGAAATGTGGTATCCTCGTGCTCTTTATAATTCATATTTATTAAGCATCTTTTGAAAGAGAGAAATTCATTTCTCTTTAAGCCACATATTGCAAAATTTTTGTCATCATCAAAAAGGGAGAGATTGTTGAACTTAGTGGGGTATTTCCATTATTTTGATGATTATAAATAATTAGGAAATAAGAAATTTAACAACATTTTATGTTCTAAGTGTGTTAGATAGGTTACACATTCCTAAGACCATGAAGCAAGTTGATTGAAATTGTTTGAAGTTCAAAAAGAATGAAAATCAATAATAATTCACGCCCATGAAGTAGATATTCGCACTAGTGAAAAATGTCACACTAATGGTGAAGAATCGCCCAACCGTGAAAAGAGAATTTCATGCTCGTAACTCATGGAGAAACGCCTATGAAAGAGTTAACGCTAAAACTGTTCTTTAAAATTTTCACGATAGTGAAATATTGGACCACCTATGAATCTTGACCAAGTCATGCTCATAAAGAAATGTGTCACGCCCGTGAAATACTTCTCATTTTTAGAAAAACCATTCACAACCAACTTCACCACTTCAATCATGGCTATAAAGAAAAGTCACACCCATGAACCTAAAAAGAAAAAGTTGTTAGACGCGAATGAAAAAGTTGTTAAATGGGAATTTTTGCATTAAATGCATCCCAAATGACTATATTTGTTATGAAAAGTATAAATACATTATATTTATGACTTCTAAATATTAGAAAAATAAGTGAAAATTTGCATTCAATTTTCTAATCTTGTATAGCCTTGTGCATTTAATTCATTTCACCAATCTTATATTTTATATTGTAAGAACCATAATTACTCAGAATTGTTGAGCTTTTTGGTTGGTGAGTATTTTATTTTGTAATCAGTTACTCAAAAGTGAGTTTGAGTGAGTTAGGTTGTGAGTGAAATATTTGTAAGAGTTTTTATGTGAGTTATCAAAATACAAGGATTTGGTTATTGTGTTAGCTATTAAAACATAAGGGTTTTTCTAGGTTAGGTGTTAGCTAAGAGAGTAAAACACCATAATTGGGAGTGAGCTAGGAAAAACGCTATTTGAAATACTTTGTGTGTTAGTGAAATACTTAATTGAGATTGGAGAGAGGAGTATAGTTTGTTAATACCTGAACTTTCATAAATCTTGTGTACCAAATTTCTTTTTCTCTCTAATAAATTATCCTTTGGTAAAATTGTTTTAAGCAAAATTTTTAATTACCAACCAATTCAACCCCTCTTCTTGGTTATTGTTTTGAGCAACAAAATGGAAAGCTTTCACACCTGTGAAAAGTTGTGCTATGGTTCAAACAGTAGAGTTTTGAACATGGCAGGATCATTTTGAGAAAATAGAACGTTCACGCTCTGAACGATTTTCACGACCATGAATGGCATTTCACATCTATGAATGTAAGTCGGTTGGCCATAAGCAACCGCATTTCTCTCTTTCCTATGCATCTTATCTTGCTTTAAAATCATTTCCACCACCGCTTATCACCTTCTAACATACTCAAAGATTTCTTTGTTGTCTTCTCCACTCCTCCTAACACTAAAACACCATTGCTGAAACTTGAAAAGGTTGAAAAAAATGGAAGTTTGAGTGAGCTTTTCCAAGTCAAGGTAGAACTCAGTTTTTAGGGTTGTTTTAGGTTTGTTTTATGTTATATAGTTATGATATAATGTTTTTGTGATAATAGGTTTGGCTAGTGAGGAAATGAGCACATCATAAAGGGGAAAACAAGCTTGAAAATCTTGGAAAGTTAGTTAAAACTCTATTTTGGTAAAAAGGTATATACATATGGGCATATTAATTCATTTATCATGCATCTTGATGTGTTTTATATTCTGTAAATATGAAAGAAAGATAAAAGCATGTTATGGATGATAAATAACAAGGGAAATGGGGTTTTAAGTGTTAAATGACATATGAAATATGTTATGGCTTAAGATGACCTAGAAATACATTTGATGATTTAAATGATGTTTAAACATATTATAGACATGGTATATTAGTAAAAGTGTTGATAGGAGTGATTAACACTACTTAATCTTTAGAGATTTTTCATGAAATGCATGAATGCTTTGTTTTCAGGTTGTTGGAAATGCATGATTCATGCCCGTGAACAAAGGGTGTCACAGTCATGAATGTTGAGCCCGGATGAACTTGCATGAACCCATAATTTCACGGTTTGGTATTACGGTTAGGAAGCTGTGATGACACGGTGTAACATATGTGAATAGGTAATTCATACCCCATAAATGCTCTATTTTTTCATGTGATAGTTCACGGGTAAGGTAACCGTGAAAGTATACCTTTATAGTCGTGAATAAGTGGTTCATGCTCGTGAAGTAGAAAGAATGTATAATATGTACATTTTGTTTTATAACCTTATGTGATGGTTGTTAAATACATGTTAGGGAATCTATGTATACATGGAAAATAATATGTGGAATACATGATCTGACATTTATGTGTTGGTATGATAATGCATAAATGAGATATAATGTTGGTAATAGTATGTGATGAAATGAATTGAAAGATAAATATTATGAGTTAAATGCTCAGTTCTCTAGTCTTGGACTTGACATAGGATAGATAGTATACCATTGAGGGAGATGAATGGTATCATATGAGTTACTTTGATATGATATAAGGATAAATGGTTAAAGCTCAGTATATAAGTGCACTTGATCCTGGATTTGTTAGCGTGCTATATTATTCTCAATCAATGTGACTAAAGCTCGGATTGTTAAGCACCATTGACTTGAAGGGCTCAGATGAGCTGTTATAGGTTGTGAGTCAGGTTCCTAAACTTAGATTGTGAGTGCCTATGTCTCATGTCTTGCATCCGAATAGTCAAGTTTATAGAGCCTTGGGCCAATTAAAAGTAATAAAATGTATTGGTTATTGCAATATGTGGTAATGTAATGCTAATATCAGGTAACTAATATTGTATTTAACAATTTTGATATATGTGTATAGTATACATAGATTTTATAGTATGTCTATAGTAAGATAAGCATATTGGTATGATATTAAAGTATGAAATGACTAGAATGTATGATTCTAGGAATGATCATAAGGTGAATGACATGATATTGTATGACATTATTTAAATATATAATTTTTTTGCATATATATACAACTAAGCATTAGTTTGCTTAGCATATGGGTTTCTTGCATGCATATTCGGAGCTACTAAATAGGAGTTGACTGGAAAAGTCATGAGCCCTTAAAGATCAGTTAAAGTGCACCCATTTTGGAGTGTGTTTATCTTCATGACATATTATGTTTTTTTTTTTATGTCATGGGATTGAGGATTTTTATTTTACATGTCATTAGTTTTG
Source organism: Triadica sebifera (assembly GCA_023653625.1). Classification (NCBI taxonomy): domain Eukaryota; kingdom Viridiplantae; phylum Streptophyta; class Magnoliopsida; order Malpighiales; family Euphorbiaceae; genus Triadica; species Triadica sebifera. The sequence goes on along the minus strand of CM042898.1, from coordinate 23,907,439 downwards.
AGAACATGTAATGATAATTATTATGATGTATTTGTAAAATAAGGCTAATGAAGCCAAAAACATATTTTATACTATTATTGATCGTTGGATCGGAATTTTAATATTATAATGGATTTTGATGCTTTAAATGCATAATTATGCCAAACAGGTTTTAAATATGAAAAATTTTAATTTAATAAATTTTCAGTAAAATAACTCATAGCATCCATCGGTATAATTGAAGGTTTTCTCAGCTACATCAAAGGGTGTTAAAAGACGAGAGATGGGAGACTACGTGAGAATACACATTTACTAAGGGAGAAGAAAATATATAAATAATACATCCTAACCCAAACAACAGCAAGTAAGAATAACCCAAAACACTTCAACCTTCATTTTCCCCCTTATAATAAACTTATTGTTCTCTCTCTCTAACTCAAGCATCAGAGTGGTTACGTCGGAGCAGTCCTAATGCACCATTCTAATCTCCTTCACTCTTGTAAGAGTAAAGGTTGAAGACCAGTGTTATCAATTGTTGCGGTGAGCATGGAATAGAAAAAAGAGCAAGAGATGAGAGATGAAAGAATCCACTAATAAAGCAAACACCTCAATTTACAATGATTCCCCCATGTATGAACAATATTGTGCTTACCAACTTGAGAGAAATCATCGATGCATGAGCATAAGAACAGGACAACAAAAGAGCATTAAAGGAGACAATACAACCTAAGTTCCTTTCCATCATAAGAGAGTTCACCTCAGTAGTTCAAGAGATCAAAAAAATGAAAAAGGAAATAGATGAACTTAAGAACAAACAAGCAAACATGACCTCCCCCTTTAATATCCAAAACTCAAATGCAGTAGTCTCTATAGGTATTTATAGACGATCAACTAAGACAATACCCAGCACCTCAAACACAACTATCACCCAAGCTAATCTTTATACTACTATCAATAATATACTCAAAGAGCTACAACCTCAATCAAATGATTTTGATTATATCATGAGACATAAGTCCCCATTAGTTGATCACATCTTAAATGAACCATATCCTGTAATCAAACTACCTAAATTGCCCACCTATGATGGCGTCGGTGAATTTAGAAGTTATATTTTCCAATTTTGTGCAATAACAGATCTTTACACAAACCAAGACCTCGTGTTGTGTAAGGTCTTCCCCATAACCCTTATCAGTCTCGTTCAACAATGGTACCAAGGATTGAGATCAAAAAGTGTCATGTCCAACACTCGTTTCATTACAAACCTCTGAATAAGGAAAGTTTCTACTGATCTCCAAAAATTGTACCAAAAAGAAGGGGAGACCTTAAGGGATTTTGTAAAACATTTCAATAGAGAGGCAGTAATGGTGGACAATCTCGACCACTGTGTAGTGATAAGATCCTTCATCATGGGAACCACTTCCAGGCTACTATACAACTCCTTCAACCTAGATAGACCAAATTCATTCACTAACCTCATGACGAGAGCTTTACAATATATACAACTAAAGGAAATAATAAAGGCAGATGAAAATCTATCAGAGTTGATGATGCCAAATTTGGCACGGTCAACTATTAAGCATGACGGAGGCTTAAGCAATAGAATGTCACCCTGAAACTCATCATCAGATGGGGGGACATGAGAGATCCACAATCTTATCGTAGTAGGATTGATTGCTATTACTACTACGAATATCTCGATAGAAGAAGGCAAGATCACTAGGAGAAAAGATAGAAAAGCTAGAAGACCAGATGGAAAACTCAAAACCCAGGAATATATTATCAATAACTACAATAGGTACTTAAAATTTATACTTTTTCTACTCTTGTAAATATTGTTATGGTTGGATTAATGCATAATTACTTTCTCAAATAATAATCAAAGATGGTTAAAAGTATAACACCTTTCGATATAATTAAGACTAAACTCAATTATATCAATAGATGTTACAATGTACATGAGTTAAAATGTCAAAATTTTTTAAAAATTTCATGCACCATGGTCATGATGACATAACAAAATAAAAGCATTCTTAAAATCATGAAATCGATCTCACTAAATAAAAGTTTACTACAAATCATACGGGCATACATAAGCCCAAAGTTTTACAAAATGAATAGTTATAAAATTACATGTCTTTGAAATACAACATGTAAAGCTATAACTATCCAACCCATGAAAAAACAACTAAAAATAAGATACAACAATGTACCATCCATCCTGAATGAATATCCTCAACTCTGATCATTGGGCATTGTCCTCTGTTGGTCCTCCCCTAAGCTCCAAATCCGAGCATGGAAAATCTATATGCTAACAACTTGTGCCTAGTGGTATATAACAACGTGCAAGGCATACACCAATATATACATAATATGCATGATATACTCACCAAGCTACTATAACAACTTATCTTGAAATTTGCACATGCACTAGCTCGCTTACTACATGACATGCCATTTGAATTATATATATATATATATATGATTCACATTACTACATGGCATGTCAAGTAATCTCTTAGTGTCATACACATGTTTATCATACATAAAAAATTTATTAATTATCTTTCCTTTGGTAACCTACTCATAACGAAACTAAATTGGATATGGGTAACTTAGTCCACTGAGGCACTGTGGTCTACTAACCTCTGTTATAAAATGTATATAACACATCGAGGCACTCTAGTCCACTAATCTCTGTGCCTTCAAATATATAATCTACCGAGGCGCTCTGGTTCGCTAACCTCTGGGCCTTCAAATATATATGACCAACATAGGTCACTCGGTACCAAACTCTCCCCTCAATGGCATGCCATCTATCCTACTCTAGTCCTAGTCAAAGTATTACGCTTACAATATTATCATACTCACATTCATATTATTCTTACCATATTTTATATAAATATCATGATTTCTACAATCATATATTTTCATATCATGCTAATGACATGCATCTGAGGCCTACCACCTCCTAACGAATCAAATCCAATTCAAAACCAAACATATCAATTTTTTCGTCAAAAATAACTTCATGCCCGTGAATAACCTTTCATAGCTATGAAACACCTTTTCATGGGTAGTCCCCCCCATGACTTAAGTTGTGATTCAACCCGTGAATCAGTACATATTCACGACTGTGATTAGCCCTTCATAGACATGAACCCAACCATGAAGCTACCTGTGAACGGGTCTGTTTCAGCAACAAGAATGTATCTCATGACATTCACGCCTGTGAACCCACCTTTCAGGGCTGTGAATCTAGAACTTTTTTCAGAAAAACAAAGCATCACAAATCATGCCAATTCCACATGCAACACTCATTACAGTTAGCCAATGTCAGCCACCCTATCAATATTCCAGTATGCATTCAAGCTATCTAATATGAATATATCATCTCTAATTATCAATAATAATTAGAATTGTTCCTTAAATATGTCAATTTAACCATATTCATATCAATTCCCATCACGCATATCAACCCCACATTTTTCCATTTAACTACACATTGGTCATCTAAAACATGCCTTTAAAGTAAATAACACAGAAAACACAAAGTTATAGCCTTAAGTGTTGTTATGTACAAATTTTACACCTAGGATGGAGATTAGCTAAAGTTTGATCTCTTCAAGCTTATCATCTCCCTTGAGATGGAGTCCCAACACTTTCTCCAGGTTCTAGCAAGATGAAGAAATGTCATTTTAGCTTCTGAAAAATGAACCAAGGCCTATGAAAGAAAAACCAAGTTTTCCCTTTGTAACCCACAACTCTCTCTTTCTCACTATTTCTTTCATTTTACTTATAGAAACAACCCTCTCCAAGCTTCAACAAATGGAAGAAAAAAGAGCTCTAGAGGAAAAATAAGATAAATTTTGCGTGTTTTGTTGATTAATAAGGAGTGGGGAGTGAATTTAAAGGGGATGGCAGAGAGAAAAATGTGACTACCTCACTAGCTCTACCTGACCAGGTTTCATAGTCGTGACTCCTCTTTCATGGGTGTGAGTCTATCCTTCACAGTCATCAAAATAACTCTTTAAGGTCGTAAAGAACCTCATCATAGTTGTGCACTAAAACTTGATATTCACGGTTGTAACACCAATTTTCACTGGCGTGAAACATCTTATTTTAACCACTCTTAACATCTCAAAACTCCACTTAATCCTCCATTTTCCACTAACTAATATAGGCCCTAATCACAGGTGTTACAAAAAGTCCATTGTGGAGACCAACATCCCAGGGAGATCATATCACATGAAAGTGACTAATAAATTTCACCAAGTCCCTTGTGGAGGCCAATATCCCAGGGATATTAGATTGTATGAAAGTGACTGATCAATTTTGCCAAGTCCTTTATGAAGACCAATATCCTAAGGAGATCAGATTGAATGAAAGTGACTAACCAACTAAGTCTCCCATGGAGACCCCAGTTCACATAAAAGTAACCGAGATTAATTCAAAACATAAGTCTCCCCGAAGAACCCTGTTCACATAAAAGTAATTGAGATTAAAAAAAAGCATAAGTCTCCCACAGAGACTCCGATTTGCATAAAACTGATCAAGTTAAGACAGAGCATAAGTTTCCCATGGAAATCCTAGTTCGCATAAAAGTGTTTGAGATTAATATAGAACATAAGTCTCCCATGTAGATCCCAGTTCACATAAAAGTGACTGAGATTAATACAAAGCAGAAAGTCTCTTATGGCAACCCCAGTTCACATAAAAGTGATCGAAATTAAAATAAAGCATAAGTCTCCCACAGAGATCTCGATTCACATTAAAGTGACCAATATTAATGCAAAGTACAAGTCTCTCATGAAGACCTATAATTAAGGAACCCCGGTTACCATAAAAGTGATCGAGATTACACAAAGCATAAGTCTCCCATAAGAGACCCCTAAACCTAAAGACCCTCGATTCATATAAAAGTGACTGCTATTAATAACACAAGTCTCCCATGGAGACATCTAAATTTGACGACCCTAGTCTGCATAAAAAGTTACCACCGTTAGTAATCTAAGTCACCCAATGAGATGCCTAATCTATGGAGATCAACCTTCATTCAAATACTCATACCTAATGACACAAGTCCCAGAGCCCCCTATTCCAGGCTAACATCGTAAAGAAGTAGTCGTATAAATAATCAAGTCCCCAAGGAGACTAAAGTCCTTAAGAGACCAATTATATGAATCAAATCAAGTCCCCTAAAAGACCAATGTCTCTAGGAGATCGACTCATAAAGAAGCTGCCATATGAATCAAATAAGTCTACTACAGGAGACCAACATCTTAGGGAGACCAGTATGCATTAAAGTTATCAACTTATTAGTCAAAACACCTTAATGAGGCTAATGCCTCAAAGAGATCAAATCGCATCCAAGCTCTACTTCCAACAAATTAGCACGATGTTCAATCATCTTAGCTTTATAACTTAAGATTGATATCCTTCACAAATAGCTAATATAGTTATCGATGAAGAAATTTAAAAATAACAATTATTAAATCATTCCTACTAGGATATATCCGAATGAGAGAAAAATCATTGAAGGAGATAAAAAAAGATGACCACATGATGAAGCTAGGCATCATGGGTAGAAAGTTTCCATCAAAAAAATCGCACTAACATTAGTCAAACATAAATAATCAAATATTTTTTGGGGGGAACTATGGTAACCTATCACTTAAAAGAGACTGGTAGGTGATTGAAATCAGAGACCTGCGGGAGACCTACGGGCTTTGAGATATCGGATACCTGTGGGAGACCTATGGGCATTAAGACCTACAAAGGATATGTGGTCATTAAGACATTAGAGACCTACGTCAGATTGATGGGAGATGGAGGGAGTGAGAGGAGTCCAAATACAATGTATTTAATGAAGTGAACAGTAAAAATGTAAAATAATCAATTTAATAATTTAATAAATTTAATAAATAATTCTAATTATTAATAATTATTAAATTGAAAATAATAAATAATTATATTAAATTGAAAATAATAAATAATTATTAATAATTATTAGAAATTAATATTTAATATGTAACTGACAAAATGTCAACCATACAAAATCCAATGACATGCTGTTGTTGAGAGTATGGAAAAATGTAATGACAGATTTCTGTAGCAACTAAAATATATCTAATTAATATTTAACATGATTGATTTGACTACACCTTTCTGACTGGAAAGACCATAGGAGACGGAAGACCATGGGAGACCACGTGAGAATACACATTTACCAAAGGAGAAGGAAAAATATAAATAGCACATCCCAAACTAAACAAAAGCAAGTAAGAATAACCCAAAATACTTCAACCTCCATTTTTCCCCTTATCATAAATTTCTCTTCCTATCTCTCTTTAACTCAAGCATCGGAGTGACTGTACCGAAGCAATCCTGCGCACACCATTCTAATCTTCTTCGGTCTTGCAAAATCAAAGTTTGAAACCGTTGTTATCAAATATAATTATATATATGGATTATTGCATAAGGATTAGGGTTTAGTCTTCATATCTTGATGCTAAATATCTGGTAGTTGAAACCCATAATATCAATTGTTGAAATTTTAGTTGTATTATTCGGATATCATATAATTTGATTGTTTGCTTGGTTGATCAGTTGTATCTTCTACTATTATTTAGCAAAAGGAAACATAAATTTGCAATACCTATTTTCATATCATGGCCAATATTTTTAAAATAAAATGAAAAATCAATCGATTTTGAAAATTCAAATTATGTATTATAAAATTAAAATCTTAAACTTTATGACATGTGTTAGGATTATTAAAAAAATTAATATGATGTGCGGTAGAAAACTTATCAAAAATTGTATAAAATACAGAATAATTATATATTATTAATATTCTAACAAGACCTATTTATGTACAAAGGCTTGTACTCAATAATAATAATAATAATAATAATAATAAGTTAACTTCTATGTAGGAAGGAGTATCCCCAATATTAATTCAATATCTCTTAAATAGAAGTATCCCTCTACTCAAGCTAATAAAAATAGTTATAAGAAATTTACTTCAGGCCTATAACCATCCATATATCCTTGTTAAAATATTAAATTAAAGGTCAACAATGCCTCGAAGGAAGAGTATGAATTGCCAATGATTCAACCGTTTAAAAAGGAAATCATGATTATATCAATTAAGCTCTAATTATAAGCATTTGTCTTTTTATCTTTGAAATCCAAAGCATGTAAAAGGGTCCAAAAGAAAGTGGGTTACCGCTGGCCATCTCTTTACTATTAGTCTTCATGCCCTACAAAGGGAGTGAATTAAGCAAGAGTTTGTGATTGTCCATTTTTAAAGTCTAGTGTTTTCAGTATATGAACAAGCCCTAATAGGAAAACCGAAAGTGTGTGTAAAGGATACTGCTGCTTTAAACTTTACACATAGATATTTGCATGTGGCAACTCAACCTTATTTCTCAATGAAGAATAACCTCAGCTACGTCCACTTTTGTGATGACTCGTTCTCAAATCAAAAGTGCATTTGATGTTCTTTTAGATCTTATTATCTTAAGCTCTAAGTAATTCATGGCCTGTTGATTTTTTGGGATATACATATAGTCGCTGTCAATTTCAAGTCTATGTATAATTAAATTTAACGAATTAAACTCCCACAACATCTAAGAAATCCAGCAGTATCAAATAATAATAATAATAATACTAATAATAATAAGTATCGGTTTAGTTAGGGCCGCCTCCATGCGATTTCTTTTATTAGGCATCCTAAGTCACCGAGATATGCTATTAGATTTGATAATTTTTTATTCTATCCTAAAATTTTGTCGAGTTCTTCTAGAAATTTGGTGAAATTCGAATAAATTAACTTTAATCAGAAATTTATTTAAATTTAGCTTTTAAAAATTGATTAATTCTAAAACTCATTATTAACCCAATTAGAAATTCAAAAATAATGACTAAAAATAAAACCTGAATCCGAGTGGATAAATCCAGATTCGTCTGGCCTAACCGAGGCTCAATTTTTCCACATCAGGTACAGTTTTTTATTTTCGTTAGGAAAAAAATGTTAGATATTTGGACTTAATTCATATGCACTTACATGTTAGACATTTGCATATATGGACGCGCATGCAATTGCTTAATTGATTGTGTGATTATATTCATAATTATTATTTATTAATACTCTGATTAAGTGATCAAATTAATTAATAATGGACTAAATCATTTTAAAATTAAAGTGTGAGGATACATTCAAGATATATGTAGAAACCGGAGGACTATTGTTAAATTTGATGGACATTTTAGTAATTAGACAAATTTATTTTCTATAAATGGGTTGTGATCCCTAGATATACTTACACTTAATGATCTTAATTAAGTTATGAACTTCTATGAGATTAATTAAGTTACGTACTATCTAGAAGATCAATTACCCGAATCAAACAGCTGCATAAAAGAAATGAATCTAGGTATGTTTCTGCATTTCATTTATTTGTTCTTAATGAACCTGACTTAAAATTTCTGTTTTAGTAGGATTTTAAATCTTTAACAATTGGTATCATAGTAAGATTATATCATATTCATGAGAAAATTTAGTTTAATCATGATATTTATGTTAAGATATTTCGATTCTCTGGTATGCCTATATTTTTATTGCATATGGCTTTTATTTGGAAATGGATACAGCATATTGAAAACCAAAAGGAAATCATATCCAAAAAAAAAAAATTATGTGTACCTTCTTAAGTGATTTCCAGTTGATTTTCTTTTGGTGGTTTTTGGATATTTTTCTTGTTTTCCATTTCTAGCTCTTCCATGGATACTTCATTATTGTTTAAAAAAAATAGATCCAGTGAGAGATGAGAATATGGAGACAATGAAGCTATTGGAGATTCTGGAGATAATGAGTATATCGAGATAATGGAGATAATGGAGATTGTGGAGATAATGTCGGCAACAATAATTGTGGTGAAATAATTGCTGTGATATTTTTTTTTAGTGGGTTTGAGTTTTAATTTAAGTGAATGGGCTGGTTGTTTTTTATTTAAATAAATTCGGTTCTAAATTTTATTTTGGGCCTAATAACATACTCTGAATCTGGCCTTTTTGTGGACTGGCAATATTGGATCACGGGCTTGGGTCCTTATTTGGTCCAACAGAATAAATTTTGGGCTTCTTTTAAATTTTATGGGTTGGTTCATATCAATATTTTTAGTTGAAAATAATATGGATGACTCATTGGCTGGTGCAAGATCCAGGTCTGGTTGGCCCAACCGGGTCCAACATTGACCAGGTCAATGTTGACTTTTACCAAAATTGACTGTTGACTTTCATTAAAAGTTTGAACGTTGAACAGTTGACCCATTTTTATTTTTTTGACCAATTTTAACCTTTTTTAATCCACCTTTCACCAGTGACCCCGAGTTGATCATGGGGTTGACTTTAACCAATATTAAATGAATAAATAAAATAAAATTCAAATTGAAAATTTTATATGTAGTTTTTGGTTTCATTGCATGTTAGCATAAATTTTATTTTATAACAATTTTAATATTGTTTTGTTGCCTAGATATTGAGTCAAGAAGGGAGGTTGAATTGGAATTTAGAAAATTTAACTTTAAAGTGCGGAAATAAAAATTAAGTTTAGAAGAGATAGAGAAATTTGACACAAAGATTTTTATAAAGGTTTGGGTGTTAACAAACCCTACTCTTCTCCCCAATCGCAATTTGGAGTTTCACTAACACACTAAGTGTTACAATGGGGTTTTATAAGTTCACTCCTAACTATGGTGTTTCTCACAATGACTCACATCTAACCCAGAAATCCCTTGTGTTTTGACGGCTCACACAATAACCAATTCCTTGTGTTTTACAGGCTCACACAAACAACATTTACCTTGTGTTTTACAGGCTCACACAAACAACATTTACCTTGTGTTTTACAGGCTCACACAAACAACATTTCTTTGTGTTTTAGAGGCTCACACAACTAACTCTTACAAATATTCTACTCTTAACCCCAAAATACCCAAAGCTCACTTGAGTAAATGATTACAGAGAGAAACACTTACAAATATTTAATACTCATAAAATAATGAGCAAAAAGATTTTCACACAGAGAATAAATGTTTGTTCTTTGAAAGTATTAAATGCACAAATGACTTACAACAAGATTTTGATTCGAAGTATTAGCTATTCTCTTGTTCTGGATTCATAAATGACTTGCATTTATACTTTCATGGTGAATTCTAGTCGTTTGATTGCATTTAATGTGGAAATAATCGTTGTACCAACCCTTATAATCGCGCCTGACATGTTTCTCTTCGTGTTTCACGGGCGTGACTATGAGTGTCACGGTCGTGACTGTTCTTCCAAGCCGTGACTTAAGTAGTGACCTTGGCCGTGAAACATTCTGGAAGGTTTTTGAAGTATATGTTCACGGGCATGATATTTTATCTTCACGGACGTGACAACCTTCCAACCTGTGGTCCAAGTGGTGACTTTGGTCGTGAAATTTTCGGGAAGAATTTATCATGATCTTTCACAGGCATGACATTTCATTCACGAGCGTGACTTAGATGCTCATTCACGATTGTTATCTTCCTTCATGGTCATGAACTTTAAATGTTGGTTTGTTGGCAGTTAGCTTCATCACGGGCATGACACATAGGTTCACGGGCGTGAATTATTCTGCTTCATCAATTTTATCTTTCAAGGATTAATCTTCCATTCTCCATTCTTGCTATTTTATTTCATACCCTGTTTAATAGACTTAGAAAACAAGTATGTTAAATACATTATTGATATTTTATTTGTTATCATCAAAATGACGGAAATACCCCTCAAGGTTCAACAATCTCCCCCTTTTTGATGGTAACAAATCTCCCTCTCAAAAGATGCTTAAGATAAAAAATGATAAAGTGCAAGATTTGTAGAGAATGATGAAGTGTAGCATCAACATAAACTTTCTAGTTTTAAGTATATGCAAGTTATATGCAAAGTATATCCAAAGTATACCAAAATTCTCTTTAAAGCATGGAGTATATGTAAGGTAAATTTAGAGTATATCAAGTGCATATTTATTTATGTAACTTGCACCAAGGTATATGCAAAATATACTTAAGATATATGTAATGTGTATTAAGCTCATTTGCATACTTACATATTAATTTTGAATCAAAATTTCAATATTGCACTTAATTCAATATATTGCTAGGTTATCCTCCTTTTGTCATCAACAAAAAAAATAAAGATAAACCATAATGGAAAAACAAAACACTTATATTAACTATTAAAAGAGAGTACAAACAAAGGTAAAAAGTTAGAAAGGAAATTTAAAATTTCCTAAAAACAAACAAACAAACAAACAAATAAGCAAACAAGTAACCAAACAAACATATCAAGGCTATCATCTAGCCTAACATCTATCCAGACATCTTGTCCCTAAGAAGAGCAACTTAAGTCTCAAGGCTGTCCATCCAAGACTCCATGAAGTCCTTAAGGTTCTCCAACCTCTCATCCATGAAAGCCTGCAGCTGCTCAAATCTTGGTGCTAGGAGGTCAACCACCTGCTGCGCCAAATTCGGTGTGGGGGCAGAGGATTGGCCGATGTCCTGCTCAACCTCAGGAAGTGTCATCTCAACTCGAGCCCTTTTTCTCTGCTGTATACCTTAGAGGCCAGCTTTAAAATCCTCCGAGTCATTATCTTCCCATATAATCTCGCCAGGAGTGTCGATGAAGCGGTAGTAAATGTTGTTCTCATGGACAATTCGAACAGCCGCTCCCATCTTGATGAAGGACTCTACATCCAATCGGTCTCGAGGATGCCCTCGGATGAGATTATAGTGATGGTCATCCAGCTTCAAATATCCAAGCTTCAAGGCCATGTGGGTTACATACCCACCAATAAGTATGTCTCCAGAGGGCTTGGTGGCAATGGACAGGAGATGATTCGCAAACCATCGAGAAAGTGCCACTGTGAGGCCTCTTCGGGCCATCTCAAAGAGAAAAAGCTCAGACTTCCGAATGGTGCCATTGCTATCTCCTTAGGGAAATATGCTATAGGTTAGAAACCTATGCAGATATTTGTGCACTGGGGACCGGAGATGAGTGCTTTTGGTCTTCTTTATGTCCCAGCTGCAATCCAGACCAAAGTGAGTCCATGCTTGAGTTGCATAGAACTCAACTTCGTTGTCGTTGAGGATGCCATCCGAGGGTAGGTTGAATAAATCCCCGAATTCTGTGGCAGAGAGAGTGTTCGGATTCCTGCACAATTGAAATTTCACTATGCTAGTAGGAGACACTTGCAAAGTGCTCAAGAATTCCAAGGTAGGCTCCCTCAAGGTGGGCCGATGAATGTCCACAAAATCCTTCAAATGACAGGCCTGGAGTTGCTCTGTCATCGCTGTCTTGAGCCCAAGAGTGCATACCGTTTGCCACTCAAAAGACCTTGATGAAATGAGAGGCCTTTTCTTAAGTGTTGAGTACCTAGGATGGTAATGCTCCGGAATTATGTTCATTAGGTAATCTGAATACCTCTTGGGAGCATGAGATTTCTTCTTAGTACCCTTTGATGAGCTGGTTTCCATCTTGATTGGAGAAATGAACTTTTGAAGAGTTGAAGAAATTTGACAGAATTTGAGAGAAAATCCTAAGGAAAGATGATTTGTGATGATGGAAGGGATTTTTGATGGTATTTATAGAGAAAATTTGTGACTAGGGGGCCGGAATCTTCAATGTACCATTTAATGTGTGTAAATGAGAGCAATTTCAAGAAGTTGGAAAGTTGAAATGTAAAAAATAACCGGCATAAATGTTATATAGCCGACCCTTTCACGGGCATGCAACACGTAGTCACGGGCGTGAAGTGTCGTGTTCACGGTTTGCTGAAAGGGTGCTCTACCCGTGAATAAAGTCATGAAATTGTTCACAGTCGTGATATTTGAATGTCACGGGCTTGAATGATGAACTATCACGGTGGTAAAAAAATGAGTCACGGGCGTGAAGTGTTGAATTTCACTACTTATGACTGTGAAACAAAGCGTGACACAAAGCGTGAACACTTCTGTGAGTTTTTGCATGGAAATGTTCACGGTCATGAAAATTCATCACGGGCGTGAACTAAGCATTTCACGGGGGTGAATTAAGTCATGAAACATAGTCTTCACCACTTTAAACCGTGAACCATGTCGTGAAGCAAATCATGAAAGCTACTGGTTCTTTTGGCGATTTAGTTCACGGTCGTGAACATATGTCACGGGCGTGAACTGCCTAACATTCTCATCAAATAAAATTAAGTCTAAAACCAAAACTAAAGCATTTCTAGGAAGATTCTATTTCTTATAACATAAATTTCCATCAAATTAACTACCTTATATCTAGTAAGATGATACAAAAGCAAGATTATCACTTAAGATTTGACAATTTGACAATCACAAGGTTAATCCATCAATCATACCAAGTTCTCTTCTAATGAAATTAAATCTTTCCTCATTTAGAGACTTAGTAAATATATCTGCCAATTGATTTTCTGTGCTTATAAATTCCAATGCAACATCTTCATATTGAACATGGTCTCTAATAAAGTGGTGTCTAATGTCAATATGCTTACTTCTATAATGTTGAATGGGATTCTTTGATAGATTTATAGCACTTGTATTGTTACATCTAATAGGTATATAATTTATATCATGACCATAATCCTTAAGTTGTTGTTTCATCCAAAGGATTTGTGTACAACAACATCCTGCTGCTACATACTCTGCTTCAGCAGTAGAAAGAGCAACTGAAACTTGTTTCTTGCTAAACCAAGAAATTAAGCACTCTCCAATAAAGTGACAAGTACCTGAAGTACTTTTTCTATCTAAAAGACTACCAGCATAATCTGCATGTGAATATCCTACAATATAAAAGGATGAATTTCTAGGATACCACAAACCTATATGCAATGAACCATGTAAATATCTTAAAATTCTTTTTACTGCATGTAAATGAGACTCTTTTGGACATGATTGAAATTGTGCACACAAGCATACATTATACATTATGTCGGGTCTAGAAGCAGTAAGATATAAAAGTGATCCGATCATACCTCTATAGAGTTTTTCATTAATGCTTTTACCATTTTCATCCTTGTCCAATTTTGTTGATGTGCTCATTGGAGTCTTGGCATTCTTGCATCCTTCCATTCCAAATTTTTTAATTAAATCTTTGGCATATTTGGATTGATTGATAAATATGCCCTCATTGCCTTGTTTTATTTGTAGACCAAGGAAATATTTAAGCTCCCCCATCATGCTCATTTCAAATTTCCTAGTCATACACTTAGCAAATTCTTGACAAAACAATTCATTATTAGAACAAATATGATATCATCAACATAATTTTGAACAATTAGAATATCATGCTTATGCTTTTTGATGAATAATGTGGTGTCAACATTTCTCTTTGTAAAGTTATTTTCTAAGAGAAAAGAACTTAGTCTTTCATACAAAACTCTTGGGGCTTGTTTCAAACCATATAAAGCTTTTGAAATTTTAAAACCATGATTTGGAAAATTATAGCTTTCAAAACCTGGTGGTTGTTCTACATAAACTTCTTCTTCTATATAACCATTTAGAAAGACACTTTTCACATCTATTTGAAAAGAGTTTGAAATTCATGTGACATGCATATGCTAAAAGTATTCTTATCGGTTCTAATCTAGCTACAGAAGCATAGGTCTCATCATAATCTATTCCTTTTTCCTGATTATATCTTTTTGCAACTAATCTAGTCTTATTCCTAGTTGTTGAACCTTGTTCATCTAGTTTATTTCTAAATACCCATTTTCTACCTATAATTTGATGATTTGTGGGTCTAGGTACTAAGGTCCATACCTTACTTCTCTCAAATTGGTTGAGTTCCTCTTGCATTGAAATCACCCAACTTTCATCATTAAGAGCCTCATCAACATTTTTAGGCTCAATTTGAGAAATAAAAGCAAGGTCAATGGCTAAATGTTTGAAATGGAATCTAGTACTTACTCCCTTTGAAGGATCACCAATGATTTGCTCCTTGGGATGATCTTTTGTCATTCTCCATTCCTTTGGGAGTTCTTGCCCATTTTCTTCTTGAGGTTGAGGTAGAGAATCATCTTGATGTTAATCTTCTTGATCATTTTCTTCTTTTCCATTTCCAAGATCAAACCTTTCCATAGTTCTATATTTTTGGCTTTGAAGGATGACTTGTGTTGTTTCCCTCTTTGGCAAGGTTCACAGGTCTTGACTTTTTCAAATTTGACTCTTGGCAGTCCCTTTACTAATTCTCCTGTGTTGAGGCTTTGAATTAAGTCCATGTTAGCATGACCAAGCCTTCTATGCCACAGCCAAGATTCATCACCAGTAGTCACAAGACACTTAGAGGAATGGTTAGATAATTCATGTAAGTCTATTATGTATGTGTTGACATCTCTATTTCCTTTAAATATCTCTTGACCATCGATAGAGGTCACAAGACATTCATTGAAAGTAAAGGTTACTTTGTTTCCTTTATCGCATAATTGACTAACACTTAACAAGTTATGTTTCAAGTCATCAACAAGTAAAACATCTTTAATAAAAGTGGTACCATTAATACCAATAGAATCAATGCCAATTACCTTACCCTTAACATTGTTTCCAAAGGTAACTTTACCTCCATTAATACTTTTGATTTCATTGAAAAGTTTTTTGTCTCCTGTCATATGCCTTGAACATCCACTATCTACTAGCCAAGCATTTTTGTTTATTGTGGACTTGAGGCAAACCTATAGAATCACAATTCAAGTATGATTTTTAGGTACCCAAATGAGCTTGGGTCCTTGGGGGTTAGCACATGAAGGTTCCCAGTGAACCTTCCTTATCCAGCAATGTTTATTTATGTGACCAATTTTTATACAATAATTACACTGTTTAGGTCTAACATTGCTTTTTGGTCTTACAATATTTCTGAATGTCATATTTCTATTAGACTGATTTTGAGAACAATGACATGCACAATTATGATTAATTGGTGCTTTTCTAGATACATGTTTCTTATACATAAAGGCACGATTATTCTTTTTGTGTATAGAAGGTTTAGTGTACTTATTCCTTAGTACTGTTCCAACAAGTGTGGAGATGTGAGGTTCACTAAACTTAGAAAAATGGTTTTGTGAGAAGATGATGATGTGTCCTTAAATCCTAGACCATGTCTAATTAAAAGTGGTCTTTGAGACACAATGAGAGTATCTAAACTCTTTTTTCCTTTGTGGAATTTTGAAATTGAATTTCTAAGTTTCTCAACTTCATTTTTTAAAGTATTATTTTCTTTAAGCAAAGATTTTGTTGAGGGTCTTGATGAGTATTCATCTAATGACTTTTGAAGAGATTCATTAGATGATTTAAGCTTAAGGTCCTCCTTTTCTAAGGCATCCATTTTGATTTTTAAATTAGAAATGTTTTTCTTATAAGTACTGAATTTACTCCTATTTTTTTCTAATTCTAAATTCAATTTTTCTATTAGGCTTTGTTCATCATCATCATCATCATCACTATTATTATTGAAAGAGTATGAGTGTAGCGATCTTACCTTATCCGAGACGTGATCCTCAATAGCCATGAAGCATAGGTTGACCTCTTCGCTTTCATTGTCATTTTTTCGCTTGAAGAGCTTTCGTCATCCCATGTGGCTTTGTGACCTTTCTCCCCATTATCTCTTTGGTATTTGCTTTTATGCTTCTTGAGCCTTGGACATTCTGGTTTAATTTTCCATTTCTGTCCACATTCATAGCACTTTACCTCTTCCTTACTTCTTTGTGCATCATTAGAAGTCTGTTTGAGGTTTCTTTGCCTCAATTTTTTGGAGTTGCTCATTTTCTTCTCAACGATTCTTTTCAACCTTCTAGAGAGCATAGCAATGTCCTCATTCTCATCATCACTCATTTCTTCACCATCTTCACTTTCTTTTTGAGATTTTGAAGTAGAGGCTTTTAGTGCTTAAAGTTTTCTTTTTTCTGGCTCTGCTTCAAGCTCTCTATTTCTTTTCACTGTCATTTCATGTGTGAGAAGTTTGCCAATAAGCACATCAGTATTCATGATGCTCATGTCTTCATTTGCTTCTTCTATACCAACAACTCTTGAACCATAGTCTTTAAGAGGAAGACTTCTCAAGATTTTGTTGTTTACATCTTCCAAGCTCATATGTTTTCCAAGTTTCCTCACTCCATTTATGATAGCTAGAGGACGATTGGTCATGTCAGTGATTGATTCATTGAATTTCATTTTGAAGAGCTCATATTCTGAAGTAAGAAGTTGAATCTTCTTGGATTTGACTTGCTTAGTTTCTTCATGATAATTTTCCAATGTCTTCCATATGCTGTAGGATGTTGGGCAGTGTTGTATTCTTCCACATTCTTCAATAGATAATGAGTTCGAGAGAATTTTCATTGCCATCTTATTTTTGAAGTTTGCTCTTTTTTGAGGCTCTGTCCAATCATCTCTTGATAAGATTTCTTCTTCACCATCAACTCATTTTCTAGTTGGTGGTGTCCATTCTTTTCGTATACTATCCCAGACTTCAATTCCTTTACTATCCAAATATGTCTCCATCTGAAACTTCCAATGGGCATAATTTTATCCATCAAAGTAAGGCTTGAGGCTTTGGAATCCTTCATTGGTCATTTCTTGATCTTTACTAGCGCTGTTTAGGATTCGATGCTAGAGAAAGCTCTGATACCAACTGTTGCCCAGATATTGAGCCAAAAAGGGGGGGTTGATTTGGAGTTTAGAAAATTTAACTTTAAAATGCGGAAATAAACATTAAGTTTAGAAGGGATAGAGAAATTTGACACAAGAATTTTTATAGAGGTTCGGGTGTTAACAAACTCTGCTCCTCTCTCCAATCACAATTGGGAGTTTCACTAACACACTAAGTGTTACAATGGAGTTTTACAAGCTCACTCCCAACTATGGTATTTCTCACATTGGCTCACACCTAACCCAGAAATCCCTTGTGTTTTGATGGCTCACTCAATAACCAATTTCTTGTATTTTACAGGCTCACGCAAACAAACTTTACCTTGTGTTTTACAGGCTCACGCAAACAAACTTTACCTTGTGTTTTACAGGCTCACACAAACAACCTTTCTTTGTGTTTTAGAGGCTCACACAACTAACCCTTACAAATGTTCTACTTTTAACCCCAAAACACCCAAAGCTCACTTGAGTAAATGATCACAGAGAGAAACATTTACAAATTTTTAATACTCATAAAATAATGAGCAAAAATATTTGCACACAGAGAATAAATGTTTGTTCTTTGAAATTATTAAATGCACAAATGGCTTCCAACAAGATTTTGATTCGAAGTATTAGCTATTCTCTTGTTCTGGATTCATAAATGACTTGCATTTATACTTCTATGGTGAATTCTAGTCGTTTGATTGCATTTAATGTGGAAATAGTCATCGTACCAACCTTTATAATCGCGCCTGACATGTTTCTCTTTCATGTTTCACAGGCGTGACTATATGTGTCATAGTCGTGACTGTTCTTCCAAGCCATGACTTAAGTAGTGACCTTGGCCGTGAAGCATTCTGGAAGGTTTTTGAAGTATATGTTCACGGGCGTGACATTTTATCTTCACGGGCGTGACATTTTATCTTCACAGGCGTGACAACCTTCCAACCCGTGGTCCAAGTGATGACTTTGGTCGTGAAGCTCTCGGGAAGAATTTGTCATGATCTTTGACGGGCATGACATTTCATTCACGGGCGTGACTTAGATGCTCATTCACGGTTGATATCTTCCTTCATGGCTGTGAACTTTAAATGTTGGTTTGTTGGCGGTTAGCTTCATCACGGGCGTGACACATAGGTTCACGGGCGTGAATTATTCTGCTTCTTCAATTTTATCTTTCAAGGATTAATCGTCCATTCTCCATTCTTGCTATTTTATTTCATACCCTGTTTAATAGACTTAGAAAATAAGTATGTTAAATACATTATTGCTATTTTATTTGTTATCATCAAAATGACGGAAATACCCCTCAAAGTTCAACATGTTTTAACGAGCATGTCTGGTAGTTTATTATAACATGGTCGAAGCAGCAACCCACTAAAGTGGGCTCTCCTGTAGAAATCATTAAGTGAAACTACTAAGATGTTGTGATTAGTGTTTCATGCGGGTAGTTATCGGCCCAAAGGAAGATACCTACTGTCAGGTTGAATGTCATAATTGCATGCAATTGTAAGCTTAATAATTATCAAGTATCTGTTATGAGTGATTAGTCAGCCCAAAGGAAGACTAACACTTGACTTGATTTTATTATTAACGCTCGATCATTGCAACAGGAAGATAATTGTAAGCTGACTCTTTGTCTAAAGACTAGACTTAGTGTCACATTAGTCTTCTTACGATGGGATAATTGTTATGTTTTGTCATGTTATTTTATTTTTTCATTATGAGTACTTAATCATTTTTCATTTTTTTTGTTATATGCCTTCTAGTGAATGCAATTACCCCCTGCTCAATTTACCGCCAATATGAATGGCATCCCTGAATTAAATGGAACTAATTTTAAAGTTTGGAAACAAAAGGTCTTAATTTATCTGGGTTGTATGGATCTGGACTTGGCACTGAGGGAGTCATGCCCAATTGAGCTGAAGGATGATAGTGCCCCCAAACATTGAAGGGAAATGGCTTATTAGGAGCACTATAACCGTATGAGTCTGATGATCATGAAGAGTTCAATCCCAGAGACTTTTCTTAGGGCCATTGCAGAAGAAAAAAATGCCTTGAAATTTCTTGAACAACTGGAAGAGTGCTTTGTAAAAAGCGATAAGGTGGAGACAATTACGCTTCTACATAGATTGATCTCCATGAGGTATAGTGGTTCAGGAAATATTTAAGAGTACATTCTCGAGATGTCTGGTATAGTCTTAAAATTGAGGACATTTAAGTTAGATCTTCCAAATGATCTATTGATATACTTCATTTTAATGTCCTTGCCTCCTTGGTTCAGTCAGTTTGAGGTAAGCTACAACTGTCATAAGGAAAAATTGACAATTAATAAGCCCATCTCACACCTTGTGCAGGAGGATGATAGAATGAGACATAAGAAAGTCGAAAATGCACATTTGACATCTTCTTCTAAGAGCAACAAGAAAAGAAAGGGCAATAAAACTGCGGATAACAATGAAAAGAAGAAGAAGTAAAAGTCTAAGGATTTTAAGGACAATAAGTGCTTGTTCTATAATGACCCTTCTCACATGAAGAAGGATTGCCCTAAATATTATGCTTGGCATGTAAAGAAAGGTATGCCTCTAACTCTTGTCTGTTCAGAGGTTAATATTGTTTCAGTGCCGAGGTATACTTAGTGGTTAGATTTAGGAGCCACTACTCATATAAGTATATCTATATAGGGTTGCCACCAATATCGTCTACCAACTGATGATGAGAGATTCATCTACATAGGAGACAACAGTAAAGTTGAAGTTCAAGCAATAGGAGTATTTAGATTATCTTTTAAGTCTGGTTTTATGTTAGAATTAAATGAGACATTTGTTGTACTGTCGTTTAGACAAAATTTAATTTCAATTTTTGCTTTGGACAAAGAAGGCTATTTTTATTCATTATGTAATAGACAATGTTATCTCTATTTTAATTCTAAAATTTTGGATACCTATTATTTATCTTCAATAGATAATCTATATTTTCTTGATACATTAACTTCAAATGAAACCTTGCATGTTAGTACACGTGGCACTAAACGAAAATTAACCAACATTAATTCCTATTCATTATGGCACAAACTTTTAGGTCATATCTCTAAAAAGAGAATTGAAAGGCTTGTGTCACAAGGAATACTAAATACACTTGACACTTCATCTGAAAATGAAGTATGTGTTGAGTGTATAAAAGGTAAAATAACAAACAAGAAAAATGTGGGAGCCAATAGAGTTAAAGAAGTCTTAGAACTTGTACATACAGATATTTATGGGCCATTCCCTATAGCTTCTTGGAATGGTCAACAATACTTTATTACGTTCATAGATGATTACTCTCGTTATGGTTACATGTACTTGATACATGAAAAATCAGAGGCATTGGACATGTTCAAAGTTTTCAAGGCTGAAGTTGAAAACCAACTAGGCAAAAAGATAAAATCCGTCATATCAGATCGTGGTGGTGAATACTATAGTAGAAATGACGGTACCAGTGAACAACGTCCAGATCCATTTGCTAGATTCCTAGATGAGTGTGGGATCGTCCCTCAGTACATTATGCTAGGGTCTCCTAGCATGAATGGGGTGGTTGAGAGGCGAAATAAGACCCTTAAGGATATGGTAAGATGTATGATCAGTCATACAACTTTGCCTCACTCACTCTAAGGGGAAGCATTAAAAACCGCAGTCTATATTCTTAACAGAGTACCAACGAAGGCGACAACCAAAACCCCATATGAGCTGTGGACAGGTAAACCACCATTTCTAAAGCACTTATGTGTTTGGAGATGTCTAGCTGAGGCTAGGCCATATAGGCCTAATGAAAGGAAATTGCATTCAATAACGATTAATAGCTACTTTGTGGGTTACTCTGAAAGGTCACAGGGTTATAAAGTTTACGATCCAAAAAGAAAAACATTCTTTGATATGGAAAATGCCCGTTTCTATGAGGATGTTGAGGTTTGTGGGGAAGATAAGGTTACCAACTTTGTTTTTGAGGAGGAGCATGTTTCTCTTACAGTAGTTGTTCTTGGTTTTTGTTCGAGATTTATTCTTAGAAAAATTTCAGAACATGAACAACATTTGATTCCATAGGACAATGTTGAGCTTCCTTTGAATTTGGGTCATCAAGACTCAGATCAACAGGCCATTGAGAAACCTCAACAACTTCAAGAGGTAGTGTCATTAAGAAGGTCCACAAGAGAGCAAAGAAGTACATTTTCAAACGATTACATTGTATTTCTTAACAAACATCAGGATAATGTTGACTTATTGGAAGATGACCCACTCAACTTTCATGAAGCAACTTCATGTTTGAACGTTTAAAATTGGATTGATGCTATAAATGAAGAGTTAAAATTTATGTAGGACAATGACGTCTGGGATCTAATACCATTATATGAAGGAATGAGACCTATAGGATGTAAATGGATATTTAAAACCAAAAAGGACTCACAAGGTAATGTGGAAAGATATAAAGCATGTCTTATTGCTAAAGATTTTACTCAAAGGGAAGGCATCAACTACAAAGAGTATTTCTCTCTAGTTTCTTTGAAAGACTCTTTAAGGACTATCTTGGCATTTGTGGCTCATTACGACTTAGAGCTACATTAGATGGATGTTAAGACAATATTTCTTAATGAAAACATTAATGAAACAATTTATATGATACAACCGGAAGGCTTAGAATCAAATGATTCTGAGCAAATGGTATGCAAATTGGAAAAATCCATCTATGGGCTTAAGCAGGCTTCCCGTCAATGGTGCCATAAGTTTCACCTGGTGATCTTATCCTTTGGTTTTGAGGTAAATCCAGTAGATGATTGTGTGTACCATAAGTTCTATGGTAGTAAATATATTTTCTTAATTTTATATGTGGACAACATATTGCTTGCAAGTAATGATGTAAACTTATTGCATGAAACTAAGAAATTTCTTCCAGAAAATTTTGAAATGAAAGATCTTGTTGAAGCATCTTTTGTATTAGGAATCTAGATTCATCGAGATCGTTCTCGAGGTATTCTAAGATTATCACAAAAGGCCTACATCGAGAAAGTACAACAGAAGTATGGCATGCATGAATGTAAACCACATGATACCCCTATGAGTAAAGGAGACAAATTTAGTCTCACTCAATGCCCTAAAAATCATGTTGAGACCAAACTTATGCATGATATTCCTTATGCTTCGGCATTAGGAAGTTTGATGTACTTGTAAGTCTGTATTCGTCTAGACCTTGCATTCATTGTTGTGATGGTAGGAAGATACCAAAGCA
Organism: Triadica sebifera; assembly: GCA_023653625.1. Classification (NCBI taxonomy): domain Eukaryota; kingdom Viridiplantae; phylum Streptophyta; class Magnoliopsida; order Malpighiales; family Euphorbiaceae; genus Triadica; species Triadica sebifera. The sequence continues at coordinate 23,884,490 of CM042898.1, read as the reverse complement.
ATCCGAGTAGGCAACATTGGATTGCGGCCAAGAGGGTAATGAGACATTTATAAGGAACGAGAAACTTTATGCTTACATATAGAAGGTCGGAAAAAAAATAGAGATTGTTGGTTATTTAGATTCCAACTTTGTTGGATGTCAAGATAGCATAAAGTCCACTTCAGGTTATGTATTTCTGTTAGCCGAAGGAGCAATATCTTGGAAGAGTGCTAAACAATCACTCGTTGCTTCTTCTACTATGGAAGCAGAGTTCATGGCGTGCTATGAGGAATCTAATCAAGCAATCTGGATGCAAAATTTTTTATTTGAAATGAGAGTGGTTGACAAAATAGAAAGACCACTCAAGTTGTTCTATGATAATAGAGCTGCAATTCTTTATTCAAATAACAACAGGAGTTTGTCAAAGTCCAAACACATTGATATCAAGTTTCTGGTTGTGAAAGAAAGGGTTCAGAGTGGTAAAATTAATATTGAGCATGTTGATACAAACTTTATAATTGCGGATCCATTAACTAAAGCATTAGCACCGAAGGCCTTCATAGAGAATAGAGCCCATATGAGTGTTAATGCATTAGATGATGTTTGAATTTAGTGGGAGTTTGTACTTTTACTTTTGTGCTTAATTGATTGTGTCATGTCACTTATGATCATTTGTTTTAATTAATGCAGTATTCACTTTTATTTCAATTTGAATATCTCTTTCATTCAGTCTTCTTTTATACAATCTCATTTGTTATGATCAGTTGGAAGTAGGCATGTAAAGATCAATTTAACATGTAACTTCCATGCTACACATCCACACTCAATCTAGGTCATTTAATTGAGTTGATACATGTGATCAATAATGGGTCTATCTGACAATTAGATTTGGAAAACGCCCTTTTGCTTCATGTGTTGACAAGGCTAATGGACATGATTAGTTAAGATGACATTACTTAAGCTAGCTACTAAAGATATATGAGAATTTTTACACAACCATCAGGCTAGTGTTAATGCATATGGATATACAGTCCAAGTGGGAGATTGTCAGATATTTGGACTTAATTCATATGCACTTACATATTAGGCATTTGGGCATGTGGATACATATGCAATTGCTTTAATTGATTGTGTGATTATATCCATAATTATATTTATTAATAGTCTGATTAAGTGATCAAATTAATTAATAATGGACTAAGTCATCTTAAAATTAAAGTGTGGGGATGCCTTTAGGGTATGTGTAGAAACTCGGGGACTATTGCTAAACTTGATGGACATTTTAGTAATTAGTCTAATTTATTTTCTATAAATGGGTTGTGATCCCTAAATGTACTTACACTTAATGATCTTAACTAAGTTATGAGCTCTTATCACTCTATGAGATTAATTAAGGTACATAGCATCTAAAAGATCAATTACCCGGATCAACAACTGTGTAAAAGAAACGGATCCAGGTATGCTTCTGCATTTCATTTATTTGTTCTTGGTGAACCTGACTTAAGATTTCTGTTTTAGTGGGATTTTAAATTTCTAACAAAAAAAAGATATAAAATTTAATTATCTATTGGATTATTTTCGTCAAATAATTATTTAGTTTTTATTTTATTTTATGCTCCTTAAACAACTCTTGTACGTAGAGCCAGTTTTATCAGAAATTGACAAATCTATCATTGTCCAAAATCTGATTAAAAATTAGAAAGCTCATTGCCAAACAAGAGTTCTAGAATTTCTGAATTAATTACGGACATTTGCCAGTTGCCTTTAAGCACTTCACACCAGTAAATATAAATGGAGCTTTCAAGTTTCAGTCACTCTCCTCTACCAAAAGATGAAAAGGTTAATGTTGTAAATTTTTGCCAGTGACATGAACTTCAGCACACTACACAACTTGTTTTATTCGGGTCTCCATTTAAAAAAAATTGATTGAAATCGTTTATTAAACTTAACGAGCCAAACATGAGCTCAAATTTGAGTTCGAAAACCTTTTTGAACTTGAATTTAATATTATTTGGTTTATTAATTTATGAACATATTTATTTAAAACCCCACGAACGAATTGGTTTTGAAACTCGCAAAATGTTTGTTTAAAATGATTATTTATATTATATTTATATTTTATTATTGAGGTCAAACTCAAACTCAACATTTTGTTATTATTAGTTAACGAATTGAACTTGAGTTTTTATCATTATTAATTAACGAACCGAATTTGAACAAAATTCATTAAGCATAATAAACGAATTATTTACAAACAGAGTTTGAATCGTTTACGAGCTTAATAATTTGGAAACAAGTCAAACTTGGTCATGAATATTAAATCTCAAATCAAACTGGAGTTTATGACTAATTTAAACGAACTGATCTCAAACTTATCAATATTTAGCTTGATTCGGTTCAATTACAATCCTAATAATAATTTGTGGTAATGTTTAAATAGATTTTTGACCAACTTAATATATTATTACTATATGGCACATACTACTCCACTACTAACAATAAAAATAGGACATGAACTACGTAATATATACTATTCCACTACTAATGATAAAATATGATACTAACATTTAATTTTGAATATTAAAATGCTAATTTTAAATTTTTGGATTATTCTTCAAAATTCTCCCAAAATTTAAAAATTCACATTTCTTATTGATTTATATTGGAGTATCTCTCCAATTATTTGATGAACATCTCATCAAATCTCTTGAAATAGTCATCTTCAATTCTCTTTTTGGAGTTTTTTAGAGCACTTCACTCCAAGATTTTTATATAAATTTATAGGTAAACGTCTCACTAAATTTGAAGTTTTGTGTTAATGCATTTTTCCCAACTAAATAATTTTATCAAAAAGAAATTCTTGCTCCTTGTTTTTTCTTCGTGTATGGTTCAAAAATTGAAATTTTAACTTAATCTACTTCTCACCAACTATATAATTTTGTCAAAAGAAATTCTTGCTCCTCGTTTACTTTTTATGGGTGTTGTGGCCATTTTCTTCTCCTAAATTTTCTCCTCTTCTTTCTTGGATTTCTTGGTGGAATTCTAGCTTTCTTTATTGGGCCTCTTTGCGGAAATTATTAGAATGACAAGGGTACAAATAAAAGATGCCTCACATAAACTCTAACTTGTTGAAAATTAAGGTAATCCAATCCCTCCCAAACCCATAGAAAATTATCATATATTATTCGTATCCATTTCAAATTAGTATGGTATTATTTGAAATTATCTAATACATTAATTTAAATACTCATTTAATAATAAGCTTTTAAAAATAATAAAAAAGAAAATGTGACTATATAAAATTTAAATTAAAGTTATACAAAATACAATCAAATAATTATTTTAATAAATTAATATGAAATTAAAATTAATTAAAATGCAATAAAAAATATGACATTAAAATTTAAAAGAAAATAAATGGGTAGAGTACCCGCTACCCTTTTAGTATAACGTGTATCTAGTAGCTGGTACCTAGACACCTATACCAGATTGTTATATTATGGATCATAGTCTATGTTACATTATGAATTTTATTCCTTCACACAAGCAGATCTATATTTTTGTTTTTTCGAAATTAAATTTTGGTAAACTAATGAATATAAAACAAATTCATATTTACAAATTGTTGTCTAATATTTACAGATTTATCGTTACAACTTTTTAAGTTTATCGTTTTGAACTTACAGATTTATTTTTTAAAACTACATATTAATTGTTTAGATTTTTAGGTTTATCATTTACATCTTTCAAGTTCATCTTTTTGAAAATATAGATTCATCATTTTTTAATTTACATGTATTATTTGCAAATTCAACCTTTTGAAACTACATATTAATTGTTTAGATTTTGTATGTTCAAATATTTACAGATTCATTATTTACAAATTGAAGATTCATCATTTTACACTTGCAAGTTCATCATTTTTAAACTTACATATATTACTTGTACATTTATTCTTTTGAAATTACATATTTATCGTTTAGATTTTGTACGTTTAAATATTTATAGGTTCGTCATTTACAATTTTCAAGTTCATCATTTCAAACTTGCAGACTCATTCTTTTGAAAATACAGATTCATCATTTTTAAACTTATAGATATCACTTGCAAATTCATCGTTTTGAAATTACATATTCATTGTTTTTAAATTTACAGATATCATTTATAGATTCATCTTTTTTAAACTAGATATTTATCGTCTAGATTTTGCATATTCAAACATTTACATGTTCATTATTTACAGCTTGTAGGTTTATCATTTTGAAACTACATGTTTATAGTTTATATTTCACATGTTCAAACATTTACATATTTATAATTTATAATTTGCAGATTCATCATTTTGAAAATACATGTTTATTATTTTTAAACTTACAAATATCACTTGCAAGTTTATCGTCTATAGCGTATAGATTCATCATTTATATATTTATTATTTTATAACAACTCGATTTTTTCTCTCTATATTACTCATTTTTAATTCAAATATTTTCATTTTCAACAATTTTTTCACAAAAAAAATCAAAATTAAATATTTTTATCCCAAATAACAACAATAATTACAATATTAAAAAATATTAAAAATAAAATCAAATATGCAAATTAAAAAAATTCTCTCTATAAACAAACTTAAAATATGCCAAACTTTTTTTTTTCTCTATGAATAAGAATGAGAATAAAACAAAAATATGATAAATATATAGTAAAAAAACGGTATCGTACTGATTATTAACACACGAAACATTATGCATCCGGATCCATAATATACTAGCCAAATCTAACATGTGTATTAAAATTAAAAATCAAGTCAATCCCAGGCCCATTTATTCTCTATCCTAATCCATCTCATTAAGGTCCCATATCCTAATAAACCCTACCGTTGTCATATCTAAGTCATTTTTCAAAAGCAATACCTTAAAATTAACGAGGATTTGACACCACGTTGAAAATTTAGAAAAAAAATAAAAGGAAAAACAATGGACTTTTTATCCAATTGATACTTTATCGATTTGAATTAATTTTTTTCCTAATTATGAAATATTAGCATCTAATTAATTATAATTAAAAGAGTCAATAGAATAAAATTTCGCTTCTAATTTATACAAATAGTCAAATAAAATTTTAAGTAAAATTTTAAATTACTTTTAAGTGGATAATTAAAATGATCAATTTAATAAATTTTTAATTGAGTAACATCGTGGATAAATTCATATGGTCCGGAGACAAAGATATGTTTTTTTCTCCTTGTCAATAACTCACAATCATAGCCCAGGACAAAATGACTGGAGGCGGCAGATAGATATGAGAGTCCAATGGGCCGCATTGGAAATCGGTTTATAATGAGGAAAATGAGATCAAAAGAGAGAGTTAACTGGCCACATTCATTTTTATAATATATTTTTTAATTTTTTATTTAATTAATAAAAATTTTATTTTTTAAAATATATAAAAAGATAAAGACACTCTTATAAATTAAATGTATAATAGAATATAAATTTGAATTTATAATTTAAGAATTGTTCCCTACTTCGCTATCGGTTGTCAATAAAGTTGAATAAATGAGGCCCAAGTTATCTTTATAGGCACATTAACACCTTAAGAAAATTTACTTCTCAATTTTTTTGGGGGTTATATTAAAAGAATTACCAGGATAAAATATAATTTTCTTTTTTGGTGTCATTACAAGGCTTAATTGATAAACAATAAGATGAAAATAAATTATTTACTAATACCTTGAACAGTCTCTAGTATATAAAAAGCAGAACAAGAATGTTGGTAACTATTCATCCTGAAAACATCTATCAATTTTATGTTTCAGAAAGAAAAATATGTATCAATTTCTTAATTTTTATGCATGATGTCATCATAATGGGGGCATGATGTAATAACATAAACACTTTTGGCAGTTGCACCTGGCAATACAAGTATATAACATAGCTTATGGTTATCAAGTTAACAAATGATTATGGTTGCCAATTTGCCATTGGTGGGTTGGTGAAGTGACCCACTTCATTGTCCACTTTAACTTTAGACCTCAAAGGGCGCCGCTCACTCCCTCACAACGTAGTGCTTACACACTTCTATTCCTTTCTGTCGTTTTACAAGCTCCATGTTCCCTAGATTTTTTTATTCCCTTTTCTTATTTATTTTTAACCCACACTTGAATATTCTTAGTAAAAAAAAATTGAGATAACACTATCTAACAATGGGTTCAGTGAAGCGAGAAATTTTTAAAATAATTTTTTTTTCTTTTTATCATTTAGATATTTTTCTCTTTCACATCCAGAATAAATATTAGAGAATATATCAAAGAAGAAAGCATCCTTAATATATCTCCAAAAAAATTACATTAGTTAGTGCAAGAAGAATTATTCAAATTATAATAAAAAATTACTTATATTCTATATTTAGTTCAATAAGATAAGAATGATAACTTTAATATTATGTTCAAAATAAAATTTAAATCTAATATATATCTTATAATTATATGATATGAAATATTATAATATAGAAATTGTGATTATATTAGAAATTGGAACGGAAAATTTACTGGTATACAAATTTTTTTCACTTTTCATCCACTAAAAATATCATGTTGAATGTAAAGATTTTAATTTAATGATTTTATCTAATAACTATATTTTTCCATATGAAGCTTGGGTTTGAGTCATATTTTTATTTAAAAAAAAGGAAAAAACTAAAGGGGGTGATATTTTCGACGGTGACAGATGTTAGTGGAAGAAACATAGGGCCCATGAAGGAATCTTTTGGATGAAAGTTCAAAATGTACAGCATTTGCTGGCAAAATTGTCAGTGAATGCAATTATTGATTAAAGCAATCGAAGGACGTATATAATACATTTAAGTCAGTTTCAAATAGCCAAACAAGAGAATTTGAAGTTTCTGCGCCTGAATTGACCAAATTCAAGCAATGGGTTTTGAGCACACAAATTTTGCAGGAAGAATAACAATTGTAGCAGCAGCGGTGGTTGCTTGTGCAATGGGAGTCTCAGACAAAGATAGAGAGGAATGTGCAGAGCAACTAGTGAGTTTGGCTACTTGTCTGCCTTATGTAGGAGGAAATGCAAAATCTCCAACTGCTGATTGTTGTAGTGGTCTCAAACAAGTCCTTAAAAACGACAAGAAGTGTTTGTGTGTGATTGTTAAGGATAGAAATGATCCTCAATTGGGTCTTAAAATTAACGTTACTCTTGCTTTAGGTCTCCCTTCTGTTTGCCATGCTTCTGCCAACGTTTCTCAGTGCCCTGGTAAGCATCAATATCAAAAAATTAAGTTCATTTTTGGGTTCATAAACAGGCCTAAATTTGGGTAATAAGTTGATTTCTTTGTTAAATTAACAATTTGCAGCCCTTCTCCATTTGCCTCCTAATTCACCAGATGCTCAGGTTTTCTTTCAGTTTAATAAATCTTCTACTCAGGTTGCTGTCAGCCCTGGTCCTAGTACCACTGGTAATGCTATTCCCGATTTTTTTTGTACATTTTAGTTCCCATTACAATTTCATCCCTTTTAAAATGATATTCCATCTCAATAAGATTTGTTCATTATCGGTGTTGTGATAGAATTAAAAAAAATATTTTAATGATCAAAATAATTAACTATAAAAAAATTGAATTGAATAGAATTTAAGAATTGTGAAGTATTTATTTAAAAATAAAGGATAGAGTTGAAAAAGAAATTGAAAAGTTAATTTATTTTTGAAAATGGACAACTACTTGAAATATATTTTTTTCCCTAAAATGAACGATTTTATTGAGATGGAGGGAGTATATTTACTTTCATTTTTTTATAGAAATTAAGAATGTTTAGTTAATATGATTGAAATTATACATTTTTCTAATATATTTATAACTTAATTAGGAATATTATTAAAAAAATTAAGAAATGTTCACTCGTATTTATTGATAACAAGACTTATTAGATGATAACGGAAATTTTCTGTTTGTAGTTTATTGATAAACTGATTTACCAATGAAATTTTCTGTTTATGAACCGAAAAATTCTATTGGTAAACTGCTAATTTATGGTTATAATAAAAAAATTGAGTAATAGTAGTATTTTTAAATGAGCATATGTTTTTAGGACAGAGAGAGTAACCAATTTCAAAGTCACTAGCAAAGTCCATTATTGCTCTCTCGTTTTTAATTTGTTTCAAAATGTTTTTTGATTAATTTATGAGAAACTTAAATCATTATGTTGGTGGAAAGCAGATGAAGGAAACCCAACAAGTGGAAGCGGACAAGGACAAAGTGCTCAAACAACGAGTAGTGGAAGTGGCAGAATGGAGATTGTTTCTTTTAGTTTCTTATTATTCAGTTGGATATTACCTAACTTTACATTTGTCCATTTTTGTTCATATGCTTAATATAGATAACCATCTCTTTGTTGCTTATCAATCTCGAGTGTTGTAACTCTGAGAATTGCAGTAGTTAAATGAATATGGATAACACATTCTACTTATCGAATTACGTATTGAATTCGTAACATGATTTGGTTTACTTTATGTAATGATGTTTATCTAATTTACATATGTTGGAAAATTAATCTTCATTTGAAAATAAGTAATAATATATAAAAATTTTGACAAAAAAAATTGTTAGCCTAGACATTGACAACTCAAAGTCGGCATCCCCAATTCGGCAATTGTACGACTTTGTTTGCTATATAAATGGCCACTAGGCCATAGTGAATGTAGTGCACAATTTTGGGTGAAAAAGAGGTATGCGCAACTAATGCAAACAGTGTACAAAATAGCAAGTTTTGGTGAAAAAAGAAGTGGGTATAAGCATGCATAATTGAGTGAAGTGGTGAGAGTTAACTTTAAGAAGCTAATAAGTTGTTAACAAAATTCTAGAGGGGGAAAATATGTGTGATTAGCTTCAACAAACTAATGCATAATGGATTTTAGGTATGCAAAAGAGTGAATATTGTATTAGAAATTTGTGTTTCTTTTTTGTTCAATAATATTTTGAGTGTTTGTGGATGTTTTATCAAATTCGTGTTGTTCTTAGGCAATTATACTCAATTTTAATTGCCAACATCTGGTATCAGAATGTAAGGTTTGATTGAGATGCAACAGGAGTCCAAAATTAGTAGGTGGAATCAACGATTTTCAAGTTCGATATGAAAAATAATTTTGCAATGTGGAAACACTTGATGTGTTTGAGAAGTAATGATTATGGCAAAATTTTGGAAAAAGGTTTCGTCGAAAAAAGAAATGCCATCAACTGACGAAGCACACCAATTGGCTTGTGATCGTTCGCTCAGTGAAAAAGTCTTGTTTTTAATCTGTCAGTCAGTTGAACTCTTAGAAAAAAAATATCTCATGCCAAAACAGCGAAGGATACTTGAAGTATTCTACTCAAAACGTGTGAACCTAAAATGACAGTTCGACATAATGGAGCAAGGAAAACAAAAAGTATTCGTGATTATTTTTCACGAATATAGAAGTTAGAGAACAAAATGAAAAATAATGGTAAAAAAAATGGAGAAAGATGTCATGAAGAAGATATTGCATACGTTGTCAAGTCGATTTGACAATGCGGTGATGGCCATTTAAGAGTCTAAAGATTTGGCCACAATGACTCTTAATGATTGCAAGCATCGTTGGAGTCGTGAAATATGAATGAATGAACGGTCACCTACCACAACTGAACAATCGTTAAAGGCTCGAGTAAATTTATGGAATAAGATGGAGACACCCAAAGCAGAGCATAGTCAAAGAGGCTCAAATTTCAGAGGTGAAGGAGGCAAAAATTTCAGAACTACTTTAAGGCAAGGAGCAATGGAAAATGATTCCTCTCAAAGTCTAACGTTCAATGCTATAAATGCAAAAAACTTGGTCACTATCAATCTGAGCTCAAGTCACATATTCAGTATCATAATTGCAAAAAATACGATCACTATAGTAAAGATTGTCGTGCAAGGAGATCGGAACATAAAAATAATTGTGTCGGGGTGGCTCAGAATGTGTGATTAGCTTCAACAAGCTATTACCTAATGGATTTTAGGTGTGTACAAGAGTGAGTAGTATATATTGTAAATTTGTGTATCTTTCTTATTCAATAAAATTTTGAGCATGTGGTTTTATCAAATTCATGTTGTTCTTAGGTAATTATATTCAATTTTAATTGCCAACAACAAGTGATTGGGTTTAATCTTCTCTCTGTTCTGAATAGTCAAAATACCCAGCTTTAATTCCTTGACCATTTTCTACTCCGATGTTTACTAATTTAGTTAAGGAGAAAAATGATATTACATTACAATAATAATCTTATAAAATTAATGATGATTAATTATTTTATAAATCTATATAAATTTGAAAAAGTGAAACAAATGGATTAGTAAATAACACAATCAACAATAACAAGCCATGCACGATTTCGAACAAGCTAAAAGAGAACAAAAGGACTTTCTTTTGCTTTATAGTCCTGTAGAAAAATAATATTACAAATGTGTTAATTGTTTACACCTTTCCATTAACATTAGAAATGGTCTAATCCCATAAAAGTTATTTGCCATCAGACAGTAAGCTCACTCTGTATGTATGCAAGTATTTTTTATTTTCTTTTACTCATTAGGGGAATTTCAATCCATTTTAGGATTATAGTTTTATCGGTATAAATAGGGGCGAATTTCTTGCGTAGGGAACCTTTTTGACCAATATTCTGGCAGTTTTTATTTGCCATTTCAACTTGTGAGCATTACATTATCGTTGAATCATGTAATTTATGTCTGTTTCCTGTGAGTTCCATTGCAAGTTATATAACTATTCTAGTAGATTTAAGACCAATATATTGACCGTTGTAAAGCATTTTATTGCAAGACCTCTGCCCGCCTCCACAATTAGTCAAGGCTTTAAGCTTGTCTTCTCTTGCTTGTGACTTGAACATGTCAATTGAGATTTTGCTTGTCTGAATGAGTCCTAACCATTGAATAGGTTCAAATCCTGTCATCTCTACCTATTACTTCGTCTCTGAGCAATAACGAGGGATCATTTGAGATAAAATTTTAAAAGATTTCATTGCAACTAATATAGTTATAGTAATAAAAAGTAATACGAAGATTTTAAACTCTATTTTGATTAGAAGTTTCTTCCGAAAGGAGATGCGGCTCGATTGAAGAGACAATTAGCTCACTTGCAAACATATCTGGGCGGGATTCAATATATGACAGGGTTACCCGATATTAGCGTCGTTTTTAATGAATCTTGTAAGAAGTCAAACCGTAAAAGCTTGAAAACTCTGGCTTTATTTTCTTGGAGTGAAAATCATTTTGGCAATCATAATGAGAGATTTATATGACTAATTACGCTGCAAAATTCTAAAAGAAAAACATATAATATAAAATTAGAATGGAAAGACAGATATACCATAATTGGTAATGCCACATCAAATCAACTTAGAGTCATTAATACTTTTGAACAATTCCATAAGACTTAGGACGACATGACATTTATATCACGGGACATATGCACCCCTTTTGCCGCCGAATTTGGGTTGAGTTGACTAGCAATCTGTTTTAAACTAGGTTAATGAGGTGAACCACAAAATGAACGATGTTCAACATGATGAGCCGAATGAAAGTTATTACGCGAACAATATTGAAGGAGAACCATGCCAATAGCAATTATAATGTGTAACTTGATGGAGAGATCTATAGCGGAAATTTGGTAGATCTCTTCCCCAGGATCCCATACATGCTATTTAGAATATAAAAACACATGAGTTTAATTGAGTAAGAGGAAGATGTATACCTGATTTGGCCGAATCCATCATTTTAGAAACGATCCGAGAAGCTTTTGCACCAAGATCTTCTCTCTTTTTTTAATCCCAGAATGATGGAATTCTAATCGATTGATTTTCCTTATCCTCTATTCTACTTTATATAGAGGAGCTTATCACAGGGTTAGCAACAAGAGAGACTTAGCTCACCGGTATATAATAATCATTGGCTATCCATCATACCCATATTATTATCTGAGCCTACATTAATTCCCCCACACTTAATTAATAAATGAAGTCATGCCTAAATAAAGAATTGATCAAATTCTTAAGACCCTTTATTTGTAATTTATCCTGACATCTCAATTAAAAGCCCATAAATATAAGATATTAAAATTAAAATATCTTACATTCTCCCACTTGGGCGTATTAATTGAGAACATATTACAAAAGACTTCACATTCCCGCTCGATTCAATAAGATTATCAACATAGGATCATAGCGGAAACCACATAATCAAGAACATGACACCTTCCATAGTCACACATGCCAATAACCCTATCAATCATAATGAGCATCAGTGTGGTAATGTGGTAAGAATTATTCAACACTGACTTTATGATCAAAACTTTATGTGTTGATTTTCTTATCATCCAGATTTCTTATCTTTATGTAACACAGTTACTCCATAAGAAATCCATTATTACTTCAAATTGAAGTCTGTATGTCTTAAAACTTTATATCTCGAGATACTTTATGTGTCACAAGACATACACCCAAGGCTATAAACAACAATGCCCCAAGCCTTCGTTTAAGATGACACTAATCTTAAGACTTTCAAACATTTAATTTGATATATCACATAATATTTTCCAATGAAAATACAACAATGCATTGATAATCAGAAATACAATAATGTACATTTATACCAACGTATAAAGTACGCACAAACATTACATAAAGTAATATAAAATCCTCCCACTAATCGAAGGGATCAAAAACAGACTTTAGACCCATACTAATGACATGTCTTACATAAATAATGGGCTGAAGTCCCTTGGTAAGAGGATTTGCTATCATATCTTCTGTATTGATATGATCCACCTCAACGTCACCTTTCTTTATCAACTCTTTCAATGTCAAATATTTGACTTCCATATGCTTAGACCCTGTGATATTCTTGTTGTTTTTAGCAAACAATACAGCTGGAAGATTATCACAATACAACTTTATGGGTCTGTTAATGGAATCAACAATTGACATTTCTGCAATGAGATTTCGTAGCCATACAGCCTGTGTGGCTGCACCATAACATGCTACAAACTCAGCCTGCATCGTGGAAGAAGAGATTAAGGACTGTTTAACACTTTTCCAAGATACAACCCCACCAGCCAGCATAAATACATAACCTGATGTGGATTTTCTATCATCTGAGCAACCAGCAAAATCTGAATCTGTATAGCCAGTTAACTTCAGATGCTCAATCTTTCTGTATGTTAAGATATAATCACTAGTCCCCTTAAGGTATCTCAAAACTCTTTTAGCCGCAGTCCAATGGTCCATTCCAGGATTAGATTGATATCTACCCAGAATACCAACTGCAAATGCAATGTCCGGCCTAGTGCAAACTTGAGCATACATCAAGCTTCCTACTACACTAGCATATGACATTGCTTTCATTGATTCTCTCTTAACCTGATTCTTAGGACACTGTGCCAAGCTTAATTTATCACCTTTAGCAATTGGCACATCCCAAGATTTACATTCATGCATATTGAATTTCTTCAATATCCTCTCTATGTATGCCTTCTGAAAGAGACCTAAAAGGTTTTGAGATCTGTTCCTTAAGATTTCAATTCCCAGGACAAAAGATGCTTCTCCAAGATCTTTCATATCAAAATATTTAGATAACAACTGCTTAACCTCATGCAGTGTACCTAAATCATTACATGCAAGCAAAATATCATCTACATATAATATCAAAAAGATATATTTGCTCCCACTGATCTTGAGATATATGCATCTATCAACTTTGCTTTCAACAAAGCCTAAAGAAGTGATTACATCATCAAATTTTAAGTACCACTGTCGTGAGGCTTGTTTCAAACCATAAATAGACTTTTTAAGTCTACAGACAAGATGGTATTTACCATCTTTATGAAAACCTTTAGGTTGTTCCATATAGACTTGCTCGTTTAATTCTCCATTCAGGAATGCGGTTTTAACATCCATTTGATATAGCTTTAAATCAAAATGAGCTACTAGTGTCATAATTACTCTAAATGTATCCTTAGAGGATACAGGAGAAAATGTTTCATTGTAATCAATTCCTCCTCTCTGAGTAAAACCTTTGGCAACTAATCTGGCTTTAAACCTCTCAATATTCCCTTTGGAGTCTTTTTTGGTCTTATAGACCCATTTACAGCCAATAGGTCTACAACCTTCAGGTAATTCAACAAGCTCCCACACGCCATTGAAATCCATAGATTGCATTTCATCTCTCATTGCTTTCCACCACAGATCTGATTGGGTACTAAAAACAGCTTCCTCAAATGATATAGGATCAGAAACATGACCAATGTCATAATCACTCTCTCCTAAATAGACCACATAATCAGATGAAATAGCAGATTTCCTTTCCCTAGTAGACCTCCTGAGAGGAGTCTGTGCAACTGCACCCTGTGATGATGAAGCCTCATTAAACTGTATAGGCTCATCCCTTAACATTGGATTAATCACAGGTGTAGGAACCAACATTGCAGGTTGCTTGGGAACTGGTATATGTATAACCTTAGTCTGCTGTTCCTCACTAGTGATCTCAGAGTGTTCATACTGATCATCTATATCAAATTCTAAAAATTTAGCTGTTTGTGATTCCACAATTCTAGAACCCCCTTCTCTACAATAAAATTTGTAGCCTTTAGAATGATCTGGGTATCCTATAAAATAGCAACGAGTAGATCTAGATTGCAATTTACCTTCAGTAGGATTATAAAGACGTACTTCTGAAGGACAACCCCAAACAGGGAGGTGACTCAAGCTAGGTTTCCTATTAGTCCACAGTTCAAACGACGTTCTAGCCACAGACTTACTGGGTACTCTATTAAGGATATATAATGCCGTTTTAATAGCCTCACCCCATAAAAAGTCTGGGAGATTAGATCTTGACATCATGCTTCTAACCATTTCATTTAAGGTGCGATTCCGCCTTTCAGCCACACCATTCTGTTCAGGACTTCCTGGCATAGTAAACTGAGCTACTATTCCACAATCCTCCAAGTATTTGGCAAAAGGACCTTTTAATTGTCATGCTATACCGTATTTGCCATAATACTCACCACCCCGATCAGACCTAACAATCTTGATAACTTTTCCCTGCTGTTTCTCGACTTCAGTCTTAAAAATCTTGAATTTCTCAAGAGATTCAGACTTTTCTTTAATCAAGTACAGATAGCCATATCGGGAAAAATCATCAATAAATGTTATAAAATATTTATTATTGCATATTGTGGGTGAATAAGGTCCGCATATATCTGTATGGATTATCTCTAAGAGATATGAACTCCTGATAGATCCCTTTTTCTTAATTTTGGTTAGCTTACCCCTACAACAGTCAACACATGTTTCTAGGTCACTGAAATCAAGGGCAGGCAAAATATTATCTTTAATTAACCTATCTACCCTTTCCCTAGAAATGTGGCCAAGTCTTTTATGCCACAACATGGATGACTTTTCCTTTATTAAGGGTTTTTTGGCAACAATATGTTCAACATTACATGATATAGAATATATTTCATTTGAACTTAGAGAAACTTGATACAAACCATATGAAAAAATACACCGGCCTACTGCCTTTGAATTAAGAGTTATATTAACAACTCCATCTTTAAATACAAAAGCATAGCCAATTTTGTCTAATTCAGAAACAGATACCAAGTTCCGTCTAAAAGATGGTATGAACAATACATTAGATAAAAATAGTTCATAACCACTATCTAAGTTCAAACAAACATTTCCAACTAGTTGAACATCAACTGTAGTATTATTGCCAACTGCGAGCATTAACTCTTCTTTATTTGGCTTCCTCATGTTTGTGAACCCCTATAATGTGAAGGCAACATGTTTAGTCGCTCCACTATCAAGCCACCAAGAACTGGATGTGTTATCAGCTAAATTAGATTCACAAATAACAAAACCAAAAGAGTTACCTGTAGGCTCACGCTTCTCTAACCAAGCTTTATATTTAAGACAATCCGTCTTTTTATGACCTTTCTTTTTGCAAAAGAAACATTTAAATTTCTTTTTCTCTATGCCTTTAAAATCACCCACAACACTAGATCGGGAAGACTCAAGTCCCTGAACAAAAGAAGAAGCATTAGTCTTAGCTTTCTTACCTTTCAGTTTACCTTTATGCTGAGGTCCGGATACAAGAAGCGCGACACTGGATTGTCTCGCCTTTAGCTTCTCTTCCTCAGCTACGCAAACAGCAATGAAAGCATTGACTGTCCAAGGATCCTCCCTAGAGTTGTAAGCCGTAATAAGCATCTCAAACTCAGGAGGTAGAGTATTGAGAGCTTGATGCACAATACAAGCATCAGGGAGAATAATGTCAAAACCCTTTAACTCATTCTGTATGTGGATCATCTTTAAAATGTACTCCCTAACACCTCCAAGTCCATTATACTTCATGGAGTATAACTGTTTCAGAAGGGTACCAATCTAAGCATTGATTGACACTTTATAACGCTGAGACAATGCTGTAAGAAACTCTTTTGCTATATGAGTCTCAGGAAGACCGCTCAACAGATGCTCTGGAATTGACCTTTTAAGGGTCAAATAGCACATGCGGTTCATTTTATATCATGTTGAGTTTAACTCTTTTTCCACATCAGTACTCTCAGGAGTTAAGTCAGCTGGTTTAGGAGTAGTCATGGCAAGATCAATATCTGCCAACTCCATAGCCATTTCAACATCTCTTTTCCACTCCTTAAAATTAGAAGCCGATAATGTTTGAACTGTAACAGTACAGTTATTGATTGAGAAGGTGACTGAAAAATCAACAATGTAATACTTTAGTTAAAGACAATAATGATACTCAAAGCCATAAAAGAGTATTAATCCGAAGAATTTCAGCACATCATTATATAATCACCTTTGGGCAGAAAATATAACATGCAATAGATAATTCTTCAATATAAGAACGATCTAGGAATTTACACAGTCTTTGCAAATTTAAACACCTTTGGGCAGAATAAATTACTCAGACCAGTTCATTCCCAATCAAATGTCTTATATTAACATCTCAAAATTTGAATTTATAATAAATACCTTTGGGCTGAATAATTATAAACCAAATCTGAGACATCCCTACACCATATAAGTCTGTATATTTCTTAAAATCTCAGCTAAAAATGTCACTTTGGCAACTGCATTTTAGCCAATTTTAAAAGAAATACTTATATCGGGATACACTTTATTTATTGTCTTGGAAAAAATATAATTTTTCATTCCTTATGGACATAGGGCTTAGATGTCACGAAAAATTATTATCACAAAAAATAAAATTATATTGTTAATTTTACCTGAGAAAAATTAATTCCATATGTGACATTTTATGTCAATGCATAAATAAAACAAATAATGAGATAACCATTTATCTCCAAAAATGTCACAATTTTTCTCAATTATGGCTTTTAAAAATTACTTTAGAAAATCTAAATTAATTCCAGAAGAAATCGGGTAAAAAATAGTCTTATGGAGTGAAAAATCATGAATTAGGGACTTAATTGAAAAAATCAGAAAGTTCAGGGGCCAAATTCGGAAAATTGGAAAGAGGGAGAAGCGGCGCGTGCGTACAGTACACGCGCCTGACGCGCTTGCGCGTGTATCACACGCGCATGCAGCTGTCATCTGGCACGTGTGATACACGCGCCCCGACAGCTCCCCCTGTTCTCTCCTAGACGCGCCAACACGCGCCAGACTGAATCCTTCCCAGTCTCCACCGCGTGACACGCGCGCCTCTAGCGCGTGTATCACACGCGCCAATGTCTTCCTCCTCCCGACTCTGCAATTTTTCTTCGAACATTTTTCCAAAAAATTCGATTCACTCCAAAATCCGAAATTTCTTCAAATTTTTGCTTTAAATCAACATGCCACAACATATTATTCTGATTTTATTAAGCAAAATTTATCGAAAATCAATAAAATCAGAGAATTAAGCATGTGATTAACCAAATCAAAAATTCCTCAAAAACTCAATTAAACTCAGTTTTTCTCTAGATCCTGATGAGAAAAACTCAAATATGGTTCTAAAAATATGTATTTAGGCTCTAATACCACTTGATAGAGAGATCTATAGTGGATATCTGACAGATCTCTCCCCCAGGATCCCATACATGCTATTTATAACACAAAAACACATGAGTTTAATTGAGTAAGAGGAAGATGTGTACCTGATTTGGCCGAATCCATCGTCTTAGAAACGATCCGAGAAGCTTTTGCACCAAGATCTTCTCTCGTTTTCTAACCCCAGAACGATGGAATTCTAATCGATTGATTTTCCTTATCCTCTATTCTACTTTATATAGAGGAGCTTATTACAGAGTTAGCAACAAGAGAGACTTAGCTCACCGGTATATAATAATCATGGGCTATCCATCATACCCATATTATTATCTGAGCCCACATTAATTCCCCCACACTTAATTAATAAATGAAGTCATGCCTAAATAAAGAATTGATCAAATTCTTAAGACCCTTTATTTGTAATTTATCCTGACATCTCAATTAAAAGCCCATAAACATAAGATATTAAAATTAAAATATCTTACATAACTCTCAATTGAAACCTTAATAACTCATTTGTGATAGAAATTGGGTCAAAATTAATAAGAGCTTTGACAAATGTTGATCGCATGACTAGGGCGATGGATGAGCTCCTTTATATGCTTCAGCTGATTAATGGTTCTGCCCTACAACCTTTTAATCTTGTTTATGGATATGTAGATCCTCAAGTTTTTGGAGCAATAGCAAGCTCTTGCTAAAGCCAACTCAAGTTAACAAAAATTCGGTTGATGCACCTCCTCCGCTGCTGATACCAACCTAGGTACTGCCATAAGTAAAATTGCAAACTCCTCGCACTACAAATTTAATAAACTAAAATGGCTTTAGCAACACCATAGTGCACTAGTAAAGAAAAAAGATTATATATGTATGTCGATTTTGAATTTTATGCGTTTGTTAAATGATAGATGCCTATGAAAGAGACACATATGAGTTGAATTTTATGTGTCTATCAAAATCACCGATGCATATAATTTAGTTTTATGTGTCTATCATTTCATTAAAGTAGATGCATAAAATCTTATTTTTTAAAGAAAAATATAGAATATATGTGTTTGTTATGCATATAATCTTAATTTTTTTTAAAAAGATAGAGTATAGGTGTCTGCTAAAATATAATGACAGACATATATAGTTAATTTTTTTTAAAATTCTAATGAATTTTGGTTGAATTTTCCTGCTAGGTTTTGAATCCTAAAAATACATTGAATAAGTTTTTGATCCCAAATCACTAACCAACAAAGAAAAATATTGGCAAATTATTTAATATGTACTGTAAAACCTAAAATAATAAACTAATATGTCATACAGAAATATCAAATAAATTCAACAGAGTCAAACCTCAAATAAGCCACATGTCTTTTCTCCTAAGGTTTTGAGTCTCATTTCATTTCCATTATTTAATTTAATTATCTACATATTAAAAGTCATCTCCATTAGCTAATACGGCGTTAACAAATCCAAATTGCATTCCCATTTATAGACCCCCTTCATAGTTCTTTATTTATAAATTATGACAATAAATTATTTCATGTCAAAAAATAAATTTTATGCAATGGTGAACTATTAGTTGGATATATAAATAAATAACTGACTAAATTTAATATAAGCGAGAATCTTTTAAAAATAATAATAACAATAATAAGTTAGTGTAAGTGCTTCTTATCTTTGTACTGTATTTTTATTTCATCTTTTATGTGAGTGGGATAGACTTCAATCCCATTTTTTTAGCTTTTATTTCTTTTTAACGATTGAAACTAAACCAAGTTCTTTTTGCTTTCCTTTTTTAAATTCTAAGATATAATTATGTGAAAAGGTGTCAAAGATCTAAAGATTTCATGAAAGTGCCATGTTAAATACCCACCTGGAGAATGATTAATAGATTAGATTGTTTATTATAAAGGTGGGAGAAAAGTTGAAACATAGCCCAAATAAAAAGTGGGAAAGTTCAAAATCGCATCCTCATGAACGCACATTCAGCATATAAAATCCAAATCCATACAGATCGATCAACAACTATAAAAATCAGATCTTATCTAGAGAAACCAAAAGAAAAAATAAAACTCACCGAATTCATGAAGGCGAGAGTCCTTGGAATGGTAATAGAATCACAAACAGCAGCTAAGTTGATGTTGGATCGCCAACCAACATATTCGTTCAACGACCCTGCTCTTTTCACAATTCTAGAAGGGGAACAATGGTGTCGCATGGTACAGTGACAAGAGGGGAGGATGGAGAAAGATTGGAAAACATATAGAGATTTGGATTTTTTTAATGAATGGACGGGTCTAGCTTGTTTTA
Source organism: Triadica sebifera (assembly GCA_023653625.1). Classification (NCBI taxonomy): domain Eukaryota; kingdom Viridiplantae; phylum Streptophyta; class Magnoliopsida; order Malpighiales; family Euphorbiaceae; genus Triadica; species Triadica sebifera. Next base: position 23,864,126 of record CM042898.1, on the reverse strand, counting down.
CCTTTTTTAAAAACACAATATGTGTATGTAATTGGGAAATAACAGATCGTATAAAAGCCAATAATATGCATATGTCAATTAAAATAGCAAAAATCTATAATTTAAGGACAATATGCATCTATCGATAAAAAAACAATAGACTCATAAAATCTAAGAATACGTATTTGTTTTTATTTATAACTGATATCTGTAATGCAATTGAATTATACATGCTTGTTATTAAAAAAATAACAGACACATATAAACTATATTTTCAATATTTATTTATAATTATGTCACTGCATTTTCTATATGCACGTGTTTTTAAAGCTGATGCATATAACCTTTAACTTAAACTAATTTTTGTACTAGAGGTGGTGTCGTTACAACGTTACTAAAAGTGTTGTTGCTAAGCCAATTTAGTGACAAACACACTGTCTTAGTGTCACTAAGTTATTTTGTCACCACACATCACAATGACATGACTATTTTTCCAACATAATTTACTATCCCCATTTTATTGCTTGGTGTCACTACAATGTCGCAATTTAGCTACGCCATGTGTAGCATCATTAATGGGTGTCACTATTCAAACCATTTCTTGTAGTGCTTTATGGCAAGGAGGAGGATGACCCGACCATTGATAAGTTTTGGCTAGAGTAGACTAATAAGATGCAAAAATTAATTTTTGATCTTGAAACAAACAAAAATAGTAACTAAGGCAAAAATCTATCATGCATTGGGACTGTTTTATATCGTGTGATTTAATGTGATGTAACTTTATAACCATAATGTTAATTTCATGTTTATGAGATATTCATGATTTTATTTTAACATAAATTGCATGCTAAAGTCAAATTAAATTCGTGCTTAAGTTTCTAGAAAATCCTTGTTTATGTATAATTCAATTTAGGTAATTTTTGAGAATTGGTTTACTGGTTAAGTTTTCAATGATTTAGATTGTCTAATGAACGAATTTAATTAGTTTAAACTAATTATAAGTTACTTATAATGATGAGAATGAATTATGGGATTTTTAGAAAATTTTCAAATAGAATTTAATTTGAATTAGAAAAGGATTTTCTAATTCTAGTTTAACTAGGATTCTAATATGCAATTGTAACTAGGATATTTTAATCCCATTTGACATCAAAATAATAACTAATTATAGTAATTTAATTATTAATTAACTACTGATCATATTTGAATTTGATCTTTAATGTGATTTAATTATTAAATTTGGATTTAAATGTTGCATGCATTAAATTGGTAATAACTTAGTTGGCATAGTAAACACTTTTAGGTAACTTTTTAATATGATCAAATGTATGCCAAATTTGTATAATTTTATTTTAGAAACTATTTCTAAATATTCATATAATCATTTAATGAGATTTAATGTTAAATATGTGATGAATTTCATTAAGGCCAAACAATCAAAACAATGTTTCAAGAGTTCAAATAAAAGAAACTCAAATTGTTGCTTTAATAGATTACCTTTATTTATGCAATAGAGAATGCATGCTAGGGGTGTATAGAATGGCATGATGGTATAATTATGGGCTTGACTAATGTGATTGATCATGCATAAAATTTTTGTTTTTGGTAAATAGGGTTTGTGTGTCCTTACCTTTTTCTATTTTCTCTGTTATATTTCTCTTCTTATCTCACTCTCCTCAAATGTAACTTGAGGTTTTCTTATAAAGAATTTATTCAATTAGATTACATAGTATTGAATAGAATTGAAGTGCAAATGAGCAAGAAGCCAAGGAGATGGCGTGTAACGCTTATATATGGGTCTATAAGTTGTGCTAATGGTTGGTGAGAGTTAAGAGTTAAAAAGAGTATTAAAAAGTTTTACAGTTGTTGGTTTTGCTATTTCATGCCCCTGAAAAGTGGTGTCACAGTCGTGAATGTCGGATCTTCAGTGAACAAACCGTAAAGGTTAATCATGATCATGAATAGGTGGATAACGTCCGTGAAGGATGAGTCACGACAATGAATCTTGGGCAGTTAGGACATGTGAGACAACCGTGATTTTCTCTTTCTTCCATCCTTTTACATCCGATCCCTACTTTCTGAAATCCAACCTAACATGCCATCTCTATCTTTTTTTACCTTTATATCACCACATTTTCATTTTTGGGAGATTGAAAGACCTATTTTTATTAGGGAAAGTGAGAGAAGAAGCTTGTGAGCTTGTAAGTGAGGAGTTCGGTTTTGTATTTTCTCAGTTATGTCCAAGTTTTAGGAGACTAAAAGGATATTTTGCTTGTGTCTAGAAGATGGTAAAGGTACAGGAAGTCCATCTCAAGGGAGAGGACAAACTTAGAGAGCTAAAGCTTTGGTTAGGCTCCATTATAGGTGAAAAGTTTGTACATAACCACATTCAAAGCTTTAACTTGCATGTTCTTGTGTTGTTCATCTAGATGCTTGTTGTGGGTGATTTATAGGGTAAGATAATGTATAATTTTGGGTTAAATGAACTTAGAGATGTATTATGGTTGATAGGTTGATGTAACACCATTCGATATAATTAAGAATAATCCAAATTATACCTAAAGATGCTACAATGCACATGAGTTAAAATGTCACAAATTTAAAACTTTCATGCACCATGGCCATGATGACTTAAATAAAATAAAATATCATTAAAAGATTGATAAAAATAAAGTTAAATATATAAATCAAATAGGCAGAATTAGCCCAAAGTTTATAAAAAATGAGTAGTTATAAAACTACATGTCTTTAAAATACAACATGTAAAACTATAACTACCCAACCCACAACAATACAACCAAAAAGTACAACCATGTATCACCCACCCCAAGTGTATATCCAAGGCTCTAATCATTAGGTGTTCTCCTTTATCGATCCTCTATCGATCCTCCCCTAAGCTCCAAACCTGCGCATGGGAAGGCCATATGCTAAGCAACTCATGCCTAGTGGTACATAACAATATGTAAGCACACCACATGATAAATATATAATATGCATGATATACCCACCTTGCTACTATAACGACTCACCTCAAAGTCCGCACATACACTAGCTCGCATATTACATGACATACCATAAGGATCTCATATATATAATGCACACTATGAACATGATATATCAAACAATCACCTAGTATCATACAAGTGTATACCTAACATAAAACAATTAATTATCTTACCTTTGCCCACCTTACTCATAACTGGACTAAAATGGATATGGGTACTCTACGGCTTTAGTTAGAGCCAAAAATTACCCACCGACAAAACTCTTATTGCTTATCTATGGGCCTTCAAATATAACCCACCAAGAAAGCTATCATTACTTACCTTTAGGCCTTCAAATATAACCCACTGAGGAAGCTCTCATTGCTTACCTCTAAGCCTTCAAATATATTAACATAAATCAACCGAAAGAAAATGAAAGCACATAACAGCTATGAGGGAAGCCCACCTGGCTAGGCCTAGAGCTTTTAAAATATCTCGTTAATTTTCAAAATATCTCAATCGTGACCAATATATGTCACCCAGTACCGATCTGCCTCCTTAATAGCATGTCATATATCCTAGCTCTAGTCCGAATAAGAGTATTGAGCTTAAAAATTACACAAAATGTACCACATATGTTTCCATATTATCCATTTCCATATTTTACAAATATACCAGGATTCCCACAATCATTTCCACAACATGTATTTCCATATCATGATTCCCACAAACATTCTAACAAATTTGGGGTTAATTTGTAATTTATCAAAAATTAAAAGACCAAATGAGATAATGACCATTTAAATATAAAAGTTGGGTACAAAAATATGAGATGATCAGCCACCCCTAAGAACAAGAGGAAGATTAACATGTTAATTAGGAATATCAAGTTATGGTCAAAGTGGTGGGGCCTATGTTTGAAATTTGATATTCCTTCTCCTTTTCTTCTTCCTTATCATTTCTCTAACTTCATTTTTTGCACCAAAACCAGTCCTAACCATTCCCTACATCTCCTCCATAGACAAGCTTAGCTCAAGTGAGAGAAGGAGAGAAAGTAGAGAGAATAAGGCAAAAAAAATATTTTCATGCACCACAAGGCTTGTGGAAGCTAGAGAGAACAAAAAGGAAGGAAGACAAGTAAGATAAGAAGGGAGAGAAATCTCTAGAGTCTTGATCAAGGGGAGAAAAAAAGTGAGGGTAAGATGTTTTTCTTCTCCTCTTAATTTTTCATTACAGGAGGATAAGATTTAGAGCTCATTTAGAGCTTGCCTTTGAAGAGAGAGAGTTTAGAGATTTTAAGGGAGAGAAAGTGGGGTTTTGGAAGATATGATGAGGTAAGGTTCTTATGATGTTTTTATGTATTATAGGAATTCAAGGAGAGAGGAACCAAGTTCAAGCAAGTAAAGGAAAGGAAAAAGAGACCTAGAAAGTGGAAAGAAAGCAAGGAATAGGTTAGTACATAATTTAAGGCAATAGCTTATAATTTATTTTGAAATTGCATAACATAAATATTTGACATGTCAAAGCATATAAAAATGCATTTGATATTGTTTTGTTGCATCAGACTATAGGTTTAGAGCCTTGTAAGTGATATTGTTAAAATAATGACTTAGACAATATGTGTTAGAAACTTGATTGTGTTAAAGGCCTTTAAATGAGGTAAAATTATGGTATGTTAAGCTAAGAACCTTAAGATTACATGTTTGTGTTATGTATGGTTTTATGATGCTTGAAATGAATATGGAAAGTGGAAGTGTGATTTTCTAGTAGCTAGGCATGGACAACATGTGGTCATGGGCATGAATTGCTAAATTCACAAGCATGATTAAATAATATCACGAGCATGACTTTTGCATGGAAATGATACTATTCATTCCAGAAGCATTTATGGTTTGGAATGCAGCTTGAATCACAGACGTGAATGTTTTGATTGTGAAGCAATGTGTCTTGAATTATTGCCGGGCATAAACAATGAGTCACGACTGTGAATGCCATATTTTTTAATAACTTATTTATTTGTTAATTTTTAAGGAATATCAACTGGAAAATCAAAATATCATATTGTATTCAATAAAGTTTTGAATAATTATATGTGATAAAAGTAAATATGTGAAACTATATGTATAATGTCATATTATGTGAGGATATAATATAATGTAAAGAACAAAGCAAAGTGAGATTGACAAAAAAAAAGATAAGAAGTTGATGAAAACATTGAATAAGACCCAGAACACCTAGGTTAGAATTTTAATAACTTATTTATTTGTTAATTTTTAAGGAATATCAATTGGAAAATCAAAATATCATATTGTATTCAATAAAGTTTTGAATAGTTATATGTGATAAAAGTAAATATGTGAAACTATATGTATAATGTAAAGAACAAAGCAAAGTGAGGTTGACAAAAAGAAAAAAGATAAGAAGTTGATGAAAACATTGAATAAGATCCAAAACACCTAGGTTAGAACTAGAGTTTTGGATAGTTTGACATGTCAGCAGAGGTCTTTTAATACCGGTGATGACATTCATATTAATGCTTATGATGACACATATATTAATACTGGTGATGACACTCATATTATATCAGTGATGACACTTATATATTCATATTAGTGATATCACTTGTATAAACATACCATTATACTTGAGTGACAACTTTATTATGTCTTATGGCCAACTTTGTTATCCTGATTATTGGTTCTTAGGTATTATGAGCATAAATAAGTTAACAATGATACTGTAATCTTATATAGATTTTAATTGATAATTATTTATTCATGATAATTCAATTAGTATAACCAAATGCAAGTATGAGGTAATGACTCAAAATGTGAAAAGAATTGGAAAATGTATGAAAATGAGGTACATGTTATAACTGCATAAATTGACTTTTGCATGATATAATTTATTGCCTTACTTTTATGCACCACTAAGATTAGAGATTAGTATGGGAGTTTCTCTCGTGCAGATGTAGCGAAGAGTAAACTAAAATCTATAGATAAAGCCAATAGTAACTTGATCTAGTAAAGCAACCGGTATTGAATTGTGGTCACACATCTTTCGTATTTTTGTTTCAAATTTTCTTTTATAATGTTGTAAAGTATCTTTATGTTTATATAAATATCAATTTTTTGTAAATAATACTTCCGTATATAAATGTACTTTGTTTCTTTTATATTATTTAAAGAAAAAAAAGTGTTACTTTCTATCATTATTAAACAATCTGACTCAAGATAGCATAACATTCCCTTATCCGGACACATGTTGCTGGGGTGAGGGAGTGTTACAAAAATAGTGGGAGTAATAATGTATGTTTATTAAAAGATCTAATGATCATGCATGTAATACATATTCTAACAAGATCTTTCTTTACATGTAGGTTGCTAGAATCAAGTTATCAAATGTAAACCTATGCTCAATTCTCAAATCTAGCAAATTGATTGGCTCGAATGTCTATGATTGGATAAGGAATTTGAGAGTTATTCTCAAAGCCGAAGAGATAGCATATGTCTTGGAAGATCCGTTTTCCTCCCCTTCTGCTAATGACACATCTGTTGATGAATAGTTGGCATACAAGAAGCAAATGGATGATAGTGAGTTAGTGGGTTGCATTATGCTCACCTCTATGTCTTTTGAGCTTTAAAAGCAATATGAGAATATGGATGTAAATACCATTGCGTATCATTTAAAGGAGCTCTTTGATAATTAAGCGATATGAGATATCTAAGTTGTTCTTCTGCTCTAAGATGGTAGAGGGAACTTCTCTAGTACAACATGCATTAAAGATCAATAGGTACATTGAGAGGTTAACCTTTTTTGGTTTCGTTATGGATCATGAGTTAAGTATAAACTTAATTCTCCAAAGCTTTTATGCTAGTTATGCACACTTTGTGCTAAACTATCAGATGAATAATAAATCCACTTCATTCCCTGAATTGATCAACATGCTCAAGACAGCTGAGCTTTTTGTCAAGAAAGAGCAAAAAACTGTGATGTTGGTGGACACTTCTGGTTCTTCTAAAAATAAGAAGGACAAGAAAAAAAGAAGTCCACAAAGGCCCAAGGGGGCATGAAGAAGAAGGGCTAAAAGACTGCTTTAAAAGGGACTTGCTTCCATTATGGAAATAATGACCATTGGAGGATGAACTGCAATGCCTATATGAAGAATGAGAAGAATAAGACATTAGATGAACCTTCTACCTCAGGTATTTTTATTATTAAGGTTAATATTATTTCTAGTAATAATGCATGAGTATTGAATACTGGATGTGACTCACACATATATACTGATATGCATGGCCTAAGGAATAATAGACTGCTCAAGAAATGAGAGTCAGACCTGTGTATTGGCAATGGAGCAAGAGTTGTTGCATTAGCTGTAAGAACTTATGTATTAAGACTCCCTAGTGAGCTTGTTTTAGAATTAGACAATATTTATTATGTTCTAGTTTTAACTAAGAATAGTGTTTCTGTTTCTTCCTTAAATAGAAATGGTTTTCATTTGACTATTAATGGTAATGGTTGCTCTATATGGTTAAATGATATTCTTTATGGAATTGGCATATTATGCAATGAAATTTATATTCTTGATATGTCTAATTCAATCCTTAATATAAATAATAAAAGACACAACTGGATAACCTAAAACCATTATATTTATGACATTGTTGTCATGGTCATATAAATGAGAGGCGAATGACTAAGTTACACAAGAATGATGACTTGGGATCATTTGATTATGAATCATATGATATATTACCTTTTAGTGGAAATGGTGAATGTGCCAATGGACTATTGGATCTTATAAATACAGATGTATGTAGTCCAATGTCAATGCACACAAAATGTGGTTTTATCTACTTCATTAACTTTATTGATAATTTCTCACAATTTGGATACTTGTATATGATGAGATACAAGTTTGAAGACTTTGAAAAGATTAAAGAATTCATAAATAAATTAGAGAAACAACTTGGAAAAAGTATCAAAATACTTAGATCAGATCAAGGTGGAAAATACTTAAGTCAAAAGTTTCAAGGTTATCTAAGAGATAATGAGATTTTATCTCAATGGACTCTACCTTACACACCACAACACAATGGCATGGTTGGAAGGAGAAACTAAACTTTGTTAGACATGGTAAGGTTAATGATGAGTTTTGCAGAACTACCTAAGTCCTTTTGGGGTCATGCACTAAAAACTATTATTTGTATATTAAATAGAGTCCCTTCTAAGTTAGATGATGTTACTCCATATGAGATATGGAATAACAAGAGACCTATTTTTTCACACATGAAAGTATGGGGTTGTCCAGCTTATATGAAGCGAAAAATCTTAAACAAGCTAATAGCTAAGTAGACTAAATGTCTGTTTGTGGGATATCCAAAAGAATCATTTGGATATCAATTTTAGCACCCCTTTGGAACAAAAGGTGTATGCTTCAAAGAATGATGTCTTATTAGATAAAGAGTTTTTTCTTAGAAAAAATAGTGAGACCAAAATTTAACTTCAAGTTAAAGATGCTTAAACAAATATTGATCAATTGACTGAACCCGTAGCACTCTCAAATATAATTAGTATTAAACCAATTATATCAGCAAATGTTACGAAACCTTTCTTTTTAAAAACCAATTAAAATTAAAATTTCTTCTAAAACACCTTATTTGCATCATTGTCATGATGACTATTTTAAAATACATATAAGAAAAGTAAAAAAAAAAAACTCAAATAATTGTTTCATTACATTAAAATAGTGTTTATGCTTCACATAGCCTCTAGTTTACAAACATTACTCTTAGAAGGAGAAAATACAAAACTATTGTAATACATGAAAGCTTAAAAACCAAAACATCCCAGTGTATCACTCACCCAACTGTATCTTGTCGTGTCACTCCTCTATTAAGCTCTGTCTATTTCAGTAACCATTTAACTAACTACAACCAGTGTGTGAGAAACACTCACAAGTTACTTAGCAGTACATATGTATATATATACAAATAACCATGTATACATATCAACATATCATGTTATCACCTTGGCTCATGTAAACATAAAACATGTGTAACCTACCACATGCATTCTATATGCTTATACTTATATTCATATTATATACCTTATGATCATACATAAGATGTTATATCCTAAACTTACATATTTAGTGTTTATTTCTTGCTTTTATGTCTGTCTATATTGACATGCATATATGTCAAATTGGTTCACATTAACATATAACATGTACTTACTACCGGCTAAACATTTATACTTTTAAATTATATTATTTTCATCCTACTTTGCATATAAACAATCATACACAAGAGTCCACATATTGCTTATCATATTCAAATAATAAGATTAATAACCATTTCATTTATTTCATTTTCATCTGCATTCATATAACTGACTTGCCTTTTTTTTTTTTTTATCCAAAACTCTAAGCCAAACTATCTGGATGCAGATTGTGAAATAGAGGTGCTCCAAAAGCTTCAACCACTCTATCCATTAACTGAGAGTGTGCTCATCTGAGCTCTTCCCATTAAGGGCACTCAAAACTCTTCAGCCATTTTGACTGAGTAACAAATAGGATTAAAGACGTTATAAGAGCTTCGGTCACCTTATCCTAACAACCACATGGAACCAAGAAACAAAGGTGCTCTAACTTGAGCTTTAGCTACCTTGTTCTTATAATCATATATTCTACCATATCATAACTCCCTCAATGACATGTCATTTATTATAGGTCAAGTCATAGATTAGAAAAAAAAGCATTTATGAATATATTTATTTTCCTTTTTACATTACATTTTTCAATACCATGCTCATAAGCATATATCATTCATGAACACCTGATATCATCTCCCAAATAAATTTTCATTTCAATATATTATTCATATACTAGGCTTATTGCAATCATGATTCATTATTTGCTCATATTTCCCTTTTCAATATATTCATATCATGCATTTGATTATTTCATACATTTATGGAAATCACGTGTTTCATACTTACAATATATCGTAGAATATACTTGTGCATAATCATTACATTACATTATTAAAGAAAGCAACATGCGACATTACAACATACTTCATGTGCATGAATTATATGTTCACAGTCGTGAAGGTTCCATTCATGGATACCCCTACCTGTGACCCAAACCATGAACATAACTGTGAATGCTTCTGGTCATTGTACATTCTTCACGGGTATGAAGAAACATTCACAGGCATGACTCATTATTACAGTCATGAATCAAGTGATGATTCAAGTCATGAAAGGGTTTGTTCTTTATAAACATTTTGGGGTATGATTCACAACTGTGAAACTCTTGTCACGAGCGTGAATTTAGGTTTTTAAGAATGTTCCAAAACCGAGCAATCTAACAAAAATACACATAAGGGCTCTAATATTGACTAATGTCAATTACTCCTATCAATATTCAATAACATTTCATATACTTATCATGCCATAACATAGAATCAAACATTCACACAATAATTAATCCTCAAAGATCCCTTAGATTAACCTTAATTTTCTAACTCATTTTGATGGAATATTAACATATTATCTTTCATCTTACAATTAATAGTATTTAACACTCAAAATCAAATGCAAATCAAACTCAAGGAATACATTTCTAGATTTCAATATACATATGTACTAACCTTTAACCAAAGATCCTTCATAAACTTCTCAAGATCCATCCTAGTTTATACTCCCCTTTTTATGGTTGTTACTCTTCAAATTTACCATCTCTAAGGCCACAAAAATCTAAAGATCGATCTCCTTTTTCCAACTCTCCCTCTCTTCTCTTAAAGCTCATTTCTCTCAAGTACATTTTACCTCTTCTCTTTGTTTTCTAGATTTTCCTAAACTTTTCACAAGATTTAGCAATGGAGTTTGGTGTTAGTGGAGGAAAGAGAAGATGAAGAAGAAATCTCAGGTGTGTGAGGGTGGGCAAGGGGAAGATAGAGAGCAGGTAAGGGCAGAAATAGGGGCATGAGAGGGGGGAAAAAGCGGCTTTGGCTCACCAACTCAGTTGACTATCATTTATGGGTGTGAAGACATTTTCATGTGTTTGAACATCCTATGTCATCATTATGAAAAACCTTTCATAGGAATGACCCTAATCCACAACATTCATGACCATAACCTTACTCATGGGTGTGAATCCTTCTAAAACTCTACAATTTTGAAAACTCAAGACTTTTATAAGCGTGAATATCTATTCACGAGCATGAAAACACCCTTTTATACTTTTATACTTTTAAAATCTTAATCTACCCCCACTATTTCTTTAATCACCAACATATCTTATAAGCCCTAATTACTAGACGTTATAGAACCTGAATTTGTTACTCATACAGATGAAGTAACAACTATACCTTCTAAAATACATGAACTTCGTAGATCAAGTAGGATACACATGGTTCTCGAGAGATATGAATTCTCATAAGTAAACAGAATTGCACATTGCTCATAGAGGATGATGAGCCTATTACATATGAAAAAGTTTTGAGTAGTTCAGAATTTGACAAATGGCTAAAAGCCATGTAGTTAGAGATGGATTCTATTTATGAAAATTAAGTATGGACTTTGGTTGACCCACCTGAAGGGATAAAATCCATTAGGTGCAAATGGGTCTTCAAAAAGAATAGTGACATAGAAGGTAATATAGTTACGTATAAAGCTAGATTGGTAGATGAAGGATATCGTCAAAGACAAAGAGTTGACTATGATGAAACCTTTTTTCTAGTTGTTATGCTTAAATCCATCAGAATACTCTTAGTCATTGCTATTCAATATGACTATAACCTTTGATAAATGAATGTGAAAATCTTTTTCCTTAATGGAAATCTAATTAAAGATGTGTACATGACACAAAGTGAGGGTTTACATCTAGTGATGGCAAAAAGGTACGCAAATTACAAAGATCCATTTATGGATTGAAGCAAACAACAAGAAGTTGGAACATATAATATGATGAGACAATAAAAAAGTTTAGTTTCTTACAAAATATAGATGAATTTTATGTTTACAAAAAGGTTAGTGTGAGTGCATTTCTAATTTCTAGTATTATATGTAGATGACATACTTTTTATAGGAAACAACATCTCAATTCTTCAATTAATCAAAATTTGGCTTTCTAAGAATTTTTCCTTAAAAGGCCTTAGAGAAATGACCTATATACTGGGGATTAAGATCCCTAGAGATAGATCTAAAAGGTGACTTGGTCTTTCTTAGTCTAAATACATAGAAAAAATGCTAAAGAATTTTATCATGGAACAATCCAAGAGAGGATTCATTCATATGACTCATAAATAACCCTTTCTAAGTCCATGTGTCCAAAGACACTAGATGAACGAGTGCAAATGAGTAGGATTTCATATGTATCTGTTATTGGATCTATCATGTATGCTATGTTATGTACTAAACCCGATGTATCATATTCTTTATGTGTCATAAGTAGATATCAGTTAGATCATGATGAGGGTCATTAGGTAGCTGTCAAGAACATCATTAAGTACTTGAGAAGAACTAAAGATGCATTCTTGGTTTATGGAGATAATGAGCTTAAGGTATGCAAGTATACGGATGCCAACTTTCAATATGACAAAGATGACTCCAAATCCTAATCAGACTATGTTTTCACGTTAAATAGCGGTGCAATCAATTGGATGAGTTCCAAACAGGAGATGACTATATATTTCATAACCAAAGCATAATACATTACAACTTTTAAGGTAGATATGGAAGTAGTTTCCATAAGAAAATTCATCATAGAGCTAGAAGTGGTTTCTATCATTGTTGATGTACTATTCTTGTATTGTGTTAACAATGAAGCCATTGCACAAACAAATAAGGTGTCATCAAATATCCAAGTATGTACTTAGATGTTACCACTGGTTCAGAAAATCATATGTAGACATTATGTAAAGATAGAGAGAGTTCCCAATTATCATAATATAATTGATCCTCTGAGTAAGTCATTTCCCTAAAAGAAATATGATAGTCATGATTGACTTTAGTGCAAGTGGGAGATTGTTAGACAAGTGCCATTAAGGCAATCACCTTAGGCACTTGATGTACTCATTTATTATTAATAAAATGAATTTTCATTATATTGATGTTCATTAATATATGAATTTGATTTAGATCTTAGATCGTTTAATGAAGTCCTTGGTATATAACACATCATGAAGAAAATTATGATGAGATCATGATAATGAGATTCCTATCATGTGCAATTATGTTTATACCCAAATGATCCCTAGTCATAGGATTAACAAGATAAGACATTATTAATTCGAATAGATTAGTACATGTTATACTCCTTAATTAGATCAAATAGTTGATCTCACAAACTGAAGGCATGAGATGTTTAAAGTTAACATATGGATGTTTGTTATAATGACAAGTACATTGGATGACCTGTTATGAGACAATCACATGAATATCTATTTTATGTTAGTGATAGTCTCATCATAGCAATGATGCAAGTATCCATAGACTTAAGATGTTCAAAGTTATCTTAGATACTAAATTTGATACTTTGACTAAAATCCTTGTTGTCTTTCAAAGGTCACTCATATGGTGGTGATTGGGTATAACAGAGGTATTTGAAGGTAGTTGAGTAGTCAATAAATGATTCACCACTCTTGATAAAATGAGAGTATACCTATGGCCTCTTATATAAATCATTACAAAAAAATCTTGGCCTATATGGACATATCTTGAAAAATATCTTCAAAGACATGTCTAATAGAGTAATGAGTCTCATAGACAAGAACTAGTATAATTTGGACTAGATGTGATGTTGTCAGTCTAGTGGAAATTGACACATAATCCATACTTTGAACCAAATGAGGTATAGTGTGATGAAAAGATGAATTGCACAGTAATTATCTATAGAAGTGTTTACAGTCAGACCACTGACTTTTTGATTAATTAGGTGGTCATGATGTGTTGTCGGCTGCAGTTCATGATCTACTCAAAATAATTTGATGATTTGAGCTACCAACGTAATTATAAACCAAATGGGACTTGAAATGCATCTAAGAACATGAGAGAGAAATTTAAGCCAAGACAATTTGTGATCGCGAAACAGTTCTCACGGTTGCAATTGATATTATTGCAGTCGCTCCTAGTCTCATTCATAATAAGTGTATCGCAGTCATGGATAAGGTATTCACAATGGAGTTCACAATCATGAATGAGGTCGTGAACCATTCTGCCATTTTGTGTCGTTAATGTCATGGGTTTGACAAGTTATTCACGATCGTGAGTATCGTGACATTAGTATGATTCGCAGTAACAAAAGGTGTTTTATAGTCACTAATCAGGTTGATTCAGCAATTCTATTTTTAATTGGAAGCTTAAATCTAGTGTTTGATAATGTCTAGTCTAATACAGTTTAGAGGAAATATAAATTACCTCATTAGAGGTTAATTTTGTGGTTGCAAACTTAGAGAAATAAATTTTATCCCTCCCCCATCTCTCTCACAAGACAATCCACCATAGCTAGCACTTAGGTTGATTGTCACCCCACCTCCATTGTGGTTTTCACATTCATTCATATGCATGGATTTTTGTTAGAGACAATCCAACTTTTAGATTGTTGTGATTTGTTACAACTCAACAAAGAAGGAAAAACACACAACTTGGAAGATTAAGAGTTGCAAACAAAGGTAATCAACTTATCCCATTTGATGGTATGCAATCCAATTTTAAATTACATAGGGTGTTCCATGGGTTTTATGTTTAATTAAATTTTAAATTCTACTACCATATATATGAGATGCATGTTCAAAACCCAATATTATAACCATCATAAATGGTCAAAAGATATTCAGGGGAGATAGTGATGGAAATTCTTACATAATTGATTTACATAAGCTAAATAACTTTTTTCTCTAAGTGTCTTATATCTATTAGCAATGAGTCTTAGCTATGAAACAAAAGGCTTAGACATGTAAGCATTGAACTAATTTAGAGTCTTAGCAAGAAAATGCTAGTAAATGGGCTACTGAAAGTTTAATATATTAAAGACAAGACATTTTAACCATGTTAAAGAGGGAAACAACACAAGTTATCCTTCAACCTTAAAAATGTTGTAAATACTTCTAAACCTTTACAACTTATGCATTTAGATTTATTTGGTCATAGTAAAGTTGCTAGTTTAGGAGATAAATACTATGCATTTATGATTGTTGATGACCACTCAAGGTTTAGATGGGTAATTTTCTTAGTAGATAAAAATGAAGGTTTAAATCTTTCCAAAACTTTGCTAAGAGAATCCAAAATGAAAAAGGATATTGTATTTCAAAAATAAGAAGTGATCATGGAAAATAATTTGAAATGGACTCTTTGAAAATTTATGTTTAGAAAATGGAATTTTATATGATTTTTCTATTTTGAAACATCTTAACAAAATGGGATTGTTGAAAGGAAAAATAGAACTTTAGTAGAAATGGCTTGAACAATGCTCAATGAGTATAGTTAGCCAATATACTTTTGGGCTGAAGCCACCAGTACCTCATGTTATATTTCAAATCGAGTTTTCAAAAGATTTATTTTGAATAAAAATTCTTATGATCTTTAGAATGGAAGAAAATCCAAAATCTCAGATCTTAGAATATTTGGATGCAAGTGTTTTATATTAAATATCAAGGACAATCTTGGAAAATTTGTTTCAAAAATAGATAAAAGCATTTTATTAGGTTACTTTTCAACTAGAAAAACATATAGAGTCTGTAATAAATTGACATTAGTCGTAGAAGATTCTATGCATGTTACTTTTAATGAATATAGTAGACTTGATTTATGGAAAAGTAGTGCTCTGTATGATATTACAGGTTTGATGGAGAAATTCAATCTTGAATATGATGAAAACAGTAAATCTTCAAAGAAAGAAGATAATGATAATGATTAAGAAGAACATCAAGAACCACAAAGCATTCAAGAACTGCCATGTTGTGGAAATTGTAAGAAACCACCCAAAGGAGTAAAACATTGGTGATCCCACCAAGGGTGTAAGTACTCATTCTAAACTTTTAGATTATAATCTTGTTTTTGTCTCTCAAATTGAGCCAAGTACCATTGAGAAGGCTTTTAGTAATGAGAGTTGCATGATTGCTATGGAAGAGGAACTCAACTAAATTGAAAGAAACAAAGTTTGGACCCTAGTACTAAGACCTAAGTATTACCCAATAATTGCTAATAAATGGGTATTTAGGAATAAGCTAGATAAACAAAGTCAAATAACTAGGAATAAAGCTAAATTGGTTGCCAAAAGGTATAACTAAAAGGAATATATTAATTATGATGAAACTTTTGCTCTAGTTGCTAGACTACAAGCAATTAGAATTCTTTTAGCATATGCATCTCATATGAATTTTAAAATTTTTCAAATGGATGTTAAAATTACATTTTTAAATAGTTTTATTAAAGAAGAAGCATATGTTGAATAATCTTATGGTTTTGAAGGTTATGAATTTCTTAATCATGTTTTTAAGCTCACTAAGGCCTTATATGGTTTAGAGCAAGCACCTAGTGATTGGCATGAAAGGCTCAGTATATTTCTTTTAGAAAATGGTTTTTCAAAAGGACATGAAGATACAACAAGTTTTTTTTAATTAAAAAGCACAAGCATGACACAAGGGTTTGTTAAGTGTATGACTAGAGAATTTGAATATAACATGATGGGAGAGCACAAATTTTTTCTTTGTCTTCAAATCAAGAAAAGCAAGGAGGACATCTTCATCAACTAGCCAAAAAGCTATTAAAGCAAATTGGAATGGAAAAATGCAAGAGCGCTAAAACCCCAATAAGTATATCAATTAAATTAGACAAGGATGAGAAAGGTAAGACTGTTGATAAGAAGCTCTATAAAGGTATTGACTTTCCTCTTTATCTTACTAGTTTTAGACCTGATATTATGTTCAATGTATACTTATGTGCTAGGTTTCAATATAGTCCTAGGGAGTCACATTTAAATGCTATGAAAAAGGTTTTAAAATATCTACATAGGACAATACATTTAGGTTTATGGTATCCTAGAAATATATCTTTTAATATCATTAGTTTTTTAGATACAAATTATGCTGGTAGTCTTTTAGATTAACAAAGCACTTATGGAACTTGTTATTTATAGGTGAATATTTAATTTCTTTCTTGGTTTAGTAAGAAACAAGTTTTAGTTGCCTTATCCATCACTGAAGTAGAGTATGTAGTTGCAGGTTGTTGTTGCACTCAAGTTCTTTGGATGAAACAACAACTCAAAGACTATGGATATGTGATTGATCACATTCTCATCAAATGTGATAACATAAGTGCAATAAATCTTCCCAAAAATCCTATTCTATATTATATGAGCAAACACATAGATATTAGACATAATTTTTAAGAGATCATATGCAAAATGATGTTGTTGTGTTAGAATTCATTGACACTAACAACCAATTAACAGACATCTTTATCAAGCCTTTAAATCATGAAGAAATAATTTATTTTACAAAAAGGCAACTTGGTATGCTTCATGGGAGCACATTAGTTTGAAAAAATATTTTAATAGCATTCATTGCATTCATTATGATAATTATGTGTTTTTACTATGAAATATGTGCTCTAGTATGCTTAAATGATTTTTATGTGCTTAATATGCTTTATATGATGTTAATGTGCATAATTACTATTTTATTATTTGTTATGTGAAAATTTTGAACTTTTAAAGCTCTTGAAATTCAATTCAATGTTCTTCAAGATTCAATTAATCAAAGACATTTAAATTGATCATAATTTAAGTGCCATAACTAAATTCATGCATTTTCATAAGTTTTAAACCTCTTTTTCATGAAAACTCATATTTCGCAGTCACCAAATATGCATCATGATGGCGAATTATCCCATTTTCTATTATTGACTGTTATACATCTTTTGTGCTTGTGAGATTTGAATCATTTTCTGACCATTGCATCTACCGAGTTTGCGTTTGCGACATAAACCTTTGCATTTGAAAAATTCATATCTTTTCACGGCCATTACGTCTATTCATTTTACGGTCACGACACTTATTTCACGATTGTAAATATTCAAACTTTCAAACGTCTCAATCATTACACTTATTCGCAGTCACGAATCTCTCTTCGTAGTTGTGAATCACTCAATTTCTACAAAAATTCAAATCATCACATCTTTTGAGATTTCAATTTTAAAACCCCACTTTAGGCTCCTACCTATTACACTCACTTATTCTACTATAAAAGGGTCACTTTTAGACTATTTAAGACACATTATCAAAATTTCATTGATCTATCTACTTTTTCTCTCTAAAACTCACACACTCTCTCAAAGCCATTCTTCATTAGCCCCATTTCCTTCAGTGTTTTTCATTTTCTTACTCTACAATGGCACTAAAACTAGTAACCTTAGCCTCAAAGAGAAAAGCCCCCGCCATTTCTTCTAAAGACTAACCCCTAACCAAAGAAAACATCATGAGCACATGGAATAAAGAAGGAAAAAGGATGATATCAATTTGTCACAAGCAAACCATTCATCTAAAGTTTATAATATTGATGATATGGAGGTTCTCAACCTAAAAAAAGATCTTTTGGACACCCTTAAAAAAGTTAAGTGGCTTAAATTAATTATGCCTAACATCGAAGGCTACTGTGTATGTTCGCAGATAAAGTTGAGGATGCCCCTTAAGTATCGAGTTCTTCATTATCACACTTAGCTTAGCATAGCTAATGTGATCTAATTGCATGTGTCATAGATTTGATATCTCAATTTTCTTTATTCTATCTACATATGAAAATTCTATTGACATCACACATATTGACTCTAATTGTTGCCCCTCCATTGTTGGTGTTTCTGAGAATTTAAGGTCATAATATACTTTCACATCTCAGGTATCAAACAAAATATAGTGACCTAATATTGTCAATTAAGCAACATATAGTAATTTTTTCATTCCTGGGACCTGGGACATGGTAAACATCTTGAAGTGGCCCCAGGTTAGAATTATATCGAGGCGTAACTATCGTCTTACCGGTGTGAGCTATTGGTAACCTTGAGTTATCTGTTGTCACTACCACATGACCTCTCTTATACTCAGACAATTTTTGTAACTTCAGTTTATCACTCCTCATATGATTTGAGTAGTCTGAGTCTACGATCTAGTCATTCTTGTAGTCAATATGTTTTAATATTGTTACTGTGAAAGCTAATTCTTCTTCCTATATAGCGAATAACGCTTCGACATCCCAACCATCTTCACTATTCTCCTTAGATATGGTAGTAGCAGTGTTACTTTCAATAGGCTTTTTTTTTGGTCCAATAATCTTTAGCCATGTGAACCATCTTCTTACAGTTGTAACACTCATCATCGAACTTCCAACTATTACTGTGATTTTTTGAAGTTCCACCTAAACGAGAACCTCTATTTTCTCAATGAATTTTCACCTTGTCACCATCCTTTTTAGATCCACTACCAATGTACCGCTTGCAAGTACCTTTGTTTTTCCAGTATAGAGAGTTTCATCCTCATCCTTCAATGAGACTCCTCCCATTTTCTTAGCCATAAGTTCCTAACTTGCAAGTAAATTTTCAAACTCAACAAGCAATAGTTGTGTCAGCCATCCTTATACAGTAGCAATGAATCCTCAATATTTGGGTCTCAAATTATAAACAATTAATCTCTTTATCCTAGTCTCCCTTTAGGATATGTCGGATCTAACTCTAAAATTTTCAGGCATATTACCTTCAGCTTGTGAAAATACTGGGCAATCATCATGTCACGTTGCACCATTGATAACAACTCATTCTCAAGAAGTTGTTGTCTTATCTCATTCTTCTTTGAGAATAGCGTAACAAAAGTGCCTCATGCCTTATTTGGTGTTTTGGTATCCCGAATGTGCTTCAACATTTCTTCTTCAATTATGGTCTTTAAAGCAAACATCACTTTGCCTACTTAAAATTTTTCACTTTCGTAAGGTGCCATTAGCATCTTCTGTCATTGTTTATGTAACTTTACCATCACCGATAACCTTCCAAAGGTCCTGAACTTCTAGGTAAGTTTGCATACATATTGCCTATATATTGTAGTTTTTGTTATTGAGGTTTTTTATCCTTCTGACTATTTGAAGGTCACACATCATACCAATAAGATTTTGACTATACTGAACAAGCTTGATCAACAAACTTACAGTGTACCAAACTCCTCACGACTTAAGATAGCTCTACTAAGAGCGATTCTTGATTATCTCCTTTTTATATCAATTTTCAATGGTGAATAATAATTTAATTTCTTTCCTGATATGGAAGATCTACTTATTAGTGGCAACCACAAAGCATGCGATAATTAAACATTAACACCCAAGTCATGCTCTGATACCAAATGTTGAGAAAAATTTAGAATGTACAACTATAAATTTATATCTTAAAAAAGAAATTCACTCAAAAATTAGAGACAATTTTTTTTATTAAACTAAAAATATTACAAGGAAAACTCTTAACTCTTACAAACACTTAACACTCACAAAACTACACTATATGTAAGACTTGTAGTCTTATTTTTTTGTTCACTATTTGATGATTTAAATCTTAGAAGTGTGCATATTTATAGGCACAAGGCTAAATCTACACCATATATTTTTGAGTGGAAAGTTCGGTAGTGGTAGGTGTACTTATTCTTCCAACATGTACTTAATCTTTCAACAAATTAGGTGGAGGTAGATGTACCTAATTTTCCAACACAACAAATTTAATAATTGTAGCAACCACAAAATTTTTTTATTGAGGTAAGACTTGGGGTTGATCATTTAGGTTTGGACTTAAGCACGATGATTTAAGTTTGACATTAATTCTTAACATTATACGTGTGTATGATCTCTAAATAGATCTCCACCCTTAGTTGGCCTATTTCTCCCTTTTGAGCAACCATCCCAGTTTAATGTTACCCATCCATGCAAAGGAGGAATCCACCCAATCCTTTTTGTAACATAACTATTGCTAATGTCTGGCTACTTACTTGACAATTAGAGCATTATGAACTTCTTTCATGTATTTCATAATCCAATTCACTTTAAATGCATAAGTACATAAAGAATTTCTAAAACCCATGTCATTCCTCCAATGCCAAATCCACTATAAACAAATCCGAAAGAAATTGCTCCACTTACCATCATAGTTGCTAGGTTTTTTCTTAATGAGATTCCCAATAAGCGAATCTTGGAAAGCAAGGTTGTGATCCATCTTACCAAACAAATATGCATGATTTTTTACAAAAATGCACCAGCCACTCTACAATAACTAAAAATATGATCCAAGTTCTCAATTTTATTAGGATAACACTTGCAATATATATCACCACTAATACCTCTATGGGCTCTCTCCTCATTACTCATAATTTTTCCATGACTAACCAGCCAAAGGAAAACTTAAACGTGTTGAGCAACTCCTAACTTTCAAGTTTACTTCCAAATACCATATCAGTTATTCTCCAAATTATTTGTAACACTAGCATGGATGATAGATATAGAGAATTGACCGTGAAAGAAGGTCTCCAGAAAAACCCATCCATTTTGCCCTCATCTTCCCTAAGAATGACCACAGAAAGATAATTCTCAATATTATTTAGGAGTTCTTGGAGCAAATCCCAATTACAGCCTTGACCTTTTATCAAATGGCCATTAACTTGCTTATATGAATCCACCAATAAAATCTCCTTAACAACTAAAGAAAGAATAGGAAAATTTCTAAGCCAAATGTCATGCCAAAAGAACATATTATGAACATTCACTACCATAACACATAACATCCTTTCTCTAAAATCACATTACCTTGAGTGATACGTTTCAGATATTTGAATCATTATGCCTTTTTTCTGTAGCTTGTTATGCTTAACCCCTCCCTCCTCTAATATATATATTAGCAAAAACACGAGCCTACAAGCTATTGTATTCAGAAATAAGTCGCCAAACAAGTTTAGTAAGAAAAGTCAAGTTCATTTCATGGACAGAATGAATACCTAGCCCTCTTGCAGTTTTCAGTTTAGAAACTGTATTCTAGTTAACAAGATGAACTTTTTTTTTTCTCATTCATACTACCCTAAAGGAAATCATGAATCACCCTATCAATTTTATCACAAAGGCCCATCGAGAGGAGAGCAGTTTGTGTAGGATAAAGAGGGATGGAAGTAAGGACAAATTGATCAAGAATAGCTCTGCCAGCCAGAGATAAATACTTCATTTTTTGGCCTTCTAATCTAATAGGGAGATGATCCAAAATATATTGGTAAGACCTAACACTCACTTTGTTATAGAGAGGAGTACCTAAATATCTTCCCAAATTATCTGTAAGAGCACTAGTACAGAAAAGAGTTATATGTGTTACTATGTGATTAGATTAATTTATGAATGACGTGGTAGATTTAATCTACCTAAAAATTCCCCTTGATACAACATGTTTGAATCTTAAGAATTTCTTTTTAATTAGAAACAAAAAAACAAAGGATAATTAACTTAAAACAGACTAAACATGACAAGCTCCCACTTTATCACCCAACAAAGAATCCTAATACCAAGTGGAAGAGTATCACACCATGAAATCTGTACCGTTTGATTAAAAGCAATATTCACCATCTTATCTACAACAAAATTGGCTTCCCTATAAATGTGCTAGACATTGGCTTGCCATTCCTTGTTCAACAACTTTGTAGTCCAATCTAAAGGATTGTTATTTTGCCGAGATGAAGAAGAAGGGACTACATTAACTGAACTACACTTGCATTATCTACCTAGATATGTAAGCTTCTCCATCCTAAGGATTTAATCCAATATGTTAAAGGTCTCCTAGATTATTAGGGACATTTGCATTATACAAGTTCTATAGAAAAGATATTAAATGGCTAATATGACATTTTCCTTTCTTTGGCATGAGTTTGCTTTTACTGGTGTTCGGTTATTCTTCCTCATAAAGTTTTAAAATAACATATTTTCCCTTGAGAAAAAGAATTAAAGGATGAAAAAGTGTGTGTGTGTGTGTGTGTGTATATATATATATATATAAAGCAGAAAATGATGAACATGTAAGAACAAAATTCAATGTTAATCAAGTTAAGAACTAATAAGAAAAAGACAACATAGTGACATACCAAATTTGCAGCATGTATAATCACACTTCTTTTGAATGTTGGAATCATTTTGATCACTCTTTCTAACTGAAGGATCAACTCTAAAAAGCTCTCGTTGCAATGAATGTAAAATATGAAGATTACCCAAACTTGTATGCTGATTCCGGAGCCACAACACACATGTTGAATGATCCAAGTAAGCTTTCTAAAGTAACCAAATACAAAGGAGCCAAAACTATATTTGTCGAAAATGGTGAGAGTTTAAATATCACACATACAGGTGAAGGAAAACTTGAAACCAAAAATGGTATTCTATATCTTAAAAATGTTTTGATTGTTCCAGATATAAAAAAAAACAATCTTATTTTTATAAGTCAATTGACAAAAGATAATTTTTGTACTATTGAGTTTACTGCTAATGATTTTCTTATTAAGTCTAAACAGGGAAAAATAATTGCTAAGGGTCACAAGAATGGATGATTGTATGCTTTGGTTGCTTAAATCAAGAAGCTTTAGCTGTTTTCAAAAATGATGCATCATAGGGCATTTGGCGCAAAAGAATGGGACACCCTCATTTGAAATTTTTAAAAGTTTTGCATTCAAAAAATATGATCAATGTTTCTAGTCGAGAAAGACCCAAAACTATTTGTGTTTGCTACTAAATGGGAAAGAGTTGCAAAATTCCATTTCCTTTTTTCTAATAAAATCTCTTCTTTTCCTTTAGAAAAATTGCATTGTGATTTTATTATTGATGATTGCACTTGTTATACATGAATTTTTCCTTTAAAGAAAAAAATTATATTTCTTTGAATATTTTCTCAAATTTCAAAAACAAGTTGAAAATTTTTTTGAACAAAAAATCAAGATCTTTCAAAGTGATGGAGGAGGTGAATTTACATCCATTGCTTTTGAATCTCATTTGGCAAATTGTGGCATTCATCATCAATTTTCTTATCCAAATACTCCGAAGCAAAATGGAGTAGTCGAAAGGAAACACCACCATATTGTTGAAACTAACCTCACACTATTATTTCATGCAACCATTCCTCTTAAATATTGGATTGATGCCTTGATTACTGTTATTTTTCTAATAAATCACATGCCATCATCCACACTCAATATGACAACTCCTTTTTCTAAGCTTTTAAACCATGATCCTGATTATGGGAGTTTAAAAATTTTTGGATACATGTGTTTTCCTTACTTGCGAGATCATGGAAGGAATAAATTCTCTAAGAAGATATATCCTTGTATCTTTATTGGCTATAGCCCTACACATAAGGGTTATAGGTGCCTTTTTCCAAAAACTAATAGAGTTTATATTTCTCGTCATGTAGTATTCGATGAAAATATTTTTCCTTGTGCTTCTCATAAGGAATATTTTGCTGGACAATTTGGAAATGATAACCTTTCTTAATTCATTAGAATGAATTGAGAAGGACAACTTGAAGGATCAACATATTAAAAAAAAACAATAATCAAACATCTATTCAAAAAAGGAATTCATATATCTTTTTATGATCAAAATGATGAAGCATCCCAATAAAACTTTCCTTCTTTAGTAGCAAATGAGGAAGGATGTTCAGATTTAGATTGTGCACCAATTGAACCTTTTTCTGCAACTGACTTAGAAAATAATGATGCACCAACTGAACCTCTTTCCATAACTGACTTAGAAAACAATGATGTTTCCCTATCAAGATAAGCAACATCCATCAAGAATGGAGAAGAACACTCTCAACCTAACTCTAAAGTATCCTTTAATGATTTACCCGATTAGAGTAACAAATTATATGTTGATCTTTCTAATGCAGGTACCTCACATGAACAAAAAGGAACACAAATGGTAACTAGATCAACACTTAGAAAACATCCTAAATTAGACCTTGAACTTGCCAAAGAAATTCAAAGAATTTGAGAAAAGAAAAGTAACAAGACCTTTGTTGCCACTCATGAAATTACAACTCCAAAATCATATAAATATGGTTTTTGCTACCCTCAATGGTAAGAAGCAATGCAATAAGAACTTCAAGCATTACATGACAATCATACATGGACTTTTGGCCTATACCTACACACAGTAATGTGATTGGATCAAAGTGAATTTATAAAGTTCAATTTAAAGAAAATGGGTCTATAAAAAGATACAAGGCTCGTTTAGTGGCATAAGGATACACCCAAGTGGAAGGTTTGGACTACAAAGAAACCTATCATCCTGTCATACGAGCTACAACCATTCGACTTGTTCTTGTTATTGCGACTACATCCAAATGGAAAATTCATCAATTCATTGTTAAAAATGTTTTCCTTCATGGACATCTAAAAGAAACTATGAACATGGAGCAATCATCGAGGTTTCAAGACATCAAACATCCTGAGTTTGTGTGCAAGCTAAATAAATCAATATATGGCCTGGGCTTGGTTTGATAGGCTATCTAATTTTTTTAATACACATTGGTTTCATATGTAGCAAAGCTGATTTTTCTATATTTACTTTGTATAAGAATGATATTATTGTTTTAGTGCTAATATATGTGGATGACACTGATCTTACAGAAAATAATGAGGATTACATTCAC
Source organism: Triadica sebifera (assembly GCA_023653625.1). Taxonomy (NCBI): domain Eukaryota; kingdom Viridiplantae; phylum Streptophyta; class Magnoliopsida; order Malpighiales; family Euphorbiaceae; genus Triadica; species Triadica sebifera. The sequence continues at coordinate 23,838,456 of CM042898.1, read as the reverse complement.
ATTTTCATGTTACAACTCAGCTCCGAATTTCCACTAAAGGATCTAGGTGACTTATATTACTTTTTTGGCTTAGAGGTACAACACTTCACAAGAGGAATTACTCTTTCACAAAAAAAGTACACCAGAGATCTTCTTGAAAGAGCAAAAATACTTGATAACTGTCATATCAATGCACCAATGGCTCTTAAATCTCCACCAAGTCCTAAAGACATGAAGCCAATTGACGCAAAAAAATATCAAAGTTTGGTAGGTGCTCTTTAATACCTCACCTACACTTCATGCTAACATTGTCCAAGCTACTAAGAAAAGTAGTTCACAATCCGACAAAATGAGACATGAAAGCTATCAAACGCATTCTTTGCTACCTCAAAGGAACAATAGACTATGGAATTAAACTCCTAGCTCAAAGCTCTATCAGGCTTTATAGTTTTTGTGATACAAATTAGGCAGGTTGCCCAGATACTAAAAGGAGCACCACTGGCTATTAGGCAGGTGCTAATTGTGTATCTTGATCATCAAAGAAATAACCCACAGTCATTCGCTCCAGTTCTGAAGTCGAATATCGGTTAATGGCAACAATTACAACCGAGTTAGTGTGGATCACTTTCCTTCTTAGAGACATCGATGTAAAAGTTTATGACACCCCACAACTCTTATGTGACAACAAAATTGCTCTTTACATGACTATAAATCCAGTGTTCCATACTCGTACAAGACATATAGAAATTGTCTACCATTTTATATTTTCACAAAGCATTTAGCAAAATAACAATTTTTTAACTTTCGAACCAGGCCTGGAGTTCACCATCTCGCTACCTGCAGCTTGAAAAAGGGTGAAAAGGAAACTCTAGCTATTGCTATCCCAAATATCTCAGGCAACGGCTAGAAACAGACTCATCTTGGAAAGTATTCTTTCTATACCTAAAATCAAGGACTTTATTGGCTTTTCTTTTGAAAATATTTTTCAATAGTTTACTTCAGTCCCTAATTTTAGGTATCCTTTTTATTCTTTACCGTTTGTAATCTTCCAGAAAATTAATTTCCTTTTATTTGCTCTCTCGTATATTTTTAATGGTTGTGTACCTTTTTCTTTTAAATTGAAGGAATGAGAATTGCTTTAGTTATCTAAAATTTTCAATATATATATATTCAAATTAGAAAGAAAAATTTTACATAAATTCAGTACATATATTTTTACGTATACTTAATCAATAACATGCTAGCATATTAAAAAGAAAAAAAAAAGTAGTTACTAGAATGATCAATTCCACATTATAAGGAATCAAATTTTCTACTATAATGTATCATTAGTTTGATTTATAAATAAATAGATGGATCTAATATGGATAAAATTTTCTATTGAAATTAAGAAAATATCTGGACATAGGTGTGAATTATTAGAATTGTGTGCTCCTAGAGAGTCAGGTTTGATAATTGTAGATTCATTATTATAACTTTAAAATGACATAGATCTAAATTTAGTTTTACCATAATATCATTTACAACTCCAATTTGGGACTGTTTCTAACATTCTCCCTTAAAAATGTAACTAATCTTGACTCATATATTATTTGTTTAATCCATTAACTTTATCTACATGGACTTTTTCTATTTCTTTAAGCCAAAGGCTTATACATTCTTTAATACGGGGGCGTTCCATTTGTAAGCCTCAAATTACCCACTAAATCTACAATCATGTGTCTATTAATTTTTTTATGGTTCTAATATCATATTAGAATTGTGTGAATCTAAAGAGTTGGTCCTGATAATTGTGAATTTACCTTAACTTTAAAATAATTGAAGCTAATATAAAGTTAGTTTCACTACATTTATAAGTCTAACATCCCTTAAAGCATATGATGCGAGATTATCTCTAATAGAGACAAGATGAATTTGATTGGGTAAATATGTAAGAGCCATTGATAGGAGTTAAAAAGAAATTTAATTTAAAGGTTAACTAGACAATACTTAATATTTATAAAATTTAATTTATATGTAAAATAATATTAGTTATATAGAGATCGATTGTGATTAAACTTATTCATAAATAATTTTATAGATGCAGTTTAACAAAGGAATATGATAATTTTTTACATGGATATTCTAATGATTTCTTTTGGCAGTAGTAACAAAAATATAATCCACTCAAGACAACAAGAAAAGGAGAAATGCCAAATTCTTACGACGCTTTCAAAGAAATCCAACCACTCTCTTATTCATGTGTATACAATAGAAAGCGACATATTATTATTTTTCCAAGAAATTTTGATATCTGGTTTCTTGTTATCGTGACGTTCATCACAAGAATAGATAAGAATTGAAAGGTCAGGAATATTGGCCAACCACCAATTAAATGTTGCTTAAGCCCATTTTTTTAAAATATTTATTTTCACTACGTACTATTTCCGTTTCTTATATATATTTCTGTTGTCCCTTTCTATTCATTTCAATAATCTTAGAACATATGTCAAGCTCATATCTTCTTGGAAGGAACAAATATCTCTTTATAGCCTTTTGCACATCAAAGTTTAGTCTATAGAGCCAGGCTGCGTGGTGTTAAAGAGAAGTTGGATGAAGTGTCTAAGCATAAGAAATAATAAAAATGATAAAAATAAAATAAAACCTATGTGGCCAATGTTAGCTTCCTTGCACGTCATATCCATTCCCAAATTCTGTTGGCCATAACATATATTCGCAATGCTTTACACATTTTTTTTTTGTAAAGCAATTATTTTCCTATTAATTAACAGAATATTCTTGTACATGTACAAAGCCTTTGTTCTCCTATATGCTTCTTAATTATATTCTTCATTCTTTGAACATCTACCACGCAATTAACAATGGGGAATTGTATTTCCTTGAGTGATGGCTCCAAGAAAAGAAAAGCCTTGCCCATTGAAACCACCTTCAAGCTTCCTTCTCCATTGCCAATTTGGCCATCAGGTGCCATCTCATTTTCTTGCTTCGCAACTTCATCTCTATTTGTTTTATTTTGTCCTAGTACAGGAGCTCCAATTCTGGAATTCAAACTCAAAATCTCATTATTATGACCACCAGACTAGTATTACTAAATTAAGTTTATTGTTCTTTATTTGAAGATCTTGTTAATTAGTTATTTAGTTAATTTTTTTTTTCTTTTTGCTGTAGGTGAAGGTTTTGGGAGTGGAATCATTGATCTTGGTGGATTAAAAGTGTGTCAAATATCATCTCTCAACGAAGTTTGGGCCACACATGAAGGGGGACCAGATAATCTCGGAGCTTCTTTCTTTGATCCTATACAAATCCCACGGGGGTTCTTTATGTTGGGATGCTATAGCCAATCAAACAATGCACCACTCTATGGTTGGGTTCTTGCTGGGAAAGATGTTGCAGGTGGAAGCTTGAGTAAACCTATTGATTACACACTTATTTGGAGCAGCGAATCTTTGAAAATTAAGCAAGATGGAATTGGCTACTTCTGGTTACCCATTGCTCCTGATGGTTACAAACCCACTGGGCTCATCATCACCAAATCTCCTGATAAACCCTCGCTTGAAAAAATTCGTTGCGTTCGATCAGACCTCACAGACTCCTATCAGACTGATGCCTGGATCTGGGGACCATCCAAGGAAATCGATCAGAATGGTTTCAACATTTTCAGTTTAAGGCCCAGCAATAGAGGAACTCAAGCTATGGGTGTCTGTGTTGGCACATTTTGGGCTCAAAATGGCAATGCTACTCCTGTTTCTGTAGCTTGCTTGAAGAATGTCACCTCCAACTTATCTTGTATGCCTAATGCAAAACAAATTCAGGCAATATTTCAAGCATATTCACCCATAATATATTTCCACCCTAATGAGAATTACCTTCCATCTTCAGTGACTTGGTTCTTCAGTAATGGAGCATTGCTGTTCAAGAAAGGAGAAGAGTCCAACCCGGTCCCAATCGAACCAACAGGCTCGAACCTTCCTCAAGGCGGTTCGAATGATGGTGCATACTGGCTAGACCTTCCTATGGATGAAAATGCAAAAGAAAGAGTCAAGAAAGGAGATTTGAAAGAAACTGAAGTATATCTACATATAAAACCAATGCTAGGAGCAACTTTCACAGACATACCCATATGGGTATTCTGTCCTTTTAATGGACCAGCAAAGGCAAAAGTTGAGGTGATCAATATCCCATTAGGAAAAATTGGAGAACATGTGGGTGATTGGGAGCATATAACATTAAGGATAAGCAATTTCACGGGAGAATTATGGAGTGTATATTTTTCAGAACACAGTGGAGGGTCATGGTTGAGTGCTTCAGAGATTGAATATCAAAAGGGTAACAAAGTTGTGGGATACTCATCACTGAATGGCCATGCTATGTACTCAAAACCAGGCCTAGTTCTACAAGGAAGTGGCGGGATTGGCATAAGGAATGATACAGCTAAAAGTAAGAATATTTTGGATACTGCAAACAAATTCTCAGTGGCTGCTGCTGAGTATTTAGAGATGGGTGTTGTTATTGAACCACCATGGCTCAATTACTTCAGGAAATGGGGTCCAAAAATTAGTTATGATGTTGCTGATGAGATCAACAAAGTTGAGAAATTATTGCCGGGAAAATTCAAATCTGCTTTTAAAAATTTTATCAACAGCCTACCAAATGAAGTTCTTGGAGAAGAAGGACCCACCGGTCCCAAAATGAAAAATAGCTGGACTGGAGATGAAGTTTGATTTCTTATATTTATGTATTTAATTTTATAGCTGTTTCTCCAATTGTATTAACTATATATATATATATATATATATATTTAATTTGAAAACATTTGTCTCTTCACTAATTTTATTAGTTCACAGCAATTTTTGTTTTCAATATTCATTTTCATTTACTAAAAAATAATTAATAAAGAATAGCTATTAAATAAATTAATTTTCAATTAAAGCCCAAAATATTTAGCAAGTTTATGCTTTTTATTTTCATTTTGTTAATATAATTATTATCAATTAACTAACATGCAGTTGGTAGCTAAGCAGGGATATTAAGGCTTTGCCAAATACCCTGGTGCTCGTCTACAACGCCACGAACTAATAATTCATAATCTCAGGTAGTTAGGGCTGTCTCTCCCCTCTAGTGTGTGGGCCGGGTAATGCGTTCGCGCGAATGCGGAGCGTGGTGGATTGGGCCGTGTACTGTAGCTAAGCTCAAGTGTATCCGATCCTAGATGGATGGCTAGGATCAACTCCCACCTACCAAAATGGAGGGCTAGGATCGATTCCTACCTAACAAATCAAAGGCTAGGATTAATTCCTACCTACCAAAATGGACGGCCATGATCCATTTAATCTAACGGTGTACAATGGCCTTCTAGAAAATAATACATGCTTGGAAAAATGTACATGTGTGGGGAATCCCGGATGAACCTTCGCGGTACGTGACATTCTCCCCCACTCAATCTGGCGACGTCCTCGTCGCATCCCCTTCTTCAAGTTTCGAATGCCCCTTTTTAGCTTCGGCCCATTTCTTCCTCTGCATCTCGGCCTTAGCTTCGTATGTTTGTGACATGGTTGGCTTCTCATGTCCACATTTGGCAAACTTGAAGATGCTTGGAAACGTACGATGTCCCTTGGTGAGCTCCCCACCTCTAAGCCAATTTTGGCGAGTCAACCACAAAACCATGGTGTTGTAGTTAGAGGATCGGATACACTTGAGCTTAGCTACAGTACACGGCCCAATCCACCACGCTCCACATTCGCGCGAACGCATTACCCGGCCCACACAGATATTTTATTCTCTGGCAGGACGCGGAACCCCTTTTGAGGATTTCGTGAATCGAACACGCGACCACAGCCTTTGCTCTCAGGCTCTGATACCAACTCAACCACAAAACCATGGTGTTGTAGTTAGAGGATCGGATACACTTGAGCTTAGCTATAGTACACGGCCCAACAGAACATCCGCCCATTTAAAATGAAATACACGTAATTAAAATATTTACCATTTTTTTGTTTTTTCTATTAAAACAAAAACATTAAAATAAATAAAATGAGGATACATTTGAGTTCAAAGTAAAAAATTTAACATTACTTTTTTTTTTAAATAAATAAAATGAAAATAATAAATAAAAGCATTTTGGAAATTTTAATTTGTTACCACCGAAATTTACTCAATTTCAAATAAATTATATGTACATATATAATCTCTTTCAAGATTAACTAACTTGCAATTAATATATAAAAAAAAGTTTTTTTGGAAGTAAAAGAGAAAATTAATTTAGATGAAAAATTTAAATTTACCAAAGATTTTCCAAATGAATTAGAATTCAAATTTACCACAATTCTTTTTTTTTTAATTATTTATGTAACTTAACTAACAATTCGATTAAAATCATAAGCATTCAAATATGAAAATTCATTCAAAAAATAAAATAAAAACTAAAAAGAGAATATATTTATGAACATTATTAAGTTATATATTTTCCATCAAACTAAAACCTAAATTCAATTGTTTGTTTATGAAAAATAATATAATAATTTTTAAATATTTTCTAAGCTAAAGAAAAATTTAATAAAACCCCTAAAAAATATAAAAAGAAATGCAGCAGAGTTTTCCTTATAAATCTGACATTTTTTTCTTGTAATAAAAAAAAATTCTAAAGCAGCATCCAATTACTCAATCAAATCACCCATTAAACCATTTCACGCCGATCATATAGTCTATACTTATTCTCCCGTTTACACTCCGAAAGTCCAAAATAAACCCGATGCGAGATTTTAATTAAGTCTAGTCGACGAAAACACCTCTTCGAAAAATTAAATTTTTAGTTTTTAATCAACAAAACTCAAACTCAATCAAATAAAATATCCATTTAGATGGATTTTAATTTTACGATATTCGCCACTCCCACCCTTAGGGTTTGAGCTTGGCACCAAAGTTGTAGAATCTTGAGATTGCAATTGGACTTTTCCTGAAAGCTTGACTCATGTTCAAAATTACCTTAAGGTGTGTAGTTGTCATACTTGTCAATCGTGCGGTGCAATTTAATTTTTGTTTCCCATTTTTGACTTGAACAAATTGAATAGAAGAATCCAATTCTGATGAATCAGCACAATGGACAGTTTATTACATATTTTATTTTGTTATATTTCTCTACTTAAATTTATGATAAAATTTAACATGAACCTTTATTTTCTCAAACAGTTTTATTAGAAGTTATAACTCCATTTGTAGTCGAGACAGGAGTATTGAATTGCATATTCAAGGTTGGATAATCAGAAGTTGTGATTCTCCTTGAAACAAAATGCTCTTCTGTGTCTTTTCCTTACCATTCGTAATATATAGGGCATGTTGAATGTTGATTGGGCTTTCTCGGCTGCCTCGGTTAATGGTTCTGGCAGTATCATTACTTCATGGTATAAGTCTTCCTTCTCTTGCTTTCATAAGGAGGTGCATAAGTTTTGGTTGGCTTTTTCTGTAGCTTTCTCGCAGAGAACTTCAATTGTTGTATTATTGCCATTTATGGGCCATGCTTTTCTTTCTTGTGCCTTCAAGAAGAGATTTGGAAGAAGCTTCAACACTTCATTTATAATTCTTCGGGCTTGCCTCTTCTTTTAATAGGTGGTTTTAATCAAGTTTGCACACCAGCTGAGCATGTTCCTGATTCCAACTTCTCTTTGGGTATTCAGAATTTTAATAACTTCATCTCTAGTTGTTCTTTGATTGACATTGGTTTGCAAGGTGCTGAGTTTACCTGGAGGAATCGTTTGGCTAGGAGTCGAATTGACAGAGCTTTAGTCAGCTCCTCCTGGATCAGTGTGGTTCCCAATTCTTTTCTCATGGCACTTCCTAGAGGCCCCTCAGATCACAAAATTTTATGGTTCAACAATACTAATCTCAACACTGGTCCTAAGCCGTTTCGCACTTTGTGGTCTTCACCAGGGTTTTCCGCAATGGCACGTGATTTTTGGCTTTCTTTACCGTCTTATCTTCCGTTGCATTCCAAATTTCGGAAGCTTAAGTTTTCTCTGTCCTCTTGGAACCGGGAATCTTATGGTAATCTTAACACTAAGCTCAGCGTTATTGAAGGGAAAATTCAGCATCTTGATTCTCTTGCTGACTCACAACCTCTTTCCAATTCGGAGAATGTTCAGTTAGATTCTCTGCGTATTGCTTATAATTCCTTCTCTAAACAGCTGAAATCCTGGTGGATGCAGAAATTTAGGATTTCTTGGTGCAAGTTAGGTGATAGTAATACAAAAAATTTTCATATCCATGGTTCTAGCAGGCTTCGGCGTAATTCCATCTTGAAAATTATTGATGGTGCTCATATTCTTCAGGATCAACAATCTGTCTCAAGTGCTTTTCACACTCACTTCTCCACCAGATTTAATAAGCCTCCAATTGTTTCGGCAACCGTTAATGGTCTTAGTCTTCGTCGTCTCTCTCATACACAGGCTGTGGATTTGGAGAAGCCTGGAAGTCAGGAATGTAATGTGATCTTGTGGCTCTTCCAAAGCTCAAGGTCCAGATGGGGTTAATTTTTACGTCTATAAGAAGGCTTGGAGTTTTATCGAAGGGGATTTATAGAGTCTAGTTAACAATTTTTACACTTCAGGAAAGCTGCCAGATGAGATTAAGCGTTCCTTTATCACTCTTTTTCCTAAAAAAGCTGGTGCATGCAGAGTTGAGAAATTCATACCTATATCGTTAATTCACGGACTGTATAAGATTGTTACTAAGCTCCTCGCCAATCGTTTGAAATTGGTCATTGATTCTGTTATTAATTCCAATCAATCTGCTTTTGTTGTTGGGCGCCAAATTTTGGATGGCTTTCTAGTTGCCAATGAGATAATCGATTCTTGCAGAAAATCAAGCACTTGCTCTCTTTTTAAAATTGATTTAAAAAAGGCATTTGATACAATAAAATGGGATTACCTTTTACAGGTCATGGTGGACATGGGTTTTTGTATTAGATCTTGCAATTGGATTTTAGAGTGCTTTGTCAATTCCCAATCATCTATCTGGATTAAGGGTACGCCTTCAAAAGAGTTCCAAATTTTTAACGGAGTTAAACCGGGATGCCCTATTTCTCCCTTTTTATTCATTATGGCAGTTAAACCTCTCTCTTGTTTAATTTCTAAAATGCTTCGACTTGGTCTTTTATCTAGGTATCAACGTCCCAAACAGGGCCCTATTATCACCCATATGCAGTTTGCATATGATATGCTCATTTTCACAAATGATTCTGTTCAAGACTTCATCAATTTAGCTCGCATGCTAGGGTATTTTTCTCTTGTTTCTGGGCTCCATATTAACTTCTTCAAAAGCTCCATTGTGGGAATTAATGCAAATAAAGATAGCATTGCATCCATTGCTGCTGCAATCATTTGCAAGGCTTCTGAATTGCCTTTCACTTATCTTAAGCTTAATCTTGGTGACTCACCCAATCGTATTTCCACTTGGAAACCTGTTATTTCTAAGATCCATAAGAGGCTATCTTTCTGGAAAGGTAAAATTCTTTCTCAGGCAGGCAGATTGTGTCTCATCAAGTATTACTTCTCTTCCGATCTATTTTTTTTATCTATCTTTAAAATGCCTGTTTCGGTTGCAAATATGATTAATAAGCATATCCGAGATTTTTTCTAGAGCGGTGGGGTCCTACTTCAAGATGCACCGTATCAGTTGGGTTTTTCTTGTCAAACTAAGTCTTGTGGTGGATTGGGAATATGTGATATTACTCTTCATAACAAAGCTCTTCTTTTCAAATGGCTTTGGAAACCAGGTGCAGAATCCGACAAGCTTTGGGTGGATATAATTCGTCATAAATATGCTGCCAAGAGGTTAGATTTTGTTACTAACAATAGTTGTTTTTCTGCTTTGTGGAAAGGTATTGCCTCTACCTTTCTTGCTCATGATGAAATTTCTAGATTCATTCGCAGCAATATAAAATTCAGGATTGGGAATGGTTGTAGCGTTTTGTTCTGGATGGATGTATGACATGGTGGTTAACTCTCACGCTGAGTCCTATCCTGATCTTTTTTCTGTCACTGATAAGCGTTATGCTTTTGTCTCTGATATGGGATATTGGACTGATGGTAAGTGGTCCTGGTATCTCCCTTGGTCCCGTCCTCTTAGTGCTTGTGAATTACAAAGAGCCGATAAGCTGTTATATTCTCTTGCTGACGTTTCTATCTCGGAGGAGGATTGCGATGAAGTTATATGGTGTATTGGTGAAGATGACACTTATACTGTACAATCTCTATAACTTGCTTTTCTGAGTTATAAACACACTGCAGTGACCCTTATCCCCAGAACCCAGCTCAATCTTTTTCCAGCAAAGGTTGAATTGTTTGGCTGGTTTGCTTTCCATAACAAATTATCAACTAGAGACTTCTTATTTGGCTGCGGGTTGTGTCCTATTTCTGCTAATATTTGTTCTTTTTGCGGTGCTTTTGGAGAATCAACTAACCACTTACTCCTGCAATCCCATTTTCTCATGGAAGATCTGGTCCTTTTTCATTCGCTGGTGGGGAGACTCTCTAGTTGTTCCTGGCTCTCTTTCTCTTTTCTTTTTGCTTTGGATAGTTGTGCTTATGGTAGATTTCAGAAGGCTTTTTGGCGTACACTTTTCTCCTCCATTGCTTGGACTCTTTGGCTCTGCAGGAATCAGAAAATATTTAATGACAAGCATTTGGATTTTCAGACCATTGTTCATATGATCTTCTTTCGGGTGTGGCTTTGATCCAACACTTTTCATCCCCACTTCCCTTACAATATGTACTCCCTTATTATGTCCCCTGTTCCTATTCGTTCTTGGAAAAACTGTAAGATGTTCAGACTTTTTAGATAATTTTCAGCTTTGTTGTTGGTCCCTTTTGGCTTGTAGAAAGAGGTATGTCTTGCTCTAGTTTTTGCTTAGTTTTAGGGAGGGGTTTTTTCATCACCTTAATCTTTGATTAAGGTAGTTTTTCCCTCATCTATTTTAATAAAATTAAAAGTGCTTATCAAAAAAATGTTGGATCCATGGATGAAAACTGATGGAAAAGATTCAAAAGAAAAAAAAAACGATAACAAATAGCAGTCCACGCACCAATTTGATAATTGAAGCTGATATCTGAATTTTTTTTTTTAAAGTGAAATTGGATTCTAGCAAGGCAATTACATAATCTTATGACTTGTAAAAATGGAAAATCTTCAGGCTATATATCCAACATAAACAATTCGATGCTTAAGTTAATAAAAAGCCTTAAAAATATAACTAGATGAGTATTTTTGTATTAATAAAACAACATATATGATTTATGGCCGCTGTATCTTTTATAGTCGCAAAAACATATGAAAGTAAAATTTACTAAAATCATTTTGGAATCTTAGCCTCCCAAGTGATAATGAATTCATGATGTGCAAATTAGAATATACATTAAGCTATATTTAAAACCTCTGGCATATATATTTAAGTTATGACTTCCATCATTGCACCTATTGTGTGTTAAGAATCAATGTCAAAATAATTTAGGTACACCTACCATTAATTTGTTGAAAAATTAAGTTTATTGTGTTGAAAACTTAAACAAATATTAGGTACACCAATCTCCACCTAATTTGTTGAAAAATTAAGTTCATATTAGGTATACCTACCATACCAAATATTTGAACAAATGTATGGTGAAGATTTGAACAAATGTATGGTGTGGATTAAACTTTGAGTCTATAAATAGGCACACTTCCAAGGTTTAATTCATCCAAGAGTGAAGACTACAAGTCTTGAGTGTTTGTGAGAGTTGAAAGCTTTCTTTGTAATATTTCTAGTTTAGTGAAGTTTTTGTTTTGTCTCAAAATTTTGAGTGAATTTTTTCTTTGAGATATTTAATTTAGACTTGTGTATTCTAAATTTTTTTTCAACAATTGGTATCAGAGTCTAACTTGAGTGTTAATATTTACTTATCGTATGCTCTGTGGTTGCCACTAATAAGTGGATCATCCACATCAGAAAATAAGTTAAATTATTATTCACTATTGAATATTGGTATCAGAGAGGGACGATCATATATCGTTCTTAGTAGAGCTATCTTGAGTCGTGAGAAGTTTGACACACTGAAAGTTTGTTGATCAAGCTTGTTCGGTATAGTCAAAATCATATCGATACGATGGGTGACCTTCAAGTAGTCGGAGGAATCAAGAAGCTCAACAACAAAAACTACAACACATGGGCAACATATATGGAGTCTTACTTACAAGGTCAATACCTTTGGGAGACTGTTGGTGGTAGTGAAGTTATACAACCAACGACAGAAGATGTCTTGCGAAAGTGGAAGATTAAAGCAGGCAAAACGATGTTTGCTTTAAAAACCACAATTGAAGAAGAAATGTTAGAGCACATTCGAGATCCCAAAACACCAAAGGAAGCATGGGACACTTTTGTTACACTCTTCTCAACGAAGAATGATACAAGACTGCAACTTCTCGAGAACGATTTGCTATCAATGGTGCAACGTGACATGACGATTGCCCAATATTTTCATGAGGTGAAAGCAATATGCCGTGAAATTTCAGAGCTAGATCCAACAGCTCCTATTGGAGAAACCAGGATAAAAAGAATAATTATCCATGGTTTGAGACCCGAATACCGCGGGTTCGTTGCCGCTGTACAGGGGTGGCCGACACAACCATCACTTGTTGAGTTTGAAAATTTGCTTGCAAGTCAGGAAGCTATGACTAAGCAAATGAGAGGAGTCTTGCTGAAGGGTGAGGAGGAAGCACTCTTTACCAGCAAAAGCAAAGACACTTTCAAGCGGTATGTTGCCACTGGATCTAAAAAGAATAATGACAAAGGAGGCTCTCGTCTAGGGGAAGCTTCAAAGAATCGCGGTAATAGTAGAAAATTCGATGGAAAGTGTTAAAACTGCGGGAAGATGGGTCACATTGTGAAAGATTGCTGGACCAAGAAAAAATCTATTGAAAGTAACACTGCTACTTTGAGTTCTAAGGATAATAACAAAGATGGTTGGGATGCCGAAGCATTATTCGCTATGGAGGAAGAAGAATTAGCTCTCACGGTAACAACATCAGAACATATTGATTACAAAAATGACTGGATCGTAGATTCTGGTTGCTCAAATCATATGACGGGTGGCAAACAAAAATTGCAAAACTTGTCTGAGTATAAAGGAGGTCGGGTGGTAGTGACAGCCGACAACTCAAAGTTACCGATAGCTCATATCGGTAAGGCGATAGTTACACCTCGATATAATTCTAACCAAGTGCCACTTCAAGATGTTTACCATGTCCCGGGAATGAAGAAAAATTTGTTGTCTGTGGCTCAATTGACATCATCAGGCCATTATGTCTTGTTTGGTCCTCAAGATGTGAAGGTGTATCATGACCTAAAAATCTCAGAAACACCAACAATGGAAGGGCAACGATTGGAATCTATCTACGTAATGTCAGTAGAATCTGCATATGTAGATAAGACGAGGAAAAATGAGACATCAGATCTATGGCACATGCGGTTAGGTCATGTTAGCTATTCCAAGCTAAGTGTGATGATGAAGAAGTCGATGCTTAAGGGGCTTCCTCAACTTGACGTGCGAACAGACACAGTTTGTGCGGGATGTCAATATGGTAAAGCACACCAACTGCCATATGAGGAATCAAAGTTTAAAGCCAAAGAATCATTAGAGTTAGTTCACTATGATGTATTCGGACAAATTAAGCAACCGTCAATTGGTGGTATGCGATACATGGTGACATTCATTGATGACTTCTCAAGGCATGTGTGGATTTTCTTTATGAAAGAAAAATCTGACACATTCTCAAAATTTAAAGAGTTCAGAGAGTCAGTCGAAGGAGAAGTGGAAAAAAAGATCCGTTGCTTACGCACAGATAATGGGGGAGAATATAGCTCAAGTGAGTTCTCTCACTACCTAAGGCAAAGTGGAATACGTCATCAATACAATTGTGCCAACACACCACAACAAAATGGTGTAGCTGAGAGAAAGAACCGGCATCTTGCAGAAGTCTGTCGAAGTATGCTACATGCAAAGAATGTACCGGGAAGGTTTCGGGCTGAAGCAATGAGGACTGCAGCCTTTGTGATTAACAGACTTCCTCAACCAAAGTTAGAATTTGTTTCTCCCTTTGAGAAACTGTGGAACATGAAACCTACAGTTAGCTACTTTCAAGTATTTGGCTGTGTATGTTATGTATTTGTTCCTAATCATCTACGAAGCAAATGTGACAAGAAAGCTGTTAGATGTATCTTTGTGGGATACGACAGCCAAAGAAAGGGGTGGAAATATTGTGATCCAATGAGTGGAAGATGCTATACTTCACGAGATGTGATGTTCGATGAAGCCTCTTCCTGGTGGTCTTCAGAGAAGGAGGTGTTGCCAGACTCTAGAGAATTTGGAGACAAACTACAACAAAAGATGGAGGAGCATATTGTTCAACTTCAACCAAGTTCGAATGAATCAGGAGATCAAAATAGTGATGATGTCGAACAAAGAGTGACTCAGAGTCCTTGGCAAACTAGCGTGTATGAACAACCAAATGATGAAGGTGAGCCCAATGAAACTGAAGAATCAACTCTGCAATCTCAACTCCGAAGGTCAACAAGAACACGAAGGCCAAATCCCAAATACGCCAATGCAGCCATAGTCGCATAAGACACTATAATAGAACCTGAGACATTTGAAGAAGCATCGCAGAGTTCTGAATGGATGACAGCTATGAAAGAAGAGATTGATGCACTTGAGCAAAATCAAACTTGGGATCTGGTGTCAAAGCCAAAAGATGTGAAACTCATATCCTGTAAGTGGGTTTACAAGAGAAAGTGTCGTCCAGATGGGTCAATCGAGAGGTATAAGGCACGATTGGTAGCTCGTGGTTTCTCTCAACAGTATGGACTAGATTATGATGAAACATTTAGTCCAATGATGAAACTTACAACAGTACGGGTTCTACTTGCACTTGTAGCCAACAAAGATTGGAATTTGTGGCAGATGGATGTGAAGAATGCTTTTCTTCATGGAGAGTTGGATTGGGAAATCTACATGATCCAACCAATGGGTTTTCAGAGCCAATATCATCCTGAATATGTGTGTAAGCTTCGAAAAGCACTTTATGGATTGAAACAAGCACCCAGAGCGTGGTATGGTAAAATTGTTGAATTTCTAATACAAAGTGGTTATTCAGTAACACCCACGGATTCCAGCCTGTTTGTCAAAGCTAATGAAGAAAAACTAGCTATTGTACTAGTATATGTGGATGACTTAATCATAACCGGTGATGATGAGCCAGAAATTCTTCAAACGAAAGAAAATTTATCAGTTCGTTTTCAGATGAAAGAACTTGGACAACTCAAGCACTTCCTTGGTTTAGAGGTTGATCACACACAAAAAGGAATATTTATTTGTCAACAGAAATATTCTAAAGACTTGTTGAAGAGATTCTGAATGCTCGAATGCAAGCCAATTTTGACACCGATGGAACCAAATGCTAAAATGTGTGCCCATGAAGGAAAAGATTTGGAAGATGTGACGATGTATCGACAATTGATAGGGAGTCTGATTTACTTAACCTTGACTCGTCCTGACATTTCTTATGCAGTTGGCGTGATGAGTCGGTACATGCAAAATCCAAAAAAGTCTCATTTAAAAGCAGTTCGACGAATATTGAGATATGTAAAGAGTACAATTGACTATGGTCTTTTGTACAAGAAAGGTGAAGACTGCAAGTTAATTGGTTATTGCGATGCTGACTATGCAGGAGATCATGACACAAGGAGATCAACAACTGGGTACGTGTTTAAGCTTGGTTCTGGAACAATTTCGTGGTGTAGCAAGAGACAGCCAACCGTATCATTATCAACCACTGAAGCTGAGTATCGAGCAGCGACAATGGCAGCTCAAGAGAGTACATGGTTGATACAACTAATGAATAATCTACATCAACAAGTAGATTATGCAGTTCCATTGTACTGTGACAATCAATCAGCAATTCGTTTGGCAGAGAATTCAATTTTTCATGCAAGAACTAAGCATGTTGAAGTGCACTATCATTTTATCAGAGAAAAAGTTCTGCATGAAGAGATTGAGATGAAACAGATCAAGACGGATGATCAAGTTGCGGACTTACTCACAAAAGGTCTAGGTACAGGCAAACTCAAAATGTTTCGTCGACAGCTCGACATTTTACAGAGAATGGGAGTTGACATTGAGGGGGAGTGTTAAGAATCAATGTCAAAATAATTTAGGTACACCTACCATTAATTTGTTGAAAAATTAAGTTTATTGTGTTGAAAAATTAAACAAATATTAGGTACACCAATCTCCACCTAATTTGTTGAAAAATTAAGTCCATATTAGGTATACCTACCATACCAAATATTTGAACAAATATATAGTGAAGATTTGAACAAATGTATGGTGTGGATTAAACTTTGAGTTTATAAATAGGCACACTTCCAAGGTTTAATTCATCCAAGAGTGAAGACTACAAGTCTTGAGTGTTTGTGAGAGTTGAGAGTTTTCTTTGTAATATTTCTAGTTTAGTGAAGTTTTTGTTGTGTCTCAAAATTTTGAGTGAATTTCTTTTTTGAGATATTTAATTTAGACTTGTGTATTCTAAATTTTTTCTCAACATTGTAAAATAATGATAATAAAGATGGAAGGTTATGGTTCAACATTCATCCTCTATAAAATGTATTAAAAAAATTCTATCCACAATTCTTTCTTCTAAAATTCAATACAATCCAACATAAATAATAATAATAACAATTTTAATTTATTATTTTTTTAATAAAAAAAGGAAAAGAAAAGAAGACTCTTAATTGCGCATGACTGACTACAATTTCGTCATCCCTAATTAATAAAAATAACTATTTTTGTTCAGATTTGTAAACCAAATAGGAGTAGTGCTCGACCGGAAGGGAGGGAGAGCATGGGAAGTAGTACGCCGGGTTCACCATGATCCACCACTGCAAGGGCCCAATCATAGCTAAAGGTTGTTTGAAGGGACGCTAACTATATGCTTAACACATGCAAGTCGAACGCTGTTTTCGGGGAGCTGGGCAGGTGGAAAAAGAGGCTCCTAGCTAAAAGTAGCTTGTCTCGTCCAGGAGGTGGGAACTGTTGAGAACAAAGTGGCGAACGTGTGCGTAACGCGTGGTAATCTGCCGAACAGTTCAGGCTAAATCCCGAAGAACGCTAAAAAGCGCTGTTTGATAATTATCTTAAATTTTAAATACAGGATCAATATATTTATGCAGGTATATTGCGTGATAACAAATTATTTTAAAATTGACAAATATTTTATAATCAAATAAAACTACTATTATTATCTATCATTGAATTTCTAGCTTTTATATATCTTTCTATTCTTAGATAGTTTATATGTTCCTCTTTTCCTCAAGGATTTATGGTTCATTTGGAATTATTAAAAATTAAATTTAGGCTTAATATATGTGGAGTTTTTTTTTACTAGCCACAATTGAACATTTTATTCCATGTACTCATTTGCAGTATGCATTGCTCCCTAAACTACTTTATTATTATTATTATTATTATTATTATAATCGATCTCTAAATTCATTTTAATTCTGAATTCAGTTAGTCTTATTAATCTTATATAACGCTGATCCAACGTGTGATTTAGTAAACATTCGCACTCATATCACATCAATGCCGCATTATTACATTATGGTTAATTGAATCTAAAATCGAAAATTTAATAAGTTAATTATAACAGAAAAACACATGAGACGATGTGTACTAAAAATAAACATAAAAAATAAAGTGACTAATTATAATAAGTACACAGGACTTCACATCTATTAGACATTAAACATACTAATAGTTTTTACTTATATATGATTTTCAAGACTATATACGTTCAATCAAATTGAAATTTATAATTTTTTAGTATTTTAATAATTATACCGAAGATTCAAAATTTAACTCTCCCTTCATATCTAATATTTGTGTGTCCACCCTTGAATATATATAATTGTTTTGATGAGACCATAATAGTCATGTCTGTTGGTGTTAAATTCTACATTAAATTTCGCATTATAGCTCGGCTCAGATAACTCAGAAATCTTGATTTCTTTGCGAGCAATCGGACTCCGTGAACTTTATTTAACTTGATTAGTCGAGGATATAAGGTGGGTTCTCATAAGTTCTTATGAAAGAAATGAAAAATTAATAAGTTTTCAGTGAATTTCAATCAAATTTGAAGCCAATGTTAATTATATCTTAACTATAATATCAAAATTGAGGCCTTTTTTTTTTAATTTTCATAAATCATTATGTACATAAAATGGATTATTAAGTTATGATACTTTCTGTTTTATCTCTCTTTTAATTAGATACTTCCATCTACTTTTCATCCAAAATCTAAGTGTTAGCAATTTAAAAACTTTTGTAATGAAGTTTATGAATTTTTTTTAAGAAAATCTATCGGTAAAACTTTTAATTAGGTGAAAACCGATGGATGTCTATTCTTGAAAGTTATAAGGAAAAAAAAAAAAAAAGCAAGAATCCAGGGCAGGTATTTGATGCTTAATAAAGATTAATTCTATTGTTGGAAAGTAAAAGAAATAACAATAAAACGAAAAGACAACGAAGAATATGTAAAATTCATCGTCTAAAATAGAAATAAAAAAGCAAATGAGTTTTACTGCTACGAAAATGCTGACTGATTGAACTGAAAATCCAACTAATTGAAAGAAAGTAGACTTTTTTTTTGGGGTGATACAGGCAAAAGACACGGACAGCCATACAATAATTTGCAAAATTTCCTGTTGTTGAAAACTAATATTTGTGTTTGAATAAGACCTCATGTGGTATAATTGTTCACACTTTTAACGTCCATCCTCTTTTTTCTTTTTTCTTTTTTTTTTTCTTCTTTTTGATCGATTTTAACATCCATCGTCAAATCATCAATCTTTGCAAATTTCAATTCTGCTCTTTCTATCTGGTAAAATTTTTGAGAGAAAAAGAAAAAAATGGATAATTATCAAGTAACTAAAACAAAAGGCGGTTTTGAAGTATGTTATTCCCCAAATAAAACCGACATCGTTAGTGGCTGGACTGATCCAGCTTCTGTGGCATCAACTCTCCCATTCTTCGTCCTCCAAATGAGTCTTCTTCTTTTAGCCAATCGCATTTTCCTTCTCATCCTCAAGCCTTTGCGCCAACCTCCTGTTGTAGCTTATATGATGGTAAGTGTATATATATATATACTTATATTTATAATCTTAATTGAAAAAGATATAATTGTTTTAAATTAATATAAATTATTGTTTTGCATTTGTCATTTTTTTCATTTTATTCCATTTAGTCATTTTTGATAAAAAAACAAATTACACATATATCTTTTTTTAATTATAATAAGTATTTGATTTATGATTTTATATATGATTCAATTAGTGTTACTATTGACGTGATAGTGATTTGATGAACATCCTCACTTGTCACAATACCAGCCTGTCAAATTATCGAGAATAATTGAATCCTACTTAATATGAGGAATTGAGGCACTGATTGCTAATATAGGGACAAGTGACAGTTTTTATAAAATTGATTACAAAGAGTCACAGTGATAAAACGAGTCAATGTGCATGGACACCGCATATATTAGGTATATTATGTATCTATTGAAATATTTTTGTGCCAAAGAAAACATTAACATTTTTTATTTTTATTTTTCCCTCCACAGAGTGGATTACTACTAGGTACAGGAGGATTTGGGCACAGCAAATTCTTTGAAACAAAAGTCTTCCCATTATATTCTTTGGTGTATGTGGAGACATTTGCAAACTTAGCCATCACCTATTATATGTTCTTGGTTGGGTTGGAAATAGACTTGCTTCCAGTTATAAAGACAGGGAGAAAGACTTTCACTATTGCTTTATCAGGAATTATTCTTCCATTTTGCGTTGGGATTGGCTTATTTTTCTTTTTGTTCAACCCTGACGACACTGATTTTAGAGGATCTGTTTTTTGGGCAATTGCTTTAACAGCCACCAATTTTTCAGAAGTTACTCGGATTCTTATTGACCTTAAGCTCCTTCGAATGGACATTGGAAGATTAGCTTCCTCAACTTCTATCATTAGTGATTTTTGCACTTGGTTTCTTCTTTTAGTAGCACTCTCGTTGCTAAATGCTCAATCCTATTTTGCTATAATTTCAACCATTCTTTTTTTGTTAGTTTGCCTGTTGATATTTCGCCCATTAATCTCATCCTTAGCTTCCTACTTTTGTAAAGAAGAAAACCCAAAAGAGGGATACGTATGGTTTACTTTGGGATGGGTGACGTTGTTCGGATTAATCACTGATTCATGTGGGTCTCATTCTATTATTGGTAGTTTTATTTTTGGGTTTATAATACCTCGAGGAAATATGCTAAGGTTTAAACTTATGGAGAAAGTGGATGAATTTGTTACAGAGATTATGATGCCTACATTCTTTGTAACTCTTGGGCTACGAATTGAAGTTAGTACCTTGGCCAAAACTTTTAATTGGCAAACGTTTCTACTAGTTATAGGATTGTGTTTCGCAGCCAAGATTGTGAGCACAATGATTGTGTGTCTATTATGCAGAATGTCTATTCAAGATGCCACAGCTCTTGGAGTATTAATGAACACAAAAGGAGTATTTGCAATGATTGTTATTAATTCTGCTCGAGACTTTGAGGTACTTCTTTTCATAAATGTTTCCTTGCTAGATTACATTTCTTTGTTTTCTTGTGCATATGATTTATAGATTTATATAATCTCAGTTTAATACATTTCTAATTCTTATACTTGTTATATTTTGTCACTTTACCCTTTATATCCGTTTTCAATTTTTCGTTTTATGATTCAATGGATCTTGTTAATAGCACAGAGCTGACATGGCATGTGATTTGATGAATATTTTCTCTTCTACCATGTCAGCGCCGTGTCAAAATAATGAATCTAGTTGAGCCATAAAATGAGCAATTGAAAGATTGATTATAACCAAAAAAAAAGGTACAGATGACAATTTGTACTAAAAATAACTACATGAGCAAGGTGACAAAATGTAATAAGTATGCAAGGTTGCCCATTTATTATGTAATTTCACATGGAATAAAAATTATTCCTTGGTGATGAATTTTTTTGTCACATATGCATGCAGGCTTTGGACAATCAAACATTTCCATTGATAATGGTGGCACTTTTGATGATGACAAGTTTGGTGGAGCCTTTGATTTCTACCACTTATAGGGGTCATAAACCTTACGCCAAATACAAGACCAGAACAATACAAAGTAGTGTAGCAATACCAAATACGCAATTTCGGATTCTTGTATGCATCTACTCTACTCGCGATGTATCGAGCATGATTAGTCTCTTGGAAGCATCAAATGCTACGAAAGAATTCCCATTATCTGTGGTAGCTTTCCATCTCGTAGAGTTCATCGGACGAGCAACAACTATGTTCATCATACATAATGAATTAAACAGAAATAGCAACAAAGCTAGCAGTAAAAAGTCCAAGCTAGACCGAATCATGGATGCCTTTCAAATATATGAGACTAGATGCAATGGAGTGTATGTTCAATCAATCACAACAGTATCCCCTTATGAAACAATGCATAAGGACATTTGCAACCTTGCAGAGGATAAGCATGTTGCACTTCTAATTATACCATTTCATACAGAATTGATGTTTGACGGAAAAATAGAGGATCCCAATTCACCATTTGTTAGTATAAGCCAATACGTGCTGGAAAGCGCGCCGTGCTCTGTAGGTTTACTGATAGATCGCGGACTTGATTCACTTTCGCGTTTGGACTCATCAGGAGCAGATCATAAATTACTTCGCGTTGCTATGGTTTTTATCGGTGGCCCTGATGATAGAGAGGCATTAGCTTATGCAATGAGGATGGCAAGCCATGCTTTTGTAAATTTAACTGTGTTAAGGTTCCTTCAGCATAGAGATGGAGAAGAAAAATCAACTGAGTCCATTGATAGAGAAAAGAAGACTGACGATGACTACATACGTGAGTTTTGTTCAAGGATTGAAGATGATGATTCGATTAAATATTTAGAGAAGGCAGTCAGCAGCGGGGAAGAAACAATAACTTCAATAAGAGGAAATGATGAAAGAAATGATTTATATATAATTGGAAGAGGGAAAAAGCGTATGAGGTCTCCCCTTACGGCAGGGTTATCAGATTGGAAAAGATGTTCGGAATTGGGAGTATTAGGTGATACATTAGTTTCTTGCAATTTCACATCGAGAACATCGATTTTGGTCATCCAACAATATACAAGTAGCTCTAAACAATCCAACAGAAGGTTAAATATGAAAGCCAATTCATCACCTTGGCATCCATTAATGGGTGAAACTGGGGATAATTCTTTACATATGAGCTAGCTGGCTAGGATAAATTTGATACTTATGATTCTTAATGCTAGATGATGTCACACTTGAATGCCTCATAAAGCAAAATGTTAAGAATATTTGTTAATTTCAGTCTATACATGTACATTATTGGGCAGGTTCGATTGCATAACATGTCATGGTGAGAAATTGAGAATGAGGTGGGTTTCAACTATGTAACTTGTGAGATCCTTTCAATTTCTTTATAAGTATTTCTTAACACAATGACCATTCTCAATAAATAGACCATGATCAGAGAAAAAATACATGACTTTAAGAGTTATGGTTCTCACAACTACTTAATCTTAACAAAATTTTTGTACTGTGCTGGGATGACTTTGAATTATTTAAGAAGTTTAAGGCGTATAAAGGAAATTTGCCAACTGTCCATTCACGTTACTCTTTTACTTGGTTTTTTTGTCCATAAAGAATGTGAATTCAAAATCTCATATACCGAAAAACATTAAGCCAAAAATAATGTTATCTTTTATGTCCAAATTAAGAATGCTATTTTAGAAGACTAGTTGGACATGACTTCAAATTCTTTTAGACCAAGTAATTAAGAATTCTTCCCACACAAGTTTTATATTCATTCTCGGCAAGACAGTGCCCCACGCGCAAATATATATATACATATATTATGCAATTATTTGTGTAGAGGAGTTTTGTGTTTTATGTTAGGTTCATTGCGTGATCTATAATTCTGTGAGATTGTGAGTTTTTTTTTTTTTTTTGGGGAGTAATTGTGTTAAGGGTTCTTGTACCTTTCAGTTTATTAGTGAATTTTACTCTTTTTCCCTTGTGGAGTAAACTTAGAGCATTTCCAATAAATTATTTATTTAGACTATACTGTTTATTTTAAAGAGTTATTTCACAAAAATTATCTCCAATAAACTCTATATGTTTAAAATTTAGAGTAAAAAATGAGTTTGACTTTTTACATATAGAGTTTCAAAATTCACTCTCTATTTTAATTGTAATTAATGCACATTTATTTTTTATGTATATTCTATTTTTTTATTGATGTGTTTTTCTAAAATATATTTCCCTCTCTTGATAATAAAGTCATTTACTTTTTTTGTAATTAAATATTAATTTGTATGAGATAAATTAAATAAAATGAAGAGTAAAATATAAGAAGTTCATTGGACTTATAAAAAAAATTATTCTCTATATTTAAAGATTATCTAAAATTCTTTTTATTCTACTAAAAATATTTAAAATAAAAAGTGTTATTGGAGATGCTCTAAATATTTTTACAAGTTCAATAGAATCTTTATACTTTTTACTCTTTATTTTTCTTTATCTCATATAAATTAATATTTATCAAAAGAAAAAAGTAAATAACTTTTATTATAAAGAAAGAGAAAAATATTTTTAAAGAAACATATTAATAAAAAGATAGAACATGCATTGAAAATGAAGATATATTAATTATAATTAGAATAAAAAGTGAAGTTTCACTCCCTACTCTAAATATTAAAAATAGAATCCACTAGAGACTTTTTTTATGAAATGACTGTTGTAGAAATCAGGTTAGTTTCTACTAAAATAAATAATTGTACAAAAAATTAATACTAAGAAAAATTTTCAGATATTTGGTAGAGTTATAAATAATATTCTTTAAAAATCAATTTTCTTATACTCTTAGAGTTATTGTAATAGAATTTTTCTCAAATAATTTAAAGCACAATATATCACTAAAATAAATTACCCCACAATAGCTATTAAATAGACAATAAAGATAATACCAAAATTTAACGAGGTTCAGATAATTATACATACGTCCTTGGACACTACTAAAATAATATTTCACTATTTCAAATAAATATTACAAAGTGAAATATTACAAGAGAGGAAGAAATATACAATCAATCTTATAAGTAAGGGATTGATGTTTGAGATAATTTGTTAAGAGTAAATAAAGTCTTTTTTATAGGCTAATGCTATTGTGGAAAAAAAAAACTCACTT
The DNA here is from genome assembly GCA_023653625.1 of Triadica sebifera. Lineage (NCBI taxonomy): Eukaryota > Viridiplantae > Streptophyta > Magnoliopsida > Malpighiales > Euphorbiaceae > Triadica > Triadica sebifera. The sequence goes on along the minus strand of CM042898.1, from coordinate 23,814,110 downwards.
TCGATGTGGGATTGTCAAATTTCAACAAATCTCCACCTTGGCAATCTCACAATCCCAAACAAGCATTCTCTTTACAAATTTTGGTAATGTCTCCAAATGCGCTTTAAAGCGCCCAATTTCAAATTATAAGAACATTTATCAAATCCAAATAATGTTGGAACTTGACACCTGTCATAACTTTTATTGTCATATCTGCAGGATTTTCAGCAATCAGAATCTTCTGAAGAAGTATCTCACTATCTTTAAGAATTTTCCGTATAAAATAATCTCGAACATCGATGTGTTTCGTCCTTGTATGATAAACTTGATTCTTTGCTAAAAAAATAGTACTTTGACTGTCTCAATGCACTTTGACATGCTTCTAACCAATTCCCAAGTCATTCAACAACCCCTGAAGCCAAATTGTCTCCTTAACAGCTTCGGAAACTGTCATGTACTCTGCCTCTATTGTAAACAAAGCAACTATTGACTATAAGGTGGACTTCCAACTAACCGGTGCTTTTGCAAGTGCGAACACATAACCGATAGTAGATCAATGTTTGTTTAAATTACCCACATAGTCGAAATCAAAATATCCAACTATATACTGACAAATTTTTTCATCCCGTTCAAACATTATACCAACATCTGCAGTATTCGAAATATACCGCATAATCCATTTCACAACTTGCCAATATCCTTTACCAAGATCATGCATGTACTTGCTCACAACTCCAACTGATTGTGAAATGTCAGGCCTCGTACACATCATTGCATACATCAAGCTACCAACAACATTTGCATATGAAATCTTTAACATATATTCTAGTTCTTCACTTTTTGGAGATAAAGATGCATTGAGCTTAAAATGAGGAGCAAGTGGAGTACTAACTAGTTTTGTCTTCTTATTGATCCAAAAATGCTTTAGTACCTTTCTCATATATTGTTTCTGAGTCAAATAAAGTCTCTCCAATTTTCTATCTCTGCATATCTATAAATTGAGAATCTTCTTAGCTTCTCCTAAATCCTTCATTTCAAATTCCAAATTTAGTTGAGCTTTTAACTTCTGAATCTCTCCTTCATCCTTCAAAGCTATCAACATATCATCAACATAAAAGGAGAAGATAGATAAAGGATCCATCTCGTAGCTTGCGCAAATATACACAATGATTATATTTAGTTCTTGTGTATTTCTGCCTTATCATAAACTTATCAAATCGTTTGTACCACTATCTTAGAGATTGATTCAATCCATGCAATGATTTGCTTAACTTGCACACCAAATTTTTCTTTCCAACAACTTTAAATCGTTTTGGCTAAGTCATGTAGATTTCTTCTTCTAAGTCTCCATGTAAAAATGCAGTTTTTACATCTAACTGAACTAGTTCCATATCAATTGTGCTACCAAGGCCAACAATATTCTAATGGATGAATGTTTTACAACTGGAGAAAATACTTCATTATAATCAATTCCCTCCTTCTGAGCATAGCCTTTAGCTACCAATCTTATTTTGTAGCGGATATTATTCTTGTCAGAAAATCCTTATTTCTTTGCATAAACTCATTTACAACCAATCGTTTTCTTTCCCTTTGGCAGACTTGTTAACTTCCATGTCTGATTCTTTTGAAGGGACTACATCTCTTATTTCATAACCATTCACAATAAGTGGAAGGAATCTCATTATCTATTGAAGATGTATAATTAGTCATATCTTCAAGTCAAACAAGTTTTTTAATATTCATTTCCGGTTTTCGTGGTGCAATTGGCTCAAGATGCTAAAAAGGTTATTGTGCTAAAACCTCTACTTCCTCATCTGATCAATTTTCTACCAATAACTCTTCTTCTATTATAGGAGTAATTTTATCAAACTTTACAATTGTTGGGTTAACAATTCTTCTTCTATCAAACTCCACCTGTTTGGGAGTTCCTTCCACCTGTTATGGATAACCATTTGTCTACTCTCTTATTACCTTTTTTAACACGGTAGACTCATTAAATGTAACATCTATGTGCATCATAAATGTTATTCTTTGATACCAAAAAATATCCCCATAAAGATAGCTTTCTTTGCACTTGGATCTAACTTCGATTTCTTAACATGATAATATGCAGTGGAACCAAACACATGTAAGAAATTATAATCTGTAGCAAGTTTTCCATACCACACCTCCAAAAGTGTTTTACCATTAATAGTAGTTGATGTCAAACGATTAATGAGATGACATGCGTATGTTATAGTTTCAGCCCAACACTGTCTGCCCAACACAGTATTAGACAACATACACTGAACTTTCTCCAGTAGAGTTTGGTTCATGCTTTCAGCTATCCCATTCTGTTATGGTGTGTTTTTTACAGTAAAATGTCGAAGAAATCCTTTATTTCTGCAAACTTTCATGCAGGGATCACTTGTGTACTCTCCGTCATTGTCTGTTTGAAGATACAAGATCTTTATATCCATTTGAGTTTCTACCATCTTCTTTTAGATGGGAAAAACTCCCTATTAGAAGTAGAAGGTGCTCTGGTGGGATCCTCATAAACAGAAAAAGATTGCAGTCAGTTAATACTTCATCCTTTGTCTTCATAGTATACACTCATACTCTTCTTGAACAATCATTAACAAATGTAACATAATAGTGTTTACCTCCCATTGAAGCAGTTTTAGAAGGACCTCATACGTCTGAGTGAACATAATCTAGAATACCCTTGGTATCATGGCCACTCTCGTCTGCTTTCCTTTGATGCAATACTCACAGAAGTCTAATTTATAGGTTCGTACTCCTTGCAATAATCCTTGATTTGCTAAAAGTTTCAAGAATTTTTCACCTACATGCGCCAAATGCATATGCCACAATCTGGTTGTTTCTAGCTCATGGTTATCACTAGAAACTGCTGTTGTTATTCCAACGATTGTATTGCCTTGATAGTAATACAAGTTGTTGCTTATTTGAACTCCTTTCATCACTACAAGTGCTCTAGATATAACCTTTATTACCTCATTTTTAATAATTATAGTGAAACCCTTTCTCCCAATGACTCTTGTAGAAATGAGATTTTTGGTCAGACTGGACACATATCTTACGTATGTCAGAGTTATGATTGATCCATCGTGATTTCTCAACTGGATTGAACCAATTCTAATTTTTTTTACAAAGGTTTTCATTTGCTGTATAGACAACTTCTTTTTCAATTTCTTTAAAATCGAAAAACTATTCTCGATTGGAACATATATGGTGGCTACAGCCTGAATCCAGGATCCAAGCAGTTGAACTGCTTATTGATGGCATCAATGCTAATGAAAAGTCTAAATCATCACATTCAACTACATTTGAATCTGCAACAGCTTTGCCTTTGTCAGATTTACTTCTCAACTTAGAACAATCTTTCTTCCAGTGCCACTTTTCTTGATAAATGACACATTCATCTTTGTCCACTCTGGACTTTGATTTGTCTTTCTTTCCCTTGTTCTTTTTTTTCGAACGACCTCTTACTATCAAAGCTTATGCTGCTCCACTGGTGCTATTCTTCTTATCTTTTCTCCTCAATTCATAGCTATATAGTGCAACACATACTATACTAAGAGACACTTTAGCTTTCCCATGGAGTATAGTAATTTCTAAAAACTCAAACTCCTTAGGAAATGATTCCAATAGCATTGGGGTCAGATCTTCATCTTTAAAAGTCACATCCAAATTCATCATATCTGCTAAAAGTTGATTGAAATTGGTGATGTGATCATTCATCGTGGTACCAGAAACATATGTGAATCTGAATAGACTGCTCTTTTTTGACTGCTCTTTTTCAAGAATTTTTCATATAGAGCTTCATATAGAGCTTCATATAGAGCTTCAAGGTGAAGTTCTTCATATAGAGCTTATTTTGACTGCTCTTTTTCAAGAATTTTTCCTCTAGTGTCTTTCACAATTTACTTGTAGAAGTTTATTTACAAAAGGCATACTTCTGCTCTCTAGACAAACATGATTGAATTGTACCACATATCAAATGATTGATTGTCCTCCATTCTTTCTCATCTGCACCTTCTGGCTTTTCTCCCTCAGTGGCAATATCTAAACCTTGCTGAAATAAGGCATTTAGAACTTCACCTTGCCACATACCGAAATGACATGTACCATCAAAAATCTCTACTGCAATTCTCGTATTTGCCACAACAGTTCTCGTCAAAATTGATGAAGTAGAAGTTGTTGTGTCTATCGTGGATTTTTGTCCGTCTCTTGTCATTTTTTCTTTAAGAATATTTAATAGTTTTCAAATGCGGAATACCCAAGAATCCAAGAAAACCTTTATGATATGGAAGATCAGCTTACGCTGCAACCACAGAGCATATAACTCAGTAATCTTGGCTCTAATACTAATTATTGTGGAAATTGGGTTAGTTTCCACAAAAATGAATAATTATGCCAAATATTAAGACTAAGAAAAATTTTCAGGTAGTTGGTAGAGTCACAAATAGTCTCCCTTAAAAATCAACTTCCTTAGACTCTTAGAGTTTTGTGACATAATTTTTCTCAAATAATTTAAAGCGCAATATATTACCAAAATAAGTTGCTCGACAATAGCTATGTTTTCTTCTAACAAACCAATTAATGGTGAAGTTGTTCTAATGGGCAATAGTCATCCATGTAAAACTGCTGGCATTGGTACTGTTAAAATTAAAATGCATGATGGCATGGTTAGGACTCTCACTCAGGTTCGACATGTTACTGATATGAAAAAGAATCTTATTTCATTGTTTGCTTTAGATAAAATATTGGTTGCGAATTTACCGATGGAGGTAGAGTTTTGAAAGTTTTGAAAGGTGCCCGAGTTTTGTTGAAGACTAAATAAATTGGTAAATTGTATGTATTGCAAGGTTTTATCATCGTGGGTCTATCTGCTGGTTTGTCTTCCTTGTCAAGTTTGAATTCTAGTAATTTTGAGATTAAGCATCCTTTGTTTAGTATGTTCAAGCCTTGTTTAGGCTTAATTGGTATTTGTAAAAATTGAGTTGCTGGCTTATTTTGGAGAAGGTGGAGCAAAATTTTGGTTTCGGGTCAAGGTGGAGATTTGTTGGGATGACTTCGAATTATTTAAGAAGTTGTCTATTCCCAATTACTCTCATACTTGGAAGGTGTAGAAATGAGATTTGCCATTAAGCTGTCTATTCCGAATTACTCTCATACTTTAGAAGTTTGTTTTCTTTTGCCTTAAAGAATGTGAAGTCAAACCCATATATTGGAAAACATTAAACCAAAATAAGGTTATCTTTTATGGCCAAACTAAGAATGTTATTTTGGAAAACTAGTTGGATAAGACTTGATATTTTTTTAAGAATTCTTCCATTATAAGTTTTATATTCTTTATCGAGGAGACAACACACACGTCTATAGACTCAAGATGCAATTATTTGTGTGGGGCAGTTTTGCGTTTTATTTTAGGTTAATTGTGTGATCTATAATTTTGTGAGATTGTAAGGTTTTTGAGTGTAATTGGGTTAAGGGTTTTGAATGTTTCCTTTTGTTCTTGTACCTTCCAGTTTATTAGTGAATTTTGTTGTCCTTCATCTGCGGAGTAGACTTATATGCCGAATCAAGTTAAATTTCTGTGTGCTCTTTTAATTTTCTCAATTTTAATTTTTACTATTTATTTTGTTGATCGCATTAAGTCTACCCATATAAATATTTTCGGTTTTTATTCCTAACATAATGGGTATGTTGAATTATGGAACTCATTTATTTATGGAGCAAATGGTACCACAAAAGAGAAGTATCGATGTGTCGGAATCCATTTTCATTTGGCCTGCTTGTAATGCATTTTATTTATTATAGAAATCATTACACATATATCATGAACCAATCCAAATAAAGTTCTCTATATATAATATTCCTTTCTAAAGTTGCACTGGTAATGAATATTTACAGATATACCAAGCTTTTGTTCTCTTAGACACAAATTTTTTGTCAGTGAGGTTTCTTTTGTAATATTTTTGAAAAAATGCTTATAAAAGAATGACTTAATTAGGAAGTGAATAATTTTTATTAATTATTATTGGAAGAATGTTTAAGTTAATTTATAGGGAGAATCACTTGTGTAACTAAAAGATATATACGATAATATATATATTAATATACAACAAACTTATCATAACAAACAAGGTTTAAATTTAAATAATTTTTATCCGTTCATACCGCCATCAAGCTAATGGTATGGGAGAAACTAACTAGAGCTTGTTTCGATGTTGTATAAACATTGTTGTTGGTATTGTTTAGTGAATATATCAGCTATTTAGTGGGCATGGTGAAAAATTGAACATCTAACTGATGGGAAGTTACATTTATACGCATAACTCAAGTAATAGTCAAGTTTTATGTGTTTGGTTCAAGCTTGAAGTACTGGATTGGCTGAGTTATAGATTGCTCTCGTGTTGTCACAGCACAACACTGATACCCATGGAAGTGACACCTAAAGTTCCTACAACAGTGATCAAAGCCACATCAACTCTGCTGTAGCATTTGCGAGTGTTTTGTACTCGCTTTTAGTGGAAGAATGAGTGATGGTGGGTTATTTTTTAGCCATCCAGGAGATAAGATTCTTGCCTAGGTAAATAGTGTTGCCCAAACAATCACTAAAAAGGGAGTATGAATTGGTGGATAACTAAAAATTTTAACTAAAGCAATCACAAAGAAATGATAAAGAGATAAAGATAAGCATGAGAGACACAAGATTTATAGAAATTCGGGTGTTGACGAACTTTATGTCATCTCCTCAATTACAATTGGGTATTTCACTTGCTCAGAGAGTTACAATAGAGTTTTACCTAACTCATTTCCAATTATAGTATTTTCACTATTGGCTAACACCTAACTCAGAAAACCCTTTGTATTTTAATAGCTAACACAACAACCAAATTTTTGTATTTTAATAGCTCATATAAAAACTCTTACAAATGTTTTACTTCTAACCTAACTCACTCAATCTCACTATTGAGTAATTAATTACAAGAATGAATACACTCAACTATCAGAAATGCTCAACAACACTGAGCATTAACCATTTACACTACAAGAAAATTAACATTTACCAACGGATTTTATATCCATTGCTAATTACCAACGGATTACTGATTGATTAACAACGGAAATGCTATTAAAAATTTTTAAAAAATTACCGACAAATTACCGATAGATTACCAACGCAATTTTACCAACAAAAAAAAATTCCGTTGGTAAAGGTGGCACGCATCTTTAGCGCCAACTTTACCAACGGAATTTACCAACGGAAACTATGCCGTTGGGAATCTATTGTTTTTGTAACAACACCAACGGAATATTCCGTTGGTATTTACCAACGGAATCATTCCGTCGGTGAAGTCTAAAAATACCAACAACAAAAATTCGTTGGTAAATACTAACAGATTTTATTATGTTGGTAAATACCAACGGCATATAATCTGTTGGTAATTTGTTGGTATAAATAACTAAATAATTTGAGTTGAAATTAATTAATTATAGGTTAATCAATTTAACTCAATTGAATCAATTAAATTATAACTTGAGTAACTTTAGTTAAATAAATGTCGATTTAATCAATTGATTCATAATTTAATAAATATAAGTACAATTAAAATTAGTTTAATTAAACACATAAAGTCAATCTTAATTTAAAGTAAATTAATTAATTGAACATCAATTTTAGTCAATTGAATCAAATTATTTTGTTGAATTTGAATTTAATCAATTAAGATGCAATTTAAAATTTGTATAATCAAGTTAAGTTTAATGTATAAAATGAACTCAAATTTAATATTCAATTTATGTTCAATTTAATAAATTAAGTTCAATTAATAAGTTGAACTATAATGTAATCCCTTGAATCCTTTGATAAAATTAAGCTAAATTTAATCAATTTAAGTTAAATTAATCAATTAAATCTAAATTTAAGTAAATTTAATCAAATTATTCTGTTGAGTCTCAATTAAATTTAAAAAAATTATTCAGTTGAATCTCAATTTATTCAATTGAGTTTAATTTAAAAATGATGTAATCAATTTATTAATAATTAATCATCTGGACTCGAAATTAATAATTTGAAGTTCAATTTATTTTCAATTCATGTTCAATTTAATAAATTTAAGTTCATGAATAAATGGAATCTAAATTTAATTAATTGAACTCCAATTTAATTAATTAAATTCTAATAAATTAGCTAAATTTCAATTTAATTAATTGAACTCAAATTTAGTCATTTAAGAATTATTTTAATCCATTAAACCCTAATTTACATTATTTGAATCAAATTATTCAATTAAATCCTAATTTAATCAATTGAAAATTAATTTAAGATTAATTTAAGTTCAATTTATCTATTGAATCTCAATTTAATTGGTTAAATTTTAATTTGGTTAATTGATTCCTAATTTCATAAATATAAGTACATATTAAGTTAGAATTGTATAAATAATTAATCAATTAAAGTATAATTAAAGCTCAATTGAATCAAATAATTCATAATTGATTACCAATTTAATCAATTGACGTCCAATTAAAACTAAGTTAATGAAATTAAATAATTGCACCTCAATTTAAGTTAATTTAATTGAATTAATCAATTGAACTCCAATTTAATATCAATTTAATCAATTTGAGTTTAATTCATCAATTGAATCCCAATTTTAGTCAATTTATGCTCAATGTAATCAATATAAGTTAATTAATAAATTGAACATAATCTAATCAATTGAGCTATAATTTAAGACAATTAAATCAAATGAATCAGCAAAAATTTATTTTAAGTTCAATTAAATCTCAATTTAATTAATTAATTTGTAGCTAATTGATCCTCAATTTAATCAATTGAAGTCCAACTAAAATTAATTTAATCAAATTAATCAATTAAACTTCAATTTAATTGAATTAATTTATTGAACTCTAATTAGCTCTAATTTAATTAATATATATTTAATTAATCAATTGAATTCCAATTTGAGTCTTAATTTAATTAATTGAGGTTAAATTCAATAATGATTTAATCAATTTAAGTTCAATTAATATCAATTGAACTCCAAATTAATCAAAGTATGCAGTTGAATCTCAATTAATTAATTGATGTTTAATTTAAAAAAAATTAATCAATTTAATCAATTGAAGATCAATTTATGTTCAATTTAATCAATTGAATCTCAATTTATGCTTGATATAATCAATTTAAGTCAATTTAATCAATTAAACTATAATTTGATTTAATTTAGTTAATTAAATCTCAATTCAATTAATTGATTTATAATATAATTAATATAAGTAGAATTAAATTAAATTAATCAATTGAACCTCAATTTAAGTTAATTTTATTTTTCATATTATTTAAATATTTTAAATATTATTATTATTTAATATTTTAATATCATTATATATAAATTAACATAATCATAATATTAAATTATTATGCATTTTTTTTTGAATGAAAAACGCCATCTGCTCATCTTGAAACGGCGTCGTAAATTGGAATAGGGCAATATTGGAGACTTTGATTATCTGCTAACTATTTATATCTCCCTTGCCTCTTTTCTTTCATTTTGTATGGCAATGAAGGATTTCTTTATCTCTTAGTCATATTTCCTACTTGGGTTGATGTCTTCTTTTCCTATTCTAGGAATTCCTCCTCGAGTTGGGTTTATGCATTGTTTTGTTGAAAATATTGTAGGAATTTCTCCTCGGCGACGATGAAAAATCCAATAACAATAAGCAGAGTATCCAGCCTCCGAAGCAGCAGACTATCACCGTCGCTTAGAGCTAAAATTTGAGGTTTTTCCTTCTGAATATTTTGTCTTTCACGAATTCCTAGAATATTATAGTGTCAAATTCCTATTATGTTCTTTCTTGTATAGTATTAGGTTTTCCTATATAGAGCTCTACTTGTTGTGTGTATAAGTATGTGATTGATCAATAATATTTGAGCTATTGAGCTTTTGAATTCTATCAATTATTTCATATTTGAAGTAGATATTTCTTATTTTTTTTCCCTTTATTTATAATGTTGGGCATTTTTCATGTCTTGCAGTTGGTAGTCAATAGATCTTTTAATGGGAACTTCTTAAGGATTAGGATCAGGGAATCTTGCCTTTGATAGACATGCGTTCTTGAAGATTATCAACAATTTGCCTCATGTATTTATACTAAAAAATTCCTTTGGCTCCCTCAATTTTCAATTTTACGAAGACCTAATTTTAGAAATTAGATAACTTTTCAATCATTACAATGTTATTTTATAAGCATTCTTGAGGGTTCAGATTGATTCTATTGGCTGATTGGGCTTTTGGTCAGCTATGCAATGATGAGGAAGCAAACACAAAAAGAATAGTATGGTTAGGTGTCGTATGTCACTTATTTAGATCAATAACTTTTATTTGAATATTACGATCAAAGACCAATAAACCATGTAGGAAACATACAATGAATGTAATAATTATAGAAATCAGAAGAGACTAACGATTATTTTATTTTATTTTTCTTTATTCTTGGTGCAAGTGCAGTTATATTGAATTAACAAACTAAATGAAATAAGTTTAAAATTTGTTTGCTCTTTCATATTTTGAATTATAACTTGAATTTTTAGTGTTAAGATGTGTATTTCACATAAGTTACTTACATTGTATAAATGCTTCTTATAATGGCTTGGATAGCCCTCTTATGTTGAGTTAGCTTTTGGGAATAGTTAAGTCAAGTCCACATAATATTGGAGCCTTGGTTCCTCGTGAGAATTCAAGTCTGAAAATCCTTGCTTTAGAGAGCAAGAATCATTGTATCACACCAAGTTTTCCACAATATTTGGCGTCGGGCGTGAGAGGGGGTGTGTTAAGATGTGTATTACACATCGGTTACTTATATGGGGTAAGTACTCCTTATAATTCATATGTAGTGATTATTTGTAGTTCATTAATTTTCAAATTACGTAGCAATACAAATTGTGATTTAATTTTGTCTATAATGTCTAGTATGACTTATTGATACAATGATGGCTATTAGAGCTGTTACACTTTTGTCCTAATATGCATCATGTTTTAGTTCACTTTTTTGCCCAATACTTTTTATTCCTATATTTAATCTTGTCTTAATGAATGCAATTCATAAAAATTTATGAAATTCGTATGCAGATATAGATGTTTATTTGTTCAATGCTAAAGTGTTAATTTCAATCCTAAGAATTCAATTCTATGGAACTGAATATAACTAAACCAGATTCTACCAAAATATATTGAATTTCAATATATATTTCATGAGACTTAACCAATTAGAGCTCCAATGATCTTTGATGGGCCTGTTTTTGATAAAAGATCAGTTTTGATACATTGAAATGTTTGTGAGAGATTTTTTAAAATCTCAATTTCATATTTTCATGTCTTATGTTCAAGATAGAGCATAGCTTCATCAAGTATGCATTTAATGGTTTAACGTTATGTATTCATGTTATGTGTTCATGTTTTGAAGAAAAGAACTGTGTTTGAATGGGACCAACAAGTCCAAAACTGGAAATTGCCTCAAAACTTATCTAAAAGAATGTTTTCAGAATTGTGTTTTGATAAACTTGTTTCTTGAAATTTGGTGAAACATTGAAAGGACCATCAAGTCCATAAACTAAAATTTGGTGAAACATTGAAAGGACTATCAAGTCCATAAACTAAAATTTGGTGAAACATTGAAGGACTATCAAGTCCATAAACTGAGATGGTGCTGCAAAACAAGTCAAGAAGATTAGGGCTGGTAATGAAAATGTTTTAAGGTTGCAAAAGTTCAATCTCCAACAAAAATCTCATCAAGGAAGAGTGTTGGAATTGCTGAGATTTTTCCTTAAATCTAAAGCTAGATTAGCTAATATTAATGTAGATTTGTTGTTGTAAACTAGTCTCAGCTGATGTGAATGTTTTAGGTGAAAAGGAATAGTGATCTTTATTTCAAGGGCAATCATAGTGTTAGGTTTTGACTAAGGAAAGCTAACATCTCTCTATAAAAGGGAGGCTGCTGGAAAATAGTGAGGGGGAGGAGTATCTGCTGTAATCATGAAGAAGAAGGGGGAAAAAAAAGAACAACTTTGTTTTATCAATATCAATGTTATGTTTTTTATGTTAATTTTCTGCAAGTTCTACTTCTTCATGTTTGATCTTTCATGATAATGTTTTTGTTTTTATTTTAATGTTTCTGCTTTACCACTCCTCTCCAAATTCCAACACTAATCTACAAGTACTTTATTAAAAGTGTACTTGACCATGTTTACTAAATAGGTGCCATCTATAGAAAGAAAGTATCAACAAAGGCAAACTTATGAAACAACCTACTCTATATGTTAAGTTAATATATATGTGCTCTAGTACCATAAGTACGATGATAACAATGGAAAATAGAAGCTTAAATGTGATGAACTATGATTGGTGACTGCCTATATCTTGCCATTACAACTATTTTATAATACTATTATTTGTAGCTTTAGATGGATTTGAGTGAATGAAGTTAATGCTTCATGTAAATGCTTAATGCAGTTTATACATGACAAGGAATAATGTGAAGTATTGAATGTGTTTGTCTATCCTCAACTGTAAATGAAGAAAAAAAGAATTTGTTGTATCATCATTCAGGTACCACATTTTTTATGTTTGTATAGGTGATTTTTGAGGTGCAAAGGAGTGCTAAATCAGAAGCCAAAAAGGAGGAAGCTCGCCTGCATGAGTTGGAGGTAAGAAAGCAATACTCTTTTCATTTTTCTGATGCAGATATGCTTCTTAAGAAAAATTGAGATACTAATTGGTTCTTATCTCCTTCATTTCCATGGAATAAAAAGTTGAATTTTTTTTTAATTTTTTATTGCCAATTTCATCTTTATGCAGAAAAATTTAGACAGACTTCTTTAAATGTCATTCGAGATACTAAATTATAGTAATTTCCTATTTCATTGTTTGATAATTACATTCGAGCATAGATGCCATTCTTTTTTCTTCGAATGTCGTGTCATCTTTGTTATATTTTATTTGTTTATCTGTACTTTGAGGCTAAAAAAATTATTGGAACTAAATAAGGATAATCATTTTAATTGTTCCAGTAGCTGTAATTTTTTGAACAGTTATATACTCACTACAGATCCTCACCTATTCTCAAAGTGAGAGAAATGAACAGGGGAGACGAGATCCTTTCTAGATTAGGTCATTTACATATTGTTTCCAATCTATCATTTTGCATTACCTTGTTTATGATTCGATGAAATGCTTCTTGAGTGTGGGGCTGTGGATGCTGCTTGTTGTTGTTAAATAAAATGTGAGAGATTAAGAATCTAGAAATAATTTTCTACCCTCACTTTTGACTCTAAGAAATGGTTATTAGTATTCAAACCATTCAGTTCAGATATCTTTTTAGAGTAATATTATTTGCGGGAGGTCACTATTTGGTGGTTGATTAGTTCAAAATGAAATGTATAGCTATAATCTTTGGTTGTTGCCACTACAATGAATTCTGTGATCTAGATATAACCTTTTTGTTTCTTCTAGCTTTATCTGAATCCCTTATGTACACTTTTCAGCACTTTCTACTGTTTAATGCATTAGGAAATGCAAGACTATTTGGGGTATGATATGGTTTGACATAATGGGAAATACCTTATTCAAAAATTAATTCAGCATTATACCAACTAATCATTTCTGAAAATCAGTTCTTGCAAATACTTTAAAATTTTATTATTGGAATATTAAGCTATTAATTTGTAGCATCATAGTCCTTAATACCATAGACACCTAGTGATAAGAAAACCAAAAATAAAATTTTTCTAAAAATTCTGAATGGCATTCAAAAAAGAAAACTTATTTTTGGTAAGAATTGGATATGTACTAACATGTCTGCATTGTAGGAAGAAAAATGTTTTAGAGTATTAATTCCATTTCCTTCTTCCTTATGCATTTGGTTGATAGTGGTTTCCATAGGTAGATTGCAACTAATGAACTTTTTTTTTTTACCAATTTTTTTATATTATACTTGTCTTCTTACTTTATCTTATCTTAAATGGATTGCTCGATTGTGTCCATATGGCTCCTTTTCTTGAATAGTAGGAAATTAAATAAAATGATTATAAATTAAATGTTATATATTAATTAAATTTGATGCAATCCAATAGGAATATTTGCTTCCTTAAATCTCATTTACCTCCACAAAATAATATGCTCATTTAAATTGATAAATAGTAATTAGTAACATAAGACTCCAAAATATTCAAAAGGGTTCACCTAAGTGCATAAAATTTGGATCAATGCAAGAGATTTGATTTTGTTTGTTACTTACCTAAAATACAATGACTAATCTTACCATTTTTATCAATATTCAAACTATATAAATATAAACAGGTTAAAAATGAGTTCAGACCGTCGGTGAGTGTATAATAGGTTAACAAATGGTCGTTTGAACCAAGAATTTGTGGATGGTTTGCAACAATTTATTGAATTTGCTATTAGTCAACCAACATGGATGGATGGGAATAAGATCAAGTGTCCATGTAATGGTCGTAAGTGCTAGAATCGTGTATATCATGATTCTGAAACAGTAAAATTCCATGTGGCTAAAAATGGATTTGTACCAGACTATTATGTTTGGGATTGTCATGGGGAAACCAATGTGGATGTTAGCAATAGTCAAAATACAGTTTTTAGCCAAGAATTTGATAATGCATATGATTTAACTGCATACCACTCTATGGTGTTTGATGCTGCTGGTCCTCAATTTACTCCTCAACAGTTTGAGGAACCTCCAAACCCGAAAGCAAAGCAATTTTATGACATGCTTAGTGCTGCAGATAAGAAATTATGGCCTGGTTGTAAAAAGCATATGTTGTTGTCATTTGTAGCTCGAGTTATTACCATGAAGTCTGAAAACCATATGACTGTAAAAAAATTTGATCAAATGGTTCAATATATGAAGGAGATCCTTTTTGATGATAATGTTGTGACTGATAACTTCTACAGCACCAAAAAGTTGTTACGAGGTTTAGGTCTACCAGTGGAAAAGATTGATTGTTGTACTAATCGTTGCATGATATATTGGGGTGAAGATAGTGAACTAAATATTTGCAAGTTCTATGAACATCCTCGTTACAAGAGAACATATAGAGAAGGTGGTAAAAGACATAAAATCAATATTTCATGCAAGAAAATGATAGACTAAAAAGATTGTATGCATCTAATACCACAACCAAGGAAATGAGGTGGCATGCAAAGCATGAGGTTGAAGACGGTGTTATGATTCACTGCTTAGATTCCCCTGCTTGGAAGCATTTTAATCAAATACATCCAGAATTTGCTACTGAAATTCGGAATGTTAGACTGGGACTTTGTACTGATGGGTTTCAACTGTTTGGGTAATCAGGCAGACAATATTCTTCCTGGTCGGTCATAGTAACACCGTACAACTTGCCGTCATGGTTGTGTATGAAGGAGCAATATATGTTCTTAACAGTATTAGTTCCTGGGCTGAAAAATCTAAAAGAGAAGTAAGATGTATTCTTGTAGCCTCTTATTGCAGAATTGAAACACTTGTGGGAGACCGGTGTTCTGGCATATGACATTTCAAAGAAGCAAAACTTTCAGATGAGAGCTGCTCTTATATGGACAATTAGTGACTTTCTTGCATATTCAATATTGTCTGGATGAAGTACAGCGGGGTGGATGGCCTGTCCTTATTGCATGGATGATTCATATGCATTTTCTCTTTCAAAAAGTAGAAAGCAATCGTGGTTTGACAATCATCATAAGTTCTTACCACTAGATCATCCTTTTCAAAAAAATAAAACTTCATTCATAAAAAACAAAATGGTGGTCAAAGTTGCACTACCTGTAAAGTCTGGAATTGAAATATTGAGAGAGATTTAAAGTTTGGGGATAAAGAGAGTCATAGAATTGGATGCTAAAGAGACTAATCGAGCAAAATGCAAACATAGCGGTTGGAAGAAAAGAAGCATTTTTTGGGATTTGTCGTATTGGAGTACAAACTTGATTCAACACAATTTAGATGTTATGCACATTGAAAAGAATGTATTTGACAATATATTCAATACGGTAATGGAGGTTGAAGGAAAAACAAATGACACTTTCAAATCTAGGGAAGAGTTGAATGAATATTGTCGTCGTCCTGAGCTGGACAAAATGTCTCAATAGGAAAATACCCTAAAGCTTATTACATTTTGGATAAGTGTGAGGAAACAAGCCTTGTGTGAGTGGGTCAAAAAACTTCAATTTCCTGATGGATATGCTTCAAATATGGCCAAATGTGTAGACATGATGAAGCATAAGTTGTATGGGATGAAGAGTCACGATTTTCATGTGTTTATGCAAAGGTTAATACCTATAGCATTTAGAGAACTACTCTCATCCAATGTCTGGAAGACACTTACAGAGTTGAGCCTTTTCTTCAAGGAGTTGACAACTACTGCCATAAGAAATGAAGACATGGTTCGATTGGAAAAAGAAATTCCAGTCATATTGTGCAAGCTTGAGCGAATATTCCCTCCGAGCTTCTTTAACTCGATGGAGCATCTTCCTGTACAATTGGCTTATGAAGCAAAAATGACCGGTTCTGTACAATACCGATGGATGTATCCATTTGAGAGGTATTTGGCATAACGACTATCTCCTTTCTTTCCATAAAATTTTTTTATGATGCTCTAAACATTACTTTATAATGTAGGTATCTCTGAAAGCTGAAAAACGATGTGAACAACAAAGCCAAAGTGGAAGGATCGATATGCAATGCATATTTGGTTGAAGAGGCTACATCATTTTGTTCCTACTATTTTGAGGACCATGTGAGCACGAGACATAAACAAGTGCCACGTAATGAAGACAATAGTATTCAAAGGGAGAAATGTTATGAACATGAAGGGAACTTGTCAATATTCAAATATCATGGTTGACTATTGGGGAAAGGTAAGTCGAGAGTTATGAGAGATGAAGAATATAAAGCAGCTCGTAGCTACATTTTGTTAAATTGCTCAGAAGTGAAACCGTTCACAAGGTTAGTATATATAATTGTCTTTACTCATGATAGATATCTTATGATGTTTATAAGCATATCCAATATTCCAATTTGTCATTTTTAATGTATTCAAAAAGATATACATCGATGCTTTAAAATGAGGTCAACCCAATATCACTGAGATTGAAGTTGACAACAAACTAGAAAACGAATTCCCGTATTGGTTTGAAACATATATGAGTATTATAACAACTAATTCTTTTGTATCAAGATAGATATATTAAGCACCATATATGTCATTTTTATTTTTCTAAAGGTTGTTTCAACTTATTTTATAGGCACATAATCATTCAAACAATATTTCAAATAAGTTCATCAATGATCTCGCAAAAGGTCCATTACCAACTATTTTGTCATATCACGGCTACTTTGTGAATGGTTACAGATTTCACACGTTACAACATGGGTCTATGAGAAGAACAATCAATAGTGGAGTGTGCATTAAAGGCTCTAATTTATGTGTCGAATAAGGTGATTACTATGGTCAATTAGTATAAGTCATAGAGTTGGAATACCCTGCCTTACCAATCAAAAGAATTGTATTATTCAAGTGCGATTGTTTTTGAACCCACACCAAACTTGGGAACAAAAATCCATAATGAGTATAAGCTTGTAGAGGTTAACAATAAACGAAGATTTAATAAGTATGAACCATTTGTTCTAGCAGTGCAAGAAAACCAGGTGTATTTTTGTAGTTACCCTAGTTTAAGGCGTGACAAATGCGATTGGTGGGCAGTATTCAAAATAAAAGCCAAGGCTATTGTGGATGTTGTATTGCCTAGTGAAACAAATGATCAATCACCATTTCAAGAAGATGACATCGAGGTCCATCATCATAGTCAAATTCAATTGGATGAAGATCCAATTTCCTTAAATGATCCAAATGACATTTTTATAAACCTTGAGGGTGATACCATTGAACAGGAAGATGAGACATTAATTGAATCATATGAAGAAGATTCAAATTCGACTGAAGAAGAAGAGTTATATGATGAATCAACTAATAGCTCGAATAGTGACTAGAGTTAATATCAGGTTACATTTTTAATTTATGTTCACTATTTAATCTGGCTCTAAACGTAAGAACAAATGTGATACTAAATGTTTACGCAATATTAATTTAATTTTTTGTGTGATTTTTACTTTGTTTTATCTATCATATAGTTGTTTTTAGGATATTAATTATGAAGTAGTTTTCCATCAAAGATTGTGTGACTTTTAGTTTGTTGCATACTTTTTATCCATTTGTTAAAATATACTAATTATGATGTAAAAACTTATTGTGAGTGTTGTTTTTGAATTAATATAATGAATCTGTATTTTTGAACTTTCTTGAATCAATCTTAGTCAAATATGTATCATAGTGTTATGGCTAGTGGGTCTTCTAGTAGAGGAGTTGGTCGTGGAAGAGGAAATGGATGTGGAGGGCATTTAGTTGTAGGTGGTAGAGGAAATAAAACTGGAGAGCATACACTAGCTATATCACAACCTATGACACCTTCAGATGGGAGTGGTACAAGAGATGTAAGTGGAGCAAATATATCGGTTGTTGATTCATCACCAACTGTCACACCTACAGGTGGAGGACGCACAGGTTCATCATCATCAGCACCACCACTAGTAGATGATGCACCACGATCACCTACCACTCCAGCTTCTGGATCAAGTCCTACAGATCATATACTGACTTTATCATCAAGAAATGATATAACTTCAAGTAGTGCTAAGCCACGTCTCAATATACTCTTTGGATGGTTATGTTCAACCCTAATTTTTCTTATTTGTCATCCAATTATTATTGATACATATTATTTATTTGTTCTTTGTGAATTATTTGCATATGGCTAAATATATTTATGCTTTTTTGTGCAATCAGCTTTACTCCATCTCATAAGGTTTCGGCACAAATTACAAAATGCATGAAACAACGATTTCACAAAGATGGATATACTTGGTCAGCAATGCCCCAGGATATAAAGGAGTATTACTGGAATGAATTTCAGGTTTTTTGTATTATCCTTACTCTGTTTTGAATAGAGTGCAAAGTGATAAAAATAAAGTTATTATTCAATATGACTAACACAAATGAAAATATCTTGTAGAAATATTTTTCATTTCATACATGTTTAGAATTGGTGATTCGGACTATCTGGGAGCAGCAGGCCAGTAAGCGCTATTCTAACACACTCTCTGACTGGAGGAAATCAGAAAAGAGGCCCCAAAGTGTTTCAGAAAAGATATGGGACAACTGGCAGCATAGTTGAAATTCTCCAGATTTCAAGAACAAATGTAATATTGCATCAAAAAATAGGTCAAGTGAGGTTGGAGGACCTGGCACTGGATTGTCTAGGCACACTGGGGGTTCTAGATCTGCTGTAGATCACAGTATTGAGTTGGTATAACAAATTGTAAACTTACAGTTGAAATTGACTTAAAAATTTTGAAAAATGTATTCTATTTTAAGCAACATAATAATGTGTTATGTTTTTTTTAAGATAAAGAGCGTTCTGGACAGCCCGTGACTGATTATGATATATTTGAAAGGATCCATAAGACTAAGAAAGATGGTAGTTTTGTTGATCAACGGTCAAAAAATATTGCGGTTAGTTAACTCAACATCATTAACTCAATGTAAACCATTTGGTTGTAGTATGTTTTTCTTTTTTTCATATTGATGGCCTAAACTTTATATAACCATAGGTAACATATTAATATTATTTAGTTTTGAAATATTTGACATTGTTAATATGGACGTTGGTCTCTATTCCATGAGTTTCATTATTTGCTTGTAGGATAAAGTGATGGAACACTATAATATTGCTACTGAAAATCAGTCTGACGGAACTTCTTCGGAGAGTGTTGACATGTCTAAGATTTATTATGAAGTTGTTGGATCATCCAAGAAGAAACGATGTTATGGGCTTGGAGGTAAACCTTTTGCAACTGCTATTAGTTTTTCTTCTACATATGCAACAGTAGAATCTCATCAACTGCGGACAGAGATTTATGAGGAGGTTCGAAATGTAGTCCGAGATGAGCTTCGAGAGGAGATG
The DNA here is from genome assembly GCA_023653625.1 of Triadica sebifera. NCBI lineage: Eukaryota > Viridiplantae > Streptophyta > Magnoliopsida > Malpighiales > Euphorbiaceae > Triadica > Triadica sebifera. The sequence continues at coordinate 23,794,029 of CM042898.1, read as the reverse complement.
AGGTAGAGAGAGAAGGAGATGGAGCGACAAATGAAACAAAGACAGGAGCTGATGGAGCAAGAGCTGAAGAAAAAGCAGCAAGAAATAGAGGCTATGATCCAAAGGCTTTTGAGTGGTGTTGCAAGCATAGTGTTATCTTCTAATCCTCCACCTACCAATGATGATGAAGAAGCTGAGGATCATAACTAGAACTAGATCAATATGATACTAATAAAGCATTAGTTTTCAACTTTATTAATATACACTCTGTTTGCATTAAATTTGATAAATACAACCTAAAATATGTTATGTTTAATATTTATTATTTAATATTTCGCATTTGATCAATTCTATATAATGTGTTATATTTATTACTTTCATTAACAGGTTAATCAAATTAATTCTTTATATAATTAAAATATAAGTTTTTAAATTAGTAAATTACCAACGAAATTTTTTCGTTGGTAAATTACCAACAGAATTTTCCTGTTGGTAAATTACCAACGGCATTTTTCCATTGGTACATTACCAACAAAAACATTCCGTTGGTAATTTACCAACAGATTACCAACGGATTCTCACCAAAAATAAAATTATTTTTACTAACGGATTTAATTTAACAACGGAAATATGCGTTGGGAATCTGTTAGGAAATTTACCAACGGACATTTTTTCCCATCGGTAATCCATTTGTAATCCGTTGGTAATTTTACCAACGGAATAATTTTTGCGTTGGAAAATTTAACGAGGAGCGTTTTACCAACGGAATTTTTCCGTTGGTAATCCATTGGTAAATAAATTTACCAACGGATTTTTTTGTTTACCAACGGAAAAATTCTGTTGGTAAGTCTTGATTTTCTTGTAGTGTTACAATAGAAAATTGAAGAAGATAGTTGGAGATATTGAATGCACAAGGCTTTACAAAGATTTAAGATTGATATTTCGTTCTCTTTTATTTGGAAGCCATAAAAGTGTAGCAATTATACTTTTTATGAGAAATAAAGTCGTTTAGAGTGCATTTAATGCAAAAATAGTTATTCAAGCACTTTCTCATTCGTGCTTAATAGCTTTCTCTTTCCAGGTTCACGGGTGTGACTGACGTTTCACGGACGTGAATTTTTTTAGCAAGTCATTACTGAAGTGGTGAAGTTGATCATAAGACAATCTATCCAAATTGGCATATTTTTTCACGAGTGTGACTAAAGCTTCATAGGTATGACAAGCTTATTTCACGAGTAGGCCATTTTGCTTTATATTTGTGAACAATTGAATTTGATTCTTTGGTACCACAAGTCTTCATGGATGTTACTAGACCTTCCACACTCATGAATCTCTTTATTCACAGGTATGAATATCTTCTGAAATTTACGTCTTGAACTTCAATTGACTTGATTCAACTAGCTTTGATAGTTTAAGAATCATTTAACCTGTCTAAACATTCAAACCTCAAAGTATGGTTAAATATCATATTGCCCAATTATTCATTATCATTAAAATGATAGAAATATTCTTCAAGATTCAATAATTTCTTCCTTTTTATGGTAACAAATAATTGTACAATATGTGTCTAAAGAGAAATGATTTTCTCCCCCTCAAAATTTGCTTATAAAACATTAAATTTAAAGAACACAAGTATGCTACAAACTCAAACCATAAACATAGAATCACTTAATTTCAAGAGGAATCAATTAAGTTCACTTAGCTCAAAATGACATACCAAAGACAATACATAGGTTAATACATACAAAATTCAATATGATTAACCTTATTAGCTTAGCTCTTTTGATACCAAAGAAAACAATGCCAATAACAAGTATGTCAGTTTTATGTATGCCAATTTAATACATGTATATAATCATAATGACATACATATATTGCATATTTCTTCTCCCCTTTGTCAGAGTCAAAAAGAGAATAAATGACAAATAAACTCATTAAAGGTGTAACACCCTTCGATATAATCAAGAATAATTTCAATTATACCAAAAGATGTTACGATGCATATAAATTAAAGCATTATAATTAAAAAAATTTATGCACCATGGCCATAATGACTTAATTAAAAAAATATCATAAAAGACTTAACCTATATAAAAAAAATTTAAATACAATATCAAACAGGCAACACTACCCCAAAGATTTTTACAAAACGAGTAGTTATAAATTTACATATCTCTAAAATACAGCATATAAAACTATAACTACCCAATCCAACATAACTCAACAAAAGCAAAAAGTACAACAATTGTATCACCCACCCCACTCATGTGTCTAGGACTCTGATCCTTAGGCGTCCTCCTCTGGAAATCAACTCCTAGACTCCAAACTTGTGCATGGAAAGCTCATACGCTAAGCAACTAGTGCCTAATAATATATAACAATATGCAAAGCACACACACATGAAAAAATATATAATATGCATGATATACTCATCGAGCCACTATAATGACTTACCTCGAAGTCTGCACATACACTAGCTCATATACTACATGACATACCATAACGATATCATATATATAATGCAAGCATCGAATATGGTATATCAAACAACCAACCAAAATCATACAAGTGTATATCACACTTAGAAGTATTTACTTACCATTATGTTGCCTGTTATACGCGTAACTAGACTAAAATGGATATGGGTATTATACGACTCTCACTAGAGCCCTCAGGACATCTACCTAAGCTTCTCAAAACACATGTCTGAGGTAAAACGAGAGCACAAAATAGCTACCAAAAGAAGTCCACTTGGCTTAACCCCGAGCCTTCAAAACATCTCATATATAACCTAACCGAGGAAGCTCTCATTGCTTACCCATGGGCCTTCAAAGTGTCTCAATATAATCTAACCGAAAAAGCTCTCATTGCTTACCTCGGCCCTTCAAAGTGTCTCAACATAATCCAACTGAGAAAGCTCTTATTACTTACCCTTGAGTCTTCAAAGTATCTCAATCATGACCAATATCTGTCACCTGGTACCGATCTCCCCCTTTATTGGTATGTCATTTATCCTAGCTCTAGTCCTAGTCAGAGTATTAGACTTACAATTTCACAACACATACCATATATGTTTCATATTATTCATCAACCATGATTTTTCATAAATCACATCTATAACATGTATTATCATACCATGTTATAACATACAACAGAGGTACTCCACCTCAAAACGAATCACTCTTGATTCACATGCAAGCATATAAATTTATCAAGTTAAGCAGCTTCACATCCGTGAACATTCTTTTCACAGTCGTGAATAACCTCTTCAAGGGTAACTTACCTGTGAACCAAACCGTGATTCATCTTGTGAATCAGTACACATTCACAACTGTGATCATCCCTTCATAGGCATGAACCAAACTGTGAAGTTTTCAATTCACGGGTCTGCCTCAGTAACAAAATTTATTTTCACGATATTCATACCCATGAACTCTCTATTCACAGCCATAAATCTGAAATTTTTTTCAGAAAATAGAGTATCACATTTCATACCTCTCTCACATGCAATATTCTCTACAGTTGACCAATGTCAACCATACTATCAATACTCCATCATGGATTTTAGTCATATATCACAACCATATACTTTCTAATTCTCCACATTAACCAAAATAACTCATCAAACATCTCAATATGAACATGTTAACATCATTATTCCATCATGCATATCAATCCCATATTATGGCATTTAACAACTCAATGATTATTGACATCATGCATTTAAAACAAAGAACACAGGAACATGCCATACAAGGACTTGGATGTGGTTATGTACAAACTCTATATCTAAGATGGAGATTAGCTAAAGCTTGAACTCTTCAAGTTTGTCCTTTCCCTTGAGATAGACCCCCAGCTCCTCTACTAGATTCTACCAAGATAAAAAAATGTCCTCTTAGCCTCTGAAACTCAAACCAAAACCTAAAAACATAAAAACCAAGTTTTTCCCTAAGCTCACAAGCTTATTCTCTCAGTCTTCTCTCTCTCTTTCTCTATTTAAATAAGGTCTCTCTAAGCTTCAACAGTGGAGGAAAAAGGATTCTGGTGGAAGAAAAAAATTCAATTGGCATGTTTGGTTGGTTAATAGGGAATGGAGAGCAGATTTAAAAGGATGGCAAGAAGAAAAATGTGGCTAACTCACTTGCCCTTATTTCCCAGACTTCACGACCATGACTCATCTTTCATGAGCATGAATCACTCCTTTACAGTCATGAAGAAACTCTTCATGGTCGTAAAGAACCTCATCGTAGCTGCTAACTAAAACCATATATTCACGGCCGTGACACCCATTGTCATGGCCATGAAACAGTTGATTTCAACAACTCTCAAACTTCCACAACTTCACTTAATCCCCAACTCTCACTAACCAATAACATAACTTATAGGCCCTAATTGCGGAAGTTATATTTCTCTCCCCCTTAGGGTATTTTGTCTCCGAAATTACCTATCAATACATCTCGGAACAGTTGAGGATATTGTGCCCTAATCTCTTCCTCACTTTTTCAGGATACTTGTTCAATGGTATGGCTCTTCTATAAACTCTCACTAACAGTACTCATTTGTTCCTGAGCTCCTTAACCTCTTGAGTTAAGATCTTAACTAGTTACTCTTTGTAGGTTAAATCCGATCTTAACTCTATGCTCTCATTGTGATGATGTGAGAAGAATATGTCTGATACCTTTTCAACATGGATACATGGAAGACATCGTGTATCCTGCTCAACTCTAGCGATAAAGCGAGTCTATATGCAACTGGTCTAATCCTCTCTAAGATCTCATAAGGTCAAATGAACCTAAGGCTCAACTTACCCTTTTTCCAAACCTGATAACCTTTTTCCACAAAGATACCTTGAGAAATACCTTGTCTCCCACTAAGTACTCCACATCCTTTCTCTTAAGGTCTGCATAGGTTTTCTATCTATCAAAAGCTTTTTTAAGTCGATCTCTAATTACCTTCACATTTTTTCTATCTCTTATACCAATTCTACCCCCACTAACTTTCTCTCACTAAGCTCGGTCCAGCACAACAGTATCTGATACTTTCTACCATAAAGTACCTCATATGGAGCCATTTGGATACTAGACTGATAACTGTTGTTGTAGGCAAACTTCATCAATAGTAGATGCATATCCCAACTTCCCTCAAACTCAATCACACAAGATCTCATCATGTCTTCCAAGATCTAAATAACTCTTTTCGACTAACCATCTGTTTAGGGATGGAAAGCTATGCTAAAGTTGAGCTTCATACATAAAGCTCACTGTAGACTACCTCAAAACTGAGATGTGAATTGTGTATCTCGATCCAAAATGATGGAGACTAGAACTCCATAAAGATGTACTATCTCATTCACGTATAACTCTGCCAACCTGTTCAAAGGCTAGTCCCTCCGAATAGGTAAGAAGTGAGCCAACTTCATTAACCTATCCACAATCACCCATACATCATCATAGTTCCTCAATATCAAAGGCAATCTAATCACAAAACCCATAGTGATTCTCTCCCATTTCCATTTCAAAATTGTGATTTGTTGCAAAAAACCTAAAGGTACCTGATGTTCGGCCTTTACCTACTGATATATAAGACATATAGTCGTGAACTCTATGATGTCTTTCTTCATCCCTGACCATCAATACAAGCCTTTTAGGTTCTAATACTTCTTGTTACTCCCTAGGTGCATTGAAAATCTCATCTCATAGGCATCTCTCAAAATATTTTGTCTCAACTCTAAGACATCTGGAACACATAACCTGCCCTAGTAGTGTAAACTATCATCTGGCTCAATTGAAAAACTTGATTTCTCCCCCTTGGAAACCAAAATGACTAACTCCATTAGCTTGCCATCAAGCTTTTGTGCATCTCTAATCCCTTGACCTAAGGTCGATCGAACGTGCAACTCTACCAAAGTCTTCCTACTAAGCACATCGACCACCACATTAGCCTTTCCTGGATGATAATTGATCACACGGGCATAATCCTTTATCAATTATAACCATTCTTTGTCTCAAATTTAAATCCCACTGTATAGGAAAATACTTCATACTCTTATGATCAATGTAAATGTAATACTTCTCTCTGTATAGATAATGACATCATATCTTCAATGCAAAGACAATGGCCACCAACTATATATCATGCATCAGATAGTTCTTCTCATTAGGCCTTAACTGTCTTGAGGCATAGGTGATGACTTTTTCTTCTTGCTTCAAAACACAACCCAAACTATTGTGAGAAGCATCACTATAAATGGCATATTCTCTGTTTGGAATTGGTTGTGTAAAAATTGAAGCCATCGTTAGAAGAGTCTTAAGCTAGTCAAAACTATTTTAACACTTGTTCCTCTAGTCAAACTTGATATCTTTCCATAACAACCTAGTTAACAAAGAAGCTATCATAGAAAACCTTTTGACGAACCTTCTATAATATCCTGTTAAGTAGAGAAAACTCCTAATTTCAATCACATTCCGCGGTAGTTTCCAATTTAATATCGCCTTGACCTTGCCTGGATCCACTTTAATCTCATTGGCCAATATCACATGCCTAAGAAAGGTAACCTCATCTAGCCAAAACTCACACTTAGAAAGCTTAGCATATAGCTTATGCTCCCTAAGAGTCTGCAAGACTATTCTCAAGTGCTGCTCATGTTTATTTTTGCTTCTTGAATAAACTAAGATGTCATCTATGAAAACCACAACAAACTGGTCCAAAAATGGTGTGAAGATCCAGTTCATCATATCCATAAAAGCTGTCAAAGTGTTGGTCAACCCAAAAGACATAACCAAAAACTCATACTAACCATATCTAGTTCCAAAAGCTATATTTTCTACATCGTCCGCCTTGATTCTCAACTAATGGTACCCCAATCTCAAATCAATCTTAGAGAACACCCCAACACCCTTCAATTGATGAAAGAGATCATTAATCTATGGTAGCGGATACTTGTTCTTAACTTTCACTTTGTTCAAATTCCTGTAGTTTATGCACAATCTCATAGATCCATCTTTCTTCTTAACAAACAACATCAGCACACCCTATGGAGATACATTTGGTCTAATGAAGCCCTTATCCAATAGTTCTTGTAACTGTGCCTTTAACTTTTTTCATTTCTGATGGAGCCATATGATATGGTGCTGCTGATATAGGAGTTATACCCAGAGTAAGCTCAATTGAGAACTTTATCTCTCTTTCTGGAGGTAACCTTGGAAAATCATTTGGAAACACATAAGGGAATTCTCCTATCGTGAGAATATCCCTAAGGTCTGGGCTTCCCCTCTTCATGTTAACCACATGAGCCAAGTAGGCCTCACATCCTTTCTTGATCTTAAAGTAATTTAATCCACTTAAAATCTAATTAAGGATAACATCACTGCCTCAGTCGAGAATAAACAAGTGAAGCTGCTAATACATTTAATCAAAATAGGAAGATATTTACTAGTCCCATTTATTTCTTTGATCTTTATGTTATTAACAACTCAAAATTCAATGTCTTTTATAGGTTTAACTAGAGCATTACAAGAAAAAATAAAATAAAACAAAAAACTATAAAACCTTGCATGCCTATCAAGTTAGAGGGCCAAAGTGGAGAATCATTAATAATGAATCCAAAGTTGTAAAGAAGTAAACAAACAAATGCAATTTTACATATATGGGAATTCATATGTGTGAATGCAGGCGAGGACATAAAAAAAATTAGGAAATATCTGGCTTACAATTCCAGTTTCGAGCATCTAATCAATTGGAATTTGAAAACCCTTGAATTTGTTTGTGGCTGATTCTCTCATTCAAGATAGATTGTACAAACCATGCTACAATCTGTAATAATCAACAAAAAATTGAGTGAATTAGATTTCACAATCAAAGAAAGATATGATTCTAACTATAATGCCACTATTAATATCAAGTGAAATAAATCATTTGTACTTTTCAAGCAAAGCCTGCATTTTTTTGAAAGCAGGGCCATATGGCTACTGAGCATTGTCTAGAAATGATAAGGCCTCTAATTTTAACTTATTGATATCACAATAACCAAATGCAGCTTCACACAATGCATCTTCCTCTTTCTCTAGCTAATCGAAATGCCTGAGCATAGCTCTTTCATCCACCTGCACATTAAACCAATACAGTATCAAGTCTCTTGAGCTGAGATTAAGCATTAAATCATATATAATCTTAGGAGCAATAATGGTTGTCAAATAAAATAGAAATTTTTTACCGGATAAGATAGCTCATCATCCAACCATTTAACAAAAGGCACCACATCTTCAATCTCTATAAATGCAGCATTCTCAACTTCTTTGATTAAAATCCTTATAAAATCACCTTTTACAAATCTCAACATGCACAGTTCTTGGCACAAATGTATCCATATGTCATCATAACCAATTAAATGAACAAGTTAACACCATATAATAGCTATAAAGAAGCAATAATGTAATTAATCTTTATAATAAGCTATACTTCATTACACAAACATGCAAGCACAAAACAAAACAATAAGAAAGTACAAAAGCATTGGCATGGAATAAAATGCTCACCATACAGATGCAGAGCCAAATTGTCTCCCTGAATATAATTTGTTAGAAGAAGTGGAACTATATTTTGATGTTTTAAAAAGCTTAGTCTTTTTACTTCCTTAGCAAATTCTATTTTGTGTTTGACCAGGCCCACATGTAACCACTTCACAGTCAAGATATGTCCACTATCTAGAGTAGCTTTGCACAAAGTTCCATAACTACTTCTATTACTAAGAACTTCTACTGGAGCTCGAGATAACTCGTTCGAGAAAATTAGGATTGGATAAAATAGAATCACAACTAATAATTTGAGAAAAAATAAAAATAAAATGGAACACACATATTTTATTTGAAAAATTACAAACAAATTATAATAAAAACTACGAACAAGGATAGAAGAATTTTACTATAAAAAAAATTAGAAAATTACAACTTTTCTCTAAAATTTAAGGAGAGAATAAATACACAATCTCTTAAAAATTAGAAGAACAACAAATATTTTTGTCTCTCTATTTAATTTTTCTATCGGATTGGGAGCTTTCACTTGGCTCTCAAAATTTATTTTGTTTCATTTGCTTCATAATGTGTGCCTTTTATAGGCAAAAAGGTACAATTTTTTTCAAAAGAAAAATTCTCATTTGTCAAATATAATTCGGTGGATGAAAATATTGACTTTTAGCAAATCTCTCATTTGAAAATTTGATTGCATCAATCATATTTTCACACCATTTTTTTTCCTTACCAATTTATGTCGTTTACATTTCTACTAGGCCACTAAAGGATCAACACCAAATAAACTTGTCAGTATTGACTGTTTTAGTTAAGAAATCAGCTAGGTTATTTTCTGTATGAATTTTCTGGATATTCAATGTTCCTTTCTCCATTTTCTTATAACCGAAGTGATACTGCACTCAAATGTATTTTGTCCTTGAATGAAATGTTAGATTCTTTGCAAGACACAAAGCACTCTGACTATAAAAAGAAAAAGTAAAATTTTCTTTTATTCATGCCCGAGTTCCTCCAATGTCGTTTTCAATCAAATTGCTTCTTTATTAGCCTGTGTAACTGCTACATATTATGTTTATATTGTTGATGTAGTCACAACTGACTGCAGTTTTGAAACTCAGTTTACAGCTTCTGTAATATCCGCTAATTTAAGCCCCGAGTCGCACGTGTCGCGAAGTTGATGCGTTTGACCGATAGGAGTCTAAATTCGGTTTTTTTTACAAAAATTGATCAACTAACGAATAAATTAAATGATAAATGCCTAATTAACTGTTTATAGAGTTTAAATAAGTTGATTTACGGTAAAGGACTAAATTGCAAATTTTGATAAGTTTTGGAGTCAAATTGCAATTTACCAAAAATTTGAGGATTTATGAGATTAATTACTAATCAACATATTAATTTTGGGGACATTTTAATAGTTTTGGCACGCCACTCAATGAGAAAGAATGAGATTAATGGGTTCATTAAGCCTAATGTCAAGAAATGGTCAAAATGGTGGGTCCCACATGAAGACTTTTTGGGTACCCTATTTAATGCTTTCTTTCCTTCTTCTTCTTCTCTTCATTTTCTTCCTTATTCTTCTCTCTTTTTTCTACCAGTCACGCCAGCCCCATCTCCTCCATAGCCAATCTTGATTTCTAGAGAGAGAAAGGAAAAGAAGAGAGGGGAAAAAGCAAGAGCAAGTGATCTTCATTGTCCATAACTCCTAAGGAAGCTGGAAAGAGCAAGAAAGAGGAAGAAGAATCAAGTTTGGTGGAGAGAGAAAATCTCCAAAGTTGTGATCAAGTGAAGAAAAGTGTAAGGTAAGAAGCATTTCTTCTTCTTCTTCTTCTTCTTCTTCTTCTTCTTCTTCTTCTTCTTCTTCATCTTTTCTTAAAGGAAGTTCGAATTTTGAGCTCATCCAAGACTCATATGGAAACGGAGAGAAATTAGGGTTTTGAGAGAGAAAAAGAGAGTTTAGGGTTTTGAGGAAATCATATGATAATAATGATCTATGATGTTGTAAGAGTTCCAAGTGACAAGGAACAAGCTCTAAGGAGCAAAGGAAAAGAGAAAGCTACCTAGAAGAGTGAAGGAGAAATATTAAGGTTTGTGCATAATTTAAGGCAATAGCCTATCTTTGTTTGAAATATTGCATGCTGAATATGATTTTAGATAAATGAATTTCAAGAATGATGATCATGGCATGAAACCATAGGTTTAGACATGTATGAATGAGATCCTTGTGAGACATTGAATTAATAATGCATGTTAGAAAATCTTATATGATAAAGACATTTACATGTATTAGAAAGTAATAAGTTGAGTAAAGAACCTTAGAAATGCAATAAATAGAAATTTGGTATGATTTGGATGATGTTAGAATGAATGAAAAGTGAATATGCAGATTTCCTGCTGAAAGTCGTGGGCGTGACTATTGAGTCACGGGCCTGAACTTGAGGGTTCGCGGTTGTGACTGATTGTATCACAGTTGTTACTTCTATGTGGAAATGGTACTATTCATTTCAGAAGTGTTCACAGTTGGGAATCACAGGCGTGAATTCATTCACGGGCATGAATCAACATTCACGACCGTGAATGCTTTTAGGCGATTCATTCCAGTAGTGTTCATAGCTTAAGATTACAGGCGTGAACTAATTCACGGGCGTGAATTAGTAATCACGGCCGTGAATGCTCTGTATTTGTAATTATGAATGTGGTTATCAAATGAAGAATTCAGGTAAATAAATGAAAGTCATTGTCTATCCAGGGAAATAAGAATGATTATATATATATATATGTGTGTGTGTGTGTGTGTGTGTGTGTGTGTGTGTGATCATGTTATGTTGTGATATAGAAAAATGAATGTTGGCACGGATGATATATGAAATCTGATATGGATGAAATACGTGAACTGATACGGATGATAAACATGAGAATATTGATGTATCTAGTTAAATAAATGAAAAGATGCTATCCAGTATGTATGAGCATGATAAGATGTTTGCAAAACAAGAGAATTGAGAATATTGATGTGTCAAAAATGAGATCTATGATGATGTGATGTATATTATGAGAATGATGATGATGTGATGCATATTATGAGGATGATGAAATGGATGTAAAAATAAATAAAAAATTAATTAAAGATACATGATTGATGTGGAAATATAAAGAAGCCCATTATAGAATCAGGATAGATGACATGTAATTAAGGGGGCGAACAGTACCGTACTATTCCTCGACCAATGTGGCTTAAGCTCAGAAAGCGTCATTGGTCTAAGATGCTCGGTCAATGTGGCTTAAGCTCAGAGAGTGCCATTGACTTGAAAAGCTCTGATGAGCATATATAAAATGAGGACAAGGTGGCTTAAGCCACCTTGTCCAAATCATACCAAATTTCTATTTCATGCATTTCTAAGGTTCTTTGCTCAACTTATTACTTTCTAATACATGTAAATGTCTTTATCATATAAGATTTTCTAACATGCATCATTAATTCAATGTCTCACAAGGATCTCATTCATACATGTCTAAACTTATGGTTTCATGTCATGATCATCATTCTTGAAATTCATTTATCTAAAATCATATTCAGCATGCAATATTTCAAACAAAGATAGGCTATTGCCTTAAATTATGCACAAACCTTAATCTTTCTCCTTCACTCTTCTAGGTAGCTTTCTCTTTTCCTTTACTCCTTAGAGCTTGTTCCTTGTCACTTGGAACTCCTACAACATCATAGATTATTATTATCATCTGATTTCCTCAAAACCCTAAACTCTCTTTTTCTATCTCAAAACCCTAATTTCTCTCTCTTTCCATATGAGTCTTGGATGAACTCAAAATTCGAACTTCCTTTAAGAAAAGATGATGATGAAGAAGAAAAAATGCTTCTTACCTTACACTTTTCTTAACTTGATCACAACTTTGGAGATTTTCTCTCTCCACCAAACTTGATTATTCTTCCTCTTTCTTACTCTTTTCAGCTTCCATAAAAGTTATGGACCATGAAGATCACTTGCTCTTGCTTTTTCCCCTCTCTTCTATTCCTTTCTCTATCTAGAAATCAAGATTGGCTATGAAGGAGATGGGGTTGGCGTGACTGGTAGAAAAAAGAGAGAAGAAGAAGGCAGAAAATGAAGAGAATAAGAAGAAGGAAAGAAAGCATTAAATAGGGTACCCAAAAAGTCATCATGTGGGACCCACCATTTTGACCATTTCTTGACATTAGGCTTAATGAACCCATTAATCTCATTCTTTCTCATTGAGTGGCCGGCCAAACCTATTAAAATGTCCCCAAAATTAATATGTTGATTAGTAATTAATCTCGTAAATCCTCAAGTTTTTGGTAAATTGCAATTTGACCCCAAAACTTATCAAAATTTGCAATTTAGTCATTTATCGTAAATCAACTTCTTTAAACTCTATAAACACTTAATCAGGAATTTATCATTTAATTTAGTCGTTACTTGATCAATTTTTGTAAAAAATTTGAATTTAGACTCCGATCGGTCAAATGCGTCAACTTTACAACACGTGCGACTCGAGGCCTAAATTAGCAGATATTACAGCTCCACTTGCAAGTACAAATATATATCCGATGGTGGATTTTCTTTTCTCAAGATTACCTGCATAAATTGAATCAACATATCTTTTGACAACAAAGTCTAATCCTGTGTAATACAATGCAATATTTGTGGTCCCTTTAATATATCTTAGGACCTTTTTTACTACATTCCAATATTTTTTACCAAGATTCGCCATATATCGATTAAGTACTCTCACTACCTATATAATGTCTAGTCTTGTACAAATCATAGTGAATGTTAAACTTTTCACTACTGATGCATATGGTATTTGACACATCTTCATCCTCTTTGCTTCTGTGTTAGGACTCATATTAGAGGAAAACTTGAAATTAATAAGAAATGGGGTAAAAATTAGCTTTCTATCTTGCATATTAAAGCGTCACAAGATCTTCTTTAAATAATTTTTTTGAGAAAGCCAAATCTTTTTATTATTTATATCTTGGTGAATTTGCCCTCATGTCCTTCATTTCAAGCTCTCTAGCCAATTGTGTCTTCAATTCTACAATATGATCTTTGTTGGGGTCTGCTATGAATATATCTACATACAACAAAATAATAAATCATTTCCACCAAACCTCTTAAAATATGTACAAGGGTCTACATTAAGTCTATTGTATCCAAGGTTCATGATGAAGGAATAAAATCTCTTCTACCAACACCTCAACACCTATTTCTGGTCTTATACAAATCATAGTGAACATTAAATTTCCCACTACTGATGCATACATTATTTGACACATCTCCATCCTCTTTACTTCTATGTTAGGACTCATATTAGAGGAAAACTTGAAATTAATAAGAAATTGGGTAAAAATTAGCTTCCTATCTTGCATATTAAACCATCGTAATATCTTCTTTAAATAATTCTTTTTGAGAAAGCCAAATCTTTATATTATTTCTGTCTTAGTGAATTTGCATCCCTAGAATCTTGTTTGTCTGCCTCATGTCATTCATTTCAAACTCTCTAGCCAATTGTGCCTTCAATTCTACAATATGATCTTTGTTGGGGTCTGCTACGAATATATCTACATACAGCAACAAAATGATAAAACAAGGTTCATGATAGAGGAATCAAATCTCTTGTACCAACACCTCGGCACCTGTTTGAGACCGTACAAAGATTTGTTCAACCTGCAAACCAAGTTCTCTTTTCCTTTTTCTTCAAATCCTTTTAGTTGGAGCATGAAAATTTCTTCTTCAAGATCTCTATGAAGAAAAGTAGTTTTTAACATCTAACTATTCCAGAAATAAGTCAAATGTATCACACATTGCCAAAAATAGTCTAATTGTAGATAGTCGTACCACTGGAAAAAATATCTCATTGAAGTCAATGTCTTCTTTCCAAGCATATCCTTTCACCACAATCTTGCACAATATCGCTTCACTTGATCTTCGCCATTATGTTTGATCTTATACATCCATTTGTTTCTAATAGGCTTTATTATTTGTGGTAATGAAATAAGTTTCCAAGTTTTATTCTTATGAAGAACTTTCATTTCCTCCTACATTGTTGTCATCTACTGAGATGCATCTAAATTGTTCATTGCTTCTTGAAGAGTTGATGGCTCTTTATCCTTTGTTAAAAGACGTTAAAAGACATTATGCAACATTGCTCTTTACAACATACTCTGAGTGTCAACCTGGTTGTTTTCTAAAGCGATATGACTGTCGAGGCTCTGGTGTCTCAGAAACAACTGGTTTTTGTTCATCATGCTCTGGTGCTGCTTCAGAAGAATTCTTGTACTCAACTTCATTTTCCACATGTACTACTGTAGTCTCTGAATTTTCTTTTGTTGTGTTATCATTTCTTTCTTCTCTTTGTTTTTTATCTTCTAAAAAGATAACATCTTTGCTGACTACAACCTTGTGGGTAATGGAATCTCACAGGCGATATCCCTTTACTCCATTAGTATACCCAAGAATATACATTTTTCTGGATTTTGGATCTAACTTTGTAGTTTCTTGGACGTTATACATCACGTACACAGGACTTCCAAATATATGAAGGTTTGAATAATCAGCATTCTTTCTAGTTCACATCTCCATCGATCCGATTTATCACATAACAAGGGATATTTATTGCTTCTATCCAAAAAAAAAATTTCCAAGCTTGCAGCTCCCAACATTTCTAACAAGTATTTATTCATCCACTCTACTACTCCATTTTGTTGAGGAGTGTATGTTATAGTGAACTGTCTTTTGATGCCTTCTTGAATGAAAAATTCAACAAATTCATAATTGGTGTATTCTCCTCCATTATATGTCCTTAAACAATTGATCTTCTTTCCAAAATCAAGTTCTACCTGCACTTTGAATACTTTGCAGACTAAAAATATATTTGTCTTTTTCTTAATAGAATACATTCAAACATCTTATAGAATAATCATCTATGAATGATACAAAGTATTTTTCTCCTCCCAGAGATGTAACTAGTGTTTTCCATATATCAGAATTAAACAAATTTAGAATTTCTTTACTTCTAGAATTCAATGTATTAAACTTTAATTTGTGTTGTTTAATTGCAACACAATGCTCACAAAAAGGTAAGGACACCTTAGCAAGACTTAGAAGTAGATTTTTTTCTAAAAGAATTTTCATTCTTTGCCCAGACGTATGCCCAAGTTTCTAAAGTCATACCATTGCAAATTTTTCACTTGAACTAGTTGAAGCAACTAGTGCTTCTCCTTTTAGCAAAGTTTATCCCTTTAACATGTACAAGTTGGTAGACAAATTTTCTCCCTTCATTAGTATTAGTGCACCTTGAATCACTCTCATGATTCCTTTTATGGCTTCAATTTTATAGTCAATGTCATCTAGTTGACCTAACAATAGCATATTCTTTTTCAAGCCTTCCACATGTCGCACTTGTTAAATAGTGCGTACTGTGCCATCATGAAACTTCAACTTGATGGTTCCAATACCGATAATCTTTAAGGCATAACCATTGTAACTATACATAGATCCCTCAGAGATAGGTTCATATTGATGGAACTATTCTCTTCTACAGGTCATGTAAAATGTGACTCCCGAGTCAATGAACCATACATAAGCAAATGTCTTTTTGCTTTCACAAGTTGTCACTTCTTCACAATATAAAACATCACCCTCATTGGATGTGCTGGTAATATTTCCTTCAGGATTGGAGTTTTTCTTGTTTAAAGTCTAACAATCTTTTTTCAAATGATCCTTTTTTCCATAGTGGTAGCATTTAAGGTTCTTTTTTCTTCTTGATTTTGATTTACCTTGATCTTGGCTCCCACTTGAGTCACATTTCGTTGATCTCCCTCAGATCACCATTAAAGCTTCCGCTTGTTGCGAACTTGCCAACTGTCCTCCTTGTTTTTGCGCTGCTTTTCTTCCTCAAGAATAGTAGTTGCAACATCATCAAAGTTCAGATGATCTGTGAGGACATTGTTTATTAGATTGATGATGAGTTGATCATACGAATCAAGTAGACTTTGATGCAGAAGTTCAACACGTTTAGTTGACTCTATTTTATAACCTAATGATGTGAGTTAAGAAAATAGAATATTCAATACATTGATGTATTTTATTACTAAAATAGATTTTGACATCCGTAGCGTGTACAATTTTCTTTTAAGAAAAAATTTTGTTGTGAAGTGATTTGGTCTCGTACAGCTTTGTGAGATGATTTCAAATCTCATTTGCGGTTTTCTTCTCCTCTATGCTTGACAATACTCTAACTGTTAATGCAAGATGAAAATTTGCAATAGTATTTCCATCTATCTCATTCCACTTAACATCATTTTTGTATTTCACTGGCTTTTCACTAGACAATTATTTTTTCTCAAGATAGCATTCATCTTTAATTTTCACAATGATAAATTACTTCCATTGAATTGTTCAATATTAAATTTTACCATCATTGCTTTTATAACAATTTTCAAGAGTAAAAAATAATCTAACTTATTTTTTAATGTGGAGAATTCACTTATTAGTGGCAACCACATAGTATATGATAAGTAGATATTAACACCCAAATCAGACTCTAATACCATTTGTTGAGAAAATTATGACCAGATAAAGCAGAATTACAATTAATAATTTGAAAAAAATTAAAAATAAAATGGAACACACAAATTTTACCTAAAAAAACTCTCAAACAAATTAAGATAAAAACCACGAATAATGATAGAAGAATTTCACTATGAAAAAAATTAAGAGATTACAATTTTTCTCTAAAATTTAAGGAGGGAATAAATACACTCTCTTAAATTAGAAAAATAAAAAAATATTTTTATCTCTCTATTTAATTTTTCTTTGTGCTTGTTGTACTTCATTTGCTTTATAAGGTGTACAATTTTTTTCAAAAGAAAATTTATCGATTGTCAAATACTTCGGCCACAGAATTTAATGGCTGAAAATAATGACGTCTAACAAACTCCTCTACAGCCTTTCTGCTAATGTAATAGAGTTCGAATTTCTGCTCTCAAGTGTCTGCTTCCCAGTTGCCACCCTAAACAAAAAACTCATAATCTCTTATATTATGGCTTCCCCCTTATGAAAAATTAATAATGAAATAAAAAAAAACAATGGCTTCCCTGTTATTAAAAAAAAAAAAAAACTCAAACAGTCAAACTCTTCAAAAAAAAAAATACTAAAAAGAGAAAAAAAAAAAAACTATTTTCTTTTCTTTTCTCGTCATTATAGTTATGCAAAGTTAAGGTCTATAAATTGCATAGGTCAATCATTTGTTTCCCAACTCTCATCCTTCTTTAGATCTTAAAGAACTTGTGGCATTTAAGGCACCTATTATATCTTGATGGATATCCTTCCATTTTTTTATTAAAAAAATAATATAAAATCAAAAATAAAATTTTTTTATACCAAACTTATTTGTTCAATTATAGTAATAATTTGGTGATTTTGGCGGGCTAGAACAACAGGATTTTCGCACAACCTAACGTCGATTTACAATTTTAATTCCCTTTTCTGGTGATAGTTTATGGTTTTAAGAGTCCCAATAAACTTCGTAAAGAATAACTTAATTATAATTAGATCCAGTAATAAGATCTCAAGGAAAAACACAAGTTGTGGGCATTAAGAAAAAGAGTAGTTGAGATTGAAATCATAGATTAAACAGAAGATATACTTAAACCACAAAGGAAATTTAAACAAGAAAAATGCTGGGAAACACAATTCAGGATCTGATAAACTATAATGCTACAATACAAATCAATCAAAAGCAGCCTAAGGAAGATTATGTCAAAATCAATAAAGAAAAAGGAAGAAGCTTTTAACCTCGAAATCTTCAGGGAAGAAGAACAATGTAAACCACACATCTTTGTCTGGCTGGTTGTAATAATCGATATGCAACGGATCCAAATGGAACAAGTTTTTTTTTTCTTTTGTATTCTTTCTTATAAGGAGGAAAAAAAAACAAATTAAAAAAAAAAAAAAGAAAGGTCAGTACATATTGAATCAAAAGTGGTAGGAGAAAAAACGAAATGGGAGAGAGAATGAAAAAATTTTGAGCTAAGGCTACTAAAGCTAAGTTCGTCCATGACAAAAAAAAAAACCAAAATGCAGTAAACGTAAAACCATACAATCCATTTCTACTCTTTTCAAAAAAAAAAAATTCGATAAGCAAACTGAGCGCAAAATTGAAGAAAAAATTTCCTCTCTTTTTGCCTAATATTTTTATTAAAAAAAAAAAAAAGGCTTTGTGGACAACCAAAAGAAGTAAATTAGCTCAGTTAATTACAACTCATGAAGAAAATAAGCATACAGAGTGAAATTGATAATCAAAAGATCACAAAACCCCAAAAAAACATGAACCCACGAGTAAACTATCAAAATAATTCCAAATCCAGGAAGAAGAAGAAGCAGAAAACGTACCCCATAAATGCAGTATAACAAGAAAACACTGACTTAATCTGATCTTGCAGAATGGTTTTTTTGCAAGAGAAAACAAATTTTAATCGGAATCCAGTTCCAGAAGAGAAAGACCAAAGGTCATGCATAATTGATTTCAATAAAAATAGAATTAAGGTGAAGAATGAAAATAGAGAGGAGATATTAGTGATCTATGCCCTCAAAACTTACCACATTAATGAAGAATCATAGAAGAATGCTTCTATCTCACCCAAAAAAAAAAGAGGAGAAGAATGCTTCTGGCCCAGGGCATGTGCTCAGTGGAAAGGAGTTTAGTCCCTTCCTAAATATCTGGATTTCGAGACTCCCTACCAAAAAAAAAAAAAAAAAAAAAAAAAGGAAAAAAGAAAAGAAGAAGAATGCTTCTGGAACTCGAGTAAAATAGTTTGGACAGTCTGCCGCCTCTAAAAATCACAAATCAAAACTCGAACAGCACATTAAAATCCTTCCTTTAAAAAATTTAGGGTTTTGATGAACTAATTGGTCCAATCCTAATTGCATAATTCATTATCCTCCGATTGTTGAATTCGATTTTAAGATTGAAAGCTATTTATAGAGGTAGAATCCTATTCCAAATGGAAGTAGAATTCTAAAACTCCCTCTCCTATAATGCTTCCAACTTGACAAAATATAAGACTATAAGATCATGTGTATTCTAATTTGTATTATACTTCTAATTCTAATTGAAAAAAAAAATAATATAGTGATGCTTATTTTTGTATTATTTTCTTTCAAAAATTTTCAGATTTTATTTTTGTTTCTTCTTAATTTTTATCATAAATTTTGAAAATTTTTGAAATAAAAGAAAATAAGCATCATCATATCATTTTTTTCAATTAGAATTATAGTTATTTATATATATAATCTTATTTTATTAATTAAAATATACCATATAAGAACAAAAAACTAAAATAACAATTCATGGTTTTTTCAAATGTTAATTGTCTTTTTGCACAATTTTAAACATTCAAAAACGGAAAAAAAAATGGACAAGGAGAGTTCAATTGAAAAAATTTCAAACATTAGATATCATTTTTTTATTATTCAATTAAAAAACTAGTGAAATATTGAGATTTCTTAAAACTTCTTCCAAAGTTTTAATCATGTAATACAAAGTTTATTTCATGTTTAGATTTTAGCTATATAACTCTATTTAAATATTTATTTTATTTTAAAATTTAAAAAAGCATAATATGTTATTTGTATACATTAAAATTTATATTTAAACTTTGAATTTATATTTGCATAGTTAAATGGGTATTTTATGTATATGAGTAATAAATAGATAGTATTATTCAAGTTTGGATAGGTATGAGTAATACAAGAATAATTACAAACGTGTTTGAATTGGAAGCAAGAAGTTCAAAGTTAAATGGTTTCAAAAACAGGTTTAGATATCCTATCCATTGGAATTCCCAAATATATTAATAAGAATATATATATATATATATATATATATATATATATATATATATATATATATATATATATGTGTGTGTGTTATTTGGGTTTGTCTTCGGTTTAAAATTTGGGTTCATTATAAGTGATATTTAGACTTTGATTTTATACATTTAATTCATTATTATGTGCAATGTGATTTTATAAATGGGTTGGATAGGATGATTTTAGCATATACTGATAGTAAAACTATATGAGTAATCCAGCAATCTGTTTTTATTATTTGTGGATTTTATGAAGGAAATAACTCCAAAGTTTGCATATAATAACTAAAATTTTATATTGTTGGAGAATGATGAGTTCGGTCCAAATTAAATTAGAAGAGTGGTGACCAAATTGCTAAATGAGTTTGAAATTGGAGGGTTTTATTATAAATTACTTCCTTTTTGTTTTTTCCACCCACATGAGATAGTTTTTTTCAATTCTTCCCCTTAAATCCAACTGGATTAGTTCAATTGTAATTTGTCATCATTTTTACATTATGAGTTTATATTCATTTGAGTAGATCTCAAATCTCTATCTTTGATTTATTTGGGCTTGTCCTCTTTGAATTTTAAAAACCACAGGTTAATTTTGAGTCACAGATATCTCATATATCCTTTTTTTATTTGGATTTATACTCTTAAATCTATTAAATTTTTATAGACCGCTAGATAATTAACTGTAATACTATTTATTGGAGTATTATGGGTACAATCCAAATTGAATTGGAGAAGTGATGATCAAATTGTGGAGTGAGCTTGAAATTGGAGGGCTAGTTTCCAAAATGGTTTGGACCATTTTAGTTATTTGTCTCCCTCGCTTATAAATTGATCCATTTTTGTTTTTCGTAGCTATGTGGGATAGTTTTTTTCAACATATATGAAGAAAAAAAATTATCCCAATTAGATAAATAATAGCAAGGTATATATATAAGCACAGATAAATTATGCAATAATTATCCCAATTGAATGAATAATGATTAACATCAAACTATTAAAAATAAAGTGTAGTTACATAGGAGACTTCAAGTAACCACGAGGAATCCCCAAATGCTTCATCACAACCAAGACTGTTTGTGACGAAGATGGTACTTTGGGGAATTTGAATGTTTATCATCTTCATTTGTGGCTCTAGGAATATAATGTTGTTGGATGATAAGAATTGATGAATTCTCAGCAAAGTCAGATGAAAGTAATGTGTCCCCTAAGGCACCAAGCTCTTCACAATCACTCCACTCTAATAGTCCTATTGTCAATTGTGATATTGCTCCTTTGCCTCTCCCAACAATATATAAATCAAACCCATCATGCATTCTTCTCATTGTTGTTATAATTTCATTCCCAGAATTCACCGTGGCTTCAACATATGAAATTGATTGATCATACATTGTCTTAAACCTGAAGTCATTGATGAACTCATCATCCAACTTCCTCTCTCTTTCCTCCTCCGTTAGAGCTTCTTCTTCGTCATCTACAACGTCGGTTGTACTTGGAAGAAATCGGACCACGGTAAGATTAACATTCGGGGAGCCTGCCATCCTCCACGCATAAGCTAAAGCCTCACGGTTGTCTGATCCACCAATAAAGAGCATAACAAAGTGGCATTGTGCTTGTGACTCGCCGAGCCCTCGATCTATGAGGATTCCTATGGAACAAGGTGCGGTCTCAAGGAGGTTTTGGTTCACGGCTCTTAAGGAAACATCCTCATCATCCTGTAGTTTACCATAAACATCTGGTTGCTTATGGAATGGAACTAAAATTAGATTGACCCTCTTTTCCTCTGCTATTCTACCAACATCCTCGTGCATTGAGGTATAAGGAGAAACAACTGTGAGAGCTTGAACTGAAATTACAGGGGATTTGCCTCCGAAGTTTTGAAAAGCAGACACAACATGATCTGATTCTTCTATTTCGCGACTGTAATTCTCTTCCCCAATACTCTTAGTTGTTCGATGGTATGCATCGTGCACAATCAGCATCGCATTCACACGCCTCGCTGTGAGTTGAACCAAATGGAGGGCAAATACGCAGATTGGAGATTGCTTCGTTGGGTTTGAGACTTCTAGGAGATTAATCATTCCTGATAAATTGCTCACTGAATGAATACATGTAAGTATTCTGAGTTCTGAGCCTTCTTTACATTTCTCAATAGTCCTCCTTTTGTATTGCTTCAAATGCTTTGAAGACTTTGTAGTAGCCATGGCAATGGGCTTCACCATCACAGTCATTAGTATTAATGACAGTGTCATGATAGCAAACATTGATTCATCAAACCCCTGCATATGTATTTTGAAGTCTTTTTCAATGTACGAAAAGTAAATTCGTCTTAGATTTCAAGGAAAAAACAAAAAGTAAATTCGCGTATCACATGCGCAGCCCTTTGTATTTGTCCCCCTTTTATCACTTTACCTTCTGTCGTTATTTTTTACACAAACCTGTACCATTTTTTTTTGTTACAATCAGCTTCTCAATTTCTTATCTTGGAATTTAATTAGTTCATTCATTTGACATGGCAAGAGCATAATTAATGAGGTTAATCGAACTCTAAAATCAGGCAATTAAGAGGCTGATTGTAACAAAATGACTATACAAGTCAATATGATAAAACGCCACAAATACAAGGAGCAACACATGTATAAAACCAATTAAGTCTTATAGAAGTAATATAATTATCGAAGAAATTAAGGATTGGCATCTTACATCCATATCTCGTCCTGCATTCATAATGATCAAGGCTAAAACTCCTTTAGTGTTCATAAGCACCCCAAGAGCAACGCCTTCATGGGCTGACAACCCTTGGCTCATGGAGAAGATGAAAGCACTTATAATCTTGCTGAAGCAACTCAAAATTATAACTACAACCACCACAATAATGTTATAATTTGGGTCAGTGATTAAATCTTGAATGTTTATCTTAAGCCCATTACTCCAAAAAAAGGCAGGAAGAAGAATCCCTGTCACTAAATCTCCAAGCTTCTCCATCAACCTCATACCAAGTTCACCTTTGGGTATAATGAGTCCAAACATAAAAGCACCAAACATGGACTGTGAACCACAAGCATCAGTCACTAATCCAAAAATCATCACTCCACCCAGAATAAAATGTATCAATAGCTCATAGTCCATCCCACCATTAGAGGTGTTGTTAAGTCGAATAATCCACGCGAGAGCAGGACGGACAGCAAACCAACATAACAACACGAACACAATAATTGCAAAAACATTCAAGAAATACAAATGTCGATTAACCATTGTTATCGTCACGACAACAAGAGTCCAAGCCACGAGATCAGAAACAAGAGCTGAAGACAAGGCTAATCTTCCAATATCCGTATGTAGGAGTTTCATGTCTGAAAGAATTCGAGCAAGATCCGAAAAGCTTGTGACGGTAAGAGTAATAGCCCAAACAGCACCACCCACACCAAGTGAATTCATTCCCTTGAAGTACATGAGTAGAAAATATAAACATGTCCCCATTCCTAAAGGAAATAGAATCCCAATTGCAGCATTCCCCATAGCCTTCTGTTCAATATGTCTTAGCATACTTAGATCCATCTCCAATCCCACCAAAAACATATAATAAACCAAACCCAATTGGCCCATGGTGTCTAATGTCTTTGTAGTTTTCGCTGGATGTATATATTTTGGAAACCATGGAGTGCTTGCCAAGAAAGCTGGACCAACTAGAACAGAACTCTACACGTGCATTTCAAACATTAATCAATGTTATGTAATATGATTAATGCAACACAAATAACTTTGCCCTTGATAGTCTTTAAACTTTTATTCCGTAAATCATTTTTTGACAATTTTATTTAAAAATTAGGCTAATGCTACTGTTATCAATTAATTTTATACATAATTCACTTCATATAATCACAATCATAATGAATATAACCAGTTTCTTACATTTTAGAATTAACATAATTAATTTTCTGTCGTCATTAATTAAATAACCCGTGCTAGAAAAAAAAAATCCATAATTATGTATATTGTAAAATAAAAGTATGGGAGCTCAAGCAAGAAAGCATAAAAATGAATTAAATTATGGATTTTGACTAGAATTAAAATAAATAATTATATTACATGCATGATAAGGATTTTGGATTTTATATACTTACCAGGAGCTCTGCAAGGAAACGAGGTTGACGAAGAGGTTTGAGAATAACAAACAAAAGGCGAATGAATAACATCATGATGCTTAATTGAATGACAAAATAAGGTAGATCAGTAATCAAAGAATTTTCACTTTTCCAAAAGGCTTTATCATTTGTTATATTCTCAAAATAACAAAGCGTCACTGTATTCCCTGTTCCTCGATATACATATTCCTCACTTTGAATGTCCTTGGTTTGATTCATTTTTTTTCTTTTTTTAATTCTTTGCTGGAGAGTTTTCAATGAAATTAAAAAATCAATTTTATTTTACTATTATTTGAAAGAACCCAAATGAAAATTAAAATAAATAACACGAAAATTGTAACAAAAGCACCCAAACTGAGGATTAAACAACCACAAAGTAGTTATCAATAATCAAATATCAGCTAAGCTTCAACCACTTTCATTTTTATAAAATAAGTATTATTAAATGGTTACCCGCACAAATTGGTCTTGCTTTTGCTGGATTTCTTTTTAATTTTTTGGTTTGATTCTCTCCTCATAAATAGGTCAACAATATCTCTTATATTGGCAAAAATTATCTCAAATCAGTTTCTGTAGTGCACCATGGACTGGTATGAAAGATAAAAATCGCTAACCATTCCTCAGTTCATTAAAATTATTTAATCCGTTGTAATCAAAAAATTAATCAATCCATCGGTTTTGATTTCTTAGTTTTTTACAGTTTTAATTTGGTTATTTTTTTTATTTCTACCATTAATTATTCTACAATTATTCAGACTAATCTTAATTCATGCTGAATAAATTCATTAAGACACAAACCCCTATCTCCCAACTTTTAAACACGCTCCGTACTTTAACTTAAGCTCAAAATCTCTTGTTAAAAGAGAATGAACTCCTACCATTTCATCTCATTTTTTTGGAGTTAAATTTCAATTAATTAATAAATTATAAGATTAAGAAGATTTTATGAAAATCCTTATATACTAATGAGTTTAATAACAATTGTTTAGGATAAATTAGTAATATATAAACTTATATATATATATATATATATATATATATATATATATATATATATATATATATATATATATATATATATATATATATATAGTTTAAATCAAAAATTGTCGATCGATTTTTCAAATACTTAAATCTGAAATATAAACTGTTAAATTAATTAATATAAAATTTGATTGGACTTCGGATCAATTTTGATTTTCTAGACTACTCCTGTCCCTAATCTGTCCTTAAAATTCATTTTGTTATTCTCCAAAAATAAGGTGATGTCTTCCTGCAAAAGCCAACCAAATCTTTCTGTCACTTTCTTAGGAGCTCCATTTTGTCTGTTCCAATTTGAAATGGAACCCATTCAATATAACAACTCAAACCAGTATTGTTGTTAATATTTTCTTTTCCTTTTATTATATAATATTAATCATCAAAATAGTCAGTCAAATATGAAATTTATTACCTTAATTATATCTAAAAATACTTATTAATTTCTCTTTATTATCTATTCTATTACCTTCTCCATTATACGGGGAACACATACCTCCAATTTTAATGTTATGAAACCTCCATTAAAAAAATAAATATAGCTATAGATATATAAAATAAAATTTTCTAATTAATTCGAAACATAAAAAAGAGATCAAAAAATATAGATTAAGAGAAATTTTTTAGATCGCCTATTGTCTATTATGCTATCCATTTTTATAGTTATTATTTATTATTTGAAATCTACTTATTATAATTATATTATCTACTTAGTATTCTACTTCAATTTAGTTATTATTCTACCTATATTTATTATACATATACATTGTAAGTAGACGGATGTCTCATTTCAATCGATGAGAGAGCATCAATTAAAAACCCATTAGAGTGAGACTGGTGGTACCGAATCTGTCGCAGCCGCACCTCCTCACCCGAACCGCAATACGTGCCCGAATAAGGAAGCGCTGCCGCCTGACTTTCTTACTTCTTCAATTCGCTATATTTTTTTATATATATATATACTCATGTATATATATATGGATATAAACAGAAATAATAGTACAATCCATTTACATAAAATAGTAATTTATAACATCAGCGGAATTCTTAACAAACTTTAAAAGCAAGTTTTACAAACTCAAACATTTCTTTCATATAAAAATCAAATACAAAAGTTTCAAAACTTGTAACCCACTTGCTCAAAATTCGGCTGCTTTACTTGAATGGGAATCACCGCTTGCTTTATCTAGCGTCTTCAGCTACCTTTCTATATCTGCGTGGAAATTAAACTTCACGGTAAGCTCTAAGCTTAGTGGTGCATATAAAGAAGGCAATATACTATATCATGCAACAAGCATTAACAATTATCATTTTTGTGCATTAAAATGTTTGCATGCAAAACTATCAACATATACCTATTTCATACAAGTATGAATGTCATGCTCATATAGACAATGTTATTTTCATTTATCTTTAATAGCAAAGCATTCTGTAAATCTCTTTATCATTGCATTTCAATCTCATATCATCATCATTTTCTTATTCTCTTTATCATTGCATATCAATCTCATATTAATCATCATTTTCTTATTCTTTTCTTTTCTTATTTTTCCGACATATCCTCATTATCTTGCCCACATCACTCTAAATTTTTTTTTGGACTGACTAGATACGGGTTATGGATCAGGAGCGCTCTCCGAGCTTAAGCCACCCTGTCCACTCTCTGGCTCATAAGAGCTTCTCAAATCAATGGCGCTCTCCGAGCTTAAGCTACATTGATTGAGTATAATTCATCATAGATGAATAACCGGACCAAGGCCGCTCACACAAGCTTATGACACCTTGTCCTCATTTATATGTGCTCCTTAGAACTTCTCAAGTCAGTAGCGCTCCCAGAGCTTAAGCCACACTGACTGAGCATCCCAGACCAATGGCGCTCTCCGAGCTTATGCTACATTGGTTGAGGTATAGTACGGTACCGTTCGCCCCCTTAATGACATGTCATCTATCCTGATTCTAGTCCGCAAGTAGAGTAATGGGCTTCTTTATATTTTTACATCAATCATTATTCTCAATTTTCCACACATCAATATCTCATATTAATCAACATCTCAATTTTCTTGTTTTGAATCATATAGTCATAATCATATATCTTTTCATTCATTGACTAGATTCATCAATATTCTCATGTTTATCTGCATCGAATTTCATATACATTCATGACAATTCATTTTTCTACATCACTTCATTTTTCTATATCACAACATATCACATTCTCACATCAATATATATATACATATATCTATATTCATATCATTCCTATTTCATTGGATAGACAATATCTTTCACTTACTTACTTGAATTCTTCATTAGATAACCACATTCATAATCACAATACAGAGCATTCACGGCCGTGATTACTAATTTCACGCCCGTGAATTAGTTCACGCCCGTAATCCCAAGCCGTGAACGCTACTGGAATGAATCGCCCAAAAGCATTCACGGTCGTGATTACTCATTCACGCCCGTGAATAAGTTCACTGCTGTGATTTCAACCCGTGAACGCTTCTGGAATGAATAGTACCATTTCCACCCAGAAATTCACAACCGCGACACAATCAGTCACAACCGTGAACCCTCAAGTTCACGCCCGTGACTCAATAGTCACACCCGTGACTTTCAGCAGGAAATCTGCATATTCACCTTTCATTCATTCTAACATCATCCAAAACATACCAAATTCTATTTCATGCATTTCTAAGGCTCTTTACTCAACTTATTACTTTTCAATACATTTACATGCCTTGATCATACAAGATTCTCTAATATGCATCTTTAATTCATTGTCACAATTATCTCATTCATATATGTCTAAACCTATGGTTTCATGCCATAATCATCATCATTCTTAAAATTTCATTTATCTACAATCATATTCAGCATGCATTATTTCAAACAAGGATAATAGGCTATTGCCTTAAATTATGCACAAACCTTAATCTTTCTCCTTCACTCTTTTAGGTAGCTTTCTCTTTTCCTTTGCTCCTTAGAGCTTGTTCCTTGTCATTTGGAACTCCTACAACATCATAAATCATTTTCATCATCATCTAATTTCATTAAGACCCTAAACTCTCTTTCTCTCTTTCAAAACCCTAGTTTCTCTCTCATTCCATATAAGTTTTAGAAAAGCTCAAAATTCGAACTTCCTTTAGAAAAGATGATGAAGAAGAAGAAATACTTCTTACCTTACACTTTTCTTCACTTGATCACCATTTTGGAGATTTTCTCTCTCTACCAATCTTGATTTTTCTTCCTCTTTCTTGTTCTTTCCAGCTTCCTTATGAGTTATGGAACATAAATATCACTTTGTCTTGCTATTTCCCTTCTTTTCCCTTCCTTTCTCTCTCTAGAATCAAAGTGAGCTATGGAGGAGAAGTTGTGGCTGGCGTGACTGGTAAAGAAAGAGAGAAGGATGCAGAAAATGAAGAGAAGAAGAAGAAGAAAAGTCTTATATAGGGTACCCAAAAATATTCATGTGGGACCCACCTTTTTAACCATTTTCTCCCAATTTTACACTTAATCAATATTAATCATCTTTCTTTAACATCATGGCCGGCCAACACTATCAAAAAGTCCAAATTTCTTAAGTTAATTAGCCATTAATCTCATAAATCCTCAATTTTTTGGTAAATTGCAATTTGACCCCAAAACTTATCAAATTTTGCAATTTAGTCCTTTACCGTAAATTAACTTCTTTAAACTTTAATATCACTTAATTAGGCATTCATCATTTAATTTAGCCATTTCTTAATCAATTTTGTGTAAAAATCCGAATTTAGACTCCGATCGGTCAAACGCGTCAACTTCACGACACGTGCAACTCGGGGCCTAAATTAGCGGATGTTACAGAATCATAGCCATTACGACACACATGCAGGTTTATATCAATCGTTGAGCACACCAAACGGATTATAAGAATCCTTATCTTTTTATATTTTTAAATTATCACAACCTATACATATCTAATATCTAATTTATTAATTTCAAGAAATTAAGGAGGGTGCCCCACCTAGTAAGGTACAACTCTTCAATGAAACCCATATGAGGAGAACTCTAGATGGGTCGAGAGAGTACGTTGATCAGCATGTAAGATAAGTTGAGATAAGTTATCGAAAAACCTAACTTAGACTCTAATTAAGATAACTACTTATTTGATATGACTTTTTGTTTTAAGAGCTCATTGCTACAGCATTCCAAGACGAATCCAGGAATCAAGTTGATCTGACACAGGATAATGAGGATCAAATATTCTTAAAAGCTATTGAGGCTTCATCGTATAACAGATACATGTACAGGACAAGCCAAAATAAGTCATTCAGCTCTACATTAGAAGTCTCTACATCCTTTGCACCCCTCTTTGAGGTAGCTCATCAATGAATTAGGGAGCTTGAGACATCACACTCTCAGTTGCAGAATGAGGTACATGAGCTACGTAGTACTATTCAGAGCTCTGATGATTTGAGATGCTAGATCGAGGAGATGATGTGTTGCATGGCAGAGTAAAAGCAGATGCTAGAGGAGAGAGAGAGGATTTGCACCAGTCAACTGCCACCAAATGGTCCTAACAGATATCGTACTCGGTCGCCACCAGATCCTCATTCTTGAGATTTTGTTTCATGTTTATTATTTTTATGATAAACATATAAGTAATATATTTTTAATATTTCATTGCATTTGCACATTTAATATTTTAATGCATTTCATATTTTAAATTTAAATAATAATAACTTAATTAATTATTAATAATTATAACTTAACAAATTACTAATAATAATAATAATAATAATAATAATAATAATAATAATAATAATAATCACCATTATAAATAATAATAATAACAACGACCACAATAGAGACCACAAAATGTGGTCTCTAAACGAATTGATTGATTTATTGAGACCATAAACCGTGTCACTATTTTACATCGAAAAATTTAGTCGCTAAAAGTAAATAACTAAAAAGACAACTAGTGACCACTTTCCAACCACATATATCTGCAACCACAAGCATGGTCGTTAATATGAGACCACAAATTTTTGGTTGCTAATCTGTGACCATAATTGTGGTTTCCATTATACGACTACAAGTGTGTCGCTAATCTAAGACCACAAGTTTGTGGTCCCTATCCTACAACCACATATGTGACCACAAAACAATTGTCTCTAAATTGTGACCACTTTAGTGACCATTATTTTGAGATTTCATTGAGTGGTTACTGAGTGATTGTTATTTGGTCCACTATGGTCTTTTTTTTACTATTACCGACCATAAAAAGATATTTTTGCGACAAATAATGTAGTCGCAAAATAGATACCACAATTATGATCGCAAATGTTAGCAATCACAATCCATTATAATCGCAATTTGTGACCATATTTACCATATGGTAGCTAAAATAAGTTAGCAACGAGATTTTTTGGGATCACATTTTATAGTCACTAACCTCTTTTAGTGACCACATTTGATGGTCATTATTTGTGTATTTTTTTTGTAGTGTCAATTATGCATTTTAAAATTTAATTTAGAAAATCTAAATTAATTATAGAAGAAATTTAATCAAAATGGCCTTAGAGAGTTAGAAAAAATAATTAGGGACTAAATTAAAAAATCG
The DNA here is from genome assembly GCA_023653625.1 of Triadica sebifera. Lineage (NCBI taxonomy): Eukaryota > Viridiplantae > Streptophyta > Magnoliopsida > Malpighiales > Euphorbiaceae > Triadica > Triadica sebifera. Next base: position 23,762,832 of record CM042898.1, on the reverse strand, counting down.
AAAAGTTCAGGGATCAATTCATAAAAGGGCTGAAAAGTGGGTCGAAGGCGTACGAGTGAGACCATGCGCCATGCTATTGACACATGTATCACACGCATCCCACGATACTCAATCTGGCATGCGCATGTGATTCACACGCTACCAGCCGCCCTTTTGCACCTGTCGATGCTCCCACATGCCAAACACAAATCCTCTATCGGCTAACTGTGTGATACACGCATGCTGCAGACACCAACTTCTTCCTCTCTAAATAACTGTGTGATACACGCGTGCTGAACACGCCAACTTCTTCCTCTCTAAATTGTTTGCAATTTTTCTTATGAAAAATCCTCAAAAATGCATCTCACTCTTAACAGCTCAGTTTCTTTCAAATTTTAACTTTAAATTAACATGCAACCACATATAATCCTAATTTTATCAACAACATAAACATTGAAAATCAATAGAATTAGCGAATTAAGCATGTGATTAACCAAATCATAATTTTCTCAAAATCTCAATTAAACTCAAGTTTTTCTCATTAACCTGATAAGAAAAATGCAAATATAATTCTAAGAACATATAATTAGACTCTAACACCACTTGATAGAGAGATCTACAACAAAAATCTTAGGACACTATAAGAATTTAGTAAAATAGCGACGCCATAAAAGGAAAAACGGTGTCACTAAACACAAGTTGCGCGCTTTAGCGACACCGAGTCCGCATCTTTAAAAATTGTGTCGCAAATCCGATATAACGATGCCATGGAAATAGATGTCGCTACTCAAAGATGCCTAAACGGTGTCACTATTTAGCAACGCCACAAAGCGTGGCTTCACTATATAAAAAGCATGTCACTAAAAATTGGCGACAGAAAATAACAAGCAACGCAAATTGCGACACATTAGAGACGATAGCTAGGTGTTGTTATATCAGCGATGCAGCTCTGGCATTGCTAAAATTTCATTTTTTTCAATTAAAAAATTAAACTAATTATTCTTTAGCAACACCAAAGGGAGTCACTAAATTTTGATATTTATTTTTTTCAATTAAAGAATTGAACTTTCAAATTTTACTCATGTTAAATTTTATCAAAAACTAAACCTTCAATATGTTGCAAGTTGTATAATTACCAATAAGTATATGTATACATCCACACGTGCTAATATTTGCATTAAATTTACAAAAAAAAATGAAATTACATTATAACATGAAATTACCGTGAAACCTCATATACAAAAACACAGTAAAGATGACATTAACAACCTCAACAAGCAGCATATGTGACCCATTATTCCACATCTCTTATGTGACGATATCCACAAGGGTAGCATGCTCCATATTGCAAGCTAGGAACCATGTCCCTCCCAGCCCAGCATCAAGATATTTACAAAGAATAGAAAGGGATTGAATTGTTAATCAAATGCAAGAGGTGATAAAAAAAAATTTCTATATTAGCTAAAACCAGAAAATTGGTCAAAAGAACTTAGTTAATGAAGAATAAAAGCTTTGTATACATAACTATTTTTAAAGAGGCATGTTCCATAAAATTCATAAAACTTTCTCAAGCATCCATAGTAAGTATACCATATGGGCATAAGATTGTCCATTTCAATAAAAGAGTGCAGTAATAAAATGTTATTATACCCTACATTAAGGAAAAATGAGAATCATCGATTCCTAAGTTGAACAGTAATCCATTTTATTTTCATTAAGTATAGGTGGCTCTATGTTAAAATCAAGCAAACAAGTGAGAAATATTTGATGAACTTACCAGTTCAGAATTATTATTTGGAACTTAAGTTACAAGCGGGTTTGATGGACCTAAGAGAATTGCAGTGACACCCTATCAAACATAAAATAAATGTTTCAGAATCAGATGAAGCCTGAAAACAATATGGACTACCAATTTATGCTAAATATTATAAAATGATCAAGTATTTGCCAAAACAATTTTCAATTCATATTAATAAAGGGGAAGAGCTATAGATTTACTCCACCTAATCTTTAATTCATATTCATACACAACCCTTCTTGTGACATGATTTATTTATGTTAAGCACATTCACTATGACATATTGATGGAATTTGAATTTTTGAAAGTAGTTCTCATACAATGATATATATATATATATATATATATATATATATATATATATATATATATATATATATATATATATATATATATATATATATATATATAGTGACACATGATACTCCAATAAGATGTCACGTTAATTCAAGGTGAACCAAAATAACAAAAATACAGGTTCAGAAAAATTTGAAGCAAAAATAATATGCAAAGGTCCATTAAACTTAGTTTTCCAATTGAATTAACAGTATTTCTTCTAAAACTAGGTTGTATCCAAGCAAGACCTCATTAGAGAGCCACCCTAACTCATATATCTCATAACAACTCACAATCAAACAAAGTGCAATTACAATTTAAAAGTCAAGCAAACACCATAGGATTTTTATTTAATGGTTTTCACAAGAATTGTGCCTTCATGTTATTTTCTGTAGATTTTTGAATTACTAAAATATGAATTCTATAGGAAAAGTTATAACAATTATACCATGGACTGCTCAGTTACAATTCTGGGCAGTTCCAGAGTTCTGTTCTATAATCAAATTCTGAGCAAATTTTAGGCATAATTAGGCTTTCCACTATTAATGAAAGTTATGCCTGATGTTTAAGCTTTCTATAGGATTTTGTATCACCTAAATCCGAGATCTGTAGGGGAAGATATTACAAACTTATTGGAGGTTGTTCAGTCATAAACTGCACTACCAGTTTTAGGCAGTTTCAATATCCGGTTTTGAAGATCATTTTCAACCTAGTTGAAAACAAAATTTCACTCCAGGGTCTTCAAGAAAGTTTTAGGTATGTGTTTGGGCTAACTATAGCATCTAGAATTACGTCAACTTGAGTTCTGTAGTGAAAGTTAAGACAGTTTCAGTACAAGACTGTCCAGTTCTAAGAATTTAGTTATACTAATGCACCTAAAATCATTTTTTTCATTTTGTTAGCTAGCAATTGATCACTAGTAGCTCTAAGTCTTCAAATCCAACTAAAAAAAGGGTACTAATTACTCATTCCCAAATCATATATCATGCCAAAAAGAACCAATATAATCACAACATTCTCAATCGACAAAAATGAACACAATTATAAAACCATACTATGCATATTCGTAGGTTCTAAGAACCATTTAATCACATATTCTCACAATTCCATGACAAATAAAGTAGATTATAAGAATTTAAAGGCAATTAATTCAGTAAAACTCGAACGAAAACCATTACAAGATAAGTGTGCACCTACCCCTTTAATTTTTGACTCACTCAAAACCAACCTCATGCCTTAGTTTCCCCTTCTCTTCCTCTGCTGCCTCACTAACTGTAAGTTTATCTTCATAATTCATAAAATTTCCTTCTACGAATTCTTTCATCTTTCCCATTTAAATTTTCTATCCAATACTTTTACTTACTAACCTAAATCACTTATTTTACCAATTCTTATTAACTCTTAGCAAGTCAAAGTTCCAAATTTTCTTCCCCACATAGCTATAGCCTCACCATGTTCTCCCCCCTTCATTTTCTTTTCTTTTTTCTTTTTTAATTAGCTTTCATTCTCTTCTTATTCACATTAAAATAGATTGTATCAGCAAAAACAACTTTATCTAAGTTATTAAAGGAATAACAGATACAAAGAAAACAATTTCCAATACAAAGAAGACAACTTTATCTAACTTATTAAAACAAATTATAGAGACAGACAAATGATAATACGTAATAAGTAGACCCAAGTTTGTTACTAAACTAACCAATGGTGGTGATGCAAAATTTCGTTATGGAGATATAACGATAATAAGTAATAAAACAGGCTATGGAGATAGAACCTAAACAACAAAAAAACAACAAAAATTCACAGGTATCAAAATGGAATTAAAAATTTTCACTAGTGAGAGTGGAATTAATTTATGCAAATTTCAAATTCCTTCAAAATTGAACTTCTTTTGCTGCCAAATGCTGAAGAAACATACCCAAGTTCGTTCTAGAGTTAAAAAAAAATGGAATAAAGAAAAGAGAAACAAATAAAACCCAAAAAAAGAAAAGAAAAAGAGAGAAAGATATAAGATGAAATTAAGAAGCGAACCTGTAAATAGAAGCAAAAAGGCAAGTATAGCGGTGGTCACAGATTGGGGGGAATGCCTACGTTGAGACCCTTGAAATTTGAAATTTCAATTTGGGAGATGCAACAATTTTTTAACAGATGGACCAATATAAAAACTAACCTATGGGGGTGACGCCGTCTGTGGAAAGCCATCTATGGTAAAAACAAAGAGAGCTGCTAGTTCTCTCTCTCTCTCTCTCAATACTCAAAGAAGAAGAAGAAGTCTGCAATATGAGAGAATGGGTTTCATTCACTTGCAATCAGAAATTGTTCGTTGGACGGCCTAAGAAAGAAAGATTTTTACAGTTACAGGAGATGTAGGAGAAGGAGGTGACGGTGGAGGAAAAGATGGAGGTCGCGGCGGTAAAGGGAAAGACAATAGGATGTCAGGGCGGTGGAAGAAACGTAGAAAGGAAAGATGATGGAGAATTTTTAGGGTTAATGATGTATTATTATTGAGAATGAGATTTTATTTCAAATTTCTTATATAAAGTTTATTTAGCGACATCACATATGCGTCGCTAATTAAAAAAGATGGCGTTTTTCTTTTTTCATACGTATTTTGCGGCGCCACGCCAGTGTCGCCAACTCTGTATAAATATAGCGCCCTATTGGGTATACATGTAGCAACGCTAGATAGTAGTGTCGCTGATTAGTGACACCAAAAGTGTCATAGTGGCGTCGCTAAATTCATATTTTCTTATAGTGGGATATCATTCTCAAGATCTATTACATGCAATATCAAACACAAAACAAAGAGTTTAATTTATAAAAGAGTAATATATGTATCTGATTTGGCCAATTACATTGTCGTAGAAACAATCTAACAAGTTTTGCATTAAAATATTATCTCATTTTCTAACTCAAGAATAATGATTTTTTTTTATTATCTTCTATCATTATTTATATAGATGAGCTTAATAATTAGAGTTAGTAACAAGAGAGATTTAGCTTACCAGTATATAATAATCATAAGATATCCATCATATCCATATTATTATCTGAATTCATATTAAATCTCTTATACTTAATTAATTAATAAAGTCCTGCCTAAATTGAGAATTGATTAAATTCTAAAACCCCTTTATTTATAATTCATCCTTATGTCTCAATTAAAAGTCCAGATTTAAAATATCTTACAATATATATATCAAGAAATGTGACGAATTAATCTCTTCTACCAGCACTTTATTGTATAAGTATCAACAAACGATAATAATATACTACTAAGTTGAGGTCTATAGCCTAAAAGGGTACTGGTAGAGTGAACATATCATCATTTAATACGCTAATTTAGTCGTGAGTTTCAACTGAGACGCCACGCTTTTGTATGAAAATGTTGCAACTTCATTATCAAACATTCCCCCACCTCCAAGTTACCTAATATACTTATCTATTTTCTCTCTTAATTATATATCCTTCAAGCAACTGAAAAGAAATAATAATAATAATAATAATAATCAATTCTTATTGTCACTGTTTTCTGAAACTGATAAGATTAATATATCTTCCTTCAGATTCAATTGCAAGTCACTTGGAAGATTACAAAGTAAGAGCTCAATGATTTCAAACATGTTATATTTATTGCACAAATTAAGCAGCACTATCTCTTCAGTTTTACTTCTAGCAAAATCTGTATTTTCAGTTTGTCCTTCTATCGCTAGTCTTATATATATATACCTGGTAATTAAGTTTTTTGTTGATCAGTATCTTGCTTGCACAATATTCTATGTAAATTTTGAAATTATTTACTTGGGGGAATATGACAGTACATTGAAATTGCAGAAGATCGATATTATAGGTTTGAAGAAACCTATGGCATATGTAATGAATAATCCAGCCCAAGGCACAGCGATCACAGCAATCCAAGGGCATTTGCCGTTAACCAAGTTCAATAACATGAATAGATCAGTTACCTTTTTTTCAATGCTTAGTAAGTTTTATAAAGTTCGTGCCACAAAGATAAGTTCAATTCTTATTTCATTTCTTTCGAAAAATTATTATTATTATTATTATTATTATTATTATTATTATGGATAATATAGGTAATTTTCAATTTTTGATTACTCTCTGCATTCCAAGAAGATAGGGGGGCTTTTTTTCATGGTAACATGAAGATAGGCTTACCTTTATTATCACATAGAGTAGAAAATCTAATTAATATGGTCAAAATTGCACAATTTATGATTGATATTCTCACTTATCGGAAATTGACTGAGGTCTTGGAATTTGAGTCTTCATGCTATCATCCACCAATATTGATGAAAGTTTAACACTTTGATGGTGAGTGTAATGAGATAGTTATCCTTGTTGTATAGTACAAAACTTGCTGGACTTCCTAATAAACCAAAAAATATTGTGCAATTTACCTAATATACTCTCACACTAATTAGAGGTAATATTTCATATTTGCTGGTAACAATTAAAGTATAATAGAAAATTAACAAATAATTATATTCTTAAAAAGGAAAGTGAACTTTCATTTTAGTAAAGAAAAATAAGTTTTTTTTTTGTTATGAATTGAGTATATTTATTTAATATATCTTACTATTAACAAATATGAACTATCATTTCTTAATTTTTTAATTCAAACAATACAAAATATATTAAGAAAATACAAATAGTGAGTGTTTATAAGGCATTAAGTTGCTTTGTACATGAAATGTCCTAAAGTAGCGTTGGTAACAGCACATTCACCACATTCACGTACATATGAGAGAATATGTTCATATTTTTCATTAACCTCTCAATAATAATAATAATAATAATAATAATAATAATAATAATAATAATTATTATTATTATTATTATTATTATTATTATTATTATTATTATTATTATTATTAACTTTTAGAGCATTGAATAGTTGCGCTATTCAATCCCTATAATTAATTAATCCATCACTACCTAGAAGTTAATTCCGTAATTATCCTTCTAATACACTGATGGCAACTGCCTACATAGCCATTCAACCGCATATTCAGTAGTGATAAGCATATTTTATGCATGTAATTCCGTATAAATATATGCCTCTTTTTGTTATTCCTTTTAAATAAAAACGGTATACCGTAGCTTTTTTTTTAGGCATACCTCAGCTTAATTAACTTTAGTCATGCAATTTCGTTCTTCTTCAAATTATTCCCATACTAATTATAACATGCAGATTAAGAAAATATTCCTATATATATATTAGAAAAAAGTGTGTAATTTTAATAAATAAGGATAAAGCGAAAAAATACATATTAAATATTCTACTGATTTTTGAAATGAATATTTGAAGTGAACTTATATATATAAAAAAAGATCTAAATAGGCATTTAAAGTGAGATGAAGGATCAAAGTAAAAAAAAAATTTATGTTATTCATTCCCTTTTATTTCCAAAGGATTTTCAATATAAGCTCCAATTGTTTTTATCTCTGAATTCATATCCTAATATATGGTGGAGTTGGAAAATTCAAATCTACAATCACAATGCCAATGTGAAGTTTTATCAATGAATTGGATGGAAGACAAACGAAGATTTCATATTGAAAATAAAACGAAAATATTAAGATTTGAATTAATCGGAAAAAATAGGGTTTAAATTGAAAATACTCCATAAGTTGAGTTTTTTTTTATAATTTCCTCAACATTTTATATAATTTTCCTAAAAAATATATGATTGCATAATATATTTGGGAACTTATTTAAAAAGTTTTAAAAATATTGCATTAGGCCATTTTGTCAAAAGTTGGCTATGTATGTAAAGTTTGTTAAATCATGGGAAATCTGATAAAACACTGCATCTCTCCGTTTAAATAGCTTCAAATCTCTTAAGAATTACTATATCGTTTCATTCTAACTGGATTTTTTTACCAAAATTGATAATGTTATTTAATAATTATAGCTCTAAAATAATTATATTATTTTATTTTAAAAAGATCAAAAATATTAATGAATTATAATAATTTTAATAAAATTCATTTCTTTATAAGGTAAAATTAGAAATAAAAATAAATAAATTTTATTGATAATCTAAAAAATAGTCGGGATGGAATAAAATTTATTTTTTTACACTGGAGTTGAAATGAAATGGATAAAGTAGGATATATTATCCTCCATGGATCTCTCTCTCTCCCACATACGCAGAGATAGAAGAGTGGTCAGTGGTCATTGGTCAGTGGAAACTAAAGGAAAGAGAAGTCAATTCACTTGGGTAATCTCGAAACCCAAATGACTCTTTCTTGCATACCTAGGCCTGCAGCTTTATATTCATTAAAAAAAATATATATATATATATATATGTATTGAAACACATAAAGGAATATAGTTTAAAATTTTAGTGGAGCAGGGCGGCAACACAGAGACAAAAGTTAAATTTCTGCCTTGTAGATTGCTACACAATATATATAGAAATTACTATGCTTTTTAACTAACTTGTATTTTTTAATAGTAATGCCTGAAAAGAAAGGGCAGTGTTTTTGTTCTTCTTGTAATTAATTTTTGTTTTCTTTAAGAAAAAAAAAAGCAGAAGAGGAAATATGGAAGGATTAGCCAAAACTGGTGCAGAAATTAGGCGTCTTCACATCATATACTTCCTCAGCCGCAAGGGACTCATTGAGCATCCTCATCTCATTCGTGTTCATCATCTTAATCGTAATGGTGTCTATCTTCGAGGTTAATTTCTTCTTCTCTTTTAATCAAAGTGTACAGAATCAGTTTGTAAGTTAATTTTGCATTGTTTATTTTTGTACCGAAATTCTGCTTGTAATATGTGTTATTTGTTTAAGAAGATGTCAAGAGATGGATGTCTGATTTGCGAGGAAAAGATATGGCAGAAACCTTTTCTTGGTCTTATAAGAGGTTGGTATGTTGATTATAGAAAAAAATTTTAGCTAAACTCGGTCTACACGTTATTTGGAAATTAATTTAATAGTTTTATTCACAATAATTAATGTAAATACTATAATTAATAAATCTGTATACATATCATTGTATGATTGTATTAGTCTAAAATAACATAATAGATGGAGTCTTTTTCAGTGATTATAATATTCAAATCTATCATGATGGATTATGCAGGCTGAGGTTTGAGTCAATTGTAATGATAAATAGACTTGGGCTCTCAATCGGCATTACTCTATCAGAACGTATTTGAACACCTCAAATCGTCATGTTTAGGACATTTCCGATTATTGCTTGTTGTAATGATTAATGATAAACTTGTTTTGATAAAACAGGAGATACAAGAATGGTTATGTTTGGCAGGACTTACTTGATGATGATCTTATTACCCCAATTTGTGACAATGAATATGTCCTCAAAGGATCCGAAATTCTCCCAGCTACTGTCCCTAAATCTGGTATTTAATATTAATTTGATATCATTTTTCTTGCGTCATTTTTATCAATATATGTAAGACTTTTCTTTATGATGAAACAGAAGCAAATGCTTATGGTGAAATGAAAGCTATTGAAGACAAAGATGAAGAGCAATCTTCAAAAAATGAAGCAAACCATACATCTCCAGCCAAAACATCATCTGAAGTATATCAAGAATCACCCATATTTAGTTCAGAGAAATCAACATTAACCGAAGAAGATTCAATGCAGCGAGAACTAATAAGTCCAAGCAAATACAATTCTGAGGAAGAACAAATGGACAAGTTTGAAAGTTTTTCATCATCTTCCTCGTACTCCGATCTGCTGAGTCAGAAAAAGGAATACAAGAAGAAAGAGAAGGGAAATAATGGAAACAAAGGTAATGAAGAGAAACCAAGTTCAGAATTCTGCTTGTTAAATTCTTCTCCACAATCACAGTTCGCAAAGAGGAAGAGCAATTCAAATGGAGCTTCAAAAATACTTCGACACTTGATTACTTGTGGTGCTGTTGATACAAATGATTCTGCTTTGGTTTGTGTTGATAAATCTTCTATAAAAATGTCTTTAAGCAAAGAGAATATTAGTTCACATATTTGCAAACGCGAGATCCTAGGAGGGTCTGTGAGATTTTTTAGTACTCATTGGAATCAACAGCAGCAGCAACAATACAATTCTGCTAGGTACCATTAACAAATTAAATCATTCAAACTGTAATTAGTAATTAATTATCCAACTTATTTACTAATTAATTAGTATTGTATTTCAGGAAAAGTTTTGATGGTGTTGAGGGATCAAAACAGCAGCAGAAGACTAGATTTGGTAACCCAAATTGGGTTCCTACGGCATACAAGCCAGTTGGTGCACCCACCTGTTCGTAAGTGAAATTACTATCAATTAATTATATTATAATCTTGTATTTTGGATTCACCATGTCACACTGTTATATTATAGTCTAGTAAGTCTTAGTTATGATTTTTTTATGAAACCTAAATTGACCCAGAAATAAAATAAAATAAAATATAATATAATATGATTTGAAGAAATGAGATGATAAGAGCTTAAAGTCAGTTGCAAAACCTAGAGTCGCTGTAAGCTTGACAATTGTCCAGAGCGGGAAAGAAGTCGCAAGTCAAACGAACAAAAATCTATTTAAATCGATGGTTCTACCTAATTAACAGACGATCTCCTTTATTATTAATTCTGTTATCGGATGTTCTAAAGTTTAATTCTTCTCCCTCAGCCGGACACAACAATCAAACAATCATATATCCTTGTTCGTTTTTGGTCGGAAGAAATTACTATTGAATTTTTAATAATTTAGGTTCAAATTCATCACATTCAGTTATAACCAACAGTCACATAACCTATAATTCATGAATTTATCAAAGAAATTGTGTGCTTGATTAACTTTGACGATTGTTAGCAGCAGATTATTAAGATTTGAATGTCAAAAATCCAGGCAATGTGGGAAGTCATTCAAACCGGAGAAACTCCACACACACATGAAGTCCTGCAAAGGGTTGAAATCCTCATCCAAAAAGGCTATAGCTTCTGTCAAGAAGAGATCATCACCAGCAACACCATCATCGAATGTGATGAATCAACTGCTACCCATTTCTCAAGGCTGAATTTTCAATTGTTACAGATATCTATAGTTGATTGCTTAAAATGCAATGCAGAAAAGAAGCCGTTTGTTTGTTTTTACATCGCTTCAGACTTAAAAAAAATATGCAACTTCTCAGAAAAAAGAAAAAAAAAAAGACACATGTTTGCTTCTAAATTTAAACCTTATCTGATTTTGTCACATTAAGAGTATAAATTAAGGTTAATACTATCCTCCTGGTCCTGGCTGTTAGCTTTCCTAGCTACAAATAAATTGTTGAGTAATAGTAATGTTAAAGGAACAATCATCAGTCGAAATTCCTAGAAATCATAAGACACTAGCAGTATGATGTTAACCAGCTATTGATATAACCAATGCTCGTATGAATTAGAAATCAGATGATCTCAATTAGTTTTAACGGTATATATCATCTACTCACCAGGAGCTACGGCTGTATCAACGTGCTCCAATAGAAACCCATATAATTTCTTCCTTAGATCTTCTATCCTCCCATCAATTTTTCCTCCACCACCCAAGTCGTCTAGCAACTGGTTCACTCTTTTAAGCTGCCTTAATAGACGAGCAATTTCAGAACCTTCCTTTGTGCAAAACCGAAATCCACCCTTCAGCGCATTCTCCATGTACTTCAAGAACCATTCACGAGAATGCAGGAGCAGCTTTTCTGCTAAACTTGTCGTCTCCTTTAGTCCACTTCCATTCAGACACCGGTCCCTTTTGGAATTTGTCATTTTGACAGCTGAAGGATGCCTTGTTAAAGAAGTCGCTTGCTTTGGACTTACCAATAAGTTGCCATGGCTTCGAGGACTTTGTTTATTTTGAGGTGATTGACTTTCAGAATGCAATTCCTTTGGGACGCTCTCTAGGATGACATAGTGACATTTATCGCAATTTTCTTCACCTTTCTCTGGCTTCTTGAACAAGATGAATTGGGACAGATTAGTCTCTATGGCAGCATGAACCCAAGAGGCAGCATTCTTATTGGTTTTAGGTTTACATGCATCAGGCAATGGACACTGTAGACCACTATTAAAGCTTGACTTTGATTCTAGAAGGCTAGTACTGAGTAAGGAATTAGCAACCATTGCTGCTCTTTGGATATTCTGGTGGAGGTCCAAATATTGTTCAACAAGTTGGCCTGAAGATATATTCTGAGAAGAGCTACTCAATTCTGCAAATGCTCTGAAGAAAATCATAAGATAATCAACATTAATTATTAGATAGAAAATAGAAAGAGATTTTATTTGTTTCGGGAAGCAGAATAACATAACAATGCCTTAATAACCCAAATTCAGTTAGCCCTTATCCAGTTATTCCTAAACCTATTCCACTTCAAACTAACGTTCAAAGAAAGGAAAGAAGAAAAAAATATGCAAGAGTTATGTAACAGTGCTTCTTTTTAGCACTTCACTTTTTTTTTCCTCTTTCTAAAAAGCCATAGAGCTAGTCCTATATTTAATTTCTTTGCAAAAGTTAGAGAGACAGAAAGACCATTATAAAGTTTAGAAAAATGATATTCAACACGAATTTGTGTGAACACATATTCGTGTGGAATAGCATTGTTCTAAAGTCTAATCACCTATGCTACAACTCTTGCCATAAAACCATTTATTAATATCAAACACTAGCAGTATCAATCCCAGATCCAGGAAGTTCCCAAATTAAAATGGACTCGATTCTTAGTGTGATTTGAATAAGAAATTGGCTAAAGTTGATAGAAGGAATTTTTTTAAACTTATTATTTTATTGAAGTAACAACACAACAGCAAAAGCAAATGCCATCCAGTAAATAATAATAGGAATCACAATCAGACGAATAAGATTCACACTGCAAGCAAAGAATGACACTTTCAGCGGCAGATGCCTCTTCCAGTGCACTAGCAGCAGCCAAAGATGCAACATTTCTGTGATACATAATAACCTGAAATCGTAAAGAATATCATGAACCAATAATTTTGCGTCGAGTGATCCAAGAACATAAAATCAATAGCCTTCATTCTAATCCAAACCTTTCCAAGATTATGAACGGCAGGGGGAAGTGTGTCGCACGAAATGCTTCGGTCAGACGGAGTTTTTGTACTAAGCGGTACCTTAACAAGACAGGTAGGGATAATGTGATCGATTGTTGAATTGAAATCTTTCTTCAGGGGCTTGGCATGAGCTTTAGGAGAAGAGACTCCGTTCTTGCTTTTCAATGGCGAAATACTTAACACTGGGGACTTTAGTGATGAATCATTATTGGAAAAAGCTTTCTTATGAGGATGAACCTATGAAATGAAAATAACACAGAATACTTGAATTTTGCTATAAATTCACAATCGATAGTGCCATATAATTTTAAAGCTTTTTTACTTAAGTAATTCCCAACAGCTGCATTTTCCTTAAATAATCAAAGAACTGCAAAGAACAGAATAATAATTTCACTCAAACTGAGGAAAAACAGAGAAGAGGAAAATGAAACAGAGGAAGGACGTACGTGCATTGATGGCTTGGAACTCAAATCAGAGCCGGTAGAAGATTTGAGCTTAGGATTTTGATGCCAGATCCTCCTGGCTGAGTCCAAACTCAATCTTCTCAACTCCAAACTTTCCTTGGAATCAATGGCTGTCATCTTCTGCAACTTCTCCCTTGAAAAATTTATATTTTTCTTAATTGGCAACAGATCGCTGGACAATAAATCCTTAGGATTCCCGACGCATGGCCTTCTCTTGGGTACGGGCTTCAACCCACGAAGCACAGGGACCGGAGAACCCGAATCCAACCGAGAAATGTAAACGAACTGACCCAGTTGGATCTTGTCGCTATATATCAAATCCATATCCTCATCTTGTATGGAAACATAAGCAGAGTGAAGAGAATCGGAAACTTTCAAGAAGAAACCTCTGCTTTGCCAGGGCTCATCGGCACCTGAGAGAGAAGGCAAGATCTCCAGAACCTGGAGGAGGGCGGAGCGGTGCTCTCCGGTGACCCTCACATCCTTGTTTCCGGCATTTTCAAGGAGCTTTACAAGCAACCCAGGCGTGAGAGACGCCATAGAAATGGGAATGGGGGTTGCTTTGCTTTGCTTTGCTTGCTCTGTTTTTTGTTAGTTGTTGACTCTGTGTCTATAGTGAAGACTGAAGAGTTGTGTCACTATCAGAATCTCAATACCTTTTTCAGTTTGCTTTTGTCAGGAAGTAACACGTGTCAGAATGAGAGAGTAATAGGTGGGCTTTGAGATCTCTGCGGAGATGTAGACAGAGATGAGAGGAGAAAAAGCGCAAATTTCATAGTTTTATATACTGCAAAAGGATGAAAACCAATTCTAATAAGGACAAAATCTACATATCCAAAGTACTGCTGCACGAAATCCTTTTTTATTCTAATAAAAAGACCATTGTCCTTCTTTCGAAAACAAAAACCATTTTCCTGCAAATTCAGAAATACGTTTTGGGTGCACATCCATTGGATACGCATAATTTTTATGTTGTCTCAAATGTATTTTTTAATTAATCTACTGGTTCCCGGTTGTAGCAGTTTCTAATATGAAGAATAAGGAAGATATAAACCTAAGCTAGACAACCTAAACATTTGTCCAGCTTAGAGAACCCCTACATGATTCAAAATTATATGATGGATCTATATTTATTGTGTGATTTTAAAATATTAGCGTATTATTTAATAATTTAATGATTTAGATTTATTTTGGTAAGATAAAATTTTTAATTTATATATTTTATTTTATTTTTAGTATTTTTTAATATTTTAGGTATTATTATTATTATTTAGAATGAAAAATAATTTTGTGTAATAAAATGGTTAAAAATAAAGATATTTGAACTAAAATGAAAAATATAGAAAGAGAATCGAGTTACTGAATATTGAAAATAATAAATTTTGGTAAAAATAATGAACATGTAAATGATTAATATATATGTTGTAAATGATGAACATATAAGTGATAAACATGCAAGTTTTAAAAATGAACCTATAGTTTTTTATACGATAAACCTACAAGTTGTAACCGATAAATCTGTAAATAATGAACGTACAAAATGTAAACTATATAAATATGTAATTTATAAATGATAAATATGAAAATTCAAAATGATTAATCTGCATGTTGTAAACAATAAATATATAAGTAATGAAACAAGAAATTGCAAATAATAAACCTGTAAGTTATAACTGATGAATATGCAAGTTTTAAAATGATGAATATATAAGTAATGAAATAATAAGTTGTAAACGATGAACCTGTAAATTATAAACAATATAATATACCTGTAAATTGAAAATGATAAATCTGCAAATTGTAAACGATAAATCTATAAGTTGTAAAAGAATAACCTGTAAGTTGAAAATAATAAATTTGCGAACTGTAAACTATAAACTTGTAAGTGATGAATCTGTAAGTTATAAACGATAAATTTGTAAATTGCAAACGATAAATTTGTAAATTGCAAACGATAAACCTGTAAATGATAAAACTACAAATTGTAAACGATTAACTTATAATTTTTTAAACAATAAATTTGTAAGTTAAAATAATGAACCTATAAGTTTTAATTGATAAACTTGTTTTATATTTAATAATTTATCAAAATTCAATTTCAAAAAAACGTGCATTTTTATTTAACGACTCGCTGCATGATGCATGACTTGAATTTCAAGCCCAATCTCATAAACCCCCTGAGCCTGGCATGTGAGCTTGATTGAAATTCATCTATATGACTATATGCAAATTATATTATAAATTTATATTCATCATATATTATGGTTCTTATTTTAAAATAAAATTGTATTTTTCTTTTTATTAAATGATTTGAATGTGTGATGATTTAAATGCATTAGATTTCTATTATTCAGTCATTTTTTTATTTGTTATCATCATTATTTTTTTTAAGTTAAAAAATTATCAGAAAAACTGTTTTAACTGTTTTAAAGAGAAAAAATTTTGTATTTTGTATATTTAATTTAATTTTTATATTTTTTTAGTATTTTTATTATTATTATTGATATTGTTTGGAATGAGAAATTATTATTATTTTATATATTTATCGATGAAAATTATTGAAAAGTCATGTCAAAATATCTTTATTTCTTTATATCTTCTTATCTTTTCCATATACCTCTTATTCTCTTCTTATCTTTCTTCACCGCCTCTCATCTTCCCTTTTATCCGATGTCTTCTTGCTTTTCAACTAGTTTTCTCTCATCCTTTCATTTAATCAAACACCAAATGAAGGTAAAGGCTTATGAGTTTTGAAAGAAAAGGTCTTTAGTGATGATAAGTGGGTGAGGCCGAAGCTATTATTCAAGGAAAAGGAGGTCATTTGGTTCATCCAAGGAGTGGAGTTGTTAAAAGGCTTTGCATGTGGGAGATTTTAGTTAAGATTTTTATAAAAGCTTCAAATGAGTTGAAGAGGAGTAGAAATTGGTGAGAAATGAAGAAAATTTGGGGAGAAAGAGAAAGTTTGGGTATTTTAGCCATGGTGGATTTTTGGTGAAGATGAGTTGGGTTTCTTCATTTTTCTTGCCTTTTTTTGGGATTTTGATAAGAAAATTATTGCTTTTGCTTTGGATTTGTGAGAATTGGTAAGATTATTAGGAAGTGAAATTAATCAAAATTAATTGAAAATTTGCTAAAAGAAAGTAGAAACTTGGTTGAGGAATGGTGCACCCGAACCTACTTGATGGAATATTAGCGAAGAAATGGTTAATTAGGCCATTAATCAATTATTTTATGAACTAATTGAAAAGAAATTAAATTTGAAGGGAAAATTTAGCTTTGGCGGTGAGAAAAGGAGGGCTGACCAAAAGTGATTGAATAATAATAATAATATATGAAAATTGATTTGCAAAATTACACCGAGCCAAATTCCAAAAGAAATGGGAAATATAAATTTGAAGTTAAATGAATATTAGTGGAGGTAAGTTAATGCTATTATAAGACCGAAATTATCGGGAAAAAAAACTCGAACAAACTAGAAGCAATTATTGACTCGAACAAACTAGAAGCGATCATTGATTCAATTGAGAAGTTGTTATTTCTGTTGAAGGTGATGCTAATAAATTAGGTAAATAAATAAATACTAGAATTGTGACAAAATAAGTTGAAGGCGACTAATTTTGAGAAGGAAAAGCCAAAAAGGATGATAGATAAAGGACATGCTCCTTAGACAATGGCAAGAATAATTTTAGAATTTATAGACTTAAGTGACGATAGAACGTATTATGACATTAACGACCGATCGAATAAATTATACAAGGCATGTCGACTCTAAAGGAACTTGATTATGAGGAAGCTAGAATTGACCCAGAAGCTATAGAATACAATATAGTTTTGTGCAAAATTTATGTCAATATCCATAAAAGTAAAAATATTATTCATATTATTATTATAAATTGATAAGATATTAATATATGTGTTAATACTAAGATGTGTTTCTAATTTTATGCCAGTCATGTATCAATATTAGTAGGTATGTTAGTAGTAATATAATATAACTCAAAGTATACTCACATGTATACAAGCTAATATTTATAGTAATAAACTCAGTCCAGCCTAGTTACCTAGCATAAACTTTAATGGTGTCTAAACTATTTAATTGCTGCAAAGTATCAAAATCAAATAATCTGCATGCAATCATAGTTTTAGACATATAATAATCATACATTTCACCTTTTTCAGCCAAATAAATTGGAAACGGAGCATCATACCCGAAAAAGATGTCAAATTCTTTGTGCTCTTTAGCTTTTTCAGCACTATCATGTGTTGTTTCTTTTTCTTCACACTCATGATGTGGTGGTGGAGATGAGTCATGCACGTGTGAGGTCTACTCACACCTTTAATATGAACTTCTTGTCCTGGGCATGTTGATTTCTATTGAAAATTAGTATATGAGACCAAAAACCCTATGATATTATAAATTTTGGTGTTAATTTGGACTAAAAATGAGAAATTAAATGGTAATTAGGACTTAGGGTTCAGAAATGGTTGAGAGAAAATAAAGAAAAAGGAAATATTGGGGATATAAGACATGGTTGTGAGAGAGGGAAAGTATTTGCACAATTTTATAACTCACATGAGCAATTTAAAGACAAAAAATGAGGTGTCACACACGTGAGAAGCCCACACATCCGTGACACCATTTCCTACCTTTAAGGTGTCACGCACATGAGGAGCCCTCACGTCCGTGACACCATCTCTTTCCTCATTCATGTCTCCATTCCTTGTTTTGATCATTCCAATATACCTTCTTTTCAATAAATGTATTCCTAAACACAATTTATAGTTAGAATTCAAATAGAAATTCACAAACCAAAAACAAAAATGAAAATTGAAGCTAATACATTAAAAATAACAGAAAGAACATGGGTTGCCTCCCAAGAAGTGTTATATTTATTGTCTAGGTAAGACATTGCTGACTATGGTCCTTTTAAGATAGTTTTAAAGTCATTTGAACCTGCACTACTCATAATTTCATCATACTCATTCACCTCCGAGTTTTTTTCAAAAACAAACTTATCAACTGAAAAAATGGAAAAACACTGATTTGTAGTAGGTAAATTTAAAAGGTCACATACCTCAATTTCATTAGTTACAACCTATATTGTCATGGTTAGTTTTTCAAGTTTAACATTAATTTGGATGTCTATTGTGGTCATAAAAGGTCTACTAAGGATGTTATTAAACTTTCTTTTAAACTTTCATTCTTAGTATCCATGACCACAAATCAACAAGCACAGTTAACTTACTAATTTGAACTTTGAGGTTTTTAAGTATACCTAAAGAAAGTTTTATTGAACCATAAGCTAACTGGAGGCCCATGGTAGTTGATTTTAGTCCTCTTAAACCCTATTGCTTGAAAATAGAATAGGGCATCAAATTAATATTGGCACCTAAATCCAGCATAGCTTTTGCTTTGGTTCCCTCTTCTAAGGTAATGTTAACAGTAAAACTTATAAGGTCTTTCTTCTTTTTAGGTAATAAGGGGTCTTTTTAAGTTTCTCCAACTTCTCTTTCACATTATAAAACTATTCTTTCACAAATTTTGTTGATAGAGATGCATTCTTGAAATAAATAACAAATGAGTCACCCTTAACTTGAAAAATTTTCTTACCCTTATTATGTTCCTTTATTTTAAAAAGGCTGGCCTATAAGACTCAGTCACTCTATGTAATTCAAGTGCTAAAACCTCTGCCTTTTTATCCTCCTATTCTTCACAAATTTCCAAATATTTTAATTATTGAAGATATAATTCACGTGTACCTACAAGAAAACAATACTTTATGTCAGTTTCAGAAGTTATTTCATCATAACAAGAGTTACCATTCATAGTTATAAATTTGTCTTGCTCTATTTGGCTTGGTAACTTTCCTTTTTTATTCTCCTATGTAGCCTCTGCTATTTTCCAAATCTAAATTTTTAGTCTTTTAAATGAAGTTTCTATTGAATCAAGTCTTTTATTTGTTCTCTCCTCCTTGTCTTGAGTTGCTAGTATGAAAATATTTAATGTTTCTTCTAGCAATGGCTTTCTATATGTACTAGCAGGTCTAATTTGGTTTGGGTATGGGTATGAATGTTGATTCAAAGGCTCCTAATAGTTATACTATGTATTTTGATTTTGGTTTCTAAGGACATGAGTTGAGTTTTGATTGAAATTTTTTCAAGAGAAATTAGGGTAGGGTTATAGGTGTTTGAGTAAGAATTATTTTATTGTCTCAACTAAAAGGAGTTTAAGGCATTAGCTTACTCTAATTTAGTCCCTTCTAAAGAATTAAAAAAGGAATACATATTAGTTCTATGTCCATAAATACCGCAAATTCAACATACCTGATTTACAGATGTGTGATCTTTATTAGTTAGCATACGAACTTGCTTTGTGAGCTCAGCTATTTGTAAAGTCAATTCATTACCACCAAAAACTTTATACATTTTCATTTTTCTTACTCTCACACTTTTTTGTTGAGAATTAAATTCAGAAGTTCAAATATGTCATCTACTTCGGCTGCTGTCTTTTCCCCTATAGCTCCTCCAACTACGTTGTCAACCATGCATTAATATTGTTGACTTAACCTATCATAGAAAGATTGATTAGTTATTGGAAGAGGATACCCATGGTGAGGGCACTGCAAAAGAAGCATCTTGAATCTATCTCAAGCTTCATAGAACATTTTAGAAATTTTTTGATAAAAATTAGTAATTTCAGCTCTCAATTCCTTCAATTTCTAATGGGAATAGAATTTAACCATGAATTGTTGATATACTTTAGTCCAATAATTCAGAGAATTAGGAGATAAAGTCATTAGCCATGCTTTCGCTTTGTCTTCCAATGTGTAGGAAAAATACCTCATCCTCAATTGGTCTTCATTAAGTTCTTTCAATGGGAAAGTGTTGATTGTTGCATAAAATTTCCTTATGAATGTCAGAGAGTCTTCATTAGTTAACCAAGAGAAGGATGGAAGCAGAGAAGGATGGAAGCAGGTTCAAATTTACGTTTTTCAACTCATAATTCCTTGCTACCTTTCCTAACATTATACATGAAGTAGTATACCAATTACAGGCCTGACATAGTCTTTAATAGCTAATTGCTTATGTGGCACAACTTCTCTTGGTGGAACCACCATCAACTCTGTTACTAT
Organism: Triadica sebifera; assembly: GCA_023653625.1. NCBI lineage: Eukaryota > Viridiplantae > Streptophyta > Magnoliopsida > Malpighiales > Euphorbiaceae > Triadica > Triadica sebifera. Next base: position 23,742,061 of record CM042898.1, on the reverse strand, counting down.
TTCTTTTTCCAAATTTTTAGGATTTTCGAACATTTCTTCTTAATCTTTGGAGGATCTTTCTTTTTGTCTCTATATTTTGTATCATAATTTGTAATTCTACTGAGTGTATGCTTCTCCATACTTGGTTTGTTTACCAGTATCTGGCATAAAACTAAAGTCAGTAACTGAAAATAAAAAAATTAAAATTGCAAAAAATTATTTAAAAGACAAAAGTTGGTAATTAATTTAACTAAGAATTTAAAAGTAGTTCTCGGGCAACGATGCCAAAAACTTAATGTAACTTAAACTCTACTCGCAAGTGCATGGACCAATTGTAATATTGGCAAGTTACTCCCAAGATCGATCTTTCAAGAAATTATGTAGGTTTAAACTCTTAATACCAATAAACAAAGAATTAAAATGTTAAACACTCGAACTAATTTTAATGAGTTGATTAAGCTATAATAGAAATTAATAACTAAGAATACAGTAAAAAGTAATAAAAAAATTAATAAGAGAAAAAATAGGAACTTAGCTCACAACCCCCAATTTGCATATGTTTTAATGAATTAAGCACTAATGAATGTAGATTTTATAATTCTCACCTTATTGCACTAATTAGTCAAACCAATGAATTAATTAGTGTTCAATCCAATTTCTAGGTTAAATTATAGATGACTTATCTAATAATTTAGCCTTAATATTTCCATTTAAAGTTAAATAATTGGTGATTAAGCAACCACTAAACTAAAACTTATTAAGCACAATTGAAACTGAAGAAAATCATGCATTCATTAAATAGATAAAAAAAAGGAACAATACAAATTGGGGTTGCTTACTAAGCACCTATAAAAGTTTTTAGGCTGACATTTTAATAACAATGATCATGTCTTTTTTGATGGCTAAGTTAAACATAAAAGAAAATAAAATATAAAAAGAAAACTTCCTGAAACATTGCTACCGAATTCTTTTTTTTTTCTTCCGTTCTCTCGTTCTCCCATTTTAATCATAAAATAAAACAATGATTTATATCCTAAAAAATCTTACTCAAATTTTAATTCTAAAGATACAATTATTCTTAATTAAGAGATAATTTTCCACAAAGATGATCTTTAGATTTACATTTTATCTTCAAAGTCTAGATCCAACTTAATCGGATTAAAGTTTGCATGTGATTGGACTATGCATAAAAAAAAGAGTGTTGCACGCGTGACAAGCTCTCACAGGTGTGACAGACTCTCCAGCAAAACACTTATCACGATCGTGATGTTTCCTTACGTGCGTGATAGGTATAACAAATAGTGATGCACCCGCAATCAAATCCATATGCCCACAACAGGTGATTAAGCTTCAAGAATTCACGCTTGCAATCAAAACCATGCCCCAATGACAAAAATGGATAAAACTCTTCATGACTAGCAACAAAGCCTCACGAGTGAGACATATTGTCATATGTATAAAGCTTTCAAAGATTCAATCCTCCTTCAGTGCGTGAGGCTTCTTGCTCCATTCTACACTTCATCTCTTTTTCCTGAAATCACTAAATTAAAACAATTAAGTACCTAAAACATGATAAAAATCTATAATTAAACATGAAAAATATTAATAGAAATTATAACAAATAAGAACACATCGTAACATAACAAGGGATTTGATGCGAATTAAAGTATTTAGATGATAAAACGAAGCATGACAGTCACCCATAAAATATTATGAATAATTAGGTGAATTCAGATATTAAGAATAAGGAAAATAGTAACAATAGGTAATATATATAGATGCATGATACAAATGATATGTTATGAATTAAGATGCATTACAAAATTGTTTAGTTAATTGATGTTGTGAAAAATACTGTTTGAATATCATGCAATATGTAAGGCATAGTATAATTGAATTATACTCGTAAGTATGCACATGATAGTGAAAACAAAAAAGTATATGTTATAGTATGAGTTATATGATAGGAATATGAAAAAGAGATAAATAAGTAATGCAAATTATATATTCTAGGTCTAACTATAGGATAAGTGGCATGTCATTAAGTGGTTTATGGTATCATAGGATTACATGATATATGATTTATATATTTTAAGAACAGGGTGGTTGAAACTCGGAGAGCGTCCATGATCCTAGTTGCATACAATGTTTATATACATAGTCAAGGTGGATGAAGCTCGGAGAGTTCTCTTGACTTGAGAAGCTTGGACAAGCACACAGATAGATTGTGGACATGAAGGCTGAAGCTCGGAAAGTTCCCCTATTTCAAAACCGTATCTAAGTATTTCAGGTTTAGAGTTTGAGCGTTAATTTTCACAAAATGTGATAATGTGAATGGTGCTAAATAGAAAGTGATAACATGGTTTATAATAATTTTTGTTGTGATAGTATGATAGTATCTTTGCATGATTTTGAATATGACTTGTTCGATTGTTTGTACATATATGTAGTTTCCCATATGATATCATATGATGACAATATGTGACATTTATATGTTTTACTATAAAGAGTGCATGACTCTAAAATGTTGCATTTATTTTCTAGTCACGTGTGATATGATACTTTAATAATAACATGTTATATATATAAATATATATATTTGTATTTTATTAAATTTATAAAATTAAGAATTTGTTAAAAAATTATATGAAATTTTAAAAGGAATTATATCTTGCTTATTACCATAAATTTTGCACCAATGAATTAAAACTCAATGTGGAGTTATTTTTCTTTCACACAAATATAGTTCCCACAATGAAAGTATAGTGCATGTAGGTAAAAGTTCACAAATTCAGTGATTTTACTAGAGGAGCGCAATAGTGATAATAATAGAGTTAACCATGTCATGCCCTTAAAAGAATTATACATGCATTATATATATTTTAAAACAAATACATATCTATAAATAAAATATATATTAGTTTATAGTTTATAAAAGTACACTTCACATATGTATATAAGGTGTATTTGTTCTTATCAGTAGTGTTAAATTAATTTATATATGTTGTATGTCCATAAGCCATGCATAGGCACATTAGTTAGCCAATTGGACCTGATTGAAGTACAAAAGTGTAAGGGAGTCTTACATCAAGACCTTATATGCAATGATAAAACATCATATGACTTGTATGAACTAATGTGTTGAACCTTGAGGGATATTTATGTCATTTTGATTATAACAAATAAATAGGAAATAAGTAATTTAACCACATTTATGCTCTAAGTGTGTTAGATAGGTTATGCATTCTTAAAACCTTTAAGCAAGTTGAAAGACAAGAATTGAAGTTTAAAATATTGAATATAAGCAAAAAGTCACGCCCGTGGTGAAAAATCACCACCCTCATGAAAATCGCTCTTCATGCCCATGGAAATTTTAGTCACACCCGTGAAACTAGTAAGCGCCAAGACTATTCATTCAAACGTTCACGACAGTGAAGCATTGGCCCAACCATGAAGATTGATCAATCACTCCCATGAAGATTTTGTCATGACCATGAATGACCACTCATTTTAAGACAGAATGAGTCATGGCCACAGCCACCACTTTTGTTCAAGGCTACGAAGAACAGTCACACCTGTGAAGACCCAGTCACGCCCGTGAAGACTCAGTCACGCCTATGAACTTAGAGAGCAAAACTTGTCAGGAGCGAACGAAAAAATGGTTGAACGACTATTTTCCGTATTAAATGCACCCCAAACAGCTATATTTGATCTGAAAGTATAAATATAACACATTTATCACTTATGCAAGTTAGAAAAACAATCATTCGATCTTTTAATCTTGTATAACTTTGTGCATTTATTTTTGATTTAACAACTTTCATTATTTGTGATTGTAAAACTATAATTGCTCATAATTGCTGAGAATTTTGGTTGGTGAGTATTTTCATCTTGTAATCAATTACTCAAAAGTGAGTTTGAGTGAGTTGGGTTATTAGTGAAACACTTGAAAGGGTTTTTTGTGTGAACCATAAAAAACATAAGGATTTGGTTGTTGTGTTAGCCATGAAAACAAAAGGGTTTTTCTGGGTTTTGTATTAGCCAAGAAAGAAATACCATAGTTGGGAGTGAGCTAGAAAAAAACTCTATTGTAACACTTCAATGTTAATGAAACACCCAATCGAGATTGGGGAGAGGAGCAGAGTTTGTTAATACCCAAACCTTTATAAATCTTGTGTACACTATATCCCTTTTCCTTTCACCATTTAATATTTAGTTTTTTTCTCAATTAATTTTTATTTTATTGTTTTGGGCAAATTTTGGTATCAAAGCAAGGACTAGCATTCAAGCCTAAAAAGCATTAGTAAAATCAAACTATGGCCAATAAAGGATTTTCACAGTCTCAAGCCTTTCTTTAATGGAGCTAACTATGAAAATTAGAAATTCAAGATGGAAATCTGTCTTGATAGTGAAGGAATAGATATTTAGGAGTCCGTTTAGAAAGAATGGATACTTCCAACAAGAAGAAATTATGAATGAGAAGAAGAAATCACTCCAAGGGATGATTAGATAGAAATTCAGAGAAGAGCAAATGACAAGAACAAGAAAGTCATGACTATCCTAATAAGCTCTTTATCTCTTGAAGAGTGTGGTAGGATTCAACATTGTCTTACTGCCTACTCTATTTGAAAGACTTTGGAGAACTACTATGAAGGCACCAAACAAGTTAAGTCCAAGAAGGTTTAACTTTTTGTCACCGAGTATGAGCTCTTCAAGATAAAGCCAAACGAGACCATAACTGATATGACAAATCGTCTTCTTACCATTATCAATGGCATAAGGAAGCTCAAAAAGCACTATAGCTTGGAAGACATAAATAATAAGATTTTGAATAGTCTTCCAAAAAGGATTATGGCTTAAGAGTTATAGGTATAGAAAAAGCAAATGAAGACTTAAATGTGATCCCCACCGATGTGCTAATTGGCAAACTTCTCACTCATGAGATGACTCTAGTAAGAGATAAAGAGAATTGAGGAGAAAGAGAAAGGAGAAAACCAATTGCACTCGAAGCATCAACTTTCATGCCTATAGATGAAGATCTTCTTAGTGATGAAGAATTAGTTGATGAAAGAGATGAGAAAATAACCTTACTTTCAAGGAGGATTAAGAGATTGATCTCTAAAAAATATGGCTCAATCAAGAACTACAAGTAAAAGGCTTCAAGGTTCCCTCCTTGAAACTTCTCATCCAATAAAGGAAAGAAGAAAGTAAAATACTATGAATGTGGGAACAAATGTCACATCAAATCAGAATGTCCCAAACTTAAAAAGTACAAAAGGAGACCCAATAAAAAAGATGAAGAGAAGGGTCACAAAGCCACTTAGGATGACTCCTCCTCCTCATTCATTGAAGAAGAAGAGGAAGATGAGGTGGTAAACTTGTCCTTCATGGCTATTGAGGATGACTCCATTGATGAGGTATGCTCTACATCCCAATATTATGATCATTTATGTGATTCAATTAATGATGATGATGATATAGTTCAAGTCTTAAACCTTGAAATAGAAAGATACAAAAAGAAACTAGAACTTTATAGAAAGAATAACTCAAAGCTTAAAAATGATTTTAATGACCTTCAAAAGGTAGATGAAGAGCTAAAAATTTCAAATGGTTCTTTAAAAAGATCATTAGATGAAATTTCTTCAAAACCTTCAACAAATTCTCTTTTAAAAGAAAATAATGCTATGAAAAATGAAGTTAAGGAGCTTAGAAATTTTATTTCTAGATTCCATAAAGGGAAGGCGAGTTTAGATACTTTAATTATATCACAAATGCCTCCCTTAGTGAGACATGGTCTAGACTTCAATGGAGCATCATCCTCCTCACCTAAAACCATATTTGTTAAATCAATCACACCACAAACCTTTATTATTGAGATAATGGCCCCAAAGGCTAAAGGCAATGCACACACAAAACCCTTTATTCAAAAAAAGAGTAATCAATGGTCATTTGGCTCAAGAGAGAAACCTCAAAAAGTCAATCGTGTTTTCTTATAAAATAAGCATGCACCTAGGAAAGCACTAATCTTAAATGCTTATTTATGTCATTGTGCACAAACACCAACTAGGAAAATAACAAAGCCTAATCACATCACAAAATGGAAAAGCATATATAAGTCTAAACAATGTCACTATTGCATGAAATTTGGACATATAAACAAATATTGTTTTATAAAAAATGTCATTAGGAACCTTCTAGTGCTAACCCCTAAGGATCCAAGCTAATTTGGGTACCTAAAAACCAAACCTAAATTATAGTTTTATAAGTATGCCTCAAATCCACATCAAAAGAAAATGCTTGGCTAGTGGATAGTGGATGCTCAAGGCATATGACCGGTAAAAAAAGTCTTTTCACCCATATCAAAAGGACTGATGGTGGTAAGGTAACTTTTGGAAATAATGCTAAGAGTAAGGTAATTGACATTGACTCTATTGGTTTAAATAGTGCAACTTTAATTGAAGATGTTTTACTCATTGATGGTTTAAAACACAACTTGTTTAATGTAAGTTAATTATTTGATAAGGGAAACTAAGTCACTTTACCTATAATGAATGTCTTGTCACCACTATAAATGGTCAAAAGATATTCAAAGGAAATAGAGATGACAATACTTACATAATAGACTTACACAAGATGTCTAACCTCTCCTCTAAATGTCTTATGACTATTAGTGATGAGTCTTGGCTATGGCATAGAAGGCTTAGTCATGCAAGTATGAACTTAATTTAAAGCCTTAGCAAAAGAGAGCTAGTTAATGGACTACCAAAAGTCAAATTTGAAAAGGATAAGACATGTGAACCATGTCAAAGAGAAAAATAACAAAAAACATCATTCAAGTCTAAAAATGTAGTAAGTACCTCTAAGCCATTATAACTTTTGCATTTAGATCTTTTTGGACCTACTAGAATTGCTAGTTTATGAAGTAAACACTATGAATTTATTATTATTGATGATTACTCAAGATTCATAACGGTAATTTTCTTAGCTCAAAAGAGTGACGTTTTTGAATCCTTTAAAAACTTTGCCAAAAGAGTTCAAAATGAAAAATGATATTTTATTTCTAAAATAAAAAGTGATCATGGCAAAGAATTTAAAAATGAAAATTTTAAAAACTTTTGTTTAGAATATGGTATTTCTCATAATTTTTCAACTCCTAGAACATCTCAACAAAATGGGGTGGTTGAAAGTAAAAATAGGACTTTAATTGAAATTGTTCGAACAATGCTCAATGAGTATAGTTTACCAACCTACTTTAAGGCCGAAACCATAAATACCGCATGTTATATTTCTAACTATGTTTTCAAAAACCTATTTTAAATAAAACCTCCTTTGAGCTATATAATGGAAGAAAACCTATGATATCATATTTTAGAGTATTTGGATGCAAGTGTTTTATATTAAACACCAAAGATAACCTTGGAAAATTTGTCTCTGAATCAGATGAAGGTATCTTCTTAGAATACTCCACATCTAGAAAATCTTATAAAGGCTTTAATAAAAGATCATTAGTTGTAAAAGAGTCTATGCATGTTGTTTTTTATGAATCTAGTAAACTTGATCATGATGACATTGTAGGAACAATGAAAAAACTTGATTTTGATCATGAAAATGATGATGAAACCTCATTGAAAGATGATGATGATGATCAAGAGGAGCAACAACTAGATAATTTACTACCTCAAGCTCAAAAGCAATGGAACCAAAAGCTTCCAAATTCATGGAAATTCATAAGAAACCACCCCATGAAACAAATCATTGGTGATCCTGCCAAGGGTGTAAGTACTAGACCTAATCTTAAACTTTTAGATTCTAATCTTGCTTTTGTCTCTCAAATTGAGCCAAAGAATATTGATGAGGCTCTAAATGATGAAAATTGGGTAATTTCTATGCAAGAAAAGCTCAACCAATTTGAGAGAAATAAGATTTGGACCTTAGTTCCTAGACCTAATGACTATCCAATCATTGGTAGTAAATGGGTGTTTAGAAATAAGTTAGATGAATAAGGCCTTATAACTAGAAATAAGGCTAGATTAGTTATCAAAGGGTACAATCAAGAGGAAGACATAGATTATAATGAGATCTATTCTCCAGTCGGTAGATTAGAAGAAATTAGAATGCTTTTAGTTTTTGCATGCCACATGAATTTTAAACTTTTTCAAATAGATGTCAAAAGTGTCTTTTTAAATGTCTTTATAGAAGAGGAAGTCTATGTTGAACAACCTCCTGATTTCGAAAGTCATACACTACTAAATCGTGTGTTTAAGCTCACTAAGGCCTTATATGGTTTGAAACAAGCTCCAAGAACTTACTATGAAAGTTTTAGTGCATTTATATTAGAAAATAATTTTTCAAAAGGATACTTAGACATAACTCTTTTTATTAAAAAACACAAGTATGACATATTACTTGTTTAAATTTATGTTGATAATATCATTTTCGGATCTACTAATGAATTGTTTTGCCAAGAATTTGCTAAGTATATGACTAGGGAGTTTGAAATGAGCATGATGGGTGAGCTCAAGTTCTTCCTTATTCTTCAAATCAAGCAAAGAAATGATAACATCTTCATCAACCAATCCAAGTACACCAAAGAGATATTAAATAAATTTGGAATGGAAAGGTGTAAGAATGCAAAGACTCCAATGAGCACATCAACCAAATTGGACAGAGATGAGAAGGGTAAGAGTATAGATGAAAAGATTTATAGAGGTATGATTGAATCTCTTTTATACCTTACTGCTTCTAAACCTGACATTATGTATAGTATATGCTTATGTACTAGATTTCAATCATGTCCTAAAGAATCAAATTTGAATATTGTTAAAAGAATCTTAAAATATTTACATGGCACTATGCATCTAGGTCTATGGTATCCTAAGAATATTTTTTTCATATCATTGGCTTTTCGGATGCTGATTACTTGTCACTTCATTGGATAATGCCTAGTTTCTTGGTTTAGTAAGAAATAAGTTTCAGTTGCCTTATCAACCGCTGAAACAGAATATGTGGCAGTAAGATGTTATTGCACTCAAGTTTTTTAGATGAGACAACAACTTAAAGATTATGGTCAAATAATGGATCATATTCCCATCAAATATGACAATACTAGTACTATAAATCTTTCTAAGAACCCCATCCAGCACTCTAGGAGCAAATATATAGACATTAGGAATCATTTCCTAAGAGATCATGTCCAAAATGGAGATGTTATGTTAGAATTCATTGACACAAACAACCAATTGGCTGATATTTTTACTGAGCCTCTCAATGATGAAAGGTTTTGCTTTATAAAAGGAGAGCTTAGAATGTTTGATGGCACCATATTGTCTTAAATGATAATTCTTATGTCATGGGTATACTTTGATATTTTGATAATTCTTATATTGTGAACCTTAAGTGATATTTTGATTATTTGATGATTTGCATGATCATATTATATGATAAAGTGTTTATTTTTATGTTTAAAATGTTTAAGAAACATTTAGGTATCACGTACTTTTGAATGAGACTTATTTTTATTTTTTAACAAAATTTTAGATATTCATGCTCTTGAATAAATCTTCACGGCCGTAAAAACAGTAGTCAAAACCAACAAATTCAATCATCGCTTGTTTCATGCCTTGGATCATGGTTTGATCCTGTGACAGCCTTTATTCATGCCTATGACTGTTTAGCAACACGACCGTGAAAATGCCTCTCTTCTCAAACAGTCTCATTCACGTTCTGGCTCACGATTTAAGTCACTACTTTGCCTAACCGTGAACACGATCATTCATGCCCATGAACAATTATTCATGGCTATGAATCGATTGAACTAAAAATTAAAATTCATTATTTTCTCTCACTTTCTCTTTCATCAACCGTGCAACAATCACGACTCATCAACCTCTCTGGCTAATTTCAACCTCCCAAACACCGTTTTACAGAAAATCATTGCCAAAATCAATCACCAAACACCTCAATCACTCTTTTTCTAACGTTCTATTTGAGTTTTTGGTAAAGCTTTCAACCTTAATCTCGTGTCTCCTTTCTCTCTTAAACCTTTAATCTCTTCAATGGACTCAAGGTCCAGTCAATCAAAAGGGAAGAAGAAGAGTAAGGCCCCAAAGCTCCACATGGAGTTTTTACTCAATGTCATACCCCGACATTGCCATCTGAAATATTCTTACTTCAAAAAATGGTCTCTCTTAGCCACACTTGCGAAGCCAAATCGTCATATCAGAGGTAAGGCTTAGTGCCTTGCCACACCCCCAATTGAAAGTCCTTATTGATATTTATCAACCCATTTTCCGGGAGTTGACTATGGAATTTCTCAGCACTTTGTAAGTTTCTCCTGTTAGGAAAGGCTCTTTCAGCTCTACAAGCAGGAGAAAACCCTGACCACTGTTGAATTCAGAGCAATTTTTAAGCTCCCACACGAGGGACTTGATCTATGATAATGAGGCTGGATTTCACCCTCATGACGTTTGGTCCACTTTTGGCAGTGACTGCAGCTGAGATGTCAAGAAGACTAAGAGCACACATTTGAAATCACCAGTGCTTGGCTACATTCACTGATTTCTGACCTATAACATATTTGCTCAGGGTGATAGCAACTGTAACACCCCCTCAACCCAGCAACTCTTGCCCGGATGAAGGAGTGTTACCTCTGACTTCATCGTTTAAAATATCTTTATTAAATTTTGAACACCTGAAAATCATTCATTTTTTTTATTTACCATTTATTTACTTTGCAGCATAAAAGAAAAGTCATAACATCAAAGATAAAAATACATTTTCTTTAATAACATCTTCTTTACAAAGTGTACCGTTTATTTTACCAGTACTATAAAATAAAATTTAAAACATAAATACAACAGATGTGTGATCCACGGTGGTTGATATACGCTGTTTTACTGGGTCAGGTCACCGTTAGCTTTATCTACTACTGTCTACTTATTCTTTGCTATACCTGCACGAGAGAAACTCCCACGCTAAGCTTTTGGCTTAGTGGTGCATATAAATAAGGCAATAAACTATTTTTAATGTCACATGCATTGTCATATAAAAATTTATGATCAAATCATGTAAACATACATTTCCTAATATTCTAGTATGCATAACATCAATTTATTATATCTCATTTTGTTTAACATAATCAAATCATCATTCTCATGCAAATCATGGTATTCTAGCATGTATAGACATCAAATTATATTATATTATCTCATACTTATTTATTTTATTACCACCTTATTGTATAACACTAAACCTTCTTTTTATCCATGCCACAATTCATAATTCCATTTTTATTATTCATGTCACAAATCATAATTCCAGTTTTACTTTCAATAATTCTTTTATGTCTCATAACTTCTTTATTTATGTTTTCATTTATGCCCAGGACACCTATGAACCACTGAATAGGATAACGGAGTTGCCATCCAGGCATTTAGGAGTGTCACCCGAGCAATATCATGTGCGCATATAAGTGCCAAACCCGGTGTAGATAACCGTGCCAAACTCGGCGTAGATAACCGTGCCAAACTCGGCGTAGATAATAATGTCATACTCGGCATAAATAACAGTGTCAAACCCGATGTAGATAACATTGTCAAACCCGGTGTAGATAACATTGCCAAACCCGGCATAGATAATCATACCATTAATGGATTTAATCATTTTCATCATACTCCCCCCTATTTGGCATGCCAAACTATCCTAAGTTGGTTCTAGCTAGGTGTTCTAGGGCTTATACAATTTCATTAAAATTCATAACAATTAATTTAACACTTTTCATGCATGTAATATCTCAAAATAATCACATAATCACTCAATTAAAATAATATTTACATAATATAACAAATTTCTCATCATTTTACTCATTTCATTTCTCAATTCACATGTTGCCCTGTCACTGGCAGATTCTGTTCTCTGTATTGGACCTTAATTTTGGTCCTATTCCGTTCTGAATATAGTTACATGATCTTCATACAAATTTTAGATATGGATCTTAGATTTAATATTCAACTTGAATCACTTAATTCTGAATTCTTTATCAAAAGATATGATAATATTAACACTAACTGGTCACTGATAATTCTGCCCAGAATTTTCTGGACAGATTCTAAGTCTAACCTTTATGAATTTTTTCTGGACAATTACAGACATATTCAGATATTATGGTCTAAATAAACATTGTAGCCCTATGTCTTAGCTTTCATACAAAACAAAGAACACACAAATACAATCTCCAGAACTCAAGTTATAACAATTTAAGTACTTACTACTCATTATTAACAATTCTGCCCAGAATTTCTGGACAGATTCTATGTTCGAACTTTATGAAATTTTATGGAAAATTACAGACATATTCAGGTTTTATGATCCAAATGAAAGTTATATACCTGTCTATTATCATTCAAACCCAACAAATAACATGGAAAACGGAGTTCCAGAAATTAAGTTATAATAGTTTAAGTGCACACTGCTCATCAATTTCCAGCAAAGAACATACCAACCAATCACATTCAATGTTTACCAAATTAATCCTAAGTCTAGCAAACATGCATACCCAAGATTTTTCATCACAAATAATATTAATTCAGAATCATAAACATGCCAAATAATTAAATTATGCAATTAAAAAAAATTAAAATAGGCTATTGCCTTAGATTATGCACAAACCTCTCTTTCTCTCTTTTCTTTCTCTTTATTTTTCTTTCTCCTTTCCTTTGCTCCTTTGAGCCAAATCCTTGTCACTTTGAGTTCCTAAAATTCATAAACAGATTATTAAAAATTCATAAACCTAATTTCTTCCTTTCTCCTTACTCGCTTAAGCTTTCTTAAGCATGAGAATGAGATTTTACCTTACTTTTTCTCTCTTTTCTCACTTTTTCTTTCTAAAATCAAGCTTTAGCTATGGAGGAACAAGGGAAAACGTGGTTGGTTTGAGAGAACAGAATTTTCCTCAATGAAAAATGGATAAGGAAGAGAAATAAGCAATCAAGAACAAAGTGACAAAAGTCATTAAAATGGGGGGACACCTAAGCTTCATCTAGAAGCTTTAATTAATGCCTCATTCATGCACATCACTTGGCTAATTGTTGTATGCCATTTGGTGTATTATGCTTCAAGAAATGTGGGATGCTTTGAGGAAAAGATAAAAGTCTTCTAGATGTTTAAGTGATAAAGAAGAAGAGAGGCAATTAAGAGAAAATGACAAACTTAAATAAATTATGGGACACCTAAGTCAAATTCTAGAAACTTTAATTAATGTTAAATTCATGTATGTCAATTATCTTCTTAAAATGTGACACTTGGTGTGGCTGGCCTCCATATGCATTTTATGTCCCAATTCATGCATTTAATTTATGATTATCCCCTTTAAATCCTCCAATTTTTCGGTAAATTACAAATTGACCCCTAAACTTTTCAAAATTTGCAATTTAGTCCTTTACCGAAATTTAACATATTTAAATATTTTGAACACTTTATTAGATATTTTCCATACTTAATTACCATTATTTTCATTATTTTTCGATAAAAGTCCAAATTTAGATTTCGGTCAAACCGACGAGTAGATTTAACAACTCGCGTGACTTTAGTCTAAATTAGCGGATATGACATTAACAGCTCAATTCTGAAGTTCGAATTGCTTTTGTTTGAGATGGATCGCAAGAGTGAGCCCATGAATTGCTTTTGTTCGGAAGTCCATTTCTTCCAAGCCTTCATGAGACATTCTTATCAAAGGTTATGTGACTTATTTAGCAGTAGAGCTGGGATTTCTGAACCTTAACAATCATGTATACAATATCACTTTAGCTTCTTTTAGAGACCGATTCGACATTGAGTCATTCATCAAAGTGGGAGTAGCAGTGAGAATCCATTATCAAGATGAGGTGTATTACCACTTCATCACCCCAGCAGGTGAAGTGACATGTGAGCCTGAAGACCTAGGGGAATTCAAAGTGGGACTTCAAAGGCCCCAACAGAGGAAGAGAACTTAGGTTGAGACTCCAGCTCTAACTATTCCAGATGTCCCTCCTACCAGTGAGACATCCTCGGCACCTCTGCCCAAATTGGCACAGTAGATCGCCACACTGTTGGCTCCAGGCTTTGACATGCTTCAAGAAAGCATGGACACCTTTCAGGAGTCGATTGATGTGAGGCTGGAAGGCCTCAAGGACTTCATCGAGTCTAGGATTGATTGCCTGGATAAGGAGGTAGCTCATCTTCGTAAGCAGATGTTTGGCTTCAAGCTATGACTCTTATTACCTTAGTTTTACTTTTATGTCTTAGGATCCTTAGGATCATGTTATCGTAGCACTTTTTTTGTGTCCTAAGATAATTCTAAGAAAGTCTCTTTTGTATTTACAACTCATATCTTGTAAATCTTTTTGTTAATGCAATGACATATGTCTTTTGATTCTCTATTGTCTTATATCTCTTTTTGATTGTCACAAAGGAGGAGAATAAGTAAGCATATGTTGATGTTGAATGCAATATGCATATGATGATGAATGCAATTCAATATGTTGATGTTGAATGCATTATATGACAATTATACTATGACAATATACTTTAAAATATATGTTATATATACTTGCCATATTCCTTGTATATAAAGCATAAAATGCCTTATTAACATATCATATACTTGAAATATAGCTTTCATATACTTGGCATGAATACTATGTTTATTTTGGTATGAATGTTATGTTTATTGCTTATCTCAATCTCTTTTGAAACTTCTCTTGCATCTTATATTTCTTATGATTCATGTTTATTAAGCATCATTTGAGGGGGAGATATTTTATTTTCTCTTTAGACCACATATTGCTTAATTATTTGTCACCAAAAAAATGGAGAGATTATTGAACCTTGAGGGATATTTTTACCATTTTGATGATAACAAATAATTAGGCAACAAGGTTTTTAACCACATTTGTGCTCTAAGTGTGTTAGACAAGTTATGCATTCTTAAAAGCTTGAAGCCAGTTGAAAGACAAGAATTGAAGTTCAAAATATTGAATATAAGCAAAAAGTCATGCCCATGAATCAAAAAGTCACACTCGTGGTGAAAAATCACCACCCCTGTGAAAATAGCTCTTCATGCCTATGGAAATTTTAGTCACACCCATGAAACTAGTAAGCACCAAGACTATTTATTCAAATATTTACAGTAGTGAAGTATTGGCCCAACCGTGAAGATGGATCAAGTCACACCCGTGAAGATTTTGTCACACCTGTGAATGACCATTCATTTTTAGACAGAATGAGTCACAACCAGAATCACCAATTTCATTCACAATTACAAATAACAGTCACGCCCGTGAAGACTCAGTCACGTCCATGAACCTGGAGAGAGAAACTTGTCATGTGTGAATGAAAAAATAGTTGAACGACTATTTTTGCATTAAATGCACCCCAAACGGCTATATTTGATCTAGAAGTATAAATACAACACATTTATGACTTCTACAAGTTAGAAAAATAATCAATCTTCTAATCTTGTATAACTTTGTGTATTTATTTTAATTCAATAAGTTTCATTATTTGTGATTGTAAAACCATAATTGCTCATAATTACTAAGTATTTTGGTTGATGAGTATTTTTATCTTGTAATCAATTACTCAAAAGTGAGTTTGAGTGAGTTGGGTTGTGAGTGAAACACTTGTAAGGGTTTTTTGTGTGAGCCATAAAAAATATAAAGATTTGGTTGTTGTGTTAGCCATTAAAATACAAGATTTTTTCTAGGTTAGGTGTTAGCTAATAGAGAAATACCATAATTGGGAGTGAGCTAGAAAAAAACTTCATTAACACTTCAAGTGTTAGTGAAATACCCAATCGAGATTAGGGAGAGGAGTAGAGTTTATTAATATCCGAACCTCTATAAATCTTATGTACACGATATCCCTCTTTCTTTCACCATTTATTTTTTTCAAGTAATTTTTATTTACCAACCAATTCAACCTCTCTCATTGGTTATTGTTTTGGGCAACATTACGTACATATATGGAATAAGCTCTAATTACTAATCAACCTATAAATTTTTATATACTCATCCAATTTATGTGATTATTGTTTTTCCTTAAACTAACATATACAGCTATAATATTTTTAAATTTCAAAATATTTGGAGCATCACATAATTTTTTAATTTAATTTCAAACCTTATTATGTTTCTATCCTTAGGCATTTTTGAGATACCAATTTTAATAATTTATATCTTATAACATCTATGCTTTATTATTATGAAACTTTTCAGACACTTATCCAAGACTTAAATAAACACTTTTCATGTTTACAATATTTTTTAATTATGCATTGAAGACTTTAAAACAATAGGAAATATATGACTGGTCTTACACATGAGTGACATCTAGATAAGTTTTATTGCTAATAACATAACTTATAAAATATATTGAATTTGATGGTTAGACTTTCTCTGGAATTTATTAAGATATAACTCTAAAACGTTTATATTTCGCACTTGTCTAAATTTGATCTACAAATAGTTCAAAAAAATATGACAAACTTTCTGGAGGTGCAAAGATACAAAAGAAATAGCTTTAATCAAAGGAACAACTATGCTTATTTTATCTATATCTATTTATATATAATGAATTTTACTACAAAAATTTACGGTCATATATAGGACATATAAATATACAAGTTTAATATTTATTTTTAATCAAATTAGACTTCTATGATGGTCAAAATAAATAAAAAATAGTAAGGTAATTTGTTGGAAATTGAACCAGAACCAGTTTTAGTAAAATGACTATTTATTTTCAAGTATATCAAATATTGTAAAATTGTTTTAAAGACATATATAAGACATATATCTAAAAGTTTTATATCTTAAACTTTTCCAAAATTAGTTTCTATAGTTAGCATAAATTGGTGCAATTTACTGTTTGTTTACAAACCTTCACAGCCTTAATCAAGATTAGTGACAATAAGAAATAATTACTCACCACTAAATACTTTTGTTAAACTTGTTGCTGAAAATTTTTGGAGTGAATAAGAACAAAATATGGTTGTTATGTAGTAGAAAACAAAATTGGGGAAATGGAAGTATGCAGAATGTTGATAAAATAAAGAAATGGGATGTATAATTGTGATAATGCTCCACTAATTTTTCTTCTTCATCATCATCATCTATATAAATATATATATATATATATATATATATATATATATATATATATATATATATATATATTCCCACCAGTTAAATTAAAAATACAATTTAATCATTTACTTTAATTTAATTTAATTATCTATGTCAAATTTTTATTAATTCAATCTATTCACTTTATTCCTACTTTCATGTCATCTTCAATTAGATTATAAAATAGGCATGTTCAACTTGATACAATTGTAAAATACTTGGACATGTAGCAAGTGTATATCACAGACCAAAAATTGTATATGGAATGCATGTGTTGAAGTGAATTCCACACAAAATGTATATGTTCAAACAAAATGCATGTGAAGAAAGTTTAGGACGTTATAATTCTCCCTTTCTTTTAAAAATTTTGTCCTTGAAATTTAATACATAGGAACAAGTATGGATATTGTCTTTTCATATTTTCTTTTTTTTCCCATGTTGCCTTTTTTTTATAAATGGTTTCTTCATAACACTTTAACCAAAGGAATCTCTCAGTTCCTTAACTATTTCATCTTGTATCCAATGATTTCAACTGGTTCCTCCATATAACTCATGTCATTTGCAATCTTAATGGCTTGATCCTTAAGTGCATGTGTAGGATATGATCAATATTTTCTAAGTATGCTTACATAAAACACATTATAAATTTGAGCCATCTCTAATGGTAAAGCCAACCCCAATGCCAATGGACCAGCCCTCTGAAGAATTGCATAAGACTCTATGTACCTTGGACTTAAATTACCATTTTTGCCAAATTGGATTACCTCTTTTTATAAAGACACTCATAAAAATACTTTATCACCTATTTCATATTCCATTTTCCTTATATGTTGATCAATATAACTCTTTTGTCTGTCTTATGTTATTTTTAGCTTGCTTTTGACTATCTTGATCATATCCACTATATATTGTACCTTCTCTAGCCCTTATATTGCTTTTGCTCCTTCTTCATCCTAAATGATAGGGTTTCTGTACTTTTTCTCATACAATGCCTAATATGATGCTATTTGGATAATGTTATGATATTGGTTGTTGTATGCAAACTCCACCAATGTTATATACTCATCCCAAACTCTCTTGAATTCCATAACACAAGCCCTAAACATATCTTCCAATATTTGTATAGTTCTCTCCGATTATCTGTCAATTTGTGGGTGAAAGGTTGTACTAAAATTAAGCTTAGTACCTCAAGCCTTCTACAAGCTACTCCAAAACCTAAAATTAAATCAAGAATCTCTATTTGAAATAATGGACATTAGAATACAATGCAATCTGACTATCTCTTTAACATATAATTTAGCCAGGTTCTCAAGTGAACAACCAATTTGATTGGTAGAAAATGGGCTGACTTTGTCAGTCTATCAACTATCACTTATATTGCATCATTCTTTCTTGGTGTCTTAGGAAAACCATACACAAAATCCATGGTAATTTGTTCCCATTTCCAATCTAGCACTAGCAAGGGATGTAGTTTACCCAGAAGTGCTTGGTATTCAACTTTTACCTCCTTACATGTTAAACAATTAGTCACATACTTAGAGACCTCTTTCTTCGTCCTAGGCCACCAATAGTGAGATATTAAACTATGATACATCTTGGTGGCTCTTGGATGCATAGCATATGGTGCGGAATGTGCTTCTTCCATGATCTCTTGTCTTAAACCATCAATCTCAAGCACATATATACGATTCCCTATCATCAATATCATCTTGCATATGAAAATCTATATCCTTGCCTTCTTTATCCATCTTCTCTAGTAATTGAGATTCTCTGTCTTATGTTTCCCTAATCCTATCCCTCAACACTAACCTAATCTAAAGGTTAGTTATCCATGTTCCACTGTCATGTAATTCTAATTGTGCATTTAAGACTCTCAATTATTTTAGCTCATCCCAAAGAGCCATCTGAAAGTGAGCCAATTTGCTACTAGACTTCTTGCTCAAAGCATCTGCTGCTACATTAACTCTCTTTAGATGATACTCAATAGTACAATCATAGTCTTTTAAAATTTTTACCATCTCCTATGTTTAAATTTAAGTTATTTATGTGTTAACAAATATCCTAAGCTCATATGATCAATGAAAATATTAAAAGTCTCACCATATAGATAATGTCTCCAAATATTTAATGCAAAAATAATTACAGCCAATTTTAGATCATGTATGTGATAAGGCTTTTCATATGGCCTCAACTGTTTAGAGGCATAAGCTATTACCTTACCATGTTGCATCAAAACACAACATAAGCCTCGGTAAAATGCATCATTATATACTATAAATCCTCATATCTCCTTAGGAATAGAAAGTACTAAAGTCGTAACCAATTTGTACTTGAGCTCCTCAAAGCTCTTCTGGCACTGAAGGGTCCATTGATATGACACATTCTTTCTCAAAATTTTAGAAAAAAGGTTGACAATCAAAGAAAATTCATCCACAAATCTATGGTAAAAACCAGCCAAACCCAAAAAACTATGCAACTCTAACACATTTTTCCAACTAACTCTGGCCTCAACTTTCTTTGGGTCAACCTCTATGCCTTTTCCCGATACTATATGCCCAAGTAACACAATATGGTCAAGCTAGAATTCACACTTACTCAACTTAGCATAGAACTATTTCGTCCACAGAGTTTGAAAAATTGTTCTTAAATGCATCTCATGCTCTTTTTTACTTTTAGAGTACACCAGAATGTCAACTATGAAGATAATGAAAAATCTATCCAAATAAGGCTGAAATAGCTTATTCATCAAAGCCATGAAAGTGATCGGTGCATTGGCTAATCCAAATGGAATGATTAAAAACTTGTAGCGGTCATATCTAGTACGAAATGCAGTTTTAGGAATGAATCTTAGAAAAGACTTGGGCTTCATGCAACTGATCAAACAAGTCATCAATTCTAGATAAATGATACTTATTCTTCATTGTCATTTTATTAAGTTGTTTATAGTCTAAACACAATTTCATCATCCTATCTTTTTTCTTTACAAACAACATTAGACTCCCTAAGGCGATACACTAGGCCGAATGTATCCCTTATGAAGCAGCTCTTGCAATTGATTCTTAAGTTTTTTTAACTCAATTAAAGCCATATTGTAAGGAGATATAAAAATAGGTGATACTCCTAATACCAAATCTATAGCAAACTTTGTCTCCCTATCTAGTAGCAATCCAGGCAAGTCTTTTGAAAATACATATGGAAACTCACAGACTAGTGGAATATTCTCCAACATAATATACTATGCTCTTGTGTCTATCACATAGGCTAAGAAAGCCTCACACCCTCTTTTCACCATCCTAAAAGCTTTAACTGTCGAAATCAAACATGCAAGTACTAGCTTCCTTTCTCTTTTAAACACAATCCTTGGTTTACTAGGGGACTTTTAAATTACCTCTTTAGAAAAAAAAATTCACTATAGAATGATATTTAGTCAACTAATTTATGCCTAATATAAAATCAAATTCATGCAATGACAGTAAATTCAAATCAACATGTAACTCAACACCATCAATGCACACTAAACAATTATGATATATTTGATTTACTACAATCATGGTTCCTAAAAGAGTACCAACACTTAAATCATAGCCTAAAGGCTTACTTTCCTGTTGTAATCTAGATGTCATACACAATGAAATAAAAGAGTAGGTAGATCCATGGTCAATCAAAGTATAAGCAAACATGTCAAAGATAAAGACATTACTTGTAACCATTTCAAAAGAATCTATTATCTCCTGCCTCATCATAGAAAATACTCTTTTTGTGCTAATGGTCCAAAACTTCGACTATAATGCCTCATTTTTTAGGATATATAAGTTAGATGGGTTATTGTGAGTGAGTGAATGTGGGTAGATTAAGAGGTAGAAATAATTACAAAATGTGTTTTCATGTTTGTGAATGGATGTTCACGCCCATCAAAGGGTTGTATTTCAAAACGATATAGTTTTGATGTTGTTCAAGCCAGTGAATGATATTTCATGATCGTAGTATCGTGGTTGTGTTCATGCTCATGAATGATAGTTAACAAAATTGGTGAGTAGAGCTATAATTTTCTCCTTCTTCCATGTCTTGTGCCTATAGTTATTAGTTTCCCTAAGACCCTAAACTCCTTCCTCTCATGCCAGATATCTCACCTTCATCTTCTTCTTCTTTTCTCTCCTTCCACACAAAGTTTCAAATATCAAAAGGGGTGAGATTAAGCTTGAACAAAGGGTAAAAGAGAGAGAGAGTGGTGAAGTTAACCTAAGCTTGGGTTTAAAACAGTTTGAGTTCATTTCCTAGTATAAGGATCTAAGAGAGATGTTTTCTTATTGATAGGAGCAAGAGGTAGAAGTGAGGATCAACAAAAGGCTAGGCAAGCTTGAAGTGCTTGAAGGATTTAGGCTCCATTGTTTAAGGTTAGTACATATATGCATAATAATTTCTCTTTCTTTTATGTTGCCTTATTTTATGCCATGTGATGTGCTGAAAATTTGATTAATGGCTTCTAGAACATAATTGCATGATGGTTGCATGATATAAGTGTTAGAAATTTCGTGAACATGGGTTAAGAAGTTAATAAAGTTTGAAAGTCCTTTGAGTATGATATTGTGTTTTAAATGCTTTCTTTAATGTTATGGATGAGATAACAATATGTAAATGTTATTAACATTGATAGGGGTGACTAACATTGTTCAATCTCAGAAGCCTTTGCATGATTATAATGTATGCTCTGTTTTTTATTTTGAAAATCCAGAAATTCACTCCCATGATATGGTAGTCACGTTCATGAATGATTCACATAAACACATTTCATGACCATGACAAAAGGAGTTACGCCCGTGAAATATGAACCTAAAAATGCCAAAAACGGATAGAAGTAATCACTCGATTAAGAAATGTCGTGAATGCAATATAGTCATGGTCGTGAACATTCATATCATGTTTTTTCAACTATATCTTCATCATCATCATCAATTAAATAACATAAATCATCACAAGGTTGGAAAGTAAAGCATACCTCATCATTGGAGTAATCCTCAATAGCCATGAAGCACAAATTAGCCACTTTCTTTTCTTCTTCTTTAATGAGTGATGAGGTTTCAACATTCCAAGTAGCTTTGTGACCCTTTTCTTCATCTTCTTTATTGGGCCTCCTCTTGTACTTATTAACCATGGGACACTCCGATCTAATGTGTCCCTTTTTCCCACATTCATAGCACTTGACTTCCTCCTTGCTTTTGTTTGATGATGAATTTCGATGAGGGAATTTTGAGGCTATTTGCTTGTAGTTCTTAATTGAGTCATACATATAAGTGATCAACCTCTTGATTCTCCTTGAAATAAAGTCTATTTGATCATCTCCTTTTCATCACTAAAGAGATTTTCATCTATAAGCATTGAGGTTGAAGTTTTAAGTGCTAGAGGTTTTCTTTTCTCCTTTTCTCCTTCAAGCTTTTTTTCTCTTACTAGATCCATTGCATGAGTGAGGAGTTTGCCAATAAGTTCATCAATAGAAATTACGTTCAAGTCTTCATTGGCTTCCTTAATACCTCCAACCCTTAAACCATAATCTTTCATTAGAAGACTCTTTAGAATCTTGTTATTTACATCTTCCAAATTATAATGCTTTCCAAGCTTTCTCATACCATCGAAAATAACAAAAATTCAATTGGTCATTTCGGTTATGGTCTTATTTGGCTTCATCTTAGAGAGTTCATATTCGATGACAAAAAGTTGAACCTTCTTAGACATTACTTATTTCATGCCTTCATAATAGTTTTCCAATATTTCCAAATGGAGTAAACGGTTGAGCAATGTTGGATTATAACACACTCTTCAAGTGATAGAGAGCTTATTATAATGATCATGGCTTTCTTATTTTTTCCATTAGCTCTTTTATAGGGCTAGGTCCAATCATCTCTTGGAACGATCTCATCTTCTCTATCGGCATTTCAGCATTCCTTCTTGTTGGAGGTGTTCATTCCTTTCGAACGGTGTCTCAAGCATCTACTCCCTCACTATCAAGAAAAGTTTCCATTTTGAATTTGCAATTCGCATAGTTTGCACCATCAAAGAAAGACTTGAGATTATGACACCTTAATTGGCCATAATTTGATCATTGTTAGTGCTTGTCATGCTTGAATGCTAGACTTAACTCTGATATCAATTGTTGACCAAAACAATAACCAAGTAGGGGGTTGAATTGGTTGGTAATTACAAATTTTACTTGAGGCAATTTTACTGAAGAATAATTTGTGTGAGAGAGAGAAATTTGACACACAAGATTTATAGAGATTCGGGTATTAACAAATCATACTCATCTTCCTAATATCAATTGGGTATTTCACTAACACATTAAGTATTACAAATGGATTTTTTCCTAGCTTACTCCCAACTATGATGTTTCTCTTTTGGCTAACACCTAACCCAAAAAAACGCTTGTGTTTTAATGGATAACACAAAAATCAAATCTTTATGTTTAGATGGCTCACATAAAAATCCTTACCAATATTTTACTTTACTCAAACTCACTTTTGAGTAAATGATTACAAGAATGAAACACTCACCAACCAAAAATATTAATAATTCTAAGCAATTATGGTTCTTATAAGATAATAGATAAGAATGGTGAAAGGAATTAAATGCACAAGGCTATACAAGATTAGAAAATTGAATGCACATTTTCACTTATTTTTCTAACCTTTGAAAGTCATAAATATGTTGTATTTATACTTTTCTTAATAAAAATAGTTATTTGGGATGCATTTAATGCAAAAATGACTATTCAACAACTTTTCCATTCGCGTCTAATAACTTTTTCTTTCCAGGTTCATGGGCGTGACTTAATACTCACGGGCGTGACTATTCTTCATAACCATGACTGAAGTGGTGAAGCTGGCTATGAACAGTTCTGTCCAGAAATGAGAAGTCTTTCATGGGAGTGACACATTCTTTCACAAGCGTGACTTAGTCAAGCTTCACAGATGGTCCGATGCTTCATTACCGTAAACATTTGAAAGAACAATCTTGGTGCTAACTCATTCACGAGCATTACCCATGAGTCACGGGGGTGAATTTCTCTTTTCACGGTTGTGGCGATTCTTCACCACGGGCATGACAATATTCACTGGCGTGAATATCTGCTTCATGAGCGTGAACCTTTATTGATTTTCATTCTTTTGATCTTTAAACAACTTTAATCAACTTGCTTCATGGTCTTAGGAATGTGTAACACACTTAGAACACAAAATGTGGTTAAATTCCTTTTTACCTAATTATTTGTGATCATTAAAATAACGGAAATACCCCTTAAGGTTCAACAGCTATGATGAGGCTATTACTAACATTGAATAGATATCCATATGATTGTTTTATGGCTAGGTCATCCAATGTATTTCACTACTCTAGCAAGCACCCATATGGTAACTCTAAATATCTCATGTTTATAGTTTATGAGATAAACTATTTTACCTAGTCAAGAAGTACAATATGTACTAGTATATCTGAATTAACAATGTCTCATCTTATTAGTCCTATGACTAAGGTTTATTTAAACACAATTGTACATGATAAGAATCTCATAATCTTGATCTCATAATGATTTTTTTCATATTGTGTTAATGCCAAGGATTTCGTTAGATGGTTTAAGATCTATATCAATTCATAATAATGAATATCATATAATGAAAATGCCTTTATGTGTACATCAAGTGTCCAAGGCGATTGTCTTTAAGGCACCTATCTAGCAAATTCCCACTTGCACTAAAGCTAATCGTTTTTATACATTATACCATAGGCGAATAAATGAATATCATATTTCTTTTGAGGAAATGGCTTAATGAGTGGATCAACTATATTCTTAATAGTGGGAACTCTTTCTATTTTTACATCATGCTTATCAATAATCTCTCGAATCAAATGGTAATTTCTGAGTACATATTTGGATATTTGATGAGACCATAGTTCCTTTGCTTATGCAATGGCTCTATTGTTATCACAATGCAAGGGTATTGGATCAATAATGCTAGAAACCACTCCTAACTCTGTGATTAATTTTCTTATCCAAACTGCTTATTTAGCTGCCTTAGAAGCTGCAGCGTACTATGCTTTGGTTGTGGAATTTACAATCATCTCTAATTTATAACTCTTCCAACTTACTGCTCCACTATTTAATGTGAAATATAACTTGACTAGGATTTGAAGTCATCCTTCTCAGATTGGAAGCTGTCATTCGTATTACCTTAACCTCATTTTCTACATAAACCAAAAATGCATCTTTAGTCCTTCTCAAGTACTTAAGGATATTTTTGACAACCACCTAATGGCTCTAATCGGGATCTGACTGATATTTGCTCATAACATTCAGAGTATATGATACATCACTTCCTCATCAATATAAAAGAACACCATAAAATGTTATGAATTCCCTCATAACCCAAAAAAAATACCAGTAAGTGGTAAGGTTTGAAACAGAAAAAGTTTGCTTATTCCTAATGACAATAAACAGTTCAGCCCATTCAGAATGGATTCAAAAATATATGTTACTTCTTAGTATATGGTTAATTAGAGAACATTCTTTCCTACTTGCTTACTTACCAAGCGATCCTAGATTTTTAAAGTGAAAGGGGGGGTTTTATTCCATTTCTAATTTATAATGCTAGATCCACTTTTGAAACATTGGAATTGCTCCTATTAAGGAGATGGGATTTTTTGGGTTTAAGAAGTGTCTGACTGCCCAGCCTAGAAAGGATAAGATGTTAGGTTCAATCTTTTTCATTAGGCTCCACTTTATTGACAGGATGGAAGTAACTAAGGATAATTCATAGTCGTTAGTCTGACTCGATTCATGGATTCTCATTACGTGCCTAGTACATAACATACATGATAGATCCAATAGCATATGCATATGGAATTCTACTCATATGTCTGTGTCCTTAGACATATGGACTTATAAAGCATTATCCCCTTAGTCATAAGAATGTATCCACTTTTAGACTAATTCATGTTAAACCTTTTTAGTGTCTTGTCTATATATGTAGACTAAGAAAGAACAAACAATCTTTTAGATCTATCTCTATATATCTTAATCCCCAGAATATAGGGTATTTCTCTAAGGTCTTTCATAGAGAAAGTTTTTTGAGAGTCATATATTCGACTGCTTGAAGAACTAAGACATCATTTTTTATAAGAAGTATGTCATATATATATAACACTAGGAATATGATTGCATTCTCACTAACCTTCTTGTAAACATAGGGTTCATTCATATTTTGTGAGAAATCAAACTCTTTAATTTTCTAATCAAATCGTATACATACATCTGTATGTGTTAGGTCTAATAGTTCATTAACATGTTCACCCTTTCCACTAAAAGGTTATTTTGTAATTTTTCTTAATAAACATGATTCACATGTGTCATATGATTCATAATCAAATATCCTTAAGTCATCATTCTTGTGTAACTTAGTCTTATGTTTCTCAGTTATATGGTTAAGGTGACAATGCCATAAATAAGATGATTCCAGGTTATCAAATTTTTGTCTTTTATTATTGACATTGATAATAGGATTACACATATCAAGAATATAAATTCCATTGCATAATAAACTAGTTCCATAAAGAATATCATTCTACCAAATAGAATAATTATTCCTATTTATAGTCAAATGAAAACCTTTTATGTTTAAACATGAAACAAAAATAATATTCTTAGTTAAAAGTTGAACAAAATAACAATTGGATAATTCCATATCAAACCCACTAGGGAGTGTCAATACATAAGTTCCTATAGATAATATAGTAAATCTAGCTTCATTGCCTACACATTGGTCTAACACTCATTTTTTGAGTTATTTACTATTCCTTAGGCCTTACAGATTAGTATATATGTGTAAGCCACATCGGTATCCAATATCCATGTGTTATTATTAGAAAAAATATTAACCTCAATAACAAAAATATTTGAAGTAGAAGGTGTATCCAATGTGTTATCATTCTCCTTCTTCAAAGACTCCAAATATGCCTTACAAGTTCTCTTCCAATGGCCACTCTTGCCATAATGGGAACAAGTCCCTTATAAGGCAGTCTTTTTGTCCTTCTTACTTACGCTCCCTTGGGTCTTTATGGACTTCTTATTTTTGTTGTTCTTTTTCTTAGAATAACTTGTAGAGTCCACCAGCATCAACATTTTTTGTTATTTCTTGATAAAAAGCTCGATTGTCTTGAGCATGTTGATGAACTCAGAGATCAAAGCACATATCTTGTTTATCTAATAGTTTAGCATGAAGTGTGAATAATTATCAAGCAAACTTTGGATAATTAAATCTATACTGAATTCATAATCCATCACGAACTCCAATGAGGCCAACCTCTTAATATACCCATTCATCTTCAATGCATGTTGCATTAGAGATGTCTCCTCTAACATCTTAGAGTGAAAAGCATCTTGGATATTTTATGTTGCTCAAAACGAGCTTGCTCATTAAACAACTCGCTTAGATGATACACAATGGTATTAGCATCCATATTTTCATGTTACTTTTAAAGCTCAGGTGACATAGAAGCATGTATAATACAATCCTCCAACTCACTATCATCTAAGTACTTCTTATATACCAATTGTTCTTCAACAAAAGCATTTTCAATAAGAGGGGAGGGAAGTGCCTCTTTTAAGACATAGACTATCTTTTCAGCCTTGAGAACAATTCTCAAATTTCTAAACTGGTTAAGGAATTTTAGGCCAATTAACTTGTTTGACTCAAGAATTGAGCGTATGTTCACATAAGATGATATGTTCTAACAACCTAGATGTAAAGAAAGATTATGTTAGAATATGTATATGTATGCATGATTATTAAGTCTTTAATAAATACCATTATTACTTCCACTATTTTATTGCGAACTCATAGCCCTCACTATGAATCAGAAAGAATTCATTCAAAGCTTTCCTAGTGGGTTAGTATCCAACATCACTAAGAATGGCCTTGGTTTTCCCAACATCAACCTTAGGTTGATTAGTAGATATCTCATATCAATTGCATCTTTTTATGCAACTATTGAATCATTGAGCTATCAACTCTTGATGTATACACATCTCATGTACATTGGCCTAGTACTGCCTCTAATTCGTATTAATCTTGGGTGTGCCCAACAATTTCATTTCTATTGTTTGAACATATTCTTGTAGAGAAGGTTTGGGTATGCCCAACAACCCAAATTCTAAAAGAAATTTAATTTTTTTAATATTAATGGAAGACTTTGGCCTTAATATAATTTACAGGAGATTTTCTTTATTTAATTCTTATCATGTTGGCATGCATTTTATATCCATATATCACAATCTAGATATATAAGATAATTACACTAATTATATGGTCATGATTATGGATAAATCTACATCAATCCTTCAAGTCATAAAAGGATTGATTATGTCTCATCTAGGTAGATGCATGAAATTACAATATTAATTAGAAAATAATTTTCTATTATAATGCTCCTTATTTTCAGTGTCACCTCATTTGCATTTCAATTATATCTTAATCCTATGTAATTTAATTATATAATTTTTTCATAAGACAACCTTAAGTTACATTTGAGAGGATTGAGATGAGAAGAGAAATACAATAAAATATAAGAGAAGGCAAAGACTCGTAGGCCATATTTACTAAAAATAAAATTTCATGCATGATCAATCATATTGCTCAAGTCCATAATCATATCATCATACCATTCTATCTACCCCCTAATGAATGATAATCTAGAAAACAAAATTTTAGGTTCATTTTTCAAAACGTAATTTCAACTCTAGAACCATGCTGTGAACATTTTGGCCCTTAATGAAATTCATTATATATTCATCATTTAATCTCACTAAATGAACATATGAACATTTATAAATACTTTATAAAATGGAATTATACAAATTTAGGCAAATATTTGATCTAATAAAAAAGTTTCCTAAAATTACCTACTTAGACAATTAGTTTACTTCCCATTTGATACACATAATTTTTAAATTTGGATTTAATTATTTAATCTCATTAAATATCAAATTAAAGTATGACTAATATTTAATTATCAATTAAATTACCTTAATTATTTTGATGTCCAAAAATTAAACAATCCCAAATACAATTACATGTCAAATTCTAGTCACACTAGGAATAGAAAACACCTTTCTAATTCAATTCAAAACCAATTTCAAAAGTTTCAGATTTAATTCTCATCAAAATAAGCACCTCATCATTAGTTTGAGCTAGTTAAATCAATCCATTAGACATTCTAAATCCATCATCAGTTCAACTGATTACACAAAGTTGCTAAAATTGAATCATACATGATATATAATTTACAAGAAATTTTATACATGAATTTAATTTGGTTTTATCATGAATTTTACATCAAAATGACTTCATTTATATCTCATAAAACATATAATCAAGGTGTTGGTAATGAAAATACATTATATCAAATCATATAAATGCAAGCAGCCCCACCACATGGAAAGGTTTATGCATTGGTTTCAAGATTATTTGTACCATGACAAAAAAAAATTATATCATGTTAGGTGTTGTCCAGATCTTAAAATGTATTTTAGATATGTTAAAAACATGTTTGAATAATCATATTAATAAACAAAATCGAACAGCCCCTTGAAACAACCAATTTAGCCATCCTAGTATTCACATAACCCATAATTTTTATCAACCTTATATAACTTCGAATTTCACATATAAATCATATTTAAATCACACTTTTATCACTAAATACATTTAATATCATCACATTAACATGTGATTAACTTATCAAATAAAACCTATAGCTAAAACAAGTCTTCAAAAATGAAAAGGGAATCCAAATTGGTCTTTTCAACCAATCTCATTGATTCATCAATTCGATCCAAAATTGATTTATAGGAAGGCTCTGATAATATTGTTAGATTTTAGATCATATATCTCATATATATAGCAGTGGAATTCAAAATTTTATTTAACCCAAAACCCATATCTAATTAAAAATTGGATAGAAACCATCATATGGATAAAAATGATTACCTTTTAATCTATCAACACTTGATTTATGAGTTTTTATTCTTATTAGATTATAACAAATCACAAAAATCCAAAGATAGGATTTTCTTTAAGAGTATCCATGCAAAGAATGAAGAAGAAAACCTTAAAGGGAATGAGTTGTTGATGATCCAAAGTGTTAGCAATTGAAGATTAATTTTGAGAAAGATGACAGAATGTGGGAGAGATAACTCTTATATCTCTTTATGGATGCTAATGCAAAATAACCCTTAAGAAGGCTATTTATATGTCATTTAATCTTATATAAGATTAGGGACAATAAATCCCTAAATCAACCATCCAACCTAAAGTAGGTATGCCTACACCGTCACAATTCACGACTGCAAAACACCCTTTCGCAATTGCAAATTGTCCGGAGTCCACAACCTTTAAATAAGGTTGAGCAAATTGTGATCATGACAACACTTACTAGACCGCAATAACACTTGCATAATCAAGAACAATTCGCAATCGAGACAACAAATGCACGACGGCGAATCTGTACGGCTTAAGTTTTTCTCTCTCTTCTTTTGGATCTAATCCAATGCTCATTTCACAATTCCTTCAAACCTTTTATATGTGTACCCTATTAGGTTCTAGTTATATTGACATCTCAAATCATTATATGATTCTGATCAAATCATTAGCGATATCTAGTAACATATCATGAACATAACTAGAAAGTCAGTTGTTTGACTATAAACCCTTCCATAGACAATTATTATGCAACTCGTCATTTCACCACATTATACCTCATTTGGTTCAAAATATGGACCATGTGTCAATTCTCACTACATCGACTACGTCACATATAGTTCAAATGATATCAGTTCTTGTTTATAAGACTCATTACTCTATTAGATATGTCATTGAAGACTATTTTCAAGACATGTCCTTCTCGGTTAAGGATTTATAAGTAATGATCTCCAACAAGAGGCCATAGGTATACTCTTTTTCTATCATGAGAGGTGAATCCTCTGTTGACTACTCAAAAATCTTCAAATACCTAATGTTATACCCAATCACAACACTATGAACGTCATTTGTGAGGCAATAAAGAATGGAGTCAAAGTATAGGATTCAGTATCTAAGATAATCTTGAGTATCACAAGTTTAAGGATACTTACAGGATTGCTATGATGAAACTATCACTGATATTGAAAGATATTTATATGATTGTCTTATGGCTAAGTCATCTAATGTACTTGACTACTCTAGCAAGCATCGACATGTTAACTCTAAACATCTCATGTTTATAATTTATGAGATCAACAATTTGATTTAGTCAAGAAGTACAACATGTGCTAGTCTGTCTAGTTTAATAATGTCCCGTGTTAATCCTATGACAATGGATCATTTAGATATAAATACAATTGTATATGATAAGAATCTCATCATTGTGATCTCATAATGATTTTTTTCATGTTGTGTTATATACCAAAGACTTCACTAGATGGTTTAAAATTTATATCAGTTCATAATAATGAGTATCATATAATGAAAATGTCTATATTGAATAATAAATGTGTACATCAAGTGTATGAGGCAATTGCCTTTAAGGCACCTCTTTAACATAAATAACACAGATTCATTCATTAGAAACTTCAGGTTCATCATAACTGAACAGATGGTTCATCATGCAGAATTTACAGGTTCATCATTTAGAAGTTACTGGTTCATCATATTGAGGGTGAATGTTCATCATTTATAAGTTACAAGTGCATCATTTATAAGTTACAGGTTCGTCTTTTATAAGTTACAGGTTTATCATGTAGTAGCTGCAGGTTCTTCTTGTAGAAGCTACATGTTCATTATGTAAAATTTATAAGTTCATCATTTAGAGCTTACATATTCATTATTTAGAACTTACAGATTTATCATTCAGAGCTTACAAGTTCATCATTTAGAAGTTACAAGTTTATCATGTAGAAGCTACAAGATCATGTAGAAGTTACAGGTTCATTATGTAGAATTTATAGGTTCATCGTATAGATATTACAGATGCATCATATCTAGCCTTAAGTTTCATCATTTATAACTTACAGGTTCATCATTTATAACTTACAGGTGCATCATCTATAAAATACCGGTTCATCATTTAGTAATTAAAGGTTCATCAATTAGTACTTAAAGATTCATCATTTAGAACTTTGAAGTTTATCATTTAGAACCTAGAGGTTCATTATTTAGAACTTATATGTTCATCATTTAGAACTTAAAATTTTATTATTTAGAAGTTACAAGTTCATTGTTTAGTGGTTATGAGTTCAGCGTTTGAGGTTAGAGGTTCATCATTTAGATGACTTACCTAGGTTACCTCTGGAGAGAGAGGTAGAATTTACTATTGATCTTGTTCCAGGAACTATGCCTATATCAAAGACACCATACAGAATGGCCCCATCAGAGATGAAAGAACTTAAGACATAATTGCAAGAACTCCTTGATAAGGGTTTCATTAGACCAAGTACATCACCATGGGGTGCACCAGTATTATTTGTAAAAAAGAAGGATGGATCTTTGAGGCTATGTATCGATTATCGATAGTTGAATAAGGTGACCATCAATAACAAGTGCCCATTACTGCGGATTGATGATCTCTTTGACCAACTGAAAGGTGCAGGAGTATTTTCCAAGATAGATTTGAGATTTGGTTATCATCAATTAAGGGTGAAGACAGAGGATATTGCTAAAACTGCATTCAGAACCAGATATGGTCATTATGAGTTTTTGGTTATGCCATTTGGGCTGACCAATGCTCCAGCAGCATTTATGGATCTTATGAATAGAATCTTCAGGCCACATCTTGATCAATTTGTTGTCGTTTTCACTGATGATATTTTGGTGTATTCTAAAGATTCAGAAGAACATGAAAAGCATTTGAGAATAGCTTTGCAGACTCTCAGAGAATATAAGTTTTATGTCAAACTCTCAAAATGTGAGTTTTGGTTAAAGGATGTGACATTTTTAGGACACATTATCTCTGCAGAAGGTATTAAAGTGGATTCTAGCAAAGTTGAGGCAATTGTGAGTTGGAAACCTCCATGGAATGTGACCGAGGTCAGAAGTTTCTTGGGTTTAGCTAGATATAATCGGAGATTTTTCAAGGGTTTTGCAATGATGACTTCTCCTTTAACAAGACTATTGAGAAAGGACGTTAAATTTGAGTGGATAGATAAGTGTCAAGCTAGTTTTGATAAGCTCAAAAGTATGCTCACTAAGGCCCCTGTTTTGACACAACTAATTCCTAATAAGGAGTATGTCATTTATAGTGATGCTTATCATAATGGATTGGGTTGTGTATTAATGCAAGATGGAAAGGTGGTTGCTTATGCTTCTAGACAGTTAAAGTCGCATGAGAAGAATTATCTTACCCATGATTTGGAGTTGGCAACTATAGTTTTTGCATTGAAGATTTGGCGCCATTATTTATATGGGGAGAAGTATTTTATTTACACAGATCACAAGAGTTTAAAATATCTTTCCTCATAGAAAGAATTGAATTTGAGGCAGAGAAGATGGCTATAACTAATAAAGAATTATAATTATGTGATTGACTATAATTTAGGCAAAGCTAATGTAGTAGCAGATGCTTTAAGCAGAAAGATGGTGGCAGAGTTGCACCTTCAACCCACTCTTATGCAGGAAATCAAGGATGCAAAAAGACAAGATAGAAAGCTAATTGAATTAGCTGAGTTGATCTCTAAGGGGGAGAGACTTGGATTCACTATGGACTTAGATGGTGGATTGTTCTATCAAGACAGATTATGTGTGCCTAGTGTAGAAGATCTTAGACAGAGGATTCTTAGAGAGGCCCATGAAAGTAAATATGCTATGCATTTAGGGAGTACCAAAATGTACCAAGAGTTGAAGAGCAGATACTGGTGGGCAAGTATGAAAAAGGACATCACATAGTACATTTCAAAAATGTTTGACTTGTCAGCGGGTCAAGGCGGAACATCAAGTACCTTCAGGGTTGCTACATCCAATTTCTATTCCAGAATGGAAGTGGGAACGGATCACTATGGATTTTGTGACTGGATTTCCTTTGATTCTAAAGAAACATGATACTGTATGGGTCATAGTGGATAGATTTACAAAGTCAACACATTTCTTACCTATCAGAAAGGACTATCCATTAAATAAATTGGGAGAAATTTATATGAATGAAGTTGTACGACTTCATGGAGTGCTTGTTTCTATTGTGTTTGATAGAGATCCCCATTTCATATCTCAATTTTGGGGTAGTCTACAATGAGCTCTAGGTACTAAGCTCAATTTCAGCACGACTTTTCATCCGCAGACAGATGGATATTCAAAAAGAGTCATTCAGATTCTAGAAGATATGATGAGAAGTTGTGTCATCGAATTTAAAGGTAGTTGGGACAAATATCTTCCTTTAGTGGAATTCGCCTATAATAACAGTTATCAGTCTAGTATCCAGATGGCTCCATATGAGGCACTTTATGGTAGGAAGTGTCGAACACCTATATGTTGGACATAGCTCAGCGAGAGGAAACTTATGGGACCAAACCTAGTGCAAGAGACAAAATAAAAAGTGAAAGTCATTCGTGAAAGACTTAAAACAGCTACAGATAGTCAAAAATCATATGCTGACCTCAAGAGACGGGACATTGAATATGCAGTGGGTGATAAAGTTTTTCTTAAAGTATCTCCCTCGAAGAAAGTTTTGCGATTTGGAAAGAAAGGCAAGTTAAGTCCAAGGTTCATCGAACCTTATGAAATATTAGAAAGAGTTGGACCTGTTGCTTATAGACTCGTTCTACCACCGGAGATGAGTCAAATACACGATGTCTTCCATGTCTCAATGTTAAGACGATATAAATCATATCCTAATTACATCATACCTGCTGAAAGCAATCAGATGAGACAAGATTTAACATATGAAGAAGAACCAGTCCAAATTTTAGCAAGAGAAATTAAAGAACTGAGAAACAAGCGAGTACCATTAGTGAAAGTACTATGGATGAATCATGCAATCGAAGAAGCAACATGGGAAAGCGAGGAGGTGATGAAAGCTCAATAACCTCACCTGTTTAGTGACGATGCATAGGTATGTTTTCAAGGACGAAACATCTTAAGAGGGAGAGAATTGTAACACCCACTAATTATAGTTTAATTTGAATAATTTAGACCACATAATTAAATTGTATTTTTGGTTAAATAAAATTAAAGATATTAGATATAAAGAAATGTGTGATGATGATGATGATGATGATGATGATGATAATAATAATAATAATAATAATAATAATAATAATAATAATAATAATAATAATAATAATAATAATAATAATAATAATAATAAGAAAATTAAAAAAAAAAAGCAAAAATGGGAAAAAGGGACTGAAGGCATTTTTGGCCATTTCTTCTCTTTTCTCCTTCTCCTTCTTCTTCATCCCTTTTCCTTCCTCCATATCCCAGATCAAATTACTCATCATTTTCTTCAATATTTACATCAAAAATAAGTCCAAATAAATCTGATCTTGGTAAGAAATATCTTCCCCATGATTATTGTGTTATTAGAACTCTTTAGGTTATATTTTTACAGGATATTGAACTCTATTTTTGATTATCTTGTAAATCGAATTTGGGGATTTGTTAAATATAAAAGTTGTTCATCTATGTCTTGAGTATCTCTATGCCAAATTTTATTGAATGATTTTGAGTATATGAATAGATATAATTATTGGAGTGAAACTGGTTCAGGAAGACGTATCAACCAAATAACCTATGGTTTTTGTAAACATTGATTATTTTAGTGGCTTAATCTGAGATTTTGTAAAACATAAAAATTATAGGTATATATGTTATTGAGGTCTCTGCAAACTTTTGTATAAATTTCTCTTGTGTAGGTTGATTTATTCTAAAATGAACTATGATTGTTCCTTGATTGAGATAGTTTCATATACCTGTGCAGTTCCAATAACTTCGTCCTTATATTTCACCTATTTTTAGATCGAATTAGCCAAAGTGCAAAAAATAAAAGTTTTAATCCTATTTCTTATCTAAAGTTATGTGAAAATTTTACCTTAAACTGTCATGTATTATGTGGGTTATGAGCTGAACAATTAAACTGGTCGGGTTGATACTCTATATTGAACTAGTTATATATCCTCCAATATATGAGAATCTTAGAGACCGAATCTAAAAATGA
The DNA here is from genome assembly GCA_023653625.1 of Triadica sebifera. NCBI lineage: Eukaryota > Viridiplantae > Streptophyta > Magnoliopsida > Malpighiales > Euphorbiaceae > Triadica > Triadica sebifera. The sequence continues at coordinate 23,705,702 of CM042898.1, read as the reverse complement.
GTTAAACATGAAAAATGTTCCACATTAACTTATATAACTGTATAAAAATATTTAGAATAATGGAAGCTACACATTGAAATATATGAATTTTTGAATTGAGTACCTTGAAACTGCCTAAGGGCAGAAAATAGGGTAATATTTAAAATTATACCAAAAATTATGTAAAAGTTATAAAATTCTAAAATTTTAGTATATTTTAGTTTTACATGTTATATTTAATCATGATGAAGAATCATATAAATTGGATAAGTGTAGAAAAAGTTATTAATCTAACAGTCCTTAGAGGTCTTGTTCTAGCTTAATAGAAATTCTAGTTATTTATTTAAATTATATTAAGAATAAATATTTTATCAAGCTATTAATTAATTATATTTTTAAATTAGGATTTCAAGAAGAAGAAGACCAACAAAAGTGAAAAGACCTGAACTTATATTTTGAAAAAGGAAACTACTATGAAAGTTTGTACATATATGTATTTCGTTTTACCCTTATGCATGATTGTGTGTGCATGACATAAATTACATGTCACAATGATAAAATTATATATTATGACATGTTTTAATGTTGTAGGAATGTTATTAACTATGAACTTAACATTGTGTTAATATTTGATAAAATATCATGTTATTACATGGTTTGAAATAAATTGTGAATATATGATTCTGTTAATATGAAATAATGGTATTAATTGCCCATTTCTCTACCTGAGAACTAACATAGGATAAATGGTGCACCATTAAGGGGGGAATTACGGTACCGATATGGATATGATTTAGGGACAGGGTGGTCAGACCCCTGATCCTGATTACACACAGATGACATAATTATATTCAGTCAAGATGGCTTAAGCTCCGCGAGCACCCTTGACTTGAGATTATGGTGAGTAGGGTGGCTTAAGCTCCGTAAGTGCCCCTATTTCACACCCCATATCCGGAGAGTCCGGGAATGAGATTTGGGTTGATACTAATTAAAGACTTTGGAATGAAATGTGGAAATTATATTATTGACATAAGTGATTAAGAAATGAAATGCTTACATGAGGTAGTGAGAACTTAATTATTGAATATGATTATTATGCTTATGTTGTTATGTAATGTGGTTATTTCTTTTATATGAAATAAAAATTCAATGTATCGTGAATTATTTGCGACATGCACTTGTGTGACTGCTTGGAAAAAACTTAATACCTATATGTACAACTAAGCTAGAGATAGCTTAGCGTGAGTTCTTCTCACACGGGAATTGGAAATATAGACGGTAGGAGGTGAAGTGGTCAGGAAGGAAATCCAAGCCTATATCAGCAGAGACACAAGAAGCATAGTTAGAGGGTTAGTTATTTATTATTATTTTTCTTTTTAGTTTGACTATGCATATGGTGTGGTAGACATGTCTCATATATTAATATTGTGTATGTAAATAATTATGTAGCATAATCGGGTGCCATATGTATATGCAATATAAGGATATATATATATATATATATATATATATATATATATATATATATATATATATATATATATATATATATATTGTTAATTAAAACAACTTGCCTAAACCAATATAAATAAATAGATTAAGTTATTTAAAATAAAAAAAATTCAATTCGAGCAGATTATCGATTTAAGCTTATGGCATCCTTCTTATATATGTAGGATTATTCCTAATATATAATTGGGGCATCACAAAACTTTTCTTTATTTTGTGTCTTTTCTTTATTTCTTCTTTACTTTAAACTTCAATTATCTACTCACAAACCAACCATACACATTCCTCATGTAACCACCATAGCCACACCTCAATTTTGGAGAGAGAAAGTAAAAGAAAATCAACCAAAAGAAGAAAAGAAAAAAAAAACGAAAGAAGGAAATTTGGCCAACATTAAGGTGAGCTCTTCCATTTCCTTTGATTTTCTCCATAATATGAGACTTTATTTGATGTTGATTGAGATTGGAATTGAAAAAAAAAAGGATTTAATTTGATGATGTATTGAGTAAGAGTTATTAGTGTTTGTGATGTTGGCAATTTTTAAAGGAAAGTCGTAATTAAATCTCTAATTATTTAGAATGAGTGTTTTCATGACCTAAAGCTTAAAGAAATATGACAAAAACTGAAGGAGGGACTGCCATGATAGGGGTATTAGGGAAAAATTAAATTGACCCAAAGGAGAAGCAATTGATGGTGAAAAGGTAATGAATTAAGTGTTATTTTGAAGAAAATAATTAAAAAGCCCAAGTGATCCATTTTGTGCAGCCTTGACTTAAAAAAAAGGGAAGTTTAACCTTAATAAATTTTGGTCAAAATAAGGTTTGTGCTTATTTGGCAAACACTTGACATGTCAGATAAATGTGTTGTTTGATTGTTAATGCATTATGTGTGTGATGTTGTGTGATTTTAAATTGCTGAAAATGTATATTTTATTTGACTACATGAATAATAATAATAATAATAATAATAATAATAATAATAATAACAAGGCCCTAGAACACTTAACATAAAATTAAAGTCTTGGATAGATTGACACACCAAGAAAGGGTATAAAAAATATTATATGAGTTCTAAAATATGCATTGAGTGACAATATTAAGTAGGCACTAATTTGAGCCAAGTTGATTATATGTAGACACTACTTTCTGCCGAATTGGCCAAAACTATCATGTAGGCATTATACACCAAGTTATTTTCAAATAATTTATAAGCACAATTGATGACATTGGATGACAAATAAATCGTGATATCCTACTAGTAGTTCCTGTTATAGGTGTTAAGGGCACTCAATGAAAGAAAATAAGATAAAAAGAAAATGTTAAAATTTAGTTTTTTATTAAAAATATAAATAACTAAAATAAAAATAAAAATAATATTAACAATTAAGATGGTAAATGACTAATTAAGATATATATATATATATATATATATGTTAAGTTGTGATTTGTATTAATTACTCTTATGATATAACTAGACATTATTATGGCTAAGTGCTAGATAATCTTATATTTATTTTGAATTGAAAAGTAAAATGTGCAATGTGCATGTTTCCTTATTAAATTAAAGATATTATGAAGTATGCATGTGTATATATATATATATATATAAGTACTTTATACATGCTAGTAGTTTAGCGTGTGTGGTTTTTCTCACGTGCAAATATTTAAGAAAAGTAGATAAATATTGTAGCTGCTAGAAAGAGGTGAATCCCATATAGTACATAGCAATATTGAAAGTTCTTTCTAAGATGGTACAAAAAAGTTTGCAACATAAATAAATGAGTTTTATTATCATGTTGTGTGATGTTCTTATTTTTTTGGGATTGTAAATTAAATATTAAAAGTATAGTTGTAACACCCAATTTTTAGGGTCGATAAGTTAGGTGAGTTGTTATGAGTGAGTGTGAGTAGTTTGAGAAGTTAGAAATAACTAGAAGGATATTTTCATACCCATGAGAGTGTTATGTTTTAAAACAATATAATTTTGAAGGATGTTTATGCCCGTGAACGATGGTTAACAAAGTTGGTGAACAGATTCCGCAATTTTCTCTCTTTTCCATACCTTCTTTTGCTACCTATAGCCACCTTATGTTCCTTAAAATCTTTCCTCTCAAACCATACCTCTTTCTTTCATCATTTTCTTATTCTTTTCTCTCTTTTCACCAAGTTTTCAAAGATCACAAAGGGGCAAATAAGTGAGAGAGTGAGATGAAACCTAAGCTTTGGGTTTGGAGAGATTGGTGTTCATTTTTCTAGATATCAAAAAGCTCATAGGACATTTTTCTTGTTGATAGGAGCTAGAGGTAGAAGTGAGGATCAACCAAGAGCTAGGAAATCTTGAAGATCTTGAATGATTTAGGTTCCATTTTCAAAAGTTAATGCATATATGCATATTAATTCTCCCTTATTGTATGTTGTTATGTTCTATGCTATGAAAACATGATATAGGATATATATGTGCTTCTAGAATGTATCTACATGATATTGCTATGTTATAATTGTTAGAAATGCTATGAAAATAGGTTATGTTGTTGATGATGTTTGAGAGAAATTTTTGACATGATTTATGTTTTTTTTAGTTAAATGATGTTAAGAACATGTTGTTAGCATCATAGGTTGTGGAATATTGATAGGTGTAATTGACATTGGTCAATCTTAGAGACCTTTGCATGTGGCTTTGTTATGTTCTGTTTTTGGTTCTAGAAAACCTAGAACTCATGCTCATGATGAAGTTGCCATGTCCGTGAATGTTGCATGTAGACACATTTCACACCCATGACAAAAAGAGTCATGCCTCTGAAATATTAACCCAGAAATGCATAGAATGGGTAAAAGCTTTCATGTGAACAGTCACAGTTTGGTTTACGGGTAAGGAGTACTTGTGAATGTCCTTTTACGACCATGAATATATAGTTCATGCTCGTGAACCATGTTATTTTTGCATATACAATTTATGATTTATGATTAAGATGCAATGGATTGTTTTAAGTTACATATGGAGAATGATATAGTGATAAATGGTATATATGATGATTCATAATTAATAATATGATAATGTTATGTGTTTGTGAATATGAAGTTGATCATGGTTACATAAGGATAAGAAAATAAGTTATAAGAACTGGAAATGCCCTTTTCTCTAATATAGGATCTGGCCTAGGATATATGACATGTCATTGAAAGATTTACAGCACCATATAATATTCTTTATATGAGTTCTTGGTAGCTGAAAGTCATATTAGAGTGCCTTTAGTCCTCAATTTTATGCAATTTTAAGTACAAAATGGCTGAAGCTTGAAGAGTGCCCTTGATTATGTTTTTATTCAGTCAAGATAGGTTAAGCTTAGAGAATGCCCTTAACTTAAGAAGTTCGGACAAGCACTCTTATAGTTAATGGATAGAGAGTCTGAAGCTCGAGTTCGAGCGCACCTATTCTACAACCCGAATTTGGATAGTCCAACTTAGAGTTTTGGGCAAGGAAATGAACCAACAGAAACTAGATTAAGGAAACGGTAAACAAATAATGGTAATTATGAGATAATATAAGGTAAGGATTCAATAAACTGATTATATGAGAATGATTGCTATGTTTAATGTTGATGAGAGATATGGTGATTATATTTTCATACATTAGGATAATAGTTATGATATTATAACATGAACATGCATAATGTGTCATGCTATGATTTGTATGGTTGTATGCCTGAGTTTTTATACCTATATGTACTACTAAGCTTTTAGTGTGTGGATTTTCTACATGTAGGGTCGCAGTCTAAGTGATAGCAGGTGTTGACTTGAATTGAAGAAGTATATATTTTGAGAGTCAGTAATACATGTCATCTTCATTCTTTTTGTACATGATATAATTTTGGGGTTTATATTTTTGTATAAGCTTAATATTAAAGAACATGTATTTATATAAAAATTATTATTTTGTAAACAGTGGGCCAGTTGAGACCAACTTTATATATATAAAAAGGGATCCTTAGGGATCAAAGTTATGCATTGATGTATATTTTTGTTTTATATTAAGTTTTACTTAGGTATTATGATTTGAAATAAGGTTTAATAAAAGAAAGAAAAAGAGTTTTTATCTGCATAGATTTTTCTAAAACAGTTATCCGATAGCATTTGACTGTTTGATTGAGATTTAATCTTGATTAGCTGGGAGAGTGTTACAGTACCCTTATATATAAACTTTTTACATGTGATTGGATCATTTAATTATGATTACACCTATGAAGGTATTTACCAATATTTGTATATAACAATCTAAAATAATTAATAAAGAGAGAGTTAACATTCTTTTACTTTGTTATTAATAGTAAGGTAAAGGGATGTTATGTTTGTTAGTATCCGAGCCAAGTTCTTAGGAGTACTTTTTGGAGCAGTTCAAGGAGAAATACATACCACCTATCTACCTAGATGATAAGAAAAGAGAGTTTTGTGCAAAGGAACATGTCAGTTACATAGTATAAGAGAAAATTTGTGCATCTAAGCAAATATGCAAGTGGTATTCTGATTAGTAAAGCTAATCATTATAAATAGTTTAAGGATGGGTTGAAGGATCCTATCAAGTTGTAGGTTTCAGCTCTACGACTCATGCACCTCCCTAACTTTATAACATCTGCAATAATAGTTGAGAGAATGTTATCCACATAATAGATGACACAAGATTGAAGTATGATGCAGTCCAATGCTAGTTCATCTAGTAGTAAGAGGGTCAGGTTAACTTAGAGTCAATTTGAGACATGAAGTGTTGATAGGACTTCTACTTTTAGGCGAAAAAGTAGTACTTGGCTCTAGAAAATTGACTCCTAATATTTGTTAGCATTGTTATAGATATCATATTGGAGAGTCCTTGCAATATGGTGTTACTGATCACAAGTAAAAAAATTATCTATGATGGGCTACTGGTAGGGGTTCAAGCAACACAACATCAATTCAAACAGAAGGTTTAAGACATGGGATAGGCAGAGGTCATGGTCAGGTTAGAAGTGGCCGAGCTAGGCCTAATCAGGGAATATCATAAACAATTGATAGACCTAAGAGAAATTGAGTAACAGTCCATACTTATACAATGAGAGGTTGTGAAGAGCAAAATGCCCCATATGTGATTATTGGTAAATTTTTTCTCTTTGATACTGATTTTTTTTCACTTTGATTGATCTAGGCTCTACACATTCATATCTATGCACATCACACTCTAGTCAGGGCAACATGATAGCAGAAAAATTAGATTATGATATATTGGTAACAAATCATTTAGGCCAAAATATAAGGGTTAGTTGGATGTATAGAAATAATCCAATGAAAATTCAAGGCAGAGAATTCCAGTTGATCCAATTGAATTAACCTTTCATAAATTTGATGTTATCTTGGAAATGGATTGGTTAACTCAACATTGGGTAATATTTTATTATCGATCCAGGATAGTGACATTTAGAATTCCAGGGCAGGAGACATTATTGTTCAGGGTGAGAATTGGCCATAATTAACTAATATCATTTTTTCTACAAAAGTCATAAAACTCATGTAGTAGATGTCAGAAAGGGGAGTCCAAATCTCTAGGACATACCTATAGTATATGAATTTATAGATATTTTCCCTAATGATTTCTCGAGATTACCACTAGACAGGAAAATAGAGTTTGCCATAGATGTTATTCCAGGCACAACTCTAATATCTATTATTCCCTACAGAATGACACCCACAGAATTGAGGGAATTGAAGGTGCAGTTAAAAGAACTATTGGATAAAGGGTTTATTAAACCCAGTGTGTCACCTTAGGGTGCTCCACTGTTATTCATAAAAAAATAAAGATGATATCTTGCAGCTCTATATTGATTATCGGTAATTGAATATATTGAAGATCAAGAATAAATATCCATTGCTCAAAATAAATGATTTGTTTAATCAATTAAAAGGAGTAAAGTTATTATCTAAAATTGATTTCATATCAAGGTATCTTCAATTGAAAACTAAGGAGTACTATGTTCCCAAAACAACATTCAAGACTCGTTATAGTCATTACAAGTTTCTAGTTATGCCATTTGGTCTGACTAATACCCCAATAACTTTTATGAATATGAATTTTAGACCTTATTTAGATTAGTTTATGGTGGTATTTATTGATGATATTCTAATGTACTCCAAAAGTAAATAGGAGGATGATCAACATATTCAAATAGTGTTTCAAACATTGAGGGATAAGCAATTATATGCAAAGTTATCAAAAGTGCCTTTTGGTTGAATGAGGTAGCTTTTCTGGGTATCGTGTCAATAAAAGGAATTAAAGTTGATCCTATTAAGGTAGAGGCAATCCTTATTTGGAAACCGTCTCAAAATATGATATAAGTGAAATTTTTCTTAGCTTTGTAGGATATTATAGAAGATTTATGAAGGGATTTTCGATAATAGCCTCTCCATTGTCAAAGTTGCAGGAAAGAAACTAAACTTCAGTGGACAGATCGATGTCAAGCTAGCTTCAATAAGTTGAAGACAATGTTAATAGAGCCACCCACTTTGACATAACCTACTCCAAAATAGGATTATATGGTATATAATGATGTCTCATATAATGGGTTAGGCTGCATATTAATACAAGAGTGTAAAGTGGTTACATATTCCTCTAGGCAATTAAAGCCACATGAGAAAAATTATTCTATACATTATTTGAAACTAATAATTATTGTATTCCCTTTGAAAATATGGCAGCACTATTTGTATGATGAAAAATGCTACATTTATATGTATCACAAAAGTATGATGAAAGGGAGCTTAACTTAAGGCAAAAGCGATGGTTAAAGTTGATCAAATATTACAATCGTACCATTGGTTACTAGCCAAAAAAAGCTAATGTAGTGGTCGATGCCCTTAGTTGGAAGACTCTGAAAAAATTACGAGTTCAACCCACTTTGATTCAATAAGTAAAAGAAGCTCAGAAATATGATATGAAATTAGTGAAAATTGCTGAGCTGGTGAAAAAGGGGAAGAGACTGGAGTTTGCTATTGAAGCATATGGGAGCCTAAGTTATAAAGGCACGTTATGTGTGCTAGATTTTCACAAATTAAAACAAGATATCCTAAAAGAGGCACACCACACTACTTACCCTATGCATCTAGGAAGTAATAAAATGTATTAGGATTTAAAAGTGCATTATTGGTGGTTAGGGATGAAACAAGATATCACAAAGTATACCACGAGATGCTTGATATGTCAACAGGTGAAAGCAAAGCATCAATTACTATTTGAGTTCTTACAACCAATTTCCATTACATAATGAAAGTGAAAAAAAATTACAATGGATTTCTTATCTAGTTTTTCTTGGACACAAAAGAAGCATGATGTTATATGGATGATTGTAGACCAGCTCACCAAATCAACTCATTTTCTACTGGTTAAAATGATCCACTCACTCACTCGATTAACAAAATTATATGTTAATGAGATAATTTGACTTCATGGTGTGTCAGTCTTTATAATTTCTGATCGAGGCTTACAATTTACATCATAATTTGGAAAGAGTTTGCAACAGGCTTTGGGTACTCGACTTAATTTTAGTATGACATTTTACCCACAAATTGATGGACAATCTGAATAGGTCATACAATTATTAGAAGACATACTTAGAAGTTGTGTAATTAAGATTGAAGGTAGCTAGGATAAGCATCTACCACTGATGAAATTCGCTTATAACAACAACTATCAAACAAGTATTGGTATGACATCGTACGAGGCATAGTATGGAAGAAAATGTCAAACACCTCTTTGCTGGATGAAACTAAATGAAAGGAAACTGGTGGGTCTAGAATTAGTGCAACATATAATGGAAAATGTGAGAACAATAAAAGATAAACTAAAAGCAATAGCTGATAGACAAAAATCTTATGCAGAATTGAAAAAGAAAGATATAAAGTATACTATGGGTGATAAGGTATTCTTGAAAGTCTCACCTTAAAAGAAAATCCTTAGATTTGAAAGGAAGAAAAAGTTGAGTTCCCAATTTATTGGACTTTACGAGGTGCTTGAACATGTGGGTCTAGTGACATATAGATTGGCCTTATCGCTAAAATTGGATAGGATCCACAATGTGTTTCATGTTTCGATGTTAAGAAGATATAAATCAGATTCATCACATGTAACATCTATGGAATCTATAAAAGTGGAATCAAATTTGACTTATAAAAAATAATTCGTAGCGATTTTATCTGGAGAAGTAAAAAAGCTATAGAACAAGCAGTTATCGTTGGAAAAGATATTTTAGCAAAATCATTTAACAGAAGAATCTACTTGGGAGAGTAAATAAGTGATAAAGGCTAAATATTCTCAATTATTCAAATCCAATTGATTAGATAAATTTTGAGGATAAAATTATTTTAAAGGAGAGAGAATGCCACATTTGTTAATTTACCCCCCATACCGCACATGTCACAAAATTGACACGCCGGACTGATCAGAGTATAAATTCAAAAATTGATAGGAAGACGATAAAATAATAGTAAAATAATTATAGAAATAATTAATAAAGTGTCTAGTATGCATGAAAGTGATGGTATATGATAAGGGACTAAATTACAAAATATAAAATTTTTTAGGACAAAAGTGTAAAATTAGCAAAAATTGAGAGACCAAAGTGAAATTTACCAAATAACTACAAAAAGGGTAAATTTTTTTATAAGGTTGGCTGGCTATAATTGAGGAAAAAAATAATCTTCTAATGCTTATCCATTAATAATGCAAGATTTGGATATATTAAACATTAATTAAAGATATGGGACCCATATGCTAAAAATTGTCTTCATTTTTTTTTCTTTTTTTCCTTTCTTCTTTTATTTTAAACTTCAATTTTTTGCTCATAAACCAACCATACATATTCCTCACATAACCACCATAGCCAAACCTCCATATTAGAGAGAGAAAGTGAAGGAAAATCAAACAAAAGAAGGAAAGAAAAAAAAAAGAGAAAGGAAATTTGGCCAAAATTAAGGTGAGTGTTCTCTTCCATTTCTTTTAATTTTCTCCATCATATAAGACTTTATTTGATGTTGATTGAGATTGAAATTGAAAAATAAAAAAGAATTGATTGGATGATGAATCGAGTTTGCATTATTAGTATTTGTGATGTCGACAATTTTTTGGGAAAAGTTGTACTTAAACCTCTAATTAATTAGAATTAATATTTTTATGACCTAAAACTTAAATAAACATGACAAAACTGAAGAAGAAGGAGCTGACATGATGGAAGTTATTAGGAACTCAAAGGAGAAGCAATTGAGGGTGAAAATATGATATTTGAGTGTTATTTTGAAGAAATAATAAAAAAAATTCAAGAGTACTATTTTGGATAACCTTGACTTCACAAAAATGGGAGTTAAAGCTTAGTATATTTTGGTCAAAATAAGGTAGAATAAGTATTAGAAGCCTAAAAATATAAAATATGCATGAAATCTCTTAAAGACGGTGATATTAAGTGAGACATTGTTTGATTGTTGGTTAGACTAAGCTAGTGCAAGTAAATGAAACAATCAAGAGGCTAAAAAAGGCAAAAAAAAAAACCACCTAAAAGAGTAGAAAGGAAAGAAAAATGAGTGACCAAGGTTTGTGCTTTTTTGGCAAACCCTTGATAATTCAAATAAATGTGTTGTTTGATATATTATTAATGCATTATGTGCATAATGTTGTGTGATTTTGATGGTAAATAATTTTTTTTAAAATATGGTATTTTAATTATGTCAAAATAATATATTGATGATGAAATCTAGAAAATTTGGTATAAAAATAAATATATTTGAATGATATATTGATTGATAAGCTATTACTTGTTTGTGAAGTTAATGAAATATTCCTTGAAATAGTTTTGATTTATTTAGCAATATCTGATGTTCTGTAACTCAGATTTGTATAAAACTAACTGGAAATGAACGTAGATTCATGAGCTAAAAATTTCATGAGACTATAGACTCAAATTATGATTATAATTGGGTCTAAATGGGCTACAATAACGGCTTTGGAATTGTACAAAAAAATACTAAGAAAAAATTTCATTGAACAATACATGGTTATTGAGCTATAACTTATGCTAGAAAATTTAGATTTTTATGATTTTTATTACAAATAAAATCTAAGATATTAAACTAAAAATTCTTAGAAGTCCATGAGGTATAATTGAAATTAAAGATGAGAGAAAAGTATATCCCAAAAATGGGGTAAAAATCTACCAGAAAATAAATTCTAGTAATTGAGTTTCTTAAATATTGTGTGACTTATATTTGTGTTAAATTGCTGGAATTTTTTTATTTTATTTGAGTATACGAATATTTGTAGATAACATTTGTGGATAATAATGATGATTATGATATAAAAGCCCTAGAACACATAACATAGAATTAAAGTATTGAATAAATTGGTATGCTAATAAGGGGTAAAAATATATTATGTATGTGCTAAAAGATGCGCTAGAGTTGATTATATGCAGACACTACTTTGTTATGAGTTGGCAAAAAATATTACATAGACATTATGCATCGAGTTATTTTTAAATAATATGTAAACTCAGTTAATAATGTCATATGGCAAATAAACATTGATATCCTACTAATAGTATCTGTTATAGGTATTAAGGGCACTCAATGAAGGAAAATAAGACAAAAAGAAAAATTGAAATAAAGTTTTTATTAAGAATAGAAATAACTAAAGTAATAATAATAATAATAATAATAATGAAGATGGTAAATAAATAATTAAGATATATATATATATATATATATAGTGGCACCTCGGTGTCTTTAACAGAGAAAATAAATGATATTGACAGAACATATTCAATGGAAAATTTAGAATTCAAAATTATAACTAAAGGAAGGTATCACCAATCTAAAAAAGATTAAAGTTAATTCAAGAGCAATGTCAATTGCATTAAACTGTAACATCCATGATAATATTGAGAGGAAAGTAAACTTACAGTAGTAGAGAACTCAATAATCATTCTAACAACGCTTTGAAAAAGCTATTGAAAGGACGATTAAAGGCAGCAAATAGATAATGGTGAATAGTAAGAATGATGACCGTTCACCAATAGAGAGAGAGAATCGAGAATTGAAAGGAACAATTTTCGAGAAAGAAGAGTGATTGTCGTGGGTGAAGAGATTTTTTTTTTTTTTATTTTGTGAAACGTATAAAAAATAAAAAATAAATAAAGCGGGCTTGGCACATGTGAAGAACCCTAAGTCGATAATGCAATATGAATATAGGTCATGGTATAACAATTGAATATTTGTTTGGTAGTGCATACTCACTTAACCCCGAAGGCTACGCTTTTAGGTTTTTCTTCAAACTAGGCCCAATTGACATTGAAGTTGCTATTCTGCTAACAAACACATTTGGATTTTGATTTGCATGGATCATGTTTAACCACTTTTGATATCTATTTAAGCCCATTTTAGTTACCACTTCAATCAGCTCTTGCAAATAAACTCTTATTCAAATACCGTTCACATTAGTTCTTGCATATCAATTATCAATAGCTTTCTACTACCTCTACCACTTTGACACCCAAAAACTGTATAAAACGAATGGGAATATATATAATATGCCATTAATTTGTCTTGTGAAATTTGAAACTAAGTACGATAACTATGCTATAGCACTCTTGTAAGCTGAATAAGGAAAGTTTTGACAAATTATTAATGGAATCAATTAGTTTTGTTTACTAATTAATGATCCCGTAAATAGATTTTTTTTTCTTTTTTTAGCCGTTCACATATTTTAATTTTATTGAATAGTATATATTTGTCTAAATTTGATGCATAATATGTCAATCTAATAATAAAATACTATGTATTTGAACCAATTTTTACAATTCTTATTATACATGATACTTTATCACTAAATCAATTGTAGACTGAGTCCTGAAAAATATTCCCATTTCAGTTAGCGTTCTATGATTATCCTTTTTCTTTCATCAAACTCAAAGAGAATTTTAGTGGTTGGTGTGAAAACAAATATGTAATGAAGCTTTCTTTAGAATGCAATTGAAAACATCTAAATTACCTATTGAAAAGAGCAGCTAAGATAAACAATTGACAACATACAATAAAAGCTTGAGTCATGCGGAGCTTCTTGTTATATAGGGTGACAATTCTTTAGTGGTTGTTTACTTATAATACGATAAGGGTCAATTCGAATACAACATGATAAGTTTATCGTATCTAAAATTCAAATTCAAATACGATTCATTTAATAAATTGACTAACACAACACGATACATTTAATACAATTGATCTATAAGTTGAATTAGTATAATATAATCTAGTTAATATATATATAAGTTATAAATATGTTGGATTAATTGTATTAAGCTGACATAACTCAACACTTTTAACACAATTAATCTATAAATTGAATTACACGATATAATTAATATATATATAAGTTACAAATATGTCGAGTTAAACGTATTAACCCGGCACGATACGAATTATTAATAGGTTAAACATATTTTTTGTGTTGGCATGTCAATTTGCAATACAATACGATATTTTTCGTATTTTTATTTGGTTGACACGATTGTAATACGAACACTATAAATCTCAATCATAATCTGCAAATTTCGAGTTTGGTTTGTACTCACAATTGATCATTTTGTTTTCTGTACTTACTTTTATTATATATTACTTTTTTACTTATTTTTTTTATTACAATCAGCTCTCTAATTATTTAATTTTGATTTCAATTAGTCTCATTAATATGATGTTGCACTTATGTGATATATAATATGGTGAATATTCACATTCCTACCATGTCTAACATATCATGACTAATTAAAAAATTAAGAAAATAATTGTATCAAGAAAAAAGTACAAAAAATAAATTTTTTTTAAAAATGATCATATATGTAGCAAAATGGTTAATTTTAATAAATACAAGGAGTACCATATGTTTGATACATATCATAAATGGTTTTTTATTTTTATTTTTTTTAGTGTCATATCATAAATGGTTAAAAGCTATTTCCCCTTCCCTATTTTTTTTTTTTTCATCAGGTGGTGATGTGTAATAAAGACCGACAACAACAAATTCTAAGTGTTTGGTGGGATTTCAGCTTCTGCTATATATATTTATACTTGTGACATTTTACCATCTGTAGGCCTATGCATGCCTTTCCCTTGAACTACCACTTAATTAATTATTAAGTAAACTCCACCCTTTAATCACAATTTCCTCTTCAACATCATAGTTTTCTCAATCCTTCTGTCTTATCTGTTTTTTATAATCACTCTTCTGCAAAATTTCATGGTGACAAAAAAAATATGGAGAGTAAACACCGCTATGATATTACCATGTCAAAAAGAACAAGAAAGCCATTGAATCTTCCAGAAGCCAATCATAAAAATGATAAAGATGATGGTCAAGAGGGGAAAAATGATAATGGCCACGATCGAGATCGTTATCGTAAGAGCTTGAAGCAACTGATAAATGGCAACAGCAGAGGTTCGCTTGGCCAGCATTTCTCAGAAGAAGAGAAACAGCTTCAGATGGTGAGAAAGCAAAAACAAAGTGTGGAAGCAGTAAAGCTTAAAGGAATGATGGGTCGGTATGTAAAAGTTTTGAGCCATTTGATAAAGATGAAACGTGATTCTAGTCGTAGGAATAAACCACGTAGTATTTATGATCCAATCAAGGGCCAATAAAATTATGGCTAGTAGCTAATCATCTTTTATTTTGATTGCTTTGTATTATGCATGCTTATTTGAATATGCATCCATCATATAAAACATTTTCTTCGATGCACATTATATAAAATCTGGCCTTCTATTTTATTTTATTTTATTAAATTTTCGGTTGTCATTTTTATAATAAATTAATATTTTATTTTTCGTTTTATAAGAATAGTTTGAACTTTTTTTTATATCAATGATACAACCGTGAGAAATTCAAATTTGATATCTCACAATTTTTGATTACTAGAATAATATTATTAAACTAAAATTTATTTAATTAGTTGATTATTTGATAAAATGTTAACACGATTCATTGATTTATATATATATATATATATATATATATATATATATATATATATATCAAAAAATAGAATGGTTATTAATTTATATATGTGCCTGTAGTATTCTTATACTAATTTCATCCGTGTAAAAATTTATAAACCAAATTTAAACAAATATTTTCCAATGTCAAGTATATTAAATCCGGGAATAATAAAATAATTAAAAAAAGTTAAAAATTGAAAGAAAAATGAAAAGCCCACAAAAAATAAGCTCACCAATCTACAGAGGACAGCACGATGCCTTCATTATCCAATGCAATGCCTGTGACTTGCAACTGGTGGCCTTCAAAGAGTGAACCTTCTATTCAGTACTTAAGTTCCAAACTAAAACTAAAGGTCAGTACGCAATACCTTTTTTATTTTAATTTAATTATTGATTAATTAATTAATTTGATTAATTAAATAGTTGCCACGACTATGATTAAAAATAAATTATTAATTAGCAGGTGTTACTTCAAAAGTTGAGACCAAACTAATCACTCATACAATCATTTTTTTCCAATTATTTTAATGTTTTTTAATGTAGTTTATGCCTGCTATTATTGTACTGTGTGCTTAATCTCGTTTTAGACTCTACTAATAGCAAGCACATTAGTTCGTGCAAATAGCAAGTGGTGAAGCGGTGAATAGAGTATTGTCCCACATAGATTGTGTGGCTATAAAAATGAATGAATTGAGTATTATCGTAAGCCAAAATAAGACAATAAAAAAAATAAAGATAACACTAAACTATACAAACGAACAACTAAAAACTAAATTAAGCAAACCAACAATCAATACACTCAATAAAACACAATAAGATATAAGTTGGAGTACTACTCTAATCTCACTAATGATTAGAGTCATATATGGTATACATTGCTTCTAATGGTAGATGACTATATTGGGATCATCGAGGTTGAGCCATCTTGTTATAAGACTCACTCTCTTGTTTATCTTGGTTCCCTCTAGGTTAAACCTAAACTAATATGTATATAATGTATATAATTAATCCCTCTTTAATGCAAACATCATTTTCAGTTTTGGTTCACAAAAGCAACTTTATAGATCAAGGGTCCCTTTTTCGGTTAAACTTCTATGTGTACGTTTATACAATCAATTTAAAAATTATTCAAGTTAATGTTGAATTTGACCTTAATTTTACTTTTTGAATTTATCATTAAGGCTCAATTCAGTATAGAACCTAATAAAAGCATTAAACACATAAATGAACATCCAAAGATACTCGAGGATTGCATAAACATTAAATCTATCATTAAAAGGCAATAATATTAAATATTTACATATTGTTGGGTGTTAAAGATTCCCCCAATAAGACATCTAGCCATCCACATTTAAATACATCATCAAACAAGCAATAAAGAACATTACAAAGATAGAGTAAAGGAAAGAAAGAAGGAAAAATGTAAACAGAAAAGCTTTTCAACTCAAATTGTCTTCAAGCTCCCTAGTGAAGGCAAGTTTCATCTTTCAAGCTCTTCTTACTGAAATAAAACTCCTTTCTAGCTCAAATTGATGACTTCGAGTGAAATAATTGCAAGGGAATGGAAATGGGAGAATGTTTGAGAGAATGACGTGAGTGGGCATGTGAACTCTCTCCAAATTGGGGGAAAAACGGATTTTATACTCCTTTAGGGGCTCTAATCCCCATATTGATACCTTAGAGAATTCTACACTTTTCAAACATTCTAAATCTTTCAAATACTCTAGAGAAAAATAAATTTTGAATATTCACAAGTGGTCCCAATCTGAAATTTGTTGTTTTGCACATCAATGTAGTTGCATGGGTAGTAGCTACACGTACATATGGTTACCCGCGTCCTCCTCTAGAATTCAAAGTTTGAAGAAAACATTTAGGGAAGTTCACATGGATGGTGACACGGTCGTGTGGCTACACATGTCATCCTCTAGAACTATTTTGCAATCTTGGCACAATTCTACTTTTTTCACACTCACACTCTGACACTTGTGTGTGAGCCCTCATGTTAGATATCCGATGATTTTCAAGCGTTTTATCCTTTTTTGACTCTCCTCTTGCTCCTAGACTCAAAATTTTATATAAATTTGGTTTATTTGATTCCATTTTAGCTCAAGAGCACTTTCTCAAACTCAAACAACTACAAAAAAGAAATAAATCAAAATAAGAACTAAATTTAACTAGAAACCAAACCAAACACAATTAAAAAAAACACATAAAATGGTGCAAATTTATAATAAAAAAATAATGGATTTTCAAGTGTTATTAGTAGGGGTACACAATTAGGTCCAATTCGGAGATCGGAAAATCTCCAGTAATATCTTAGAGAATCAAATATTTATAAATCATAGTCTTGTATTGTATTAAAAAGAAAAAAATTATGCATTATATTATCTTGACAATTTCGGACAATTTTATACGATTATTTAATTTTTTTGATACTAAACAATATAGTATAAAACAATTCAAAATTCGGATATTTTGAACTAAATAAGTACCTAAAATCTAAATATATTCGACTGAATTGATACTTAATAGTATTATAAAAAATTTACAATCATCACAGAAAAATGATCCCAATAAATTATCAATATTTGGAAAATAAAAAAATATCTATGAGAGGAATCTCTCTACAACATTAAATCAAAAGACAAAATTGTAATATTTTTTTATATAAAAGATTTATAAATTAAAAGATTTAATTATAAAGTATAAATATGTAAATTTGTGATTATTTGAAGTATGTATAATTATAGTGTCCACCAAGGTTATCATAGTTGACCCAGTCAATGAACTAGAAAAGAAATATGATCAAGGGTCAGAGGCTCAACAGAAATCGAATATAGTATGTGAAAAATATCTACATTAAATATGTTTTATGCACAATAGTATATATTGAAAATGTTAAATATTTAAATTCAAATTAATACACATACGTATTCAAAAATATTTTCAAGTACAATATATATATATATATATATATATATATATATTAAAATAATAAAATTGATTTATTTTTATATTTTTAATTTTTAAAATCATAATAAATAATGATTTCGCAAAAAATTCAATTTTTGTAGAATAAATTAATTTTATAAATAATTTATATAAATATTTTTTCATAATTTATATTAATAATGAATACACAAATATTTGAATTCAAATTTCTCAATATATATATTTCTTGAATAATATAAATAGTGTTATGGATAATTAATAGTCACAAATTAATAATAAATATTTGTAATTCAAATTCATATTTAAAAATATTCTCAAGTAAAATATCATATTTGTAATTATAATTATTAATTTAATAAAAAATAGAATTAATTAATTTTTTATATATTTTTTTATCAAAATAATAGTATATTATTATTTTGATCAATTATGGATTTAATATATTATTATTTAATGAATTATGGATTAAATTCTTTTAAAACATAATAATAATAATAGAAATAACATAGCTCATAATTGTCAACAAAAACCGAAGTCTGTAATTTAAATATACTAGTATGTTATCCTGATGTTGCATTGGAAGGAAAAAAAATTAGACAGTAAATGCAATAAATAATATGAAATTATAAAAAAATTGTATAAATTATACAACTTCATAAAAAATATAGATAAAAAAAATACATACACATCATTTTAATATAGTAATAAAGAGAAATAAACCGAAAATATAATATTTAGTTAATAATTCTATTGGTTATTGATTCATGATAAGTGTAAAAGTTATTAACATAAATACAAATCAAAAAGAAGTTGTATACAATATTATAAAAAAGTTTTATATACATATAAATATTGATGGAGTTTTACAAAATAGCATAAATGAAAATCAAATAGCAGAAAATTAAATATTAATTAAAAATTGATTTCATCTTAAATACAAATTATTTTAATTATTAAATTATAATATTATCAATTTTTTATTTATTATACTATATTAATTAAATATATATGGATATTTTACTTCAATAAATATATCATTACAAAAATTTTAAAAAATAAAAGTTAATAATTTTGAAAGGTAGCATTCAAAAGCTGTTGGCGTGAGGTCAAATGCGACACAACGGTAGCATTTTGCTGTAGCGATGTTATCTGCTTGTGAGATTGGATAGGAATACTGCTAAATTATGGTGTTCTGAAACTGTTAGCACTGGACAAAACTGGATTGTCACTGTAAGTTATTAACATAAATACAAATTATAAAAAAAGTTGTATATAATATTATAAAAGAAGTTTTATATAACACATAAATATTGACAGAATTTTACAAAACATTATAAATGAAAATCAAATGGTAGAAAATTAAATATTAATTAAAAATTATTTTCATATTAAATAAAATTATTTTAATTACTAAATTATTATATTATCGAATATTTTATTTATTATACTATATTAATTAAACATATATAAATATTTTACTTTGATAAATATATAATTACAAAAGTTTTTTTTAGAAAAAAGTTAACAATTTTGAAAGGTGACGTTCAAAAGCTGTTAGAGTGAGATCAAACGCGACACAAAGGATAACATTTTGCTGGAGAGAGATAATATGTGAAGTTGAAATGAGGAGCTGGAGCGACTTTGTTTGCTTGTGGAATTGGATAGAAATGTTGATAAATTGTAACGTTCTTAAGCTGTTGGCACGAGGGCAAAATCGAAACGTTATTGTATTTACTACAATACTTATGTATTGCATTTTATTATAGAGATTGATTAATAAAATAATATCAATGAGAAGAATGTGGCTTAGTGACTAAATGCGGAAGACTACAACACATAATGCAGGTTAAATCTTAGCACTGTCAATTTTTCAACAATTTTCTTAAAGTTATCAACGGGTGCAACTTAAAAATTAGGACCGATTTGGATGGGTTGCAATATATAAGTTTATCGATTATATATATTATTTATTAATATAATTTAGATTATTATATAAATTTAATATAATATAATTATTTTGATAAAAAATTATATAATATATATAGTAAATTTTATATATATATAAACTTACATACTTATACTTTGTAATTATATACTTATGAAACATCTATATATCTATCTATCTATCTATCTATATATGTATCAATCCATTAATACTATTTTTCAATCGTTAGATAAAAAAGAATCTAATAATTTTAATTAATTGTACAATAATTATAACAATTTAATGTTATAACATTTAATGTTATTTGATACTATATGAAAGTTATATATATAGTGTACATTAATTATAAAGTATACAAATATATAAGTTTATTTAGTATATCAGTTATATGTATGTTTTATTTATTAATATAATTTATATTACTATATAAGTTTAATATAATACAATTATTTAAAAAATTATATAATATGCATAGTAAGGTATTCATAGAATTATATTAAAATTTAAATTGTTAGGTATATCAACTCATATTTATAAGTATATAATTACAAAGTATGTTATATTTACTACAAATTGGGTTACTTTATAATTAATGGCACTTAAATTTGATTTATCAAATAACTAATATAATTTAGATTTATTGTAAAACACAATTAAAATAAATTATAAATGTTAAAAAATATAATTAGTGATAAAAAAAATTATAGTAAAAAATGAAAACTAACAATATATTATAAATATTTTTTTATTTACATATTAATAACAAAGGTAGTTGGTTGATTTGATAGTAAATTTATTTTAGACTTACATGGAAGATACGGGTTCAAATTTTTATGTCACCATCATAAAATTTTTAGTATATAAAATTATTTTTAGTATATAAAATTTTTAATTATTTGAATTTATTATATTATAACGAAGGAGCCATCTTGACTGTTAACGCTACATTATTTATTGAAGGAGCCTATAAATTGCAGAGATATACATATGAAATCTTGACTAGTATGTTAATGTGAACGTCAAGTATTGGAGAACTAAATCAAATATCACCCTGTAAATTGCTAATATTCGGATATCGGCATTCAGGTTAATAATCTACTTAATGTCTAATAATTTAAATTGTATTTTTGTATTATATAATAATCTTATAATTACACATACAAGATAATATATAAATAAATAAAATAATACAAGCACATAGAAATAAACAAAGGCAAACGAGAGTTAATTACATCCCAAAAATAATAAGAGATTCAAAACTAATTAAAATTACATCACTAAAGAAAATAATACAGGGGAATTAAAAATAAAAATAAAATCCTATATTAAACATGCAAAACGAACAAACTCATAATTCAGAAACATACTCCAAACATTCTTATACGTAATCCATCCAAAACATAAAAATAATAAAATCCACCATTCATCCATAACTATCAATAGAAAAAGGAAAAGGAGAAGAGAGACAAATAAGGATGCTAAAATAAAAGAAAATTAATTTTTAAAACCCAACTAAATCATTCTAAGACATATTTTCTAATATTTATCCATTATCATGCATTATAAATTCAAGTAAAACAGAATTAAAGATGCATAATGAAAATAGAGAGAAGACATATGATCTATGCCCTCATAACTTATCAAATTAATGAACGACCGAAGAAGAACGCTTCTGAAATTTGAATAATTGAGTATGGATAGTAAGTAGTCTCTTCTAGTTTCTTAAACTGCAAATTGAAATTTTAATGGAATGCCAAAATACTTTTCTCCAATAGCTAGGGTTTTACATTACAAGATTTTAAGGCTTTAGCGATGTAAAAAAACATCGCTAAATGAAAATGGTGTCACTAATTCGGTTAGTGACTACATGACAATTGTACAGTGACATGGCTAAGCTGATTTAGCGACACCGGAAAAACACTCGTTGCTAAATAGAAACGCAAAAAAGGAGTCGCTAATTAGTAAAATCACATCGCTGAATCAGCCACCTAAAATCATGAGGCAGAATAATTAACGACTTTTTATTGACGAGCCAAGAGCATCGCTAAATTAGTGAGCCATTGCTCAAGCGACGAACTTTAATTTTTATTAATTATAAATTAAATTAATTATACTTTAGCGGCACTGCTTGGCGTCGCTATATTTTTATTTTTTTTTAATATCAAGCAATTTGATATAAATGAAATAAAAACTTACACATTTATCAACACAGGTCAAGCAGTCAATAGAATTGATCATACGAAAAGGCATCATATGTGCCACTAGATAGCAGGTGTTGATTGAATTCAAAATTTTGTCAATTAACATATGTTGTAATAACAAAGGAAATATGGAAATATTCAAATTTCATCATTGTGAAGAACTATTTATTACTTTTAACAAAAAAGGTAATCACCATTTTCGGTCTCAATGACTCCAGATGGCTCTAAAAGCTGTAAAATATAAATGAGCTAATAGATTTGATATTTGAGAGGCAATAATGCAAAAGCTGCAATCGACAACAAAATAATTTGTTACATATTTTCGACAATGACTTCAAGTCAAAAATACCAAAGAATCCAAAAATGTTTCTACTCTCTTTGGTGTCCTAGAACCATATAACCGACTAATTTCAGAAAATATTCCTATTTTAACTTCTGGAATATGTATGCCAACCTAGTTCAGCAGTGCACCACAAAGTCTTGTGAAAGAAAAGCAAATTTCTATCTTAATGCATCAAATACTGCATCTACTGGATTAGCCTATATTAATATATATAATCCAATTAAATATGTTTATAATGTGAACTTCTACATGCTACAGACGATCTACTGCTGTATATAATTTCAATTTTTTTTAATTTTTAATATGTTGCACTGATGAGACAGAGATTTGATAACTAGCAATATGTTAGAAAACCAAACGAATACTATTAATTTAGGAAATTTCAACTTAAAAATTAACCAAGTTTACACAGGGCATCTTATTGTAGTATTTATAAGAAATTGGAGTTGCTTGGATTTCTATTTACTGATGCCAGGAAAGAAGAATTAAAAGTGTCAATTACCTCATTTGGCTCATCTCTTTTTGATTCCAGATCATATTTGTTGGCCACCAATGCCATAACCAAATTAGGATTTCCTAAAATTAGACTGTGGGAATTGTATAATGCGTTGTGCAAATAGAAAGTAAGTCAATGGCATAAAGGTCTAACCACACATCTATGAGAAGCAAAATGAGAAAAAAGAAATACTAAAATTCAGATAACGAACACTTGAGATGAGCCCTCCTTTTCAATTGATGGCCTCTCTTGTCTATGCAGTTTTTGAACCCTTTTTTTTTGCTGCTCTGATGAATGTATCCTGCAGTAGAACATCAATATTGATTGTTACCAAGGTTCTAATTCATAAAAACAGAAACAATTAGAACAAACGTTATATGAATGATAAATTAGCTTAAGTAACAAATTTACTAAGCCTAATTAATTGAAGAGATGTTTACCATGCTTGAAATATCCTATTTCTCTTTGATCCCCCACTATCCCTAAGTACTCCAAACTTTCTCATTTGAAATGAACCAGTAGGGGTCCTATGAATGATTATCATTCTTTTCCCTGAAACCAATTATCAGTAAATTACTCATGAGTTCTAAATGACCAAATGGCAATGACATGATAAGAATGTGAACTCCTAACTTCGCCCCAAAAACGCGCTTAAATGGAAAGGTTTGAACGCAGCCTTATAAATCAGTCTAGGAGTTTCTCCACAACCGATGTGGGATGCATCATCTCCACCCCCTTAAGACCCCGACTGTCTCGATTGGCGATCTGTCGTAACCCGAAGGGACACCAGTGTACAGGGCCGACTCTGATACCATATGATAAGAATGTGGACTCCTAACTTCACCCCAAAAGCGTGCTCAAAGGGAAAGATTTGAACTCAGCTTTATAAACCAGTTCAGAAGTTCTTCAGCAACCAATGTGGGACGCATCATTAACATACCATTACAATAAGAAATTGCATCAAAATATGAATATTGTCACAGTGTCCTGACTCTAAGGAATCTTAAAAGGATAACCAGAAAGTGCATCAGCAAATACAAAGCATAACACACTCAAATATGAATGCAAAGTTAAGAAAAGGTAAGAACACTAAGCCTTTAAAATTTATGTGACATGCCGCATATGTTAACATAAAGGAACAAACAAAAATTGAAGTTCTTTAGTATCAACGAAAATTTCGTTTCTCCATCGTACCTGGTTCAGTTATCTTATCTCCATTTAAATGATTGTGTAATATTTTTCTAAAATTAAAAATTGGTTGTAACAATGTCAAACTTAATTACCTATCTCACTTTTGGGTAAATTAGGCCTTCAAAAATTAAGAGTTTTGGGTGTTACAAATGAAAAGGAGGCAATTTAAGCCTATAGATTTCATTGGTAACTCTTTTTTTTTTTTTACAAAGATTTCATTGATAATTCTAATACACAAAAAGATGCTACTTTGTTGACTGGAATAGCAAGATCAACTTATTTATTGTTAGAATGCAAATATGGCCTCAAAAGCTACTATTGTAGAGTTATAACTAGAAACATAGAAATTAACAAAAGAAAGAGACAACCAACCTATTCTTACATGAAAAAATGAGTTCAAAAATCCCTTAACAATGAACTCTACTAATTCTGTCAAGTACAATATTCATTAACAGAATTTAGGAATCATATAAATTACTTTGGGGAGAGGGAAATCTAGCCAAAACCAACATAATTAGCTATAAACCAAGAGAAAGAAAGTTGATACCAGAACAAGACTCAATTTCAAACTCATTGGAATCTAACAATAGCTTGGTGTGAAGAAATTGGTTATTTTGTATCCTATCCCACTATGGATTTGGCGTCAGATTTTCCAAACAGTAACTTCAAGTCTTCAAATATTCAACATAACTAAATGCAGTTGACTAACTCAATATTTTTTTCTAGTTTAAGAATAGCAAACACAAAAACAATGCAAGAGAACTGTCTACACCAATATATTAGCTTCTAAGGTTCACTCTGATTTTAAATAACCAAAATATGTAATTTTTATCATCGAAGAAGGTATCCAACTTAATAAAAACACATACATAACGTCATTCTCTTCATGAAGGACAGCTTCTCTGCTAGGGTTTAGTGGAAACTGACTTGTGCAAGAGTTTTCCTCACCGCTGTGCGAGTCTTTTCGATTCATTTTTTTGACTCATATCCTCTTTTAACCACAGTCTTCTATGGATCCAGAGGAGATAACCAAGATTTGTGCTAGATTGAAAACATGTGACTTAGATCAATGTGAAGTGCTAAGAATCGAAGATGCAAACAGGGCTTCTGCTCAAATCCGGATGAAATCATGCCTTGCCGTCAGGATTCTCTCCACCCATCTAGTCAACAAAAAAGCTTTTAAATCAACTATGTCAAGTTTTCTACGAATGGAAGAAGGAACAGAAGTGGATTTTATTGGAAGAAACACATTCATTATCAGATTCAAGTCGACGACAGATAAACAACGAACGCTAAATGGTATGCCATAGAGCTTCGATAATGCCCTCCTTTCATTTTTGGAGATCAACGAGGACCAAAAAGTTCCAGATCTACTTTTTGATAAGGTTAATTTTTGGGTGCAATTCCACAATCTACTGCTAGGGTATATGATAGAGGAGATCGCTCTCGAGTTGGAGAAACGAGTTGAGGATGTAATCGAAGTAGATAAATCAGAATATGGAGAGTGCTTTAGCCAATTCCTAAGTGTGAGAAATGCAATGAATGCGAAGAAACCTTTAAATCAAAGTATTCTACTTGAACTGGGTGAGGAGAGGAAATAAAATCCAATTATTTTGACATATGAGAGACTCTCGGATTTTTGTTACCATTGTGGGATTATTGGTCATGTGCACAAGGAATGCAAGCTGAATGCTGAGTGTAAAATTCCGATTGAAAACAGTGTCTTTGGGGCTTGGATGAAGGCGATAATACCAATAGGAGGGAGAAGAAAGAACTCAACTTCAAATAGTAGCACCAGTCAGTACACACCAAAACAAGGTACATATTCTTATGCTACTTCTAGTGCTACTAAACCAGATAACGTAGAGAGGAATGTGTTGAATTGCGAAGGGAGATTATTGGGGGGATGAGTAAAGAAAAAAGGTTTTGTCTAGAGTAGTTAAAAAAATGTGAAGTCTGAAACAGGGGATAGAAATTGCCATTCCGGGGAGATTGAGGGAAAAAAGGCAGGAATCAGGGGGTTGATTGAACAATGTGGAATTCATAAAGAAAGCATTGACAATGGAGGATTAGCGTTTGTTTGGATGGAGGGAAGAAAATGGTAGAGAAGAGTAGAGATAAAAATGGAAGGGGAGGGATGATAAGGTAATACTCTCCATTGTTTGGAAGAAGAATAAAAAGAAAAAAAATAATTAAAGGAAGGATAACAGTCAAAATTACAAAAATAACTTTATAAATTAAAAAAAGAAAGAGATTGAAGAATAAAATAGTAAAACGATATTTTTTATTTTAAACTATCTCACCTCTCATTTCTTACATCCCAATTTGGGTTGTAGCAAAAATAAGTACAATGGGAGAAAGGGAAGGGTAAGACTTATACTTCCTTACTTTTCCTTCCCCCTCCATTTTTTATTTATCTCTCTTTCCAAATATGGGTACATGGTTACCCTTCTCCACCTTTCCATTATTTACTCCTCTCTACCTTCCATCCAAACAGATTGTTAGGGGAAGGCAACACAATAATGCTTATAGAAAGTGGAAATTTAGTTTAGAGTTATGAGGTTTTGCATATGATAATAAGCAACAATTCGAATATGGAAGGCCTTATATTTTCAAAAGGAAGAACATATCTGCAGGATTTAAGGAGATTAGAAAAGAAGGCATGAAAAGGAAAAAGTCTAGTTTATCTCTTAGTCCACGAAAAGACTATTTAATCATACCAAAATAAGAATGAAGACTCCTCATGCAAAAATGATTTTTGAATAAACATCAGAGGATGTTAGGGAGGAAAGGGCAACTGTAAAGATTCAAAAGAAAGACAATCAACCAACTACCAGTAGCAGAGGCTGTTCCGAAGCCAATAAGTTGTGTATGCTAGAATGCTCAGGGTTTTGAGAACTAACAAGCATTCAAAGAGCTTAAACTTACGATTCTTGATTAAGATCCCAAACTGCTCTTCATTTTGTGAATCGAAGTTGATGAAGATACAATGTAATAAATTAAAGTTTTTGTTGGATTTTGAAGGATAATTTAGCATTAATCATGCAGAAGTTTGTGGAGGATTGATCCTTTTTTGGAAACAAACTTTTGAGGCATCTATTAAATCTTACTCCATGGGTCATATCGACTCAATTGTGAGCATTGATGGAAGATGGTGGAGATTCACTGCCATATATGGTAATAGCTTTTCTTCTTTGAGACATGTCATTTGGGAACTAATCAAAAGACTTCATGGTTTAATAAAGCTAAGCTAACTTTTGTGGCTACTTGGAGGGAACTTTAATGAGATAACCTCAGACAAGGGAAATAGGGGTGGTCGTTTAAGGAGATGGTCAAGCATGATAGACTTTTACTGAATAAATTGAATATTGTGCTTTGAAGGAGATCAGTTTCAATGGCCCTATGTACACCTGTATAAATAAGCAAAAGAGGGGGGATTGAGTTCAATGTCAGTTCGATAAATTTTTTATAATGAAAGTTGGTTTGTGATTTTCCCCAACAGTCGCTATGCAGTACTAAACTTCTACCATTGAGACCATCGAGTCTTAAAACTATACCTAAATGTTCCATATAGGTATAATGAGAGGAAGAAAGCAAAGGAAATAGATTGTTTAGATTTGAAGCTTATTAAGCTAGTGAGGAGAAATGTGAAAATATCATTAAATCTATTTGGAAGAAGAGACACTCAGGGACTGATTCTAATGTGACCCCCAAACCTTTTGTTTAAATCTTTATGATTTTGAGAATATTATGCAACACCTTAATTCTCTTTTTCTGCTTTTCTTCTTATTGGACATGAAGAGTTATTCCTCTTTCATTTTCCCTACAAAACTCAAGTTCTCATGCATGCATATATTCCTAAAATTCTAAATGATGCTTTTCAATTCTAATACCATGTGCCTAATTCTAATGTTCATGTCATGCAAATGCATGTTCTTTTCTACCTAAAATGTATGCGTGTATACATGTTTGAATGCATAAAATGTATAACCATCTTTCCTTCAAAATTAATATTTTTAGAAAAACTTGGCATGAGTTGGTTATGAATATCTTTAAAAGGCTTAAGACTAAGATTGAGGCATTTTAGAATGAATCTCTTCTTGATAAGAATTTGACATGTATTTTTGTTCTAAATGTGATAGTGAAGGAAGAATAATTGTAATGATGTTCATCGTAGTTTACTGATTGACTTTAAGTATAAATAAACTGTAACATCTCTTATCATTCCGTATATTAGATAGATAAGAAGTATTACATGAAATAAATATTTTTCAAAAAAACATTCTTTTAAAATATATCATATATAAAAAATTTGAAATATATAAAGTAAATATTATACATACATCCTTTAATCGCAAATTCATTCTTACTTATATATATACATGTCATAATGAAATTTAAATATCTGTATACACATCAAAATAATAAAATACAATAAGAAAATTAACCAACTCGGGGTAACTGCTGCTGCTACTGCTCGACTCTATGTAGTGGGGCCCTATTGATCAGCGATGCTTTTATCTACACATTCGTCAC
This sequence comes from Triadica sebifera, assembly GCA_023653625.1. Lineage (NCBI taxonomy): Eukaryota > Viridiplantae > Streptophyta > Magnoliopsida > Malpighiales > Euphorbiaceae > Triadica > Triadica sebifera. Next base: position 23,676,502 of record CM042898.1, on the reverse strand, counting down.
TTTAAGCTACTTTTCTAATATATGCGCAAGAGAAAGTAAATTCTTGCGTTTGAGTCATACACTTAGTGATATTAAAACTTATAATAATAGTCGTAGGAAAAATAAAATATTTTTTTAATCTCATAAATTTTTTTCTGTAGATAATTTATTTTAAAAATAGTCATAAATAACATTTTTATTTCATTCAGAAATTTTACATAACATCTCATCTATATACCAAACTAAACTTTTATATTTTGCTCATATATTACAACACTATCTTGCTCTTAGAAAATCAAGATATCTCATATCATATAACTTTAATAATATGGTCCACAAATATGCACATGACTTAGGTAAAAAAATCATACGCTTCATAGATATGCACACGATCGATAATATTATGATTCACATAAATTAACAAAGATCACAAATAATTTTATAGGATCCATAGATAATTACCTTACTGACATACCAATAATATCCTAGTTCAAGATCTAGGCTAATACGTGAACTAAATTCATAAATTTTATAATTAAAATTTTGAATTAAAAATTCTCATAATTCTCCAAATACTTTTATAATTCATAAATTTTTCTTTTATAATATAAAATATATTTTATGTCACGTCACATAAATAAATACATCCAACCTTCAAATTTCATTTCATATATATTAATAAGCTTATTCTAATATTAAAATCAAATTAAATTTACTTATATCATAAATATGATTAATATTTCACTTATATATATATATCGCATATATTATAAGTAATAACACTAATCTCTTTATGTTTTGTTGGTATCTATCGACCCTTTTCTTTTGTTTCGGATTGACGTTTGTCCCGAAGTTACATCTAATAAAAAGTGATTTACAATTAATTACTGAATTACATAAAATATAAATTAAAGTCTCTTGACTAACTCATGCTCTTACGTATATTAAATCCTATCATGAAAATTTTTCTTATTACGGGCGTTTAACGTGTAGTTCGAGATTACGATCGCTGATACACTTTTTGATACGATAAAAAATTTTCAAATATTATTTTTCTTTATAATATTTTATTTTCTTTAATTTTCCTCCCCCAAAACTACTTTTCAAAATTATTTTTATTTTTTCCTTATTTTTATTTTCCACCCAAAAAATTTCATAAATTCAATAAATATTCTAAAAATTCCAAATAAATTTCTATAATCACTTTAACTCATTTTCTTTCATTTTTTATCAGGAATTTCATCAAAATCATACTCAAGTATTCCTAATTAATTTTTTTATAATTAGGCTAAAAATCTAAAAATTTACCAAAAATAACTATTAAAATTTTTTTCCATTCCAAAAATTATTTTTTATATCTAAACACTCCCTATAACTCCATTTGCATCATTTTAAGAAATATTACAAGAAATAAAACTTCTTTTCAGAAATATTCCTTTAAAATATATCATATATAAGAAAATTGAAATATATAAAATAAATACTATGCATACATTCTCTAATCATAAACCCATTTTTTACTTATATATAAACATGTTATAATAAAATTTAAATATATATAACAAAATAAAAAATACAATAAAAAAACCAACTCATTTTGGATGACTACTATTGTTACTGCTCTGCTCTATCTAATGGGGCTCACTGATCAACGATGTCTTTATCTATACATTCATCGTTTTAACCTAGTTTTCTGATATCTGCACAAGAGAAAAAAAACTTTTACACTATCTCATAAATTCAGTTGTATTAAAAATTATAATAATTGTTACAGTAAAAATAATATATTTTTTTAATCTCATAATTTTTTTTGTAGATAATTTATTATAAAAATAGTCATAAATAATATTTTTGTTTCATTTAGAAAATTTGCATAATATCTCGTTTATATATCAAACCAAACTTTTATATTATGCTCATGTATTATAACATCATAAACTTATCCTGGGGGAATCAAAAGATCTTATATAATATAACACTAATTACTTGACTCATTGATATACACATTACTCAGGTACATAAATCATGCGGTCCAAAGATATGTACATGACCGATAATATTATGATCCACAGAAATTTACATGATTAAAAATAATTTTACAGGATCCACAGATAATTACTTTATTGACATGCCAATAATACTATAATTTAAGGTCTAGACTAATACGTGAACTAAATTCATAAATTTCATAACAAAATTTTGAAGACATTTTTAACATTTTTAAAATTCTCATAATTCTCCAAATACCTTTATAATTCATAAATTATCATTTTATAGTATAAAATATATTTTATGTCAGGTCATATAAATAAATACATAAAACTGTCAAATCCCGTTTCATATATATTAATAAACTTTTTCTAATATTAAAATAAAATTAAATTTACTTATATCATAAATATGATTAATATTACATTTTAATTGTTTATATATATATGACTAATATTATAAGCAATAACACTAACCTCTTTATCTTTTGTCAGTATCTGCCGAGTTTTTCCTTTTATTTCTGGTTGACCTCTGTCTTGAAATCAAGCTTAATAAAAATATTTCTTTTATAATTAATTATCGAGACAAATAAAATATAAAAAATAGTAAAATTGAAGTCTCATGACTAATTTCCGCTCTCACGTATATCAAATCATTTTTTTGAAATTTTTCTTATTATATGCGTTTAATGCATAGTTCGAGGTTCTTGTTACTAATACACTTTCCAATGCGATAAAAAAATTTCAGCTATTATTTTCCTGTATAATATATATATTTTTTTCATCTAAAACTATTTTCACAATTATTTTTATTTTTCCCTTAATTTCTATTTTCCACATGAAAAATTTCATAAATTTAATAAATGTTCTAAAAATTCCAAATAAATTCTTATAATCATTTTAACTCATTTTCTTTTATTTTCCATCATGAATTTCACCAAAATCATACTCAAGTATTCCCAATAAAATTTTCATAATTAGACTAAAAATCTAAAAATTCACCAAAAATACCTATTAAAAATTTTTCTCATTCCAAAAATTATTTTCCATCTCTAAACACTTCATTTTACCTTATTTGCATCATTTTAAGATACAATCCTCTCAAAATAATTTCTCAAAAATTTGGCAATCATTATAGAATTTGCCAAAAATTTCACAAAAATTTCTAAAAATTATTTTCATAAATTTTTTTACCATTTCTACTATCCTCAAATCTCATTCAACTCATTATCTATTTTTATTCCAAATCCAAACAATATTACCCATCAAACTAAAATCACTCACAACAATAATTCAAATCAACTTAAATCCATAGAATTTTGAATGAAAAGTGAAGAAAATCTCAACTCTAATTGTCCTGTAATTTTTAGCCAATATGTGATTTTTCTCCAAAAATATTTTCTTCACTCATACTTAATTTTTTATATTTTCTTATGGTTTGATGTTAGTAATTTGTGAGAAAAATTAAGAAAATATAAGAAAAATGACGTGGTTGTGCAAAGGAAAAAGAAGGAGAAGATGAGTTTTTATTTTATTTTATTTGAAAGTGTTAAATAATTGGCCTTTTTGACTTTTATAGCCAAATTAATGACTAATTAATTTTAATTAACCTTAATCACTGTTTCAATTAAATATAAAAGAAAATTTGACTTTTGAGTAATTTTACCAATTTTTCTACTTTTCAATTTAATAATTGAATAAATTTAATTTCTCTAATTCCATATCTCAAATGATTTTATCTCCTCAAATTGAATATACTAATATTTTCAAAAATAAATTTTCTTCGAAATATTCTTCTCAATTTTACAAAATGACCACTACTAGTACGAAAATTATATTTTTGCGATTTAGTTCTTTTTTCAAATCATGCTCATAAAAATTCATTTGAAATCCAATTTCTAAATTGTCAGTTTAAAAATATTAAAATTCAATTGCGATCACATCGGTACCATTGCAATTATGAACACATATTTCTAACTCTCAAACAGAAAATTGGACTGTAAATCTACATCAATGACTGTATTTTGGCAAATTGGAGAATTTAATTTTAAAATCTTACCTTATAACTCTACATATAATCTTAAAATAATATTATCTATACTCTGGTATGTTTAAATTATATTTCCATTATCAGGTAGAAAAATCTCAAAATTTAGTCAAGTCTATTTGTCTCGATTTGCATGTATAACACAAAATTATAATATTTCATCAAATTAATTAAATATTTATATTAGAATAAATTTTTCAAATTTATTTATCCGTATTTATAACCTAATCAGTATATGTCTCTATTGCAGTATATACTACCATAATATACATATATGATCAGAGTTTAAATTGCGGTCGTAACATAACTCCACTCAATCCCTCCAATTTTTGTATCTTAAATCTTTTGAGAATCTTGACTTCTTTTTGTTATTCCCTTTGATAATGAAGAAAATTTTAATCTACCAATCCATTTTTATATGCTGTCCAAAATTTTACCCAAGAGAAAATAACCTTTTTTATTAGATAGATCAAATAATGAATACTTAAATGAGAAATTCATAAAAAAAGCTATTGTTCGTTCTATATGAATGGGTTTTGGTTATCCTAATGCGAAATTTTATTATTTTATAGTTCTCTGGATGAAAAATATACACTTAGTTTTATTCATGAATTTGGATTTTGTCTTCACTTGAGAATATGAAATTGAATTTTATTTATGTAAAAATTATAAACAAAATACCTTATTAAATTAAAAAAATTACACGCTTCAAATTTAAAATTCATACTTTGAATAACATTTTAGCAATAGAATATTCATATTAAATAATATCTTGATCTCTAATAAAACAAAAAGATTATGAAGAAAAAATGTAAGTTATTACAAAATAAACTTTATTTAGAAAATGATTTAAAAAGCAAATTATATATATAAAGTTATTATTAATATCATTATACTATATAATATAGAAAATTACTTAAACAAATTTCAATTATAAAAAAAATTAAAGCTAAAAAAACACTAAAGACAAACATAAAGATAAAAATTAATATTTACGCTGTGCGAGATAAAATTCATTAACTGGTCAATTGAAATTTATGATCAGAAAAAAGTAAGAAATGAAAAGAAAAAAAAGTAAAAGCCTTTGAAATTGAGGAAAAATTGCATATGATATTACACAATAAATTAAATTGATAAAAATTAAGCAATTGGTGAATTGCGCCTCACTTATAAGCTATAACTACTGGTAAACAGTGAAAAGAGCGGAGATTGACAATTCAAAAGATAAGGATGAAATTAAGACTAATGATAATATAATAGTAATAAAATTAATGAATAAATTGGATTTGGATTGAGTTGGTTTATATGCTGATAAAATAATTATAATTAATTTAATATTTAAAATAATATTTTTAATAGTTTTTAGGTATCAATTTTAATATAAAATATAAAATATATGTATATTTACTATTATTTAATAATTAGATATAATTTTTTATAATAATAATATAATATATATTTTGATTTAAAAATATAAAAATAATAAATAATTTTAAAAAATAATTTTTATATAATTTAATACTCTATATAATATAATAATCAACATATTAAATGCATTAATAAATCAATTAGATGCTAATATTTTATTTATTTCTAAAAAATATTTTATTAATTTTTTAATAAATTAAAGAAAATATTTTTCAAATTAACAAAAAAATATTTTAAAATAAAGAAAAATAACTTACCAGAAGAAAAAGTAATTCTTCAAAAGTGATTGGATAAAAAAAATTAATATAAAAAAAAATTACTTAATTTTTTTAACTATTCCAGTTAAATATAAAAATATTTTTTAAAAACAAATTATTTTTCATTGTGGGCGGACGAATTGATAAATGAAAATAAAATACACATTTTCACTGTCAGCTCATTAGTGGTCAAAGTCTTTTTATTTTTATTTTTTTTTGAGAAGAAATCACAAATTCAACACAACTCTGTTGTGTCTTTCCAAATTGAAAGGAATTGAATATTTGTTTAAAATAATAATAAAAAAGAAAACAGAGAGGGGAGAAGAGACGAGAAGCGGAAGTGGGGGTTTTTGGTTCGTCAGCCCAATCGGCTGCAACAGCTCTCATATTCCGGGTCAGTATTAATCCTTCCTTAATAAAGATTAGGGCTTTCATTTTCATACACTTTTGGTTTTCGGCATTTCTCTTTAGTTTCTGGTTAGTAAATTAGTGAAGTTGGGGTTTTATGCTTCCATAATTTTCTTATACTAACTGCGTAGCGATTTTTTTAATTCAATTTTATTTTTACATGGTGGAATCAATTCCAGTGACGGGACTGTAACATTTGCCACTGCTATTCCTTCTTAGGAAAACAAAATGAAAAAGGTATTGTTTTTTAGGATTAACCACATGGTTTGTAATTTGGTGGATTTTTAAGTGAAGCTGATTGGTGTTGATTTTCAGGAATCCAAGTTCTTATCATTTTAAGGGTGATTGGAATTCCAACTTTTTTCCTTTGGAATTACTTTTCTGAGTTTTCAGCATTAACAGTATAATTAAGAGAAAAAAACTGCACCGCATATCAAGATAAAAACAGAAAAAAATTTTCAATGTAAACGTTTGTTTGGAGAATTGTTTCTTAAACGTCTGATTTCTTCTACCAGGTTTCATAATTTCTTCTTAATTTCTGATATGTGATCTACCTAATATAAGTTGTGTTTTATAATCTTCCTTTTCTTTTCTTTTCTTTTTTTTTCCCCATTTTTAGTAATTAATATTGCATCTAGATTTTTAAATGATCCCATCTCTTTGTATTTTATCTCTTACAAGTGTAAGTTTGAGTAAAGAAAGATTCATAATGCAGGTTCTTTTCCCTTCTGGTCAATTTGGGATAAGTATGAAGATTAGGTTATAGCCTTCCTGGAGCGAACAGAATTGACTTTTATATTTGCAGTCATGAATGTTGAGGCGGCAGATGTGGAAGGGAAAAAAAGCAATCTCAATGCTGATTCCAATAAGCCTGACAAACATAATGTAACTGAAGATTCTGGAGATGGAAATGTTAGAAATCAGGATGATGACTCAAGTGCTACACCAATTGTGGGTATGGAGTTTGAATCAGAAGATGTTGCAAAGGAATTCTATGATGCATATGCCCGGCGCATGGGATTTAGCACTCATGTTGGTCAGTTTACCCGTGCGAAACCTGATGGGCCAATTGTAACTTGGGATTTTTCATGTTCCAGAGAGGTATTCAAAAGGAGGAATTTTGAGAGCTGCAATGCAATGCTTAGGATAGAGAGAAATGATTCAGACAGCTGGGTTGTGACAAAATTTGTAGAGGACCATAACCACTCAATGGTGATACCCAATAAGGTCCATCACCTTCGACCTCGCAGGCATTTTGCTGGTGCTATGAGGAACGTGGCTGAAACCCTGGATAATACTAATGATATTTATGTTTCAATTGATGGAAATAATGTATCCTACGAATCAAATCGTGTTAGGAATGCATCCCCTGTAGAATCTAATCATCCATTTAGAAATGTCACTCATGAATCCATGAACTATGTGAGGCCTTCTAGCAGAAAGAGAACCCTTGGAAGAGATGCCCAAAATCTTCTGAACTATTTTCAGAAAATGCAGGCGGAGAACCCTGGTTTCTATTATGCAATACAACTTGATGATAATAACCGCATGAGTAATGTCTTTTGGGCTGATGCAAGATCAAGGATGGCTTATAATCATTTTGGTGATGCAGTTATTTTTGACACTATGTATAGACCAAATCAATATCAGGTTCCATTTGCTCCTTTCACAGGTGTGAATCATCATGGTCAGATGGTATTATTTGGCTGTGCATTGCTTCTAGATGAATCAGAGTCATCCTTTACTTGGTTATTTAGGACATGGCTATCTGCTATGAATGACCGGCCTCCTGTTTCTCTCACCACTGACCAAGATAGAGCCATTAAAATGGCAGTTGCTCAGGTACTTCCAGAAACTCGTCATTGCATCTGCAAGTGGCACATTTTGAGAGAAGGCCAAGAAAGGTTGTCCCATATATATCTTGCTCATCCATCCTTTTATGGAGAGTTTTATGGCTGCATTAACTTTTCTGAGACAATTGAGGATTTTGAATCATCATGGCTTGCTCTTCTTGACAAATATGATCTCCAAAAGAATGAGTGGCTTCAAGCTGTGTATAATGCTCGTCAACAGTGGGCACCAGTTTATTTTCATGAAACTTTCTTTGCTGCGCTTTCTTCAAACCAAGGAATTAATTCCTTTTTTGATGGATATGTGAATCAACAGACCACAATACCTCTGTTCTTTAAACAGTATGAAATAGCTCTTGAACATTCTGTAGAAAAGGAAATAGAAGCAGATTATGATACAATTTGCACCAGTCCGGTGCTTAAGACACCATCGCCAATGGAACAACAGGCTGCAAACCTCTATACCAAGAAGGTGTTTTCAAAGTTTCAAGAAGAACTAGTTGAAACTTTTGTGTATACAGCAAATAACATTGAGGATGATGGGGTAGTGAGTAAGTACAGGGTTGCAAAATATGAACATGATGACAAGGCATACATAGTAACTTTGAATGTTTCTGAGTTGAAAGCAAGTTGTAGTTGTCAGATGTTTGAATATTGTGGAATTCTCTGTCGACATATATTGACTGTCTTCACAGTAACAAATGTTCTTACACTTCCTTCTCATTATGTATTGAAACGATGGACAAGGAATGCCAAATCTTGGGTTGGATTAGAGGAACAGAATGCAGATCTGTCAGGTATTGAAACTCTGACCTCCCGCTTTAACCATTTGTCCTTGGAAGCTATTAGATATGCACAGGAAGGAGCAATTGCTGTTGAGACCTATAATATGGCAATCAGTACTTTAAGAGAGGGGATTAAAAAAATAGCTGCTGTAAAGAAAAATGTTGCAAAAGTTGCACCTCCTAGCTCCCAGAGCAGTGGAAATAATCTGGAAGATAGTGACAAGAAAGCGCCCTTTTCAGTTCCTGACATGGTCCCATCATTGTGGCATTGGCAAGATGCAATGCCTCCGAGGCTTAATCTTAATGATGTGGGTGTACCTGTTGCTGATTTGAACCAGCCCAGCATGGCTCCTGTGTCGATCCACCGTGATGGTGGTCCTTCTGAGAACGCAGTATGGAACAAAACTAATCCTTAACAATTTTTTGTGCCTATAATGATATGTGTTGCTGGTGAAATTGTGTAATGAGAATCTGAAAAGATTTTGGTTATTGTGATGTTTGAATGATGCAGGCAGTTCTTACTTATTTTAAGTCCATGACCTGGGTCATAGAAAATAAGACTTCAATGCCAACTGGAAAAGTAGCTGTCATCAACTTGAAGGTATTTGCATCTTTCCTTGCTATGATCTGTTAACTTTCATTAAGTTAACTGTCTTGCATTGTTCTACAGCCCAGGTTGCCACTACGAAGTATATGAAAGCAATTAACATTATCTCTGAATAACCTGTTTTTCATGTGACATCTTTAGGATTCTCACCACCACTTCTAATGTTATTTAGCTCACTAAGTTATCTCTTTGCCTTTCTCCAAATTTAGTTGACATAATGCTGATTTAAAAGACGAAAAATAATCTCATGGCTATTGCTTAGTCGCTACATTTTGTACATGTCCCTGTCTAATAATTTCTCTTATTGCTGTTGTAGCTACAAGACTATGGCAAGACTCCCTCTGGGGAAACAGAGGTGCAGTTTAGGGTAACAAGGGTCACACTGGAGCCTATGTTGAAGTCCATGGCTTATATCAGTCAGCAGCTTTCTACACCGGCCAATAGAGTTGCTGTGATTAATCTGAAGGTAAACAGAAAACAAAATTTCAAACTTTTTCTTCCTTATTCTTTTCCTCAACAATTTTCAGGTAATAATATTATTGATGTTTTATCTGGTTAACACCATATTTCTATTTGTTTTGTTTCAATAAGATAAATCGGCAGTTCTCAACAGCATATTTTTTCCTCAAATTACTAAGTTCCTTCAGTCAACAATACTAAAGGATTAGCTTACAAGCCACCATAACTATGTGCTGGATGGCATATCTCTTTGTAGTGTTTGAAGTGAAAAACATGCAGCTGTTAAGAACAAAAACTAGTGCTTCAGTTTCAAAACAAGAATTAGATATCAGTTTGCTTTATATCTGGGTACCCAATAATCAAATATATCATCTATTTTTGTGTAATGATCATTCAAATGATGAATGTTATGACATATTGATATTGAACAAAATAGAACTAAGAACTGAAGAAGCAGAATTAAGATCAAGGAAAATCAAAGTAGAGAAAACTCAAATCTAACAAAAAAATGGTTCATCCGCTTGCATGCATTTCACTTCTGATCTCATTTCTTGTCTTCTCAAATCTTTATATTCATTCCAATCATCTGTGACTTCCACTTTATGCATTTTCCATTCATGGTTCAAAATCATCATCCTTCACTCCTGCAAATTTTCATTGTCATTTTAGATCTGTTTGAAAAGAAATTTAAGTTTCATGGAAGCCCATGAATCATATCTAATTATCATACTAGTTCACTCATAACTTATCCATGGTAGTCAATTGACTGCAAATTCGACAACCCTTGGGATAGGTTCCTGTTACCGTTCCCGTTAGACAAACAAACGGAAAAAACAAGAGGACTAATGATCAGAGAATGGAGGAAATAAGGATTTTCATTCAAATACTGGTTTTCAAGAGACCAGTCCTCTCTCTAATACAACCTTTACCTAGATTTTTCATGCCCCCCACTATTACCTTTGTACTAATTATATACTAGGTGCTTTACACATGCACCTCACACCTCACCACATGACAAACAGAATATTTACCCCCAAAAGAGAAAGGATACTGCATGAGAAAATGATGAGGTCATAACAACTTCTCTGATTTATACTGTATTTCCCATCTTACCCCTTCTAGAATAAGTTATTTTAACCAGAGGCTTATCATCTTGTTCCGTAACATCATTTAATAAAATGACATTTTGTTTTAAGTGGTAAAAAGGCTCAATGTAACATGAATTTAAAACATGTTATGGGAAACCAATAGAAGATTTTCGGATCCTTTTAATTTTGATTTCTTCTGAAATCTGATCATAATTCATAAATCCCTTTGAGATTTGATAATAGTGCCGTCCGGCAAAAACCTTCTACCATTAGGATTTCACACTTAAATTAGAACCCTAAATTCTATACTCTTTTCGAAGCCATTTTGAAGTCAAATGACACTACATTTAGCCACATCATGTTGTCATGACTTAAATTGTGTTTCTACAAAGGACATTTTGGAAGGTATACTTGGCATGAGATTTCTCATTGAAGGACTAGTTTTTTTTGAACTTCTTTTGCGTCGCTATTAATTTTTAAAATTTGATAACGATCCCGGGAAATTTGTGAGATATGATTAATGGTGCTTTTGGTCTTTTTTAATTTTATTTTTCACTCACTTTATTTGAATCCTGTATTTATATTTTTGAACTTTTTGACTGGTTTGAGGTGCATTAAGTGCACATCAAATTTTCAAGTTCTTGTGATGCATTATATGAAACTATATGTTGATATGTATTTTTATATATCTAAGCAGTAAAAAGCCCCAAAAAACTATTAAAACCCTATTACATGGAAAGAATGAAAGAAAATGAGATTGCATGTCATTAGATATTTTTTTAAGCTATATAGCATGTATTGTCTACTGTAATCGTCTGAATACTATTTTCTCCATTACTTCATCAGACATATCTAATGGAAATACTATCTCTGCTGCTGCTTTACAGTGTGCTTACTGATGGTTAGATATATGGCTCTATAGTCAACTGATTTGCAATGCAAAAACCTTGCAAGTGCTGTGAGAAAAAGTATTTTTTAATTTTAGATATGGGAACAATAATGATCCACAATTCTTTTTACCTTTTCTTTTTGGGACTTATGCACAAACTTAATATACTTGCATGTTTAAGTACTTTAATTTGTGATTATCAGATAACTGCTAAAATGAAGACAACCCTATTGTTTTTGAAACATAATTTTTGCACTTTAGATTTACAAATTGGTTCATTCACATGATACTATAAATGAGGAGCAATATCACATGATCTAACTACTTGGGGTCACAATCCAGTCTTTGATTTAGTGCTTTAATTTTTTGTGAGGAAGTATGCATTTTTCACTCTTTTTTATTTTTCGTTTTTGCATTAAGAGAAAAAGTGAAGGTCCCACTTTCTTTTATCAAAATATGAAAATATGTTGAAATAGCCCATACTCCATAAAGGAGGATAGCCGTCCTCTTCTTGGTCTCATCCTATCATAAACCAACTAGAACAGCTCTCCTAGTTAATAATTGTTGGCTTGAGGATTCATTTTTTGGACTTCAATGCTCCTAAGCACTTAGGAGACATGTTCCTTATTGAAATTTTGTTGTTGTTTGAGTTGTATTTCTCTAAATCTGCCATGAGACTTTGTTGATGACTTGATATTTTTTACCTACAATTTATTTGCTTATACTTTTCAGCTCCAAGATTTTAAAACGATATCTGGAGAAACTGAAGTGAGATTCCAGGTTTCTAAAGATACGCTAGCATCCATGTTGAGATCAATGGCGTACATCCGTGAGCAATTATGACAGCTGTAAGCATACTATTCCATGAACACCAAGTGGATTTTTGGATATCCATGATTGAATCCATTAGTTAAATGTCAATATTCCTTCAGTAATGTCTAATTTCGTCAAACATGCTAATCTGGAGTAACTTATACTACTTTGAGTTGAAGTGTTTCTTCAGTTTTTGGTAAAAAGGTCAGTGTTTTCTAGGAGATGGGCTGCTATATAGATCATGGATTTGTGGTGTCTAGTAAAAGAAAGAAACGCTAGATGTTTAGAGTTAATTTTTCCACCATGCTAAGATGAATGGAGAAAAATATGAAGATTTTGTGGCATGAGTTTGGTAATCACAGAAGCAACATTTTGCTGTCACAAAATGTTACTTTTGGGAGCTATGGCAAAGAAACATGTTATCATGGGCTTTGGCAGAGCTAGGAGTTTTGGGTGGTCCAAAAAGTGATCATTAACAATTTAAAAAATTCCAAATGCAATATAACTTCTGGCAATAATTAAGTGAATTATTAAAACCTTTTATATGTACATCATATAATTGAATCATGCTCCTAATATTTACTCTATAAATAGATTTATGGAAAATTGTAAATCACATAACAACATCAAAAGAGTTTTCAACAAAAATGAATTGCTAGAATTTTCACAATAATTACAGCACTAAATTAGAAGAAAGTGTAATTATGAATTTAATGTAAGAATTCAATCATTATCTTATTGATTATCTCAAGGATACTAATGAAATAAAGTCTTGGCAAAGGTAAATATTGTGTGCATTTTGAGTTTTTCTATATAGGAGTCTACAATATAAAATTCTATTTATATTCAAAATTTTGAGCTTACTGGGAACCCCAAACATTGGAATTGTTGCTTATAAAGAAAGGTCTTGAAAAATATATATTGTGGATACCCTACCCCATGACAGATGAAGTTAAGAAGGTTGTAGCTGTGATATGACTTCCATGCTGCAATAGTTATTTTTCAATAAGGAAAAAGAATTTGCTCACGTCAGTCTGATTTTATGCGTGCATTTGAGAATCTATTGTTTCATGGTAAAGTAACACTTTGCTGATATGCATGCCTAATATATTTCTAGGTTTTGTGCAGCGCACTTCATTTTAAAGAAGAATTATATAAGAAAGAGGTAAACTATGTTAGACTTACTTAGGCAAGCTGAGTCGAAACCAGCTCCTACGTGTAGAAAGCAAGCAGCATTAGAGGCACCTTAAGGAGTGGTCCCTTTTTCTTGATAACCGTTGTGTATCATATGAATGTTACCTTGACATAATTTGGCCGTTGATGTAGTTAGGCATAGTATTTCTACTGTATCTAGCTGAGGTTAGGTATGTTTATTCTTTCTCTAACTTTTAGGTAGAGCATGATTTTCTTGTCACAATGTGCTGGAAACTATTTGTACATGTAAGATCTGGACACTTATTTTTATTGAATGAGCATCACATGTATTTAGTATTTTAATTCTGTAAGATGCTGTTATGTTGTTTGTTTTTAACATTGGTGATGGTTGATGTTTTTCCCGATAATTTTGTGGTATAAATAAAACTCTTCCCAAGGGTCACTATGCTGAAAGAAATGGAGACCTGATGAGACGGATTTACTCCTTTTTTGCTTAAGGACTGGGGTGTGCACTTCGTTCTTATTTATAGAGAGGCCAGTGCAGTCGCAGATAGCTTGGCGAACCTGGCCTTTGATCAAGATTTTCCTTTCTTATGGCTTGCTTTTGTGCCTTCTAGATTTCCATGCTATTGATTGTCAATTCTTATATTATGGATCCAGATCCATATACATTATGAATTCAATCTTTTACATAAGTGCAATAGTATATATATATATATATATATATTATATATATTAAAAAAATAAAATATTTCATCATTTAAATAAATAATGCATGCCCATGATATAATTCATGTGATTAATTGGGCATGTGGCTGTGGCAGGTGCTGCTTTCCCTCGTTCGATTTTCATCTAATCTTGTGTTGATGCTTTCCCTTTAAAAACAAACAAACAATAAAACTCTCTCTCTCAAGCCCACTTTCTTAACCTCATCCTAGGGCTGTTCATAGGCCAAAAATTGACATAGATTCAACTCAATCCACCATTAAATTTTTTTCATAGTTTATTTACTAAAATTCGATCTCGCCCTATAGTATTATATTAAACCGTTGAATATTGAATTGGAACGGATTACGTTTACAAATATTGTGATTTAGGCTAGAACATCAATTTTTTAAACCTTTTTTTTTCTTTTATAATTTATACAAATTTTCAATATATATATGTATATAGATGTTTCAATTCAATCGTTCTTTTTACTATTTTTTTTTACAAAAATCCATTGTTTTTACTTGCTTGATATGTCACCACTTTTGGTTAGAAAAACCAACAACTCCATGAACACTTATACAACCACAACCCAAATATCAACTAAATCCCATCTACCACAGCAAAAATTAAGAGGAACCAAGCACCAGAAGCAATAGATTTAAAAATCATATTATGTGAAGTTATTACTAATTCTTACAATAAAAAATATATATTTTTTATGAGAAGTTAAAATTATTTTAATTAATATTAGATATTTTAGATATTTAAAACATAAAATAAATTTATTATTCATAATTACAATTTTCTCTATTCAATTTTTAATTAATTAATTGAAAAAATTTATAAATATCCATTGAATAAAAATAATATGTTGCATGCAACGCAGTTGCACATAAAATTAGTCATTTAAAAAGCTACGAATATTTATATTACTTCACATGTTTTGCTTCGACATTTTCCATTTATATATCTGAAAATCTTTTACAGGATTTTATTACGTTGGTCCAAGAAAAAATATATGGTTGTCGGCGTCAGGTTTATATCCTTAAACACGGCACTTCCTCAAATTCAATCATTTATAAATAAAATTCTGACAGCAATTTAAGAGTTGCATTTGAGTTTTGAGAATTCCAAGGATTCTTTTAATTTCTTATTTGTGCATTTTATGTACATGAGTGTCACGCTTGAATGTTAAATTGAGAGGAAATTGGGGGACCTAAAAGCCCATGAATACATGTGATGACATATGCTTTCTTTCTTTCTTTTTTTTTTCTTTCAAATTTAAACCATTCAATATTTTTCCATCCATTTCCGACTGCAATAGTAACTTCGATTTGTGTTAGACATATTTATTAAGAGGTCGAAGTGTGCTTTCTTCAAAATTTTAAAATGATATCTGTTAAAACAAAATTTAAAATGATTTATATCCTGAAGTCAAATTCGATAGGAGAAAAAAAATATCATACAAGTGCGGATTTATGCTGTGGACAGTGGGATCATTGGATTCACTATTTTTTTTAAAAGCTACCTATATGGACCCATTATTTTTATCCCATAAATATTTTTCATTATTTTTAACAAAGAGATTCCAGTAAAATTTTAAAAAAATTATGTATATCAGCTCTACTGTATAAAATTTCTGAATCTGCTACTAGATCCTACCATCCAACTATTATCAGCCATGCTATTTAATTGGTCTAATTATGCAACTATTTTATGTGCATATAAATAGCTATAACTCTTTACCAATTAAATAGGCAAGTCAAATTTTGCCAATTGCATCCACTAAAAGCGTAATAACTTATAAAATTGAAAAATGACTAATTTTGCAAAATCAGCCATATGTTATGTCGGTTGACTATCCAAAAGCTTACAGTCTCATTTCGAATTTTAGCATTCAAATAAATAATAAAACAAAATGAATTTTTAGAACCACTTAAAAATCATGCAAAATATTCGATAATAATATTAAATGTTTCACTGTCTGCAAAGTGCGGAAACATGCTGAAGATTAGTTATATGAATATTTTGAAAATTTCAGCTTGGAATTATATAGGCTGACTGGAGATTGCTGCTTAATGGCATACTAGTCAATCACGTTCCAGCATATTCTTATTTAATTTAAAAAATATATATAATTCAAGCCTGAGCTAGCTAATATTTTATAGCCACAATCTTGCAATTCGAGCATGCATATATATATATATATATATATATATAATAAAATTCAAGCCTGAGCTAGCTTATATTTTATAGCCACAATCTTGCAAGCCATCTAACTCTATTATTCGGCTTGTTTATAAGCCCATGGCCCTTAAATATTGGTTATACTTTCTAAGCAAATCGGTCATCTAAGCAGTTAAATGGTTTAGCAATGATATATTAGACTGGTGGAAAAATCGGTCATCTAAGCAGTTAAATGGTGAATCGATCGATCTAGAATAGTTTTCTAGATTTAACTAGTTGGAAAATAAAGAATTTTAATGGAGAATTGAAGCTGCTAGGATTCGGACACGGGAACTAGGGAGGTTGCATACCATTACTTGACACTAGTCTGCTTGGACGGTTGAATTATGAACCGATTGATCCAAAATCAATTGTTGGGTTTAAAAGGTTAGAAAATAATGAATTTTAATGGAGTTTTGAAGCATCTGGATTCAAATACGGGAACTGGGGGAGATTGCAATGTCACTGCTTCCCACTAATCTGAATTGGAATTGGTCTCAAAGTCTGTCATATTCTTACCACTAACTCGGAGATATATTAGACTGCTGAAAAAATCAGTCATTTGGGTAGTTGAATCGTGAACTGATCAATCCAAAATAGCTTGCTGGATTAACCGGTTAGAAAATAAAGAATTTTAAAGGAGGATTGGAGCTATTGGGATTCAAATACAAGAACTGGAAAGATTTCATGCCACTGCTTGCCACTGGTCCGCATAGGTTATTGTGTTTTAATTTCACAAAAATTTTAGATAATATTTGACTATTCATATATTATTGTACAACACATATATTATTCAACAATTGTATTTTAACTTCACAAAACCTATTATATAATATTTGACTATTCATAAATTATTATCCAACACATGTATTATTCAATATATATATATATATATATATATATATATAGTCAATTAACTTAAATTTGATTATTTATATTTTTATTATTAATAATTATTTTGATTTTATAAAAAGATATTATTTCAATTGAAATACTGTAATATATTTTTTTAAAATACTAGTATCCATTTTTTATTTTTAAAATTAAAAATATATAAATAAATGAATTCTACTATTTATTAAAATAATAAATAAAATATATACATTATTATATTTAAAAATACATTTGAATATAATCATCTATTAATTTTAATTATGAATGTTAATATTTTGAATATATCTAGTTTAATCACTTCTTATATTTTATTATGTATGAATATGTTAATGACTATATTTTGAAGGAATTTCACTTTATCTAGTTCAATATTTGTTGAACCTTTAATCAATGAACTTTTACCTTGTTCAATTAGTTGGTTGGGTCTACACACTAAATTATTAATATGCATATGTATATTTAAAAAATTCAATGTTTTTAATGATATACACTTTATGTATATAGAGTTGAATTGAAATATTAAAATACTTAGGTCCGTTTTGACTGAGGTTTGGAATTTGAATCGAAATCAAAATTGAAATGGGGTGGAATCATCCATATTTGATTCTGATTCTTGAACTTTTTAGACTGAACCAAATGTTGACTAGATGTCACTTAATTTTAGTAATAAATATTTATACAATATATATATTTTTAGATTATCTTAAATTATTTATAGGTTAAAAGTAGATGTGTGCAAAATCGAATTGAAACTGAAAATTGAACTAAACTAAATTCAGTTAATTTAGTTCAATTTATTTGTTTTTAGTTTATCCGGTTTAGTTATATATGAAATTTTTGTTTATTCGGTTCGGTTCGGTTAAAAATAAATTGTTTAAAGTTTTTTATACATAAATATGTTTTATAAATTTTATAGTAATTAATTCTAATTTTTAGATAAAAGAAAAAAATTATAGTTTATGATAATTAATTTTGATATATGGTAGTTGATAAAATCATGAACTATGACAATTTATTATAATTTTTATTAATTAACTAATTTTAATTTATGGTAATGAATAAAATTCTAAAAATTGATTTTAATTTATGCTAATTTTACAAAGTTTTGATTTTAGTATGTAGTAATTTGCAAAGCTATGATAATTGATTTTAATTGATTATAATTATGTTAGTCAATAAAATTATGAACTATGACAATTTACCAAAATTTATGTTATTTTATTTTAATTATTGTAATGGATAAATTTATATTAATTGATTAAAATTTATATAATATAATTCATAAAGCTATGATAATTTATAAAGTTATGATGACTGATTTAAATATTTTATAATTGATAAAATATGGTATATATTTATTATAATTAATAAAATATAAAAAACCGACGAAATTGAATCAAATCAAATAATAATATTTTAGGTCCGTTGGATTCAATTCAAAATATATTTCAATTTAATTCAATTTATATGAATTTGATTTGGTTTTAAATCAAACCGATTAATTACACACTCCTAATTAAAAGGAGTAATTAGTATTTTTTTTGATGTTTTACTATAATATCCTTCAATATAATTAAAACTAAACTCAATTATACTAAAATATACTGCAATACACATGAGTTAAAACGTCAAATTTTTTAAAACTTTCATGCACCAAGACAATGACGACTTAACAAAATAAAAACATTCTTAAAATTATGAAATCGAACTCAATAAAATAAAAATTTAATATAAATCATACGGAAATACACAAATCCAAAATTTTACAAAATAAGTAGTTATAAAACTACATGTTTATGAAAATTCAACATATAAAGCTATAACTATCCAACCCATAGCAAAACGACCAAAAATAATATACAATAGTATATCATCTATCTCGACTGTATATTTTCGACTCTGATCACTGGGCGTTCTCATCTGCCGGTCATCCCCTACGCTTCAAACCTGCGCATAGAAAATCTATACGATAAGCAACTTGTGCCTAATAGTATATAACAACGTGCAAGATATACAACAAATACATAAAATAATATGCATGATACAATCATCGGACTACTATAATAACTTACCTCAGAGTCCGCACATGCACTACCTCGTATACTACATGACATACCATCAGAATTATATATATAATACACATCACTACATGGAAAATCAACAGTCATCCAGTACCATACAAGTATTTTACCACACAAAATATTATCAGATATCTTACATTTGCCCACCTACTCATAATTGGACAAAAATGGATATCAATAACTGAACCCATAGAGGTGCTTTGTCTACTAACATGTGGGTTTTAAAATATATAACCCACTGAGGTATTATGTCTGCTAACCTCTGGGCCTTCACAATATTGGTCACTTGGTATCAAACGCTGCCGTCAATGGCATGCCATCTATCCTAGCTCTAGTCTTAGTCAGAGTAATGAGCTTACTATGTTATCATGCGTATATTCATATTATTCGTTACTATATTTTATATAAATCTCATGATTTTCACAATCATTTTCATAATATATATTTCCATATCATGTTATAAGCATGCAACTGAGGCCTACCGCCTCACAACAAATCAATTTTGATTAAAAAACAATATATAAAATTTTCATCATAAACAATTTCATGCCTGTGAATAACCATTCATTGTCATGAAACACTACTTCACGGGTAGTCCCTCTGTGAAACAAGTTGTGATTCAAATCCCTGAATCAGCATATGTTCATGGCTGTGATCACCCCTTCACGAGCACGAACCCAACTGTGAATGAGTTTGCTTCAACAATAAAAATGTATTTCACTACATTCATGCCCGTGAACCACCTTTCACGGCCGTGAATCTGGAAATTTTTCCAGAAAAATAGAGCCTCACAAATCATGCCATTTCTACATAAAATACTCACTACGGTTGATCAATATTAGTCACCCTATCAACATTCTAGCATGCATTCAAGCTATCTATCACTACCATATCATCTCTAATCATCAACATTAATCAGAAACGATCCTCAAATATCACAATCTAATCAATTTTATACCAAATTCCCCATCATGCATATTAACCCCACATTTCAAAATTTATCTACTCATTTATCATTTAAATCATGCATTTAAAGTAACTAACATAGAAACATAAAAGTATTTTCCTTAAATGTTGTTATGTACAAAGCTTACACTTAGGATGAAGATTGACTAAAGCTTGATCTCTTTAAGCTTGTCTTCTCTCTTGACATAGACTTCTAGAACTCTCTCCAGATCCTAGCAAGATGAAGAAACGTCCTTTTAGCCTCTGGGCAATGAACCAAGGTCCATAAAAGAAAAACCAATTTTTTCTCTAAACTCTCAACCTCCATTTTCTCACTTTTCTTTCTCACTTTTTCCTTATAAAACACTAATTTTCTAAGCTTCCCAATGGAAGAAGATGGAGTTTGGAGGAAGAAGAAAATGAGATTTGTGTGTTTGGTTGGTTAACAGGGAGTCGGTAGCAGATTTAAAGGGAATGATAGAGAGAAAAATATGACTGCCTCACCTGCTCTGTCTGCCCAGGCTTCACGGTCATGACTCTCATTTCACGGGCATGAGCCTCTGTTTCGTGGACACCCATTGTCACGGGTATGAAATATCATATTTCAGCAACTCATCAAACTTCCAAAATACCACTTAATCCCTTATTTCTCACTAATCAATAACATAACCTATAGGCTCTAATTACGGGCATTACTTTTCTCTCCCCTTTAGTATAATTCATCTCCAAAATTACTTGTCATGACCTCTTGGAACAACTGAGGATATTGTACCCTCATCACTTCCTCACTTCCCTATGTTGCTTTTTCAACTGTATGACTCTTCCATAACACTTTCACTAGTAGAACTTGCTTGTTCCTGAGCTCCTTAACCTTTTGAGCTAAGATCTCAACTCTTCATAAGAAAAATCTAGTTTCAACTCTATGCTCTCAGCTGTGATGATGTGAGAAGGATCTAATAGCTACCTCCTCAACATGGATACATGGAAGACATTGTGTATCCTACTCAACTCTGGCAACAAAGCGAGTTTATACGTAATTGGTCCGACCCTTTTTAGGATCTTATAAGGTCCCATGAACCTAGGGCTCAACTTGGCATTTTTTTCCAAATCAGATGACCTTCTTTCATGTAGATAACTTGAGAAACACTTTGTCTCCCACTAAGTACTCCACATCTTTTCTTTTGAGGTTCGCATAGGATTTTTGTCTATCGAAAGCTGCTTTCAATCGATCTCTAATGATTTTCACTTTTTCTTTTGTCTCTTGTATCAGATCTAGCCCTACTAACTTTCTCTCACTGAGCTCAGCCCAACACAATAGTGTCCAACACTTTCTACCATAAAGTGCCTCATACGAAGCCATCTGAATATTGGATTGGTAACTGTTGTTGTATGCGAACTCCATTAATGGTAGATATCTATCCCAACTTTCCTCAAATTCAATCACATAACACCTCATCATGTCTTCCATGATTTGGATAACTCTCTCTGACTGACCATCTGTTTAGAGATGGAAAGTCACGCTGCAATTGATCTTGGTACCCAAAGCTCATTATAGATTACCCCAAAATTGAGATGTGAACCGCGGGTCTCTATTCGAAATGATGGAGATTGAAACTCTATGAAGATGTACTATCTCATTCATGTACAACTCTACCAACTAGTTCAAAATATATTCTCTCCAAATAGGTAAGAAGTGAGCCGACTTCGTTAACCTATCTACGATCACCCATACGACATCGTACTTCTTCGATGTCAATGACAATCCAATCACGAAATCCATAGTGATTCTCTCCCATTTCTATTTCAGAATCATGATTGACTGTAACAAACCTGAAGGTGCCTGATGTTCAGCTTTTACTTACTAACATGTAAGACATCTAATCGTGAACTCTGTGATGTCTTTCTTCATCTCTGACCACCAATACAAGTCTTTTAGATTTTGATACATCTTGTTACTCCCTAGGTACATTGCGAATCTCATCTCATGGGCCTCTCTCATAATCCTTTGTCTCAACTCTAAGACATCTAGCACACATAACCTACCCTAGTAGTGTAAACTACCATCTAGCTAGACTGAGAAACCCGGTCTCTCCCATTTGGAGACCAAAATGATAAATTCCATTAGCTTGCCATTAAGCTTCTGTGCATCTCTAATCTCTGGACTCAAGGTTGGTTGGATATGCAACTCTACCATGATCTTTCTACTGAGTGCATCAGCCACCACATTGGCCTTCTCTGGATGGTAATCAATTACACAGTTGCAATCCTTTATCAACTCTAACCATCTTTTCTGCCTCAAATTCAAATCCCGTTGTGTAGAAAGATACTTTAAACTCTTGTGATCAGTGTAGATGTAACACTTCTCTCCATATAGATAATGATGCCATATTTTTAATGCAAATACAATGACCACCAATTCTATATCATGCATCGGGTAGTTCTTCTCATAAGACTTTAACTGTTTGGAGGCATATGCGACAATTTTTCCTTCCTGCATTAACATGCAACCCAATTCGTTGTGCGATGCATCACTGTAAATCATATATTTCTTGTCTGGAATTGGCTATGTCAACACTAAAGCTTTTTTCAGAAGACTTTTAAGCTAATCAAAACTATTCTAGCATTTGTTTGTCCAGTCAAACTTGATATCCTTAGTCAACAGAGAAGCAATCATAGAAAATCCCTTGACAAACCTTATATAGTACCCTACTAAGTCGAAAAGACTCCTGATCTCAGTAACATTCTGTGGGGGTTTCCAATCCAATATCACCTCAACCTTGCCTGGATCCACTCTAATCCCATTGGCCGATATCACATGCTCGAGTAAGGCAAACTCATATAGCCAAAACTGACACTTAGAGAGCTTGACATATAGCTTTTTCTCCCTAAGAGACTGCAAAACTGTTCTCAAATATTGCTCATACTTATTCTTATTTTTTGAATACACCAAAATATCATTTGTGAACACCACGATAAACTGATCCAAAAATGGTCTGAAGATTCGGTTCATTAGATCTATAAAAGCTGTCAGAGCATTGGTTAATAGGGAGTAGTGAACGGATTTAAATGGAATAGTAGAGAGGAAAATGTAGATGTCTCACCTGCTCTGTCTGCCTAGGCTTCACGATCGTGACTTCCCTTTCACGGTCGTGAAAAACCTCATCATGATTGTGTACTAAAACCCGATATTCACGACTTTGACACCTATTGTCACCTATGTGAAACATCATATTTCAGCAACTCATCAAACTTCCAAAACTCCACTTAATCCCCCATTTCTCACTAAACAATAACATAACTTATACACCCTAATTACGGGCGTTACATTTACTATTTTGCAAAATGAATAAAGTGTCTTGGTTTAAATGGTTCAGGTTCAAATCCACAAATAGGAACGAACTTCTTGGAAAATTTTGCCAAAAAATATGTATATATATAAATTTGTCACCTTAAAAATCTTATTAAAAAAAAAAGGAATTGGATCACATATTAATTCAAATTTGAGTATTTTTTGGTAGATTATTTGAATTTTGATAAAAGTAAACTTATTATTTTTTGAATTTTATTAGAGTTAAATGCAAATTCATGTCTTTTTTTAATGGATTTAAGTCAAATTTTTGGACGAATTAGAAATTACAAACTTTTAGTTATATGTGATAAATGCTATAAAAGTATATCTATTTTAGGGTTAATTAATAAGATTTTTCTTAGAATTTTTCAATATTTTAAAATTTAAACTAAATTGGTTAGTTCAATGAAAAAGAAAAATGAAAAAAGAAAAGAAACATACCCCTAGTTTGGTCCAATCAAGATAAAGGGGACAAAACAAACAAACACACTTTTTATGAAATTTAAAAAAAAAATTATTAATTAGTATGACTAATTGGATATGTAATTTTGTATTATATGTTGATTGTTGACTCAAAATGATATAATCTCTAGTTGGTTTTGATGATAACAAAACAGTAGAAATTGTATTTCACTAAGTCTATTTTGTAGAGATCTATCTTGAAGATAATCAAACATGTGGAACCTAAAAATTGTTTTATTGAAGATCTTATGGAGAACAAAATTAAGAAGAATGAAAATTTTAGGACTTTATTATAAATTCAAGATTGAGGAGTTAGGATTGCAACTCATGCATAATATTTTCAAAAATTAAAGATAAAATGATTTCTATTCATATAGACATCTTATATGATAAAAGGTTTTGATATAAAATGATTTAAAAAAATGGTTTTCTAAGGAGAAATAAAGTAGAAGTAGAAGTATATTTTATTATGAGAACTATAAGCAGTTAGCTTGTAGATAAAGCAACTGCAGTTAATTGGGTATTAAATGCATTATCTACTAGCGGTATTCAGATGGATATACTAACTAGTTTTATGAATTTTGACTATAAATACTGTTTTTAAACATCAAATTAAAGTTTAAGTGAAACATTGTGAGAATAAAAGTGGGAAAACTAAATTTTCAAAAGAGCTTTTAACGTCTACTTCTACTTTCAAGTTTTGAGTTTTTCATTACATATGTCCTCTTCATTTATTGATTATAGTTTATGTTGTAATTTGTTTAAAAAGTGAGGAAGTATTCAATTGTATTTGAGTTATTGATAGATTGTCCTTTAGCCTTAAAAATGGAGTATTTAGGTTATCACTTATCCATGTAAAAAGGAAGAGATTATAGGTGAGCCCTAAAAATCTATGGGTTATCCTTAAGTCATGAAATAGGAAGGTGAGGTTATAGGCGAGCCTTGAAAACTTAAGATTATCCTTGAACTGTGAAAAAAGAAGAAAGGTTATAGGTAAGCCTTGAAAAACTTTGGATTATCTTTTAACTGTAAAAAAAGAGGTGAGTAAAATCTAAGAATTACAATGAGGGTGTATCTTTGTCTGTGAGGATACTAGAACTATAATTGACTTGTTCCCTTGCCTATTAAAAGGGACTATAATGCTAGACAACTAGTGGACAACTTGCAAATAAAGTAATCTCAATTAGTTGAGTATTAAATGCATTGTCTGACAGCTGCATTCAAATGGATATACTGACTAGTTTTTTGAATTTTGACTATAAATACGATTTTTAAACGTCAAATTAAAGTTTAAGTGAAATATTTAAGAATGAAAGTGAGAAACTAAATTTTTAAAAGTGTTTTTAATGTCTACTTCTGCTTTTAAGTTTTAAGTTTTTCGTTTTTCATTACATAAATCCTTTCATTTATTGATTATAGTTTTTGCTGTAATTTGTTTAGAAAGTGAGGAAATATTCAATTGTATTTGAGAATTGATAGATTGTCCTTTAGCCTTAAAGATGGAGTGTTTAGGTTATCACTTATCCATGTAAAAAGGAAGAGTTTATAGGTGAGCCCTAAATATCTATAGGTTATCCTTAAGTCGTGAAATAGGAAGGTGAGGTTGGAGGTGAGCCTTGAAAATTTAGGGTTATCTTTGAACTAT
This sequence comes from Triadica sebifera, assembly GCA_023653625.1. Classification (NCBI taxonomy): domain Eukaryota; kingdom Viridiplantae; phylum Streptophyta; class Magnoliopsida; order Malpighiales; family Euphorbiaceae; genus Triadica; species Triadica sebifera. The sequence goes on along the minus strand of CM042898.1, from coordinate 23,650,436 downwards.
GAAAAAATAAGGAAGGTTATAGGTCAGCCTTAAAAACCTTTGAGTTATCCTATTGCTGTGAAAAAAAAAGGTGAGATTTTAGGTTAACCTTGTGTGTAAAATCTAAGAATTATAGTGAAGGTATGTCTTTGTTTGTTAGGACACTAGTACGATAATTGACTTGTTCCCTTACCTATTAAAAGGGACTGTAATATCCGTTAAGTATGGTAAAGTTAATAAAATGATTTAGAGATTATGTAAGTGTGTTGAAGGGTTTAATTAAGGAGAACAAGTTTAGAAAATATTAAAAATGTGAAGAGTTATGTGTTCACATTTGTGACTTAAATGTCATAGCTGTGAAAGTTGATGTTCAAGCCTATGACTGATTTGTCATGCCCATGAATATCATTAGGTATAAAACGTGATCAATTCATTTTTTTCTTTCTCTTACATGCTTAAAACTCAGAAGAAGACAATAGATTTTGATATTTCTCCACACCTGAGACAATGGCTTTAGTTTCCCTCGATTTCTTGGACCTAAAATACTTAAACCTAAAGCAAAGATCAAGGTTTATGAAGTTTTTGAGAGAGAAAAGTGAAGGAAGCTTTGTTCTTGAGGAGACAAACCTTAGACAAGGGAAAATGAGTTCGAAATCCATTTTCCAAGTTGTGTTTCCTTCATTTTTTTATAAGAAATCACTTTTCCTTTCATCTTTATAAGTTTTCATACCCTTTTACATGTCAAACACGTTTTTGGTAAAGAACAATTTCCAAATGTGTTAGATTTTATTTCAAGCTAGAGTTTTTATAGTTAAAGATTCTCCTTTAAGCTTGAATAACAGTATAGTGTACTTTATAAAGGGGTTATGGGAGTTTAAGGTTATAAAGAGGATTTCAAGTTAGGGTTTTATCTTTATGACTTTAAGATTAAGTTTATAGTTTATAGAAGTTGATAGAGATGTGTTATATGTGATAGGAGTTGGAAGAGGAGGTGGTAAAACCCACAAAGAGGATAAGAAAAGCTTGATTTAAAGTTTAGTTTTAAGGAATGTACATATATGAATTTAAATTCCAAATTTGTGGCATGTTGTTTGTTAAGTGTGTGATAAATGACTTGTATGCCATAAATATTAGCTGTTGATTTTAATGAACTTAATAGATGTAATTATGAAATGTATTCATAAGAAGGCTTGGAAGAATCCCTATAATAAATATGCCAAAGGTGCAATTATGAGTATATTGAATGATGATGGTTATAGTGGTTGAAAGAGGTAAGTAAGGATGCATAAATGCATGTTATGAGAATGAATGGATATGAATATGTCTTTGAAGTTTATGGGTTCAATTAGGTTAGAATATACTATTGTATGTTTAATTGATGTTATAACATGTTAAATGCATGATTTGTTGGGAGTTTTGATGGGAAGAGGTTGCCATCGGACAACCATTAAAGCTTTTGTATGTGCAATGTGTTAAATGCTCTGTTTTAGTCCCATAACTATTGGATAACTTAGATTTACAATCGTGCATCTTCATATCGTGATCATAGTCATGCCCATGAAGAATGTTTATAAAACGGATAGAAGCGTTCACGACCAAGTTCACAGTTTTGTTCATAAATAGGGATACCTGTGAATGAACCTTTACGACCATGAACATATAGTTCATGCTCGTAAACTCTGTTTAAAATAAAATATGATGTTTTTTTTAATGATACAATATTATAGTCATCCACATGTATGTTCAATGATATGTTATAGATATGAAACACATGTTTTATGATTGAACCACATGAATGGCTTATATTGACATTTTATATGATCCAAGTGGTTATGCTATAAGATGAATGAATTATAATGATGTATATCAAAAGAAAATGAATAAGTTATGTTCAAGCTCTATACTAGGACTAAAAGTAGGATAAGTGACATGCTATTAAGGGAGTTTATGATACCGTAGTGATATGTTACACAAATTTCTTTTAAGGACAATATGGCTTAAGTTCAGAGAGCGCCTTTGATCCTATATTGCATATAAATTATATATTTTACTAAGTCAAAGTGGCTTAAGCTTAAAGAGTATTTATGAATTGAGGAGCTTGGATAAGCACACATGATCATAGATAATGACAGGTGGCTTAAGCTCGAAGAGCACCCATGTTTATAATCCATATCCGAATAGTCTATGTAGACAGTTGTTGGGTGAAAGTAATTAAGGAGAATTATACAATGAAAAATATTTAATGACACATGTATATAATGGTATATGGTTGATATATTATATGTTATGAATACTATGATTGTCATTTATGCATGGTTTAAAAATATAATATTATAATTGTCATATCCGCTAATTTAGGCCCCAAGTCGCATATGTCACTAAACTGATATGTTGAACCGATTGGAGTCTGAATTCGGACTTTGACCGGAGAAAATTAAAATAAAGGTAAATAAGTATGAAAAATGCCTAATAAAGTGTTTAAAGTGCTTAAAGATGTTAGATTATGGTAAATGACTAAATTGCAAAATTTGATAAGTTTTGAAGTCAATTTATAATTTACTGAAAATTGGAGTATTAATTAGGATAAATACCAATTAAATACATATATTGGACATTAACACATGAGTTGGCCGACCATAACATGATAGAAGAGGATTAAGATGTTAATTAAGATATTGTTATATGGTCAAAGTTGTGGATCCTACATGAGGAATTTTGGGTTTACTTTCTTTCTTCTTCCTTATCTTTGGTCTTCATTTTCTGCACTAAAATTAGTCCCCACACAGCCACCTCTGACCACCATAGCCAAAGCCTAATCTAGAGAGAGAAAAAGAGGAAGTATAGAGAGAAGAATAAGGTAAAGTCATTGTCATGCTCCAAAAGACTTAAGGAAGCTAGAAAGGAGGAAAAAAAGCAAGAGAAGAGGAGAGAGAAAACATTTAAGTGTTGATCAAGAAGACAAAGAAGTATAGGTAAGAAGCTCTCCTTTTCCTCTTTAACTTTCATCAAAGGAAAATATGGTTTTGAGCTCATTTAGAGCTTGATTATGTAGAGAAAGAGTTTAGGATTTCATGTGAGAGAGTTTAGGATTTAGAGAGTTTTGATAAGATAAGGTTTTGATGATAATTTTGTGTATTTTAGAAGTTCAAAGTGACAAAGAATGAGCTCAAGGAAACAAAGGCAAAGAGAAAGCTACCTAGAGAAAGTGAAGGAGATTAAGAAGAAGTTTGTGCATAACTTAAAGCAATAACCTATATTTTAATTTCAAGTTGCATGATTTGAGCATTTTATATGTAAATGATTGTAAATTAACATTATTTTGTGATAAAATTCTGGGTATGCATGTTTGTTAGACTTAAGAATATATTTGATAAAAATTAAATTAGGTGATTATGTATGTGCAATGCTAGAATCTATAGAGCAGTAAGCACATATGTTACTATAACTTAAGCTATAGAATTAAAATTAATGTATTATTGGTTGGGTTTGAAATCTAAGACATAAGACTTTAACTTTTATTCATACCATAAAATCTAAATATGTCTACATTTACCCAAAAAAAATGCATAAATTTCGGACCTGGAATTTGTCCAGAAAATTCTGGGCAAATTTATTTATGAGCAGTCAATGTTCAATTAAGTATATATTTTTCTAAAAAACTCTAAATTTTAGTGATTCAAGTTGCATATTAAACCTAAGATCATTGGCTATAAATCTATAGAATCTACTTAATTTACTTAGAACTGAAACAAGACTAAAATTGAGGTAAAATACAGAATACGAATTTTTCCTGAAACAGGACATTGAAAAAAAATGAAATTTAAATATTTAAGTTATATTAGGTTAATTTTTATAATATGAATTTTACCCAAATGAGGTATATGAGAATCAAATGAGTTATTGACTCATAAAAATGATGTGCAAACAAAATCATAGTTGAGTATTTTATGATTGAGATAATAAAAGATATATATATATATATATTTATTTATTTATTTTCTTATAGTTATGAATTTTAATGATATTAATTAAGTCCTAGAACACCTATATTTGAACTAGAATTTTAGATAGTTTGGAATACCAATTAAGGGAATTGTTAATGCCTATGATGACACGATTAATGAAGTCGGTGATGACGCTATAATTAAAGCTAATAATAACATTATTATTAATGCCGGTGATGACACCTATATATATATATATATATATATATATATATATATATATATATATATATATATATATATATGATGCCAGTAATGACACTTGTATGTGCATACGATAAATGCCCGAGTGACACTCATAAATGCCTGGATGATAATCCTATTATCCTAGTTAGTAGTTCCTAGGTGTTATGGGCATAAATGAGTTAGTAAAAATTAAAAAAATTATGATAAGTGAAATAGTTAATTTTGTGTACTAATATAATAAAGTATAATGAATATGAGATATAAATAGATGACTTGATGTCTTTGCATGCTATAATGTAATGAGATAAGAAACTATATAAAAAAATGATATGTTATATAATATACATGACAATGCATGTTGCATGAAATAATATATTTCCTTATTTATATGCACCACTAAGTTTAGAGCTTAACATGAGAGTTTCATTCCGTGCAGATTTTAGAAAGAGGTAGCTGAAACTTATAGACAAGAGCAATAGTGATCCTAGTCTAATAAAGCAGTTGTTTTCTAGAAATCGTGGGTCACAAACTTTTGTATCTTGTATTTTATATTTTGTATTTAGATTTATGTATATATTTTATGGTTTTGTAAAATTAACTTGATGTTTTATAAATATTATCCTATATAAATAAAATGTATGTCATATTTCCTGTATATTATTGTAAAAAAAATATGAATATGAACTGTTTTCAATAAATAAGTTAAAGATTGAAGAAGTCCGTGTAGCGTCGTTCCCTTATTCGGGCACATACTGCTGAGGTGAGAGGGTATTACAATAATAGCTTCCATAGGATAAAATATGATATACCATTTATTATTTCCATGGATCGAAAGGTTTCTTTTACACATGTGATGCATATGGTTTGAGAGTTTTTTGGCAAGTATTTCAAGGAAAAGAAAAGTTTTAAAATTTCATGAGTTTTCTGTAATAGATACATATGGAACTCGCTCATTTAGCTGGGTTAATCCTGATTAGATAAAAAGATGTTATGTTTAGTTGTATTAGAGCTTAGGTTTTTTCGTTTTCGAATCTTAGTGGATTAAGGGTTATCATGCATGCATAATACATCTCATATGTTTATGACATGGGCTATCTCTCTATCAATTTGTATGAGTAGAAAGGTATATATAGATTTGAAAGAAAACGATGTTATAGAGAGTAACAATTCTCCTGATACTAGGGCTTATAATCAGCCTAGTGCATCGAGTGTGAGGGGTCTAGGTGCTACCCTAGTTTCTCAACAGTAACCTATCGATCAGGCAACAAATGGTCGATATTTTATAACAGTTGGCACAAGCCATTCCTCAGGCAGTGCCATAGCCATCTCCATAGCCGCCGCCATAAGAGAGACCCAAGATGAAGATTGATAGGCTCTAGCAGTATGAGGCCTCTGATTTTTTTACTAGAGGGGAAGATGACCTAGTTGCAGCCGAATTTTAGCTTTAGAAGACTAAGAGAGTCTTCAATGAGTTAGAGTGTGTCAAAGAGTACAAAGCAAAGTATGTCATATCGCTTCTACAAGAACATGTCTATGAGTGGTGGAAGTCACTTTTGAAGAAGCCACAGGCCTCGCAGCTTATGACTTGGGAGTATTTTGTTACGGAGTTCAATAAGTAATATGTACCCTGAGTCTACATTGATGAAAAAAGAAGGGAATTCCTAAATCTATGGCAAAGGAACATGATAGTCTCCGAGTATAAGAGGGAGTTCACACAGTTGAGTAGATACTCCACCAATCTTATAGTTGATGAGGGTAATAAGTGACGTAGCTTTGAAGATGGCTTGAATGATGACATCTAGTATCATGTCATTTTCCTTCAACATGAGGACTTTTCCACACTTGTTTCCTCTGCTATCAATATACAGAAGAGAAAAAAAAGAATAGAAAATGAGGCCTATAGGTGACCCATAATAGATGACTGATAAGAAAGGTTATTTCTTCTTAAGACAATCCTAGAGCAGGGGATAGAGCAGAGGACAAAGCCATTCTCATCTAGTTCTTTTAGGAAAGGACCGCTCTATAAGATAGGGGGTGGAAATTTGTGTTAGTGGATCATATTCATGTTGTGTTTTGATATATCCATAACACGATAAGGGTCAACTCGAACACGACATGATAAACTAGTCGTGGCTAAAATTCAAACAAAAATACGATCCATTTAATAAACAGGTTAACATGATACAACACGTTTAACATGATTGATCTATAAATTAAATTAAATTAGTATAACACGATCTAATTAATGTGTATATGAGTTATAAACATGTCGGGTTAAATATATTAACCTGATATGGCATGACATGTTTAACATGATTAATCTATAAATTGAATTGAATTAGTACAACACTATCTAGTTATTGTGTATGTAGATTATACAACGTGTTAACCTTACATAACACAAATTATTAACTAATTAAATGTATTTTTTCATGTTGGCAGATCAACCCACAACATCGCACAATAATTTTTGTATCTTTATCGGGTTGATACTATTGTGACACAAATACTATAAACCTTAATTGTAACCAGAAAATTTTGTGTTGGGTTCTTGTCGTGTTCATTATTGCCACCCCTACTGTAATACTACATCAACCACCACCAACACACAGACAGCTAGGGATCTTATTGCTTTATGTGAGATATGTCATATGAACCATATAAGAGACTGTCAATTGGCTTTAGGGGTTTGCTTCAGGTGCAGAGCCATAGATCACATGAGAAAGGATTGCCCTTTATTGATGGGTGCTACACCCACTTAGACGGTAGGATTAGCTCTTGTCCAGAGTAGGAATAAGACGAAAAGAGGTATAGGGGACTTAGCCAAGCTACTTTAGAAATAGTGAATAGGCTAGGGCTCAGTAGAGCTCTAGAGCTCTAGTTAGGGCATATGCTATAAAGGCCTGTGAAAACTAGAGAGCCACAGACATCATAGTGGGTATGCTCTTTTTACATGGCTCAAATATATGTGCTTTGATAGACCAATGCTCCACACATTCTTATGTATGCATGAGCATACCTAGTCAGCAAGGTATGACAATAGAGAAATTAAAGTTCGAGATTGAGGTCATGAACCCTTTAGGCCATAGCGTGGTAATGAATTGGATATACAAAAGTTTTCCTTTGGTTGTGCATGGAAAAGAGTTTCCTGCATATCTCATTGAGTTATCATTTCATGAGTATAATGTCATATTAGGTATACATTGGCTCTCGTAGCATGAGGTAGTTGTCAACTATCGATCTAAAATAGTTGTTCTTAAGACTTAAGAATAAAAAGAGGTGGTTGTAAAAGTTGAGAGATTTCCTTAGCCCCCACATATGGTTTCCATGATTAATACGCATAAGATGATTCTAAAAATATGTGAGACCTTCTTGGCTCAAGTGATTGATACTAGAAAAGAAGGTTAAAATCTCTAGAATATTACTACAGTGAGAGAGTTTCCAAATGTCTTTCTAGATGACCTACCATGATTACCACTGAATAGAGATGTTGAGTTCTCCATAGAGCTCACACCCAGTACAACACCGATATCTGCAGTATCATACAAAATTGCACCTTCAGAGATTAAAGAATTGAAAACTCAGTTGCAAGAGTTGTTAGACATGAATTTTATCAAGTGAAGTGTATCTCCATAGGGTGCATTGGTTTTGTTTGTTAAGAAAAAAGATGGGTCTATGAGGTTATGCATAGACTACATAGAATTGAACAAAGTGGCTTTCAAGAATCGATATTCTTAGCCACGAATTGATGATCTTTTTTATTAATTAAAGGGTGTAGGAGTGTTCTCCAATATTGATTTGAGATTGGAATATCATCAGTTGAAGACAAAAGGAGAGGATGTAGCTAAGACAACCTTCAAAACAAGATATGACCACTACGAGTTTTTAGTTATGCTCTTCAGGTTAACCAATGCCCCAACAACTTTTATGAACTTGACGAATAGAATCTTCAGATCATACTTGGTTCAGTTCATAGATGTTTTCATCGATGATATCTGGTGTATTCTAAAGACCAAACAAAGTGTGGTCAACATATGAGGACAATGTTGCAGCTTCTTAGGGATCAGAAGCTTTATCTCAAGCTCTCTAAATGTGAGTTTTGGCTTAATGAAATGACATGTCTTAGACACATCGTGTCAACAGATGGTATTGGGGTTGATTCTAGAAAGGTTGAGGCAATCTTGAACTGGAAGCCTATTCAGAATGTGACTGAAATTAGGAACTTTCTTGGTTTGGTAGATTACTACAGGAGCTTTGTGAATGATTTTTCTTTGATTGCTTCTCATTTGATTAGGCTTTTGAGAAAGGATGTGAAGTTTGAGTTGAATGACAAATGTCAAGCTAGTTTCAATAGACTCAAGTGTACGTTGATAGAAGCTCTAGTCCTGATACAACCAATACCTATTAAGAAGTATGTCATCTACAGTGATGTTTCTCACAATGGTTTGGGATGTGTCTTGATGCAAGTGGGAAAGGTTGTCAATTATGCTTCCAAACAATTGAAGCCGCATAAGAAGAATTACCCCACATATGATCTTGAGTTGACAACCATTCTATTTTCTTTAAAGATATGGTGCCATTACCTATATAGGGAAAAGTTGTTTCATCTACATTGACCACAAAAATGTAAAGTATCTTACAACATAGAAGGAACTCAACTTGTGGTAGAGATGATAGTTAGAGTTGATCAAAGACTATAATTGTGTCATCGACTACTATAAAGGCAAGACCAATATTGTGGTTGACGCTTTGAGTAGAAAGACCATAGCAAAGTTACATATTCAACCTACACTAAATCTATAAATCAGAGATGCACAGAGGTAAGATAACAAACTAGTTAAGATCGCAAACTAATTAAGATCACCAAGTTGGTCTCCAAGGGGAGGGACTCGAGTACATTATCAAATCATATGGAAATTTGTTCTATTAGAGCCATTTATGTGTGCCTAATATTGCATGATTGAGGTGAAGGATTTTAAAGAGGGCACATGAAACCAGATTTTTCATGTATCCAAGAAGTAACAAGATGTACCATGATATGAAAGGGAGGTTTTGGTGGGCAGGTATGAAAAAAGATATCAGAGAGTTCACAATGAGATGTTTTACATGTTAGCAAGTCAAGACAAAATATTAAGTACCTTCAGGTTTAATACAACCAATCACAATACTGAAATAGAAATGGGAACGTATCACGATGGATTTTGTGGTTGGATTACCTCTGATACTGAGAAAGTATGATATTGTTTGGGTCATAGTGGATAGATTAACATAGTCAGTGCACTTCTTACCTATCAGGAGATACTATCCTTTAAGCAGGCTAGCAAAGTTATATGTGAACAAGATTGTACTGCTACATGGAGTGCCAGTCTCCATCATATAAGACAGAGATCCACAGTTCACATCTCAGCTTTAAGGAAGTGTACTACAATCTTTGGGTATCAAACTCCATTTTACCATAACTTTTCACCCATTGATAGACAGTCAGTCGAAGAGGGTGATACAAAATTTGGAAGACATAATGAGAAGTTGTATGATTAAGTTTGAAGATAGCCGGGAGAAGTATCTTGTAACACCTAACACCTTATGCATCTATATAACGCATATACTGATTTTATATTATGTTATCACATATGGAACAGGATCAAATAAAATTCATGTTTATAGTGAGTGATAATTTTTTTTAACTCATCTCATATTATTAACAATAATTTCACAATTAATACGAAAGATTTAATTATAACCTATAACATCACATATATTAATAACTTAAACATTACGTTTAAAAGTTAGTAATTTTACAAGTTGAATCCATATATATATATATATCTTAGTACATATTCATTGTAATTATATATATGCAAGTATTCAACCCCCAAATATAAATGATATGCTCTTATGCTTATGGGGAATGCAAGGAGAGAGAGTGAGGAGGCTCGGCCGATAACCTTTGATCCATGACTTCTATATGCACCTCAATATGAACTACTACTCTTCTCTGCCTAAAAAATGATGCAAACTAATGAGTTACGACTCAATGAGAATAATCATCAAATGAGCTCTAAAGTACCAAGCAACTCATAGTAACAAATCATAAATCCAATGCATACCATATATATTCCATTCCATTCACCTTTATCATATAATCACAAATGAAATTTAAAAATATAATCACTATTCTTTACTTATGCTTATACTTTGCTCATTTGATTTTGTTGTGACCAAGTTAAATGGATATTGCCTTGGGTTTCCATGTGAACATTTGTCATATAAACATTTGCATTTGCTAGCTAGCTTGATCATTTGTTTTATTTGCACATTTGTTGGGCCATAAGCCTCTTCTTTTGCTTTGCAATACCAATTAACCAGTCACAACGTCTTTTAAGTCCATATGCATATGCACTTATACTTAAGTATTTATCAACCATCGTATCTTATCACATACACCATACATATACTACATATATACCTTGCATATACTATACATATACCATGTATATATCACACATGTCAAACATATACCTCAAATATACCACAAGTATACCACTTATATGTAACACAATTGTCACAAATTATCCATCATCATAATATCAATGACAAATCACAACAATCATATGAATCATACAATCATAATTCACTTCACATATCACATAACAAGCAATGTTTATGTGTACTAAATAAATCACTTGATAATTAGACTCACCTTTTATTTCCTCTGATTCTGACCCTTAACTTATTGTCTATCCCTGTCTTGTGAATCTCCAATATGTTGTGAGCCTATATGGAAATATAATTTATTAATTCATGCTTAGAGAGACTTAATATGGATTAAATAAATTAATATGCATTGTTAATATCAATAATTAAGATTTTTCCTATGAGGCAGTGTGACTTTATGAAACTGTTTTGCCTATAAAGGTTTCTGTACTTAACCAATTAGTCTGATTATTTTTATAATTAAAATTAACATATAATTATGTAACATATTAAAATTTCAGATCAATTTGAGCTTTGTAAAATTTTTGGTGGAATTTCTAAACTTGTTCTATTTTCTGCCTTTAGGCAGTTTTAGGGTACCAACTTAAGCTCCTCATAACTTATGATATATAACTCATATTGCAATGAAAATATACAGACACTTATATGGATTCAAATTGAACATTTTTTATGTTTAAAACTTTTATCAATTATGTCTCTAAGACCCTCAAATTATAAGCAACATTTTATTGCTATAGAACAGAGTTGGTTTTTAGAATAGTATGAATTGTAATGGATATAACTTACTCTATACATAATATATTAAGTTGAAATTAGTACCTAAATTTAGATAAGATATATACCTATAACTGTTATTTTTTTAATAATTTACAGAATCTATCTGTAAGAAGCTCAAAATATTTAAACAAATTTCTAGACTTGTACAGGGCACTTAGCAACTATGGAACAATTATGGTTCTCTTCATCATAACTAAAACTAAACATGATATATGAAGCTGAAATTTGGTATAAAGATACATAACACATATATATACAACTTTTATGTTTTTAGATACTTCAAATAATGGCTTTATCATATTCAAAACTAATAAACACCGTGGATAATTCAGCTAGGGTTTGCATCCAGGCCAGTTTCAATTAAGAAAGGGTTTCTCTTCCTATACACCACATCTTGCAAAAATGTTTATATATCCATAAATCGAAGACATAAAGCCACACTTTTTATGTTTTACACTTCACCAGATTCGATCTCTAAAAGCATCAAAACCTTAGTACAAAACACTGTGTATTTATGAATCCTAAACACCATAATCAAGATTAACACAAAATAATTGTTTACTCACCTATAATCACCCTTGGCTAACCTTGTTGCTGTAATTTCTAGAGTGAAAAGAGAGGAAAATATTGCTCGAACTTTAAAGAAATGGACTGAAGAAATGAAGCAAAGAAGAAGAAGAAGAAGAAGAAGAGGAAGAAGAAGAAAATAAGGACTTAGCCTAAGTCAAAGCCACCAAAATTTCCTTCCCATCCGTCCATCTCTCCTTTTTTTTAATTTTCTTTTTCTTTTTATTTTCATTTTTATTTTTGTGACTTTTATTTTTATTTAATTATTATTATTATTATTATTATTATTATTATTATTATTATTATTATTATTATTATTATTATTATACAATTACATGTATCTAGACATACTAGTCAATACCAAAAATACAACTTAATCTTTTACTTCAATTTAATTAATTAACTATATTAAATTTAATTAATTCAATCTAGTTTCTTTGTTCACTTAAATATTAATTTCATATCATTTTCATCTATATTATAAAACAAACATGTGCACTTATATACAATTGTAAAATACCTGAAATGCATATTATGCAAGTGTTCAAGTGAAATACATGTAAAATGCATATGTTCAAATGAAATACATGTAGATATGCATGTAGAAAAGTCGAGGATGTTACATATCTGCTGTTGATGGAATTTACTTATGAAAACAACTATAAGTCTAGCATCCAAATGACTCTGTATTAGGCACTATATAGCAGAAAGTGTCGGACACCATTATGTTAGACATACTTAGTGAGCAAAAATTAGTGGGGCTAGAGTTGGTGCAAAAGTCAGAGAAAAATGTGAAGATTAAATAGGAAAGGTTAAAGGCAATTTCAGATAAATAAAAATCATATGCAAATCCCAAGATAAGGGATATAGAGTATAGAATGGGAAATAGGGTGTTCCTTAAAGTTTTTCCATGAAAGAAGGTCTCATATTCGGAAAGAAAGGCAAGTTGAGTCATAGGTTCATTGGACCATATAAACATAATCAAATGCATTATATAACTTGATCCAAAATATCGATATCATATAACAAAACCCTTTTTGGGCTTACACTAACCCTGCATTACAAAAATACATCATAATATAAAATACATAATTTTAACTTAAAAAGGCTTATACAAAACCATAACTCATATCACATTATATGTACAAAAAGAATTATAAGAATTCCATTATGAAAACCAACCCAAGACTGAGTTTGTTCTGACTGATCTCTGTATGTGTACTACTCCTCGACTCGTCAACTTCAGTCTACTAGCTCTAAACCTGCATATAGGAAACATTCACACGATAAGCTACTAAAAATTTAGTAATATAAATGTGCATAATAATTCTACATATTATCATGTAATGACATACATCAATTTATCATGCTCATGTCATTTACTATGTAATCTTGCATATAAGCTGATACTCTAGATGTTGCATCCCTTAATGCCAATATACATACATACTTGTATGAATCGTAAAAGATATAGCCTTACATTCATTATATGTCCATAATCAACTTACTATTAGCAACAACACAAGTATTTCAACCATTTTCATATTTCAGTTTACTTTACTCCTTTTACTTTACTTGCCCAAAACTTACCATGTTATTGTTATTTTTCTACCCAAGACTTTAAGCCGGACTATATAGATACAGGTTATGAAAAAGGGCTCTCACAACTCGAACTTTAGTCACCCTGTTACTAACTGTATATGCTCATCTGAGCCACTCAAGTTAAGAGCACTCATAACCTGAGCTTAAACTACATTGTCCTTATATCAATATATCCTATGGTACTGTAACTTCTTCAATAACATATTATCTATCCTATGTCAAATCTAAATTAGAGAACTAGGTATTTAAAACATAATCGTATCCATTTTTATTTCCCATTATCACAAACATGCTATCAAACATTTAACGTATGCACATTGTATCATACATGTATGTATTCATGCTTACACACAACTTATAAATATGTAATTATATAATCCTATCACATAGCATCAAAACAAAATATGCTTATAATAAACTCACTGTGCTTCACTGATGTGAATACCAATTGACAGTCGTGAAAATGTCTTTCACATGTGTTTTACCTGTGAACCAAAATGTGAAAGCTATTGCATACAAGATACATATTATTCATGAACGCGAAATCTTCTTCACGGGTATGAAACCATATTTCATAGTTTCCTAACTGTAAAACCGACCATAAAAATCTAGATTTGAATATGAAAACTGGTATTAATGTTCATGACCGTGATTAATTATTCATGGACATGAGCTCATTCATTCACAGCTTCCCTAATCGTGGAGCAAGGTGTGAAAAGCTATTGTCCGTTTTGGGCATGCATTTCACAGGCATGAAACCTTTTCTAGTTTAAGCATTCACGGTCGTGACTCTATTATCATGGGCGTGAATATATGAATTTCAATGGAAGAAACAAGCCAAAAACAGAATAACTACATAACACATTCAAAGTTTCTAAATGTTGACCAGTGTCAATCACTTCTATCTACACTTCGATGCATATTGAATACCATAAACATGTTATAACAACATTTAACACCTTAAATCCATAAAATCATGCCAAAATGCTACTTTAGGCTCATTAACATTCTAATAAGCATTAAAGTCATTTTAATATGTAAATCTCATAAAGTAGTACACATACAGAGATGGGTACATTTCTGTATACCTATACATATGCATAGACTGGAAAAATATATAAGGTAACCCATAAAAAATGTACATGATCACAATATTTTATTAGTTCATAGATATACATAGAACCGTAATTTATACCCCATTAACATGCCAATAATACTCAAGTTTACGTCTAGGCTAATGTGGGGGCAAAATTCATCATTTTCATAAATCAATTTCAATAATTCATTTGTACATCTTTGAGCATAAATATAATTTCCACAAAAAATAATTTATTTCTAAATTCCTTAATCATTTTCCTTAAAATCAATAAATATTCTTTTATGTAATATCATAAATTATTCAAACATAAGAATTTTCTTATTTCTCCACAATTTATCTAAAACCTATTTAAAAATAATGATGACTAATATTTTAAGAACAATTGCACTAACTGTTTTTTTCTCGTCACTATGCATTGGAGTCTGCCAACTCTTTCTCTTTTTCTCATGTCAGCACCAGTCCCAAAGTTGCACCTAATAATAAATAAATTTCCAATTAATTACCAAATCACATAGAATATAAAATCTAGCAAAAATTAAAATCTATTGACTATCTCCTGCTCTTATGTACATCTAAATCATATAACAGAAATTATCCTTGTTGCCCATATATTGAGCCAAGAAGAGGGGTTGAATTGGAGTTTAAAAATTTAACTTTAAAGTGCGAAAAGAAAAAGTTAAGTTTAGAAGGGATAGAGAAATTTGACATAAGAATTTTTATAGAGGTTTGGGTGTTAACAAACCCTACTCCTCTCCGCAATTGCAATTGGGAGTTTCACTAGCACACTAAGTGTTACAATGGAGTTTTACAAGCTCACTTCCAACTATGGTGTTTCTCATAATGGCTCACACCTAACCCAGAAATCCTTTGTGTTTTGATGGCTCACACAATAACCAATTCCTTGTGTTTTACAGGCTCACACAAACAACCTTTACTTTGTGTTTTACAGGCTCACACAAACAACCTTTCTTTATGTTTTACAGGCTCACACAAACAACCTTTCTTTGTGTTTTACAGGCTCACACAAATAACCTTTCTTTGTGTTTTAGAGGCTCACACAACTAACCCTTACAAGTGTTCTACCCTTAACCCATAAATACCTAAAACTCACTTGAGTAATAAATGATTATAGAGAGAAACACTTACAAATCTTTATTGCTCAATAAATGATGAGCAAAAAGATTTTCACAGAGAATAAATATTTGTTTTGAAAGTATTAAATGTACAAATAGCTTACAACAAGATTTTGATTCAAAGTATTAGCTATCCTCTTGTATTGAATGCATAAATGACTTGCATTTATACTCCCATGGCGAATTATAACCATTATAATGCATTTAATACAAAACTAGCCGTTGCACCAACCCTAATAATCGCGCCTGACATTTTTCTCTTTCATCTTTCACGGGCGTGACTATGTTTGTCACGGGCGTGACTATGTTTGTCACGGTGTTCTTCCAAGCCGTGACTGAAGTGGTGACCTTGGTCGTGAAGCATTCTGGAAGGTTTTGAAATATTGGGTCACGGGCGTGACATATATCTTTCTGGGTGTGACAACCTTCCAAGCCGTGATCCAAGTGGTGACTTTGGTCGTGAAGCTCTCTGGAAGAATTTGTCATGTAAGTTCACGGGCATGATATTTCTTTCACGGGCGTGACTTAAATGTTCATTCACGGTTTGTTGTCTTCCTTCATGGCTGTGAACTTCAAATGTTGGTTTGTTGGTGGTTAGCTTCATCACAGGCATGACACATAGGGTCACGGGCATGAACATGCCACTTCTTCAATTTTATCTTTCAAGGATTAATCTTCCATTCTCCATTCTTGCTATTTTATTCCAGACCCTGTTTAATAGACTTAGAAAACAAGTATGTTAAATACATTATTGCTATTTTATTTGTTATCATCAAAATGACAAAAATACCCCTTAAGGTTCAACAATCTCCCCCTTTTTGATGGTGACAAATAATCTAGCAATATGTGCTTTTGAGAAGTCTCCCCCTCAAAAGATGCTTAGGATAAAAAATGTTGAAGTGCAAGAATTGTAGAAAATGATGAAGTGTAACATCAAAATAAACTTTCTAGTTTTAAGGATATGCAAGTTATATGCAAAGTATATCCAATATATACCAAAATTCTCTTTAAATCATGAAGTATATGTAAGGTATATTTAGAGTATATCAAGTGCATATTCATTTATGTAACTTGCATCAAGGTATATGCAAAGTATACTTAAGATATATTTAAGGTGTATAAAGTTCAATTGCATACTTGCATATTCATTTTGAATCAAATTTTAAGAATTGCACTTAACTCAATATATTGCTAGTTTCTCCCTACTTAACTCAATATATTGGCAGGTTTTTCATTTTGATTCAAAATTAAGTATTGTTTGCACTTATCTTAATATATTACTAGTTTTAATATATTGCTAGTTTCTCCCCCTTTTTTCATCAACAAAAAGAATATCAATAAAGATAAACAAAGCAAATATATTGATTATGAAAGAGAAAGTACAAACAAAAGTAAATAAAATTCAGAAAGGAAATTAAAATTTCTTACAAACAGGCAAGCTAGAAATAGACATAGTAAGGCAAATAGAGACATCTAGCCTATCATCTAGCCGGACATCCTATCCCTAAGACGAGCAACTTCAGCCTCAAGGATGTCCATCCGAGACTCCATGAAGTCTTTGAGGTTCTCCAACCTCTCGTCCATCAAAACCTGTAGCTGCTCAAATCGTGGTGCCAAGAGGTCAACCACTTGCTGAGCCAAATTTGGTGTGGAAGCCGAGGATTGTCCGATGTCCTGCTCAACCACTGGAGGTGCCTCCTCAACTCGAGCCCTTTTTCTCTGCT
The DNA here is from genome assembly GCA_023653625.1 of Triadica sebifera. Taxonomy (NCBI): domain Eukaryota; kingdom Viridiplantae; phylum Streptophyta; class Magnoliopsida; order Malpighiales; family Euphorbiaceae; genus Triadica; species Triadica sebifera. Next base: position 23,632,870 of record CM042898.1, on the reverse strand, counting down.
GGATTCCTTGGAGGCCAGCTTTGAAGTCCTCCGAGTCATTGTCTTGCCATATGATTTTGCCAGCATTGTCGATGAAGCTGTAGTAAATGTTGTTCTCATGGATAATTTGAACAGCCACTCCCATCTTGATGAAGTACTCTACATCCAATCGGTCTCGAGGATGTCCTGGGATGAGATTATAAAAATGGTCATCTGGCTTCAGATATCCAAGCTTCAAGGCTATGTGGGTTACATACCGACCAATAAGTATGTCTCCGGAGGGCTTGGTGGCAATGGACAGGAGATGGTTTGCAAACCATCGAGAAAGTGCCACTGTGAGGTCTCTTCGGGCCATCTCTAAGAGAAAAAGCTCAGACTTCCGAATGGTGCCATTGTTGTCTCCTCGGGAAAATATGCTATAAGTTAGAAACCTATGCAGATATTTGTGCACTAGGGACCAGAGATGAATGTTCTTGGTCTTCTTTACATCCCAGCTACAATCCGTAGCAAAGTGAGTCCATGCTCGAGTTGCATAGAACTCCACATCGTTGTTGTTGAGGATGCCGTCCCAGGGTAGGTTGAATAAATCCTCAAATTCTGTGGCAGAAAGATTGTTCGGATTGCTGCACAGTTGAAATTTCACTACGCCAGTGGGAGACACTTCCAAAATGCTTAAGAATTCCAAGGTAGGCTCCCTCAAGGTGGGCTGATGAATGTCCACAAAATCCTTCAAATGACAGGCCTGAAGTTGCTCTGTCATCACTGTCTTGAGCCTGAGAGTGCATACCTCTGCCACTCAAAAGACCTTGATGAAATGAGAGGCCTTTTCTTAAGAGTTGAGTATCTAGGATGACAATGCTCCGGGATTTTGTTCATTAGGTAGTCTGAATACCTCCTGGGAGCATGAGATTTCTTCCTAGTACCCTTTGATGAGTCAGTTTCCATGTTGATTTGAATAAATGAACTTTGAAGAGTTTGAAAAAATTTGACAAAATTTGTGAGGAAACCCTAAGGAAAGATGATTTTTGATGATGAAAGGGGTTTTTGATGTTATTTATAGAAGCAATTTATGACTAGGGGGCCGGAATATTCAATGTACCATTCAATGTGTGTAAATGAGAGCAGTTTCAAGAAGTTGGAAAGTTGAAATGTGAAAAATAACCGGAAAAAATGTTATATAGTCGATACCTTCACGGGCGTGAAATATGTAGTCACGGGCGTGAAGTGTCGTGTTCACGATTTGCTGAAAGGGTGTTCTACCTATGAATAAAGGCGTGAAATGATTCACGCTCATGACATTTGAATGTCATGGAAGTGAATGATAAACTATCATGGTGGTGAAAAAGGAGTCATGGGCATGAAGTGTTGAATTTCACTACTTATGCCCGTGAAACAAAACGTCACTCAAAGCGTGAACGCTTCTGTGAGTTTTTGGTGAAAATGTTCACGGGCATGAAAATGCATCACAGGTATGAACAAGGCTTTTCACGGGAGTGAATGAAGTCGTGAACATAGGCTTCACTACTTGAAGCCGTGAACTATGTCGTGAATCAAGTCGTGAAAGCTACTGGATCTTTTTGGCTATTTATTTCACGGGCGTGACTTGCCTAAAATTTTCATCAAATAAAATTAAGTCCTAAAATAAGACTAAATCATTTCAATGAAGATTCTATCCATTATAACATAAATTTCAATCAAATTTACTACCTTATATCTAGTGAGATGATACAAAAAAACAAGATTATCACTTAAGATTTGACAATTTGGCAATCACAAGGTTAATCCATCAATCATACCAAGTTGTCTTTTAATGAAATTAAATCTTTCCTCATTTAGAGACTTAGTGAATATATCTGCCAATTGATTTTCTATGCTTATAAATTCCAATGCAACATCTCCATATTGAACATAATCTCTAATAAAGTGGTGTCTAATGTCAATATGCTTACTTCTAGAATGTTGAATGGGATTCTTTGAAAGATTTATAACATTTGTATTGTCACATTTAATAGGTATATGGTTCATATCATGACCATAATCCTTAAGTTGTTGTTTCATCAAAAGGATTTGTGTACAACAACATCCTACTGCTACATACTCTGCTTCAGCAGTTGAAAGAGCAACTGAAACTTGTTTCTTGCTAAACCAAGAAACTAAGCACTCTCCAATAAAGTGACAAGTACCTGAAGTACTTTTTCTATCTAAAAGACTACTAGCATAATCTGCATTTGAATATCCTACAATATAAAAGGATGAGTTTCTAGGATACCACAAACCTAAATGCAATGAGCCATGTAAATATCTTAAAATTCTTTTTACTGCATGTAAATGAGACTATTTTGGACATGATTGAAATCGTGCACATAAGCAAAAACTATACATTATGTCGGGTCTAGAAGCAGTAAGATATAAAAGTGATCCGATCATACCTCTATAGAGCTTTTCATTAATGCTCTTACCCTTTTCATCCTTGTCCAATTTTGTTGATGTGCTCATCAGAGTCTTGGCATTCTTGTATCCTTCCATTCCAAATTTTTTAATTAAATCTTTGGCGTATTTGGATTGGTTGATAAATATGCCCTAATTGCGTTGTTTTATTTGTAGACCAAGGAAATATTTAAGCTCTCTCATCATGCTCATTTCAAATTCCCTAGTCATACACTTAGCAAATTCTTGACAAAACAATTCATTAGTAGAACCAAATATAATATCATCAACATAAATTTGAACAATTAGAATATCATGCTTATGCTTTTTAATGAATAATGTGGTGTCAACATTCCCTTTTGTGAAGTTACTTTCCAAGAGAAAAGAACTTAGTCTTTCATACCAAGCTCTTGGGGCTTGTTTCAAACCATATAAAGCTTTTGAAAGTTTAAAAACATGATTTGGCAAATCATAACTTTCAAAACCTGGTGGTTGTTCTACATAAACTTCTTCTTCTATATAACCATTTAGAAAGGCACTTTTCATATCCATTTGAAAGAGTTTGAAATTCATGTGACATGCATATGTTAAAAGTATTCTTATGGCTTCTAATCTAGCTACAAGTGCATAGGTCTCCCCATAATTTATTCCTTCTTCCTGATTATATCCTTTTGCAACTAATCTAGCCTTATTCCCAGTTATTGAACCTTATTCATTTAGTTTATTTCTAAATACCTATTTGCTACCTATAATTTGATGATCCTTGGGTCTAGGTACTAAGGTCCATACCTTACTTCTCTCAAATTGGTTGAGTTCCTCTTGCATTGCAATCAGCCAACTTTCATCATTAAGAGCCTCATCAATATTTTTAGGCTCAATTTGAGAAATAAAAGCAATGTCAGTGGCTAATTATTTGAAATGGGATCTAGTACTTACTCCCCTTGAAGGATCACCAATGATTTGCTCCTTGGGATGATCTTTTGTCATTCTCCATTCCTTTGGGAGTTCTTGCCCATTTTCTTCTTGAGCTTGAGCTAGAAAATCATCTTGGTGTGAATCTTCTTGATCATTTTCTTCTTTTCCATAGTTCCTACAACATCATCAAGTCTTTCCATAGTTCTTACAACATCATCAAGAACACTACCTTTCACAAGATTAAGTCTGCTAGATTCATTAAAAACAACATGCATAGATTCTTCAACAGTTAATGATCTTTTATTAAATACTCTATATGCTTTGCTAGTTGTAGAGTATCCTAAAAAGATACCTTCATCAGATTTAGAGGCAAATTTTCTAAGGTTGTCCTTAGTATTCAATATGAAGCACTTGCATCCAAATACTCTAAAGTATGATATCAATAGCTCAAATGAGGTTTTGTTTAAAAGAGGTATTTTGAAAACTTGATTTGAAATATAACAAGCAGTGTTTATGGTTTCTTCCCAAAAGTAAGTTGGTAGACCATACTCATTGAGCATTGTTCTAGCCATTTCAATTAAAGTTCGATTTTTCCTTTCAACTACCCCATTTTGTTGAGGTGTCCTAAGAGATGAAAAATTATGTGAAATGCCATGTTCAAGACAAAAACTTTCGAAGTTTTCATTTTCAAATTCTTTGCCATGGTCACTTCTTATCTTTGAAATACAATATCCTTTTTCATTTTGAACTCTTTTAGCAAAGTTTTTGAAATTTTCAAAACATCACTCTTTTGAGCTAAGAAAATTACCCAAGTAAATCTAGAGTAATCATCTACGATGACAAAGGAATAATGTTTACCTCATAAGCTAGCAATTCTAGTAGGTCCAAATAAATCTAAATGCAGGGGTTGTAGCAGTTTTGAGGTACTTACTATGTTTTTGGCTTTGAAGGATGACTTGTGTTGCTTCCCTCTTTGGCAAGGTTCACAGGTTTTGCCTTTCTCAAATTTGACTCATGGCAGTCCCTTTACTAGTTCTCCTATGCTGAGGCTTTGAATTAAGTCCATGTTAGCATGACCAAGCCTTCTATGCCACAGGCATAATTCATCACCAGTAGTCACAAGACACTTAGAGGAATGGTTAAATAATTCATGTAAGTCTATTATATATGTGTTGACATCTCTATTTCCTTTAAATATCTCTTGACCATCGATAGAGGTCACAAGACATTCATTGGAAGTAAAGATTACTTTGTTTCCTTTATCACATAATTGACTAACACTCAACAAGTTATGTTTCAAGCCATCAACAAGTAAGACATCTTTAATAAAAGTAGTACCATTAATACGAATATAACCAATGCCAATTACCTTACCCTTAACATTGTTTCCAAAGGTAACTTTACCTCCATCAATACTTTTGATTTCATTGAAGAGCTCTTTGTCTCCTGTCATATGCCTTGAGCATCCACTGTCTACTAGCCAAGCATTTTTGTTCATTGTGGACTTGAGGCATACCTATAGAATCACAGTTCAAGTATGATTTTTAGGTACCCAAATGAACTTGGGTCCTTAGGGGTTAGCACATGAAGGTTCCCAATGAGCCTTCCTTATCCAACAATGTTTATTTATATGACCAATCTTCATACAATAATTACACTGTTTAGGTCTAAAATTGCTTTTTGGTCTTACAATGTATTTGAATATCATATTTCTGTTAAACTGATTTTGAGTACAATGGCATGCATAGTCATGATTAATTGAAGCTTTTCTAGATGCATGCTTCTTATACATAAAGGCATGATTATTCTTTTTACGTATAGAAGGTTTAATATACTTATTCCTTGGTGCTGTTCCAACAAGTGTGGAGATGTGAGGTTCACTAGACTTAACAAAGATGGTTTTGTGAGAAGATGATGATGTGTCCTTAAATCCTAGACCATGTCTAATTAAAGGTGGTCTTTAAGACACAATGACACAATGAGAGTATCTAAACTCTCTTTTCCTTTGTGAAATTTAGAAATGGAATTCCTAAGTTCCCCAACTTCATTTTTTAAAGTATTATTTTCTTTAAGCAAGGAAGTAGTTAAGGGTCTTGATGAATATTCATCTAATGACTTTTGAAGAGATTCATTAGATGATTTAAGCTTAAGGTTCTCCTTTTCTAAAGCATCTATTTTGTTTTTCAAATTGGAAATGTTATTCCTATAAGTACTGAATTTACTCCTATATTTATCTAGTTCTAAATTTAATTCTTCTATGAGGCTTTGCTCATCATCATCATCATCATCACTATCACTATCATTATCATTATCACTACTATCATTATTGAAAGAGTATGAGTGTAGTGACCTTACCTTATCCGAGACGTGTCCCTAAATAGCCATGAAGCATAGGTTGACTTCTTCGTTTTCATTATCATCTCTTTCACTTGAAGAGCTTTCGTCATCCCATGTGGCTTTGTGACCTTTCTCCCCATTGTCTCTTTTTTATTTGCTCTTATGCTTCTTGAGCCTTGGACATTTTGGTTTAATATGCCCTTTCTTTCCACACTCATAGCACTTTACCTATTCCTTACTTCTTTGTGCATCATTATAAGTTTGTTTGAGGTTTCTTTGCCTGAATTTTATGGAGTTGCTCATGTTCTTCTTAATGATTCTTTTCAGCCTTCTTGAAAGCATAGCAATGTCCTCATTCTCATCATCACTCATTTCTTCATCATCTTCACTTTCTTCTTGAGATTTTGAAGTAGAGGTTTTTAGTGCTAAAGGCTTTCTTTTCTCTGGCTCTGCTTGAATCTCTCTATCTCTTTTCACTGCCATTTCATGTGTGAGAAGTTTTCCAATAAGCACATCAGTATTCATGATGCTCATGTCTTCATTTGCTTCTTTTATGCCAGTAACTCTTGAGCCATAGTCTTTAAAAGGAAGACTTCTCAGGATTTTTTTTGTTTACATCTTCCAAGCTATATGCTTCCCAAGTTTCCTCATTCCATTTATAATGGCTAGAAGACGGTTGGTCATGTCAGTGATTGACTCATTGGATTTCATATTGAAGAGCTCATATTCTGAGGTAAGAAGTTGAATCTTCTTGGATTTGACTTGCTTAGTTCCTTCATGATAATTTTCCAATGTCTTCCACATGATGTAGGCTGTTGGACAGTGTTGTATTCTTCCACATTCTTCAATGGATAATGAGCTTGAGGGGATTGTCATTGCCTTCTTGTTTTGGAAATTTGCTCTTCTTTGAGGCTTTTTCCAATCATTTCTTGATAAGATTTCTTCTTCACCATCAGCTCCACTTCTGGTTGGTGGTGTCCATTCTTTTCGTACACTATCCCAGACTTCAATTCCTTCACTATCCAGGTATGTCTCCATCTGAAACTTCCAATGGGCATAATTTGCTCCATCAAAGTAAGGTTTGAGACTTTGGAATCCTTCACTGGCCATATCTTAATATTTACTAGCGCTTTTTAGGCTTAGATGCTAGACAAAGCTCTGATACCAAGTGTTGCCCAGATATTGAGCCAAGAATGGGGGTTGAATTGAAGTTTAAAAATTTAACTTTAAAGTGCAGAAATAAAAAGTTAAGTTTATGAGGGATAGAGAAATTTGACATAAGGATTTTTATAGAGGTTCAGGTGTTAACAAACTATACTTCTCTCCCCAATCGCAATTGGGAGTTTCACTAACACATTAAGTGTTACAATGAAGTTTTACAAGCTCACTCCCAACTATGGTGTTTCTCACAATGGCTCACACCTAACCCAGATATCTCTTGTGTTTTGATGGCTCACACAAGTGTTTTACAGGCTCACACAAACAACCTTTACTTTGTATTTTATAGGCTCACACAAAGAACCTTTCTTTGTGTTTTACAGACTCGCACAAATAACCTTTCTTTGTGTTTTACAGGCTAACACAAATAACCTTTCTTTGTGTTTTAGAGGCTCATACAACTATCCCTTACAAGTATTCTACTCTTAACCCAGAAATACCCAAAACTCACTTGAGTAATAAATGATTATAGAGAGAAACACTTACAAATCTTTATTGCTCAATAAATGATGAGCAAAAAGATTTTTACAGAGAATAAATATTTGTTTTGAAAGTATTAAATGTACAAATAGCTTACAACAAGATTTTGATTCAAAGTATTAGCTATCTTCTTGTACTGAATGCATAAATGACTTGCATTTATACTCCCATTGCGAATTATAGCCGTTAGAATGCATTTAATACAAAACTAGCCGTTGCACCAACCCTAATAATCGTGCCTGACATTTTTCTCTTTCATCTTTTACGGGCGTGACTGTTCTTCCAAGCCATGACTGAAGTGGTGAACTTGGCCGTGAAGCATTCTGAAAGGTTTTGAAATATTGGGTCACAGGCGTGACAACCTTCCAAGTCGTGATCCAAGTGGTGACTTTGGTCGTGAAGCTCTCTGGAAGAATTTGTCATGTAAGTTCGCGGGCGTGACATTTCTTTCACGGGCGTGACTTAAATGTTCATTCACGGTTTGTTGTCTTCCTTCATGGCCATGAACTTCAAATGTTGGTTTGTTGGTGGTTAGCTTCATCATGGGCATGACATATAGGGTCACGGGCATGAACATGTCACTTCTTCAATTTTATCTTTCAAGGATTAATCTTCCATTCTCCATTCTTGCTATTTTATTCCAGACTCTATTTAATAGACTTAGAAAACAAGTATGTTAAAATACATTATTGCTATTTTATTTGTTTTCATCAAAATGATAGAAATACCCCTCAAGGTTCAACAATCCTCATTACATGCATTTAACGCATAGCTTAAAGTTCCGGTCACCGAAATACTTTCAGGTGTGACCAAAAAATTTCTATACTATTTTATTTTCCTTTTTTTTCCTCCCCATAACTATTTTACTCTATTTATTTTCATTTTTTCTCTAATTTCCATTTTTCTCCCAAAATCTATTTTTGATTCAAAAATTCCTATTAATTCAATAAATGTTTTAAATTCCTATAATCACTTAGACCCATTTTCTTTCATTTTTCGTTACCAATTTCACCAAAATTATATTCAATAATCTCCAATAGATTTTTCAATAACTAGGCCAAAATTCAAAATTTCACCAAAATTCTATTAAATATTTATTCCATTCTAAAAATTATTTTTGACTTCCAAACACTCAATTTAACTTCATTTTCATCATTTTAAGGTACAAATCCTCCGAAATTATTTTTCAAAAATTTGCCCATAATTCTGGAAAATTCCTAAAATTTCACAAAAAATTTTAAAAATTATCTTCATGAATTTTTCATCATATCCATGACCCTCAAGCCTCTTTTATATCTCCTATTTTTATCTAATTTTTCCTTAATTTTTCTGAAAAATCCTATCTCTCCATTTTCATTAATTCAACTTCAAACATACTACCAAGTCAAAATCTATTCAAAACAATCATTTAAATCAACTTAATTCTATGAAAATTTGAAACAAAAAAAAAAAAAGAAAATCTCACCTCTAATTTATTGCAATTTTTTGCCAACTTAAAATTTCACCCCAAAAATATTTTTCTTCCACTCTAACTTGCTCCCTTAAGCTTGAATAATGAAAATTTATGACAGAAAAAATCAGAAAACCATGGAGAATTAGAGCTATGGTGGTTGGCTAAAGTAAGGAAGAAGAAGACTTGATTTTTTTTTTCCCAATTTTTCATGAATTAATTGGATGGATATCCCTTTTTTACTTTATATAGTTGGGTTAATGACTAATTTATCTTTGTTAAACTTAATCTCTCTTCCTATAAACCAATTAAAATTAATAATGAAGATATTTTGGCAATTAAGCAATCCAATTCAAAAGAAACTTTGATTTTTGACTTTCTTCCCCAAAATTTCCAACTTTTCAATTTAATCCTAGAATAAATTTAATTTCTCTATTTTCATGTCCCAAACAACTTGATTACATCAAATTGAATATGCCAAATTTTATAAAATAATTTTCTGTTCATAATGGTCTTTCAATTTCAAAGGATAACCACTGGTGCAAAAATTGCATTTATGCGATTTAGTCATTTTTCCAAATTATGCCTATAAAAATTCATTCAAAGTCCGATTACAAAATTCTCACCTTTAAAAATTTTAGAATTCAATTACGATCACATCGACAATATTGTAACATTAAATGCATATCTCAAACTCCCAATAGGAAAATCAGACCATAAATATGCACCGAGTAATTTATTTCTATAAATTGAAGCCATTAATCTTAAAATATTTCCATGTAACTCCACCTACGACCTTAACATAATATTCTCTATATTTTGATATAATTAACTTGAACTTCCACCTCTAGAGTGAAAATCCCATATTTTTTACTTGATATATTTTTCTCAATTTGCGTTCATGGTACGAAATCATAACGTTTCATTAAATTAACTCAATATTCATATTAGAATTCATATTATCATATTAAGATAAATTTCTCATATTTTTTTGTCTGTATATAGATTCTGATCGATATGCCTCTATGTTGCAGTACAGACAACAATAATATACATATACGATTATGATCTAGATCATGAACGTGAATTCTTATAACTAGAGACATATACAATACTCACCTCAAATTTTAAACACATTTAAATGCATAAAACATACGAAGGATGCAAAAATACAAAATTAAAATGCCCATATGTACATACCTTAACAAAAATGGAGCCTTAACTAACTTCAAGCTTATTTCAAGCTTGCCTCTCCCTTTGTGAGGTGTTTCCTTGCTCACTAGCAATATATAACATTACAAAAACTTTCTCATAAGATCCTAATCATAGAAAATAATCTAAAACCACATTAAAAATAAAGTTCTAACCCAATCTTACAAGAACTCTTATCTAACCTTTGATATCCAGGCTTTCCAAACATCAACAATGGAGATATATGCTTTAAGGATGGTGAAGAGGATGAAACAGAAGTCTTTAGTGTGTCAAAGAGGGCTTTTGGGTAATGGATAGCAACTGGTGTAGAGATAAAGGGCTAAGAGAGAGAAAAGTGCAACTATTAATATGTAGAACCGACTTGCATTCACGAGCATGAAGTTTTCTTCACAAGCATGAATCGCTATTCATGACCATGACTAACCATTCACGAGTGTGAATGTTCTCTTCACTCTAAAAAGAACTCTCCACATTGAAAATTCTGGCATTTTAAACCTTGACATGACTTTTACGGGCGTGAAAACTTTTTTTTAACACTATATCCACTCTTAAACCCTAAACCACCCATTCTCTCCCTCTTTCTATAACTTATAGCCCCTAACCTAAGGGTGTTACACATTAGTAAGAGAAACTCTCAAGCGGGAATATCTAGAGCAGTGGAGTAGGCAAATGAATCCATTATAAATTGATTTGTGCATTGTGTGGTTGATTGCTTTTCATCTATTTTCATTTAATGTTGCAAGTTTAAATCTGGTTTGTTGAAAAATAACAAATTTTAAATTTGAGTGCTTGATAAACCAAAAATATACTTTGAAAAATCATAAAGACATTTACATTTGAAAGATATATCATTTTGATTCAATATTTATACATCAAGTATAATTTTGAGTGTTTATCATAAATATGAAATAAAGGTTTCATTTTGAGATTAAAATTTAAAAATAGAAGTTAGTATTAAAAAAATTATTCAGTTATGCTAAGTGAAAATTTATGTTCGACTGGGAAAAGTAAAAGATAGTAAAAAGTGTTCTAACAAGAAGACAATTTTAAAAGCTCAATTTTCTCTCTTGAGCACGTTAGGACCTACAATTAGTATGAGAGCCTAACTCCTACACAGGACTAACAGTCTTGGAGAGATCTACAAAAGGCAACAACATCCAGTTCCATTCTTATAACTACTACATCATTCAAAGAAAGATAGTCTGTGACCAAACCTCCATTGTTTGATGGAGAAAACTATCTCTAGTGGAAAGTAAGAATGAGAAACTTCATCCATTCAATGGACTTACAGTGTTGGGAGAAGATACTTGATGGGTACACATATCCAACTAAAATAGAAGGCAGTTCTACCAGCAGAAAAACAATCAAAGAAATGAATGACAAAGAAAAGGAGTTGGCTAGATCAAATGCAAAGAAAATGAGTTTCTTGTTCTATTCGTTTGATGTTAATGAATTAATTATGTTTCTATATGTGAAACAACATGAGACATGAGGCAAATTAAAGATAAATTATGAAGGAATAGATCAAGTCAAAGACTCACATATGTAAGTAGCAATGAATAAGTTTATGGCTTTTAGAATGAAACTAGATGAAATAGTATCTAAAACTATTGAAAAATTTGTTAACATCAATAACACTCTTAAAGCTCTCGACAAACTCGTTAGCAAGGAGGATAAAATTAAAAAAAATATTTTGCTCTTTCACTTGAAAATGGGAAATAAAAGTGGTCATTCTCTTGGACAAAAATATCAGAAACATGAGATATGATGTGGTAATTGGTTCACTACTCACAATTTATTGCTAAAATGTCAAAATATATAACTAGAGAAAAAGAAAAAGAGAATAACATTAAAAACTTTTATAGATGAAGAAGGAGCATCATTAAACACTGATAAGGATCTCGCTATGCTGACAAGAGATTCAAAAGATTTTTCAAGAAAAATAATAGAATAATTCTCAGAAGAAAGCGAAAAAAGTCGGACACAGGTATAAGTGATCTTGAACCTAAAACTTAAAACTCTAACGATATTGTTTATTACGAATGCAATAAACAAGGTCATATAAAACCAAACTATCCATTTCTGAGAGGAAAAAAAAAATACAAAGTTAAAGAAAATGGTGATGGTTTCTACTTAGAGCAACAGTAAAGAGTCTAGCAGCAGTATCACTATTGACTCAAAATAGAAAGATAAAGCTAACCTTACTCTAGTCACAATGGAAGAAGAGAAGATAGTAACATTAAAACTAAATGAGTAGAAGATAAAAACATTTCACTTAGAGGAGTGATCATCTAATTTAGAAGTTAGTACTGCAAGTGAGGTAACATATGATGAGATGCTTCTTTATTGCAAGACAATGTATAAAATATATTTTGCATTGAAAAAGGTTTTAGTCTACATTAAAGAAAAAGAATGATGTATTTCATAAAGAGCATAATTTTTTTGCAAAAACAGATTGAGCATTCCACTAAAAATGAATTGAAAGCATGCAACTTTTACAATGACTTAGCATGTGAAAACGTTTAGCAGCTTGAATAAAAAGAAAAGGATTTGTGCATGGCTTTAGAAGAAAATAGATCTTTAAATCAAAAGCTTGGTTTGAGCACTCTTTAATCTTTTGAACAAAGGAATATTGCATTATCTTAAGCACAAACTACTTCACAGTCAAACATCTCATCCATATTATAAGCATATTGTGCGTTATTCTTGCAACAAAGCTAGGCATACAGCTAGATATTACTTTAAACTAGGGTCTGAAAATGTGAAAATACAATCCAATTATGGTCTTGATGATCGTTAAGGAGATAAAGATATATGATTTTGATCACGATCATATCAATGCTATCGGATCAAATTCTTTACCTAATTAAAGCCACAATTTAAAAAATTAATAACAGACACGCACATATATGCATAATTGAAAAGTAGAACTAAATTGCAAAAATGCAATTCTTTTACCTGAATAGAGTTTGGGAAAATCGAGAACACTAATTCTTGGAGAAAAATTCTATGAACCTAATGACATTTTTAATGTGAGAAATCAATTTAAGTTATTCCTTTCTTTCAGTTATTCTTTCCTCCCTTTTCTCTAATACCAAAACGGATTTTTTCCAATTTGTGACTTGGAATTAAGAAAATAAATTTATTTAAGGGAGAAATTGAAAAATGAGAAAATTTGGTGGAAAAATTAATAAGTCAAATAATAGAATGACTTTAAATGGATAAAAGCCAAAATATCTTCTCAATTAACTTAATCAACCAGTGAGAAGAATGATTGGACTCAATTGAGATTAATTAGCATTAATTAGAATTAAAAAAAGTCAAATTTTGCAACTAAAAAAACTTCTCCAAAATAAAAATCTACCAACTGAAAAAAAAAAGAAATAATAAAACATTATCATCTTCCTCATCTTCACTTTATGGCCGACCACCATATTCTCTATTCTTCCATTTTTTTTACCAAAATTTCTCACAATTAAACACTTTTCTAGTTAAGTTTTCAAGTGGGAGTGAGAAGAAAATAACTTGGGAGCAAATAAACTTTGGACGGAAACCTTAATTGGAAAAAGGTAAGAATTTTTCCATATTCTCTCTTTTAATTCTTTGGTTATGAATTCTTACGAAATAATTAGTTAATTTTCCTTCAAGTTTTATGAAGGAATTTTGGTGAATTGTTCAGATTTTGGTTGATGGTATGAATTAGAGTTTGGTAGAAATTAGGATTTTGATGGAATTAAGTTAATTGATGGGTTGAGAAAAAGGTGTTGGGTGATGGATTTAAAGTAAAAGGGGAAGAAATGAATTTTTGTGAATTTTTAGCTTGGTCGAAATTCACATGTGGTGATTTTGAAGATTTAAATTTAATTTAGTTTTGGAAAAATGACTTTAGATGGAAAATAAATTTTAGATAAAGTAAATTCAATAATTAAAGAAGAAAAAAATATGAAATTAATTGAAGTGTGAAAAATAATAATAATATTGTGTTATATTTTTTTAGAGAAGTTAGTGATATAAAAAAAATTAATAATATAAGTAATCAAATAGTGAATTCGGAACAAAGAGTGAGTTAAAAGCCGGTGCCAAGAAAAATTTGACCGAATAGAAAAATTTAAACGAAATACGTAAATTAGAGATTAGATGTTAAAAATTATCAAATAAAAATAGAAAATTGGCCTTTGGGCAAATTGTAAATTTAGGTAATGACATCGTAAAACACATCATAGGACCGTGAGTTAGGCAAGATAGCAGGTGCATGAACTAGTGACTGTGAAATATTGTAAATAATGATAGCAGTGTGAGCCATGAGATACGGAAAAATAAAGTAGTTTTATTTAGACATTAAAATTGGAGAATATTTTTAGAGTTTTTATTAATATATGGAGATAATTTTTATTAGGCACGTCGTTGAGACCATGACTACAGTAGACAAGGATAAAGAGTCCATGGATACCGGCCGAGCAAAAATTAAGGTTTGTGCAAAATACTTATCCTAATGGTCAAGAAAATAAATATTAAAATATCAATATTAAATATATTTTTAGTTGTGAACATATATATATATATATATATATATATATATATATATATATATTCAAATTTAATGTTAAATGATTTTCATTTGAAATATGGATTATATATTGTGTCTTTTTTAATACTAAAATATTTATTGATATTTTTATGGAATAAATATACTTGGACTAGTTTTTATTATTTTAATCGAAATGAAAATATTAAATGAAATTTCAATATGTAGTTGTGTGGTAATTGCTATGGAATTTAAAATTTTGAAATAAAAGTGTGGGAACAATATCAATATTTTGGAAAGAAATAAATATATGTGTTTAAAGTGGATTTATAGAATTAAATAAATGTGTTAAAAATTTGAATATTTCATCCCATATATAAACCTAGACATTGAATTAGAGTATTGTTGACATGCCAATAGAGTAATTAGTTATGGATCTTGTGCATATCTATGGATCATGTGAAATTATTTTTGATCCTGTGAGTTTTTGTGGATCAAAATATTATCAGTTCTATGCATATCTCTAGGCCACATAATTTATGTACCTGTGTCCTGTGTATATTTGTGGTTCAAGTAATTAGCACTATGTTATATAAGACCCATTGATTCCTTAGGGCCAAGTTTATGGTATCTTAATTTATCGGCTTAGAAATTATTGTAAAATAGATAGATATGGTTTTTATGAGAATTAATACAAATGGTGGTTGCAAATTGTGAAATGTATTTCTATAATACAATGTTGCGATAAAAATCTATATATTCATCTACACTTTTTTTTATCTTGATACTTTGAAAAATAATTGTGTGATATGTCAATTTGAATAGTTTTCTGTTGAAATGACTTTTGTTTTTATGATATTAAGGGAACATGATTTAATATATAGACTTAACGGGTTATAAAATTTATGATTTGATGGTGATTTATAATACAATATATATATATATATATATTATCTTTCTTTTGTCAAGTAAGAAGTTTTGGTATTAAATGATTTCAAATACTACATTCTTTTGATAAAGATTGTTATACGAATATGTAGAAATATGACGTAGATTTCAGAATATTTCAGTTATAAAATAATTAATTAAAAGTGTAACACCCATAAATAGTGTCTATGAGTTATGGTAATGGTTATGAGAATTAGGAGTTAAGTAGGGTTTTAAAGGTTGTTAAGGTGCTGATTTTTATTGTTTCACACTCATGACAAGTAGTATCACAGCTGTGATTATCGGATTTTTTTATTAACAAACCGTGAAGTTTAATCATGACTATGAATGAGCGGTTCATGCTTGTGAAATAGGGGTCGTGGCCATGAATCCTGGTAGACAAGGCAGGTGTGATAGTCGTGATTTCTTCTACTACCGTACCCTTAAAATATGCTCCCCATTCCCTAAAACTTAACCTAACACACCACCTCAATTTTCTTTTACTTCTAGAACTCTTCTTTCTCCATTTTTCAAGCTTCCAAGAGCAAGTTTTATAAAAGTAAAGTTAGAAAGAATAGTGAGAAAGAGAAGGTTGTGTATTGCAAAGAAATAGCAGGTTTTGGTGTTATTGCTTTTGGTTCAAGTTTTAGAAGGCTAAATAAGACTTTTTTTTTATTATTGTTCTAAGAGTTGGTAAAGGAGTTGGAAGTCCTTAAGTTACATGTTCTGGTGTTATTTACCTTTAATGCATATTGTGTGTGGTCATTAGGGTGATAAATGATATGTTTTAGGATTATATTGTATTGAGGGTAAATATACTAAAATTGTAAATTTGAGATGTTAAATGGGTTACATTGATTAATGTTGATGTTTAGAGATATTATGAATATGATATATGGCTTATATCCATCATGGAGTGTTGATAAGGTGGCTAACATTGGTCAACCATAGAGATTATTGCATGTGAACATGGTATGAAGTGATATGTTTTATTTTTTGAAAAAATTTTTAGATTTACTGCTGTGAATTAGTGGTTCACGGGCATGAATGTCATTTTTTTGGATTTTGAATGGAACCGACTCTTTATAGACTGTTTCACAGTTGAGTTCACGTCTTAGTTCACGCTTATGAAGTAATAATCACGGTCATGAACATGTTGCTAATTTATAGTTAAATCACGGTCTGGATTCAGGGGTAAACTACCCGTGAAGAGGTGATTCACAGTCGTAAAAGGTTGTTCAAGGGCGTAAATTTGCTTAACTTGGAAATTTTTGCATGTTTGCATGTGAATTAGGTTGATTCTTTTTGAGGTGGTATACCTCCATTGTATGGTTATAATATAGTATGAGAATATATGTTATAGTTATGATTTATGAGAATCATGGAATGTGGATTAAACTGTAATATGAAAAGAGTAAGTGTGTGATAAATAGTCAAGCATAATACTATAACTAGGACTAGAGTTAGGATAAATGACATGCTATTGAGGGGAGACCGGTATTAGGTAACCTAGGTTGGTCACATTCTAGATTCTTTGAAAGCTGAGAGTTTAAACCAAGTGTGCTTTCCTCGGTAATTAACATGTGCACACTCTTTTTCCTCAGACATGCATTATGGGAAGCTTAGGTAGGTGTCCTAAGGGCTCAGGTTAAAGACATAGATTTTCTACATTCAATTTAGTCTAGTTATGAGTAAAGTGGCAAATATAATGAATAATTAATTTTCTAAATGTGGTACATGCTTGTGTGATGATTGGTTGGTTATTTTCATATACCATCTGTCACGATTGCCGATTTAGGCCTTATATGGTGGGGCACTCCATGACCGACACAACCAAGTTATTAAAGGCTTACCAGTGTAAGGGTGTTATTATTCAAGTTTAAATTCGATCATATAAGTATGAAAAAATTAGTTTAAGATGGTAGTGTTAGTGTGGTATGAACACTAGAGAATAAGAACACATTATTGCAATTACGTGTTTGGCACATAAATCGATGTGATATACCAGGCAAAAAATACATAGTTTTAATTCCATGAGAAAATATAATTTAAGTACACTAAAATGTAGAGAATAATATTTTTAAGGACATAAGTGAAGTTATGCAGAAAAATTTAAAGTTAAGGATTCCAATTTACAAAAATATAGTACCGTTGCGGATTTACGGTATAATTTCTTGATTAGGAGTTAGAGATAAGTGTTCATTATCGTAAAGGTGTCGATATGATCATAATTGAATTTTAATATTTTTAACACTAATAATTTAGACATCAAAGGGCGAATGAATTTTTACAGGCTGAATTAAGAAAAATGATTAAACTGTAAAAATGCGATTTTTGCACCGGATGTCATTTCACACTATTGAAAAAACCATTTCAAAGAGAAAAATATTTTATAATTTTTAATATATTTAATTGATAGAATTAAATTGTTTAAATGTTGAATTTTGGAGAATTAAATTTCATTATGAATTAATTTGAACACAATTATGTGATTGGTGTAAACTTTGTCTAAGTCAAATTAAATTGAAATGCAATTGGGCCAGTTGTCAAGCTTAACTCTTAATTAACATTTTAATGGCCAATAAGGAGGATAATTAAGGGTTAATCATGGTTAATTAATTTAAATCAAGGTATATAAAGATAAATTGCTAAAATATCTCCATTTATCTAGAAAATTCCTCATAAAAATCACAAAAATCTCTTCCCATCTTCGTCATAGTGGTCGGCCACTATAGGAGTCCATTCAGGCTTTTTATCTTTTTAATTTCATAATATTTCAATTCTTCAAGTCATAGAAGCAAGGAGAATTAAAATTTGGATGAAGAAAGAAAGATAAATTTGGGAAAATTTTTTTCTCATAGCTAAAAATTTTAAGAAAATTTGGGGTGAGAATTTCTTCACTTTTCCTTTTCATTCTTATGTCTTTAAGTTAGTTTTGATGTTTGTTTTAAGTTGATTTTGTTGGATTGAGGTTTCATTAGGGTTTGGTAGACAAGAATTGTAAAAAAATTAGATAAAATGAAAATGAGGAATTTAGAGATGGAATTGATGAGAAATGGGTAAAAATAATTTTTAGAAATTTTTGTGAAATTTTTAGAAATTTTCTATAATTATATCTAAAAATTTGAATGAAGAAATTGAGTGAACCATAGTTTGATTTGATTAAATTAGAGTTATTTAGGATATTTAGAGGTGTGAAATAATTTTTGGAGTGAATAAATAATTTTTGGGAATTTTTCAAAGTATGGCCGAATTATTGAAAATTTAATTCTTGAATATTTGGACTTAATTAAGTAAAATTGGTAGTATGAAATTAAAGAATATGGATTGAAATAATTATAGGAATTTAGTGGGGAGTTTTGGAGAAATTGATTAATTAATAAAAAGTTTTGAGTGGAAAATTGGAATATTAAAAAAATAATTAAGAAGGAAAATAATTAATTGAGGGAAATTATGGAGAAGAAAAATAAGAAAATTGAATTAAATAAAAATTTTGAAAATGAATTTTTGGATAATAGATTAATTATAGAAAAATATGGCAAAAAGATGAGAAAAAAAATATTATTAGTAAATAAGTTGTTGCATTGTAATAAGAGTTGGACAACTGGAAATAGTGAATTATGCATTAAATGCATGTGTGGGATCTGGAAAATTTATTTGGAGATTTAATTTTTTTTTAAATATAAATATTTATTGATGAGAATAAGTAATTAGAAATTTAATTATTGTCAGATACAATGATAAAGTCGGCACCAAGAGTAGATAAGAACAAAGATCGATAAATCAGAGAAGGGCCTAAATAGGTTTGTATAGGCTTTTATAGTAATATTCGTGATAATAATAATAATAATAATAATAATAATAATAATAATAATAATAATAATAATAATAATAATAATAATAATAATAATAATAATAATAATAATAATAATAATAATTGATAATATAATTTTTGATAATAAAATGTAGTTAATGTGGTTAAGTGAATTTTAATATGATAACAAAATATGTGGTGAATTAATATAAATATGGAATGATATGTGTTTACTAAGGTTAAAGGTATGCTTGATGTGATGATTATGTTTTATATAAATGTTATTTGATATATGGGTATATGTGAGGTAAACGGTTGATACACATACAATATATGATTAGTATATATTTAGTATTGGTTTGAGAACTATTAAATTATATGTGATATATAAATGTGAAAAGACAAACATTACATTAGCCCACAAATGAGTATGGATTAGAATAGAGTAGACTTGTTGGTATGTCAATAGAGTCATAAGGATTATCCAACTCACCTAGAACATATGGTTATAACCGACTTAGTCGGAACATACAGTTATATAGAGACTTGGTATCTACATATGGATAGGTGCCTTATTCATACGGATACCATTTGTGTCTCCCTAGTACTAAGTCTAGGTAGCCAATTTATGGGCACAATAAGTAAATAACTTGAAATATCTGGTATAATAATGTTATATTAATATGTTATTATGATAATTATGAATGTGACATCCAGAAATATAGGTTGAACTATTTTAGTTATTTAAATTTATAAAATATGAATATAATATAAAATATGTTTATTTTATTGATCTAAAAAGGTATGTTCCAGTAGTTTTAATGATGTATATATATAGGTATATAAAGGTGTGTGATAAAAATGTATGTTCAAAGAATAAAGGTATATTGTAATATCAAATGGGTTAATATGAATGTTATGAGACTATTATTATAAAATTTGTACCACTGAGTGTTATACTCAGCTCGAAATTATTTTTCTCTTGTACAGGTTGTAGATAGAAGGGTACAAAATGATAATAATTGTAGCTAGCACAGCATAACCAGGGGAGCTCACATCAGAGCAGAGAAAAAATAACTTGGGTATTAACATTTTATTTCTAAACGATCTATGTTGTATTTAAAAAAAAGTTCAGTGGTGACATTGTATAACTTTTCTAAAATATAAAAGTTTTATGTATGCATATTTAATTAGTATAAGTGCATATATTGGTATATGGTTGTAAGTCCTGTGCAGACATTTTAGTAAGTCAGTCAGAGACATCTCTTGGTCAATAGATATTATGTTAGATTAAGGGGTGTTACACCATGTTCGACATGTGTTTTAATATATGAGATCATTATGTATGGTATGTCATGTAGAATATGAGTTAATGCATATGTAGACTTCGTGGTAAGTCGTTATGGTAAGTTGGTAAGAATATCATGCATGCTTGTATATATCATGTCTTGTCCTTTGCATATTATTATGTACCTCTAAGCATTAGTTTACTTAGCATATGGGCTTTTCATGTGCAAGTTTAGAGCTTAGGAGAGGAGCAGTAATGAAGGACGTCCAAAGATCAGAGTTGATGATACACACTAAGGGTGTGCGATACAATCGTTGTACTTTTTGGTTTTTGCTAGTTTTGTGGGGTTGGGTAGTTATAGATTTAAATGTTATTCTAAAAAATATATAGTTTTGTAACTATTCATTTTTGTATAATCTTTTAGGTTTGTGGATACCCGTTGATTATTGTATTGAAGTTATTATTGTATTAAGTCTTTTAAATGACGTTTTATGATTTTAATAAGTTATCAGGGTCACAGTGCATCAAAGTTTTAAATTTATAGCGCTTTAAATCATATGCATCGTAATATTCTTTGATATAATTAGGTTTGTTCTTAATTAAATTGAAGGGTGTTATAAAAAGTGTTTCATAATGAATTTAAAGTTGTTATTATCATTATCATCATTATTATTATTATTATTATTATTATATATATATATATATATATATATATATATATATATATATATATATATATATATATATATATATATAAAAGATTTTACACTACAAAGTGAAAACTTAGCGTGAGAGTATATTTCTCTCACATAGGTTTAAGCCAGAGTTGAATGGATATGGACTCAAATTCTACAATCCCATCAGAAGAGTGTTACAATAAAAGTGAAGGTCATGTCAAGTTGTAGTAATAAAGTTTTTTAAAAAAATTGCACACTTTTCTTTAATGACATATTTGGAAGAAATTTGTATATAAATAATGTAACATGTGTTTGTAGATTTATGAAAAGAAAATTATTTTTATAAGTATTAGTTGATTTCATTCTAAATTGTGCATCGTTTGTGTGTGGTATTGTTAAGTTTTGCATAAGCATATTGGTTAGTCAATCACAGCATCAATTTACCTAACTAAAATGCAGTGGGGTGAAAGGGGTGTTACATTGGTTGGTATCTGATCAGGTTAGGCAGTTCTAGGAAAAAAAGGTGGAGTTAGACATGCATGTGTATGTGCAACTGCATTAACATGACATGAGGATTTATGATATGCTGTTGCACTCCAAGGTGGGTCATTGTTTGGATAAAAGAGAGAGAGATTGTAGGATATGGAATTCAAAATATACGTAATACCAGCCAATTCACAAGGACAAAACATACGATGGAGAGACTATAAAGACATAAAATTGATTATAGTATTAAATATATAGGGTGACATGGAATTCATCAGACTCTCCACTTCCTAGCTGCAAAGGTGCATTAGACATAGAAAGACCAATATAATCACAGGTAGTTGGAAGGTATTAAACTGCTAAAGGTATAATAAGCCTAATATTTGTAAACACGTGAACAAATAGGCAAGAGAGATTAATTAACCATGAAAGTAGGCCAAGTTGGAAACCTAAAAATGCTCGGATAGGCCTATAATTGTAGGAAATAGTAAATTGACTCTAATTATAGGTAAGAAATACCCTAAAAAGGGAAACTACTTAAGTGGATGATAGGAATGAAAGGTATGTTTGATATACACTTATGGAATGAAAAGGATAATAAGAGAGTTTTATTAAAGAACAATAGAGTTATTTTCCTAATGAAAAATATGGAAAGAACAAATAGACCTAAGTGGTTAGATCAATACCAAATAAATTGACCATCAGAGGCTTACGAGATAGAGGTGTATTTATTTCGATTGTACTAAAATGAGATTGTAACAACATTCGATATAATTAACAGTAAACCCAATTATAGAAAAGGATGTTACGAAGTACATGAGTTAAAATGGGATAATTTAAAGCTTTCATACACTATGACTATGATGACTTAAATAAAAATAAAACTATTAAAAGATTTAACCGAAATAAAAGATTTTAGTACAAAATCATACAAGTAGTTACATGCCCAAAGTTTATACAAAATGAGTAGTTATAAAACTACATGTCTCTTAAATATATGTAAGACTATAACTATCCAACCCAATAAAACTCAATAAAAGCAAGAAGTTCAATAGTTGTATCACTAACCCCACTCGTGTATCCTTAACTTTGATCCTTAGGTGTCCTCCTTTGGTGATCAATGCCTAGGCTTCGAACCTGCGCATAGGAAGTCCATATGCTAAGAAACTAATGCCTAGTGTTATATAATAATATGCAAAACCTACATATATGACATATATATAATGTACATGATATACTCACAGAGCTACTATAACGACTTACGTCTAAGTCCGCACATGTACTAGCTCGCATACTACACGACATACTATAAAAATCTCATACATAATGCACACAATTGAACATGGTATATCAAAGAACCAACTAGAATTATACAAGTGTATATCATACTTAGAAGTATATACTTACCATTACTTACCATTTCGCCGCAAGCTATACTCATAACTAGACTAAAATGGAAATGGATACTTTATGGCTCTCACTAGAGCTCTCAGGACACTTGCCTGAGCTTTCCAAAATACCCGTTTGAGAAAAATGAGAGTACTGAACAACTATTGAGGGAAGCCCACCTGGCTTAACCCCGAGCCTCCAATACATCTTATATATAACCGAACCGAAAATTCTCTCATTACTTACCCATGGGCCTTCAAAGTGTCTTAACATAACCCAATTGATGAAGCTCTCATTCCTTACCCCTGGGCCTTTAAAGTATCTCAATCGTGACCAATATATGTCATCCATTACTGATCTCCCCCTTTAATGGCATGCCATCTATCTTAACTCTAGTCCTAGTCAGAGTATTGGGATTACAATTTCACAACAGGTACCACATATGTTTCATATTAATCCTAACCATAATTTTTCATAAATCACAACCACAACATGTATTATCATACTATGTTATAACATACAACCGAGGTACTCTGCCTTAAAATGAATCAATCTTGATTCACATGCAAGCATACACATTTCTCAAGTTAAGCAGCTTTACGCCCGTGAACACCCTTTTACTACCGTAAAGAACTTCTTTATGGATAGCATACCCGTGAACCAAACTGTGATTCATCATGTGAATCAACACATCTTTATGGCCTGATCACCTCTTCATGGGCATGAACCAAGTCGTGAACCCAACTGTGAAGGGGTCTATGAATAGGTCTGCTTCAACAACAAAGTTCATTTTTACGACCTTCACACCCGTGAACAGTCGTGAATCTCAATTTTTTTTTTCAGAAAATAGAGCATCACATTTCATACCTCTCTCATATGAAATATTATTTACGATTAACCAATGTCAGCCACCTATCAATACTTCAGCATGCATTTTAGCCATTTATCACAACTATATACTTTCTAATTATCCACATTAACCAAAATCACTAATCAAACATCTCAAAATGACCATGTTAACATAATAATTTCATCATGCATATCAATTCCACATTATGACATTTAACAACTCAATGACCACATACATCATGCATATAAAGCAAGGAACACAAAAACATGCCAAACAAAGCTTTGGATGTGGTTATGTACAAACCTTACACCTAGAATGGAGATTAGTTAAAGCTTGAGCTCTTCAAGCTTATCCTCTCCCTTGAGATAAACCGCCTCTTAGCCAAGCTCTTCCCTCAAAGCTCATAAGCTATTCCTCTCACTCTTCTCCCTCACTTTCTCTATTGAAACAAGGTTTCTCTAAGCTTCAACAATGGAGTAAGAAGGGTCCTGGAGGAATAAGAAGACTCAATTGGCATGTTTGATTAGTTAACATGGAGTGGAGAGCAGATTTAAAGGGATGGAAGGAAAGAAAACATGGCTGCCTCACCTACCCTAATTGCCCAAACTTCATGACCTTGACTCATCTTTCATGGAGCGAAATGGGTATGAATAAACTTTTTACAGTCATGAAAAACTTGATCATAGCTACTAATTAGAACCTAATGTTCATGGCTGTGACACCTATTGTCACCGACATAAAATAACTGATTTTAGGAACTTTCAAACTTCCAAAACTTCACTTCACCCCCAACTCTCCCTAACCAAAACATAACTTATAAGCCTTAGCTACGGGCTTTACATTTCTCTCCCCCTTAGGATTTCATCCCCGAAAATACTTGTCATGACATTTCAAAATAATTGAGGATATTATGCCTTCATAATTTCTTTGCTTTCCTAAGTTGCTTCCTTAATGGTATGACTTTTCCATAAAACTTTCACTAATGGTACTTGTTTGTTCCTAAGTTCCTTAATCTCTTGAGCTATTATTTCAACTGGTTCTTTTTCATAAGTCAAATCTGGTCTCAACTCTATGCTTTCAGCTGTGATAATGTGAGAAGGATCTGACTGATACCTTTTCAATATGGATACATGGAAGACATTTTGTATCCTTCTCAATTTTGGCAGTAAAACGAGTCTGTATGCAACTGCTCTGATCCTCTCTAGGATCACATAAGATCTAATGAACCTAAGGCTCAACTTGTCCTTTCTTCCAAACCTGAGAACCTTTTTCCATGAAGATACCTTGAGAAACACCTTGTCTCTCACTATGTACTCTGCATCATTTCTCTTGAGGTCCACATAGGATTTCTATATGTCGGAAGCTACTTTTAGTCTATCTCTAATGATCTTCACCCTTTTTTCGGTCTCTTGTATCAAGTCTTGCCTCACTAACTTTCTCTCACTAAGCTCGGCCTAACACCATACCATGGTGTCCGACACTTTCTATCATGAAATGCCTCATAGGGAGCCATCTGGATACTGGACTGATAACTGTTGTTGTAGGCGAATTCCATCAATGGTCGATACCTATCTCAACTTTCCTCAAACTCAATCACACAAACATCTCCTTATGTCTTCCAAGATCTGAATAACTCTCTCCGATTGACCATCTATCTAGGGATGGAAAGTCATGATGAAGTTAAGCTTGGTGCTCAAAGCTCATTATAGACTACCCAAAAACTAATATGTGAATCGTGGATCTCGATCCGAAATGATGGAGACTAAAATTGTATGAACATGCATTATTTCATTCACATATAACTCTGCCAACATGTTCAAAGGATAGTCTCTCCGAATAGATAAGAAGTAAGCCGACTTCATTAACCTATCTACGATTATCCATACAACATCATACTTCCTCGATGTCAAAGGCAATCCAATCACAAAATCCATAGTGATTTTCTCCCATTTCCATTTTGGAATTGTGATTGGTTGTATCAAACCTAAAGGTACCTAATGTTTGGCCTTTACTTGCTAACATGTAAGACATTTAGTCATGAACTCTGTGATGTCTTTCTTCATCCCTGACCACCAATACAACCCTTTTAGGTTTTGATACATCTTGTTACTCCCTGGGTACATTGCAAATCTCATCTCATGGGCTTCTCTCACAATCTTTTGCCTCAACTCTGAGACATCTGGCACACAAAACCTGCCCTGGTAATGTAAACTACTATCTAGCTTGACTGAAATACCCAATCTCTTCCCCTTAGAGACCAAAATGACTAACTCCACTAGCTTGTCATCAAGCTTTTGGGCATCTCTAATCACTTGACCCAAAGTTGGTCAAATGTGCAACTCTATCAAAATCTTCCTATTAGCCTTTCCTGGATGATAATCGATCAGACAGTCAAAATCCTTTTTCAACTTTAGCCAGCTTCTCTATCTCAAATTCAAATCTCATTGTGCATGAAGTACTTCAACTTTTGTGATTGGTGTATATGTAACACTTCTCTCTATATAGATAATGACACCATATTTTCATGCAAAGACAATGGCCACCAACTTTATATCGTGTCGAGTAGTTCTTGTCATAAGGCTTTAATTGTTTAGAGGCATAGGCGATAACTTTCCCTTCTTGCATCAGAATGCAACCCAATCCTTTGTGAGAAGCATCACTGTTACATATTCTTTGTCTAGAATTGGAGTTGTAAAAATTGGAGCCTCCGTCAGAAGACTCCTAAGCTGGTCAAAACTATTTTGACACTTGTTCATCCAATCAAACTTGATATCTTTTCATAACAACCGAGTCAATAGAAAAGCTATCATAGAAAATTCCTTGATGAACCTTCTATAGTATCCTACTAAGCCAAGAAAACTTTAAATTTTGGTCACATTCCGCAGTAGTTTCCAATCCAAGATTGCTTCAACTTTGCCTAGATCCACTATATTCCCATTAGTCGATATCACATGCTAGAGAAAGGCAATCTCATATAGCCAAAACTCATACTTAAAGAGCTTAGCATATAGCTTCAACTCCCTAAGAGTCTGCAAAAATGTTCTCATCTTGCTTCTCAAATACACTAAGATGTCGTTTATAAAAACCACAACAAACTGGTCCAGAAATGGTCTAAAGATCCATTTCATCAGATCCATACAAGCTACCGGAGCGTCGGTTAACCCAAAAGGTATAACCAAAAATTCATAGTGACCATATCTAGTATTAAAAGTTGTCTTCTCTATATCATCCACCTTGATTCTTAACTGATGGTACCCCGATCTCAAGTCAATCTTAGAGAACACCGTAAGACCCTTCAATTGATCAAAGAGATCATCAATCCATGGTAGCAGATACTTGTTCTTCATTGTCACCCTGTTCAACTGCCTGTAATCTATGCACAACCTCATAAATCCATTTTTCTTCTTGATAAATAAAATTGATGCACCCTATGGAGATACACTCAGTCTAACAAAGCCTTTATCCAATAGTTCCTGTAACTATGCCTTTAACTCTTTCATCTCTGATGGATCCATACGATATGGTGCCGCTGATATAGGAGTTGTACCCGGAGTAAGCTCAATTGAGTACTTTATATCTCTTTCCGGAGGTAACCCTAGCAAATCATCTGAAAACACGTATGTGAATTTCTGTACCATCCAAATATCTCTAAGGTCTAGGCTTCCCCTCCTAGTGTTAACTATGTAAGCCAAGTAAGCCATACACCATTTTTTGATCATTTTCTGAGCCTTTATGATAGAGATGACCCTCGATGACTGTGATGATCTCTCACCCTAGACAACCACAGTATCTCCCTTAGGAGTTCTCAACTCTACCGTCTTCCTTTTGTAGTCTACCGCTATACCCTACCGAGATAACCAATCCATACCTAGGATAATATTATATTAATGGAAAGGTAATTCGATCTGGTCCACTGGAAACTATTTCTCTTGGACTATGATTGGACAATCTCGGTATACTCAGTTTACCCTAGTGCTATGCCCTAGAGGGCTCATCACCTCGGTATCATAATCCAAACTCCAAGCTAAATCACTCAGCTATATTGGTACATATATAAGAATGCTAGAACTCGAATCAATTAAAGCAATTAAGACTAAGTCAAAGATAAGAAATGTACCAATAACCACGTCTAAAACACTCTGATCCTCTTTAGCTTTCATAGCATAGGCCTTCACTGGTATTCTGCTAGCTCTTGGCCTGTTCATTGACTCCGACACGACCTATCTAGGTCGACCTCTACCAAAATGGGTATGTCCTTGTCCCTCGCCCTTATCGGCACTGAACATTGAGTTGGAGCTGATGCCTCAGCTATATGCAACGGACAATCTCTCTAGTAGTAGTCTCGAGACCCACACCTGTAAAAAGACCCTGTGCGTCCCCAACACTCTCCTCTATGGATCCTTTCACACACTATACACTAGGGCACTACCTCTCTCTGTGTCTGAGCCTGACTACTGACAACTGTAGAAACAACTCCTGATGATAGTACCTGTCTAGTGTATTATTATTTTATTAATAATAATAATATTATTAATAAAATAATAATAATATTATTAATAAAAATAATAAAATAGAAAAATAATTATAATAAAAAATTAATATTAATATAATAAAATATAAAAAATTAATAAAATATAAAAAAATAAAAATTAATAAAATAAAAATTAATAAAATAGAAATAGAAATGAATTTATATTATATTAATTATATTAAATATTCAATTATTAATTTTTTTATTAAAATTATTAATTATTTTATTTTATTAATTTGAAATAATTTTTGAATGGAGCCATTATGTGGCATAAGAGTTACATCTCGGACGAAAGTTAATAGTATACCACTTCTGCCTGACCTCGATTCTATCCTTGTCCTCTAGATTGGAAGGGTCCAGAACTGGTGCAAGCCTTCTTGCTCGATGATTATGTAGCACTGTAAGCTGACCCACTGAAGTCTCTTCTAGGTGACTCCTCTGCTCTTTTCAGCTTTACCCTCTTTTCTATCATAATAGAAGAAGATACCAACTTTGCAAAATCCTTATACTATTGTGAGATCACATGGAACCTGATCTCATCTCTTAGACCATCCTCAAACTGACGATATTTGTTTGCCTTATCCCCAATAATACCAATCACATACTTGCTTAACTGGGTAAACTTTCTCTCATAAACAGTCATTGTCATGTTTCCCTGTGACAAATTTTTGAATTCAGCTAAAAAAAAATCCCAAGTAAGCAGCTTTGGGATATGCAGCTTCTACAAAACTGACTTCCACCGATCATAGGCATGCTCCTAAAGAAGTGAAACAACATACCTAGCCCTGCGCTCCTCAGCACAATCCAGCTCCTTGAAGACCCTTTCGGTCTTCTCTAACCATAACTTAGCAGTTGTCGGATCATCTTCAATATTGCCTATGAAGTTCATGGCTTCATACTTTCTCAGCCTGTCAATTTGAACTGTACATCTCGGTAGGGATTTAGGAGGTGGTGGAGGTGGCAGCAGTGGTGGAGGATGTGGTGGCAGCATACCATATACCAATCGCAGTAGTAGAGTAGCAAAATTCTGCATCAGAGGATCCTGTGCCTGATCTACCTGACCAGCCATCGGCTGTTGTAGAGGAGGTTCACTAGCCGACCTTTGTACACTAGTTTGGCTTGGATGATTCTAAGCCTCTATGTCTGGAAGATTGTTACTCTCAATTGCATCATGCGGTTCAATCTCCATACTCGTTCTTTAGCCTACACATCGATAAAGAATAGCTCACATCAAGTCATACAGGATAACACTCGTACACGTGATACAACCCTTCCCACCTAGGTTCAGAACTGCCTAAACCTAGGCTTTGATACCACTAAATGTAATGCCCTTTGATATAATTAAGAGTAAACCCAATTATACCAAAGGATGTTATAATGAACATGAGTTAAAATGAAATAATTAAAAAATTTCATGCATTATGACCATAATGACTTGAATAAAATAAAAAATCATTAAAAGATTTAACTGAACTAAAAGATTTAAATACAAAATCATACAGGCAGTCACATGCCCAAAGTTTATACAAAATGAGTAGTTATAAAACTGCATGTCTTTGAAATATAACATGTAAAACTATAACTACCCAGCCCAACAAAACTTAATAAAAGCAAGAAGTACAACAGTTGTATCACCCACCCCACTCGTGTGTCATTCACTCTGATCCTTAGGTGTTCTCTTCTGGCAATCAACTCCTGGGCTCTGAACCTGTGCATGGAAAGCCTATAATCTAAACAACTAGTGCCTAGTGGTATATAACAATATACAAAGCACACACATATGACATATATATAATATGAATGATATACTCACCGAGCTATTATAACGACTTGCCTTTAAGTCCGCATATGCATTAGCTCACTTACTACATGACATACCATAAAGATCTCATACATAATGCACACATTGAACAAGATATATCAAACAACCATCTAGAATCATACAAGTGTATACCACACTTAGAAGTATATACTTACCATTACTTACCATTTTGCTAGCACTATACTCATAACTAGATTAAAATAGATATGGATACTATATGGCTTTTACTAGAGCCCTCAAAACACCTTTCTGAGCCTTCTAGAACACATGTTGACAAAAATGAGAGCACAAAATAGCTATTAAAGGAAGCCCACCTGGTTTAATCCCGAGCCTTCAAAATATCTTATATATAATCCAACTGAGAAAACTCTCATTGCTTACCCCTGGGCTTTCAAAGTGTCTCAACGTAACCCAACCGAGGAAGCTCTCATTTCTTACCTCTGAACCTTCAATATAACCCAACTGAGAAAGCTCTTATTGCTTACCCATAGTCTTTCAATATAACCCAATTGAGGAAGCTCTCATTGCTTACCCCTGGGCTTTCAAAGTGACTTAATCGTGGCCAATAAGTCACCTAGTACCGATCTCCCCCTTAATGGCATGCCATATATCCTAGCTTTAGTCTTAGTAAGAGTATTTGGCTTACAATTTTCACCCTTTACATGTGTGAACCAAACCATAAACCCAACCATAAAGCTATCTGTGAATGAGTCTACTTCAGCAACAAAGTTCATTTTCACGACCTTCATGCCTGTGAATCTAGAAATTTTTCCAAAAAATAGAGAATCACATTTCATACCTCTCTTACATGAAATATTCTCTACGGTAGACCAATGTCAGCCACCCTATCAACACTCCAGTATGTATTTTAGCCATTTATCACAACCATATACTTTCTAATTATCCACATTAACCAAAATCACTCATTAAACATCTTAATATGACCATGTTAAAATAATAATTCCATCATGCATATCAATCCCATATTATGGAATTTAACAACTCAATGACCAAATACATCATGCATCTAAAGCAGTGAACACAGAAATATGCCAAACAAATCCATGGATGTGGTTATGTATGAAACTTACACCAAGGATAGAGATTACCTAAAGCTTAGCTTTTCAAGCTTGTCCTCTCCCTTGAGATGGACCCCTAGCTCCTCTACCAAATCCTAGCAAGATGAAAAACATCCTTTTAGCCTCTAGAACTTGAACCAAAACCCAAAAACATAAAAACTGAGCTATTCCCTCAAAGCTCACAATTTTTTCCTTTCACTCTTCTCTCTCACTTTCTCTATTGAAACAAGGTCTCTCCAAGCTTCAACAATAGAGAAAGAAGGGTTCTGTTGGCGTGTTTATTTGGTTAACAGAGAGTGAGGAGTGGATTTAAAGGGATGGAAAGAAGGAAAACATGGTTGCCTCACTTGTTCTGGCTGCCCAGACTTCACGGTCGTGACTCATTTTTTATGAGCGTGAACCACTCCTTCATGGGCATAAAAAAACTCTTCACAGTCGTGAAGAACCTCATCGCAGCTACACGGCCATGACACCTATTGTCACTAGCGTGAAACAACTGATTTTAAGAACTCTCAAACTTTCAAAACTTAACTTAGCCCCCAACTCTCGTTAACCATGAACATAACTTATAAGCCCTAGTAACAGACATTACATAGATTGTATAATAAAGTTCTGTAAAGTAAGAAATTAGAGGATAGTTAATGAGGAGTTATAAAGTAATTTATAGTGAGACGTATTTAAATGCTAATTAGATTATGAAAATTTTCTCCTTTAAGAATGAGTAAAATGTAGAAAAAAATCCAAAGAAGAAGACAATATAGCATATATGTCATAACTAATAAAGTATAGTACTTCACACCCATACCATAATAATATGATGAGATAAAATTCCATTACTAGTAAGTGAATATCAAAGATTAAGGGAAAATGAAGTGTTAATTATCCTCATTAATTTTGAAAAAGGATTAAAGTAATGGATGGTAGGATTTTATGGAAAAGAACATAAATTTTGAAGAAAAATTTGAAGTGTACATTTAAAGTTATCATGATTAAACACCATAAGTAAATGGTCATCAAGTATAAGATGATATTTCTTGGTTAACAAATAGTGCAACTAGTATTCAAGAATTTGTGAAAATAAAAAAAAAATATTTGTACCTACTCTTAAGATCAATGAGATACAAAGATAGAGGTAGGGTATGACAATAAAGGTAAACCCTATAACTTTTAAAACCCTAAAGATTATAAACCTAGCCTATAATATGCCAATGGAAATGGAAATAAGGGAAGTTCGAACTAGCATGATAAAGAAAGGAAAAGTGTGAGTGTATAACAATAAGTATACAATTCTAAAATGTTAGAATCAAGAAAAGAAAGTTAGAGGATGCAAACTCCCTATAAGACAAGGATTGGGATAACTCCCTTAGACAAAAAAGGGAGGAATTAGAATTAAACCCCCCTATTGTGAATGAATATACAGGACTGATGGATAAGGGATAATAATGAAGAAATATAATATGTTCGAATAATGTGGTAATAACTGTGAATATTAACGAAACTTCACAAGCGAGGGGCAAACTAACAGTAAATATTTAAGAGTTGCCCTGATACTCATATAAATTGTTATAAGAGATTTAGGAAAAAATTTTCTCTGATAATTATAATGATGTTCTAAACCTTGAAAATTCCACCCAATAATTATACCATTGAACTTGAACTAAAATTTTCTATGTCCCGATATAATTAGTAAAATTTTTCGCCACTAAGTAAAACTGCATATTTATTTGTCCGACCCATACCCAAGGTATGCGTATCAATCTCACTATTAAGATTACACCATTATTTCAATGGATTTTTATACCAAATATGCATATTTTTTTAATATTTTAGAATATATTTTCTTAACTTATCTAGCCCAAATTTAGACTTCGATTGAATTTCTTCGATCCCACCTGGTACAGTTAGCCGCAGAACACACATGTTGATTAGGGCTTAAATTATGGTCATGACACAATTGAATCAAGTTAATTACATCAAAGATGAATTACAAAAGGGTCTTAATTGGAGATCAGGAGATCCAAGAGAGATTTGATAAATAATATCACAAATCTCTATGCATCCACCATAGAGAGGAACCTCAACTATACATATAAAATCAAGCTCAGTGAAGTTGATGAGGCCCTAAAAAAGATGAAGATAAGGAAAGAAAGTGGTCCAAATGGTATCCTTATTGAGTTTTGGAAATGTTTAGGATAAAAGGGGAGTCTTATAGTTGACCAAACTTTTTAACTCATTCATAAAAGGAGGAAAGATGCCAAATGATTAGAGGAAGAGCATTTTAGTTCCCATATATAAGAATAAAAGGGATATTCAGATTTGCTACAGCTACCATGCCATTAAACTAGGGAGACATACGATGAAACTCTAGGAGAGAGTTATAGAGCATCGACTTAGAAATATTATAAAGGTGTCATATAACCAACTTGGCTTCATGATTGGTAGATGTACAACAAAAGTTATTTTTTTATTAAGGAGTCTGATGGTGATATATAGAGAGAAGAAAAAGGATCTTCATATGGTTTTTATTGATCTAAAGAAAGCATATGATAAAGTGTCGAGAGAAGTTCTCTGGCAGGCTTTAGAGAAGAAAGACCTTAATTTCAAACATATTAATGTTACTAAGGATATTTATGAAGCGGTTACATTCATGTGCATGGTGATAAGAGATACATAGGAGTTTCTTATAACTATAGGTGTACATCAAGGATTGGCCTTGAGCCTATACTTGTTTGATATAGTTATGGATGAGATAATTAGTAGTATATAGGATAATGTCCTTTGATGTATGTTGTTTGTTGATGATGTTGTTTAAGAAAATAAAACTAGAGCAGGTATTAACCAAAATTAGAAGTACAGAGAGACACTATGAAAAGTAAAGGTTAAGGGCTAAGTAGAAGTAAGATAAAGTATATACATTGAAGTTTAGCCTAAGCAAGAGAAATGATGGAGAAGTGAGTTTATGAGGGATAGTGGTGCCAAAGAATAGTCACTTTAAGTATCTAAGTATGGTTTTCAAGAGGATGGAATGGTAGATGAAGATGTGACCTATAGAATTAAAATATGATGGTTGAAATGGAGAAGTGTACAAAGGTGATATGTGATAATAAGAAGATATCGAACAAGATGAAGGAAAAGATTTATAGAACGACAATCAAACCAGCTACGCTATATAGGAGCGAGTGTTAAGCAATTAAAGCTCAATATATTCATAAGATGGTGTGACAAAAATGCAGATGTTAAGATATATATATATATATATATATATATATATATATATATATATATATATGGACTGGACTAGATAAGAAATGAATGCATTTGACAGAAGGTATATATAGCACATATTGGAGACAAAATAAAGGAAGATTGTTTAAGATGGTATGTGCACGTATTACACAGGCCTCTAGATGTGCCAGTTTGAAGATGCGATAAATCAGCTATAACAAATAGAAATAACGGTAAAGGTAGGTCTAGGATCACTTGGGGTGAAATAGTATGTAAAGATCTATAATCTCTTGATATTGAGGCAGACTTAGTCTCAGACAGAGGGATTTGAAAACAAAGAATTCATATTGTTGACCCATCTTGTATGGAATTAGGCTTAGTTACTGTTATTGTTGTTCATAATCATGCCCTAAATCACATAAACCCTAATCCATTCTATTCATACATATTACAAAGATTAAATACACTTTTAGTAAAACATGCCATTAAAAATTATAAAGACATTTAACATAGGATTCATAGTTTATGTCATTCATAATAATTTAACTAATTTGTTGCTTAACCATTTCTAAATTTTTTTTAAAAAAAATAACCTATGGTTTGTAAGGCACACATTGGTCGGTTCGTTTAATCATCTAATTAAACTAATTTTGGTTAACCAAATTGAAATCAATCTAAAATATTTAATTGACTTCAATTAATCGAATGATTAAACATAAAAATCCTACCGTGATTTCACATTGAATAATTATTCAATTTCAATTCAAAATTAAGTTCAACCACCTAAAATTTATCACAGTATAAAATTCACTATTTAACAACATAAAGCATAAAAAAAATTCAATCCACATTCTACAAAATATATTCAAAATTTACAATATGATTTAACATAAACCAAAAAATCAAAAATTTTAATACGTTGCATTATGAAATAGATGCTAAGTTATTATTTGAAAATTAGGAGAATATTGCTAGTTACATAAATAAATTAAATTTAGGACAAATTAAAAATAGTCATATTATTATTATTATTATTTACAAAACAACACAGTTTATTAGAATTTCGATTAACTGAATCAAAATCTTCAATTAACCAAACTGAAATAGGACAAACTTCATTAATAGTAAATGAAACTGAACTTATAAATGATTATTTTGATTAATTAATTCAATTATTAATTTTTGATTGAATCAAGCTCAGTGGATTGCATGTGTAAATTATTAGAAAGTATTTGATATTAAATGTGAAAAAAATAAATTTAAAATTATTTGGATTAATTAACTGAATTTTTAATTTTTTTATAAACTGTTTCACCATCTTTT
Organism: Triadica sebifera; assembly: GCA_023653625.1. NCBI lineage: Eukaryota > Viridiplantae > Streptophyta > Magnoliopsida > Malpighiales > Euphorbiaceae > Triadica > Triadica sebifera. The sequence continues at coordinate 23,596,916 of CM042898.1, read as the reverse complement.
TTTTTTAATGATTTTATGATGGCTCCAAAAGAGGTGCACATGAGAGGACTTTCATGGGTGAATTTGTACCTGCTAAATAAGATTGGTGATGATAGTCAACTTGAAAATGTTTGAATTTGTGAAAAGTAGATCTAGCAATTGACTCAGGCAGTTGTCTTCAAATTAATTCAAGGTTATACTCAACTTCTAAAAGTTAAATTCAAATACTTTATGAGTTTGAATTAATTTTGAATATTTTATAATATTTTAAATCGGATTTGGATTAAAAAATTCCGATGAATTGAGTTGGATAAAATATTATTAAGTCTAATAAAATAAGTATAAATTTTGATAATGCGAGAATTGGAGTATTAAATTTAATTTATAGGAGATTATCAAAAATAGAGTGGTTGTTTAGTAATTTGAAGACAAAAGCAGGGCATTTAAGTTAAGCAAGCAGTCCAAAATCCTTCAAAATTCAGAAATGTCCTTACACGTCGTTTGGTTTTCAAGTGATCAATAGACACAAAAGCTATAACTCATTCTAATACATAAACAACTTATATATATATATATATATATATAAAATATTAAAATTTAAAAATAGTGAGATTCTGTATATTTATATAATATTAAAATTTAAAAATAGTGAGATTCTGTCAAAGAGCTTGCAAGGCCAGCATAGGCATAAAACCTCTTCCATTGGTAGCATGGCTGCATCTCAAGCCAAGTGTTGGGCATCAAATTAACTATGACCTAATAATTAACCCAACTGTTGTTTGCCCTGGTTATACAATTACACACCCACACTTCTTAGCTATCTTTTTTTTTTTTCCTTTTTTTTTCTTTTTAATTCTTAAATTAAAAATAATAAATAGCTTTCACTTCTGGTTCTTAATTTCCATGTCTCTCTTCTTTCTTGTTTTGGTAAACAACTTCTGGTTACCAATACACTCACCTCTTCGCTCTTCAAAGTCACAAAATCTGTACCAGAAGATGGACTAATTACTTTTATCACAAACAGACCTAACTATCTATCCCATCTCTTTCTTCTAATTTCTCTATTCGTCTTCTTCATTTTCTCCCATTGCAAAGTAACTAAATGAAGAGGTCTCCAGTTTCTGCTTCATCTTCATCTTCCTCTCCCTCTTCTTCTTCTTCTTCTTCTTCTTTTTCTTCTTCTCCTTCGTATTCTTCTTCTTCTTCTTCTTCTTTTCTGGATTCTGATATATCAAAATCCAAACGAATTAAAAAAATTCGCAAGAAGCAGAAAGATGAATGCCAGATTACTACTGATGCTAACAACAACATCAATGCTACCTCCGGCAGAAGAAGTTCCATTTACAAAGGAGTTACTCGGTATTTGATATTTTTCCCTTTTTGTTTAATATAATGTGTATGTAGTTTTGTGGGTTTTATTAATTTTATTTTTAATAGAATTTTTTTTTTTTCTGAAAAAACAAAGGCATAGATGGACAGGAAGGTTTGAGGCTCACCTTTGGGATAAGAGTTCATGGAATAACATTCAAAATAAGAAGGGCAGACAAGGTGAATTTCTGTAATTTAATAATAATTATTTTATACAAAAAAAATCGAAGAGATCTAATCTTTTATTTATTTATTATTATTAATTTACTTAAGAGATTTTTCATATTTTGTTTTTTGTAATAATTTATACACAACTTCTGAATCCTGACTATGTTTTATTCCTGATAATCCTGCTGTCATTGTAACGTTCATGTACACTTGTGTCACTGCTTAGTTTATCTGGGTGAGTACTTATGATCTCAATTCAATATTTTAATCCCTCTCTGTTTGCTTTTCTTTTGTTTGATATAATTTAACTTATTTGTTTAATTTGGATAAAATGCAGGGGCATATGATAATGAGGAAGCATCTGCTCATACCTATGATCTTGCCGCTCTCAAGTACTGGGGACCCAATACAACCTTGAATTTTCCGGTACTAATTTTTCTGTTTCCTTTTACATCTATTTATAAGGCTATGTGTTGGTTTGATTCAGCGGTGTCAGCTAGCCGCTATCAGCAGCTAGCGTTGATGGGCGATGGTCAGCTTTCATCTTTAGCTTTAAAGCTGAACTAAATGTCAGTTTAAGCTTTTGATTTGTTAAAGAACAATGCCATGGATACTCTTCATTTTTCAACACTCTCAAACATTCATCTCATTCATCTCTTGATTAGTTGGTGAGAAGAGAATAAGGAGAGAGAAAAAAGAAAAATTGTTGTGAACTTATCAGATTGTTTATTAGTTTTTGGTCCGAATGCGGTTTAATGTTGTTTTCTTATTCTGAATTTTTCAAGCAATGGTCTGTTGCTTCCATGCTCTAAATTATCTGACTGTGTTGAACCCCACATGGAATGTGGGGCTCCACAAGGAGAGGTCGGAGGGTAAAAGGGGTGTTGACATTATTCTACGTCATTTTTAGTAAGTTATAAATTAATAATGCAGATAGAAACATACTCAAAGGAGCTGGAAGAGATGCAAAAGATGAGCAAGGAAGAGTACTTGGCATCTCTACGCCGCCGGAGCAGTGGATTTTCTAGAGGAGTGTCTAAATATCGTGGGGTGGCCAGGTATTATTGCAAATTTTACTTTACTTTAACAACTAGCTTATTGGCAGTTGATGCAGCTTTAATTAATTTACAGAAATGTAAAATATATATATAATTTAGGATTTAATTAAGATTGACAATTTTTGAAACTTTGCAGGCATCACCACAATGGTAGATGGGAAGCAAGAATTGGAAGAGTTCTTGGAAATAAGTATCTCTACCTTGGAACTTATAGTAAGCTCTTTCCCAATCTCATCCTTAATTATATTTTTTTTCCTTTTTTCTTTTTTCTTTTCCTAACAGAAAAATTGGCATCTCATACAATCATATTTAATTTAATGGTTGTCAGCAAAATTGGGTTTTCAGAAGCTGATGGAAAAAAAAAAGAAGTTGGATTTCTTTTATGAATTTTTTTTTCTAGTAGGAATCGAATATGGCCAACTTTACACTTGGATGCACAAATTCAAAGTTGTTTTGTGTCAGTCAAACCACCTAAGACCTAACGTGGCAGCCCATTTTGTTAAGACCTCTACAACATCTGATTATTACCAATTGAGACACTCTTAATTTTATTATCCGCTGTAATTATATTTAGGCTGAAGGTACAAAATAGTCATTTAGGCTGAGTCTCAAATATACGTTAGATCTTATGTTGTGTTCCTTCTAATTAAACCCTCAAAACTTGATTTTAAGCCACATTAGCCCAAATTTTTCATGTTAAAATTTTGTTAAAGAGACAGTGTGGGTCCTATTTTTATATTAGATATTTAAAATGCATTTTACTTCTTAGATTTTCAAATGGCCCACATTATCAAAAAATGGAGTAAATTAAAAATACTTTTCCAATAAATAAAAAAATCATTTTAGATGTTATTGTTAAAAGTAGTTTGAAATTATTTTATCAACTTATTTTGAAGTTTCTTTTTCCTTTTATAATTATTTGAAACTTGTGAAATATAATTCGAAAATAATTTGCAATTATGTTTACTCAATATATGCCTAAATTAAATTGAAATAATAATTGCTAAACAATAATAATATCTTCCTTACAAAGCGAAAGAAAAGATTCTTTTGTAACTTAACATCAATAATTGCTGATAAATTATTATCTTGTAATTTGCAAGATTAATGGGCGATATAGCATATGCCATAAAATAGGGGTGGGCACATTGGAAAAAAAAAAGTTTTGCCCTTGTCTCAGTCTCCTATGCATTAGGAAAAAAAAATGATAGAGGTCAATAGCTTAACCCGGCACATAATTAATTGTCTCTATCTCTAATCAATACAAAAGAAATGCATGCAGAAAGGGAGCTAATTAAGAATAAGATTTGCATCCTATTAGCCTGAAAAAGTTAGGCTAGTGTTGCTCATAATCAAGCTTTGAGAGTTCAATTGGACAAGGCGAGACGAATTTCCTGAGGTTAATTTGCCCATTCAACCTTTTTATTTTCGTACGAAGAGGAAGAAAAGTCTTATTTTTCATAAAAAATTTTTCTTTTTTTATCAATCAGATTTAGGGTTAAGAGAAATTTCTATAAAATTTTCAAGAAATAAAAAAAATAAAAATTTTTTGTTACGAAAATGGCAGTATAGTAAATAATAAGCAGGTTTGGGAGTTTTAGGAAAAAGACGAGAAATGGGGTATAGGTAGTGCACAGGTGGAGATTTGCATGGCATAAAGTGCCTGGAATTGCGCCAGATCCACGAGGTAGACAAACCAAAACCCTTTACTCTTAGTCAGATCCCATAATTAGATTTGGCCTCACTTTCCCTCTATATGCACTAATTGCTAGTAATTAGTATATACATGTAATACCACTAAGGCACGTGACTTCCCCTTTACAAGGACAAAAAAGGTCCCGTTCTTCACAAGAAAAGGCATTCTTATTTGAAGTGTCAATTATGTCAAAAGTTCCGTATCTAATTTTTCTTTTTAATCATCTTTATTTCCGAAAAATTAAAAAAGAATGTCGTGCCTTAGGGGTATGGAAACCCTTCAATTCGATCTGATCGGATCAGAATTCAAGCAACCCATAAATTTTCAAGTTGATCCAAACCGAACTAGTAAAACTTTGGATTCGATTTTTTAGTTAAAAAAAAATCAACCGACCAATCCAATCCAAATGTGTGAATTTAGTCCCTTAAAAAAAACTTATCCAAATCGACCAATCCAAATTGATTTTATCAGTTTAGTTCGATCAGTTCAAACACACTTCTAAAGACTAATCATGCACTTTCCTTCATATCCCCATCACCCCAAATGGCATTACCACCAAACAAGAAATAATAATTGATGTTAATAATACAGGAGTCAGAAATCAAAATGTCTTTCGAACATTTTTTTTTCTCAAGTTTTAAAATCAAACATCCAACACTTACATCTATAGGGATCACAACTGAGTTCAAGTGTTTTCAAGATCTTCTCATAAATTACATATGTAAAATCCATATATATGTAACCTTAATTAAGTGCCACATTTGTATGTGTTCACATGTATACTACGTTTGGATAATTTACTTGAAATATATGCTTGCGAGATTTATATGCAAATTTTATGTTTATGTTTACAAATTTCAGAACATTGTTGTCAGGACATACAAAATTAAGAAGTTATGTATTTACATGTCAGCCTCCAAATTGCATGTGTTTGTTGATACTAGAACATGCCAAATAATTGGATGTTTTCATTTTCATTTTTTAAAGAAATTTACAATTCATTTGTTTTATTTTTAAAATAACCAATGCGTTGGATTTAATTTCCCTTTTATTCTTTCTAATATTCTAAGCTTAGAGTTTTGAATGCATTACCAAGAGAAGAAATATTTCAGCAGTAGTTGCGTTAGTTGAAGCTGCATTTTCAATAAATAAGATCTTCAATTAAAAATTTTAATTGATTGTTTTGTTTATTCATTTATTGTTGTTAACTAAAGACACACAAGAAGAGGCAGCAGCTGCATATGATATGGCAGCAATAGAGTACAGAGGAGCAAATGCTGTGACCAATTTTGACGTGGGCAATTACATAGAACGCTTGAAGGAGAAAGGCATCAATATAGAGCACATCCTCCGGCCGGAGCAACTAACTTCTAACTGCTCCGCCGTGTCAGAAGAAGTGGAAATCGAGCAACCACTATCACCACAGCCATCATCACTACAGGAAGAACCACAGCAACAGATATCTTCAGCCATGGATCCACCGGGCATTGACTCTTGTTCTCTGATCAATATCGACCCTATCGAAGACGATGAACTTAATTGGGGCTTTTGTTTGGACTCAGGGAATACCCTTCTCTCAGTGCCGGACCTTCCACTCGACAATGCCTGCGAGTTGCCAAACTTGTTTGATGAAACCGGGTTCGAAGATAACATTGACTTGATATTCGATGCGTGTTGTCTCGGAAACGATGCCAACACGAAGTTCATGTCGGAAAACACCCAATGCAATATCGGGGAAGTTGGCATTACGGGGAACATGGAGGATGAAAATGGGAAAGAAAGGTTGTCTTCAAGTTCAAATTCTCCTTCTTGTTCAACAACAACCTCGGAATCGTGCAACTGATCTGTTTAAGTTGTTTTCTAGCTTTTTGTGGGAGTGTAAGGGAAAAGTACACTTGTTTTCAGTATGTTGTTGGGTAGATGAGAAAACAAAAATTCGGAACTCGTACCTTTTTTAAGTTTTTTAAAACAGTCTAACAAAGAAATTTAAAAAATAATAAAAACTTATTTTTTTTCCAATGAATTTGTTTATTGAGGCCTAAGCATCTGTTGTACCGCTACAACATTTAAAAAGAATATAAGAATATATATATATATATATATATATAAGAACTGAGATTCGCTTGTCGTGGATTATACTTATTTAATTTTCATTTTTATTGTTCATTTTGAGACAATCATCGAAATTGAATTTTATGATAAAATATTAATTAATAATTCTTATTTTAAAATTTAAATGATATGTTTTGAGCTATATTTTTCTTTTTTATAAAATTGTTTATCTCTCTCTGAAAAATTAGGTGCTCTCTATTCTCTATCAATATATATATATATATATATATATATACATATAAAACAACTCTAATGTTCCCAACAAATCAAAAATTCAGTGTAAAATTTGGAAAAAAAAAAAAAAAGAAAATTCAAACAAATGACAGATAATTAGAACTCTTTTTTTCCCACTCATTTTAAAGAGAGTAACAAATTTCTTCACACTGTTGAAAATAGTAATTTGTAATCAATTAAATATGTAGGGAGTATTTTTTTTAAAAATTTTGATAAAAAATATTTTATTAAATAAATTAGAGTAGAAAAATTCTTTAATTAAATTCGTCTCATATTATGTACAAAATTGTTAATTTATTGAAATTATACCTTTTAATGTTAGAGATCGATGCTCATACAAAATTTTGCTAACATTTTCATCCATACAAATATTCCAAATTATTTTCAAGTTTGATTGTATTAGATGTGTAATACTTCCTTACTGCACTTTAGTTCAGCAAGATAAGTGAGTATTATTTAACTAATTGTATTATAAACTTAGCTAAATGAAATATAATTTTTTTTTTACGAAAATATTACAGATACTCAAAATAAAATTATTACAAATACTAATATTTAAATTTTTATTTATTTATAAAATATATTATTTCACATTCAAATTATGTCCATTCTATTAGATATGCATATTCTTAACACATACTAAATGAAATAGAATTACAATTTAATTTACAAAGTTTTTGATAAAATATATCAAAAATATGCCTAAAACTTTTAGCTGTTTTTCATCCTGATACATTTCTTCTTCTGATAACTATACTATTTACGGTTAATCTTTAAAACTTGCGCGAAAAAAACCACCTGCGCTAAGTTACTAGTTTAGTGGTGCTCCAAGAATAAAAATTTTACATACATATATTTTCTTACATGTCAATTAATAATTTCATAAATAAGACACAAAATAATAGAATTGTATGAAAACAAATAAATGTCATCAAACAATTAATATTTAACAATTTTGATTTCACACAAAATTATCGAAATGACATAATTTTATATTATTATTATTATTCATTTTTTTTGTGCACATGACACCTATAACTGAACTAACTAATATGAATAATGAGATTGTCATTACCGGCTTTCATAATATTGAGCCGAGTGTTTTTATAATAGTGTTATTATCAAATTTTTTTAATATTACCATTACCGGCTTAATAATTTTACGGCGAGTGCATTTATAAATTTGCTATTACCGACTTTTATATTTAGCACCGAGTGCCTTAACTCCCCTGATTAATATGTCAAACTCTTATCTATTCTACTTCTAGATTATGTATCTAAGGGTTTAACTATTGTTATATTATTCACAATATTTTCAAAAATAATAATTATGTTAAATATTTATATATATGTTTATTTATTTTTATTATTTGTTTCTATAGTTATTGCATTAGAACCTCATACATAAGTAATTTATTAAATATTTATAATCATAATTTAAGTCAAAATTCACATTAATTACTATATACATTCATGATACTACATACAAAAGCCTAATAAATCACATTTTTGTCTATGACAGATTTTGACCCTAATTTTGGGTCTCATTTTTAATCCATTTATAATTTGAATTTAAAGTTATGGTCTTTTAATATTTTGATTTCATATGCATTAAAAATTACTCAAATCCAAGTTTTCTAACAAAAGTTATGACCCTTTTACTGAATGACGTTCCGTTATTTTTACCCAGTATTTTTTGGGTACCTACAAGTCCGAGATTTTGTATCCAATTTTTAGCTCATTTGTAATTCGAATTTGAACTTAGGTTCTGAATGAAAGTTTTAATATTACGAGTCATTTCCAATTGATTTCATCTCAATATCATTACCAAAACATTAGTTATGATCAAAATAGTCAAAACTGCTCCAAAATTTCTACTGTAGGGTTATTAGCTAGCACAACCTTAATTATTAATTACATCCATCATATGCATTCATTTTTATGCCAAAATTTTTAGATTATAATTATATTCATATATCTTAATGATTTCACACCATTTGGTCTTATTATCATATAAAATATTAAAAGTAACAATTAATCTTATTTCATATCAAACATATCAAATCTTAATACATAATTAGATATATTTTAATAACATGTAATATTTTTATCAATGAAGCACATATCTAATCAGTCTTGGAGTCTCTTTTTCCTTATTTTTTCCCCTTACTAATTTACTTTCTCCTTACATTTGTCACCTTTTTGAAGGCATCTCATTTGTTCACTTGGTTTTTCTATACAACGATAGCATATCTCATTTTTATCATTCATTATCAAAACTTTTCATGCCTACATAAAATTCTAATGCTCCTAATATGTTTTATACTTTAATTTAGTCAAAATGTACTAAAGTTAAACTTTCTTCTTGATATATCATGACTGCCCAAAAATCTTATCATAGGTCACAATTTATTTTCTTTAAATCAACATTCTAATCACACTTCATTTATCAACAATTGTGTTGCTTCTAAGTTAATTTCAATTTTTTTCCAAATTAATTTAACCAAGGCAGCCCCTCATTCCTCTATTAGAGTTACATTTCTCTAGTTTTTAAGTCATAAAACAATTAACTACCATCAATTATCATTAATTTAAAGTTTAACTACACTTTTTTTCAACTAGTTACAACTTTAAATTTCTAATTCCAATTTTGCTACATAACCTCAATCTATCAATCCTAATCATATCATCATCCTTATGAGTCTCATATAAAAGGAAAAATGTTGAATTTAAGAAGAATAAGCTCACCTAAATGGTTCTCTAAGGTGGACCGAATTTGTCCCAAAGTTCCTCCTTTTTTTTTTCTTTCTTTCTTTCTTCCTTCTTACTCATTTGCTCTCTTTATGGTAAGAACTCTTTAATTCTGAATTTTCCTCTCTCAAAACTATTTTTTTCTCTCTCTTTTCCAAGCTTGGATTGAAGCAAAAAAGGTGGCTTTTGGAGGGAGAGGTGGACGACTAAAAAGAAGAGAAAGAAGAAGGAAATGAGTTAGATTTTTAGGTGCAGAATGTATAATTCTTCATCTTTTTGACTTTTATACTCAAATTAAGGAGCGAGTCTCATTAATTAGAATTAATCCTAATTTTCATTGGTTTATTAACATAATTAATCTTAATTAACTTTTAAGCTTTAAGAAATTTTTTATTTGCCACAAGTTTTCTTATCTTCACACTTTTTTCTCCAACAGTTGCCATAATACTGATTTTGTCCGTAGGAAAATTTTATTTTTTCCACTTTTAGCACTAATTTTTTAATCCCAAAATAATAATACTCTTAATTATTTTTTCTTATTATTAGTTATTTTTTTATGGGTACAAATTTATACTTTGATTGAACTAGCGTACCCCACTACGGTCACACGCAATAGGGGCATAAATCACTAGATATTACAAGGTGGGTAAGCACCTTGTGTACTACAAAAATAAGTAATTAACAATTGAATGACCAAAATAAAAAACTAACAAAAAAATAAAAATTATTTTCTTTGCACTTAGCTTCTTATCTTACAATGGTGTGAATTTTCTTCTCATTCTAAGAGAACTAAAAGAAAAAATATTTAACAAAAATATTTTTCTTCATTATTCATGGTTTTCTCTATAAAATAAAATTTTCTCTCTCAAAATTTGAAAGAAATAGTTTAATCAATAATAATTACATCATTCTCTATTAATTGGACTTATATATGCATATCTAAAATCTTATCTTAAATAGAATTAGTTAGATAAGATAAGGATAAGAAAATTATATCACTTATTATCTTATTTTCCTTTTTAAATAGAAAATAAATAAAATTATATCTATTTTATCTTATGATTAGTTGTGAAACTATTTCTGATCAAGATAATATATTATTTTATCTTTGTCAAATAATTTATCTATTTTAAATTTAATTCTAATTAAATTAGAATATTTAAAATTCAAAATAATTATTTGATAAGAAAATTTTTTCTTTTCCACGTACAATCCAATAAGATTTTAACTTTGTTCATCTATAGACTCAATGCCCAATATTCTAATTAACAAAATATGTAATAACACAATCAATCAAATGAGTTAGCTCGGAAATTATATGGGCACATACAATAGTGGTTACAAATAATTTATCTATAAATAAATAGGCCCAATCATTAATTCCAAATTAGTTCCACTAAAATATTAGAAATTATATGTTATAAGGGATTAATATAAATTTGACCTATGTCACTTTAATTTCTCTTACTTTATAATCCTTTGTACAATATCAATAATTAAATTGGTATCTCAACTATCTAATCAATTTAATTATTAATTACATTGAGTAGATAGTTGAGATACCAATTTAATTACATCTTGTACCCTGACACTTTGTTAGTTTTATCTAATGATCATATTTCAATATTCAATGATCAAATACTGAAAATCTATCAAAAAGATATTTTAGTACAAATTCTATATTGTTAATTCATAATTATCACTATTCATTAATACTCTCACCAATTTACTAAGAATATTAACTTTTAATTAAGTCTCACTCATTAACAACTCAAATGAAATAATATTTATAAATATGAAATTATAATTAACTCAAGATTAAGATTAGAGTAAAATTAATGCCTATGAAATTTAATAAGTCTTATTGTTATTTAAATAATTAATTAAATATCAAATTTGATCTAGTTCAATGTAGACAAACCACATAAGTAAATTCATATATGATTAAAACAAATTATTCAATGAATTTTACTACAATCTAAACATAAATAAAGTGTCCAACTTTATTTATTATCTGTGAACATTATTATTTAATCATAAGATAACTTGTATTTATGTCTTTTATGAATATCTAAAAAAATCACATAATACGTATAATATTATTAAAAGGACATTTGTTTAAAATTCTTATGCAAACAAGATATAATGAAATACTTCAATAATTTTATTAATATCAAAACAAGAATATGTAATAAATACATAATATGCTTTGAAGATTATATAATTCCAACAATCTCCCACTAGCCTTAAAAGCATCTCAGGCATGCCTATAGACTATATGTGCAAGTTAAAAGGTTTTCCAACTAAAGTCTTAGTAAAAGGATTTGTCAAGTTATTTGCTAAAGCTATCTATGTGACCTCTATATCTCCTCTTTGTACTTTCTTTAATCAAATGAAAATTTTTTTCTATTTATTTTTGTTTCTTGTGGTTTTTTGTTCTTTTAACTAAGCTATTGCCCCATTATTGTTATAATAGAGCTTAATAGGGCCCAAAGGCTAAAAGGTACTACCTCAAGATATTATAAGAATTTGTGAATTCAAACAACCTCTTTTGTAGCTTCAGAAATAGCACAAATTCAGCTTCAGTTGTGGAGTCTACAATATAACTTTATTTCATACTTCTCAACTTACAGGTCCATCTCCCAAAGTAAACACATATCTTGAAGTTGATGTTCTGGATTCTTTATCTAACATAAAGTCAAAATCTATATATCCTACTAATAAATATGTTTAGAAATGGGGCAAAAAAATCCCTATTTTCTATGGAAATTTGTCCTGTACTAGGAAAAAATTCTCCGATTGAACTTTTCGTGGGGACTAGAATGGGAAAATTTTCTCCCCAGTTGAGTGGGGTGGGGACAGGGATGGGGAGGATACTCCCCGCCCTACCCCTATAATTATTTTAAATATTAAAATATTATATATATATATATATATATATATGTTCTTATTTATTCTAGATTTTATTAATGTTTTTATGTTTAATTATAGGTTTTTATTATGTTTTATTTACTTAATTATTTTAATTTCATGATTACAGGAAGAAGAGTTGAAATATAAGAAAAGAACCAAGTCTTTCATGCACGTGAAAAATGAGAGCTTGCTTATGACCCTTACACATGTGACAATGTGTCACGGACATGAAAGGTGCTTCTAGCTGTGAGAAGTTTCTTCCTTTGTTTCTATCGTTGGCGTATGGTTTTGATCATGAGCGTAAAACTCCTAAAGCTCAACCTTCTATCATGGGTGTGTGGATTTGATTGCGGATGCATATACACTTCATTTTGCCTATCACACACACAAGAAATCATCATGATTGTGTTAAGTATTTTGCTGAAAAATGTGTCATGCTCACGACACCTTGTCGTAGGCATGACGACCTTTTTTATTGCAAAAGTTTAGTCATATGAAAACTTTATTTTGATCAAGTGGGGTCTAGACTTTGAAAATAAATGTCTATCTAAAGACCATTTATGGGGAAAATTATCTCTTATTAATAATTGTATTTTTATAATTAAAGTTTAAAAAGGACTTCTTAGGTTATATATTCTAGTTTTATTTTACTTAAACAAAGAGAGAAACGAAGAGAGATAAAGGTTCACTCAGAAAGAGAGTTGAGAATTTTGTGGTAGTGTTCAAGAAATTTTCTTTTCATCTTTTATTTCCTTCTAATATTTAGCTTAATTATCAAAATGGACATGATCATTGTTGTTAAGATGCTAGACTAAATACTTTAATGGGTGCTTAGTGAGAAACCCCAATTTGTATTTTTTTATGTAATTAATGAATGGATGATTTTCTTCAGTTTCAATTATGCTTAATAAGTTTTTATTTTAGTTGCTTGATCAATAATTATTTAACTTTAAATGAAAATTTTAAGTTATATTATTAATACATCATCTATAATTAAACTGAAAACATTAAACTGAAAAATAGTTAACTCATTAGTGCTTTAAATGTAAGAGCCATTAAATCTACATTCATTGATATGTAATTCATTAAGGAATATGCAAATTGGGGTTTATGAGATAAGTTCATGTTTCTTTTCTCATTGTTTTCTTTAGTTAGTTTTTAATGTTATTAGTTTCTCTTAGAGCTTAATTAACACATTAAAATTGGTTAAAATGTTTATGATTTTATTTCGTTGTTCATTGGTAACTTAAAATTAATTAAGAATTAGAACCATGTAGTTCTTTAAGAGATCGAACTTGGGAGTAAACTTACCATATTACACTGGTTTGTGCACTTGCTAGTACACTTTGAGTTACATCAAGTTTTTGGTGCCGTTGTTGGGGAACTACTGTGTGTTAGATTTTTAGTTAACTAAATTTCTAATGCTTATCTTTTAGATAAATAAAATTTTGCAATTTTTATTTCTTTTCTTCCTTTTTTGTATTTCAGTTGCTGACTTTAGTTTTGTGTCAGGTACCAATAAACGAATAAAGTCGGGAGAAATATCCAGTTAGCAAAATTACGAATTAAGGTCTAAATTAAATAGACAAGAAGAATAACCCTATGAAGAAAAATAGGAGATTTTTGAAAATCCTGAAAATTTAGAAGAAGTAGCAATCGAGCTAATGACAATTCCACCAAGAGCAACTAGTGAACAGAGGCAGTTAGCCATGAAGAACTATGTTAGATTAGTAACTGACAACACTACCTCGTGTATCATATTAGAATAAGCGACTATAAATTATGAGCTAAAAAGCTTACATTTGAACATGTTTTTATCCTTCCATAGGTTAACTAATGAAAACCTTCTCATATTTATAAGGGAATTTTATGTAACCATTAACATTTTCCCTTTGAATGGGCTTAATGAAGACCAGTTGAGGATGATGTGTTTTTCTTACACCCTAAAAGACAAAGCTAACGTGTGGCTAATGGCTTTACCTCCTAATTCTCTGAATAATTGGACTGAGATTTATCACAAATTCATGGGTAAATTATATTTCCATAAAAAAAGAAATTACTAATTTTTATCAAAAGACTCAAACGTTCCATGAAGCTTAGGATCGATTCAAGATGCTCATTTTACAATACCTTCACCATGGCTACCTCTTTCAGTAATGAATCAGTCCTTTTTATAATGGTTTGATTCAACAATAACAATGCATAGTTAACAACACAACTAGAGGAACCATAGGGAAAAGACAATAGTCAAAATGTATAACATATATGAACTACTGATAGCTAATTCTCAACAAAAGAGTGTGAGAGGAAGGAAAATGATAGTGCATGAAGTTTTCAGCAGTAATGAGTTTGCTTTACAAATTGTTGAGCTCACAAAACAAGTCTAAATTTTAACAAATAAAGAACACGTATATATAAATCAAGTATGTGGAATTTGCGGTATTTACGGATATGGAGCTAATATGTGTTCTTTCTTTGATTATGTGATAGGGAATGACGTGGACCAAGCAAATGACTTAAATTTTTTCTATCCAAGGCAATAAAATAATCCTTGCTCAAATAGCTATAACCCTGGCTGGAGAAACCACCCAAATTTCTCTTAGAAAAATTCTAATCAAGGCTCACCACAGCTTCTCAGGAATCAAAATCAAAATCCACAATATAATTACCAGGAGCCTTCAAATCAACAATCATACCCACATCCAAACCAAATTGGGCATGCTAGTACATCTTGAAAACCATCACTGGAAGAAATATTAAATAGTTTCATACTAACAACTCAAGACAAACAAGAGAGAACATATAAGAGATTGGATTCAATAGAAGTTTCATTTAAAAGGTTAGAGATTCAAATTGGGAAAATAGCAGAGGTTATACAGGAGAATAAAAAAGGGAAGTTACCAAGCCAAATAAACCAAGTCAAGTGTATAACTATGAAAGGTAATTCCTATGAATGAAGTAATTTCTGCAACTAACATGAAAAACTGTTCTCTTATAGGTACACATAAAATTGAATTTCAAAAATTAAAATCTCTAGAAATTGAAACATAATGGAAGGATAAAAAGGTTGAGGTTCCATCACCTCAATTACATAAATCAACCGAGCCTTATAAGCCACCTTTTCTAAAATAGAGGGAATGTAATAAGGGTAGGATATCTTCCCAAGGTAAAAGTAACTCATATGTAATTGATTTTGTCATGAAATAAACTCCACTTTCATAATTTTTATAAGAACATGCTTTAATTGTGAAAAATATGACTATCTTAAAAAGACATCATCGTTACCTAAAAAGAATAAGGACTTGGGAAGTTTTACTGTTCACATCACCTTAGGTGAAAGGACCAATGCAAAGGCCATGCTACATTTAGATACTAGTATTAATTTGATGTCCTATTGCATTTTTAAATAATTAGGTTTATGAAAATTGAAATCAACTACCATGAGCCTCCAGTTAGTTGATGGTTCAATAAAGCTTCCCTTAGATATAGTTGAAAACCTCAAGGCTTAAATTGGTAAGTTAACTATAGTTGTTGATTTTGTGGTCAAGGCCACAGAGAATCGAAGTTTAAAAAAAAGTTCAATAATGTTGTTTGGTAGACCTTTTATGATCACAACAGAGATCCAAATTAATGTGAAATATAGAAAAATAACTATGACAATATGGGATGTAACTAATGAAATTGAGGTACGTGACCTTTTAACTTAACCTACTCCAAATCAATGTTTTTCTATTTTCATTATTGATAAGTTTGTTACTAAATTAAGCTCAGAGATGTATAAGTACAATGAAATTTAGAATAAAGCAAGAATGGATTTCAAACTTCAATTGACTTTCCAACCACCTTAATAGGAGCATATTCAGCAATGTCTTGCCTAGACAATAAATATGACACTTCTTGGGAGGCAACTCATGTTATTTCTGCTATTTTTAGTTTATCGGCTTCAATTTTTATTTTTATTTTTATTTTGAAAGTTTCTATTTGAATTCTAACTCTAATTTGTGTTTAGGAATACATTCAAATAAGAGAATGCATACAAGAATAGTCAAAACAAAGAATTGAAGCAAAATGAGAGGAGATGGTGTCATGCCCATGAGGGATCATCACGTGCGTGACACCTTAAGGTATGGATTGGTGTCACAGACATGAGGGATCCTCATGTGCATGACACCTATATTTTTCTTTTTTAAATTGCTCACATGAGTATATATTTTGTGTAGATATATCTCTTTCCTTCACGACCATGTCTCCCATTCCCAAATTTCTTTCTTCTTTATTTTTCTCTCAACCATTTCTAAACTCTAACTCCTAATTACCACATAATTTCCCATTTTTAGTCCAAATTACTATAAAATTTCACAAACCCATTTAAATTTTGGCCTTATAAACCAATTTTCATAAAAAATCAACATGCCCAAGATAAGAAGTTAATCTCAAAGGCATGGAGAGACCTTGCGTGAGTATGACTTGTCACCACTACCATATCATGACCATGAGGAGGAAGAAGCAACATATGATAGTGCTGAGAAGACTGAAGAACACAAGAAAATTGACATCTCCTTCAGGTATGACGATCCATTTCCAATTTATTTGGCTGAAAAATGTGAAAGATATGAACATTATGTCTAGGAAAATGGTTGCTTGCAAATTATTTGATTTTGAGACTTTAAAGCAATTAAATAGTATAGACACTATTAAAGCTTATGTTAGGCGCCTAGGATGAATTGAATTCATTACTATAATAGACTTTAGTTTCAGAGTGTTGGTGATAGAATTTTATAGTACTTTAATAATTAACAAGGTATGTACTCAAATGAAATTCAAATTACTAAACAAATGGTGCTTAGTAACCCATAAAATGATGAGAATAATTTTTAAATTCTTTAAAGAAGGAGTTCAAGAAATGTCCAATAATTTTAATGTTGATGAAATTTGGCAAGTACTAACTGGAAAAACCTCATTTTGGTCCTAACAATGCATCTACAATGAGTTTTGAAAATTCATGTGTTGCTCTCTTTCATAAATTTATGTGTCATTCAATATTTGGAAAATTTGAGAGTAACAAGTTTTCTAAAATTGGGCTATATATGTTATCATGTATGCATTCTACAACTAGAATATGCACATCTGCATTCATTTTTAAGCATATGCTATATATCATTAGACACCTTAGGACTACACCTGGTCTAGGCCACATTATCACTGCCTTCGCTAAGCATTTTAATGTTTTAATTAACACACTGTTAAACCTTGAGGGGTATTTCCATCATTTTGATGATAACAAATAAAATAACAATATTGTATTTAACAAACTTGTTTTCTAAGTCTATTAAATAGGACATGGAATAAGATAACAAGAACGGAGATTGGAAGAATAATCCTTGAAAGACAAAATTAAGGAAGTAGCATGTTCACGTCCGTGACTATATGAGTCACGCCCGTGAAGGAACTAACCGTTACCAAAACCAACATTTGAAGTTCACGGCCATGAAGGAAGAACAAACCATGAAGTGGACATTTTTAGTCACACACGTGAATCAAACTGTCACACCCATGAATGTTCATGTCATTTTCATCCAGAGAGTTTCACGACCAAAGTCACCACTTGGATCACGGCTGGAAAGTTTGTCATGCCAGTGACTCAATGTGTCAAAACATTCCAGAGAGCTTCACAACCAAGGTCACCACTTCAGTCACGGCTTGGAAAGAAAAGTCATGCCCGTAACAAATATATTCATGCCCGTGAATAATGAAAGAGAAAAATGTCAGACGCGATTATTTGGTTGGTACAATGGCTAGTTTCATCTTTAATGCACCCCAACGGGTAGAATCAGCCATGGGAGTATAAATGGAAGTCATTTATGCATTAAGAGGAAGAGGATAACAAAAGGATAGCAATTACTTTGAATCAAAATCTTATTACAAGCTATTTGTACATTCAATACTTTGAGAACAAAATATATTCTCTGTAAAAATCTTTTTTCTCTTCATTTATTGAGCAATTAAGATTTGTAAGTGTTTCTCTCTGTAATCATTACTCAAGTGAGTTTTAGGCATTTCTGGGTTAAGAGTAGAACACTTGTAAGGTTTAGTTGTGTGAGCCCCTAAAACATAAATTAAAAGGTTGTTTGTGTGAGCCTGTAAAAACACAAAGTGAAGGTTGTTTGTGTGAGCCTGTAAAATACAAAGAATTGGTTATTGTGTGAGTCATTAAAACACAAGGGATTTCTGGGTTAGGTGTGAGCCATTGTGAGAAACACCATAGTTGGGAGTGAGCTTATAAAACTCCATTGTAACACTTAGTGTGTTAGTGAAACTCCCGATTGGGGAGAGGAGTAGGGTTTGTTAACACCCGAACCTCTATAAAAATCTTTGTGTCAAATTTTCTCTATCCCTCCTAAAATTAATTATTTATTTCCGCACCATAAAGTTTTTTTTTTGAAACTCCAATTCAACCCCCCTTTTTGGCCTAATATATGGGCAACATACACTAAGACTGATTCATAGCAAATAAAATTTTGATAGTATTTCTTTACAGCGATCTAACCTTGTTATTAGAGAAGAAGATAATATTTGATGGTTAGTACTACCAAGTGACAGAGATGGCCCTTCACAACAAGAAGGCGATGAAGAGCCAGTTGGGCAACAACCTTCACAACAATTGAATGAACCTGATCAATCATCCATACTTGAGGTACAGACAGTAATGCACCGTCTACACCGTATGGATCATAGGATGGACCATTTGGAGTGCACTAGTGCCCACCATACCATTCTTCTGCACCAAATCCTATAGCATTTTCCTCTTTCATCTTAGTGACATATTTTTCATATAAGGGGAGTATTCCTTTTCTTTTGCTTATTTTATTTCTGCTACTTATTAGTCATTAAGGAAAATGTCAAAAATAAGTGTGTAGGGAGGAATTATGTCTTATGGGGTTAAAAATTTGTGTTAATGTGTTAATAGTTTAAAAATTAATATTAAAAAATGTGTGTTGTGTTTTAATTAATATGCTTGATTTCTTTTCTTTATTTTATCATAAACAAGTTAATGAAGAAATGTTAGATCTTGATTTTATGTTAAGTTTGCTTAGTTTGATTAAGTTTAAGATAATTTATTACTAATCTCATACTTTATAAATAAAAAACATTTTAGTTTAATTATGTAGTTACCTCATATATATAGTATCAGTAATTTACTTAAGATTTTTTATTATTAAATGTTATTAAACTCATATATTAAGACCTTAAACACCATAAAATAAAAAAAAGGCTCAGATTAAATATAAAGTTAACAAAAATAGCAATGTGGACATAAAATGCATTTGCCTTATCTATTCTGTTGTCCTACCAAGGTTAAAAGTATGCAAAATACCCTATAAGAGTATAGTGTGTTTCTAAAAAAAGAAAAAGAAAAAATAAACAAGTTCAAATAAGAGAAAATATACTATGACTTAGGGAAGAATTATTAACTCTAAAAAAAATCAAAGTCAAATTAAACGAGCTATCAAAATAATAAGTGTAGGGGTTTAATACATAAGTTTTTGGCTAATGGTAATCAATAGCGTATTTAGACTACTTTTCATTATACATGTTAAGGCAATAATGTGATTAAGTTGTTTTGATTTTAATTTTTGAGTATGAAATTTGCATTAAGATTGTTTTTGGCATAGTTAAACCATGTAAATTTGATATAAGTCAGGTTAGTACATTAATGAAACTTGGAGATTATGAAGATTGGAATTGTACATATTAGTTAAAACATGTTTTCAATATTTCTCTATGTTTAGATATTACTTGAGGGCAAACATTGTTTAAGTGTTGAGGAGTTTGATATGTTCTTAATTGTTCTAGTTTTTATTAATGCTTTTATGTTTAATTATAGATTTTCATTATGTTTTAGGTATTTAATTATTTTAACTTCATGATCGCAGGAAGAACGAGTTGAAATGCAGGAAATGACCAAGTCCCTCATGGACGTGAGGAACCCTCATGCACATGAGGAAGGAGAGCAAGCTTAGGACCCTCATGCACGTGATAATGTGTCACGGGCGTGAGGGGTTCTTCTGGTCGTGAGGAGTTTCTTCCTTCATTTCTATCGTTGGCACATGGTTTTGATCGCGAGCTCAAAGTTTCTAAAGCTCAACCTTCTATCGCTGACATGTAGATTTTATTGTGCATGCATATGCTTCATTTTTCCCATCATGCACGCAAGAAATCATCATGTTGAGTGTTTTGCTGAAGAATATGTCATGCTCACGATACCTTGTTACAATCATGACGATCCTTTTTGCTGTAAATATTTAGTTGTATGCAAACTTTATTCCGATCAAGTGGGGTCTAAACTTTGAAGATAAATATCAATCTTAAGATCATTTATGGAGAAAATGATCTCTTAATTAGTAATAATTGTATCTTTAGAATTAGAGTTTAAAAATGACTTCTTTTGTTATATAATCTAGTTTTATTTTACCTAGATAGAGAGAGATGAAGAGAGATAGGGCTTCACTTAGAAGGAGAGTTGAGAATTTTGTGGTAGTGTTCAGGAAGTTCTCTTTTCATCTTTTATTTCCTTCTAATGTTTAACATAGCCATCAGAAATACATTGACAAGCTAAAGAAAACTATAAAAGAACAATATTTTTGAGAATATAGTGATGAGTTTTTTTAACCAGTTATAACTGCTCAATTGCAAATAAATTGACTGATTAGCAAATAAATAGTTCAATGAGTGATTTTCTATAGAGCTGACAATTTTTGACACAATACGATTGAATGACACAAAATTGAAGTTTAATTAATTTGAGCTTTATTTAATCCAATTGAAGTCCAATTTAATCCAATTTAATTTAATCAACCTAAATTTAATTTATCAATTGAACCTCAATTCAATTTAAATAAGTTTAATTAATTAATTGGAACTTATTTTGACAATTGAAATTTAAAGTGATCCAATTGAACTTCTATTGATTAAATTGAAGTTTAATTGATTGCCCCTTTTAATCAATTAAAGTTCAATTTAAACTCAATATAATCAATTTAATTTTCAATTAATTAATTAAACCACAATTTATCAAATTTAATTCAATTAGTCAAATGGAGTTCATTTTTATTAAATTCACAATTAAATTAAACTTCTATAGATTTAATTGGAGTTTAATTGATTAAATTACGGTTCAATTAATTAGATCAATTATATTTAACTTATTTATTAAATCTAAATTGATTAAATTGAGATTCACTTGATTGATTGAACAATTTTATTTTATAGGGAAAATTATTAATTACTTTAATTGTGGTGAAATTTAACATTTTAACTTAAATTAAAATTCAATTGATTAATTTAATTAATTGAATATTAATTTAATGAAATCAAGTTCAATTTTTTAAAAACTCAATTTAATCAATTTAAATTTTATTAATTACTTGAACCCAAATTTAATCTAATTAAATTTAATTACTTAATTTCAATTTAATTAATAAAAGTTATATTTAAGTTTAATTTAATCAACTTAAATTCAATTGTCAATTTTAGTTTAATCAATTGAAATTTAATTTTTCAGTTTAATTTAATCAATTTATGTTCAATTGATAAATTGAACCACAATTTAATCAAATTAAGTTTAATTGGTTAATTTCAATTAATCAATTAAACTCTAATATAATTAACCAAAGTTCAATTTAAGCTCAATTAATCAATTAAACCTAAATTTAATACAATAAATATCTATTAGTGAATTTATATTTAATCAATTCAAGTTGATAAATTGTTTGGTTGATAAGTAAATCGGTTAGACTTCATTTTTTACTGGTTGATTATATAATTAATTTAATTATTAATTAGTTTTTAAATTAAAAAAATAATCATTATGGGATAGAGATCCCCATCGGAGATGGGAAGATGGACAAAATTGTCCCCGTTAGTTTGACAGGGACAGAGATTCCTTGTTACTATAAAGTAGGGATAGGGATTGGTCCCCTGCCCCTATCTCGCCCCATTGCCAAACCTACTAATAAAAGGTCATTGTTAGCATATAAAAACATATAATCTTAGTTCTTTTGAAATACTTCAAAATATGTTTGACTGTCATTCAATGCTAAAGACTAGAGTTAGACTAATATCGACGTACCATTCTAACTGCAAAATAAATATCTGGTCTAGTACACAACATAGCATACATGAGACTTCCTATAACTTCTGCATAAGGAATCTTTCTCATTTGCTCAATTTTATCGGGAGTCTCAGGTGATTGATAATTTGAAAAAGTAATTCCACATCTGAAAGGTAAAACCTTTCTTGGAATTTTCTATATTGAATCTAGCTAAAATTTTGTTAATATAAGCAGCTTGAGACAATGATATAGTTTTATTCATTTGGTCTCTAAGAAATTTGATCCCAATAATATAACTAGTTTCATGTAAAACCCTTCGATATAATTAAGAATAAACTCAATTATACCAAAAAATATTACGATACATATGATTTAAAATGCCATAAATTTAAAACTCTGATGTACCATGACTATGATGACTTATAGAAAATGTAAAACATCATAAAATATCAAAAGACTTGATGAAATTAAAAAATTTAAATATAATATTTATATGGATAAACACAAGCCCATAATTTTACAAAAATGAATAGTTACAAAATTACATGTCCCTAAAAATAACAACATATAAATCTATAACTACCCAACTCCACAAACTAGCAAAACTAAAAAGTACAATGGTTGTATCACACACCCCCAGTATATATCCTCGAATCTGATATTTGGGCGTACTTCTCTAATGCTCTTCTCCTAAGCGCCAAACCTGCGCATGGGAATCTCATAGGCTAAGTAAAATAATATTTAGTCATACATAATAACATGCAAAATACAACACATGATATATACAACATGTATGATATTCTTACCATGAAGTCTGCACATGCCTTAACCCATATTCTACAAAATTTACCATAATGATCTTATATATTAAAACATGCATCAAACATGGCATATCAAAATAACCAACCAATAATCACACAAATGTATATCACACTTAGAAGGTTATTTATATAATTTCGCTGCCCACTATACCCATAACTAGACTAAATTGGATACTAAAAATCTACAACTCTCACCCAAGCCTTTATGATACCTGCCTGAGCATCCCAAAATATCTTTCTGAGGAAAATGAATGTACACATATAGATTACCAAGGGAAGCACACCTAGCTTAAACCTTGGGCCTTCAAAAAATATTGAATCTCACCAACCTAGGTCATCCGATACCGATCTCCCCTCAATGATATGTCATATATCCTAACTCTGGTCTTAGTTAGAGTATTGGACTTAACTATTTATCTTACTTACCATATATGATTCACATTATACCATATTCTATTATCCTGATAAATCATAATCATAACATGTATTCTCATACCATGTTATAATTATATGACAGAGGTATACCACTTTAAAACAAAACAACTGAGAATGACATGCAAACATACAAAATTTTCAAGTTAAGTTGTTTCATGCCTGTGAACAACTTTTCACGGTCATAAAAACCTCTTCATGAGTATTTTACCTATGAACCAAATTGTGATTCAACCTGTGAACTAGCAACATGTTTTATGAGCTTGAACCAAATTGTGGTACAACCCATGAAAGGGCATGTTCCATGCAAAAACCTAAAAATGACATTCATGCCCGTGAACCACCAATTCGCGACTTTGAATCTGGGAATTTTTTTAGAAAATAGAACATGTCATTTCATACCATTTCTACATGCAATAATATATACGGTTGACCAATGTCAGTCACCCAATTAACACTCTAGCATGCATATAAGTCATATATCATATCCATAACATCTCTAAATATCAACATTAATCAATTCAACCTATTTAACATCTCAAATCTACCATTTTTGCATATTTATCATCAATGCAATATAACCTAAAAACATATCATTTATAACCCCAATGATCACTCACAACATGCATTAAAGGCAAACAACACAAAAACATGCAACTTAAGACTTTTAATGTGTTTATGTACTAGGATGGAGCCTAACCAACACTTTAGCTCCTCAAGCTTATTGTCTTCCTTGAGATGGACTACTAGCTCCTCTTTCCATTCCTAGAAAGAATCAAAATATCTATTTAAGCCTTTAGTATGTGAAAAAAAAAACTGAAAAAAAATTTAAAACAAAAATAGTCCCTTACAACTCACAAACCTATCTTTCTCACTCTATCACTCATTTTCCTTAGGTAGAACTTGATATTTGAAGCTTTAACAGTGGAGAATAAGTTGTTCTGAAGGTAGAAGAAGACTAGATGGCATGTTAGATTGGGTTTTAGAGCATGGCAAGACAAATTTAAAAGGAATGGCATAGAGAAAATTGCAGCTGTCTCACCTGCCTTGTCTACCCAAGATTCATGGTCGTGATTCATCTTCCACTGGCATGAACTACTCATTCATAGTCATGATTAACCTTCATGGTCTGTGAATTGAAATCTCAACATTCATGGCTATGACACCACTTGTTACGGGAGTGAAACGACAAATATTAACAACTTAAAAGTTTTAAAACTTTACTTAACTCCTAATTATTATCAACCATTAATATAACATATAGACCCTATTTATAGGCATTACATTTCTCTTTTCCTTAGGAGATTTCACCCCTGAAATTATCTAATATTTGTCTCAGAACAACTTAGGGTATTGTGCCTTTAGCACTTCCTCACTTTCCCAAGTTGCTTCCTCAACAGTATGACTCTTCCATAAGACTTTCATTAACAATACTTGCTTGTTCCTGAGCTCCTTAACCTTTCAAGCTAAGATCTCAATTTGCACCTATTTGTAGGAAAATTCCGGTCTCAACTCTATGCTCTCTACTGTAATAATGCGAGAAGGATCAGACCAATACCTTCTCAACATGGATACATGAAAAACATCGTGTATCCTGCTCAACTCTAATGGAAAAGTGAGTCTATACACTACTAGTTCAATCCTTTCTAGGATCTCATAAGACCCAATAAACTTAGGGCTCAACTTGCCCTTTTTTACGAATTTGAAAACCTTTTTCTATAGAGATACCTTGAGAAAACACCTTGTCTCTCGCTAGGTATTCCATATCCTTCCTCTTAAGATTTGCATAGGATTTATGTCTATCAAATGTTGCCTTTAATTGATTTTGAATAATCTTCACCTTCTCTTACATCTCTTGTACCAAGTGTGGCCCCACTAACTTCCTCTTACTAAGCTCAATCCAACACAATGATGTCTGACACTTTCTATCGTAAAATGCCTTATAGAGAGCCATCTAGATAGTGGACTAATAATTGTTGTTATAAGCAACCTCCATCAATGGTAGACACTTATCCCAATTTTTTTCAAACTCAATCACGCAACATATTATTATATCTTATATGATATGGATAACTCGCTCTGACTGACCATCTATCTAAGAATGGAAAGTCATGCTGAAGTTGAGCTTGGTATCCAAAATTTGTTGTAGACTACCCCAAAATTGAGATGTAAACAATGGATCGCAATATAAAATGATGGAAACTAGAACTCTATGAATTTGTACTATCTTATTCACATACAACTCTGCCAATCTGTTCAATGAATAGTCTTTCTAGATAGGTAACGAGTGAGGCCACTTCGTTAAGTTGTCCAAAATCACTCATATAACATCATACTTATTTGGCATCAACAGTAATCCAACCACAAAGTCAATGGTGATTCTCTCCCATTTCTATTCCCGAATTATGATTGGCTACAATAATCCTGAAGGTACCTATTGTTCAGTTTTTACCTACTAACATATAAGACATCTAGTAGTGAACTCTGTGATGTCTCTCTTCATCTCCGACCACCAATAATTTCCATTTAGAGTTTTATACTTCTTGTTGCTCTCAAGATGAATTGTGAATCTCGTCTCATGGGCCTCTTTCATAACCTTCTGTTTT
Source organism: Triadica sebifera (assembly GCA_023653625.1). Lineage (NCBI taxonomy): Eukaryota > Viridiplantae > Streptophyta > Magnoliopsida > Malpighiales > Euphorbiaceae > Triadica > Triadica sebifera. Next base: position 23,570,667 of record CM042898.1, on the reverse strand, counting down.
ATCTCTAAAACGTCTAGCATAACTAACATGCTATGGTAGTAAAAACTACCATCAGTCTCAACTATAAAACCTGATCTCTCTCCATTTGAGTCCAATTTCACCTACTGCATTATCTTGCCATCAAGCCTATATATGTCCTTAATCTCTTGATCTAAAGTCGATCAGATGTGTAAATCTACTAAAGTATTTCTACTTAGCGCATCGACCACTACATTTGCTTTTCCTATATGATAATTGATCACACAGTCATAGTTTTTTATCAACTCTAGCCACATTTTCTGTCTCAAATTCAAATCCCATTATGTAGGAAGATATTTCAAACTCTTGTGATAGGTATAAATGTAGCACTTCTCTTCGTTTATATAATAACACCAAATCTTCAATGCGAAAACAATTACTGCTAACTCTAAATCATGTGTCAGATAGTTTTTATCATAAGGCTTCAACTGTCAGGATGCATAGGCGATAACTTTTGCTTTTTGCATCAGAATGCAAACCAATCCATTGTGAGAAGCATCACCATAAATGACATATTCCCTATTCGGAATTGGCTATCAAAACTAGAGCTTTTGTAAAAAAGACTCTTAAGTTGATTAAAACTGTTATGGCATTTTTCTATCCATTCGAACTTGATATCATTTTGCACTAACCTCATCAATGGAGAAGCAAACATAGAAAGCCCTTTGATGAAACTCTTGTAATAACTTGTCAAGCAAAGAAAACTCTTGATTTTGATCACATTCTACAAGGGTTCTAATTCAATATCGCCTCAACATTGCTTGTATCCACTCTAACCCCATTGAATAATATCACATATCCTAGGAAGGCAACCTCATCAAGCCAAAACTCACACTTATAGAGTTTGGCATGCAACTTATGTTCTCTGAGAGTCTGTAAAATTGTCCTCAAGTGTAGTTTGTGATCATCCTTACTTCTCGAGTACACCAAAATATCATCTATAAAAACTACCAGAAACTGGTCCAGAAATGACCTAAAGATTCGGTTCATCAAATCCATAAAAGCTACTAGAGCATTGGTCAATCCAAAGGGCATAACCAAAAACTCATAGTGACCATATCTAGTTCTGAAAGTTGTCTTCTCTACATTGTCCACCTTAATTCTCACCTAATGGTACCCCGATCTCAAGTCAATCTTAGAGAACACCCCTATGCCCTTCAATTGATCAAAGAGATCATCAATTCGTGGTAACAAATAATTGTTCTTAATGGTCACCCTGTTCAACTGCATATAGTCTATGCACAACCTCATAGACCCATTTTTTTCTTAACAGATAACACTAGTGCACCCCATGAAGATACACTTGGTCTAATGAAGCTCTTATCTAATAGTTCCCTTAAATGCGCCTTTAATTCTTTCACTTTTTATGGATTCATTCGATACGGTACCGCTAATATAAGAGTTGTACCTGAAGTAAACTCGATCGAAAACTCTATCTCTCTATCCAGAGGTAGCCCTGGCAAATCATTTAGAAATACTTCTGAAAATTCTCTCACTATCAAAATGTCCCTCAAATATGGGCTTCTCTTCTTAGTGTCAACCACATGATATGGTCTTTTTCTCTTAATGTCAACCACATGAGCTAAATAGTCCTCACACCCTTTTCTCATCATCTTTCAAACCTTCATCATAGAGATAAATCTCGAATGCTGTGAAGATTTCTCACCCTAAATAACCATTATCTCGCCCTTTGAAATTTTCAATTCAACCATCTTTACCCTATAATCCACCACTGCACCCTATTGAGGGAGTCAATCCATACCCAGGATAGTGTCATACTCATGAAAAGGAAATTCAATTAAATTTGTTGAAAACTCCTTCTCTTAAACTATAACATAATAGTTTTGATACACCTATTTTACTACTGTGTTATGCCCCAAAGGGCTAGTCACTTTTATTTTATAATCTAGTCTCTTAACTAACATGTTATACCACTCACCTATGTGAGTACATATATAAGAGGGTGTAAAACCTAGATCTATCAAAGCAAATCAAAATTGAGTCAAAGAGAAGAAATGTACTAACAACTAGGTTTGAAGCACTCAAATCTTCTTTAACCTCCATAACATAGGCCCTTGTTGGTGCTCTACTAAATCTTAACCTATTTACCATCTCTGACACAAGAAGTTTATTAGAGAGGTGCCCTAAAGGCAATCACCTTAGGCATTTGATGTACTCATTTATTATTATGGAAAGGTATTTTCATTATATGATATTCATTGCATATGAATTGATATAGATCTTAAACCATTTAGTAAAGTCCTTGGTATGTAACGCAACATGAAGGAATTCAAGATGAGATCATGATGATGAGATTTCTATCATATATAATTGTGTTTATACCTAAATAATCCCTAGTCATAGGATTAACAAGATAAGACATTGTTAATCCGGATATACTAGCACATGTTATACTATTTGATTAGGTCAAGTAACTGATCTCATAAACTAATAACATGAGATATTTAGAGCTAACATATGGATGCTTGCTAAGAGTAGGAAGTACATTGGATGATCTGCTATGAGAAAATTACATGGATATCTATTCCATGTCAGTAATAGTCTCATCATAGTAATGGTGCAATGATCCTTAGACTTGAGATGTTCAAGGTTATCTTGGATACTGAATCCTATACTTTGACTCCATTCTTTGTTGCCTCTAAAGAGGTCACACATAGGGTGGTGATTGGATATAGCATGGGATATTTGAAGGTAGTTGAGTAGTCAATAAAAGATTCACCACTCCTGATAGAAGGAGAGTATACCTATGGCCATTTGTAGAGATCATTACTCAAAAATCTTTGGTAAAGGTGGACATGTCTTGAAGAAGGTCTTCAAGGATATATCTTATCAGAGTAATGAGTCTCATAGATAAGAACTAATATCATTTCGGCTAGATGTGATGTAGTCAATCTAGTGGGAGTTGACACATAGTCTATGCTTTGAACCAAATTAGGTATAGATTGGTGAAATGGTGAATTGCACGATAATTGTCTATGGAAGGGTTAAAAGTTAAACCACTAACTTTTTAGTTAATTGAGTAGTCATTATGTGTTTCTAGATATCTCTCATGATTTGCTAAGTCAAGAAAAATTTGATTAGAAATTCATTATGGGTCAAAAGTGTTTGACTCATAGAATCCTAATTAGATTAGGATTTCTCTTGAGACTTGAGCTACCAACATGACCAGAAAACCTATTAAGTCATACTTATAGAGGGAATGAAAAAATGTAAAATAGGTTTTGGATAAGATCTAAATGAGATAGAAAAAGAATTGGGCCTTTTATAAAAGTTATAAAAATGTGTCAAATCCAAATTGGATTAGGATTGTTGATTTGGTTAACATTGGGCCTTATACCTTAGAAAAAAAAAGGCTCATTAAGGCTTTTCCTTTTCCAACCCTAAAATGAATTAGAAAGTGTATAAATATTTCATTTAACAAGTCACTTTCATGGTTGTCCCACTAAGAAAAATAAGAGTTATTTTTCTTCTCTTCCTTTTCTCTTTCATAAGACAATTTTCCATAGCTAGCACTTTGGACCTTTGTCACCCCAACTCCTTGGAGGTTTTATTCTCCTTCATTCTAATAGATACTCTTAGAGGCAATCCTAGCTTTGGATTGTTGTGGTTTGCTACCTCCTGACAAATAAGGAAAACCTCACAACTTGAAAGATCAAGAGTTGAAAACAAAGGTAATCAACTTTTTCCATATTTATGGTATGATCCGATTCAATGTTCATAGGGTGTTCCATAGTTTTTAGGTTCAATTAATTTTAATTTTCTGTTGTACCATATATGTGATGCATGTTAAGAACCTCATACTCTCTAGATCCACCTCTGTAATAACTGGTTTGTCCCTGTCCTATGGCTTTAGTACACACTGAATTCTGAATTTGAACGAATGCCTCAATCATCTCTAACGAACAATCTCTCTAAGTAATGATCTTGAAGCCCACACTTATAGAAAACCCCTAACACTCACCCATGTGGTTTTGACCACATGATGCACACTCTAGTAGTTCCTCCATGTTTGCGCTTGACTAATAGCAGCTATAGAAATGGCTCCTGATGATGCTACCTACTTGGTATAACCTAACTGACTCCTAATCTAACCCTGGCCTCTAGGATGGAAATACCCAAAACTGGTGTGAGCCTCATTTCTCCATGTTTGGGCATCATTGAAAAATGGTCCCTTGAAGTCCCTTCTGGATGACTTATACCGCCCGTCAATTTAGGCTCGGATAATTAACATGTTTAATGATCTTAATTAAAATTATTTTTAGACAAAATTTGGAAATAAAATATAATAAAAATATTTATAAATGAATTTTCATTAAGTTATATGTGTTAAATAAAAGAGATAGAAAGCTTGGGTAATTTAATAATAATAAGGTAAAAACCAATGATTTAAATGGATATTTGGCAAAAACAAGGGGGGCCTAATAGAGTATTTACCATGAGTATAAAATGTTATTTTCTTCTTCTTCTTCTTCTTCTTCTTCAAAATTTCAAAACCCTAGTCTTCCTCCCACTCTTCCATACACAAATTCTCTCTTCTTTCACCTATCTTCCTCTTCCTCTTCCTCTTCCTTTCCTTAAAACCTTAAAACAACTATAAATTCTTAAGGTTTGAAGAGGTTAAGACTTCATTGTGTCAAGGTTTGTACATATGAACATATTTATTCCTTTGTGCATTTTATTTGCATTTCAATGATGTTTGATGTTGAAAGATAAGTGAACAAATAACTTGTTGTGTTTGCTGATTTTTTTAAAATTCGTTTGGAATAGTTTTGATATATTTGGTCATATCTTTTGTTTTGGAACTTGGATCAGGATGAAACTAGTTGGAAATAAAAATAGACACATAGATCTAAAACTTTTATGAAGAGTATAAAAACTATATCTGATTTTAAGTTGGTTTTAAATTTATTATAAATTCTCAAATTTGGAAGTACCTAGAAAATTATGGGTAGTTATTTCTAACCATTCTATAGTATTTTGGTCATATGTTTTGTTCTGAAACTTGGATTAGGATGAAGCTAGTTAGAAATGAAAGTAGACACATAGATATAAAAAGTTTGTGAAGAGTATAAATGATAGTTATGATTTATATTGGACCTAAAATTTGATACACAATCTCGGACCTATGAATATTCTGAAGTACAGATGGACCTAAAGTATAGATGGACAAACTCCATAAGTTTGGAGCCACAAATTTTCTAGGTATGAAAGATGATGATCTTGCTACAGCAGAATATTGGTTAGAAAAGACCGAAAGAGTCTTTGATGAGCTTGAGATTCCTACTGACCAAATGGCAAGGTATGTCGTATCTCTACTCCAGGAAGACGCTTATGATTGGCGGAAGTCAGTTCTTTTGAAACCAGAAGCTCCAAACCATATGACATGAGAATTATTTATCACTGAGTACAAGGAAGAATATGTTCCTCCAATTTGTAGGGTTTAGAAGAATGAATCATACTCATAAACACAACGAAAAATAAAATTTGTCAAAATCCAAAACAAAAGATCATACTTGTACCATTAAAATTAATTTATATAAATGTAAATGTTAAAAATTATACCTTGTAATTTTTATTTGTTCTTCAAATCTTCACTTTGTTGGGTTGTAGCAAACCACAACAATCCACATTAGGATGTCTCTAATGATAATTCATGTGAAGAATGAAGAAGAAACTATCAAGAGAAATGGTTTGAACAAATTCAAAGTGCTAGATCTGAAAGTGTTCTTGAGAGAATTTTTGTTGTCTTAAAAATATTTTTTTTACAAAAAAATATTTTCATGTCTATTTTCTGCCATTTGATGTCTTTTCTATTTGAATCAAATTCAAAAATAAGATGAAAAGTCAAAAATGGAGAAAATGGAAACAAAATGAATAGTAATTGACCTAATTATGGCCAAAAACAGGCGTTGGCCAATGGATGGGAAGCTGCAGGAACGTTGGGCCTGCTGCGGGCTGCTACTAGGTATCCCAGCTGGTTCACAAGGCAGGCCAGCAGCCTGGCTAGCTCGCGCAGGCCCGTGACACTCTCGAACAATTTTTCCGTGCGATCTCATCGCAATCCATCCTAAAATAATTCTCTCATATTTTGGATCATATCCAATACCATTTTACTCGTTCTCCATATCTTCAATGCGTGTGACCCATTATGTTCCCGGTTATGTTTGCCACTTAAATTAATAATTAATTTAAGCAGGTCATGAGCGATATCTAGCAACACATCATGACCCCCAATTGACCGGAAAGTCAATGGTTTGACTACGAACCTTTCCATAGACAATTTTTGTGCAATTATTCCTTTCACCATTCTATACCCCACTTGGTTCAGAGTATGGACATGTGTCAACTTCCACTAGACTGACTACGTCACGTCTAGTCCAAGTAATGTTAGTTCTTGTCCTTGAGGCTCATTACTCTATTAGATAAGTCATTGAAGACTATCTTTATGACATTTCCACTCCGGCCAGAGATTTCTGAATAATGACCATGAAAAAAGGCCATGGGTATACACTCCTTCTATCAAGAGTAGTGAATCCTTTGTTGGTTACCCAATTACCTTCGAATACCTCAAGTTGTATCCAATCACCACCCTATGAGCTACCTCTCTGAGGCAACAAGGAATAGTATCAAAATACATAATCAATATTCAAGATATCATTGAGTACCTCAAGTCTAAGGATACTTGCACCATTGCTATGATGAGACTATCATTAACATTTGAATAGATTATCCATATGATTGTCTCATAGTTGGCCATCCAATGTACTTAGCTACATTTAGCAAGCATCCACATGCTAACTCTAAACATCTCATGTTTATAGATTATGAGATCTACTACTCAATCCAATCAAGGAGTGTAACATGTGCTAGTCTGTTTGGATTAATAATGTTTCATCTCATTAATCCTATGACTAGGGATAATTTTGATACTAACATAATTACACATGATAAGAATCTCAATATCATGATCTCATCATGATTTCCTTCATGCTATGTTATGTATCAAGGACTTCATTAATTGATTTAAGATCACTTATCAATTCATATATCAAATGAACATCAAATTAATGAAAAAACCTTTTATTAATCAAATAAATTTGTACAATAAGTGCTAAAGGTGATTGCCTTTAGAGCACTCCTCTAACACAATTTACATAGATGAGAAAAAGATGGAGTTTCTGAACCTTAAGCAAGGCAAGATGACAATGACCAAATATCAGATAAAGTTTACTCGATTGAGTAAGTATGCTTCAGAGATTATCATAAGTGAGAGCGATAAGTGTAGAAGATTTGGGGATAGCCTCAATACAGAGATCAGGGATTTTGTGACTGCATTTCAGCATTTCAACTTTAGTCAACTAATTGCATCTGCGGTTAGTGTTTAAAAGAGAAAGAGAAATAGAGCAGAGGAAGCTTTCAGACAAACAGTAACTCTAGTGGCCCAATGTATAGACAAGAAAGGTCAATACTACCCAAGACAGTCTCATGGGAGGAGTTAGGGACACAATAGGAGTTATACACAAGGTGAACTACACAAGAGGGGGTAGCCCTTCAGAGCTACATTTGCAGCCGGTAGCATACATACACAAGCTATCTGAGAGAGTGCCCCAATTTGTTGTACCTGCCACAAGAGCCATAGAGGAGAATGTTAAATGGTCACAGGTGCTTGTTTCAGATGTGGGTTCAATAACCATATGAAAAGAGATTGCCCTCTGATGACTATTAGTGCACCTACACAGATTTCAGGATCAGCTTGGATTTAGAACCAGACTCAGACTAGAGGAGGTTGAGTAGCACCTAACCAATCCGCATTAGAAATAGTCAAAAGGCCGAGACCCAGCAAAAATCCATCTAAGGTATATGCTATGAAGGCCAGAGAGGACCAAAAATCCACTGATGTGATTATGGGTATGTTTTCTTTACATGACTCAATTTTATGTGTTGTAATAGATCTTGGTTCTACACATTCCTATGTATGCATGAGCACACTTAGTCAAAACAGTATGATGAGTGAGAATCTAAAATATAAGATTGATGTCACAAACCCCTAGGCCACAGTGTGATTGTTAACCGAGTATGCAAAATTACCCTTTGATAGTGCATGAGAAAGAGTCTCCAGTAGATTTGATTAAATTGTCATTCCACGAGTTCGATGTTATATTGGTCATAGATTGGCTTTTTAAACATTAGGCAGTAATGGACTATCTATCTAAGACAATTGTTCTTAAAACTCCAAAACTAGAAGAGGTAGTAGTGGAAGGCGAAAGGTTTCCACCACTTGCTCAAGTGATATCTATGATGAAGGCTCAAAGAATGATCAGAAAGGGATGTGAGACCTACTTGGCTCACGTGATTGATATTAGAAAGGGAGGTCCAAATCTTAAGGATATCCCTATAGTGAATGAATTCCCATAAGTGTTCCCAGATGACCTACCGGGGCTACCTCCCGATAGAGAGATTGAATTCTCCATCGAACTCACTCTAAGTATAGCACCAATATCATCTACACCATATAAAAATGGCACTGATAGAGTTGAAAGAATTAAAGGCACAACTGCAAGAGTTGTTAGATAAGGGTTTTATCAGACCAAGTGTGTCTCTATAGGGTGCACCTATATTGTTTTTAAAGATGAAAGATAGGTCTATGAGGTTGTTCATAGATTACAAATAGTTGAACCAGATGACTATTAAGAACAGATATTCGTTAACACGAATTGATGATCTTTTTGATCAGCTGAGGGTGCAGAAGTTCTCTCTAAGATTGATTTGAGATGAGGGTACCACCAATTAAAAATTAAGATAGAGGACATAGCTAAGACAACATTTAGAACTAGATATGGGCATTATGAGTGTTTGGTGATGCCTTTTGATTTGACAAATGCTCTAGCATCCTTTATGGACTTGATGAATTGGATCTTTAGACCATATTTGGATCTGTTCGTGGTGGTTTTTATTGATGATATCTTAGTGTCCCAAGAATAAGGAAGAACATACAGCATTTGAAGATAGTTTTACAGACCCTTAAGGAATAAAAGCTTTATGCCAAGCTCTCAAAATGTGAGTTTTGGCTCGATGATGTGGCGTTCCTTGGACACCTTGTGTCAGTAGATGGCATCAGAGTTGATCCCAACAAAGTAGAGGTAATTATGAATTGGAAGCCTCTCTGTAATATGACAGAAATCAAGAGTTTTCTCGGTTTGGTTAGTTATTTTAGGAGGTCTATTAAGGGCTTTTCAATGATTGTTTCTCCTTTGACTAGACTACTAAGGAAAGATGTGAAATTTGAGTGGATAGAAAAATATCAGGACAACTTTGAGAAACTTAAGAAGATGTTGATTGAGGCTCCCATTTGAACCAGTCCCAATTAAGGAATATGTCATCTATAGTGATGCTTTTCACAATGGACTAGGGTGTGTACTGATGCAAGATGGCAAGGTAGTAGCTTATGCTTCTAGACTGCTGAAGACACATGAGAAGAATTACCCCACACATGACCTTGAGCTATCTGCCATTGTCTTTGCTTGAAAGATATGGCACGATTACTTTTACGAGGAAAAGTGTTTCATTTACACTAACCACAAAAGTTTAAAGTATCTTCCTACCTAGAAAGAATTGAACTTAAGACAAAGAAGATGACTAGAGTTGATTAAGGATTACAATTGTGTGATTGACTACCATCCAGGTAAGGCGAATGTTGTGGTTGATGCATTAAGCCGAAAGACTTTGGCAGAATTACACATTTGTTCAACTCTCAACCAAGAAATCAAAGATGCACAAAATCAAGATAACAAGTTAGTTGAGATAGTCGAGTCAGTCTCTAAGGGGGAGAGACCTAATTGTACAATTAGTTCAGATAATAGTTTATACTATAGGGTCAATTATTTGTAGCTAATGTGGAAGATTTGAGATAGAGGATCTTAAAGGAGGCACATGAGACAAAATATGTCATGCACCCAGGAAGTAATAAGATGTACGATGACTTGAAGAATAAGTATTGGTGGTCAGGTATGAAAGAGGACATCACAAAATTCACCACCAGGTGTTGACATGACAATAAGTCAAGGTAGAACATTAGATACCTTCAGGGTTGTTACAGCCAATCACGATTCTAAAATGGAAATGGGAACGAATACCCATGGATTTTGTGATTGGGTTACCTTTGACACCAAAAAAATATGATGTTGTGTGGGTGATTGTGGATATGTTAATGAAGTCAACTCACTTCTTACCCATCAGAAGGGACTACCCATTAAGCAGGTTAGCAAAGTTATACATAAATGAAATAGTACGGCTTCATAGAGTGCTAGTCTCTATTGTTTCAGATAGGGACCCCAATTTCACTTTTCAGTTTTGGGGTATTTTGCAAAAAGCTTTGGGTAGCAAGCTCAATTTTAGCACAAATTTTCATCTTTAGACTAATAAATAATCAGAAAGGGTGATTCAAATTTTCGAAGACATGATGAGGAGTTGTGTAATAGAGGTCGAGGGAAGTTGGGACAAATACCTACTATTGATGGAGTTTGCCTATAACAACAGTTATTAATCTAGCATTGAAATGGCTCATTATGAGGCATTTTATGGTAGAAGGTGTCAAACAACAATGTGTTGGATAGAACTCAGTGAGGGGAAGCTAATGGGACCAGAGTTGATGCAAGAAACAGAAGACAATGTGAAGAATATACAAGAAAGGTTGAAGACAGCTTAAGATAGCAAAAATCATATGTATATTAAAAGGAGAGACATAGAGTACGGAGTGGGAGACAAGGTATTTCGCAAGGTTTCCCCTTGGAAAAAAGGTCCTCAGATACGGAAAGAATGACAAGTTAAACTTTAGGTTTATTAGACCTTATGAGATCTTAGACACAATTGGACTAGTTGCCTATAAACTTGCTTTACGGGCAGAGTTGAGCAATATCCACAACATCTTTCATGTTTCCATGCTGAGGAGGCACCGATAAGATATTTCTCATACTATTCCAACCAAAAGCATCGAAGTAAGACCATATTTAGCATATGAGGAAGAACCAATGGAGATATTGGCTCGTGAAGTCAAATAGTTAAGGAATAACTGAGTACCACTAGTCAAGGTGTTATGAAGGAAGCATTCAACTAAAAAAGCAACATGGGAAAGCAAGGAAGTGATAAAGGCATAATATCCCTGGTTGTTTCAATATAAACAATCATGTAAATTTTGAGAACGAAATTGCTTAAAGGGGAGAGAAATGTAACGCCTATCAATTTAGGTTTGGATAATTAACATATTTAATGATCGTAATTAAAATTATTTGAGACTAAATTTGGAAATAAAATATAATAAAAATATTTATAAGTGAATTTTTATTAAGTTATGTGTGTTAAATAAAAGAGATAGAAAGGTTGGATAAGTTAATAATAATAAGTTAAAAACGAAGGATTTAAGTGGATATTTGGCAAAAACAAGGGGGACCTAATATAGTATTTACCATGAGTATAAAAATGTAATTTTCTTTTTCTTCTTCTTCTTCAAAATTTCAGAACCTTAGCCTTCCTCCCACTCTTCCATACACAAATTCTCTCTTCTTTCACCTATCTTATTCTTCCTTTTCCTCTTCCTCTCCCCAAAACCTTAAAACAACAATAAAAGCTTAAAGTTTGAAAAGGTTAAGATTTTATTGTGTCAAGGTTTGTACATATAAGTATATTTATTCCTTTGTGCATTTTATTTGCATTTCAATGATGTTTAATGTTGAAGGATAAGTAAACAAATAACTTGTTATGTTTGCTGATTTTATTAAAATTCGTCTGGAACAGTTTTGATATATTTGGCCATATCTTTTATTCTGGAACTTGGATCAGGATGAAACTGTTAGAAATGAAAATAGACACATAGATATAAAACTTTTTATGAAGAGTATAAAACAATATCTAATTTTAAGTTGGTCTAAAAATTTCTACAAATTTTTGGATTTGTAAAAACTTTTATAAAAAAAGTGTAAATACTATATCTGATTTTAAGTTGAACTAAAAATTTCTACAAATTTTTGGATTTGGAAGTACCAAGAAAATTCTGGGTAGTTATTTCTAACCATTCTATAGTATTTTTGTCAAGTGTTTTGTTTTGGAACTTGGATCGAGATGAAACTAGTTGAAAATAAAATTAGACACATAAATATAAAAAGTTCATGAAGAGTATAAATACTAGTTATGATTTATATTGAACCTAAAATTTGATATAAAATCTTGAACCTAAGAATATTCTGAAAAATACTGGGCATATTTTTACTAAGCACTATATGGTTATTTAAACATAACTTTTGCTAGAAAATTTAGATTTATATAATTCTTTTTGTATATGAAAGATAAGACATTAAACTAACAATTCATAGAATACTATAAGATCAAATTCGAATTAGAAATAGGTGAAAGATACAATCTAAAATTAGGGTAGAAATTTATCCAGAAATAAAAATTTAGTAAATTGGTATTTTAGATATTGGGTCACACACACACATACACACACACACACATATATATATATATATATATATGTATGCATGTATATGTTTTAATTTTGAATAATATGATAGTAGTTATATTTAAAATTCTTATTGTGTATTGACTAAATTAATATGACATGTTGTGGTTTGAGGTTTCAAATGAGATTGAGAAATATTTATATGTATATGGCATGTAAACTGAAAATTATTATGAATACATGAATTTTGATGAATTACGTAAATAATAAGATGATAACATCAATTAATCCCAATTCTCTAATCGAGGACTAGAAATAAGATAGATGATATGTCATTAAGGGGTTTACGGTACCGTATAAATTTGTGATGATGTGAAAAAATTTATTATAAGGACAAGGTGGCTTAAGCTCGGGTGAGAGTGCCTTTGATCCTAAATGTATACAATTATTTATTTTACTCAGTCAAGATGACTTAAGCTCGGATGAGAGTGCTCTTGAGTTGAGAGGCTCAATTGAGCACTTATACAGATCGATACAGATAATGAGTAGGGTGGCTTAAGCTTGGGTGAGAGCATTCTTTTTCACAACTTGCATCCAAATAGTCCATGTTTATAGTTTTAGGGCTATAAAATATAAGAAATAGAAAAAAAAATATGAAAAAAAAAACAGTTATCAGGTAAATGAAACAAGGAAATAGAAATCACAAATGAGGTATGAATATGAATTTACTTTTGTAAATTATGGCATGTATATTAATTAAACCAGTAAACCAAATATGCAATATTTCATATTTATATATAATAAATTGATTTTTTTATATTGCTATAAAAAAGACTGTGATATATAGATTATTATTTATGATTATTTATATGCAAAATTGGATAATATGAACATGAAATTTTTATGACGTATCATAAGTGTATGTATGAATATTTATGCACATATGTAACACTAAGTATTAGATTGCTTAGCGTGTGGGTGTTTTCCCATATACAGGTTCGGAGCCTATAGAGAGAAGTTGACAGAAAGAGAAGCAAGTCTATACAGAGTCAAATAAAGTAAATTCACATCAGAGCGTTGGTGATTTACATGACATTCATTTTGTTTTTGTCCATATGTCATGGGTGATGAGTATAATTATGGTTTTCAAAAGTTTTACATGTCTCTTTTATGATGAGAACATGTAATTTTATTTGGATCATATATATTTTGTAAATATCGGGATAATGAAAGCGTAAACTTATGTTTGAAAATATGGACATAGTTTGTTAATTCGACATATAAAGTAGATTTATTAATTGAATGACATATTGCTACCATGTAAAAATAAAATAAAATAATTAACATATGAAAATATAATAACTAAAATGGAAAATTTTTTAATTCAATCGAATTTTAAGGTAATAGGCATGTGACATTCTCCAATATAGTTGGGATTATTCCTAACTATATGAGAGGATGTTACATGACTCCTCTAATCTCTTCAGTTTTATCCTATTTTCTTTAGTAATAGCAGCAAATACCAACTTCGCAAGGTTTTCAAGCTACTGTAAATCATATGGAACCCGATCTCATCTCTTTAACCGGTGACATTTGTTTGCCTTATTCCCTACAATACTGGTCGTATACTTGCTCAATCGGGTAAACTCTCTTGTACACTCTCATAGTCATGCTCCCATGCTGTAAGTTCAGAAACTCTCATTTCTTCTCATTGTATACACCCTTGACACATACTATTTTTTAAACTCAACTGTGAAGAAATCTCAGGTAAACGACTCTAGAATCTGAGGCTTTTATAGAACCGACTTCCACTAATTGCAAGAATGCGCTTAGAAAAGTGAAATAATATACCTAACTCTATGCTCCTTATCAGAATCAAGCTCCTAAAAGACATCTCCAACCAAAACTCTACAATTGGTCATCCTCAATCTTGCCTATGAAGTCTGTGGCTTCATACTTCCTCAGTCTATCAATTTGAACCCTAGGCCTCAGTGGTGGTATAACTTGTAAAAAACCATGCAATAGAGCAAATATAGTCTACATAAGAGGATCCTAAGCTTGTTCCATCTGACAAGTCATTGGCTACTGTGGAGGAAGACCAACATCGCGCTCGAAAACACTAGTTTGGCTATGCTGATTCTAAGCCTCTACATTGGGAAGACTATTACTCCCAGTTGCAACATGAGGTTTGATCTTTATACCCGATCTCTAACTTACACATAAAAAAGAATAGCCCACATGATACTCATATAGGATAACACTCACACACGTGATATAACCCTTCCCACCTTGGTTCAAAATTGCCTAAACATAAGCTATGATACCACTAAATATAAAACACTTAGATATAATTAAGAATAAACAGAATTATGCCAAAGAATGTTATAATGCATATGATTTAAAATGCCATAAATTTTAAAACTTTGATGTAGCATGGCCATAATGACTTATAGAAAATATAAAACATCATACAATATCAAAAGACTTGATAAAATTAAAATATTTAAATACAATATTTATACGGGCATACACAAGCCCACGGTTTTATAAAAATGAGTAGTTACAAAACTACATATCCCTGAAAAGAATATGTAAATCTATAACTACACAACCCAACAAAACTAGCAAAACCAATAAGTACAACGGTTGTATCACCCACCCCTACTATATATCCTCAACTCTAATCTTTGGGTGTCCTTTTTTGATGCTCCTCTCCTAAGCTCTAAGCTTGTTTATGGAAAACCCATACACTAAGCAAACTAATGCTTAGTGGTACATAACAACATACAAACTTGGCTTACCGTAATGACTTACCATGAAGTTTGCACATGCATCAATCCATATTCTACATGACAACACATGGAATATACAACATGCATGATATTCTTAGTAACTTATCGTAATGACTTACCATGAAGTTTGCACATGCATTAATCCATATTCTACATGACATACCATAATGATCTCATATATTAAAATGCACATCGTACATGACATATCAAAATAACCAACCAATAATTACACAAGTGTATACCATACTTATAAGGTTATTTAAATCATTCCATTGCCCACTATACTCATAACTAGACTAAATTGGATATGAAAAATCTACAACTCTCGCTTGAGCCCTCAGGGTACCTATCTAAGCTTTCTAGAACACCTGTCTGAGGAAAAAGAATGTGCATATATCAATTACTGAGAGAAGCAAACTTGGCTTAAACCATGGGCTTTCAAAGAATCTCGAAAGTGACCAACCTAGATTACTCGGTATTGGTCTTCTGTCAATGGCATGTCATATATCCTAACTCTAGTCTTAGTTAGAGTATTAGGCTTAACCATTTATCTTACTTACCATATATGATTCACATTATACCATATTACATGATCCTTATAAATCACAACCATAACATGCATTCTTATAGAATGTTATAACCATATGATAGAGGTATACCGCCTCAAAACAAAATAACCAAGAATCACATGCAAGCATACAAATTTTCTAAGTTAGCTTATGCCTGTGAACAACCTTTCATGATCGTGAAGACCTCTTCATGAGTATTTTACCTATGAACCAAACTGTGATTCAACCTATGAATCAACAATAAGTTTCGTGACCATGATCACCCTTTCACGGGTATGAACCAAGTCGTGAACCAAACCGTGATATAGCTCGAGAAAGGGCTTATTCCATACAAAAACCCAAAAACATGAGATTCACTCCTGTGAACTGCCAGTTCATGACCGTTAATTTGGAAAATTTTTCAAAAAATAGAACATGCCATTTCATACCATTTCCATATGCAATAATTTCTACAGTTGACTAATGTTAGTCACCCTATCAATATTCCAACATGCATATACATCATACATCATATCCATAACATCTTTAAATTTAACATTAATCAAGATAACCCATTTTACATCTCAAATCTACCATCTTAGCATATTTAGCCTTCAATGCAATATAACCCAAAAACATGTCATTTATCACCCCAATGACCATTCACAACATGCATTAAAGGCAAACAACATAAGAACATACAACTTAAAACTTTGAATGTGGTTATGTACAAACTTTACACCTAGGATGAAGCCTAAGCAACACTTTATCTCTTCAACCTTGTCCTCTCCCTAGAGATGGACTTCCAGCTCCTGACAAGAATCAAAACATCTCCTTAAGCCTCTAATATGTTAAAAGAATTAAAACAAACTTTAAAACAAACTCTTCATTTACAACTTACAAACCTTTCTTTTCACTCTCTCACCCACTTTTGTTGGGTAGAACTTGATCTTTGAGGCTCCAACAATGGAGAATAAGTTATTTTAAAGGTAGAAGAAGACTAGATGGTGTGTTAGGTAAGGTTTTAGAGTATGGTGAGGAGGATTTAAAGGAAATACAGAGAGAAAATTGCGGCTATCTCAGCTAGTCTGTCTTCCCAAGATTCACGGCTTTGACTCATCTTTCACAGGTGCGAACTACTCATTCACGGTCGTTATTAACCTTCACATTTTATGAATTGAAACCCTGACATTCACTACCAAGACACCAATTGTCACAAAAGTAAAACAACAAATATTAATAATTTAAAAGTTTTAAAACTCTACTTAACTCCTAACTCTCACCAACCATTAAAATAACATATAAACCCTATTTACGGTCGTTACACTTCTCCTAAGTCATTTATATCAAATTGATTTTGCAGCCAACTCATAATAGTAGATAATGTCCCTACATCATTTTCAATTAGTGGAATGTCATCCCAAAAAGAATCAGAAAGACATCATATTTACCTCGAATCTTCTTATAAACACAAGGTTCGTCAATGTTTTGATTGAATCCAAACAATTTAATCACTTGATCAAACCTCATGTTCTATGACTGAGATGTTTGCTTCAATCCATAAATGGATCTATGCAACTTGTATACCATGTGTTCTTGACCTTTGGCTATGAATCCTTCTAGTTGTTGCATATAAATGACTTTTTCAAGGTTTCCATTAAGGAAATTAGTTTTGGCATCCATTTGCTAGATTTTATAATCTAACACTGCATCAATAGAAAGTAGAATTTTGATGATTTAAGCATAACTATTGGTGAAAAGGTTTCCTCAAAATTGATTCCCTCTTTCTGAGTATATCCTTTCGCTATTAATATAACTTTCAATGTTTTCACATTCCCATCTACTCATTTTTTCTCTAATAGATCCATTTGCACCCAATAGGTTTTATTCCATTTGGTGCCTTTATAAGTCCCCAAATCTTATTGGAATACACGGATTCCATTTCTAGGTCCATAACCTTTTTCCATTTATAATCATATTTATCCTTTAGAGCTTCAATGTAACTAGTAGGATCTTAAACTTCTTAGTCTATGATAGCCTTATAGGCTTCTCCCACCAATATGTACCTTATTGGTAATCTAGTTACCCTCCCACTATGATGAAACTTTATAGGCTGTAGCTCTTCAGGAATAATCCCATGATCTTCTGATTGATCTTCTTATTTCTATTGAGAAATATGAGTAGAATTTTGAACATCAATTTGATCACCAGATAATTCTTTCTAAACTAACTTGCTAGCTAGTTTGAAGTTATACATATAGTCTTGCTCAAGATAAGTAGCATGAGTGATAATCAATGCTTTTATTTCCTAAGAACTATAAAATAAATCTCCTCTTATTGCTTTAGGGTAACCTATAAACATACAAACTACTGATGAGATTCCATCTCATCTGCATTAGGTTTTAGGACAAATGCATGAGTACTCCAAATCTAGATATGTCACAAACTAGGTTTATGGCCTGACCATAGTTCTTTTGGGGTCTTAGGCACTAATTTAGATAGAACTAAGTTCAAAAGATACATTACTATTTTTAAGGCATATCTCAAAAAAGAGATTAGCAAAGTAGAACAACTAAGCATAGATCTCACCATATCTAATAAAGTTTTGTTTCTTCTTTTAGCAATGTCATTTTGTTGTGGTGTACCTGGAACTTTCAATTGAGATATAATCCCTTTATCAACCAAAATATTCTTGAATTCTCTAGAGAGATATTCACCATTTTGATTAGATAAAAGTTTCTTTACATTTTATTTAATTGCTTTTTTGCCTCAACCTTAAACTTTTTTAATTTTTCAAACGCTTCAAACTTATGGCACATTTGATAAACATAACCAAAATTTGAGTAATCGTTAGTGAATGTGATGAAACATTCATATCCTTCTCACACTTGTACATTCATTGGCCCACATTTATCTATATGTACCAATTTTAAAAGTACAGTAAGCAACAATTCAAATTCTAATGGACCTAAAAGTATATCTTTGATCATCAATTGTAACTCGTTAGGGTTTATATGACCTAAACGTAAATGCCATTGGAAAGTTTGGTTGAGAAAAGCTCTATTTTTCTTAGATATATGCAAATGTTCATCATCAATTTTTGTGTCATGCATAACATGGATCTTATAACTTAAATGATATAAATTATCCATCAATGTACCATAACAAATTAAATTGTCATTCATATAAATCGAAATTGAGGAATTAAAGTTTAAAGTATACACTTGTTTAAATAAATAAGCATCTAAAATTAAATTCCTCTTAATGTCTTGAACATAAAGACAATTATTCAAAACCAAAGTCTTATTATTAAAATCTAAAGAGACTAATCCAATATTTTATGTTCACACATATTGACATATTCCCATCCACAGCCTCATATTGTCTTCACTTAGTTTCCTAGTTTTTTGAAACAAAAAAAAAAGCGAGTTACAAATATAATTTGTTGCATTAGAATCTAAAATCAAGGTATCTATAGAATTCTTAAAAAAGCAAGCCTCAACAACAAAAAGATTAATGTTGAACCTTGAGGGTTATTCCCATAATTTTGATAATAATAAATAATTGAGAAATAAGAAATTTAACCATGTTTTGTGTTTAAGTGATTAAACAGGTTAAATATTTATTGAATCATCAAAGCCAAAATAAATCAAGTCAATATTTGTAAAAGGAAGTTGTTCACGCTTGTGAAGTTTAATTCATGCCCGTGATAGAACTTGAAGTGACAGAAATTCAAAATTTTCAAGTTGTTCACGCTTGTGAAGGTCAAAAACAAAAACTCCAACAGTCAAAATCATTCACGGCCTCATTCATGGTTTCAAAAAAACTATTAATGTCTGTGAACATACCATTATCGCTCGTCAATGTAGCGATTCAGAATTTTGAATTTTGATGATCAAGCAATTCACACCTGTGAAGTAATATGTTATACCCGTGAAGACCAGAAAATATGATCGTTTATGTAGCTCCAAGGTTGTTGACTAGCTAGATTTAGAATTAATGTATCCCTAACAGCTAGATTTTGAAGGAATACTATAAATAACTCATTCTACTCATGGAAGATCATGAATTAAAGCAACACGAGCATCATTACATTGAGAATTCCTTTAGAAATTATAATTGAGAGTTCATGCATTAATTCTTTGTAATACTTCATCTTATTCTCATTTTTTATTTGTAAAGATCAAGTGATCTTGAGTTTGTGTGTTTTATTCTATCAAGCAATTACTCAAGAGTGTGTTTTGAGTGAGTTGGGTTGGGTTTAAAATACTTGTAAGGGTTTATTGTGTGAGCCATAAAATACAAAGAATTGGTTTTTGCGTTAACTAGTAAAATACAAGGGAATTTAGGTTCGATGTGATCCAAGAGTGAAACACCTAGTTTGAAGTGGGCTAGCAAAACTCTTGTGTATCTCGTTGAGTGAGATAGTGAAAATACCCAATTAAGATAGAGGAGTAGGGTTTATTAACACCCCAACCTCTATAAATCGTGTGTCTAATTTCTCTTCTTCTACTTCTTCTATATTTGGTTATTTGCAATTGAGGGAAAAATTTTAATTGGCCACCAATTTATTCCCTTTTTCTTGGTGATTGTCTGAGCAACAATTCCCTTTATCTGATTTCACAATCTTAGCATAATCTTTTTTCTAGTGTCTTTTAACACCACACTTGAATCATTTACCCTTAGGCTTTCGATCCTTTTTAGTGCTAGGTGGCTTCTTTTTCCTATATTTATTCTTTTTCTTGTATTGAGGCTTGCCTTTCAGCTTCCCCTTAGAAGAAGAATCCTCAGTAAAAAACAAGCTTCCAAGAGATATTTTAGATTTATAAATATCTTCAACTACAAGTAGTTCATTCATAAGTTTAACCATGGTTAACTTCATCTTGTTCAGGTTATAATTAACCTTAAACTCATTGAATGCATATGTTAGATATTTGAGTGTCATATCAATTTTAGTCTCATCATCAATGTGGGCTCCTTGAATCTTAGCCTCATTCAAAAATTCAACCATTTTCAACACATGATCACAAACTCTAGTGTTCTTTCCCATTTTGGTATTATAAATACCACGAAATGTTGCTTGCCTTATTGATCGTGTGCTATGTCCAAACATTTGTTCAAGACTAACCAGGATCTCAACTGTCTCCATAGGGGTATATTAGCATTTAACCATTTCAATGTTCTCTTGCCATTTCTCATATGGCCTCTTCTAGTTCCTATATACATCATCAACAAGGACCGCAGGACATGGCTAAGTAAGGCAAAATTTCTAATTCTTAGCAATAAGAACTATAAATAAATTTCTCTTTCAGTCAAAAAAATTTTCACTAGTTAATCTATTTTGATTATGGATGATAGTGAGTGGATTAAGGGATGCAATTTCTCTAAAAATAAAATGAAGATGCATGAGAACTAAAAAAATAAATATGCAATATTTAGTAATAAATGCCAAAAACCAAATAAAAACATTATTATTTGTTGCCCAGACAATCACCAAGAAGGGGGGACGGGATGAATTGGAGGACAATTAAAAAAAATTTCACAATCAAAAAAGTAAAAGAAATGGAGGACGAGCAGTTCAACACATGATTTATTGGGTATTTTTCACTATCTCACACAACAAGATACATAAAAGTTTTACTAGCTCACTCCAAAACTAGGTGTTTCACTCTCAAATCACATTGAACCTAAATTTCCTTATGTTTTACTGGCTAACACAAAAACTAATTCCTTGTATTTTATTGCTCACACAACAAACCTTTATAAGTGTTTTAATCCCAACCCAACTCACTTAAAACACACTATTGATTAATTGCTTGACAGAATAAAACACTCAAACTCAAGATCACTTGAACTTTACAAAATCAAAAAGAGAATAAGATGAAGTATTACAAAGAATTAATGCATAAACTCTCAATTATAATTTCTGAAGAAATTCTTAATGTAATGAAGCTCTTGTTGATCTAATTGATGATCTTCCATGTGTAGAATGAGCTATTTATAGTGTTTCTTCAGAATCTAGCCATTAGGGATGCATTAATTCAAAATCTAGTCATTCAACAACCCTGGAGCATGCTAAAACAGTCTTATTTCCAGGTCTTCATGGTCGTGACATGTTACATCACAGACGTGAATTGTTTGATCCTCAATTTTCAAATTTTGAATCTTGACATTCATGGGTGTGAATAGTATATTCACAGGCTTGAATAGTTTTTTTCAAATCGTGAATGAAGTCGTGGATGATTCTAACAATTGGAGCTTTTTATCTTTGACTTTCATAGACATGACAATTACAATCATGGGCGTGAACATGATCTTTTGAATTTTTGCTACATCAAGTTTTTTCACGAGCGTGAACAACTTTCTTTTGCAAATATTTGACTTGATTTATTTTGGCTTTAATGATTTAATAAAAGTTTAACTTGTTAATCACTTAAATACAAAAATATAGTTAAATTTCTTATTGTTCAATTATGTGTTATCATCAAAATTATGGAAATAACTCTCAAGGTTCAACAATCTCCCCCTTTTTGATGGTGATAAATAATTGTACAATATGTGGCTAAGGAGAATAAAATCTCCCCCTCAAATGATACTTAAAAAAATAATTATGTAGACATGTTAGGCATTCCATATATTGTTAAGTCAAAATGATTATATTTTCCTAAAGTATGTAGAATTATAAACATGTCATATAATCAATATATAATCTACATATACTAAATATTTACCATCATAAAAATGTCAGACAAATAAAAACTTCAACCACATATTAGCAAACATTTTTCTCCCCTTTTGTCACTATCGAAAAGAAATTAATACTAAGGAAGAGAAAACAAAAACAAACATATGCATAAATGGTTTGTAACAAGTTTACAATCCCAAAAGTTTGCATAAATAGTCTAGGATAACATCCAAAAAAGATTAAAACATAGAAAGGAAAAAATAAAGTTGAATGATCATGGCTAGTCCCGAGTCTAATGAAGATGAATACTGGTGATCTCAAACTCAACTGCTCAAATACGAGCATCAAAATGCTCCATGAAGTCTCCAAGCTGCTGCTGTAGCATATCCATCCTAGCAATGGGTTGTTGCATTGTGTCTATAGGACATGAGGAGGAGGTCTCACCCGCTGGGCAATCAAAAGGCACAACTCTAGCTCTTTTACGCTATCCTCGAGCCACTAATCCCTCCCTGAAGGCATTAGAGTCATCATCCTCTCAGATTACCTCATTCTGAGGATCCTTAGACCCATAGATGGTCTTTCCCTAATAATTGATCCTAGCAACAACCCCCATCTTTAGAAAGGACTCGATATCAAGCTTGTCCTTAGTTAGGATGGGTAAGGCAATCAATGTGTGATCATCCAAGTCTAAAAGGCTAAGCTGAACAGCAAGATGAGTCACATAGCTACCTATCAAAATATCTCTTATAGGTCGAGTAGCTATGGATAACAGATAGTTCGCAAACCATCAATTCATATCAATGGGCTAATAAAAGTTATGTCTTTCGAACAACCCCATTACTGTCACCTCTAGTGAAGATGTTGTATGTCATAAATCTATGAATGTATTTCAAAGCAGGAGAAGTAAGATGCATGCTCTTGGACAACCTAACATCCCAAATTGAGTCTCTACCAATGTGACTTCAAGCTACAAAATCTACAACATTTATTTCATTCATTAACCCCTTACTAGACAGCTTAAAAATACTCCCAAATTATCAGCTGATAACTCACGTGTCTCAGAACAAAACTAGAAATATACTTTTTTGAAATTGTCCACATGTAAGGTGCTTAGAAATTCCAACATAATTTCCTTAAATGTGGGATAAAAAATATCAACAAAATCCAGTAATCCCAAATTTGTCAGCCATATCCTAACATCATTTTTAATTCCTACTGTCCTAACACATTCCCAATCGAAGGCTTTGGAATTTAGTATAAGATGGGTTTTTAGAAAACTGTACCTTCAAATGCCACTTGTGGGCAGTAATGAGATCATCGGGCTTGTGACTGGTATGGAAAAAGTGTGGATTTTGCTCATATACCTCTGCCTCGTGATGAACCTGTTGCACTTTCCATCAAATGACAGCCAAAAACCAAGTTGCCTATTGTGAATAGTAACCTGAGAATGGGTTTGCAAAATCTCCACAAAATTATTAAAATAGTCATAAACTTGTGAAAAACTTGATTAAATGATGAAAAGAGGTGAAAATCGACCCAAAAAAGGAGAAAAATGGTTGAAAAATGAGGGAGAAACGGTGAAAAACATTTGTTTTAGCGGTGACTGGCAGAGAGGGAGAGAGAAAATGAGGAGGAATAAGATGGTTCTTTAGATTTTATCGCATTCTTCATGACTGTGGCTAACTTTTCACGGGTGTGAAGAACCAGTTCACGAGTTGTCAAGCCATAAACCTCAAGCATGAACTTTTTTTCATTATTTTCTTCAATATTCATGACTATGAATATATATTCACAGGCGTGAATACTCTTTGTCACAACTACTAAAACGTGATAGTTAAAAGTGCCATTTTGTTAATACAATTCACAACCGTGATTAATTTTTCATAAGCGTGAATCCCTTTAAAAAATTTGTTTTAAGTATTTTGAGCTTACTCTTTTCAAATAGAATATCACAATATTTTATTAAATCATCAAAATATATTTATTCAAGGTTGAAAATAATGTAATCAATCAAATATGAGAGAGTCAAGTTTTATTTGAAGGTAGAGTGCTTCCATCAAACATACCTAGCTCTCTTTTTGTAAAACAATTTTTTTTCTTCATTTAAGGGTTTAGTAAAGATATCAACCAATTGATTGTTAATGTCTATAAATTCAAGCACTATATCACCACATTGCACATCCTAATGAAATGATATCTAATATCAATATGTTTACTTCTAGAATGTTGAATGAGATTCTTTGAAAGATTGATAGCACTAGTGTTATCGCATTTTACAGGAATATGATCAATTACATGACCATAGTCTTTTAATTGTTATTTTATCCAAAAAACTTGTGTACAACAACAACCAATTGCTACATATTCTACTTCAGCAATGGACAAAGCTACTGAAACTTGTTTCTTACTAAACCAAGAAACTAAGCATTCACTTATAAAGTGACAAGTTCCAGAGGTGCTTTTTCTATATAATAGACTACCAGCATAATCAGTATCAAAAAAATAGGTTAAATAAAAAGATGTGTTTCTAGGATACCATAATCCTAAACGCATTGAGCCATGAAGATATTTTAAAATTTGTTTTACAACATTTAGATGTGATTCTTTAAGACTAGATTGAAACCTAACACATAAATATACAAAGTATATAATATTAGGTCTTGAAGCAGTAAGATATAAAAGTGGTTCGATCATACCTTTATAGAGCTTTTCATCATTAGGCTTACCTTTCTTGTCCTTATCCAATTTAGTTGATGTACTCATTGGAGTTTTTGCATTTTTGCATTCCTCCATTCCAAATTTCTTTAAAAGTTCATTTGTGTATTTGGATTGGTTGATGAAAATTCCCTCCTTGCTTTGCTTGATTTAAAGACCAAGAAAGAATTTGAATTCACCTATCATGCTCATTTCAAATTCTTTAGTCATACAATTAGTAAACTCTTAACAAAGTAATTTATTAGTAGCTCCAAAAATAATATCATCAACATAAATTTGAACAATTAAAGTATCATGCTTATGTTTTTAATGAAAATAGTCTTATCTACATATCCTTTTGGAAAACCAATTTATAAAAGAATTGCACTAAGTTTTTCATACCAAGCTCTAGGTGTTTGTTTTAAACCATATAAGGCTTTAGTATGTTTAAAAACATGATTAATGAATTCATGATTTTCAAAACCAGGTGGTTGTCCAACATATGCCTTTTCTTCAATAAAACCATTTAAGAATGCGCTTTTAACATCCATTTGAAAAAGTCTAAAATTCATATAAGACGCATATGCTAAAAGAATTCTAATAGCCTCTAATCTTGTAACTGGAACAAATGTTTTATCATAATTTATTCCTTCCTCTTGGTCATATCATTTGGCAACCAATCTAGCCTTATTTCTAGTTATTTGACCTTGCTCATCTAATTTACTTCTAACGACCCATTTACTACCAATTACTGGATAATCCTTTGGTCTTTGAACTAAAGTCCAAACTTTGTTTCTTTCAAATTGATTGAGTTCCTCTTGCATAGAAATTGCCCAATTTTCATCATTAAGAGCCTCATCAATAGTCCTTGGCTCAATTTGAGAAACAAAGGCAAGATTAGAGTCTAAAAGTTTAGAACGAGTACTTACACCTTTAATGGGATCACTAATGATTTGCTCCTTTGGATGGTTTCTTACAAATTTTCACTCTCTTAGAAGTTCTTGAGTCCCTTGCAAAGGTTCTTTTTGATTATCATATTTTTCTTCTTTCTTTGAAGACTCACCAATTTTTTCATGATCAAAATTGTGTTTTTCAATTTCAATTGTAACATTGTCAAAAGAACTACATTTCCCAAGATCAAGTTTACTCTTTTTATCAAAATTAACATGCATAGATTCTTCTACAACTATTGCTTTTTTATTAAAAATCCTATATGCTTTACTAGATGCAGAATATCCTAAAAATATACAGATTTTGAAGTAAATTTTCCAAGATTGTCCTTGATGTTTAATATAAAGCATTTGCATCCATATACCCTAAGGTATAAAATTTAAGGTTTTCTTTCATTCCATAACTCATAAGAAGTTTTATTTAAGATAGGTCTTTTGAAAACTTGGTTCGAAATATAATAAGCAATATTTGTGGCTTTTGCCCAAAAATAAGTTGGCTAACTATATTCATTAAGCATTGTCCTAGCCATTTCAATTAAGGTTCTATTTTTCCTTTCAACCACCCCATTTTTTGTGGTGTTTTAGGAGTTGAAAATCATGTGAAATACCATTTTCTAAACAGAAATTTTCAAAAAGTTCATTTTCAAATTCCGTACAATGATCACTTCTTATTTTTGAAATGCAATACCTTTTTTTATTTTGGATTTTCTTTACAAATAATTTGAAAGAATTAAAAGCTTCATTTTTATGAGCTAAGAACATGACCCACGTAAACCTTGAGCAATCATCAACAATAACAAATGCATATAATTTACCTCATAAACTAGTTGTTATATTAGGACCAAATAAATCCATATGCAAAAGTTGTAAAGGTCGAGAAGTATTTACAACATTCTTTGAATTAAAAGATGTCTTGTGTTATTTTTCTTTTTGACATGGCTCACATGCTCTATCTTTAATGAATCTTACTTTTTGGTAACCATTTACTGGCTCTTTTTTGCTAAGGCTTTGAATTAATTCAATGTTTGCATGTCCAAGCCTTCGATGCCATAACCATGATTTATTGATAATAGATATAAGACATTTAGAAGAGATGCTAGTAAACTTTTGTAAATTAATTATGTAAGTATTTCTATCTCTATTGCGTTTGAATATTTATTGGCCATTTATAGTGGTTATGAGAAATCCATTAGAATTAAAGGTGACTTGCTTTCCTTTATCACATAATTGACCAACACTTAAAAGATTATCTTTAAACCATCAACAAGCAAAATATTTTCAATTAAATAAATACCATTTAAGGCAATAGAACCAATGTCAATAACCTTACAATTTGCATTATTTCCAAAGGTAACCTACCTCCATCAATGTGTTTAATTTTTATGCATAGGTCTTTATTACTAATCATATGTCTAGAGCATTCACTATCAACAAGCCAAATATTTTAATTTATTATGGATTTTAGACATACCTGTAAGAAAACAAATTATGTTTTGTTTTTAGATATCCAAATGTACTTGGGTCCTTGGGGGTTAGCTTTGGAAGGTTTCCAGTGTTCCTTCCTTATTGGACAATATAAGTTAATATGACCATATTCCAGTCTTCCTTCCTTATTGGACAATATAAGTTAATATGACCATATTCCATGCAATAATGACATACTTTATTTTTAAGGAATTTATACCATATTAGTTTAGACCTTACAATTTTTAAGGGTTCATAATGTGAACAAGAACATGCATGTGTAGTTTGTGATTTCCTAGGAACATGCTATTTATATTTAAAAACGTGATTAACTTTTTGAGTTTTGCCTTTTGAGTTATACGACCTTCCAATATACTTTTTTTTTAATAGGAGGTTCAGCGTGTGCGTTTTCTTTAGCTTTTGAAGCTATTACCTCAATAGAGGAGGTATGTGGTGTATTAGATATAACAAATACAATACTAGGTGTAGATGATGTTGATGCTCCGATGAAACTTAATCCATGTCTCACTAAAGGAGGCCTTTGCGATTTAATAAGAGTATCTACATTTTCTTTCCCTTTGTGAAATTTTGAAATAGAGTTTTTAAGTTCCTCAAATTAATTTTTCAAAATATTATTTTCTTTAAGCAAAGTTTTAGTTGAGGGTTCTGAAGAAAAATCAGCATATAACTAGGTGTTTCACTCTTGGATCACACCGAACCCAAATTTTCTTATGTTTTACTATCTAACACAAAAACCAATTCTTTGTGTTTTATGACTCACACAATAAACCCTTAAAAGTTTTTTAATCCCAACCCAACTCATTCAAAAAATACTCTTGAGTAATTGCTTGATAGAATAAAATACTCAAACTCCATATCACTTGAACTTTACAAAATCAAAAAGAGAATAAGATGAAGTATTACAAAGAATTAATGTACAAACTCTCAATTATAATTTCTGAAGAAATTCTCAATGTAATGAAACTTTTGTTATTCTAATTGATTATCTTCCATGTGTAGAATGAGCTATATATAGTGTTTCTTCATAATCTAATTGTTAGGGATGCATTAATTCAAAATCTAGTCATTCAACAACCTTAGAGCGTGTTGAAACGGTCATATTTCTATATCTTCATGAGCATGACATGTTACATCACAAGCGTGAATTGCTTAATCCTTAATTTTCAAATTCTAAATCACGACATTTACGGGTGTGAATAGTATGTTCACAACCATGAATAGTTTTCTTCAAACTGTGAATGAGGCTATGATTCTGACCATTGGAGCTTTTTATATTTGACCTTCACGAACGTGACAATTATAATCATGGGCATGAACAACTTGATCTTTTGAATTTTTTCCGCTTCAAGTTCTTTCATGGGCGTGAACAACTTTTTTTTGCAAATATTAGACTTAATTTATTTTGGCTTTGATGATTCAATAAAATTTTTACCTATTAATCACTTAAATACAAAAACATGGTTAAATTTCTTATTACTCAATTATTTGTTATTATCAAAATTATGGAAATAACCATCAAAGTTCAACATTCATATTGTAATAAAAATCTAATGTCTTGTTTTAGCAAGCTATCCATAAGTCATGCCTAAACATATTAGACCCAATTTATTGGATTATTTTCTATCGAGTACCCTTGATAAATAACTATTGTTACCTTTGTAGACAAAATATTTATTAGCAGAGCTTCGTAGGGAAGGTTAATAATAAATTTTTATTAATTGTAATAACCAGCGTTTAATCTTAATATTTTGCTTCAAAAAATAGTCACCATATGTGTAAACAATTTTTATAAAAAAATATTTCAATTTTATCATAAGAAATCCAATCAAATAAAATATTTAATATGTACTATCTGAATGGAGTATCACTGTATTATATAGTTGATGTACATATAATTTATTAATGGATCAGAATTCGTGGAAAAATTATCCTGAATTTTTCCTCTCCCACTCAATATTTTTAGATCTTTGGTTTTTATTTAAATAATTTTTTAATTAAAATAATATTGTTAATTACATATCTCCTAATAATAATATTTAGATGATTTTTAATATTATTCCATACATGTAATATCCAAACAATTTTTCTAGATTATAATTACAGTTGTTAATCATGTATCATGATGCATAAAGTAGTACTTATTAGTTTATATGACATATTATTTATTACATATAGCAATATAATAAACAATTAATTAAATAGCCTCAATCCATGGATTCCTAGAAAAAATTAATTTATACAAGGCAAAAATAAATAAATATATTGATTTGCATGTCTCCATCTTTCTCTATCATTTCTCTCTTGTAGTCTATTAATATAGGAGCTAAAATTGTTGATGCTGAAAGGCCACCCCCTTTCCACTTTGGTTCATCATCATTTTCTTTTTATTTATTTATGAATGATAGGGCATAGCTTTAATGCTGGTACCACCAGTGTCGGCATTAACATAACTTAATTAAAAGCCTTCTTTTTGATTAAATGCTCCATACGGATACAATGCTTTCCTTTTTTTAAATTAAAAAAATAAATAAATAAAAAATAAAAATACAAGAAGGAAACATGGTGATGATAGACCACCCTTCTTACTACAATCCGAAAATTAAATCCAAGAAAAATCTACTATGTATTGAGGAAAACCATAATTAAATAATTATAATTAACTATTATGCAAAATAACTAGCCAATAAAACATATTATCAAAATGATAAAGATAAAACCTGATGTCACTCATCTAACATATACTTAATACAATAATAAAAGGTTGTAGATTTTATTTAATTATTTTATACAAATTATGAGTATCTTTGATACCAAATGTAGGGAATATTTTTAAAAAATTTTGAAAAAAAAATATTTTATCAAATAAATCACTGCATTTTTTTTAATTAAGACCGTTTCTTATTATATACAAAATAATTAATTTATAGAAATTATAGACTTTGATATCAAATATCGACACTTAAACAAGATTTTGCTAACGTTTCCATCTGCACAGATCTTCCAAACTTCTCAAGTTTGATTATACAAGGTGGGCAGACATCTTTTGCACTATAAAATAAGTAACTAGCAATTGAACAACCAAAATCAAGAACTAACAAAGAAAATAAAAATTATTTTCTTTGCACTTTGCTTCTTTGAAATGGTGTGAATTTCTTTCTTCCTCTAAGAGAACCAAAAGAAAAAATATTTAACAAAAATATTTTTCTTCATTCATGGTTTTCTCTGTAAAAGGAAAATTTTGCTCTATCAAATTTTGAAAGAAAGAGTTAAATAAATAATAATCACACCATTCTAAATTAATTGGACTTATACATGCATATCCCTTTGCAATCTAAAATCTTACTTTAAAAAGGATTAGTTAGATAAGATAAGGATAAAATAATTATATCACTTATTATCTTATTTTTATTTTTAAATAGAAAATAAATAAATTATATGTTTTATCATATGATAAATTGTGAAATTATTTTTAATCAAAATAAAATATTTTTTTATCTTTATCAAATAATTTATCTATTTTAATTCTATTTCTAATTAAATTAGAATATCTAAAATTTCAAATAATTATTTGATAAGAAATTTTTTTCTCCACATACAATCCAATTAAATTTTAACTTTGTTCACTTATAGACCCATTGCCCAATATGCTAATTAACAATATATATAATGGTACAATCAATTAAATGAACTACCCCAAAAATCATATGGGCACATACAATAGTTGTTATAAATAATTTATCCAAAACTAAATAGGCCAAATTATTATTCCAAATCAATTCTACTAAAAGATTGAAAATTCCATAATTGTATATTATTAGGGATTAAAATAAATTTGACCTATGCCTCATTGATTTTTTTTACTTTATAATCCTTTGTATAATATCGATAATTAAATTGATATCTCAACTGTCTAATCAATTAATTACATCTTATTCCATCACACTTTCTAATTTTCTCTAATGATCATATTTTAATAATCTATTATAAAAATTAATTTATAATTATTGTTGACACACTCTTGCAAGAAAATTCAATGATCAAATATCGAAAATCAATCATGAGATATTTTCATACAAATTTTATATTTTTAATTCATAATTATTATTGTTCATAAATACTCTCATCGAGTTACTAGGAATATTAACTTTTAATTGAGTCTCACTCATTAGTAACTCAAATGAAATAATATTTATAAATATGAAATTAAAAGTAACTCAATATTAAGATTAAAATAAAATCAATGCTTATGAGATTTAATAAATCTGATAGTTATTTAAAAAAATTATTTGAATCTTAAATTTGATTAAGTTCAATGTAGACAAACCACATAAGTAAATTCATGCATGATCAAGACAAGTCATTCAACAAATTTTACTACAGTCTAAATATATATAAAGTGCCCAATTTGATTTATCAATTGTGAATATTATTATTAAATTATAAGATAACTTGTATTCATATATTCTGTGATTATTTGAAAAAAATTACATAAATATATATAATATGATTAAAATGACATTTTTTCAAAGTTCTCATACAAACAAGATATAACAAAATACCCAATAATTTTATTCATCATAAAATAAATTTGTAATAAACACATAATATGATTTGAAGAGTGTATAATTCCAACAAAATATTCTAAAAATATGTGTACATGTAATAAGTATAAATTATTAGGATGAAATAATAATAGAATTATGAATATAATTAGTGTATTTAGGATTGAGTAATACATAAATGAATGTGATACGTATGTTTAGGATAGTGTGTAAGTATTTAATATAAAATTTAAAGAGTGATAAATTAGCAGCAAGAAGGAGAGAGAAATAAATTTATAAGGTTTAAAAAATCTAGAGACGCATTAATTATGGATTGGATACGAATTTGGTGACGGACACAATTAGTCGCTAAATTTAGCAACAAAAAAGGGCACTTAGCTTAGTGTCAGAATTGTGACTAATTATTGACTAAAATTTAGCAACGAATTGTAACCCATTGCCAAAGTTGGCGATAATTATTGGCATCAACATTGTGATGATCTAGCAATAGATAGTCATTTATAACTATTTTGGAGGTTCAACGACAAATAATTATATCACTGAGCTTGAACTATTTTTGTATTGTTACTTTAACAATGAATAGTTTTCGTCCCCAATAATTATTAGGTAATAATTTTTAATTTGTATGAAATTGGACTATACGACGCCATTTCATCAGTGATGTCTAACTAATCCATCTCTAGAGTAGTGTCGAATTTATAATTTGCCTCTAGTTTAGAGACAAATTTATAATATGTTACTGTTTTGGAGGTTTAACAATAAATAATTTTATTACTAAACATGAAATATTTAATATTGTTACTTTAACAATGAAAACTTTTCGTTGTTAAGAACTTAAGGGTAATCATTTTTATGTAAAATTAAATTGTATAGTGCCATTTCATTAATGATGGTTAACTAATCCATCTTTAGAGTAGCAATGGATTTATAATTAAAGATGGATGATGTAATACCCC
Source organism: Triadica sebifera (assembly GCA_023653625.1). Classification (NCBI taxonomy): domain Eukaryota; kingdom Viridiplantae; phylum Streptophyta; class Magnoliopsida; order Malpighiales; family Euphorbiaceae; genus Triadica; species Triadica sebifera. Next base: position 23,537,502 of record CM042898.1, on the reverse strand, counting down.
ATTACCCCCACTTCCGTTCAGTAAGGTAAGTGAGTATTACCTGTCTAACTGTTTTGTAAATTTAATGAAAAGAAATAACATTTTTTTTCTTTTTTAAATATTGCAGACACTAAAATAAAAATTAATACAAGCACAAATATTCAAAATTTTATTTATTTATGAAGTACATTAATTTATATTATAATTCATGTTTATAATACATACTATAGAAAATAAAACCATAATTTAATTTACAGAATTTGTTTTATAAAATATACCAAAAAGAAAATCCAAAGCTTTTATGTTGCTTCCTTCCGGGTATCTTTCTTCTTCTGACAATCTATTTTCTACGGCTCCCATTCTAAACCTGCGCGAGAGGATACTATCCGCGCTAAGCTAATAGCTTAGTGGTGGTTCAATAATAAAAATTTTATATACGCATATTTGATTACATGTCATTTATAAATTTAACAAGTAAGACACATAATAAAGAATTATATAAAATCAAACAATTTCATCAAGCATGTAATATTTAACAATTTAATTCATATAACATTATCATAATAACATACTTTAACATGATGTTTATCTTTCATTTTTCTTGTGCCCATAACACTTATAACCGAACTAACTAATAGAAATAACGGGGTTGTCATTTCTGACTTTCATAATATTGCGCAAAACACTTTATAATAATGTCATTACCAGCTTAATAATCTTGTACCTAGCGCATTTATCAATTTACCATTACCGGACTAAGTACCTAAAATCCTCTGATTGATATGTCAAACTATTCTCTATTCTAGTTCTAGACTAGGTTTCTTTGGGCTTAACTATTTTTTTATTAATTCGGAATGTTTTCAAAAATGTCAATATTATTCAATTACCATAATTATGCTTATTTATTTTTGTTCTTTATTCCTATTATTATTGTACTAAAATATCATACATAAATAATTTGTTAAACATTTATAATTACCATCAAAGTAAATATTCACATTAATTATTACATATAATTAACATACCACATGCAAAAGCCCAATTTTTCACGTTTTTACCTATAATAGATTTCAACCCTGATTTTGGACTTCATTTTTAGCCCATTTATAATTTGAATTGGAAGTTCTGATCTTCTAACAATTTTTAGCTTATTTTCTTAGCTTTCAAATTCATCAAAAATTAATCAAATCTTAGTTTTCTATCAAAAGTTATGAATATTTGAATAATGCATCATCGCAGAAATTTTTACCCAGAATTTTCTGGACAGATTCTAGATTTGAACTTCATGCACTTTTCTGGGCAAATCTAAATATAATTAGATTTTATGGTCTAAATAAAAATTAAAGCCATGTGTCTTACCTTTTATTTCCAATAAAGAATATAAAAACGAAATTCCATAACTCAAGTTAGAATCAAAATAGTCAGAGTTGTTCCTGAAATTTTGTACTAGAGTCATCAATTCACATTTCAATCACATTCATCATTTGTATTCATTTTGATACTAAAATTTTTAGAATTATAACGACATTCATATGTCTCAATTATTTCATACCATTTGGTCTCATTGCCATATAAAATATCAAAAACAACAACTAATTACATAACACATCAAACACACAATCATATTAAACTTTAACACATAATTACACACATATAAACATCATGTAAGAGTTTTATCAATGAAGCACATACCTAATCATCATTGATTTTTCCCTTAAACCTTCTTTTTCTTCCCTTATTAGCTAGCTTTCTCTTTGCCTTTGTCACCCTTTTGAGGGTCTCTCACTTGTTCACTTATTTTTCCTACACCACCATACCATATTTCAATTCCAATATCCATTTTCAATGCTTTTCCTGTCTACATAATATTGTAATGCTCCTAATATGTTTTATACCTTAATTGAGCTAAAATGTACTGACGTTAAACTTTCTTCGTATTATGTCATGGATGCCCAAAAACTATATCCTAGTTCCCAATTCATTTCCTTCAATTCAACACTACATATTTCTCTTATCACCAATTGTGGTATTTTCATATTAATTTCAATTTTTGCCAAATTACTTTAACTATGGCAGCCCTTTCTTCATCCATTAACATTATATTTCTTTAGTTTTTAAGTGATAAAATAATTAATTAACATCAATTATCATCAATTCAAAGTCTAAATACAACTTTCATCAACTAATCACAAATTTAAATTCCTAATTCCAATCTTGCAACATAACCTAAATCTACCAAACCTAATCACATCTATCATCATTATAGATCTCAAATAGAAGGAAAAAGGTTGAATTTAAGAAAAATAAACCCACCTTAAGTGTTATCCAAGGTGGGTCGAAATTGCTCATACTCTTCTCCCTTTTTCTTATTATTTCTTCCTTCCTTTTTGCTCATTTGGTACCTTTTATGGTAAGAACTCCTTAATTTAGAATTTTCATCTCTTAAAACTATTTTTTTCTCACTATTAGCATGCTGAAAAAAGGAAGAAAATGGAGGTTTATGGGAGTAGAGATGAACAACAACAAGGTGGGAGAAAAGAAGAAGAAAATGGCTTATGGAATAATGTAGAATTTCTTTCTTCCTTTTTGATTTTTATACCTAAATTAAGGAGTGGGTCCCAATAATTAAAATTCATATTAATTCTTATTAGTTCATTAAGTTAATTAATCTTGATTTACATTTAAACTTTGAGAAATTCCATATTTGCCACATCTTCCTCCATATTCACACTTTTTCCCCAAATAATTTTCATAATACTGATTTTGTCCATAGAAAATTTTATTTTATTTTTCTAATTCTACCACTAATATTTTTAATTCACAAATAATAATACCCTTAATTATTTTTCTTTATTATTAGTCATTTTTTTATAGGTTCAAATTTAGACTCTGATTGAACCAGTGGACCCCACTACGGTCACGCGCAATCAGGGTCTAAATCACTAGATGTTACATATGACAAATATACCACTAGTTTAGTGATGAATTTTAATCTTTAGACTAATCTAGCAACAAATTACTAATCCATAGCTAATATAGTAACGAATGATTTTCTTATAGAAGATGATGCTCCCATTAATGACCCATAAGATGGTGTTGAAAATGATGATGTTCATCATTAATCGTCACTTGTGCCCTCCCTAGTTTCTTTGAGAATGAGCAATAGACTAAGACAACCTTCTACAACGTATCCAAAAATTGAGTATGTGTTACTTAGTAATGGGGGAGAACTAGAAAACTTTGAAGAAGCTATGACTGATGAGCTTAGGCAGAATTGGGTAGAAGTCATGCAAGTTGCATGAGAATAAAACTTTTAAACTGGTGTAGCTACCGAAAGATAAGAAAGCTTTGAAAAATAAATGGGTGTTTAGAATCAAATATGAAGAAAATAGTTCTCATTCGAGATTCAAAGCCAAATTGATTATCAAAGGATTCAACCAAAGGAAAGGAATTAACTTTGATAAGATTTTTTTCACCAGTTGTGAAAATGACACCCATCCATATAGTTTTAAGATTAGCAGCAGGTCTTAATCGGAAGGTTGAGCAAATGGATGTCAAAACTGTCTTCCTACATAGTGATTTAAAAGGTGAGATATATATGGAGTAGCTAGACGGTTTCAAACATAAGAAAAAAATATGATTATATTTGCAAATTGAAAAAAAAAGTCTCTACGGCTTGAAGTAGGCACCAAAATAATGATATAAGAAGTTTGAGTTTGTTATGGGGGAGCAAGACTACAATAAAACTACTTCAAAAAAATTGCATTTTTGTGCATAAATTCTTTGAATAAAATTTTATTATTCTATTGCTTTATGTGGATGACATGCTGATTATTGGCCAGAATGTTTCCAAAATTAATAACTTAAAAAAACAATTAAGTCTTTTACAATGAAAGACTTAGGGCCAAAAAAACAAATTCTTAGCATAAAGATTGTCGGAGATAGAAACGTCAAGAAATTATAACTGTCATATGAGAAATACATTGAAAAAGTACTTCAAAAATTTAAAATAGACCAAACTAAAGCAGTTAGTTGTCTTCTTGCTAACCACTTTAAACTAAGTTCTATACAGAGCCCTTCTACAGACAAAAATAATGAAAAGATAGACACGGTTTCATATGCTTTAATAGTTGAAAGTTTAATGTATGTCATGGTATGCACATGACCAAATATTGCTCATGTAGTTGAAGTAGTATGCAGATTCCTTGCAAATCCTAAAAATGAACATTGGGCTGCAGTAAATTGGATTCTCAGATATCTTCTGAATACATTGAAAATATGTTTATGTTTTGAAAATACCAAAATTGTATTAGTTAGATACACAGATATAGATATGACTGGAGATATAGACTCGAGAAAGTCTATATTAGGATACTTAATCATTTTTGCAAGAGGAGTTGTGTCATGATAATCAAAGTTACAGAAGTGTGTTGCATTGTCCATTAATGAAACAGAGTTTATTACAGAAGTAAAAGCATGCAATGAATTGTTGTGGAAGAAATTTTTTTTGAAATAATTTGGATTGTAGTAAGATAGATATCAGTTGTTCTGTAATAGCTAGAATATTATCCATTTTGGAAAGAATGTATCCTTTCACTTCTGATCAAAACATATTGATGTGAGGTATCACTGGATAAAAAATGTGATTGAGAAGAAATTACTACAGTCTGAGAAGATTCATATAGAGATTAATGTATCAGACATGTTGACAAAAATTCTACCAAGATTATATTTGAATTATGTCACTTAGCTACTGGAATAGTGAAATCCTCATATTGTCGGGATGAGGAGATTTGTTAGTCAAGATCGGTGTAGATTTCTTCGAATAGTATGAGAATTAATTAAAAAATTAAAAATTTAAAAATTGCAAAACAAATTCTACAACCCTCCACCCACCTTTGTTGAAAAAGATGTAATTTTTTTAGTACTTCCAAAATATGCTTATGTTTTGGAGATATCAAATTTGTGTTGGTTGGATATACAGATGTAGATATGACTAATGATGTAGACTCTAGAAAGTCTACATTATGATACTTAATCATTTTTGCAGGGGGAGTTGTGTCATGACAATCAAAGTTATAGAAGTATGTTGCACTATCCGTTAATGAAGTGGAGTTTATTACAAAAACAGAAGTGTGGATGAAAAAGCTTTTGAAAGAATTTGGATGGCAGTAAGATAGATATCAGTTGTTCTGTGACAGCCGGAATGCTATTCATTTTGGAGCGAATGCGCCATTTCATTTCAGATCAAAATATATTGATGTGAGATATCACTGAATCAAAAACGTGATGGAAAACAAACTACTACAGTTTGAGAAGATTCATATAGAGAAAAATGGATCAAACATATTGATAAAAATTCTATCAAGATTATATTTGAATTATGTCGCTTAATTACTGGAATAGTGGAGTCTCCATATTATCACATGAGGAGATTATATAGTCAAGACCGGTGCAAATTTCTTCAAATAGTGTGAGTCTCTCCACATATGGAGAACCATTAATTAATTAAATAAAAAAAATTCAAAAGTTAAAAATTGTAGAACAAATTCTGGTGCCCTCCACTCACAATGAAATTTTTTGTTGAAAAAGATGTAACTGTTTTTTGGTTTTCTTTTGCTCTCGTTGCCTATAAAAGGCACTGCAAGCAAGGGAAAAGAGCACTGTAAATCTCAATTTATTTGAGAAAAGTAATATTGTGAGAAAGTTACACATTTTAAATTTTTTCAAAAACTTGGGAGTAACAAAAATGACAAAAATATATTTGTGTGTCACTATTTTTGAATTTATCTTAAATTATTGTATTAATTTTAGATTGTATTTAGAGAATACTCTCACTTTGTACAAATTAATTTTTATTAGTGAAAGAAAAATTATTCGAAATTTGTCTTCTGGACATAACTCAAATTAAAAGGTGAATCACGTTAAATTGTTCATATTATTTTCGCTGATTTTTTTATTTTTATTTATTTTTATTGTTTTACCCACTATGTCCAACATTACAGCCTTTCCAGATAAAGTGACTTACGAAACATGTTCTGGTGGCTGGCTGGAAGTGATTGGGATAACCGGCTTGCATCCGAACCAGGAGCTGGCCATCTAAACCCTTTCAATCCAAAGACTTATCAAGTTCTCAAAAACATAATTGCTGAAGCTATCAATTTATTCCCTGAACCATTTTTCCATGCTGGAGCTAATGAGATCGTACTCGGCTGATGGAAAGTTGACCAAACTATTCAATCTTTGGTATCCCACAATTTCCACTTTCCCTTACGGTCTTCTTTTATAGCAAGGGGTGTATTGGGAAAATATTTTGTAGGACAAATTGGTTAATGTGGGTGCCTTCACTCTTCCTCCTGAGCATCCCATCCTACAAACATGGAACAATGGTGCAAATGACACCAAGCTCATAGTTTTTGCTGGTTACCGAGCTATTATGTCATCTTCAGAATTCTATTATTTGGATTGTGGACATGGAGATTTTTTTTTTTTTTGGGGGAATGATAGCCAATATGATCAGCCACCAACAACTGCCAATATAGGAATGGAGGATCATATTGTGGACCCTTCAAAACATGGCAAACCACTTATAATTATGACATAACATATCTTGTTGTCTGAGCAAGCAAACCCAACAGTTTTGGACGCAAGGATTTGGCCCAGAGCTTCAGTAATGGCTGAGACTTTTGTGGTCGGGGGAATAAGGATGAGAAAGGTATGAAGGTATGCAGCAACAATGGACCGTTTAAATGAGTGGAGGCAGATGTGAGTATTCGGTAATTCGGTTACCGAATGGAAAAAAAAAAAAAAATTTAACCAAATGACGAATTCTTTTTCCAAAAGGTTTTATCAATTATCAAACTGAATAAAAAATTCGATTACTAGTTACTAAATTCAAAATTTCGGTAATTTTTTGAATAACCAAAACTTTTATCGAATTTTTTAAAATTTTCTTAAATTTATCAAATTTCCTAATTTATTTAATTATAACAAAATTAATATATATATATATATATATATATATATATATCAAATAAATTAAAAAAACCAAAAAATAAATATAGGTACAGAATGGTCAACAGAGGAATTGGGGCTGAACCTCTTGAGCCACTCTGTTGCGTCAGAACCCAGGCATGTGCAACACAATTCAACCATTTGTTTTAGATGCACGATTGTTTTCTCTGAAAAATGAAATTTTGAAAAAAAAAATGACACCGTGTTTCTTATTGCAGGTTATCATATGATCTTTTGAAATTTTTGAAAATTCAGAAAGCTTTCAACATTAATTTAATTTTGTGGACCTTGTAACTCTCTAACATATGCCGACCAAAAAAAGAATCTCTTTCCAACATTGTTGACATTATTAGAATTTAGTGTTATGATTTCCATATGTCTGATGAAGGACCTTCATTGGAAGGCAGAAGAATGAGAGATTCTTTTAATTAAGAACACAGTCATTTGAAGTTGCGCGTACTTGATGCCATAAGTCCTAATCTGGCATGAGCACCGAATTCAGAATTGATTTATGGGGTTACACTTTCTACAAAGCAAAATACAACTTATATGAATACAATTACAAAAATTAAACTAAATCCTTCAGATCACAAATTATAGATTTGAGGTAAAGTAAATTATGAAACTGACTTACATTCTTTACAATTTGGTATATATATGAATGTCAAAATACTTAAATTTGGCAATAAAGTTCGACACTTCGATCCTTGTTCTTGTCGTGCTAATATATTACAAACTGCTTGCAATTAGCATATGGAATTTCGTAATGCTATCTATATGTTCTCTTCAAATATTGTATGTTTCCAAAGAACATTTTTAATTGCATATGAATGAGGGAATTTCAAGAAACACTTGAGCAACAATAAAAGTTTCAACAATGAACAGACTGGAGTGTCCAACTCTTTTTTAAGGAAATGATCTTTTTGTAATTACCGGCAAGCTATCCAATGGGTAGTTAAATCATCATGTTTTCTTTCTAGCATCTTGGAAATTGAACCCTTTGTGACTGATTTGTAGTGAAGTTTTTTCATTTCTTATATTTTTCTTGCTTACGCACTGTCCGAGGATTCGATTGACAGGTTGTCTATGGCAGAATATTACATGCGGTTGAAAAACTTGACAGCTTATCAGTAAAGCAGTGGCACTAGCTAAAATTTTGTTGTGTTGACAAAGAAATGTGCATTTTCCATGGTTGTTGAGTAAGGAATCAAATATAATTCTCCTCTTGCAATTGCTCCAGGATTATTGAATTCAGTTTTGTAGCTATGCTATGTGCATTTAACAGAGACAGGATAGGCAAGGAGCATTTAAAGTGCCTTGTCATCTCAAGGGAACATCTTCTCTTATCATCAATTTATCATGATGAAGCTAACATGGAATGTTTTTTTATTATTGTATATTCAACTGACTGCTGATGCAGAACTGGGTGTATGTATGTATATATGCATTTATATACTTGATCCTGATGGAATATTGCTGAAATGTGGATTTAATTTGCACTCGAATTACAATTTTTCAGGGCCGGAGGGTAGCTTGCTTGTTTACTGACAAGGTTGTCTTTATCCCAACGAATCCATTGACTATCAGAAAGTTCCAAATATTTGTAATATAAAACCAGCAAGCTGTGTTATTATGCAAAGCTAGACGAAATTGACATGGCTCTTTTGATAAAATGATATCAAAATCTGTCCTCCTGGAATTTATATAATATCAAAGTTGAACAATGCAAGAAAGGAAATGCTCAACAGCCAAGCAATGAAAGGCATAAAGGCCATAATTAATTTATCACAAAATATCTCTGACAGTTGAGATGTCCATTCACAGGAGAGAAACACAGAGCAGAATTCTGCTTTATGTGATAGTATCAATAAATAGCAATTTGATAGTCCATTAGGTAAGTTTCCTTTACTCAACTAGCATTATTCAACTTCTCTGAAGGTGCTGATAGAACATTCTTTCTGATAGAAGAGCATAAAAAGATTAAATGCCCATAAGAAAATCAGCATTTAGCGGCGCCTTTAGAGTTCCTAAGACTCTACCGACACTTTATAAACGTCGCTAAAAGTCTTGTCACCAGATGCAGCACCTTGTTTGAGACATAACTTCATAAATCCAACCTAACTTTACTTTTATTAATTTTCTTCTCTCTTTCTTGCACTCATTAATGAGTGAATCAAGCAATCACTAATAATTTTTTAAAATTTTCTCAGCTTTCTTGTACTAGTGAGCTTACCTCCAAATTCATTATAAAGAGGGCAATTAACGTATCAACAACATGCTCAAAATCAGACTTATCTCCCTTAATTTCCATCACCATGAAGTCTCTAAGTGTAGCATTACCAATCATGGCTGCTCTTCTGCTTCTTGTTTACCTTGCACCACCTTCAAAGGCTGCAATTAGTTGCAGTGATGTGGTCAAGGACCTGAGACCATGTGTGAAGTACTTGGTGAATGGAACTGGAGCACCACCAGCTGCTTGCTGTACAGGTGCGCAAGCTCTTGCATCTGCTGCAACTACTACTGCTGATAAGAGGGCTGCTTGTGCCTGCATCAAATCAGCTGCCCAGAAAATTAATCCAAATTCTCAATTAGCCCAAGCTCTTCCAGCCAACTGTGGGATCAGCTTTCCCTACACTGTTTCACCCACCGTTGATTGTTCCAAGTTTGTATTCCTGCACTCTAGATATCATTTTTCTTTTCTTTTTTTTTTTTGGGTTAATTATCAATTTTGCTCCTATATATTTCTTTTCAATTGATCGTGCTGGACTCCAAAATTTTCTTTTCGTTAATTGCACTCTCAATGTAGAAAAGTTGCTTTAATCCTAACCCAGTTTGATTGATTTTCTAACCAGACATTTTTTTTTTTAAATTTAGTCAAAATGTTTTCTTACACATAGAGTCTAACATTTAACTAAAATAAGTGAACTTCGCTTAAAAATATAAAACTTTTACTGAAGTAAATGATAGACCTACCTTTTTTAAAAAAAAAAAACCATTAAAAGTCCTACCTCTAAATAATGAATGAAACAAAAAAAAAAGGTTTGATCCATTAGATTGACATGACGTATTAAAGCTGATGGGAATTGCAAAATAAATAGTGTATTTGATTGTGAAAAATAATATTAATTTTTTAGAAGATTATTTTTTAAAAAATTATAAAATAAAATTTATTGTTTAGTTGTATTATTTTTTATTTTAAAAATTTTAAAATATGCTTCTAAATTTTTATTAATATAATTTTTGAGTAGACAAAAAAAATTCAAATAATATAATTTTTTATTTTTATTTATAAAAATAAGTATGTTTTCTACAAAAATTTTAAAATATTTTCAGTTTTTTATTTGGAAAATAGAAAATAATAAATTAATAAAAATAAAATAAAATTTAGAAAAGAAAAATAAAACTATTTTCGCAATTCCCATCAGCTTTAATATGTCATGTCAATCTAATAGGACTGTTTTTTCAAACTGAACTGCCCCAAAGGTACTCTGTCTACTAATGTAAAAATTTCCTTAAATTGGATCGAAATTGAACCAATTTTATAATGTCAAAGGCTCGATTAAAATTTAAAAAAAAAAAAAAGAAACTGATTCAGATATTGAAAACTTTTTTTGAAAAAAAGGGGCAAATTTGATACTTACCACTTTTTATTTTGTTATATATTATTTTCCTTAAAATCAACACTTTTTATTTTATATATATTATTTTCCTTAAAATCATTGCTAATCAGAGTTTGTATTTTGTTATGACTTTGTGATTTGCAGAATTAGCTAAATTGATGTGGTTTACCCAGTGGGAGTCTCAGGAGTGAGAAGAATTCTAATGCTTTTTATATATTTCTGTGTGTAAAAGCTTATCCTATTTTCAGATTTTGTAATATGATGAAATGTCTTTTAGGACGACTCCACTAAATAAAGCTTAATAAACCATGTTTGTTTTATTTCGTCTATAATTTCATCTTATGTAATATATAGTATAAATCGATATACTAATAATATTGTGTTGATAGTAATACTAAAGTCCTCTCTATAATAATAATAATAATAATAATAATAATAATAATATGACTGATGAAACGAATTCAAAAGATTTTGCTATAAAAGAAGTTTGCCAACACCAATGTAATAATATTTGTTTTTTCCATCATTAGAAATCATCACTAATCTAACAAGTAATGAGTGCGATTAATTAACTCCACTCATTTGAGAAAAAGAAAATTACCATGAAAAGTTTTTTTTATTTTATTTTACTTTCATGAAAAGATTAAAAATGACCCCATTAAGAATTACAAATTAAAAAAAAAAAAACAATAACCCCACTAAATTTTTGTTATTTTGTAGTTAAGTAAGTTTAATATTCATCACATAAATTTTGGACCATAGTGGTTCAATATTTTGTATATATACCCCAATGGCCCAATGACTCCATTTCTTGCACAATTTACATAACAGGTTATGAAAACTTTCACAAAGGAAATAAGTTAATTACACAAGCTTATAGCCTAAAAGAAATAGCAATTAAATGGTGCAAATTATAAAGGCAGAAGAATAGAAAATATACAAATTAAAGGGGCAATCTCAACCCCACTTCTAGACAGAGACAAGAATGTATTTATTTTTTTAATTATTTTAGTACTGTGCTATGCTGAGATTATGATATGATCACGGGCAGTTAGCGCTTCTACCAGGGCCCCCATAGAAAAAGTAGTTGCCCCAGTTACCATCACTGCCCTTTTGAACATTATAACAATTAGACTGCTCAGTAAAAGTGCCAATATCTTTGGGAATCCTGAGATTATTGGATCCATCTACAATTTGAATATTCTTGAAGTAACCAGATTTTCCAAATCCTTCTCCAGGAAAATGTCCACTTCCCATGTGAGTAGTAGTGTGCTGCCCATCAAATTGTGAATTCACAATTTCTCCTCCCCATTCAATCAGTGAGCCACTGTCTGATAGGTAGGAGAAGAGAGATGCTGGCCAATATCCTAGCACATAACTATCCCCAAATTGTATCCACCAATTTCCCTCTTTTGGGTCCTACATTATTACCATTATTGCCCATTAGAATATGCATAAATTAACAGGAATCATACACATGAAACAACAGGACATATTTCACAGATATTCCTCCACCTCTTTTCATTTCTCATTTTACAAATTTTAGTGTAGCTGTATAATAGTTTGTCAAGATTCATGTATGGAATTCTTAATTGTAATCAAGTTAAAATTGAAAGGGTCAGTCTTGTCCTTTTCTACCTTCCAGACAAGTAGGCTTATATCATATTGGGGGCCACCATAGCCTGAAACAGGGTAGATGCTTGCACCCATTGCAATTTGATTATTGATTTGAATAAAGCCCGAGCACAGGAGATTGTAGCAACCTGTGACTTGATATGCATCACTCTGTCACCAGCAATTGAAAATTAGAACCACCTTGATAATTATTGAAACTTACAATTTTTTTTTTCTTTGGCTGAATATCGAAATGTACAATTGAAGGAATGAATTCCACTTACAGTCCAATAAGTGAAGAGTCTAGTTCTGTTGTCTCCATATAAATCTGGACTCACCTGTTTTTCATACAAATAATAAAAAATATAAACCAGAAACTGAGTTTTTTTATATAATTTATAGGTAAAAGTTTAATAATTAATAGATGAAAACACCTGCCAGCCAGCTTCAATGCTATTGAGATCTTGACCAAAGGAACCTGCCAAGATCCAGATTTGAGATAAGCTGAATTCATTGGGCTGTTGTATTTTGGGGTTCCAAACATTTATGGTTGCCTTAGCTCCATAATACTTGTCTCCTTCTACATAAACTATTGCATGCTAAAAAAGACTCCAAAAAGGGGGAAAAGAGAGAAATTTATAAGCTATCAGAGAGTGAATCAGAAAATGTCCCAACAAAATTTTTGAAACAAATGAAGGTTTTAAAGTAATTAAGAATTACCTGATGACCACCTTGAGTAATGAGGTCAGGTTCTGCTGACCTGGGTTGAGGGATAGAGAGATGCTTCTTCTTTCCGAAACTTTTGATAGAGCTTGCTCTTAATATATCATCTTTTTTAGTTCTTCTCACTGGAATAGTTCCTTCAGGGCATTTTCCATCCAAGTGCCACAATTGGGTAATGGTTTCTTTCGACTCTTTCTCAGAATTTGATGATACCTTGCTCTCACTCAAAATTCCTTGTGGGTGGAAATTGGGTCTCATCTGTTCCACCAAAAAGCCCCATAATATCAATACTCATTACAAATTAACACATAGATGACCAAAATCAATGTAAAACTTTAGCAGAGAAGTACTTGAATTTTATGGTCTTTAAGCAAAGGATGATCAAAAGCAGGTTGGTGGGCAATATGGATGCAGTCAATTATATCACCATCTGAACTCTGGAACACATAGAGAAGAAGGTTGCCTCAATAATTGGTAAAAACCAAATACAAAAAAACAAATTTAAGAGTGGCTAAAAAAGGAAGCAGAACCTTGATAGATTTAACAGGAGGCTTGTTCAACCGATTCAAATGGTTGAAAATTTCGAGCTTCTGTTGTGATAAGGTGCTTCTACTAGGCCCTCCATGAGCCAATTGTATCAGTAAAAACACTAACAAGGAAGAGGCCAGTCCCATTTTCCCACAAACCGCCATAAAAACTGGATTTCGAGCTCAGTAGTTTGATTATTAGAGAGACCTAGAAGCACAAAGCACCACTATTTAAGAGAGACCCAAGAGCAGACTTCTTCTTCTGTTCAAGTTCAACCATAAGCAAGAACGTGTGGAGTTGATTATTAGTGGATGATGATTTTTAACGTATATTTGCCCGCTTATCCTCCGCACCCACCACCACCAATGGCCTTTTTTTTTTTTAATTTCAATATACAGACAAGACAAAATGGCTTTCCCCTTTCACAGTGAGTGATCCAACAAAACAAATAGCCAACTTTTTGTTTCTCACTCGGCAAGGTGGTAACGATTGATTGGCTAAATTGGGAATAAAGGGATATCACCACTAAGCCACTATTAAAACACCCACACGACCATATTGTTTCGAATTTAAATTATTTATTGATCAATCTAGATATATATTATTAAGCTAATTTTTGAATCAACCCATATTTTAAAAGTTAAATTTAAAAAAACTTTTGAATTCAGATTAAATTCCAATTGATATATTCAGATTTTATCAAATTTAAATCCAATTTTTAGTTTGAGTTTATGTATATTATTCATGTTATCACCCATAAAACATGAAAGCAAAAAACATAGCAATAACAAAAGTGAGAGATTACGAGTTTGATATCCATATTTATAATGTGTATCAGTACAAAAACATTCAATTAATAAAATCGGGGTTAAACTTAAAATGAATAAATTGAAAATTATTTCTCCATTACTCAAGCGTAATAAGTTAAAAATGCATTGCTTTATCTTTTACCAAGAAAATATATATTGCTATATATAATTATATTTATGATGCTATCATGATCACTATCAATTAAAGATCGACCTTTTTATAGTTTTATCGTCAAATTATGAGCCAAATATGTCAGAAACATTAGGATATCCTAAATCCTTAAAATTGTCGTTTCTGTTAATCAAAATCAAATACTGCCCAAAATCCCTTCATGCAGATAAGTTTTTTTATTTTTTTTTACCATTTATATGATTTAACTCAAGTTTTACCATTTTATATGGTTTAATTGAAGCGTTAAAGCCCCATTTACCCGATAGTGAGATAGTATATGCATGTTCAATATACAAAATAAAATAAGCAAAAAATTGTTTCAAATAAAATAAAAAAATAAAATTTTATTATTATTTATTTTATCAAACTACTGTCATGTTCACTCATAAGAGTACATGAAATGACGAACGTCTCTTTTAATTTTATAACTAACATAATATTATTGTTTAGTCTTAATTGACTGACCGATCATATATATGATACATGAGAAAAAAAACTAGTATGATGTGATGTATTCCTTTAACAAATTCTTGGCTTTTGTAGGTAAGAAAAAAAACCCTGATAATTTTTCATTAATGTTTTCATTAATTATTGAGTCAGCTAGAGTTTAGCTTTCGCGGATTGCTACGTTGATAGAATGGCTCATGGATTAAGAGATGAGCAACGTGAAATTTAGAGATACAGGAAGTCATACCAACCCGGTTGATAGTAGGGGTCTCCATCCATCAATTTGAATCAATATGTATACATAGGCATTACCTAATTTGGGAAAAAATTTCCCCTAAAGTTGAATATACAATGAGAATACAACACTCTTCACAGATGGTAACTGAACCCAATATTTCCATTTTTTTTAGACGCATTCCAACCCTAATAAAAGCTTATGAGCCAGAAATTCAACCAGTTCTAGAATTAAATTGATAATAAGAAAATTTCTGAAGAAATCACCTTTGAACACATGTTTTTCCGCAATATTGTCTCACAAATTTACAGTACGTAAACTTGTTTGACATTTAAGTCACGATTAAAATAGCAAAAAAATAATGTTGCATATTTCAAAGGATTTGCATTTGTAATACAAATTTCTACATTCTTCAAAAAAAATTCTATAATACTAAAAATGGAATAAATATAGATTTTGGTATTAATAAATTAACAAAATATAAAAAGTATGCTTTAATTAATAAGTAGAAACAAATAAATAATAATCTTATTAAAAAGTATCTAACGAATCAGAACACCTACCCAATCAAGGACGAGAGGTAAGAAAATATGTATAATTATTTGAAATTAATAAAAAAAACAGAAATAGTTTCGCATTAAATTTTTTTTTTAAAAAAAATTATTTTATTTTATATGAAGGTGGATCATTTAACCAGTTCAACAAATTTATATTTTTCCTAACTAATTTAGTTAAACAATCAACGACTATTATCCAAACATTTAACATGTACAAAATCCAACATTTAACAAGACTAGTATGGTAACGCATCGACAAAACACTTAAAGTCATGTCTAGTATGCTTCAAATTAGATTAAGAATAAGATTTAGTATAAGGATAACTAAAAGCATTTTGTATTAGCTTGCAAATTGAATTGCGTGACAATTGCAAACCTAATTGCATGGATATTTTGATAGTTTATAATTTTACAAGCTTTTAAGTGTTGAAAGATGAGAGACACATTTTCATTTGAATAAAAAAATCTTGTAGGTCATACTTGTATTATTTTATAAAAATTTAAATAAAATAAATATGTAATATTTTTTTATTAATTAAGTAGATATATTAATATAAAGTATAAAATTAAGTTAATAAAATTAATTATATTTAATAATTATTAATATAATTAATATAAAAATTAATAATTTGATTAATTTGATTAACTTAATTTCATAATATAAAGTATAAAATTAAGTATGATTCGATTCATTTTGATGAATTGGGAAATACCATATTTTATAAGTACGATTTGATTCATTTTTTCATGTGTAATATAGTATACATTAAAAATGTCATAGACTATATTATAGTTATATATTTTGAATTTTATAGAGTATACAGAAGTGTACATTTTTTTTAAAAAGAATTGTTTATTTGTTAGGAATCTCGAAGCATAGATAAAATGTGTTTGAAAGTATCATATTTAATAATATAACATTTTAATTATTAATAGTGAATAAAATATATTAAAATATTAACTATGTTTTATAAATTAAAATCGATATCGCAGAAATAAAATGTATTTAAAAGTGTAATTGAAATTTTGATTATATGACAGTGAACACCACATTTTACAATATTAAAAAAATTGTATGAATATATATAATTTTTCAAATTTATTGATATTTAAAATCATTTTAGTGTTTTTAAAATAAAAATTTTATATTTTTAAAAATACTTTCAATAAAATTAAACAAATATAAAAATATAATTTCAATTCTTATTACAAGAAAAATATTAAAATTCTAAAATATCAATTTAAAAATAAAATTTTATTTTCTATTATTTTTAGTGTACCAAAACGTGTCATTAGAGTAATATTCAATAATTAGATTTGAGAATTGCCAGTGATACACTTGTAAACAGCTTTGACGAACTTTCAGCATCATCTAAGGAGAGCCCAACCCTCCCCAAAATATCTTCTGTTTGAGAAAACAAACTATGAAGAAGCTGATGTTTCCACCCGCGCAAAGTTTGGAAAACCTCAGCATTGGCTGGTTGTGAAGACAAAATTTTAAACCCAGGAATAGACGGAACCCATGGGTGGTCCCATTTGCATACACTCGCTCCATTATTAACACACCATCTACTTCCCTTTCTCACTTCTTCGAGTCCCCACATGAAAAGCCCTCCAAACCATTCGTAGGATTGACTGAAATTATTGATCAAAGTGCGGGGTCAATAAGGTGCTCACATAATTTCATCAATTCTAAATTTTTACGTGAACTAAACTCAATTATTGATGGCAAAGAGGTGCAATTACGCCCCTAATGCCCAAAAAAATATTGATTCTAGTGACAAAAGCTCAGATTAAATCGTCCCCCCATATTAAAATTTTATGATATACTCATTCCGTTCCTTTTTATTAGAAGTGTTTCAAACAAATTAAGAAACCATTAAATAATAGAAAAAAAATATTACCCTTTATTTAAAATACTTAAACAATTCATTAGTTATTTTTTTCTTTAGGGATAGCTAAATCTATAAGGATAAAATTGTAAAATATGTTGTAAAAATTTAATTAATATTTCATTTGGTAATTTAAAATGACAAATAAATAAAATTTTAAATTTTCTCTAAAACCACAGTCGTAAAGAAATGGAAAGAGTAAAATAATTCAAAATTTAAGGCTATCGGAGGACCAACCAAACCAAAATTTTAATATTAGGTACACAATGGAATATTGAAATTTTAGTATGAGTGCCAATTGAATCAAATTTTATTTTACTATAAAATCAATACGTTTTTTTTTTACGTTTATTTTCGCTTTTACCTGTTATTAACCTATTCCTAGTTAAATCGTCCGATTTTATTCTGTTTTCAAAATCATGAATAAAGCTTGCATAGGTCGTAAATAATAAACAATCAAAATTTAAAGAGGTCTTTGGCAAAAAAAAATTGGTTTTTATATTTTATAATTTTTTTTACAATTAAGTCTTTTAATTCAAAATTAGGAATAATTTAAAAAAAAAACATAATTTCTCACCATCTTTTGACATTTTTTTTTAAATTAGACAATATATTTTCATTTTTTATTTGGACACTTCCATTTATTTTTTCATTTTTAAATATTAAAAATTTTGTAGTTAAACACCTAAGATTTGTACAAATTTAATAGGTAAAACAGAAAATCGATCTCATAAATTTAATAATTAATAAAATTAATTAATTTAAAATTGATAATTAAGAAATAGCTTAACTTTATAAATTTTTAGAGTCTAATTATGATTTGGTTTAGGTTTCGTTTGTAACTTTTTTACAATCTAATAAACTAAGAACTGGATTGTATGTTTGTTAATTTAATTTTTAAGGGTAAGACAAATTAAAAGCTGAATTAAGTAGTTAATAAAATAAAAGTGAAAGTCAATTATTGAAAATACTAATGGCTAACTTTTAAATTTTTTACCAAAAACTAACTTCTTAAAATTTTCAGTTTTTTAGAAAAAATTTACTTTTAAATATTTAATATAAAAAATAATTTTTTATATATACTTATATCAATTTATAATAATTTTTTATTATCAAATTAGTTAATTATTTTTATATTATATATAATACATGTTATGAACAAATAAAAATTTAGAATACATAGTACCAAATAATTACTTCAGCGACATCTCAACTTATTTTTATACAATGTAATTTGGTGTAGTCCCAACCGAGTTTCCGGCCGGTGATGCATGTTTCGCCGATAGTATTTTGTAGCCACCATAGACGTTGGAAACGCGCATTTTTGTCCGGATCCAATCCCTCGAGTTCCATTGATTCACTCGGTTGCCCCAATACTCTCGGCGGTTCAATCCGATATTCCGATATTTCGTATCGGAATTTTCTTCTCCGAGTAAGCGGTTTCAAATTTAAAAAAAAAAAAAGATGAAATCAGTTTTAGAGGTTTAGTCTAGTCGAGTTAACATATTATATTTTCCGGTTAAAAATTGGGAATTTTCATTATAATTTATCAGAGAAAAATTCTGAATTTCTTTAATGATGTGCTAATGCTTCTAGTTGGGGTTTGAAGTTCATTTATATGGATACAGAAACGAGCGAAGTGACTCTTGGTATAGCAAGTTTAGAGGTCGAGATTCGATTACCAATTTCTAAATGATTTTTTCTTTCTTCATCATCAGGAAAATCTTCTAGTTGGATTAAATTTTTGGCCTATGATGTTGTACTTAGGTCTTGATGCTGCTCTTCTTGCTTTATAATAATTGTTCTGTGCATAGTGTTTCTTTAAATATATTGTAAACTGTTTGTCTATATTTGATTAGAGTATATTGATGAATTGGATTTTACGTACATTTTCTCACCTAAAAAACTGACATTATTTTGTTACGCTCTTCAAAATAAATTATTCTGAATGATTGGATAGACTCAACTTCCTTTCAGATGGAGTTTTCATGTATTGTCTTTGTATCAGAGTTAGCAATTGGGTAATAATACAATGGAAAGGATGGTTTAGAAAGTGAAATTTTTATATATATGATAGGACACAAGCCATCATAGTACTTAATTAGCCATATCTTATTGACACTGTCATGGCACTTTGCTATCTGACTCTGCTCATAGGGATATCAATTTTCGTTGAGAAAATCTTTTCTTCAGATTTTGGCAATTGAACAAGTCTTAGATGGTTTTTCATAGGGATCTAAAATTCCACTTTGTGCTATCTTCACTTTATTCTTTCATTTGATTATTCTGTCACTTCCATCACCTGTGCTTATGACATTCTGTGGTTTTTACTAGAGTATTGACCTTTCATGGTGGAGATTCAACGGTTTTCTTGGAACTTTCCCTGATATGCAATACAAAGATAATCAAGTAAGCAATGTGCATTTTCCCACATAGTGAAATTTTATTTTCCTTGTGTATATTTATTGTTGTCTCAAACTTAAAATTAATAAATTCTCTAAGCTCGTGCGCCTGCCATTTGTTTATCTTATCCCTTGCTTCTTAATGCATTTTCCTTATACCAGGGTTTGGCACCTCCCCGAGCTACTGATCCTGGTTGGGCCCATGGAACAATGGTCAATGGTGGCCGACAGAAAATCAAGTGCAAATACTGTCATAAAATTTTTCTTGGTGGTGGAATTTCCAGACTGAAACAACATTTGGCTGGCGAAAGGGGGAATGTAGCTCCATGTAAGGATGTACCTGAAGAAGTTAAGGTTCAGATCCAACAACACTTGGGTTTCAAGGTTTTGGAGAAGTTAAAAAAGCAAAAAGAGGCAAACTGCGGGAAGAATTCTGGTATTTTGTACTTGCAAGATAGAGCAAATGATGATGTTGATGTGGGGCTAGTCCAGAAGACAGCTAGCAGGAGAAGGGGTAAAGAGGTTTTGGAAGGGACATCAAATCGAATAAAGAGACGCAAAAAGCAAAATTTTTCAATGGCTACACCTGTTGTTCGACCCATGCGCCATAACTTTGTCTCACAAGAGAGCATAGATCTAGCCGATAATGCTGTAGCTAGATTTTTCTATGAAGCAGGAATACCATTCAATGCAGCAAATTCGTACTATTTTCAGCAGATGGCTGATAATATTGCTGCTGTGGGACGTGGTTATGAGATGCCTTCGTATAATTCTTTGAGGGGTAAATTATTGAACAGAAGCATCCAGGATACAAGGGAATATTGTGCGGAATTGAGGAAGTCTTGGGAAGTGACTGGATGTTCAGTCTTAGTTGATAGGTGGATGCATGGATATGAGCGCAGTGTCATAAACTTTTTTGTTTTTTGCCCTAAGGGTACCATGTTCCTCAAATCTGTGGATGCATCGGACATCACAAAATCCACTGAGGCACTCCTTAATTTATTTGATAGTGTTGTTCAAGAAGTTGGGCAAAAAAATATTGTCAATTTTGTGACAGATACTTCTCCTAGTTGTAAAATTGCTGGAAAACTCTTAGCAGAGAAATATAAGACCTTTTTCTGCAGCACATGTGGAGCAGAATGCATTGACTTAATACTTGAGGAAATTGGTGAAAGCAATAAAGTTAGAGAGGTCTTAACAAAGGCTAAAAGAATTACTCAGTTCATATATAATAATGCATGGGTGCTCAATCTGATGAGGAAGAGAACGGGCAGAAGAGATATTATCCGACTTGCAAGAACTAGGTTTGCTTCCATCTTTATGACACTGCAAACAATTGCATCTTTGAAAGACCATCTGCACCAGATGTTTACCTGTGTTTCTTGGATGCAGTCATCTTTTTCTAAGCAAAGGGCAGGATTAGAGGTGGCTGAAATATTGGTAGACCCACTTTTCTGGTCTCTGTGCGATCAAACTTTGAATATTGCAAGGCCTCTGCTTTCTGTGTTACACCTTTTGGACTGTCAAGATAAACCATCTATGGGGTTCGTATATGATGCAATGGAAAAGGCAAAAAAAAGCATTGTCATGGCATTTAACAATAAGGAATCAGATTACTCATCTTACTTGAAGGTTATTGATCATGTTTGGCAAGAGGAATTCCATAGTCCTCTTCATGCGGCTGCACATTATCTCAACCCATCTGTTTTTTACAATTCTAGTTTCTCCTCAGATAAAGTCATTCAAAAAGGTTTACTTGATTGCATAGAAATCTTAGAACCTAATTTGTCTGCCCAAGTTACAATTACAAGTCAGCTAAAATTCTATGAGGAAGCTATGGGGGATTTTGGTCGACCAGTGGCATTACATGGTCGAGAATCATTAGCTCCAGGTTAACATCTATTTCAAAGTTTATACAAGCAAGTTTTAGTTATACAGCGTAAGATATATTTAGAATTAAGTATTAAATGTGTTTCTCTATTTACACAGCTACATGGTGGTCGCTCTATGCTGCTGATTATCCTGACTTGCAGCGGTTGGCTATTAGGATATTAAGTCAAAACTGCTGCATCATACGATGTGAGAGGAATTGGAGCATGTTTAAACGTATCCATTCAAAGAAGAGAAATCGGTTGGAGCACCAAAGATTGAATGACCTTATATTTGTTCACTATAACTTGCATCTCCAAGATAGGTATTTTCACGTCCTTCAGTGGTATCCTTATTGTATGAGTAGGGGCTTTGCTATTCAAACTTATGTAGATGTTGGGGCTAGGTGTCTCTCGTAACATTCAGCCTGCCAAATGTCCAAACACTTAGGGATTTGTTGTTGTTTTTTTAATTGTTTTAGTGGTTTGAGATGTGATTACATCTTAGTTTCCATCTAGTGGTATTTGATAAAACATATAGCAAAGAGGGAACATAAGATGATAACAATTAATTGAAGATGATAAATTTGTTCCTTTGTATAGAAAAAGGTGTCTTTGCTGCAAACCATATTTCTATGTATTATAGACCACATTCACGAAGTGTAATGTTGTTTACTAACAAAATTTAATTTCACCTTGCAACAATAATTTTCTTGCTGCTTTTTTTACTAGATTAACTTAGCTTGTCTAATGACGCATGTTATCATCTAAGTATCACTTCAATATTTTACAGCTTTCATACATGTTGATTTGATTTCAAATTCCTTCCTAAAAAAAATGATATTCCGCAAATGTTGTTTTGTTATGATGTTGATCTTTATTTTCATGCAAGCAGACTGAATCCAATTTTACAAGAGGTACCCTTGATCCTATATGCTTAGAGGCTATGGATGGTAACATGGGAGACTGGGTAGAGGATTTGGGAACCATGGATGGTGAGGACCTTAGCTGGATGGATGTAACAGTCCCTCGTGATCGACCTTTCTGATTAAAGAAGTGCATCATGCCGATGATTCCGATGACAGTACTACTGATGATAGGAGCAGTGAAGTCACAAGAGGTATTGATGGAGATAATGATATCTAGTGACTGCTTTATACTGTTACATTCAGATCTGTTTGCTATCTATTGATTCCCTAGCATGAGTTGCTGAGTAGACGAAATGAAAGGGTCATGGATTTATCAACACATCAGTTGATGTTAGGTCAAATACATAAAATGCCTCTGAACTCTTTTGGGAAAACCTAGTAAGTGCCTTTTGACCCATTAAGTTTTTGAACTTTTTTTTTTCAATGTCAGTAAATTTATCCAAATCAGCTCAAATATATGTTGATAGAGATGCTGATCTGGGGTGCGGAGATCACCCCTTCTTTTACATGTCGATACACAATCCATTTCATTATCGTTACCTGTTGAAACACAATCCATTTCAATATTTCCCGACTCAAAAAATTCATATTAATTTTGACTCCCCTGCTCGCCCTCTCATTTTTTTCCCCTTTTAATGTAACACTTTCATTGTGTCACGTTCATGAAAAAACATAAATGAGTTTTCTTAATAAATTTCTGATAACTGGCAGGTATCGATTTATGGTTTTCTTTTCCCTTAATATATTATTTTTGTTGATTTGGATAATTTTTTTTAACTGCAACAAAAATAAAGAGTTTAGGGGCTTATTTTTGTTTATTCAGAGATTCAGGAGCTTTAATATTGTATTTAGCCTTTGACAGTACATTGGTAGGAAATGAAGGGCAACTATTACTTTTGTGGTTGAAATGACTTTAGCATAACGCAATCATCATAATTTGCAAGTCATCCACACTAATGTACGTAT
This sequence comes from Triadica sebifera, assembly GCA_023653625.1. Lineage (NCBI taxonomy): Eukaryota > Viridiplantae > Streptophyta > Magnoliopsida > Malpighiales > Euphorbiaceae > Triadica > Triadica sebifera. The sequence continues at coordinate 23,513,747 of CM042898.1, read as the reverse complement.
GTTTTGAACACAACTTTCTTTTTCTTTCTTTTTTTTTTTTATGACAGTTTTCTATTTTGTTCAAACTTCTTAATTAGAACAACTATCGTGTTTGAAAAAGCAGGTAGACAAGGAAATTTTCATAAAAATAAAGAAGTCATGACTAATTATTTTGGAATGGTGAAAAAATGATTTTTAAATATAATACTCTGTGGCATTATTACAATTTTTATTATTATTATTTTTATGATAATAAGATTCTGGACTGTTGAACCCAATGTGAATTTTTGAACAGAAAATAGATATGATCTAAACTGTTGTTGCTCACATGGAATGAATCTGTAATGCATTACTGGAATAATAAAACTTGACTGAAATAGTCAACATCATTTTGGCATCAACTATGAATTTTGAACACTTTTGTGCTTCGATTAATTCTCTTGTGACATGTAAGCTTCAGTATTATAGTTTGGTTCTGAACGGTAACGAGAATGATTCTCATCAGCATTCGAATCCTACTATGGCTTGACGTTTTGTATAAGCTAACAAGCATGATTGATTGGATTAACGTCTTTTTTCTGTTATTTTTTTTGTGCTTCAAGGACGGGGAAAAGATGGTATTGTTTATATTGCATCAGATGTATTCAAGACTGGTAGGTTATTGATTGAAAGACATGTTCTATAGTAAATCTAATCAGCATTATATCTGAGTATTTAACTATCATTGATTGCCTTGACAAATGTATTCTGTTTCTAATATTCTTAGTATTTTTTTCATTTATTAAAAGTTACTGTCTATATAAATTAAAACTAGTGTTTATTAGAAAATCATTTAAAAAAACATTAATTATTAGTTTTGTATATAAGAATGAACATAATTAGACCCATCAGAATGTGTATTGTTATAATTTTTATTACAACTCTTTAAAAAATTAATATTTGGTCAGAGCTAAAGGTATGATGATTTTTCAATCAGCTTCATACATTTTATAAGTGATTTATGTATGTTACTAGTTTTTTGAAAAAAAAAAAAACCTTCTTTTTCATATGTTTTTTTTCATATTCGGAATGATGTATATTTCTATTTTTAATATTAAAAAATTAAATTAGAAAAAATAGAGGAAATTATTACACTAAATTTTATTTTGGATGTTGCATTAATTTGTAATCCAAATTTTTATTAGATTATAAGTTTAATCCAAAATTAGTTTTGGAGTAAAATTAGTTTCAAATATTATTATTTTGACCAATTTTATCACTAAAAACACTTAATAATAATTTTTTTTCACAAACTCTTATCACAAATTTCTATTACAATCTTATACAATGAAATGATGCATTATCCAAAGAAAAAAAAAAGATCGCAAAGAGTGTTTTTGGAGATGAAATGGACAGAATAATTAAAAATTACATATTAATTTCACTCAAAATTTAATTATAGAACAATTAAGTTTGAGCACAAAATTGCACCTTCGACCTCTTTCTTTTTAACAACTAAGTGCAGCATTACTCTGCAACATAATTAAGTTTATAATTGTTCATGTCACTTATTTTCGAGTTTCAATTTCATTTTTCACATTTATTATTAGAAAAGCTTTAATTTCAAAAGTCAAAAGCTTTAATCCTTCGATGCAGAAACAATATTCTTTTAAAAATAATTAATTAATCATCAATATAGTTTGGTGAATATAAAAAATGTGGAGTAATACCAAGGATACTATTTTTTAAGATACTTTTTGTCAGGTACATTCTAATTTGTTGATAAAGAGAGAAAAATTTAAAAATAAATTTTTTTTTTCTTACCAACCAATCAAGAGGTGAATATTGAAAGATATTTTAAAAATGAATGTATTCTTAGAATTCCTCAAAATTTTAAGATCCTGCACCAGAAACACTTTGGTACAACCAATTACATATGCTTGGACATGCATACATGAGAAGCACTCAAATTAAGATAAAGATGATAAGCAAGCTAAGTGCCAAGCACGTATTGCCGCGTTTACTCTTAAGAAAAAAAGATTAATTTTATAATTCCATTCTAATTATATAAAAACCCAATTAATCATCAACCCACCATATCTAATGCAACAAATTAAACAAAGATTGCTAGTACTTGCCTGACATGTCTTCTCTCAAAGCTTATGGAAAAGTTGATGAAGCAGAGCAAAAAAGGCTCGAGGCTCGCCGAAGAACCACAAAGAGAATCATCATCATATGCCTCTCTTCAGTATTGCTTGTAGCCATTGTGGTTGCAGCCATTGTTGGAACTCAAGTTTCCAAAAATGGTGATGATGATCAAGCTAATAAACCCCTTTCAACATCAATTAAGGCAGTATGTGATGTTACTTTGTATAAAGAATCATGTTACACTAGTCTTGCTTCCTTGGCTCAACCTAATCAGCTTCAACCTCAAGAGCTTTTCAAGTTGTCAATCCAAGTGGCCATGAATGAGCTAACAAAAGCCTCTCAACATTTCTCCAAGAATGGTGTGCTCTCAGGCCGTGGCACCGATAACATGACCATTGCAGCCTTGAATGATTGCCAAGATCTTCTAGATTTGGCAATGGACCATCTGAATAGCTCATTATCCTCTGCTGATGATGTTTCTTTGGGCTATGTTGTTGAAAATCTCAGAAGTTGGCTAAGTGCTGCTGGGTCCTGCCAACAAACTTGCATTGATGGGCTAGAGGAAATAAAGTTGAAAGCTGCTGCTCAAAGTTATCTGCAGAATGCAACTCAACTGACTAGCAATAGTTTGGCCATTATCACTTGGATTTACAATGCTGCGAGCTCGATTAAGTTCAGGCGTCTAATGAGTCACCATGAAAACATGAGCGTGCCCCAGTGGCTGCATCAAAATGATCGGAAACTTCTTCGAATGGACGATTTGAAGAAGATGGCAAATGCTGTTGTGGCGCAAGATGGATCGGGGAAGTACAAAACAATAGGTGCTGCGCTTAAAGCTGTTCCGGATAAAAGCAACAACAGATTCATCATCTATGTGAAGAAAGGAATTTATGAGGAAAATGTTAGAGTCGAGAAATCCAAATGGAATGTGATGATTGTTGGTGATGGAATGAATGCAACAAAAGTGTCTGGAAGACTCAACTTTGTGGATGGGACTCCCACATTCTCAACTGCAACTTTTGGTATAACTTGATTATCTATATAAATATATGATACCATAGTCTATGCTATAGGTGGGTGGATTTTATTTATTTTTGGGGCTTATTTCCAAATTAATTGAAAATCGTGGTGTGCAGCTGTGTTTGGCAGGGGATTCATAGCAAGAGATATGGGATTCTACAACACTGCTGGTCCTGAAAAGCATCAGGCAGTGGCAATGGTGTCAAGTGCAGACCGGTCTGTGTTTTACAGATGCAGCTTCAATGCCTTTCAGGACACTCTATATGCACATTCAAGCCGTCAATTCTACAAGGAATGCAACATTACTGGAACTGTTGATTTCATATTTGGGAATTCAGCAGTTGTTATTCAGAACTGTAACATATTGCCAAGGAGACCTCTGCCTGGCCAGATGGACACTATTACAGCCCAAGGCAGGATCGACCCAAATCAGAACACCGGAATTTCAATCCAGAATTGCACAATTGAGCCTTATGAAAACTTGACTGGTGTCCGAACTTTTCTTGGACGACCTTGGAAGAATTATTCTACTACTGTATTTATTCAATCGATGATGGGTAACTTTATTGATCCCAGTGGATGGATACCATGGACAGGCAATACAGCACCTCCTACCATATTCTATTCGGAATTTCAGAATTTTGGACCCGGTTCTTCCACAATTAATAGAGTTAAATGGAGGGGCTTGAAGATCATTAACAGAAAAATAGCTACCAAATTTACTGTCCAGGAATTTATCCAGGGCAATAAGTGGATTCCTGACACCGGCATTAGCTACCATCTTGGTCTATGAAGACGCTATTTGTTCATCAATATTCATCTTCTTTTTCCTTTTCTCTTTTGTTCTAGCTATTCATCATTCATCTCCTATTCTAGTGATCGATTGATGGAAACAAATAAGATTAGATATATGACATTTGTATCCGGGATAAAATTGTGGGTATTTTAAAGAAATAAAAGAAACAAAGGAGAAAACAGAGACTCTGCAGATTGTAATGCTGGTTCAAAAACTGAAAATTTATTGCTTATAAATGACTGTATAAAAAGATTATTTGTATTTTTTAAATGACTGTCTAATACTCATCACCTGCTTGGTGAGGAGAGAAAAAACTCAAAATATTTTTTGTATTTTCTTCTCTCTTTATCTTTTAAGTTTTTTTCTCTCTTCCAACCAGTAGTGGGTAAGTGTTGGAGATAACTGTAATTAGCATTGCTCTTTCAGAAATGACGTATTACATATTTTAAGGTACAAATAGTGTATGATTAGCACCTCTTCTGCCTAAAAAAGAAAAGCACTTCTTTCAGCCAATGAACAAAAACTAGAAGAACGTGCCTTATTTCATACTCCTAACATGGCACAATCAATGAATCAACCAGTCAAATGAAATAACTTCTCCTGCATAAGGGATTGGTTGAATAGGCTTGTAGGTACCGCAAACTCCTATTCCAATTGTTTCCCTTGCGGAACTCGTCGTAGCAACCTTGTCAGCAACAGCGCGTATACTCCACTTGAAAAGCACACGCATCACATACGAATCGTCTCCTTCATCTTCATCCCCCACTTCACCCAATAGCTAAACCAATAAATTCCATCAATATATGCATGGGAAGCAAAGAGAAAAAAAGAAATCTGCTATATATATATATAACTGAAGTTGCAAACTCTATAATCTCTTCCAATGGCTTGGATGTCACTGGATTGGGCATGAAGGTTAGGCTTTAGGAACTTGAACAGAGTCTGAATTACTAAGAAAAGAAAAAAAAAAGATTTTAGTTGAAAAAGAATCTAAAAGTTTTATGTTCTTTTAGTTATATTCCTTTTAATTTTTAATGGCTACATTGTTATACAATAGCTAACATATTTGGTATACCAAAAAAATAGAATTTCATGGAAAATGGAATCTTATTGATAGATCGTTGTTTTAATATTTTTCTTATGTAATAGGAATTGAAATTTTTTTTTATTTTCAGTCTAATTTTATTGAGGGTATTTTTGAAAATATAAAATGTTTTATTTAAAAAAATATTGAAATAATTTCAAATACTAATAAATTTGAAATATTAAGAATTATTATAAAGAATCAAAATTTTATTCTCAGATATTTCAACTAACAAACCCAAATTTGAAATGAGAATTTCGTTTATATTCCAAGGTAAGATATACCAAACATATCCTTAATTTCTATATTATTTTAGGCCATTATTGATTAAAATAGTGCAGTTGCAGACATTAAAATTCTGGTTAATGTTGATTCTATTTGGACTTTTGTTCCTCTTTTGCAGTCTTTTCTTGAAAAAATGTTCTTTCTAAAGGAGCCAAATGGGAGAAGAATGAGAGGAAATTCACTTGACTCATATGGTAAGTCCTACTGCAAAAAAGAATGTCCTTACTATAATGTAAGATAACAATTCTATTTTATGTTACAAAGATAACATTCCATATTCTGTTTCTGGAAAGTGAATATCTAACTTTTGTTTCTATTCAGAGCAATTGCTTGTTTTATTATTCACTTCTCTACTAAACAAAGCTTATAATTGGTCCAAAGTGCAAATATATATGAAAAAAGATGATGAAAACAATGAAAGAACAAAGAAGAAAATAAAACATAAAATAAAAGAGAGCATATAATTGCAACTTCCTCCAAAATTGAGAATATATTCATATTTCAACTTTAATCTATTGCAAGAAAGACAGCAAAAATTGTACCTTTCTTTGTCTATCAGATGCCCAATATTGGATAATATTTGCTTGGTCCCTTCATATTTATCTCACGGTGGAGTTTAATGATTGATTGGGTTTCTCCACTGCTATGTGCGCAATCGAATTTAGAAGAAAGTTTTTTCAAGCCTATTTGTAGGGGTTACTATAATTTTACTATCTTTATATTCTAATGCTGTTTGTTGTTAGAATTCTTCACTCCCATCTTTCTACTTGCAGAAATGCACTCTGATTCAGCAATCTAAAGCTCCAATGCCAAGCTGTAAGTCATTCAGGTGTGTATATATAGATATTGGTTTTTCTCACACTGATTGTTAGTAGAAACTTAAACTTTGAACCCCTTTTTATTATTTTTTTTGAATTCTTCATACATAGAGTTTTTGTGGCAACATGGAATCTGGGTGGAAAATCTCCCAAAGATGGCCTCAATTTGGATGATTTTCTTCAAATTGACACTCCGGCAGATATATATGTTTTGGGGTTCGCACACTCTCTCTTCCATTTTGGGGATTTTTTTTTGTCTTCTGGATTTTTGATTATTTTCAGCCAAAAATATTGAATTTTTGTGTTTATTTCAAAGGCTAGTCATTTGTTGTTGCTACAAATATATTCTCTTTGAACAATCCTATTGGTTCTTTCCCATGTGAAAATTCTGAATCTGAACTTTCTGCAATGTTTTTCTTTGTTTACTTTTAATTATTTGGTTGTTCCATTAGCTTAATGGGACAGCTATTCATTGCTTATGGAACAACTAATTTTTGTTCATGGAATAGCTATATATCCCTTGCTTGAAATTTATGATACTGCATCAATCCAAAATTGTTAAAGTTGACTTAGCAGCTTTAAATTTGAAATCAAAGAAGTTCAAGCCAAGTCCAATAAATTAGGTTATGATTTGATTTTATGTCATTTTATAATAAGATTTGATTATGTTATCTTTTATGATTTTATGATTTGATTTAATAGCCTATTTTTATGAATAAAGTTTGATTATGTTTATTAGAATTTTTAATATAAATATGTAAGATCCTGTGGATGAAATAATGGAAATAGGACAAGTTTTTAGCTCCAACTTTCTTCCCTTTCATTCTATCTACCATATTCTTGTCAAAAAAATCAATAAAGTGGTATCAAAGTATCATATTTTAAAGGATATGTGAGATTCAAAACCTCAAAACACATACAACCACCAAAATTTGATGGAGCAAATTATCAAGCTAGGGTCATATGAAGTACATATGCAAAAATCAACAACAAGATGAAGCTAAAGTAGCAGTAAATAATCAAAAAGAGGAGGATGAGTTATTTTAACTCTACTCAAAGTCATGCCCACGCAATGAGAACAGCAAAAATTATGCTCATGCCCATATCCATGCCTCTGACAGCAAAAATATGTCATGCCTATGCCCCATAAACATGCCCATACCCACACAATGACAACAAAAATATGTCCGTACCTATGCCTATGGCAACAAAAACATGCTCATGTCTATGCCCATAACCACAAATCATGAAATGACATATGTCCATAACCAAGTCATGCCCCAAAAAAATTGCATTTAAAGCATCTAAGCCAAGGAGGAGTGTTAAAGTTGATTCCGCAGCTTTAAATTTGAAAACAAATAAATTGAAGACAAATCCAATAAATTAGGATATGATTTTATTTTATGTTGTTTTATAGTAAGATTTGATTATGTTATCTTTTATAATTTTATGATTTGATTTAGTAACTGATTTTTAGGAATCAAGTTTGATTATGTTTCTTATAATTTTTAGTATAAATATGTGAGATGCTATGAATGAAATAATGTAAGTATGACCTGTTTTTAGCTCCAATCCTCTTCCCTTTAATTCTATCTACCATATTCTTGTCAAAAAAACAAAATCAACAAAAATCAACCTGAACTTAACAATCTTGTGAATTTAGCTTTCGAAAAATAGGTTGATCATTACATCCACCCGACTAGCCCGATTCAAAACTGATAAGAAAATAATAACCCAAAAATATCTTGAATTGAAATGATCTGACCCCATTTTGTCCGACCCAATCTGATTCATAGATCTATAACAAGGGACAAAGTGGCAAACCCTATGAAGCACACGAAGCTGGACATGTTTTAAAAATATTTTTTATATTATGTTTTGGAGTTTTCACAATTCTTTTTATCAAATTGTACTTCTTTTTTTACAATTAGATTCCAAGAAATTGTACCGTTAAATGCTGGAAATGTGCTGGTGGTGGAAGACAGTGAACCAGCTGCAAAATGGTTAGGTTTAATAGATCAATCATTAAACAGAAATGGAAGCGTGCGTTCAAGATGGCAAATGGGTAGCTCATTACTGTTCCAAAAGCCTTCTCTTAAAAAGGTTTGTAAGAATTTAAGGACAGAGAGTGGAAGGAGGCTCAAGACTTGCAATTGCAGCAATGTATTGGAAAGAAAATACAGCAAAGATTTCTGTTTGTGGTGCCCGCCAACGAATATGAGTGAAGATGAACTTTCCTTCAATATTACTGATGATGGATTTGATAGCAATATATCTTCAGAAATTTCTACAATGCAGAAATATAGTCTCATAGTGGGAAAACAAATGGTTGGAATTTTTCTTACTGTTTGGATAAAGAAGGAGCATGTTCAGTTTATTAGCCACCTAAGGGTCTCTTCTGTTGGCCGTGGCATCTTAGGGTGCCTTGGAAACAAGGTATTTGTGAAACTCTCTCTGTTAATGTTCATACCTAGACTTGAGTAATGGTCCACAATGGAGATAGTACATGACCCAAGTTATTGTTTTTGCTTAAAAAATTGTTGAGCTTAATGTGAGATGTGCAGAGGGTTGATTTTGTGGATGCAGGGGTGTATATCAGTTAGCATGTCTCTCCATCAGACAAGCTTCTGCTTCGTATGCAGTCACTTGGCATCAGGTGAGAAAGAGGGAGATGAAATTAGGAGAAATATGGATGTGATAGAGATACTTAAAAGTACACAATTTCAGAGGATCTGTAGATCATCTTATAGTCGGATGCCTGAGAAAATCATCGAACACGAGTGAGTATATGTTTCTTAATTTCTATCTTTTACTGTTTTTACGTATTGACTTCTACTGAAATATAGCATTCGGCCCTAGTCGGGTTATATGGTTAGGGGACTTGAATTACAGAATAGCTTTGAGCTACTCCGAGGCCCGAAACCTCGTGGACCGCTATGATTGGAACGCACTCTTTGACAAAGATCAGGTAAATCGAACTGATCACCTTTATTGTTGAATACTTGTGTAAAAAGTCATCACTCAATCTACTTCTGAAGCAATAATTTACTGATGAATTTGACAGCTAAAAATTGAGAAACAGGCAGGGAGAGTCTTCTGGGGATGGAAAGAGGGAAAGATCTATTTCGCGCCTACGTACAAATACTCCTACAACTCGGATGTTTATGCCGGGGAGACTAAAGAAACAAAAAACAAAAGAAGAACTCCGGCTTGGTATGCAAATTAGTAACTTTTTTACTTAAACTTTGTTGCATTTTACATGCTATTGGTCTTTAGGTAAGATTTTGTCCAATAAAGAAATTACTTGAACTAATAAAAGGAAAATAACTAGACCTGAATTTTGAACCATAACAGGTGTGATAGAATACTTTGGTGTGGAAGTGGAATACACCAACTTTCATATGTCAGATGGGAATCCAGGTTTTCTGATCACCGGCCGGTGTGTTCAACATTTATAGTGGATGTAGTGGTTACTGAGGATGGATCAAGGAAGGTATCAACAAACTTTTAAAATGAATGTTTGAAAGTGAAGAGCACACTTAATTGCCCCTCACTAGAAATTAATTACTTGCATTTTACATTTAAAGCTTATAGAAAAGGAAGTTATGGTCAACTATACTTATTTATTTTTTGAAAAATTCTCTTCGGGTTGGGAGGAAAAACATAGAGAAAATAGTTTGCCACAGATAAGGTGAAGCATCCACATTTGCAATTGTGATAAACTGGTGATGCTTTTTCATTTTATTATTAGCATTGCGAAGCTTGTTTACTATGATGCATGTATGCAAAATTTTGCAAGTAAACCGATCAAAGTATCTTTTCTTGTACAAATTAAAGCCTGAGACATCGATCGCTTATATCTTGTAATTTCAAGTGGTGTCATTGCCAGTTCTTAGGCATCATATTGACTGCACCTCAAGTCGATAAGATGAATCTTTCCAGCGAATTCTTTGAGAATAATATTCTCTGTGTTTATTTGTTTCATAATTTCAAGCATTTAATATTCAATAATTGTTTGTTTTAAATAAAATAACGCTATATTTTAGGGAAAAGTGCCAAAAAAATGAGAGAGAGTAGCCTATGGTATCATGTTTTAACACTGCAGGTTACGTGATTTTTCTCATCACGCGTAAGTTCTATGATTTTCCCTATTTTTTTAGAACAACAATGGCATTAAATTAACCAGGGAAGGCAAAATCTGCCATTACAAAGCCAAGCCACGCTGGGCAGCAGCCAAACCAAGAAACAGGCTCATTATACCTCCGAGCCATCGAAGCTGCAACATGTTTAGCAGAATTAAAAGACCTATGAATACGAAAAAAAAAAAAAAAAGGATAGAAATACCCAACTTAGCAATTAACGCACAACTACTGCTAACAATAGTACCTAACACAGGGAAAGAAAACATAGATTTGGAGAAGAGAGACACCACAGAGGAGTTATCAGAAAATAAAATGCAGTTTGAAATACCCATATCTGCTACCATATTCAAGCCTTCCTCCACAGCTTGGCATTCTACGTGTTGAGCTGAGAAACTCCACATGAGAGGGACCACTTTAACACCCACTACTAAATTTTCAGCATCCATAACAACAATCCCAGCTCCACCAATTCCATAACTAATAGAAAAGGAAGCATCCACAAAAATCTTAAAAGAATTTGAACCTGGAAATATTGGGCCGGAACAGGACTCTACAGCAGTCCTACTCTTGGGTAACGTAGTAGCCTTCTTAAAACAGCAAAGGTAGTTACGATCCCAGCTCACCTATAACTTTGCATTCCTTGGCTTTTCACCATGGAGGACAGCATTTCTTGAGTTCCAATGAATCCAACACAGCGAAATAAATTCTTCCTCTCCTTTCAAGCCTCTCAAATCCTTTACACATTGCAGCAGCTCCCGAAAGTTGTTGAGGCGATTATTACCTTTAAGGGCCTAAAAATTAGAGTCTGACCAAAAGTGATACACTTGAAGGGCATAACCACATACAATGAAAGGTGGTTTCTTCAACTAATCCACATGTCTGACAAGATAAAGAAGGAACTGGGACATGGTGTTTTAACAAATTACCTTTGGTAGGAATGATATCATTGTTGAGATTGCTGAGATTTTTTGTAAAATTAATGAGACTTTGTTTAGATAGTGAAGATTGCTAGGTGCAGGGTATGATAGTTTGAGTGTTAGGTGGAAAAAAACCATGACATTTTTCACTTGTATTTGCTGATATATAAGCTTCCTGAGTAGTAAGAGGAGAAAATGTATAAATTTTTTTTGGAAAAAATAAGAAGAAAAAGAGATATTTTTTTTTTTTTTTGTGAATGGGAGTTTCTTGTTTCTTGTTTGCTGCATAAAATGCAGAAATTTGTTCTTATTTCTTTGCTTTATTTTTCTTTGTGTTCTCCTCTCAAACTCCAACAATGGTATCAGGGCTAAAGTGGTCTTAGAGGACCTGTTTTGAGAAGATCTTGAAAGACTTGACATGTCTTTAAATTGTAGAAAATTTGTAAAAAAAAAAAAAGATGTTCACGTAGCAAAAACTTTGTTTTGAGTTTGTTTAAGTTGTAGAATATTTAAGGAACTTATGTAAGTCCATAAACTGCAAAGTTTGTTGAAAAAAGTGAGCATCAAAAAAATTTGTTGAGTCTTTGAAGTGTGAAATTTTAATGTGAAGAAAATGTGAGTTGTAGAAATTATTTGAAAAGAAAAAAGATGCATGTCTATAAACTGAAAGATAAAAAAAATTAAATGAAAAACCAGCATGTCTCTAAACTGAAAAAAATGTAAATGTCTATAGGCCTACTACTTTTATATTCATGTTGTTAAATTTGTTGAAGAATTAATCTTAAGGAGGCAATGATGATTAACAAGCTTGGAGATAGAGTTGCCCAAGAAGATTAATTGGTCTGAAGTTAAAGGTTGCTGCAACTGCAAAAAATAATTAAAGAAGATAGTGCTCCATGAGTAGATAAAAAAATGACTTGGGGAAAATTTCAGATTTCTGCAAAAATCTCAGCAAGGGAGAGTGTTGAGATTGCTGAGATTTTGTTTAGATAGTGAAGACTGTTAGATGCAAGGTATGGTATTTCTACTAGTTCAAGTGTTAGGTGGATAAAAATCATGACTTTTTCACTTGCATTTGTTGTTATATTAGCAGTCTTTCTGTATTTAGAAAAGAGTGAGTTGTATGAGGAAAAAATGTATGAAACTTTTATGCAGAAAATGAAGAAAAAAAGAAAAAAATTTATTTTGTTAATGAGAGTTTGTTGTTTCTTGTTTGCTGCATAAGATGTAGAAAATTGTTCTTATTTTTTTGCTTTGTTTTTCTCTGTGTTCTCCTCTCAAACTCTAACAATCACGAGGCACTCTGCTGAAAAAGACTTTGACTTTTGAAGGAAGGGTGACGGCTCAAATAAATTTCTAACACCCTTGAAGGATAGAACCAGAGCTTTCAGAAAATCTACAATTCAAAGCAAGATGATGGGCACTCCTAACCGAGAGTATGTCATTCTTTTCAAACCTCCAGAACATAGCATCCTCCAAATTCCAATAAGGGTGCGGAATGACTAGAATTTTCGCAGCAGTGAGATCATCAAATATATTATGTATAAGGAAGAGTTCCAATCACCATTAGGGAGTAAAAGAGAGCTCACTCAGATATTAGAGTTTAAAATCACTTGATTGATAGGTCATGAGGGGGAAAATTAAGGACCCAACAATCTTTAGTGATTCTGATATTTAACCCATTTTCAACATTCCAACCAATCCCCTTTTTAAATAACTTCATACCCCAAACAATACTTCTCCATATGTAAGAGCTTGGTAATCAAACTGGATTCGATTATTATTATTATTAAAAAGAATTGGATTCAAATTGACTAGATAATCATGAAACTTGAACTCAACAGAAATTAATGAGTCTCGGCTCAAACTAACATTTTTATTGTATTTATTTAGCATAAAAAGATTAAAAAATAATAATAAATTATTGTGAGATATATAATATAGAACATATCTTAAACTGTGAAAAACAAAACAGACAACGGAGCGGGAATTCTAGAATAGTGTCATTGTCTCGAGATACAAAAGAGAAATGCAAAGACTATCAACAACCATTTGGTGCTAGCTCACTCTCCCAATCTAGTGCGCAAACATTCATTACATATTGACCTATCTCATTACACTAATTGCTGATATAACAATGAGGAAAATGAAAATTTAAGAACAATTCTGTATGGAACACATTAGTTAGCAAAATGCACATACTAATAAGAAGCACTACGAACATCGAAATTCTGAGAAGTTGGAAGAGAATGGCATCAAGAATCCATCGTCACCATTGACACGGAGTCAGGTTCGTAACCATGCATCCTCAAGCGATAAATGCAGGTGTGGGATGAGCTTCCGTGGTTGGATGTGAAATCCAACCTGACAGTGTCAACAATGGGAGCGGGTGCAGAGTCCAAAACGTTAAATGTCTGAGCATTGCTCTTCTCCAGGTCATAGGTAAACTCTGTTAAAAGAAACATTTTCTGCTTATCAACAGCTATATCAATATCGTGCCCTTGTATCCATCCAGACACCCGACAGTCTTTAGGAGCGCTTGATCGGTCATAAGCAACATCCTGTCCATGCAACAACAATAAAAATAGATTAGATGAAAAGATAATTGCATCAAAAGAAACATACAGCAGAAATCTAGTAAAGAAATACGGAATGAAAAATGTGCTAAAATAAAGAGCGAATTTTGGACTCTGGCTGCATAACTATTGTCAATAGTAAGAAAGCCAAAACTGATAACATTTTTCCTAATAAACTAGTCAGACTGAAAAAAAAAAAAAACGGTGCTATATCTTCCCTAAAAATAAAATATTTGATTTCTTTTTTGGTGTCCAATGCACATAATAGAAGGATTTGAGCAAGTCAAATAGGCTGGCGTTCACTTTCAATTTCATGTCAGCATTTCCAAAATCAAATTCTATAAAATGGTTTTCCCATTACACAAAACTAGTACCTCCAAAAACCTCCAAAAATTGTTATGGGGGTATTTGAGATTGATGTTGAGTTTGCAAAAAGCAGATTTAAAATATTTTTGATTTAATTAACTGATTTTTTTAATTTTTTATAAACTGATTTTAGAAAAAACAACTATTTATTTGTTTCTCTCTAAAAACAATTTTCAAAACTTAAAAAATTTAAAAATAAAAAAATTTCTCCAAAAACATTTTTGTCAAACGCAATACCAAACGGACCTTATATCCGAACTCAAACCTGATTATATATATCTCTACCTTAATCTAATTAAAATTATAATATTAATATTCGTATTCATCTCAAATATGATTAATATTACCCGAACCTGCTTAATTACTCGTTTATTATTAAAAAATTTAAAATAAAATAAAATTCAAACTAACTAAATAATTAAAATTTTAAAAATATACAAAGAATTTACCATAAATCACTACAAAATCAAATAAAACATAAAATATAATTCAACACATTCAAATTAAAATAATTCATCAAATTGTTCAAAAATAATATTAAATATTGCTTATTATGATAGAAAAATTATATTTAAAATTTCAAACTCCCATTACCTTTGTAATTCATCAACCTATAAAAACATATAAAAAAAAGTAATTATATCATTACATTCAATAAATTACCGAGACCTCAAACAATATCCCTTAATTTCTCTCTGTGCAACATTGCATCTAAGTATACCTTACAACAATAAGATCAACATCTGGCACAAAAGGATCTCAAGTGCACTTTTCAATAATAAGATCTTTCTAAACAATTATAAACTATAATTGATGAACATGGCAATTATTTAAAAAGAACAAATGTCTATTTCATTCAGTCGAAATAGTTTTCCTACACTTTGATATTGTGCAACCAACAATTTTCCCTCTTTCTTCTCTTACCTCATCCCTATATCCCCACATAATACCCACAACAACTGCTACCAAAGCATCACTGTAGACCACCATAGCCACTGCCTTAACCACCTATACTCTTCATTAAAATTGCACAAACTTTGCTATTTTTACAAACTCTATCACCATCAAAATCATAACCGGAACACCAGTTCAAAACTCATGCTTCTTTTGAACATCTCCAGGACCATCAACATCCTGTTGGTACCACCAATGTCCAAGAAACTCCAAGGTCATCACCCCAAATCCACCTTTCCCTTTCTTTTAATTCTTTTTTTTTTTTTTCAAATCTTAGATGCAAAGACACCAATAATTGCACAACCATTAACATTACATGCACAATTCCAAATGAGTTCGAGCTTTATTTTTAAATTTAAGATAAACCAGAGCAACATTTGAAAACAAAAAAGAAGAGCATACACTTGCAGAAAACGATGGTTCTTTAGTGAGTAAGAAAGTAGTTTAATTCACAAATGGAAAAGGTAAAAAACCAACTAAAAAAAACAAACATAAAAACAAAACTCTTGAACTTCTCCTCTCTCTCTCTCTCTCAATACAGTTATGGTTGCCATAAAAACAAAATTCTTGAACTTCTCCATTCCCTCTCTCTCTCTCTCTCAATACAGTTATGGTTGCTATAAAAACAAAATTCTTGAACTTCTCCATTCCCTCTCTCTCTCTCTCTCAATACAGTTATGGTTGCTGTAAATCTTAATTGCAGAAATACCACTCATCCAAGTGCAGACTGCATGAGAATTCCAACCAATGCACAGAACTATTCCATTTACAAAATAGAAGCCAGGACAGCAAACAAACAAAAGCCTAATCTACCCTATTCCCTTTGAAAATTCATGTAACAGTAAGTAAAAAATCATTTCCAGAAGCGCTTGGACAACCACAAATTAGTACACATTAAAAAACAATCAAAAACTCAAAATACAATCTTTGATGAGTATTGGCTCAGTATTACAAGAGTGAAAAATTGAAACCTACAGGACTACTAAAGAAATTTCCAAGAAAATTTCCACCTAAATTAGGGGTGGGCATCAGTTGATTCAGGTCAACACACGAACTGAATTACCTGAATTTTAAGGAGAAAGCCACCTAAATCAAACAATGGGGAAACACCAAACCAAAATATTCAGTTCGGCCGTCTTATTCGGTTTAGGATTCAAAAAAATATATAAATCATAAAGAATTGAACCAGGCCGAAATATGAACTGCATTTTATAAAAACTCTACCCAAATAACCCAAAATAACCTAACCAAATTTCATTTGTTGGTTCAGTTCAGTTGGGTAATCAGGGTAAGCAAGTTCCTTGCTCAGCCCTAAACTAAATACACAAAGATTAAATTAAATACCCTTTTTGCACCGCTTTGTGAATTAGAGGCCTCTCAAATTAATTCAAACATCCCTAATCTCAAAAATCAATGCAATTAAATCTTCTATCATGTTACCTATAAGAAAAAATTCATGGTCCATTTATTAAGCCAAAGAACTATGATTCTTACAGACATGAGATTTCATCTCTTTCGACAAATTGGCTTCCTTTCAACATTTGCTTTTCCTCAATTTTAACATGTAAATGGTGAAGCACAATAAGACTCGGGCATGCCAACTCAAGAATTTGGAATATAAAGCTCAGAATAACATCTATTTATAATTATAGAAGGAAGCAAAATTTTGAGTTTCTTTACATGCTCCCTTAGTCAAGCCTTCCTATTGATTCAATAATTTATTGGCCTCTTTGATGCAGGCAAGAAAAAATTCTATCAATTTAAATACTTGGGAGACTTAGAATTATGATCAACATTTAGTATGGTGCTAATTTGGGACACTATCAAGTGCTTTCTGATCTTTATAAGGTCTTACAAGCACATCTATTTCAATAAAATTTCAAACTTTGCCAGTACAAAAAGCCAAGATGACTTAAGGAGCTTTTGTTTCTATTTAGATGTCTTATTTGAGTCCTTATTGGTTCAAAGACGACATTACATCCTTCAGGTATCTTTATGAAGTGAAATCCTTAGAGGACTAGAAATTGATTCACAGTCCACAGGTTCAATTTAATCTTCAGTCAATAAAATTCTAGCACTTGCAGGTTTTTGCATTGTGTGATGCAATTCCCCATCAATTGAGATGTCTATGAGACCTTGACCGTAATGCCTGAGGCCCTTTAAGCGTGATGTTAAAATTTTATCCTTTTCCTTTATTTTATGTGCAAACAATTTGTTTTTTTCTTTTATTTTGCTGCCGCAGTGTCCTCAGTAACAAATTTCCGTGCGTTTACCTAATTCCTACTACTCATTCTAGCCATCAAGTATTCCTAAAAAGCAGCCAAAAATAATCAGTTTTGCAAGCTATCCTATGTGACCGTCTAATTGGTCAAAGGAGAATCCCTTCATTTAAAAATACACCATGACATTGCCAAAGAAAAATTAAGATGTCATTTACATTATACTGTTGTTAACATTATCTGGCACTGACACACATTAGTCAGAATAAATTAAGATTCAAGTTTAATTTTTTAAAATCTCAATTCATTACAAATTACTCTACCACATTCCTTTGTCCTGCATCCTGCCTGTCCCCTACAAGTCCCAGAAATTAGCTTACCCACCTTTCAACATAAACCTTTTTTGCTATTTTACTGTATGAATATTTGGCTTCCTTTCTTACCTAATAACCCATTATAACAGAGTTAAAGGCCCACTTCAAGTGAGCAACCAGTCTGAGATTTGAACAAAGAACAGCAGTAACAAGTTTTACTAAACAACATGGAGATGGAAGAGTGCAGTTTAATGGCACTTGTAAAAAGAATTGTCTATCATATCACATAAAAACAATCAATATATCCTTAAAGTCAGAATATGATTTTCCATTTGATCAAAAGTTTCTTATCACACTTTAAGTCACAAATGATTCCTAAACTTGATGATAACAAAAGACAGCTGATCAAAGTTGATCCAATGATTTGTACTCCATTCATTATCCATGTTATAATACTGATGGTAAAATATGAAACTTCTTTAGCTTGTAGCAGCCAAAAAGTTTTAAAGTTTCCATGGATTTGGTCAAACTTAAGAAACCATTAGTACTTGGACAATGTTGTTTTAATTTAAACCAGAAGTTGACTCGACATAAATACTTGACACCCAAAATTTGCTGATATTACTGAATATTTAGTGCAAACAACCATAATTATTAAAGGTGCAGACTCAGGGCTCATCAGGCTCCAATCTCAACGCATCATCTAGTGCAAGGCACACTTTCTTCATGATGCACATGCCAGGCCACTAACAAGTGTTCCTTAAACCAAGCAAAAGGGAAAGAAAAGGTGCACCTTGTTAACCATTTTGTTGTTATTGTTGTTACTATTATTGAATTTAAACCATCAAGCTAAAGGAAAGCAGAAGTTAAAAAAAAATGAATTGGTTAGATTATCATTTAACATATGATGTGTTTGCTAGACCTAAGTTGAAAAGGAGGCCTATCATACGAGATCAATTACAAGCGAAAATGTTACCTCCACCTCCACTGCTAGTTTTTGGAGAAGGCAAAAGCATCTTATCCTTAAGGGCCAATCTTCCTCTAGTACTTAGAGATAAGGAAGATATTGATTTTTAAGATGTATAGAGAAGTTGAAGAGGAAGGAATTGGAATGCAACGATAATGATGATGAAGAAGATTATTTCGAATTTGAAGATGAGCAAGTCTTATGGTTGCTTAGGGAATATTGCTATTTAGTAAGAATGGGATTATCTTTATTTTGGAATTAGAAATTACTGATGTTAAGTTATTATGATTGTTAATATTTTATATAATAAGCTTGATTGTCTTCTATTATAATTTTCCTTTTCGTGCCTCACATCCCTAGGCCTTGCACCTTTAATAACTATACAAATACATACCTAAACAACAATTTTTAGAGAAATAGACTACAAACACATTACATAATTCTCCAATAACAAATCATGGCCAACATCAGGCACTTTATATTATTTGATAGCAAACAAACTGGGAAAAGATAATCATGAATTTATCCTCAAATTACTGGACATAATCAACCAGATGCAAGTTGTCAAAAGGGAAAAAAATTTAACTCGTGAACTTTCCAGATCTAAAAGGCAAATATTAGACTTGGACATTGAAATTTTCAGCCATTAGAACTCATTTCCACTCTTATAAAAACGATGACAAAGCCAGCCTATCTAAAAATGAACCCATGTCTAGTAATTTTGCATTTTTATACAACTTTAGAACATTTTTAATCCCAGAAGGTAACTAGTGAAATTCCAATTTAGGCATCTTTAAGTTCTCCTAAAGAATGCCCATATACAACTTAAAATACAAATACAGTGCTAACAAAACATACAAACACAATGCTAACATACAACCTATTATATACCACATCTCTTGGTCATATACCTCTTGAAATCAAGCACTAATGATAATTTTATGGCATGTGAGTGGTGTCATGAAGAGGCTAAGATCAAGTATTAAGAACATGAGTGAGATAAATTTATACATAAGGAACGAAACCAAACATAGATAAAAACCAATAACTTATCGACAAACAAAGGAAATAACTTCATAATGTAAACAACCGCATTTTATGAGAAAGACATTACCTTAGCAACATGTTCTAGAGTAACAGCTTCAGGAATAATAGCAGACCGAAGCTTAATCTGAACGAATCCACTACTTCCTTTCAGTGGAAAGCACTGTCCTGGCTCCCCAAAGCTCGGTCTCAACATCTTAACTGCATCGGGATGAATACCACCACGAGTACTCGTCATGAACCAGTTGCTACTCTTCCCAGCTATATATGGCTCTGAGTGCTTCACAACCACTCCCCCACCAGAAGCCAAGGCGTAGTCCACCCTTCCAAGCCCATCAGACGCATGCTTCTCAATTTCTTTCAAGACAATCTCCCTCGCATATGCCCTTATATCATCTAAAGTTACATCATTTTCACTTTCACCAAGCCCACTGCCATGCCCTTTCTTGAACTGCTCATGGAACTTGGAGAAGTCCTCCTTGGACAACCAATCCACAGCCTTCAACTCACCTAATGACTGCTCTACTGCACCACTTCTAGCTGTTAATTGCTTCACCTCTCTCTCCAAAGATACAATTTTGTCGTCAATCTTCTTGTCCATTTCCTTTCTCAATCCTCCAACCTCGTTCTCAACCTTCTTATTCACAACCTCCATCTGAACCTGAATCATTTTTACAGAAGTCTTCAGAAATGATTCAACTTCGGAAATTCGACCTTCAGATTCCGATAATGCCATTTGCGTTCCCCCCATGGAATCCCCTGATTTCAAAGCCAGCCTCCTAACCATCTGCACAAGCCCTATCAACAGAAGCAACAACACAAAATTTTTGGAGAGAACACTAACCACCGTTAGCCAGCGCGGCTTGTCGGTCTTGGCGACTACTTTACGAGTCCTACGCGGAGAAACAGTGGAATTTGCCATCGTGTTCTTCCTAACTTGGGCCTGATCTTTGGAGGCCTCCCCTCGAATGGAATGGTGGCTCAGATCCTTGCTGTGAGAAGCCACAAGTCTATCGTTACCTAAAACATTGTTATGAGCAAGATCTCCGCCACTGACATGCTGTTCATTGGGCAAGAATTCGATGGCATTAGACTTCTTTTCGCCGGCGACGACCGGTCTCCGTCGAGCGGCAGGGTTAGCCGTTATCGAGACGGTCGATGCGGACATGGCTGGGTGGATCAGAGCAGTAGGGATTTGGAAATTTACAAAAAAAAAAAAAAAAACAGACCTAATCGGAAAACAAGAAATGGAGGAAATCTCCTCTCAACATGAAATTTTCTAGCAGTGTTTTTCCTTTTAGGAGGGAAGAGAAAGAAACAAAGTGATTCAATAAGTATAGACTTCAAGTTGGCAGACCGCAAGAAAACCAGAAAACTGAAAACACAGTGTTTGGATCGCTTGGTGTTTCGAAAATTGAAAGAGCATTTCGGGATCAAACAGTATGTTGTCAAATGTAATTGCAAAAAGCTGTTAGAATTTTTTTTTTTCCTTCGCATTCACTGTTGGGAAGATTCATAGGCGGATCTGCCCTTCTATTTCAAATAAAATTATTAAAATTACTTTAGTTTTTTTTCCTTAATCTCCCTTTTTAATCTAAATTTTTATAATTACATTTTTAAACGATAAAAATTAGATATATTTATTTTATATTTTGATTAATAATTTATTAATCTGTTATTTTTTATTTTTTATTTACTTCTATTAAATATAATATATTTATTACTTATCATATTGTATAATATGATTTTATAAAGAAAATATATAAATTTACCCATTTAAGTTGAATTTTTGGACATAAATGGATCAAATGTAAAAGGCTCATCAATAAGAATCGTTTTTCAGCTTTTTTTGCCCTTCACACAAGGGTGAGCACTTATTCAAATATCGAATTCAAACAAATAAGTAAATTTTTAATTGAATCATTTAATTTGGTTCGATTTAATAAAATAATAAAGAATTTTTATTTATTGATCAAAGAAAATTTGAATACTAATTACACACTTCAAATCAAGATGGAACCAAACTATAATTGATTAGATTTAATTTTTAATTTAGTTTGATTTGGTACACCCTTATATAGGGTAAAAAATACAGACGATACTTCAATTTTATGACGTATAACAACTCGATATTCAAACTATAATTTATAACAAAAAAATCTCTTTTAATTTAATTTTATAACAGAAAACTTCATATGTTACCCTTTGTTAACTTTATTAATGGAATACTAACATGGAAACACTTGAAAATTTCAAATGTGTAAAATGGGTCCAATAAAAATTTTCTCTTTTTCATCACTTTTCCTCACTTTTTCAAGAATCAAACTTAACTTTTTCAACAAATAAACACAATGAAGCACATTTTTTTTCATTTCTTCACTTATTCATAGAGAATCAAAGCTGCCATTGCTATGGATTACAGTCTCACCATCGTTCGAAGAAAAGTTTGGTGTTGGCATAGTTGGTTTAGACAATATCGGCGTTTTCCTTTGATATTCAAAACTTTCATGGTTATTCTCCTCCTCTCCATGCAATTTTTCACTACCTAGAGTCCATTTTTCGTTGAGTGACAACACTACAGTCACTTTGGATTGAAATTTTGCCATTTGAGGAGAGATTTGGGGTTGGCAGTATTACTAGTTTATGATGCAATTGGGGAGTGAATCGGAGAGAAAGAGAATACAAGTTGAAGCGATTTTGTTGATGGGGTTCAAGCTTCGTTACAGGTCAAGATGTGACCGACGATTTCATCATCATGGCCTTCATTCATGCCATTGATTTAGGCTTTAGGTGAGTAAGGAAAAGATCGAGTTTTGAATCAATGATAAAGTTAAGCATCGTTACAGGTTGAGATGTGGCAAATGATTTCATCACCATGGCATTCGTTCATACCATTGATTTGGAGTTTGGGCGAGTAAGGGTCGATTTTAATAGCAAGGAAAAGATCAAGTCCACGAAAAAGTGAAGGAAATGGAAAGAAAATATATTTTATTATGTATGGTTGCTAAGAAAGTGAAGTAAAGTGATAAGAAAGGGAAACAATTTGTCGGACCCATTTTACACGTGAATTTTTCGGATTGAGCTTTTTTGCTAACATAGGAAGTTTTTGTTAACATTCTGTTAATAAAATTAATAGAGGGTGATAGATGGGGTTTTCTATTACAAAATCAAATTAAAATAATTTTTTTGTTATAAATTATAATTCAAATATTGAGTCATTATGCGTCATAAAGTTAGAGTACCGTTAGTATATTTTACCATTTATTTATCACATATGTTAAACATATCTTGTTTAGGCAATTTATTATTTTTTTTTTATCAAAGAAAACATTATATTAATCATGGAAGAGACAAATACAAGCCTAAAACTAAAAATAAAATGACCAAATAAATGTAAACAAATAAAGAACACACAAACTAACAACATACATAGCAATACTATAAAATCAATAGACAATGATTTATAGTAATATAAGACAAACTTTTTGAGATGAGCTAAAAATGAGACTTAAAACCTTTGAAAGCGGAACACAAACGTACGGACCATGAAAAAACCAAATCACTCTATTATAAAGTGAAACCAGAAGGTTTGCAACACCCAAAAAGTTTCTAAAAATCAGGTAAAAAAGTATGTGTTGTGTTTTTGTAGAAAAGACAACAAAATGCCTCAAAGACTATGGACATGTAGAAAGAATCATGATGGACACTTGTAGGAAATGAAGGATGCTCAAAGAGTTGATCAGACATATACACAAGCCAGAGAAGACTTAGACACTTCAGTCAAATGTCATCTAAAATAAAAATACAAAAATATTAATAAAAATTTGTTTAAATTTCTTTTCTTTTTGTTAACTCCATTGTCTCCCTTTTATGCTTGTTTTCCTACCATTTGCATTTATTTTCCTTTCAACAAATGATCTCTTGTTCCCTACTTTTCCATCTCTTGTAAACAAAATATGAATTTAAATTTAAATTATAAAACTAAAATAGTTAGGAATACAATAATATTGTGAATTATGATGTCAACATTATGATTATCAATGGTTTATTTACATAGTTTTCATTAGCTTATATGAACATTGTCTCAATCAAATTTGTTACAAATTTTTTATGATGTTTAAATAGTTGAAATATGAAATAAAAAGGACCTCAAATGACACATAAGAAATGTATTGCCCAAACAATCATCCTAAGGTCAACAAATTGTGAAATTCATATTTAATAATAATAATGGTATATTATTATTAGACTTAATACATCAAAAGCCTCCTGAATTTATCAAGAATAGTCATTTAGATACAAGGAAAACCTAGTGAACACCTTATCTGTTAAATTTTGAATCTATTAAACCCTTTTCAAGCCATAACCAAAACTTACACTGCACATGCATAACACACACATCAATATGTAAGTTGGTTCTAACTATGTAGAGGGCATAACTTATGGTTATGGCTATGTAGGTTGGTTTGGTGTTTGCATGTACACCATAGGTGTAACATTTTCAATCTTTTCTACATGCATTTCTAGATGCATCATATTCACTTTGAATATAAATCACTTGAACACATACATAATATGTGTTTTTGTTTGAACAAATTCATGACATGTACTTGTTATATGTTCAAGTATTTTACAATACCAATTTGCATGTGTCTATTTCATAATTTAGATGAGAATGATATAAATATGAGAATAAAGTGAATAAAGAGACTAAATTAAATAATAAAAATTTTGATATGATTAATTTAATTAAATTGAAGTAAATGATTAAATTATATTTTTGCATTAGTTAGTAATGAGATAAATGTATGTATGTATGTATGTATGTATGTATGATGATGATGATAATAATAATAATAATAATAATAATAATAATAATAATAATAATAATAATAATAATAATAATAATAATAATAATAATAAAAATTATAAAAAAGTAAAAAAAAAAAGACGGATTAAAGGATGGTTTATTGACTTAGCCTTAAATTGCTTTCCAATTTTCTACCACCATAACCTTCCTCTTATTCTTCTTCTTCTTCTTTCCATCATTTTTTCTATTTTTTTTCAAAGTTTTAGCCACAAAACAAGCAAACAAATCATTGGTGAGTTGATTATTCTTTCTTTTATTGCTAAAATTGAATTAAAGATTGGATATATTATGGTTTATAGGGTATAAATAACTAAATCAAAGGTTCAAATTATGTTTTCATAGCAGTATATTAGAGGTTAATTTTATGGTCTTGGAGGAATAATTTGGAGAAGTTTGAAATATGAAACTTATAGATCTGTAACGTCTGTAATTAGGGCCTATAAGTTATATTCTCGGTTAATGAGAGTTGGAGGTTAAGTGGAGTTTTGAAAATTTAAGAGTTTCTGAAATCTGCTGTTTTACGCTTGTGATAAAGGGGGTCACGGCTGTGAATATCGGATTTTAGTTAATAGCCGTGAAGAGTTTCTTCACGACTGTGAAGGAGAGACTCACACTTGTGAAAGATAAGTCATGATCGTAAAGCCTAGACAGGCAGAACAGGTGAGGTAGTCACATTTTTCTCTCTGTCATTCCTTTTAAATCTACTCTCCACTCCCTATTAACCAAAAAAACACGTCATTTGCATCTTCTTCCTCCTCCAGACTCCATCTTCTTCCATTGTGGAAGCTTG
This sequence comes from Triadica sebifera, assembly GCA_023653625.1. Lineage (NCBI taxonomy): Eukaryota > Viridiplantae > Streptophyta > Magnoliopsida > Malpighiales > Euphorbiaceae > Triadica > Triadica sebifera. Next base: position 23,488,479 of record CM042898.1, on the reverse strand, counting down.
AAAGATTAATGTCTTGAGGGTAAAGTGAGAGAGAAGAGTGAGAGAGGGAGTTTGTGAGTTTTAAGAGAAGAGCCCGATTTTCATATTTTTAGATTTTGGTTTGAGTTCCAGAGGCTAAGAGGACATTTTTCTTCTTGCTAAGATCTGGAGGTAGAGTTGAAAATCCATCTCAAGGGAGAGGATAAGCTTGAAGAGTTAGAGTCTTGGCTCACTCAATCCTAGGTGTAAGGTTTGTACATAACAACACTTGAGGCAAATAATTGATGTTTTTGTGTATTTGCTTTAAATACATTATGTAAATGATCAGTGAGTAGTTAAATGATAAAATACGAGGGTTGATATACATGATGGAAATTTGTATGAATATGGTCAGATTGAGATATTTGATGAGTTATTCTGGTTAATATTGATGGTTAAGAAGTATATGGTTGTGATATATGATTTAAATGTATGCTAGAATGTTGATAGGGTGGCTGACATTAGTCAACCGTAGAAAATATTGCATGTGAGAATGGTATGAAGTTGTGATGCTCTATTTTTTAGAAAAATTTCCAGATTCACGGTAGTGAAGGGTGGGTTCATGGGAATAAAGGTCATAAAAATATATTTTTATTGCTAAAGCAGACCCATTCATGGGTAGCTTCATGATTGGATTCACAGTTTGGTTCATGCCTGTGAAAGGATGATCGTGGTCATGAACGTATGTTGATTCATGGATTGCATTATGACTTGGTTCACAGGAAGACTACCCAACTGTTTATGTTGAAAAAACTTATATGTTTATTTGTGAATCGAGATTGATTCGTTGTGAGGTGGTAGGCCTCAGTTGTATGCTTATAGCATGGTATGGAAATATATGTTGTGGAAATCATGGTATTTATATAAAATATGGAGAATGGATAATATGAATATATGCGTGGTACGCGTGGTGAAATTAACAATCCCTTTGATGTTAAGCCTCAGAATCAGCTAAGCCAAACTAGTGTACAAAGGCCGACTGAAACACCTCTTTTACAGCAGCCAATGACTAGTTAAGTAGATTAGGCACAATATCTTTTAATGCAAAATCGTGTTGCTCTGTTGCAATGGTTGGTACAGGTGATGTTGCCACCCCCACCACCTCCTCATTCACCACTATGACGTAGGGTTCAGATTGATAGGCTGAAGAAGTATAGAGCTACGGACTTCACAGGCAATATTGAAGATGATTCAGTAGCTGCTGACTTTTGGTTAGAAAGGATAGAGAGGGTCTTCAAGGAGCTAGATTGTGTCAAGAAGCACAAGGTTAGGTATGTTGTTTCACTTCTCCAAAAGCATGCCTATGATTGGTAGAAATCGGTTCCACAGAAGCTTCAGATTCCAGAACTGATTACCTGGGATTTCTTTTATCACTGAGTTTAAGAAACAGTATGTGTTGAGGGCATATATAGATGAAAAGAAATGAGATTTTCTGAACTTGCGATAGGGAAACATGACAGTGACTATGTATGAGAGAAAGTTTATTTGGTTGAGTAGGTATACAACTGGCGATAGGGAAACATGACAGTGACTATGTATGAGAGAAAGTTTATTTGGTTGAGTAGGTATACAACTAGCATCATTGGGGATGAGGCGAACAAGTGTTGTCGGTTTGAGGAAGGTCTGAGAGATGAGATCGGGTTCTATATGATCTCATAGCAATATGAGGATTTCATAAAGTTTGTATCTTTTTCTATTATGATAGAGAATAGGGTAAAGCTGAAGAGGGCTGAGGAGTCGTCTATAAGAGACTTCAAAGGGTCAACTTATAATGTTGCACAGTCATCAAACAAGAAGGTTCGCACCAATTCTGGACCCTTCCAGTCTAGAGGACATGGATAGGGTCAAATTTAGTCAAGGTACATCAGACATGAACCATCATCAAGAGTTATTTTAGTCAGACTCAGACACATAAAGAGGTAGTATTCTAGTGTACAGTATGTGAGAGGATCCATAGAGAAAAGTGTTAGGGATGCACCAGGTCTTGCTACAGGTGTGGGTCTTGAGACCACTATAAGAGAGACTGTCCATTACAGATGGATGAAACTCCCACTCAAACTCGGAGTTCGGTGCCAATATAGACCAGGGGACGGGGACATGCTAGTTTGGACAAAGGTGGATCTAGACCAACTATATCAGATATAGTGAATATGCCAGGATTTAGTAGAGCTCTAGCAAAGACCTATGCTATAAAGTCCAGAGAGGATCCGAGTGCATCGTATGTGGTAATTGGAACATTTCTTCTCTTTGACTCAGTTTTAATTGCTTTGATAGATCTAGATTTCATGCATTCTTATTTATGTACCCACCTAGCTGAGCGGTATAACATGTTAACAAAGAGATTAAATTATGATATAGAGGTGACTAGCCCTTTAGGGCATAACACGGTGGTGAACCGAGTCTATAAGAATTATCCTATTATGGTTCAACGAAAAGAGTTCACAGTAGACTTGATTGAGTTGTCCTTTCATGAGTATGATGCTATCTTGGGTATGGATTGACTCTCTCAGTAGGGTACAGTAATGGACTGTAGGATGATGATGGTTGAATTGAGAATGTCAAAAGATGAGATAGTGGTTGTTCAGGGGGGAGAGATCCTCAAAGGAAATGAGGATCATCTCTATGATGAAAGCACAGAAGATGATCAGAAAGGGGTGTGAGGCCTATTTGGCTCATGTGATTGACAGCAGAAGGGAAAGCCTAGATCTTAGGGGTATTTCAATAGTGGAAGAGTTCCCAGATGTGTTTCTAGATGAGTTACCAGAGCTACCTCCAGAAAGAGAGTTAGAGTTCTCACTTGAGGTTACTCCGAGTACAACTTCTATATCAGCAATACCATATCGGATGGCTCCATCAGAGATGAAAAAGTTAAAGGCACAGTTACAAGAACTATTAGATAAGGGCTTCATCAAACCGAGTGTATCTTTATGGGGTGAACCAATGTTATTTGTTAAGAAGAAATACGAGTCTATGAAGTTGTGCATAGACTATAGGCAATCGAATAGGGTGACTGTTAAGAATAGGTATCTGTTACCACGGATTGATGATCTCTTCAATTAGTTGAGAGGTGCATGGGTGTTCTCTAAGATTAACTTGAGATCGAAGTACTATCAGTTGAGAATCAACGTGGGCGACGTTGAAAAGATAGCTTTCAAAACCAGGTATGGTCATTATAAGTTCTTGGTTATGCCCTTTGGGTTGACCAATGCTCCAACATCATTTTATGAATTCGATGAACCAGATCTTCAAACCATTTCTATATGAGTTTGTTGTGGGGTTCATAGACAACATTTTGGTGTATTCGAGAAATAAGAATGAACATGAGCATTTGAGAACAATTTTGCAGACCTTTAGGGAGCATAAGCTTTATGCTAAGCTCTATAAGTGTGAGTTTTGGCTATATGAGGTTGCCTTTCTCGAGAATGTGATATTAGCCGATAGGATTAGAGTGGATCTAGAGAAGGTTAAGACAATCTTAAATTGGAAACCACCGCAGAATGTAACCAAAATCAAGAGTTTTCTCGGCTTAGCAGGACATTACAGAAGGTTCATCAAGGTGTTTTCTATAATTGCTTCTATGTTGACTAGGTTGTTACAGAAGGATATCAAGTTTGATTGGATGAACAAGTGCCAGAATAGTTTTGATCAGTTTAAGAGTCTTCTAACAGAAGCTCTAATGTTGACACAACTGATTCCAAACAAGGAATATATTATTTATAATGATGCATTACATAACGAATTGAGTTGTATGTTAATGCAAGAAGGGAAATTTGTCACCTATACCTCTAGATAGTAAAATCCTCATGAGAAGATCTACCTGATGCACGATATAAAATTGACGGCCATTATATTTACATTGAAAATATGGCATCATTATTTATATGGAGAAAAGTGTTGCATCTACACTGATCACAAGAGTTTGAAGTATCTTCCTACACAAAAAGATTTGAATTTGAGGCAGAGAAAATGGTTAGAGTTGATAAAAGATTACGACTGTGTGATTAATTATCATCTAGGAAAGGCCAATGTGGTGGTTGATGCACTTAATAGGAAGACTTTGGCAGAGTTGCACATTTAACCAACCTTGAGTCCAAAGATTAGAGGTGCACATAAGCTTGATGGCAAGCTAGTGGAATTGGTCATTTTGGTCTCCAAGGGGGAGAAACTAGATTTCTCAGTTGAGCTAGATGGTAGTTTGCACTACCAGGGCAGTTAATGTGTGCCAGATGTCTTAGGGTTGAGATAAAGGATTATGAGAGAGGCTCATAAGATGAGATTTACAATGCAGCCAGGCAGTAACAAGATGTATTAGAACTTAAAAAAAGGTGTATTAGTGGTCAGGGATGAAGAAAGATATCATAGAGTTCACGACTAGATGTCTTACATATCAACAGGTAATGGCCAAACATTAGGTACCTTCAGGGTTTTTATAGCAAATCACGATTCCAAAATGGAAATGAGAGAGGATCAATATGGATTTTGTGATTGGATTGCCATTGACGTTGAGGAAGTATGATGTCATATGGGTGATCGTGGATAGAATAACGAATTTGATTCACTTATTACCTATTCGAAGGGACTATCATTTAAACCGGTTGGCAAAGTTGTATGTGAATGAGATAGTGTGTCTTCATGGAGTTCTAGTCTCCATCATTTCAGATAGAGATCCGTGGTTTACATCTTAGTTTTGGGATAGTCTACAACGAGCTTTGGGTACCAAGCTCAATTTTAGCATGGTTTTCCATTCCCAAATAGATGGTCAGTCAAAAAGAGTTATCCAGATCTTGGAAGACATGACAAGATGTTGTATGATCGAGTTTAGAGGAAGTTGGAGTATATATTTACCATTGATGGAGTTTACCTACAACAGTAGTTATCAGTCCAGTATCCAGATGGCTCCATATGAGGCACTTTTATGGCAGAAAGTGTTGGACACAATTGTGTTAAGCCGAGCTTAGTGAGATAAAGTTAGTGGGGCTAGATCTAGTATGAGAGACAGAGGAAAAAGTGAAGATCATTAGAGATCGACTAAAAGCATTTTTCAATAGGCATAAATCCTATGCGGACCTCAAGAGAAAGGATATGGAGTACATAGTGAGAGATAAGGCATTTCTCAAGGTATCTCTGTGGAAGAAGGTTTTCATATTTGGGAAAAAGTTGAGCCTTAGGTTCATTGGACCTTATGAGATCCTAGAGAGGATTAGACTAGTTGCATACAGACTCACCTTGTCCCCATAATTGAGTAGGATACACAATATCTTCCATGTATCCATGTTGAGAAGGTATTGATTAGATTCTTCTCACATCATCACAACTAAGAACATTGAGTTGAGACCGGACATATCTTATGAAGAGGAACCAGTTGAGATCTTATTGATAAGGTAAAGGATCTTAGGAACATGTGAGTGTTGTTAGTGAAAGTTTTATAGATGAGTCATAACATTGAAAAAGCAAGCGAGAACATGATGAGGGCACAGTACCTTTAGTTGTTTTGAGATGCCATGACAGGTAATTTCGATGAGAAAATATCTTAAGGGGGAGAGAAATGTAACACCCGTAATTAGGGCATATAAGTTATGTTCTTAATTAATGAGAGTTGGGGGTTAAGTGGATTTTTGGAAATTTGAGAGCTTTTGAATTTTTTTATTTCACGTCCGTGACAGAAGGTGTCATAACCGTAAATATCGGAGTTTTGAAAATTTGAGAGTTTCTAAAATTTGCTATTTCATGTCCATGACATAAGGTGTTATAACCGTAAATATAAGATTTTAGTTAACAATCGTGATAGGGTTCTTCACGGTCATGAAGAGTTTCTTCATGACCGTGAAGGAGAGGCTCACGCACGTGAAAGATGAGTTACGGTCGTGAAGCCTGGGCAGGCAGAGTAGGTGAGACAAGCACATTTTTCTCTCTGCCATTCCTTTTGAATCTGCTCCCCACTCCCTGTTAACCAACTAAACATGCCATTTACATCTTCTTCTTCCTCCAGACTCTTTCTTCCATTATGGAAGCTTGGAAAATCAATGTCTTGAGGGTAAAGCGAGAGAGAATAGTGAGAGAGGGAGTTTGTGAGTTTTGAGAGAAAAGCCTGATTGTCATATTTTTGGATTTTGGTTTAAGCTCTAGAGGCTAAGAGAAAGTTTTTCTTCTTGCTAGGATCTAGAGGTAGAGCTAGAAGTCCATCTCAAGGGAGAGGACAAGTTTAAAGAGCTAGAGTCTTGGATCACTCCATCTTAGGTGTAAGGTTTATACATAACAACACTTGAGGCAATTAATTGATGTTTCTGTGTATTTGCTTTAAATACATGATGTAAATGATCAGTAAGTAGTTAAATGATAAAATGTGGGGTTGATATGCATAATGGAAATTTGTATGAACATAGTTAGATTAAGATGTTTGATGAGTTATTTTGGTTAATATTGATGGTTATGAAGTATATGGTTGTGATATATGGCTTAAATGCATGCTAGAATGTTGATAGGGTGGTTGATATTGGTCCACCATAGAAAATATTGCATGTGAGAATGACATGAAGTTGTGCTGCTCTGTTTTCTGGAAAAATTTCCAGATTCACAACCGTGAAGGATGGGTTCACGGTTGTGAGAGTTGTGAAAATGTATTTTTATTGTTGAAGCAGACATGTTCATGGGCAGCTTCATATTGGGTTCACGGTTTGGTTCACACTCATGAAGGAGTGATAACGACCATGAATATGTACTGATTCACTAGTTGAATCACGATTTGGTTCATATGGATACTACCCGTGAAGTAGTGCTTTATGGCCATGAATGGTGCTTCACGGGTGTAAAACCGTTTATGTTAAAAAAAACTTGTATATTTATTTGTTAATTGAGATTGATTCGTTGTGAGGTGGTAGGCCTCGATTGTATGCTTATAACATGGTATGGAAATTTATATTATAGAAATGATTGTGGAAATCATGGTATTTATATAAAATATGGAGAATGGATAATATGAATATATGTGTGGTACGCATGGTGAAATTGTAATCCCAATACTCTGACTAGGATTAGATCTATGATATATGATATACCACTAAGGGGAGGAGATCAGTACTATGTGACATATATTGGTGACAATTGAGATATTATGAAGATTAATGAAATGTTTAGAAAGCTCGGGGTCTAGCCATGTGGGCTTCTCTCATAGCAGTTCCATGCACTCATTTTTCTTCGGTTAATTTATGTTGAGATATTTTGAAGATTAATAAGATATTTAGAAGGCTCAGGGTCTAGCCAGGTGGGCTTCCCTCGTAGCTGTTCTGTGCTCTCGTTTTTCTTCTGTTGATTTATGTTGAGATACTTAAAGGCCCAAAGGTAACTAGTGAGAACTTCTTCAGTGGGTTATTTTGGCTTTAATGAGAGTTGTAGAGTACCTGTATTCATTTTAGTCTAGTTATGAGTAAGGTGGACAATGGTAAGATAATTAATTATATTATGTGTGGTAAACACTTGTATGATACTAGGTGATTGTTTTATATACCATGTAATGGTGTGCATTATATATATATATATATATATATATATATATATATATATATATATATATATATATATAATCCTAATGGTATGTCATGTAGTATGTGAGCTAGTGCATGTGCAGACTTCGAGGTAAATTTTTGTAGTAGCTCAGTGAGTAAATCATGCATATTATATATGTTTTGTTGTATGTCTTACACACTGTTATGTACCATTAGGCACGAGTTGCTTAACGTATGGATTTTTCATATGCAGGTTTGGAGATTAGGGGAGGATTGATAGAGAAGGATGCCTAGTGATCAGAGCCAAGGATATACATTTGGGGTGAGTGATACACTGTTGTATTTTTTTTGTTGATTTGTTATGGGTTGAGTAGTTATAATTTTACATGTTGTATTTCAAGGACATGTAATTTTACAACTACTCATTTTGTATAAACTTTGGGCTAGTCCTGCCCATTTGATTTATGTATTTAACTTTAATTTTATTCAAGCTTTTAATGATGTTTTATTTTATTTAAGTCATCATGGTCATGGTGCATGAAAATTTTAAATTTGTGACGTTTAAACTGATGTGTATCGCAACATCTTTTGGTATAATTGGGATTATTCTTAATTATATCGAATGGTGTTACAAGATATGTGTCCTATACATATGTTTCTAAAACAGTTTTGTAAGATTTGATGTATTTAAAGAGAAATTGTCATTTTACTAAAACTGATTCTGATCCAATATTCAGCAAACTATCCTACTGTTTTTGTATATTTTAACCATCTTAGAGGTTTAATTTTGTAACACTCATAATTAGGCCTTATAAAGTAATACGGATTAAGAGATATAAGTATATGATTAAGGGTTATAGGAAAAGAGTTGAAAAGAGACTAGAATATGAAATGTCATAGGGTTCACGGTCGTGACAATACTTTCACGACCATGAACCATCACGAGATGGAATTCTGGATTTAAGCAGATTCACGGCCGTGACAAGGGTTGTCACGTCCATGAACATCTTCAGATATAAAATCCCATCAATTTTTCTTTCTTTCTCTCACAACCTAAAATAAAAAAAGAACCCTAGAATTCGAAGTTTTCTTATACCAAAGGCCAATGCCTTATGTTTTTCTTTGATTTCCAATCCTAAATATCTAAACCCAAGTAAAAGATCAAAGTTTAACAAGTTCTTGGGAGAAAGTAGCATATAGAAGTGGTGTTCTTGAGGTGTCTGAACCTAAAAAGGAAGAAAAGAGTTAAATCTTCTATTTCAAGTATGTTTCCTTTGATTGAGGTAAGGAATCAAGTTTTTTTTTTACAGCTTTCATAGCTTTAATCATGTCAAGTTCGTTATGGTAGAGACCTATTTCCAAATGAGTTAGGGTTTCGAGTAATCCATGAGTTTTTATGGCTTAAAACCCCTCTTTAAGTCGTTAAAGGTTATAAAATGTATTAGTAAGAAGTTATATGAGATTAAGGTTGTAAGAAGGGTTAAAGTTAGGGTTTTCATCTTTATGGCTTTAAAATGTAAGTTTAATGGTTATAAATTTTGATATAGAGATGTTATATGTGATAGGAGTTGAAAGAAGAGGTGGTGAAACTCACCAAAAGAATAAGCAAACTTGAGAAAAGTTTGGTTTTTGAGGCTCCATTAAAGGTATGTATATATATGCATTCAAATTCCTAAAAATATGGCATGTTATGTTTAATTAGGTGATAATTGAATTGTATGCTTTATTGATAAGTGCAAAGTTCAAATAATGTAATTAATGCCATGAGATATGATATTAAATAAGAAGTTCCATAAATGCAAGTATTTATTGAATGAGTATTGATGATGCTTATTGTGTATATGTAATAATGTGCCTAAGATGTATTAAATGGAGTAATGAATGATATTGCCCTAATGGGTGAAAGAGGTAAGTAAGAAATGGTTAAATGTATATCGAATATAAATGTTTGATAAGATGACTTATGAGAACAAAAAGAGTAAATGTAATTATTATGTGTTTAAATGATATTTTAACATTTTTTAATGCATAATGTGATGAGTATGTTGATAGAAAAAGGTTGTCATAGGACAATCTTTATGTGACTTGTAATAAATGCATATTTTAATTATGTTAACAATTGGAAAATCTAGATTTATAGTTGTGATTAGGTGTTTACGACCGTGAATCTCATCAGATGAATATGGTAACACCTGTGACTCTTTTTTCACACATGTGAAGTAAGTGCACTAAACGAACATAAGTTTTCACAACTTAATTCACAATTTGGGTCATGAGTAAGGTTACCCGTGACTAAGGTATTCACGGCCGTGAACACATATTTCATGCCAGTGAAACGTGTTTTAAATGAGATATGTTATTTTTCTTAAATGGTTATAATGTTATGGCTATGCACATGCATTCATAATGGAATGTTTAAAGTATGCTTCAATGCATGTTAACACATGAATGTCATATGATGAATTTTCACATTAATAAAGTATATATATTATAAGATATAAATGTCTTGGTGAAGTATAATACGAAAAATATGAATAAGTAAAGCCCAGACTCGATACTAGGACTAGAAGTAGAATAGGTGATATGTCATTAGAGGGGTGTATAGTATCGTAGTTATAAGTTTACTAAGTCAATATAGCTTATGCTTGGAGAGCACCATTGACTTGAAGAGTCTGGACTGACACACATGATTATCAATAATATTGCATGCAAAAGCTATATGTTTACTCAATCAATGTGGCTTAAGCTCAGAGAGTACCATTGATTTGAGGAGCCTGGACTGACACACATGATTATAGATAGTGGCAGGGTAGCTTCACTGTTGCCTAGATATTAAGCCAAGAAGGGGGGTTGAATTGGAGTTTCAAAAAATTAAACTTTAAAGTGCGGAAATAAATAATTAATTTTAGGAGGGATAGAGAAATTTGACACAAGGATTTTATAGAGGTTCGGGCGTTAACAAACCCTACTCCTCTCTCCAATCGCAATTGGGAGTTTCACTAACACACTAAGTGTTATAATGGAGTTTTACAAGCTCACTCCTAACTATGGTATTTCTCACAATGGCTCACACCTAACCCAAAAATCCCTTGTGTTTTAATGGCTCACACAATAACCAATTCCTTGTGTTTTATAGGCTCACATAAACAACCTTCACTTTGTTTTTTTACAGGCTCACACAAACAACCTTTTAATTTGTGTTTTAGAGGCTCACACAACTAACCCTTATAAGTGTTCTACTCTTAATCCAGAAATACCCAAAACTCACTTGAGTAATGATTACAGAGAGAAACACTCACAAATCTTAATTGCTCAATAAATGAAGAGCAAAAAGATTTTTACAGAGAATAGATTTTGTTCTCAAAGTATTGAATGTACAAATAGCTTGTAATAAGATTTTGATTCAAAGAATATGTCATCCCTTTTTTACTGAATGCATAAATGACTTCCATTTATACTTCCATGGCTGATTATAGCCGTTGGGGTGCATTAAATATGAAACTAGCCGTTGTACCAACCAAATAATCACGCCTGACATTTTTCTCTTTCATCATTCACGGGCGTGACTATGTTTGTCACGGGCGTGACATTTCTTCCCAAGCCGTGACTGAAGTGGTGACCTTAGTCGTGAAGCTCTCTGGAATATTTTGAAACATTAGGTCACAGGCGTGACATACATATTCACGGGCGTGACAACCTTCCCAACCGTGATCCAAGTGGTGACTTTGGTCGTGAAGGTCTCTGGATGAAAATGCCATGAACATTCACGGGCGTGACATATTTATTCACGGGTGTGACTTGAATGTCCATTTCACAGTTTGTTCTTCCTTCATGGTCGTGAACTTCAAATGTTGGTTTTGGTAACGGTTAGTTCTTTCACGGGCGTGACACATAGAGTCACGGGCGTGAACATGCTACTTTCTTAATTTTGTTTTTCAAGGATTATTTTTCCAATCTTCATTCTTGCTATTTTATTCCATACCCTGTTTAATAGACTTAGAAACCAAGTATGTTAAATACAATATTGCTATTTTATTTGTTATCATCAAAATGACGAAAATACCCCTCAAGGTTTAACAATCTCCCCCTTTTTGATGGTGACATATAATCTAGCAATATGTGCTTTTGAGAAGTCTCCCCCTCAAAAGATACTTAGGATAAAAGATTTATAAAATGCAAGAATTGTAAAGAATGATGTAGCATTAAAATAAACTTACTAGTTTTTAAGTATATGCAAGTTATATGTGAAGTATATCCAATATATACCATAATTCCTTTTTAAGACATGAAGTATATGTAAGGTATATTTAAGGTATATCATGGCATATTTGTTTTTGTAACTTGCATGAAGGTATATACAAAGTATACTTAAGGTATATCTAATGTGTATAAAGCTCAATTTCTCAATTTTTATACTTTGCATATGAATTTTGAATCAAAGTTTCTAATCTATTTCAATGTCAATTCATAATTCAATTCTAATTTTTTATTCAAAATTCATTTATCACAGTAAAGTTTAAAGAATGCTATCTTGAAAGTTGCAAGACTAATTGAACAAATCGAATACTAATAGTAGATTCACATCTAAAAAGAAATAATGTCTAATGTGGGTAATTGAAACAAAAACATTTTCTTTAATTAGAAGAAACAATAACATATTATGCATAAAATGAAGAAAATAAGATACACTAGAATAAGGAGAAACAAATTAATGTCATAATAAAGGCTCTCATGATCAAGAAACAGCTTCGACAAATAACAAAGATTCTGAAATTTAAGCCAAAAAAAAAAACCCAAAGAAGATATTTAAAATTTGGTAATTGGTAACAGTATAACTTTCATTCAGAGCATGCATATTAGCACTCTACCTCAAACATTAAAAATGTTCCACTTCAATAAATCTAAACTAATAATAGTTTTACAACCTTATTCAGACAAATTAAATATTATTTTTGGCTAAACCAATTAGGTACCTTCCAACACTATCAACTATGAAGTTTATATAATCAACAAGCACAGTTAACTAAACTCTTAAATATTCAGTAATTTAACAAATATTTTAAGAGTTGATAAACAAAATGAGGTACAAATCAACAATTCAGACAAGTTAGATTTGCACACTATACCGTAATTCACTTTCCCTTCTCAGGTCATCTTTCTCAATGCCTCAGCAGAACATCCAGTGCAATTATTAATTTACACAAAAATAAAAGCAATTCAATAATCATAGAAATCATCAAACAACACCAAATAGTAAAATGAATAATACAAAATAATCAGTGCTGTGCAAGAATAAATAAACACGAGAGGAGAGCAAAGAACAAAACATAAGAATATTTGGATATTTGTCCTTCACCGTTAGGTTTTTTCTTTTTCTCTTCCTCTTTGGAAACATGACGGAAAATCCCAAAATTGGATCTCATACAAAATCTATGGAAAAGTATGTTATTTATATATGTGGTGATGAAGATGGAAAACAAAATAGAATAGAATTTTAACGAGCCCTTTATTTCATCATCTGATTGTACTGTTCTTTGCTCCCACTGATTCTTACTCATGGCTGTTGTGCTCTTGATTTTTTAAATTTCACAATGAAGACAAGAAAAGCCTAAGATCCAACCATGAAATTTAGATCAATTCCAAAATAAAAATTACAAAGGATTATAACAAAAATCAAGATTTAGGAGAAAGAAAAAAAGAGAACCTAAAAGTTTTTTTTTAAAAAAAAAGAAAAGAAAACCCCTAAGTTCACAAAAGGGAGAAGGGGTAGAATAGAGTAACTGCAACATAAATATCAAATAAAAATAGATGTTTGTTACCTCAACCTTTGAAGTTAAGAATTTGAAGGTTTCTCAGGTTTTCTGCAGATAATCATATGCATCAGAGAAAAAAAACTGGTGTCGCCGCCCCTAGTGAGATAATCGGTGGTTTCAAAAAGCATCTCATGAAATCAACGATTCCTTTCGGTGTTATACCCAAGGTAGCCAATATAGTGATGACAATATGATTTCTCCAGTAGGTGATCCTCCTAATCTTCAACCTTCTTCACCATGGTTGTGCCGGTGGTTTTGCGAAATCCTTCTTTTTCATCACCTCGAAACCCACTTTCCTCGCCATTCGGTAATGTTTAATGTACTGGAATAGCTTCAGGATCACTAGAATTTTACTTGTCAGTTGTTACCCATTCATGCGACACATAGAGATCTAGGCTTCAAGACTCGGAAAATCTTTACATATCACTCTTCTAGCTTCAGTAGAGCTTGAAATAGGGAGTTAGGGTTTTAAGGATTGAAGAGATTGTGGTATTAAAGGTGTGAGGATTAATGATGAGGTATTTAATGGAAGCTACTTAGCGATCATATGTGTTGTGGTCGTTGTAACTAATTTAATGGCTGTTTTAATTAATATTATCCAGCAACCACAGTGGTTGCTAAAATGCTATTTAACAACCATATATTTTGTGGTTGCTAATTTAAAGACTATTTTCAATATTACTAATCAGCGACCACATGTAAAGTAGTCATTAAAATCATTTTAGCGACCACCATAATCGTGGTCACTAATCACCAGAATATAAACCTTCCAATTTAGCGACCAGAACAAGGTGGTAGCTATTTAACGACCAAATTTGTGGTTTCCAAATCATTGCTAAATCTCACGCTATTTTTTGGTGCCTGATTTAGCGACTAATTATCATGGTCGCAATTTAGTCGTTGATTGGTTGCTAATGCCAAAGATGGAATTTTAATCTCTTAGTGGGCCTTATGTAGTTGCTATTTGATAGTTATTTAGTGACCACAATATGTGGTCACTAAAAGTGGTTGCTAAATAGTTTTTTTGTGTAGTGATCTAATTTGAATGTGTTTGGTTTTTCAATGATATGTCGGTTCCTTAGCATAAGCTACTGCAGTCATACTATCACAATAGATTGTCACAGGTTTAGATGTTGTCTTGACAATTTTCAAGTATTGCTAAAATCTTTTCAGCCAAACTACCTCTCGTATAGCTGAGGAACATGCCATATATTTAGCTTCCATAGTTGATAAAGTTATACAAGATTGCTTCTTGCTACTCCATGAAATTATGCAATCATTAAGCAAGAATGCATATTCAGAAGTCGATTTGCACTAATCAATATCACATCTCCAATCAGCATCCGTATAACCAATTAAGTGCAAATATTTTCCTTGATAGCATAGAACATAGTCTGAAGTTCCTTTCAGATATCTCAATATTCTCCTAACTGCCATCCAGTGTTTCGAACCTGTAATAGATTGAAATTTGCTTATTAGCCCAACAGCGTAGCAAATGTGTGGACTGTGCACATCATCGCATACATCAAATTACTGATAACATTGGAGTAGAGTACTTTGAACATTCATTCTTTTTTATCTGATGTCTTAGACCACATATCAAGAGTAAGGCTCATATTCCTTTCGATATGGATATCCATAGGCTTAATAACACTCCAATATTTTATGATGTAAGTCTTTTGAGATAGACCCAGAAGTCTTTTCGAGTGATCCATTAGGATCTTAACACCCAACACATAGCTAACCTCACTCATATCTTTCGTTTCGAAGTTCAATGAAAACCATTTATTAGTAGTATCAATTAACCAACTTTTTATCATTTTTAGCTATTAAAATATCATCAACATATAAGGACAAAATTATGAAACCGTTGTTAGAATGTTTAATATAAATGGAATGTTCTTGCTCCATCATCATAAAATCATCATTTAACATGGCTTGATAAAATTTAAGGTTCCATTGTCTTGATTTTGCTTAAGACAGTAAATTGATCTTTTGAGCTTGCAAACTTTGTGCTCTTGGTCTTTAAGTTTAAAACCTAAAGGTTGATTCATATATATCTCTTCATCTATTTATCCATTAAGAAAACCATTCTTAACATCCATTTAATATAACTCTAAATCCATTTGTGCTATTATAGCCAGAATGAGGCGAATTGTGATGCAAACTTGACCATAGGTGAGAATGTCTCTTTATAATCAATTCTCTCTTGTTGTATATAGTCAATTGAGTTTTATATCTTTCAATTGTCTCATCCGCCTTTATGTTTAATTTTGAGAACAACTTGTTCCCAATGTTCTTACGACTTGGTGATAAATCGACCAAATCCCAAACTTGATTAGATTTCATCAAATCCATTCCTCTTTCATAGTTTTGATCCATTCCTTAGCTTTAGGACTAGAGAGAGCATGTTGTACTGTTTTAGGATCTTCTTCATCTAGAGTAATCATAAAAGTTTCCCCTTCAATGTCAAATCAACGATGAAAAATTTTGTCATGATTACTCCGTCAAGGTTGAAATTGCTCATGATCTTGCTCCATAGGAACAAAATCTGGCATCTTTTCATTCCCACTAGCTTTAGGAGGAGAATAATATTCCATATTAACTTGTTCTATAGGAGCTAAATCGATCAATCTTGTGCTTCCACTAATCTCGGGATCTTCCAATTTATAAAGTCAGAAATTCTTATTTATCTCACCTTTTTCAGGAAAGTTCTATTAAAAGCAAATGACATTTTGTGATTCAATTTTTATTACTTTTTCATTTGCATCTTCCCCCAAAAATATATATCATTTGGAGAATTTTGAGTATCTTATAAAGATACAATTCTTCCCCTTTGGACAAAACTTTCCATATTCATAAAAAGTGTTGTAAAAATAAGCTACGCAACCCTATAGGCGCACGTTTCTCAAGTCAAGCTTTTCAACTTTCCACAATTCATATGGGGTGGGAGGAATAGATTTCAATGGTACACGATTAAGAATGTTGGCTGCAGACAGTAACACATCTCCCTAAAAGGAAATGGAGAAATTAGCTTGCATTATCATTGACCTAACCATGTCCAATAGAGTTTTATTTTTCTTTCTACTATGTCATTTGATTGTAGAATGGAAGGAATAGTTAGCTGTCTAGCTATACCCTTATCATCACAGTAACTTTTGAATAAATCATATAAATATTCATGCCCTCGATTGGTCCACAAAGCTTTGATATTCATATTTAATTTATTTTCAACTAATTTACTATAATATACGAAACAATTCAATGCTTCAAATTTATGGGGTATCAAATAAATGTAACCGTATATGATGAAATTAACTATGAAAGTGATGAAATAATGAGCATTATGTCTTGCTTTCACATTCATTGGGGCAATGATATAATGTTTAAAATGCAAAAAATGTAACTTTTTTGGCTTGCCAAATGGTAATTTTGTTACTTTTTCAGGTACATAACACTTATAAATAGGCAAATATTTTCTCAACGTATCCTAAAAGATCAACCTTTGCTAATCTTTTTAATTGATTTTGAGCAACATATCCTAATCTAGAACATCATTTAACATCATCATTTAATAAACTATTACTGAAATTGTCAAAAATAAATATAGTTGTATTAATATTCATAAAAATAGTATCTAGCACTATAAAAGCATCCAATATATAACCAAAACCATAATAAACATTGTCGAGAAGTATTTTCATACAACTATCTTCAAATACAATTTTAAAACCAAGTCCTAACAGAATAACAATAGATACTAAATTTCATCGAACATCAAGAGCATAAAGCATATCATGGAGATAAAACATGCGACCTTCCCACAACACTAGTGAGTTTCATATGCACATAAACTTTAATTCCTCTCTTTAATGACATAACCAAGAAATAACAGTTTCATCAATTTCATTCGACAAAACATCCCCTAAATTGAATGATATTCAACATATTTAACAAGTATATATATACCTTCCTTTTATGGATTCAAAAGTTATTTTTCTTGAAAAATAAATATTTGCTCGCATTTACTTAAAACTCTTCAAAGTAGAAGTTTTTAGTGCACTGGGTATGCACCTCTATGTGGATCCCTCATGTCCACTCGCTGCTTCAAGATATGAGATGTTTGGGCAACCATTAGATGGTATTAATATTACAATGTAAGATTATCAATATTAATTGTAACATAGTGCATATTTGTACTTGTTTGCACATTGCGTTAATCTTAATAATAAGATTTATCAATATTGATTGTAACATAGTGCATATTTGTACTTGTTTGCACATTGCGTTAATCTAAATAATAAGATACAAATTTAAATTAGATATGTAATGATAATCTCAATAATAAAAGAGTTCTAAGTATCCAAAGAACAACAAGAAAACAAATATTATACTTATTTCATATTTTCTAGTCTATGCCTCTTCCTAATTGAAAAGGATAGTGTCAGCAACTCTCGAGTCTGAGTCAAATGAGCTCCTGGAGTAGTATAAAATTGAAAAACACGAAAATTAAATACTTGAAATCTACCAAGCATAGTATAATATCTAAAAATGGGTTTTCCTTGTAGAATGAGAAAAGCCCCTAATTTAGCAGTATGTGTATAGAAAAATGATAAAATATAATCTAATTATTTATAATTAACACCTACCAGGATTACTAAAAGATGTGGTAATTTGTAACACCTATGCTAAGTCCATTTTTATAGTTTTATAAATAATTTATAATCTAATTATTTACGTTTCCCTTATATAGCATTTAATTTAAGATAGATAATATTTTATTAGTGTCCTTATACATGTGAAACATATAAAAAATGAAAATGTTAGAGAAAAAAAAGGAGTTGATGGAAATTTTTCATAATTTAAAAATTCAATAAGATAAAAAGATTGAAAGTTGAGAGAATTTAACATGTGTTTGCCAAAAAGTAAAAAGTAATACTTATCACATTCGCCAGTTTTGATCCCAACTAACACATACGTTTCATAACTAAATACGTCAAATTAAATGAAAATTGAGTGCATTCGCGGTCGAAACAGAGACAATACAATTGGAGCATAAATTCAGACAATATACAAGTAAGAAAATTGATTACAAACAAGAGACGTTAAAATTTGCACAAAAATCTAGAAATCAGGACTAGGTAAAAAAAAACTACTTGATTTTCACATTGGGATACCAGAATGTAGATAATATTAAAACGAGTTTACTGGTATAATTTGGTGCAAGAACTCTGAAGTATAAGGCACTAAAATGAAAAAATAATTTTTTTTTTTATTTTTTTCGATGATATTTTTTATTTTTTATATTTTTACATTATCAAACGTTCACCTCTTTTTATTTTTTTCGATGCACCCGAACCTTGACTAGTAGTGTCACTACTACTAGTAATAGTTAAAATATTATAAATTAAACTAAATTTCATACATAAATCACAAGTTAATTATTTTACATCATTGATAATAGAGTTAACACTAATATCATCACCTAAATATAACAATGAATAATAAATATTCAAATAATTATATAAATCATTTATTTTATATCTAGGATAAAAAAGACATAACATACATGATTAATCAAATGAATAAATTTAAAAATTCAATCATTTTTTTTCATCGTACAAATAGAATAATGCAAAATTAAATCATTAATATAACTTAAAATGCATCCACAATATTAATACATTTACACAATAATAAATGACATGTTGGATAATAAATATCACTTAAAATATATATTGCATAACTTTTAAAATATCTAAAAGTTGTTGACAACTATCACAATATTGTGGATATAAATTAATTTATAGTATATTATTAGAAAACAAATATTCACAACAATTTTCTATATTCGTACGACTCGTTGAGTAATTCTTAAGTTAAATTCTAACTAGTAGGAACTTCTATATTAATCTTTTAAATTTTTTGTTATTTTCACTACAAAATCTAATATATAATTTCATAGTTTATGGATGTGACCATAAAAATAAAATTGCTACTTTAATTGGAGCAATTATACTATTCAAAACTTTCAAACCATATTTAATAAGTTTAATACATGACATATATATCTAACGTGAAAAATCTACATCCAATGTTATGTTGACATAATACTTAAAAGTTTTGAATTGAAACGGTATTTTTTGCTGCATTATTAAAATTTAAAAAAAATTATGAACTAATTTATATTTTTTTATTATTTTAAAAATATTATCGATGGTATGCCAATAATCAAAAATTCTAAATGCAAGTAATTTTTTTTTATATAATTGACATTCAATATCAATCCACTGACATATAGGATCCATGTGAAAATGTAATTGTCAACGATCACTCTAAATATCACTACAAATACAAACACAATCATTCAAAGAGACAAATATTTTGAGCAATTATTTTTTAAATTTAATGCATTTTGACAATAATTAATAAAACTTACTTTTTCACCAATACTAAAAGATAAATGTTCCACACTTATTATTTTTGCTAATTATTTTTTATCTTTTTATCCAAATATTGAAATAAATAAGAAATAGAAGAAGATATTGCGTACTCAGAAATTTGACTTTGACTTTTTTTTATTCCAATTTGAGTAGTATATTTTTTTTACAAGTACTTTTCGAAATATATTATAACCAGCTCCAGCTTTAAATTTATATATTTGTATAGAATAATTGCATACAATAACAAATGACCCATCATTTTTTTGAATTTTCTTGAAATCAATTTGAAAAATATCGAATGTTGTAATTTTTGCATCAAATGATGCCCCTATCAGATCCGCACCTTGTTGTTTATCATTCCAATTTCTTTGGCTTTTTTCAATTAGAATTTTAAACTTCCCATCCAAATTTTCAATAATATTTTCCAAATCAGCATCATTTTTCATCAAAAAATTATTCCTTCCACTATGAATTGTCATTATTTATGATTAAATTTTGCAAAACAAAATTGAAGATTATAAAAAAAAAATTGTGGAGAAAGATATTGAAAAAAGAAATATAGAATTAAGAAAATTTTGATAATTAAAGAATTTAAGAAAAAATTGAGGATATGTAGAGAGTATGATTAGAAAGAAATTAGAGAGAAAAAATAATTAAAAATGTAATTAGAGAGAATTTATGTATATATTTAGAGAGAATTGAGATTAAATTATAAATAAATTGAGAATTGAAATTGTGTAGGAAGTAAACAAAATGAAATAAATTTGGTATTTATAGAAAAAAAATTGAAATTAAAATTCTAATTGTTGGGCTTTATGGTATTGGGCCGCCCATGTGGGCTTGACCCAGCCCAGACCCATATATTCTTATATATAAAGTTATGAAAAGATATAACTTTTAAGAAAGATAATAACGAAAAGATATAAAAAAAAAGAGATAACTTTTCACCATAAGTTTTCTCTGAAATACGGAAATTCTTAGAAAGGAATTTCTTCATCTCCGTTCAACAACAAGATAATCAAAGCGTTCGTACTGTGGAATTGAGTTAAGTTCTAGTAATTTGTCTCCGCCTAAAGCATTGAAAGCGCACGATTCACGCTGAACAAGTAAGTATCCGCTGCTCTAGCAGTTTCCTTCATTGGTATCAGAGCCCCGTTTGTGCGTTTTTGTGCTTAAAATCATAATTGTGATGATTTTTAAGAAATTTACTATGCAAATTCGAAATTTCTTCAATTTTTTAGAAAATTGATTCTTCAGTTTCATAGTTCGAATTTGGTATCATTGGAAAGCTCTCATCACAAGCTTTCGAACGAGTATTTTTGCATAATTTTCTGATGAGTGGTTGAATTTTTATGATTTTTCAAAGTTTCTGAGAATATATTTTTTGAAAACATTGTCATTAAAACGCTTCCCACTCTCAGATCATGTATGTGTTGTTCAAACACGACCAAAATGGTGTTGAAACGGAATAAAAATGGTCACAGTGTTTTTAAAACCGTAAAAAATGTGCAAATTTTCAAAAACCGGTGCAAAATCAACCCCGGAAGACGGCGTGTGACGCGCTAGCGGTTAGGAAAATGGTTTGCCACGTGTCAATGACACGTGGCAAACGGTTCCTGACAGTTTTTGCCATGTGTCATGACACATGGCAAACAGTTTCTAACGGTTTTTCCACGTGTGCATGACACGTGGCAACAGTTTTCTGACGGTTATGCCACGTGTCCGTGAATGTGGCAGTTCAGCCACGTGGCTTCCACTAGTTGGTCCACAAATGCTGACGTGAAGGGACATGTGGCAGCGTGTGTCAGCGCGTGCGTGTGAGCGTGTGGGATAGATTCGTTCGGCATGTGGGGGCGCGTGAACGAATATTTTTGGTCAAAATTTTTTTTTTATAATTCTCAAAATTTAATTTTCAATTTAATGGATATTTTTTCAAAATTTTTTGTGACTGTTTTGATGAGAAATTTGGAGAAAAATATGCAAATAAGAACATAATTACATGTAAATTTTTTTTTTGTTTTTTTCACATAACATATATGATATTTAATTGAGTCTAATGTTGGTTTATACAATGAGTTATATGATGAATGTATTGTGGGAATATTAGATTGGTAGATTGATGAATCTCATCTAATATAGAATTAATTGGCACATGTTTAAATTAAACAATGATAACTGGACTTTGTTAGTAGGAATTGATTGAACTGTATATACAGTTTTTTTGTTTCTACTACTTATGTTAGGTTATTATTCATTAATTTAAAGCATTGTGACTTGAAATTGATAAAAATAATAATGAATTGTGCTAATTCTAATTATAATAATTGTTTCTAAATAGTTGAAATGGCTGCAACAAAAAGCATTATTGCTGACTTGAATCAAGGAGATAAGCTGAATGATAAAAACTATGACATTTGGCATCGTAAAATTCAGTATCTCCTAGAAGAGCAAGATATGCTAAAAACAATAACACAACCAATGGCTGAGCCTGAGCATGAAAATACTGCTCAACATAGGCGAGATATGGAAGCATATCAAGCCTATAAGCGCAAGGATAGAGTTGCTCGCATATTGATGCTGAGCAGCATGAGAAATGACTTGATGCTATGCTTTGAAAAGCACCGCTCACCCCAAGCAGTTTGGGATGCTGTTAAGGTTCAGTTTGGTGGAACCTCAACAACAAGACTGCGTCAGTTAACTCTAAAGTTTGATGCATATAAGAAAAATTCTAATCAAACAATGAGGCAATACCTTACTGTCATGTCTAACATGATAAGTGAACTGAAAGGTACTGGCCATGAGATGACTGATGAGCAACAAGTTTAAGCTGTGATTCACTCTCTTCCAAAAGCCTGGGAACACATGCGTGTCAACCTTACCCATAATGATAATATAAAAACTTTTGATGATGTTGCCCAACATGTTGAGCTAGAGGAGGATCGTCTTCTCGTTGATAAGCCTGAAGGAAAGGCTTATATGACTGAGTCTAGAGACAAAGGGGCTTCTAGCTCTGGGCAAAAGAAATGGAAAGGTAAGGGCAAATGGCAAGGAAATGGAGAAAATAAGACAAAATATAATGGAAATAAGCAAAAGCGTGGGAAATGCAGCGGAAAGAAAGGCAAAAACATGAATTGCTTCAATTGTGGGAAGCATGGTCACTTTGCTCGTGATTTCACTGAGCCAAAGGTATTGTATGACCAAATTAGTCCTTCGAATTTATATGTAAGTAGTTGTTTAATGTTAGCTGAAACTGTTCCTTATTGGATTGTAGATTCAGCAGCAACAGACTGTATAGCAAGGGACCGATCTGCCTTTGTGGAATTTCGTCGAATTCCAAAGGGGAGTAAAAAAATCTATATGGGGAATAATGCTTCGGCTGACGTGCTTGGGATCGGTTCCTGCAAGCTAATGTTGCAGGGAGGTCGCACGCTTTATCTCCATGATGTACTTTATGCTCCTGATGTTCGACGAAATTTAGTTTCTATTATTGTTTTGCTTGGACTTGGCTTCAAAATTATTTTTGAAGATGGTTGTGTTAAAATATTTTTGGACAAAGTTTTTTATGGTTCTGGACATATGTTGAATGGTTTTATAGTGTTAGACACTATTTTTATAGATGTTAAGCAATCTATATTTCTTGTTGGAAATTCCAATAATGTTTCATTAATTAATGATACTAAATGGCATGCTAGATTAGGACACATTGGGCAAGATCGTTTAAAAAGATTAGCAAAAGCTGGTCTTTTAGGATCTGTTAAGAAAATAGATTTGCCTATTTGTGAGCATTGCCTAGCTGGAAAAGCAACAAGATTACCATTTGGCAAAGCTAAAAGAGCCACATTTCCTTTACAGCTTATACATTCTGACATCTGTGGCCCAATGAATGTTAGAGCAAAACATGGTGCTCACTATTTCATCACTTTCATAGACGATTTCACTAGATACGGTCACATTTATTTCATCTCCCATAAATCTGAAGCATTAGATTGCTTCATACATTATAGTAAATTGGTTGAGAATCAATTGAATTTGAATATAAAATCATTAAGGACCGATCGAGGGCATGAATATATATCTGATTTATTCAAAAGTTATTGTCATGATAAGGGTATAGCTAGGCAACTAACTATTCCTTCTACTCCGCAACAAAATGGCGTAGCAGAAAGAAGAAATAGAACCCTATTGGACATGGTTAGGTCAATGATGGCGCAAGCTAATTTACCAATTTCCTTTTGGGGAGATGCATTAATGACTGCTGCATACATTCTAAATCGTGTACCTTCAAAATCTGTTCATTCCACCCCATATGAATTGTGGAAAAGCGAAAAGCCTGAATTAAGCCATATGCACCCATGAGGGTTGCGCAACTTATATCCACAATACTTCCCATGAATATGGAAAGCTTGGTCCGAGGGGGAAGAAATGTATCTTTATAAGATATTCAGAATTCTCTAAAGGATATGTATTCTTGGGGGAAGACACAAATGGAAGAATAACAGAAGTTGAGTCACGAGATGTCATTTTCTTAGAAGAGGACTTTCCTGAAAGAGGTGAGATAAATAAGGATTTCCAATTTTATGAAATGGAAGATCTTGAGACTAGTGGGAGTGCAAAAATAATTGATTTAGCACTCACAGAGCAAGAATTTATTAGTCTTCCTAAACCAAGTGGGAGTGAAAGAATGTCAGATTTTGTTCCAATGGAGCAAGACCATGAACAATCTCAACCTCGACGTAGTAATCGTGACAAGATTCCCTATCGTCGATTTGAGATTGAGGGGGAAGCTTTTATGATTGCTCCAGATGAAGAAGAGCCTAAAACAGTACAACAAGCTCTTTCTGGTCCTAAAGCAAAAGAATGGATTAAAGCTATGAAAGAGGAAATGGATTCGATGATATACAATCAAGTATGGGATTTGGTTGAGAAACTGCCTGATCGTAAAACTATTGGGAACAAATGGATTCTCAAAATAAAACGTAAGGCGGATGAGACAATAGAAAGATTTAAAGCTCGATTAGTAGCTAAGAGCTACACACAAAAAGAGGGAATTGACTATGAAGATACATTCTCACCTGTAATCAGGTTTGCATCAATTCGCCTCATTCTGGCTATAGTAGCATGAATGGACTTAGAATTATATCAAATGGACGTTAAAACTGTTTTTCTCAATGGAGAATTAGATGAAGAGATCTATATGGATCAACCTGAGGGTTTTGAACTCAAAGGACAAGAGCGCAAAGTTTGCAAGCTCAAAAGATCCATTTATGGTCTTAAGCAAGCATCAAGACAATGAAACCTCAAATTTCATCAAGCCATATTAAAGGATGGTTTTACGATGATGGAGGAAGACCATTGCGTATATGTTAAATGTTCTAACAATGGTTTTATAATTATGTCCTTGTATGTTGATGACATTTTAATAGCTGGAAATGATAAGAAGTTGATTGATACTACCAAGAAATGGTTATCATCGAACTTCGAAATGAAAGATATGGGTGAGGCTAGTTATGTACTTGGTGTTAAGATCCTAAAGGATCGCTCTAAAAGACTTCTGGGTTTATCTCAGGAGACTTATATAAAGAAAATGTTAAAGCATTACCATATGCATGAATATAAGCCCAAAGATACCCTTGTCGAAAGGAATCTGAGCCTTAGTCTAGATATGTGTCCTAAAACATCGGATAAAAAAGAACGAATGTCTAGAGTACCCTACTCCAATGTTGTCGGTAGTCTGATGTATGCAATGATGTGCACACGTCGAGACATTTGCTATGCCGTTGGACTAATAAGCAGATTTCAATCTAATCCAGGTATAAAACACTGGATGACAGTCAAGAGAATATTGAGATATCTAAAAGGAACTTCAGACTATGTTCTATGTTATCAAGGGAAGGATTTGCGCTTAATTGGTTATACTGATGCTGATTGGGGAGGTGATATAGATCAGCGCAAATCGACCTCTGGATATGCGTTCTTGCTTAATGATTGCGCAATCTCATAGAGTAGCAAGAAGCAATCTTGTATAGCTTTATCAACGATGGAAGCTGAGTATGTAGCATGTTCCTCAGCTATACAAGAGGCAGTTTGGTTAAAAAGATTTTTGCAGCACTTAGAGATTGTCAAGTCAGCATCTGAGCCTGTGACAATCTATTGTGATAGTATGGCTGCATTAGCTTATGCTAAGGATCCAAAATATCATGGAAATACCAAACATATCCAGATTAGATATCACTATGTTAGAGACATGATTGCGGAAAATGAAGTGACTCTGAAACACATTTCTACAAACAAAATGGTAGCAAATCCATTTACTAAACCAATAGCTAGGGATGCATTTGCAAGGCACATAAAATCCCTAGGCTTATGTAGAATGTAATCAATATATGTTATGTCAGATCACTTGGTTTTTACAATTGATATATCATTACAATTGATTAATAATTTTTCAATTATATGAATGTATTACAAATGCCAGTTAGCACAATTCGAGTAAGTATGTCGATAGACTTAGATTGACTCACTCACATGAGTAATCGCCTCTGGCGCTACAGAGCGAGCAGAGATGAGACCATAAATGCAGAGGCATTAAGTGAATGACTAAGATGCAGTGCGAGTGGTCTTAGTTTTCATTCAAATGTTATAAGGTCGTCTTGATGAGGATCAAGATGAGATTCTTCGTATATATAAGAATCAACATGAATGACTTCCCCACCATTCATGTGTCTATATAGAGGAAGCTGAGTGTGAAATTTGATATTTAACATTGTTGAATGTATAAATAAAAATTTCAAGTTTGGCGCATTTAGAGCGACAAAACTAATACTCATATAGTGTTTATTTATTTTGAACTAAGAGCAAGACATACACTCTTTCATCTTTGACAAGAAAAGAGTAGCTCCACCATAGCATGCATTTCATACTGCATGTGCTATACGACCTATTAGGAAGCGAAAGAATGGATCCCTGCTTCTTCGCTATGTGAGTCCTAGAAATCCTAGAAATGGATTTCAAACAATTTTACCCTTTATGACTTTTGACTATATCATGATGTGATGAATTAATGTTGGCTATCTTAGGATGTATTCTATAGTCATGGAATGATTCGACTTAACAGAACATTTCTAGAAAAGCGAGTTAATTCAAAACTGATTGATATGAGGGCAAAAGAAAGAGTACTTTGCTTATGCACTCACAGCTTGTGTTCACCGGCCGGAGTTATTACGCTTGATGAAGCGAGAAGTAACTTAGAATATAAGAGATTGTAAGAATGATTTGAGTATAAATTCATGAGGGATTGAATGATACTCGAATTAAGTGTATTGAGAAAGATACTTGGGGTAATTAAGCACATTATCGAAAATAATTACAACTTTGCGTTGATGTCTCCTATATGGCCTATAATTAGGTTTGTATTGGAGCTCCCACAATTTGTGTGCTTTGGGTCGCACGGTCCGTTCGCTTGTATGAAAGATTTTTGTTTAAATTTGAGATGTGAGATGATATTTGGATTGAGCCAAGCCCACTTTGGGCGAGTGGGAAATGTTGGGCTTTATCGTATTGGGCCGCCCATGTGGGCTTGACCCAGCCCATGCCCATATATTCTTATATCGAAAGTTATGAAAAAATATAACTTTTAAGAAAGATAATAACGAAAAGATATAAAAAAAAAGAGATAACTTTTCATCATAAGTTTTCTCTGAAATACGAAAATTCTTAGAAAGGAATTTCTTCATCTCCGTTTAACAACAAAATAATCAAAGCGTTCGTACTGTGAAATTGAGTCAAGTTCTATTAATTTGTCTCCGCCTAAAGCATTGAAAGCGCACGATTCACGCTCAACAAGTAAGTATCCGCTGCTCTAGTAGTTTCCTTCACTAATAATACCCATAAAATATAACTGTATTTTTTTTTGTTGTAAGTGATATTTTTATCTTTTTTTTTTATCATATTTATATTTTTATATATTTACTTATTAAGAAAAAAGCTACAAAGTGCAACAGCACGAGGGTGGGGTTGAGGGGGGAAGGTAAGGTAACATCTCATGACCATTTCCATTTTTTTTAAAATAAATAAATTTGAATTTTATCTGAGCCGACCTGAGAATAGCTCGTTCTGAAGCCTAGTTCGGTCTAGATTGGACCACCGGCCTGTAGCCAAGCCTACTATAGGAAACATAAAATCAATAATTGATAAAGACATTCACTGAAACTTGCAAAATCTAGAGCACAAAATTTAGAAAAAAAATACATTATTTATTTATTTTAATTTCTGAAATTTTTTTAGCCCCAAAGTAACTTTGAATTTAGTTAACAAGCCTAACAAAATAAAATTACATGTAAAAATAAGATGTCAATTTATTTTAATAAACTTTCAAAAGTCCTCAAATGTTAGTTAAATTCAAAGTTGTTAAGCTTAATTAAATTTAAAAATTTTAGTTATAATATTCCATAAAATAAAACCGGAAAATTTTAAAAATCAGAAAATGTGTGTTTCCTAAAATTTTAAAAATACCGAGAATTCAATTAAAAAAAAAAAGAGAGAGAAATACTAGAATTGAAGTCAATGTTATTCACCTGATGGAAGAATGAATGAGGTTGTGAATTTTTCCTATGAATGCCATTTATCCACCTTTGTATAACCTAAGATTAAAAATACCTATAAATGAAAAAACAAAGAAGAAGAAGAAGAAGGACATACATTTAGGCAGGAGCAATGTACAGTGTACAGTTGGCAATGGTAAACAACGAACGGTGAACAGAGTTAGAAGAGTAGTGGCAAACGTTAGTAGAGGAGGAGCAATGGGTTTGGGTCGCTTAAGATTGCAATTTCAAGCTTGGTGTGTAACATTCCTTGCTATTCTATTTAACTACCGTGTACCGGATAAGAATTATTATAGTTATATAAAAAACTTTTAAAACATATATATATTTATAAATAAAATAAATTCTGAAATATACAAATAAACTAAAATTGATTAACAAGCAGTAAATATGTATAATTCTGACACTTACATACAATATATATGCAATATATGTCATATCCCACATGAATTTAAAATAAAATTAGTCTTAAAATAACAAAAACCAAATATAATGACCAACTCGTTCAAGGTAGCTTTCACTGCTGCTTGGCTCCATACTGTGAGTTTCACTATTAACGACGCTATATTAATAAAGTTTGTCGCTCTATCTTTACTTTAAACATTCACGAGAGAAAAACAAACTTCTGCATTAAGTTATAAAACTCAATGGTATAATAATTTATAATAATGTCATTTATAGACAATAACAAGTATAAATTCATTTCATTTTATATCATCATGTAAATCATTTAAAAAACTCATTTAAAATCATACTTTAAATATTTATAGCTAAAATTATAAATTATTATACATACCTCTATTATCACTTATCGGTATCCACCGATTTCTTTTTTCGGTCCACTCTTGGTGCTATTTTCGTTGTCATACCTAAACAACAAATAATTTCTAATTAACGGCAGATCTATATTTAATATATAAATTCTAACAAAAATAAAATTTCTCGATCATTTTTCACTCTTCCATATATCAAAATCTCATATCGGTTTTATTTTTTTGTTACGCGTGTTCGACGTATAATCCAAAACTCTAGTCACCCAACACGCTTTTCGGATGGGATAAAAAAATTTCAATATTATTTTATTTTTTCCTCCTCCATAACTATTTATTTCTATTTTTCCTCAAATTTCTATTTTCTTCCAAAAATCCATTTTCCACTCAAAATTTTCTATTAATTCAACAAATACTTCAAAAATTTTAAATAAATTCTTATAATCACTTTAACCCATTTTATTTGATTTTCCATTAATAATTTCTCCAAAATTATATTCAATAATTTACAGTAAAAATAATTATGCCAAAAATCCAAAAAT
Organism: Triadica sebifera; assembly: GCA_023653625.1. Taxonomy (NCBI): domain Eukaryota; kingdom Viridiplantae; phylum Streptophyta; class Magnoliopsida; order Malpighiales; family Euphorbiaceae; genus Triadica; species Triadica sebifera. The sequence goes on along the minus strand of CM042898.1, from coordinate 23,458,791 downwards.
TCCTAGAAATTTCTATTAAATTCTATTTTCACTTTCAAACACTCCATTTAATTCTATTTTCATCATTTTAAGGCACAACTTCTGCAAAATAAGTTTCTCAAAAATTTAGTCATAATTATAGAAAATTCCTAAAAATTCAACAAAAAATCCTAAAAATTATCTTTTTCAATTTTTACCATATTCATCATCCTCAAGTCTCCTTCTACTCATTTTTCATTTTTATCAAAAATTTTCATAATTTTCCTACAAATCTTAATTTTTTCATAAACAATAATTTCATATTCAACACACCACCAAATTAAAATTTACTCACAACAATCATTCAAATCAACTTAAATTCATGAAATTTTGAACGAAATGTGAAGAAAATCTCACCTCTAATTTTCTTGAAATTTTTGGCCAATATGTGATTTTTCTCCAAAAATATTTTCTTCACTCCTACTTAATTTTTTATACTTTCTTTATGCTTGGATGATAGTTATTTGTGAGAGAAATTTGAAAGAAATCAAGAGAAATAGCTATGGTGGTCATCCAAAGGTGGAAGAAGAAGAAGAAGACTTTTTATTTTATTTTATATTATGAAATTGTTAAATTTTTTGTTCATTTTTTACTTTATATACTTTAGTTATACTTAATTAATCTTAATTCTTGCTCCAATTGGTCAATTAAAATTAATCAAGAAAATATTTTGGTTTTTATCCAAATTAATTCAAAAAAGTTTGACTTTGGACTTTTTCCATTAAACTTTCTAACTTTTCAATTTAGTACTTGAATAACTTTATTTTCTTAAATTCCATGTCCCAATGACCTTATCTCCTCAAATTAAACATGTCAATATTCTAAAAAAAAAATTCTCTTCAAAATGGTCTTTCCGATTTTGTAAAACGACTACCATACGAAAATTATATTTTTGCGATTTAGTCATTTTTTAAATCATACCTGTAAAAATTTATTTGAAGTCCGATTTCTAACTTAGCAATTTTAAAAATTTTAGAATTCAATTTTGATCACATCGGCGTTATAGCGATAGTTAATGCATATTTCTAACTCTCAATCGAAAAATTAGGCCGTAAATCCACACGAGAGACATTATTTCCGCAAATCGTAGCCCTTACTTTAAAATATCTCCATATAACTTTACATATGACCTTAAAATATTATTTTCTATATTTTGGTTTGTTTAACTTGAGTTCTCATTGTAGTAAAAAAAATCCAGTATTTTTTTTATCCAGTATGTTGTCGTGATTAGCATGCATGATACAAAAATGCAATGTTTCATAAAATTAACTAAATATTCATATTCTACATCCTATTATCATATTAAAATAAAATTTTTATATTTATTTATTTGTATTTAAACTCTGATTTGTATATATCTGTACTGCGGTACAAATGACAACAATACATTTATACAGTTAGAGTCTAGATCGCAGATGTGATACGAGTTTCTGGATTCTAATTCCATGATTTCATATATAACTGAGGGTTTGGTGATGCCATTGGCGTGTCTCTATAGCAGCCATTAGTGAAACATTTTGTTTCACTAAATACATTTGTGACGGCATTTTGGCGTCGCTGATGTGTATCATCACACCCTCATTGAAACGCATGGTTTTAGTTAATATGTCTGCAATGTGAAATTAGTGCCATTACTTGAAACGGAAAGACGTGCATTTAATGCATATTGAAGTGCATATTAGTGACTGCCATTTCTAGCATAGCTATTTAGCAACCAGAGGCATCGCAAATTATCCCGCCATAATTAGGCGCCACTTTTAGAGATGCCAGAATTGCCGTCGCCAACGTATTTAGTCACCCAGCATTGCAGTGATGTCACTATATTGTTGCTAATTTTATTTTCTAAATTCAGTCGTGCATTGCTATTTGGGAACTTTTTTGTAGTGAAAAATAGATAGATCGTGTATTTCATTCAAAATCCCCTTTGAATGGAAACAAGATTGTTGGGGTTTATGGTATTAAAGATCATTATCTTGTTGCAATTGAAATTTATGTGGAGGTTGTCCAAAAATAGGAATTTCAGATCATATATCACTATAAATTTGACAATATAGTCAATTCTATGTTAGTAAAATATTAATTTCTAATATTGAAATTGCACTACTTCACATTTAGGTTTAGTCATATTTATGTATGGTATCAACATTGAAACATTAAGTTGTATTTTTTTTAACTTAAACTATCAACATTGAAACATTAATTTGTATTTTTTAAAATAAACTATATCACAAACAAAATGTGTCACACTGTTCTGTCGAATTGATCTATTGAGCTATTGTAACAAATGAATGATAAATATTTCATTTTATATATACAAATTTTGTTAAATTTATAGACAAAATTGTCAACAAAAATTTACGGAACAATAATATTTCTGTTGGTAACTTTATTTCCAAAAAGTCATTTTATTCCTTGTTTGAAATATATGGAATGGTTTTTTTCTCTTTAAATCCATTGTTATTTTTTAATACGGAATTCCCATTTTCTCACAGAAATTTGACATAGTTTTTAATAATTTAAAAAATATTGGACGGAATTTGCCTAGGGAAATTCCATCCAATATTTCTTAAATTATTAAAAACTATGTCAAATTTCTGAGAGAATAGGGAAATTCCATAAGTAATTTAAAAAAAAAACTATTAAAAAATAACAATTTTCTGTGGGTAGTTTTTTTAGTGTTTTTAAAAAATTAAAAAAATACATGAAGACTACTTATTATACCATCTAAATATATATTTATACCAACAAAATGCGAGGCATCTCATTTCTTATATATATATATATATATATATATATATACACATTTTATCTACAAGAAATTTCTACAAGTAAAAGACAAATAAGCACTTGACTACTAGAATGTTAGCTTTTTCTTTTTGAATATAACACTTTGAACTAAATGAAAAAAATATGAATCTAAATTATTATCCCAAATTATTTTGGTCACTAACTTGGAATGTGGATGATCCAGTTTATTGTTCCAATCATCAAATGAAAATTGTGCTACATTTTTTACATGCAATATAATTCAATATGTATATTAATAAAATCAATTTTCTAACAATATGAAGTTGTAACAATTCATCTAATAATTCATCTAACAAGATCATTTTTCTTAAGCTCATATAATTCAATATGAAGTTGTAACTGTCTGTTCTAGAGAGAGCCAAAAGTATCGGTTAAGGTAGACCAAACCTCATAAGAGGACGTCATGTCAATAACATAAAGGAAGACTTCTTCAAATAGGGAAGAAAGCAACCGATAAAGGAGTATGTGATCTTTTAGAAACCATGTTTGATAGGTCGGATTTGGAATGTTTTATTCAGGTTGACTAGAATCAGTTATGGTTTTTGGTGGCGTTCTATCAACAAAGTTCATTCAATTTTGGTAGTTAAATAATGGTAGGAATTGTGTTTTCCATGCAATATATTTTTTGTTGTTTAATTTGATGGAGAAGGTGTGGTAGGCAGAAGTATTGTTGGTGTTTGATGTAGTCATTTTAGGCTAGAATTTTGTAAACTAATAATTGTATTGATTGTATCAAAGTAATAAATATACAGACGGTGGGTACAAAGATGATAATGATGATTACGGTAATTACAAGAAAAGAGATATATTATGTACAATTTGAAAATAATGAAGTGGACTTTATCCTTAACAAGGTGAACAAAAGAATGATGGAAATGTTGAAGAGTTAAAACTTACATGACACCATTTTTTTCTTGGAACTGGGGCAGATGACCTAATGATATGGGACTAACTTTTTCCCGAGTGATCTTGTTCGGATGATCAGGAGATGCCCAAGTGTACTTTGGCTCTACAATGGCATTCTTGTTCATATTTTTTATTAATTCACTGGAAATTCACAATATCAAATTTCAAATAGATCTTATTACTCAAAAGAAAAATAAAATCAAATTATCAACAATCTCGCACCTTCTTGATCAGTTGGACATTCACATAGCATGCTGGATCCGAGGTGGTTGCATCAAACACTACAAGAAAATCATAATTTACCAACGGAATTGTTTCATTGGTAAACAAAAAATTACCAACGGAAAATATCCATTGATAAAATGCTCGTTGTTAAATTTTTTAATTGATAAAAAATTCCGTTTGTAAAGTTACCAACGAAAACATTTGTTCGTTAGTAAATTTTCTAACAGATTACCAACGGATATTTTCATTATTAAAATAATTATATTGGTAAAAATGGTCTATTTTTTTGGTGAGTATCTGTTGGTAATCTGTTAGAAAATTACCAACGGATTACTTTCCGTTGGTATATTACCAACGAATTATTTTCTGTTGGCATAATCCCAATAGAGAATTTTTTCGTTGGTAATTCTCCAACAAAAATATTCTGTTGGTAAATTACTAATTTATTTGAAAATTTAAATTTTAATTATAGAAAGAATTGAATTGATTAACCTGTTAATGAAAGCAATAAATATAACATATATTATATATAATTTATCAAATGAAAAATATTAAATATTAAACATAACATATTTTAAGTTGTATTTATTAAATTTAATACAAATATAGTGTATATTAATAAAATTGAAAATTAATACTTTATTAGTAACATATTGATCTAGTCCTAGTCTTAATCCTCAACTTTTTCATCATCATTGGTAGGTGGAGGATTAGAAGATAACATTATGCTTGCAATACCACTCAAAAGCCTTTGGATCATAGCCTCCATTTTCTCCTACTACTTCTTCAGTTCTTTCTCCATAAGCTCCTGCCTTTATTTCATCTGTTGCTCTATCTCTTCCTCTCTTTGTCTCATCTCCTCTCGAAGCTCATCTCAGACTGCATCTCAAACCTCCTCATAAATTTCAATTCGCAGTTGATGAGAATCTACTATTGCAGATGTATAAGAAGAATTAATAGCAGTTGCAAAAGGTTTACCTCCGAGCCCATAACACCGCTTCTTCTTGGATGGACCAACAACTTCATAATAAGTCTTAGATATGTCAACACTCTCTGAAGAAGTTACGTCAAACTGATTTTTACTAGCAGTATTATAGCATTCTATCACCTTATCCTACAAGCAAATAAATATATCAATTTGTGCAATAACATTAAACATACAAAATTTTCACATTGTTTAGAGCCTATTTGGTAATCTTTTTTCGCATGAAAAATATATTTTGCAATCTATACCAATAACAAAATATCTCACAACCTAAAGAAAAAACCAACAAATTCCATTTCAATTTGCTTTACGCCATAAAAAATGAAAGTCATGGAATAAAGACCAACGTTCATATTAACAATGCCAATTATTTCAAAACAAAATAATTGCCTTAGGCCATTAATATGCAGAACAGAAAAACATACTACAATCAAATGATTTACATTGAGTTAATAATGTTGATTTAACTAACTGCAATAATTTTTGACCAACAAAACTGTCATCTTTCTTAGATTTATGGATCCTTTCAAAGATATAATAATCAGACACGGGCTATCCAGAATGCTCTTTAGCCTAAAAAAACATAACACATTATTATGTTGCTAAAATAGAATAATATTTTTCAAAATTTTTAACTCAATTTGAACTGTAAGTTTACAATTTGTTATACCAACTCAATACTGTGATCTACAGCAGGTCAACCCCTAGTGTGCCTCGACAATCCAATGCCAGGTCCTCCAACCTCACTCAACCTATTTTTGGATGCAATATTACACTTGTTTTTAAAATATAAAGAATTCCAACAATGCTGCCAATTCTCCCATATCTCTTCTGAAATATTTTAGGGCCGCTTTCCTGATTTTCTCCAGTCAGAGAGTGTGTTAGAATAAAGCTTATTGGTCTGCCAATCCTAAATGGTCCGAATCACAAATTCTAAAGACCTATCAATTGAAAAATATTTCTACAAGATATTTTCATTAGTGTTAGTCATATTGAAGAATAACTTGATTTTTATCACTTTGCACTCTATTAAAAAAAAAGAATAAGGAAAATACAAAAAACCTAAAATTCATTCTAGTAATACTCCTTTATATCTTAGGGCACTACTAACCAATTATATCCATATTTATGAAATCACTGTTTCATGCATTTTGTGATATGTGTCGAAGCTTTATGAGATGGAGTAATGTTGATTGCACAAAAAAGCATAAATATATTTAACACATTATTAGTAATTCACAAATAACTAATAAATAATATGTATCATAATAATTGGATGACAAATAAGAAAAATTAGGGTTGAACATAACCATTCATAGCATATATCGAGACACGGCTTAACATTACTTGAAGTTATATCATTTATTGATGATAAAGTCAGTATATGATCTGCAGGACTTGATCCAAAAGTTGGAGTGGCAGGTGATCGTGGTGAATCATCTACAAGTGGTGGTGCTAATGATGATGAACCTGTGCGTCCTCCACCTATAGGTGTGACAGGTGGTGATGTATCAGCATCCGATATATTTGCTCCACTTACATCTCCTGTACCACTCCCATATAAAGGTGTCATAGGTTGTGATACAACTGGTGTATCTCCACTTTCATTTCCTTTACCACCTGCAACTAAACACCCTCCATGTCCATTTCCTCTACCACGACCAACTCTTCTACCATAAGACCCACTAGCTATAACACTATGATACAAATGGAATAAGATTGATTCAAGAAAGTTCAGAAATATAGATTCATTATATTAATTCAAAAACAACACTCACAGTAGGTTTTTATTTCATAATTAGTATACTTTAACAAATGGATAAAAAGTATGCAATAAACTAAAAGTCACACAATCTATGATGGAAAACTACTTCATAATTAGTATCCTAATCACAACTATATGATAGATACAACAAAGTAAAAGTCACACAACAAATTAAATAATATTGCTTAAACATCAAGAATTATCACATTTGTTCTTATGTTTAGAGCCAAATTAAATAGTCAACATAAATAAAAAATGTAACCTGATATTAACTTTAATTGTTATTCGAGTTATTAGTTGATTCATCATATAACTCTTTTTCTTCTTCAATCGAATCTGAATCTTCTTCATCTAATTCAATTAATGGCTCATCTTCTTGTTGAATGGTATTACCCTCAAGGTTTATAAAAGTGTCATTTGGATCATTTAAGGAAATTGGTTCTGCATCCAATTGACTTTGACTATGATGATGGACCTCGATGTCATCTTCTTAAAATGGTGATTGATCATCTGTTTCACTAGGCAATACAACATTCACAAGAGCCCTCGCTTTTATTTTGAATGCTACCCACCAATCGCATTTGTCATGCCTTAAACTAGGGTAACTACAAAAATACACCTAGTTTGCTTGCACTGCTAGAAAAAATGGTTCATGTTTATTAAATCTTCGTTTATTGTTAACCTCTACAAGCTTATACTCATTATGGACTTTCATTCCCAAGTTTAGTGTGGGGTCAAACCAATCACACTTGAACAATACAATTCTCTTGATTGGTAAGGCAGGGTATTCCAACTCTATGACTTCTACTAATTGACCATAGTAATCACCTTCATCGACACATAAATTAGAGCATTTAATGCACACCCCACTATTATTGTTCTTCTCATAGACCCATGTTAAGTGTGAAATCTGTAACCATTCACAAAGTAGCCATGATACGACAAAATAGTTGGTAATGGAACTTTTGTGAGATCTTTCAGGAACTTATTTGAAATATTTTTTGAAGGATTATATGTTTATAAAATAAGTTGAAACAACCTTCAGAAGAAAAAAAATGACATATATGATGCTTAATATATTTATCTTGATACAAAAGAATTATTTGTTATAATACTCACATATGTTTCAAACAAGTATGAAAATTTATTTTCTAGTTTGTTATTAACTTCAATCCCAGTGATATTGGGTTGACCATATTTTAAATCATCGATGTATATCTTTTGAATACATTAGAAGAAGACAAAATGGAATATTAGATATGCTTATAAACATCATAAGATATCTATCATGAGCAAAGACAATTATTTTACTAACCTTATGAACAGTTTCACTTTCGAGCAATTTAACAGAATGTAGCTACGAGCTGCTTTATATTCTTCATCGCTCAAAAATCTTGACTTACCTTTCCCCAATGGTCGACTAGAATATTTTGAATATTGACAAGTTCCCTTCATGTTCATCACATTCCTCCCTTTGAATACTATTGTCTTCATTACGTGCCACTTGTTTATGTCTCGTGCTCACATAGTCCTCAAAATAGTAGAAACAAAATGATGTAGCCTCTTCAACCAAATATGCATTGCATATCGATCCTTCCACTTTGGCTTTGTTGTTCATATTGTCTTTCAGCTTCTGGAGATACCTACATTATAAATTAATGTTTAGAGCATCAGAAAAAAAAAATTTATGGAAAGAAAGGAGATAATGGTTATGCCAAGTACCTCTCAAATGGATACATTCATCGGTATTGTACAGGACCAGTCATTTTTGCTGCATAAGCCAAGTGGATAGGAAGATGCTCCATCGAGTTAAAGAAGCTCAGAGGGAATATTTGCTCAAGCTTGCACAATATGACTGGAATTTCTTTTTCCAATTGAACCATGTCTTCATTTCTTATGACAGTAGTTGTCAACTCCTTGAAGAAAAGGCTCAACTCTATAAGTGCCTTCCAGACATTGTATAGGAGTAGTTCACTGAATGCTATAGGTGTTAACTTTTGCATAAACACATGACAATAGTGGCTATTCATCCCATACAACTTATGCTTCTTCATGTCTACACATCTGCCCATATTCGAAGAATATCCATCAGGAAATTGAAGTTTTTTAACTCATTCACACAAGGCTTGTTTCCCACACTTATCTAAAGTGTAACAAGCTTTAGGGTATTTTCCTGTTGTGACATTTTGTGCCAGCTCAGGACGACGATAATATTCATTCAACGTTTCCCTAAATTTGAAAGTGTCCTTTGTTTTTCCTTTAACCTCCATTACTGTGTTGAATATATTGTCAAATACATTATTTTTAATGTGCATAACATTTAAATTGTGTCAAATTAAGTTTGTACTCCAATACAACAATATCAAAAAATGCTTCTTTTCTTCCAACTGCTATATTTGCATTTTGCTCGATTAGTCTCTTCAATACCCAATTCTGTGACTCTCTTTATCCCCAAATTTTGAATCTCTCTCAATATTTCAATTCCAAACTTTACAGGTGGTGCAACTTTAACCAACATTTTGTTTTTTTATGAATGAAGTTTTGTTTTTTCAAAAAGGATGATCTAGTGGTAAGAACTTATGAAGATTGTCAAACCACGGCTATTTTCTACTTTTTGAAAAAGAAAATGCATCTGAATCATCCATGCAATAACGACAAGCCATCTGCCCCACTGTACTCCATCCAGAAAACATTGAATATACAGGAAAGTCACTAATTTTCCACATAAGAGCAGCTCTCATCTAAAAGTTTTGCTTTTTTGAAATGTCATATGCCAAAACACCGACCTCCATAATTGTTTCAATTCTGCAATAAGAGGCTACAAGAATACATCTAACTTTTTGTTTGGATTTTCCAGCCCAGGAACTAATACAGTTAAGAACATATATTACTCCTTCATACACAGTCACGACGACAAGTTGTATGGTGTTACTATGACCGGTTAAGAAGAATATTGTCGGTCTGATTGCCCAAATGGTTGAAACCCATTAGTACAAAGTCCCAGTCTCATATTCCAAATTTCCGTAGCAAATTTTGGATGTGTTTGATCAAAATGCTTCTAAGCATGAGAATCTAAGTAGTGAATCATAACGCCATCTTTAACCTCATGATCTGTATGCCACCTCATTTCCTTGGCTCTTGCATTAGATGCATACAATCTTTTTAGTCTATCAATGAGAGGAAAGTAGTATATTTTCTTGCATGAAATATTAGTTTTATATCTTTTACCACTTTCTCTAAATGTTCTCTTGTAACGAGGATGTTCACAGAACTTGTAAATATTTAATTCACTATCTTCACCCTAATATATCATGCAACGATTAGTACAACAATCAATCTTTTCCACTAGTAGACCCAAACCTTGTAGCAACTTTTTAATACTGTTGAAGTTATCAGTCACAACATTATCATCAAGAAGGATCTCCTTCATATATTGAACCATTTGATAAAAAAAATTCAATTATATGGTTCTTAGACTTCATGGTCATAACTCGAGCTACAAATGACAACAACGTATGTTTTTTACATCCAGACCATAATTCTTTATTTGCAGCACTAAGCATGTCATAAAATTGCTTTGCTTCAGGGTTTGGAGGTTCCTCAAACTGTTGAGGAGAAAATTGAGGACCAGCAGGATCAAACACCAAAGAGTGATATGCAATTAAATCATCTACATTATCAAATTCTTGGCTACAAACTATATTTTGACTATAGCCAATATCCACATTGGTTTCCCCTTGACAATCCCAAACATAATAGTTTGGTTCAAATCCATTTTTAGCCACATAGAATTTTACCGTTTCTATATCATCATATACACGATTCTGGGACTTACGACCATTACATGGACACTTGATCTTATTCCCATCCATCCATGTTTGTTGACTAATAGCAAAGTCAATAAATTGTTGCAAACCATTCATAAATTATTGGTTCAAATGACCATTTGTTAACTTATGATACATCCATTGATGGTCTGAACTCATTTTTAACCTGTTTATATTTATATAGTTTGAATATTGATAAAAAATTGTAAATTTAGTCCTTGTATTTTAGGTAAGTTTTCAAGTCAATACCTTTTTCTAGGTCCTACTGTCTCTATTTGCTAATTATGAATTGTGAACTGTGACAAAACAATGACAGATGTAAAATAATATGAGATAAAGGTAAGTAACAAATAAAATAAAAAATAAGTTGGGTTATATTATGAGACAAATAAAAAAAATAATATGTAGTCTCTTTTAACATGTCAAGTCAATGAAAAGATCTACCTATATTGGAAAAACCCAAAAAATACACCACAATTGATCTTGCTTGGATCCAAATTTTATGCACTGAGGTGAACCCTTTGAGTATTTTGGAGCGTTCTTTTACTAATTACTACTTGTCAATTTAACTAAGCATATTATTTTTTGGAGGTAAATGAGATTTAATGAAGCAAATATTCCTATTGGATTGCATCAAAATTAATTAATATGTAACATTTAATTTATAATCATTTAATTTAATTTTCTAATTATAGGGCTGGCCCATAAGCCCATAAAATATTAGCTTGAGACCACGTTTTTAGTCCACAACCATCATCTCATGTAGTTTGGGTACATTATATATATATATATATATAAATTATGATTAATTAATATGTCTTACAAAAGAAAATGTCTGACAATACATAATTAAATTGTACATTTTGCCTATAAACTGGCTAGTATGCACTAGATGTATAAATTTATTCTTCTGTAAATCAAATTCATGATATATATATATATATAAATTTACATTGATGAAATTATTTTTAAATTGAGATTAATTAATTTGATCAAATTGAGATATAATTGATTAATTAAACTTCAATTAATTAAATAAGAATTTTGTTGATTAATTTAATTTAATTTAATTCTTTTCAATTGGAGTTTAATTAATTAAATTGAAAGTAAATTTATTAACCATTCTTAATTATAATCTCAATTAATGCAAAATTGATAATAAATTAAATAATTTGATTAAATTTATATAAATTATGATTCAATTAATTAATTTAATTACATTAACTTCAATTGATATTCAATTAGTTAATTTACATAAACTAACTTTAATTGCACTCATATTAATTAAATTAGGAATCATTTGAATAAATTGAGATTTAATTGATAAAATTATGGTTCAATTTATGAAATTTATTAATAATTGAACACTAAATTTATTTATTTAACTTCAATTAATTAATTTCAATTCAAAAATTATTTGACATTCAATTCCAATTTTCAATCAATTTGTTTTTAAAAAAAATTGTTTCTATTATAAAAAAATAAAAAAATTTAAATAATTTACCAACGGATTAATTTTTGTTGGTAAATACCAACCAAACAATATCCATTGGTAAATAGCAATAGAAAATGTTTGTTGGTATTTACCAACAGAATTTTCCGTTGGTATTTAGCTATGATCATGTGTCTGCTATTATTTTGGTAATTATCAACGGAACAATTCCGTTGGTAATTACTAACGAAATTTTCCATTGGTAATTACCAAAATAACAACGGAATACCAATGAATTTAAATCTGTTGGTATTTTCTCTTGGCGATCTGTTGGTAAATTTGACGTCAAATATTCGCGCAATATTTATTAACGGATATTAATCTGTTGGTAAAGTTTCGTTGGTAATTCGTTGGTACTATTTTATAATTTTCTCCACACATTTTCCATTGCTAATCCGTTGGAAATCCATTGGTAAATATCAATGAATGCTGCTGTTCGTTGGTACATTCTGTTAGTAAATATAATTTTTCTTATAGTGAAAGAAATTCGAATTGCAAGCACAATCATTCACCAAATGCAAACATATTAATTCAATACATTATTCTTTTGTTTCACATTCAAACATATAACTTAAAGAGCTTTAGCTCATTGATATATAATAATTTGATCACAAAAACAAGAAAATAGTAGATTATATAGACATATTCGCACTAAAATAACATTCAAATTAAGTATGAATTTATGTGCAATGTTCTTATATCACCTTGTAAAGTTCATCAGATAAATGATCACTAAAAATAATGAATGAATAAATCAAGACCACTGAAAATATTGAATGGCTTCAAAATTACGAAATCTTTAACAAATTGGAATTAAAAATCCTATATCCGTAGGCTAAGAAAAGAAAGGGTAATTTATAAGTGTAAGTGTGCATAAACCTAAGCCATTTTAGAGGTAAGCCCACCTGTTCAAGCTTAATAAATATTTTGGTTCACAATCTAGCAGAATGATTTAGAAACCCATTTGGAATTCATTGTGCTAACCAATACAGTAAGTAGGCTTAATATTGTTATTTCATATTAAATTTGTCAAAATAGTATAAGCAAACAAGTTCATTTATCTTAGCTTACTATGAAAACAATCCATTAATTCTTACAATGGTTGTAGGTTGTGTTGAAGACATTGATGCTCAGAAGGTATTAATTTGGATATGCTCTATACAAGAACAGAAAGAATACCAAAGTCACTTGTCCCTTGACATCGATGTATTAGAAGGATAAGTTATACTGACGGTACTTCAACTTCCTAATGTGCAATAACTCAGTACCTCAACTTTAATTTATAACAAAAAACTTAATTTTCTATTATTTTGTAATACAAAACTCTTTTCGTCAATTGTTGTCAAGTGAGTTAACGGGTTTATAACGTGATATTTCTACATAAGCAATAAAATAACAATAATTAAATGAAATGGAAAAAAATTTAAAAAAATTGACATGAATTTTTAAGGAATGAAAAGACTATATTATCCCTCTCAATCACAATAAGATTCCCTCTAATTTCTCCAAAGAAAAATCTTAAATCTGATTTAAAACTTTCTCTCACTTTTTCCCTCTTTCTCATCAACCAAATACTGTCAAATGCATTTTCATATCTACATAATGATGCTATGATTGTGCATGTAGAAAATTAGCCAATCAAATATTTTTTTTTCTATTTCCTTGTTCTCTTGTTCACACATTTTTTTACAAATCATAAACTAAGATTTCACACTTCGTCCTATCGTTCACACTTCTCTTTACAAATCATAAACTAAGCTTTCACTAAGCCTACATTCTCAATCTCTCTCTCTCTCTCTCCTTTAAACCCATATCTTAATTCTTTGTTCTTTAATCTTTGTCTTCTACACACTTTTAAGTTATTTTTATGATCATATATCCTTAGCAATAATCACATCTATTTGATTTTATCTAAGATTGACTGAAGATATGAAAAAAGTAGTGACATGACTACCCTAACCTATCATTTTTAGATCTGAAATTTCAGATATGTGAAACTCTCTTTTTCTTAGTCACCTCTTGTATCATTTTTTTAATTTATATATCAAAATCATGTTTATTATTTGCAAAAGAGTTGGTTTTTTTTCTCCGTCTCCTTTCGTATATCAAATTCTCTTCTTCTTTTCTCAGCTTCTATCATTTTCAGATCTGGAATTTCAAATTTGACTTTTTTTGGGCTATAGATTTTCTATGCTTTTTGTGATCCTAAATCCAGTAAAGAAAATCATTTGTGATATGGATTTTTAGCTATGATTTTGATTTGGGGACTACGAATACAAAAGGGTAATGTTAACAACTAGTACAACAATTAATTAACTGGTTTTTACATGGGATTTGAGTTTGAACCATATGTTTGCTTTCTTATAAGTCTTAATGGCTTAGTTGTGAATATATATACAAATTTGGACTTCTACAAAATGTAAAATATGAAACTCCCTCTGCAACTCCCTCTAAAATTTTTCTCTGTAGATTTTATTCATTATCATTCAATTTCAAAAGAATCAAAAAGTTCGTGTTGTGAAATGAACTTGATTCTAGTAATTTGTTATACCTTAAGTATTAAAAACATATATTCTCAGTTCAACAAATAAATTTTGGAGTCCAAAATTTCTTGTATTGGTATTAGAGTTTTAATTGTGTATTTTTGTATTTAAATTGATGATTGTAATAATTTTTGAGTAATAAACCATGAAAATCTAAATCTTCTTCAATTTTTGAGAAATAATTTCCTCTATTTCATGGTACGAATTTGGTATGGCTAGAAGGCTCTCATCGCAAGCTTTCTAAGGAGTATTTTTGTATATTTTTCTAATGAGTGGTTGATTTTGTATATTTTTTAAAGTTTCTAATCGAAATTAGGGTTTTTTAATTTCTAAAAACTATTCTAATGCAATTTTCACTCTCAAAAGTGTTATGCATTGTCCAAACATGGCTTAAACAAACATAAAATGGATTAAAAAATGATCAAAATAAATTTAGATTTATTAAAAACATGAAATGTTTTTTAAAAAAAAGTTGAAAACAATTTTTATGGGTGCGTGAAGTGTGTTGTTGGTCTCTTTCTGGCAAGTGGAGGCATGTGCAAGGTCCATTTTTATCCAATTTTTTTAAAAAAATGATCAAAATTTAATTTTTTATTTAATGGATATTTTTTTCATAATTATTTTTAAAGGAAAAACATATAAATTGGATATGTGCATCATGTAATATTTAGAGGAAAAACATATAAATTGACACATAATTATTGTGATATGAATAAAGTATGTATGTATAAAAAAACTTTTCACTTGAAATATGTTATATTTAATAGTGTTTAATGTTGCCTTTGATTTATTCATATATGCATTTGATTTATTCATATATGCAGTAAGAAATCAAATATTTATTGCTTTGGAGAGATTATGTGCATATAGAAAAGATCTGAATCACTCTCTAGCAAAACACATTGATGAGATGTACTATAAATTATGAACATTCTTTGTAATATTTATTGAGTACTATGATTTAACTGTGAAACAACATATGTATATAGTTTTGATTCATTACCTGATTCATGAGAATAAAAAAGGAAGACATTTAAAGAAACATTAAGGGACTTAAATTATAAAAATATTAAGGAAGAGTTGGCTCTTGCGCTATAGTGCTAGATACAATATGGTATTAGTTGATCTAGCAAGTTAATGAATTGTTATCCATGGATGAGAAAGATATCTGGTACATTGGGAAAAAGGAAATTTGCTGATAGAAAACTGTCAGTTCATCTAGATAATGAATGAATTGAATTCAATATTAGGACATGCTTAGTGTTTGTGATATGCTATTTCTAAATTTGTTTAGTATTGTTTTTTTAAGCATGTAATGAATGTTTGTATGACTCATTGTTAATATTTATTTTTTGCTTATATATATATATATATCATTATTTTGTTACATGAATATATGCATGTAATATTGTGGGAATATTAGATTCGTAGATTAGTGAATCTCATTTGATATAATAATTGACATATGTTTAAATTAAACAATGATAACTAAACTATATTAGCAAAAAAATTGATTGGACTGTGTAATAGTAATTTTATTTTTGCTACTTGTATTAAGTTATTATTGATTAATTTAAAACATTGTAGCATGAAAAAATTATTGTGATAATGAATTGTGATAATCCTAATTATGGCTGTTGTTTCTAAATAGTTGAAATGACTATTACAAAAAGTATGATTGCTGACTTAAACCAAAAAGATAAGCTGAATGATAAAAATTATGATATATGGTATCAAAAAATTCAGTATCTTCTAGAATAGCAAGATATGCTAAAAATAATAATACAACTAGGGACTGAACCTGAACATGGAAGCACTGCTCAATGTTGGCGAAATATGGAGGTATATCAAGCCTATAATCACAAGGGTAGAGTTGCTCATATACTAATATTGAGCAGTATGAGAAATGACTTGATGCTACAGTTTGAAAGACATTGCTCAGCCCAAACAGTTTGGGATACTGTCAAAGTTCAATCTGGTGGAACCTCGATAATAAGGATACGTCAATTGGCTTGGAAATTTAATACCTACAAGAAAAATTCTAATCATACTATGAGGCAACACCTTACAATCATGTCTAATATGATAAGCGAATTGAAAAGTGCTAGTCAAGAGATGACTGACAAGAAATAAGCCCAAGATGTAAGACACTATCTTCTAAAATCTTGGAAACACATACGTGTCAACCTTACCCATAATGACAACATCAAAATTTTTTATGATGTTGTTCGACAAGTTGAGTTGGAGGAGGATCGCCTTCTCGCTGATAAGCCTGTTAGAGAGGCTCATATGACTGAGTCCAAAGAAAAAAAAAGGCTTCGGGCTCTAGACAAAATAAATGGAATGGTAAGGGCAATAGGGAAGGCAAGGGAGGCAATAAATCCAACTTTAGTGGAAATAAATGCAAATGCGAAAAATGCAGCGACAAGAACATGAATTGCTTCAATTGTGGAAAGTTTGATCACTTTGCTTGTGATTGCACTAAACCAAATTCATCCATCTGATTTATATGTTAATAGTTGCTTAATACTAGCTAAAATTGTTCCTTATTGGACTATAAACTCAGTAGCAATCGACCATACAACAAGGGATGAATCCACCTTTATGGAATTTTCTCGGATTCTAAAAGGGAGTAGAAGAATCTATATGGGGAATAATGCTCAGTATGATATTCGACATTTAATTTCCACGTATAATTTTGTTGTTGATGTGGAAATGCCAAGTGTAATTTTGTTACTGACATGGAAATGTCACGTTAGCTTTCCATTAACTTAGTTGATGGGAATGAATGGAGGGAATTTTGAGTTACAAAAGGGTGAATTACACATATGGTATTTCAATTATATGACAAGTCATGACTCAATACCTGAATTATTATATGTAACAAAAAAACTCTCTAAAATTTAATTGTTTAACAAAAAAACTGCCTCTATCTAAAATCTGTTAAGTCATTTAACGGCAAAATGAGGTGAATTATTCATGTTAGAAAAAAAATAAAAATTAAAAAATTAAAAAAAGCATGGAATGATGTGGCCAACCCCTAATATAATTTCTTTCAATATTTTTCCATTTGTAAACCCTAAATCTCCTAGATGCAGAGGATGAAGGTGAATCAACCAAAAGCATAAGACATTATAAAATGAGACTAAAAATACAAATATAACCAAAAAGTATAATTTAATCACAATAAAAACCTAACTTAGCATCAATCACACTATCAATCTAGTTGGGGTGAGCCTTATAAATGCCATTCCATCAATTTTCAAGGAAAGCAGCCAGCTAATTTATCTTTTGATTGAAGGAAGATCTGTAAAGCTTTGCTGATAATAAAATCGGAAATAAGAAAATATGAAATGACAATGATTTTTTACAGTTTCCAGTTTTTTCTTTTTTTTTTTCCTTGAATCTTTTCTTGAAGATGTTTATAGTTTTTTTAATCCCTATGCTTAGACATTGCTCTCTTTCCACTCTGATGTAAAATTTGTACCAAGTGAGGTTGTTTGTAATAGAAAGCTACAAGTTTCCAGATTCCCAAATTATTTTCTACATTAAAAAAAAAAACTAAAAATTCAACTAGGAAAGTAGCTTATAGTTGCTGATCTCCCCAAAATCGATTTGTTTTTAAAAAAAAACATTAAATTTCCCTCTTTATGATGTCAATCGGATTCAAGCAGCCACTAAAAGAAAAATAAAATTTAGTGATAGAATAATCCGATGCTGAATTCAAGAACTCCATCACTAATCTAAGTTAGCGATGAATTTAATTAGTCTCAAAAATGTTTCTCGCAAAACTTTTAGCGACAGAATTCAAGGTTCACTATTTTTAGCGACAAAATTAGTGACGGATTATCTATTACTGAAATGTGGTCACAAGAAGTGACATGGCGATAATTTAGTGAGGGCTTTGTGAGGGAAAATTCGTTGCAAATTAGCGACGAACATAAATTTGTAGTTAATTAGCAATGAAAAATACATCGTTAATTAGCAACGGATTTATGTCCGCTACTAAATTTTATATAGCATTTCACTCCATTACATTGTATAAAATAACGACAAATTTTCAGTCATCGTTAATTGTGACGAGTGTTTTGTGATGGACATCATTTCGTCGCTGATCCCATTTTTATATATTATATTTTTTAATTTAATTTATTTTTGTAATTTTAAAAATCAATTAAATGAAATGCAAATATTTTTTTTAACTTGATGCATAAAATAAATATTAAAATTTTTTAGTCCTATATGATAAATTTTCAATAATATAAAATACTACAATATTGTTAATATATAGTCTTACATACTATCAAAATGAGGTGGATCTCTCTGTGGAGTTGAAGTTGAAATGTGGCTAGAACGAGTCATCTCTACTATTAGCTCTTGCATCTCTGCACACATCTTGTTTTGAATCTTGTCTTGAATCTCTGCTTGAATCTCGTCTCGAAGCTCATGTCAAAGTTCTTCTCACATTTGCTGCTTCTGTGACTCCATCATAGTCTGAACCTCTTGCTACATAGCTTGCATAATAATACTATGCAACTGATCTGTACTAATATTCCATTATGTAGCAGTCGAGTGAAATAAAGAGGTACATGTGTAATTGCATAAGATTAATCAAAAAATTGAACAAAGAAAATTTTAAATATGGAGAATTACTGAGTTTGGTAAACACATAGTGCAACAGCCATAGACCACTAGTCTATGTTCTCAATTCTTGAGGCAGTCTTCCTAACGTGTGTTGTCTCAAAGAGTTCTATAGGATTTGGTTCACGTCCTAACTCTTTTTCCTGATTATAGGAGAAAGAATAAAGAAAACACATCAATTACAAGTATAATACATAAGTAAATAAAAACAAAGACATTAACATATATTTTGCAACCTTAATATACAAATAAATAAAAAATTCAAATTAAGTTATCATCATCAATATACCATCCGCACGCTACGCTTAACCATAGATCTAGAACCCTCCGTATGTCATGAGCGACCTGAACATGAGTTGCCTATCTCAGTAAGTCTGTTCTTAAAGGTAATGGTAGATTGCTGCTCGAACTCAGGAGTGGACCCTTCTTTCTACCAACTATCCCAAATATGCTCTGGAACACGTGGTGGTTTATTGCCATATGCTCTCCACTTTCTCAAAGTGTTTCTATAATGTGTCACATCCTATTGTAACCATCGATGCTTGATTACACTCCTAAGCTTTAAATCCCAAGTAAATCCATTTTGAAATAGAAACAAAAAAACTAAAATTTTAATAGAGTTTCATCTATAACACAAGTAAACTAACCTAAAGTATGAGACCTCTAAAAACTAATAAAGTACAAGAGAGATTAAATATTTAATTTCAAATTGAAATTTTAACAAAGTTTCATTTATAACACAAGTAACCTGACCTGAAGTATGAGACATTTATTAACCAATCAAGCATAAAAGAGATTAAATATTTAATTTTAAACTAAAATTTTGGCAGAGTTCCGACTATATTATAAGTAACCTGACCTCATTTATGAGGACTTTAACAACCAATTAACCACAAGAAATACATTTTTAATAAATCCATATGCACTTCATCACATTTTTTACTTAAATAATTGGATTAAACCTGAAATGCAAGCCAATAGAAGTCTCTAATGTTGTTAGACACAGTCTTCCATGCATGTCCTTTATCACTAAAATAGAGTAAAAAACTATGAGTGATAGCCATAAAAACCACATAAGACTGAAGAAAACTCCCATTATGCATCAAACACAAACAAACAATACATCAAACATAGACTAAATCATGAATGGAAAGATTTTAAGAAATAATAATAGTAATATTACCTCATAGGATTAAGATTGAGTCATCATCTACCATTGGTTGACTCAGTTACTGATGCCTCAGATTATAAATGTAAGGCTGAATCAGCTCGAGGAGATGATGTAACAGACTGTGATATAGGAGATGTTGATGTAGAGCCTTTTAAGATCGACATAGTTGCTGATGGAGGAGCTAATGATAATGGTTGTGGTGGTGGTGATGGCTCTAGTAATAGTTGTAATGGTGTCGATGAATGGCTCTAGTAATAACAATGTTTGTGATAGTGTCGATTAATATGGCAATGGTTGTGATGGTGGAACACGAAGTGGTGAAACTAGTTATCGATTTGAGAAACTACTCTTCTTCATCAATCACTCTCCTCAGTTTGTAGGCCCTCTATCTATGCCATATAATATATCTTCGAATGATATACGACCCATCTGCATATTAGTTACTCCACAATAATAAACACTATCAAAAGCAATAATGAACACAAATATCAATTGCTACTTAAAATGAATAACAATAGTAAAAGCAAGACTGATGTAACATTTTACAAACATATTTCAAGTGATTAAATAATTGTGAATACCACATAATACCAAAGAGAAAATAACATCTTTGGTTTAACCATTACACCTAATCACTATCATGAAAGTTAGAATCCCACTCATCCTCATCAGTTTCTTCATCATCATCATGTGATTCAAATTCAAGATTAAACTCTTCTTCGTCATCATTATCCTCTTTGGTGTCAATATATGCTTCTGTTGCATCAATTAAATTGTCACTTTAACCATTTTCAATATCTATATAATGTCTATCAATGCCATCTTCTTAGAAGGCTAATGATACATTGGAAATTTGACTACTTAATGTTGTTTATGGAATTCCAAATTTAGCCCTAGCTTGTAACACTCATAACTAGGGCTTATAAGTTATGTTCTTCATTAATGAGAGTTGGGGGTTAAGTAAAGTTTTAGAAGTTTGAGAGTTACTGAAATCTATTGTTTCATGCCCATGACAATGGGCGTCATGATCGTGCATATCGGGTTTTAGTTAGTAGTTGCGATAAGGTTCTTCATGCTTGAGAAAGAATGGTTCACACTCGTGAAAGATGAGTCATGGTCGTGAAGCCTAGATCCAAGTACCTGGTTGAGGAGGTATGTGACTGGTATCATTAGGGATGAGGCAAACAAGTGTGGCCAGTTTGAGGACGGTCTGAGAGATGAGATCGGGTTTCATGTGATCTCACAATAGTACGAGGACTTCATAAAGTTGGTATTTTCTTCTATTACAATAGAGAATATGATAAAGTTGGAGTCATCTAGGAGAGACTTCAAAGGATCAGTTTTCAATGCTGCACAAACATCAAGTAAGAAGTTTCTTACCAGTTTTAGACCTTTTCAGTGTAGAGGACAAAGATAGGGTTGGGGTCAGTCGGGGTACACTAGACAAGTACCATCATCAAGAGTCATTTCTACAGCTATCAATAGTCAAGCTTAGACATAGAGAGAGGCAATACCCTAATGTGCAACATGTGGAAGGATCCATAGAGGAGAGTGCTGGGGATGCTCAAGGTCTTGTTATAGGTGTGGGTCTCGAGACCACTATCAAAAAGATTGTCCATTACAGACAGTTGAGGTACCAACTCAGACTTAGAGTTCAGTGTCAACTCAGGGCAGGGGCCAAATATAGACTCGTAGGGGTAGGGGTGGATCTAGATAGGCCATATTTGAGTTAATGAATAGGCCAAGAGCTAGCAGAGCACCAGTGAAGGCCTATTTTATGAAGGCCATAGAGGATCCAAATGCTTCGAATGTGGTTGTTGGTACATTTCTTATCTTTGACTTAGTCTTAATTGCTTTTTTTTTTATTAAGGTTTTACGCATTCTTATATATGTACCAATATAGCTGAGCAGTATAACATGTTAGCTAAGAGATTAGATTATGAGATCAAGATGACTAGCCCTCCAGGGCATAGCACTATGGTGAACCAAGTATACCAAGATTGTCCCATCATAGTCCAAGGAAAAGAGTTTCAAAAAGACTTGATCAAATTACCTTTCCACGAGTATGATGTTATCCTAGGTATGGATTGGTTATCTTGGCAGAGTGCAGTGGTAGACTATAAAAGGAATATAATGGAATTGATAATTCCTAAGAAAGATACTATGGTAGTTCAGGGTGAGAGATCTTCATAACCATCGAGGGTCATCTCTATGATGAAGGCTTAAAAAATGATCAAGAAGGGGTGTGAGGCCTACTTAGCTCACGTGGTTGACAACAGGAGGGAAAGCCAAGACCTTAGGATAGTTCGACGATAGAGGAATGCTCAGACATGTTTCTAGATGATTTGTCAGGGCTACCTCTAGAAAGAGAGATAAAGTTTTCAATTGAGCTTACTCCGGGTACAACTCCTATATCAGTAGCACCATATCGTATGGCTCCATCAGAGATGAAAGAGTTAAAGGCACAATTACAAAAACTGTTGGATAAAGGCTTCATCAGAACAAGTGCATCTCCGTGGGGTGCACTAGTGTCGTTTTTCAAGAAAAAAGATAGGTCTACGAGGTTATGAATAGACTACATGCAGTTGAACAGGGTGACAATTAAGAACAAATATTCGTTACCATGGATTGATGATCTCTTTGATCAACTGAAGGGTGCTAGGTTGTTCTCTTAGATTGACTTGAGATTGGGGTACCATCAGTTGAGGATCAAGGTGGGCAATGTAGAGAAGAAAACTTTTAGAACCAGATATGGTCACTATGAGTTTTTGGCTATGCCCTTTGGGTTGACCAATGCTCCAGTAGATTTTATGGATCTGATGAACCAAATCTTCAGACCATTTTTGGACCAATTTTTTATGGTTTTCATAAACGATATCTTAGTGTATTCGAGAAGCAAGAATGAACATGAGCAGCAATTGAGAACAATCTTGCAAACTCTTAAGAAAAAGAAGTTATATGCGTAGCTCTCTAAGTGTGAGTTTTGGCTATATGATGTTGCCTTTCTCATGCATGTGATATCAGCTGATAGGATTAAAGTGGATCTAGGCAAGGTCGAGGCAATCTTGGATTGAAAACCCCCGCGAAATGTGATTGAAATCATGATTTTTCTTAGCTTAGCAGGATACTGCAGAAGGTTCATCAATGGGTTTTATATGATAGCTTCTCTATTGAGTAGGTTGTTATGGAAAGATATCAAGTTTGATTGGATATATAAGTGTCAAAATAGTTTCAACCAGCTTAAAATTCTTCTAATGGAAACTCTAGTTTTGAGACAGTTAATTCTAGATAGAAAATATGTCATTTATAATGACGTTTCTCATAACAGATTATCTTGCATTATGATGCAATAAGGGAAAGTTGTCGCCTATGCCTCCATACAATTAAAGCCTCATGAAAAGAATTATCTGACACACGATCTAGATTTAACAGCCATTATTTTTGCATTGAAGATATGGTGTCATTATCTATATGAAGAGAAATGTTACATATACATCGATCATAAGAGTCTGAAGTATCTTCCTACATAGCAGGATTTGAATTTGAGGCAGAGAAGATGGTTACACTTCATAAAGAATTATGACTATGTGATTGATTATCATCTAAGAAATGCCAATATGGTGGCCAATGCACTTAGTAGGAAACTTTGGCAGAGTTTCACATCCGACCGACCTTGTGTTACACTCTTCGATATAATTATGAATAAACTCAATTATACCAAAGGATGCTACAATGCACATGAATTAAAATACTGTAAATTAAAACTTTCATGCACCATGGCCATGATGACTTTAAATTAAAATAAAACATCATTAAAAACTTATTAAATTAAAGTTGAGTATATAAAAAATCAAATGGGCAGCACTAACCCAAAGTTTATATAAAATAAGTAGTTATAAAACTACATGAACTTTAGGCAAATATAAAGCATGTACACTTATAACTACCTAAGCCCATAAAAGAAACCAAGAAGTACAACAGTGTATCACCAACCCCAAGTGTATATCCAAGGCTCTGATCACTGGTCGTCCTCTTCTATCAATCCTCTTCTGAGCTCCAAACTTATGCATGGAATGCCCATATGCTAAGCAACTCATGCTTAGTGGTACAAGACAACATACAGGGCACACACACGACAAGTATATAATATGCATGATATACTTACTGAGTTACTATAATGACTTACCTTGAAGTCTGCACATGCACTAGCTCGCATACTATATGACATACCATAAGGATCTCATATATATAAAGCATACATCGAATATGGTATATCAAATAACCAACAAGAATCATACAACTGTACACCACACTTAAGAGTATATACTTACCATGACTTACCATTTCGCTGCCTGCTATACTTATAACTAGACTAAAAAGGATACAGGTAATCTACAAATCTCAACAGAGCCCTTAGGACACTTGCTTGAGCTTCCCAGAATACTTGTCTAAGGAAAAGAGTCTACATATAAACCAACTGAGGAAGCTCCCATTGCTTACCTCTTGGCCTTTAAAGAATCTCGAACATGACCAATCTAGGTCACTCGGTACCAAACTTCTCTCAATGGCATGTCATCTCTCCTAACTCTAGTCTTAGTTAGAATATTGGGTTTAATCATTTATCTCAATTACCATAGTTAACATTAATCATTTCATAACATGCATTCTCATAACATACTATAATCTTACAACAGAGGTAATATACCTCACGATGATTCAACTTTGATTCACAAGCAAACATATAAAATTTTCTTATTAAGCTACTTCAAGCTCGTGAACAACATTTCACGGCTGTGAATATCTCTTCACATGTAGCTTACCTATGAACCTAACCGTAATTCATCCTATGAATGAGCACACATTCACGACTGTGATCACCCCTTCACGGGAAAGAACCCAACCGTGAACGGGTCTGCTTCAACAATAAAAATTCTTTTTCATGACATACTGTGAATCTGGAAATTTTCCATATTTCATACCAAAACAGAGCACAACTATCTTCATACCATTCTCACATGCAGTATTCTCTACGGTTGACTAATGTTAACTACCCTATCAATACTCCGTCATACATTTTACCCATTTATCATAACCATATACTTTCTAATCATTTATATTGACTAAAAATATTCATCAAACACCTCAATGTAATCATATAACTTAAAAACTTTCATTATGCATGTCAACCCTAAATATTATAAATTTCATTAACCAATACTCATACTAACATGCATTCAAGTCACACCAATATACAAATGCCAAATTAGAGCTTGAAAAGTTGGTATGTACAAAACTTACACCTAGGATGGAGATTAGCTAAAGCTTGAGCTCTTTAAGCTTGTCCTCTCCCTTGAGATGGACTTCCTACACCTCTACCCACTCCCAGACACAAGCAAAATGACTCATTACCTTTTAGAACACGAACTAAAAGTAAGAACACCGAAACTAGATCTCACTTTGTAACCCATAAATCTCTCTTTCTCACTCTTTTTCCTCACTTGTCTCTCACAAAACTAAGATTTTCAAGCTTCAACCATGGAAGAAAAGAGTATCTGAAGGAAGAAGAAGGTTAAGATGGCTTGTTTAGTTGGTTAACCAAGAGTGGGGAGTGGATTTAAAGCAATGACAGAAAGAAAAATGTGACTGCCTAACCTGCCCATACTATCCAGGCTTCACAGCCGTGACTCGTCTCTCATAAGCATGAACCACTCCTTCATGGGTTATGAAGAACCTCATCGCAATTGCTAGCTAAAACCCGATATTCACAGTCGTGACATCCATTGTCACGGGCGTGAAATATTTGATTTCAACAACTTTCAAACTTTTAGCACTCCACTTAACTCCTAACTCTCACTAACCAAGAACATAACTTATTGGCCCTAATTACGACATTACATTTCTCTCTCCCTTAGGATATTTAATCCCTAAAATTACTTGTCATGTCGCCTCAAAACAACTGAGAATATTGTGCCCTCATCATTTCTTCGTTTTACCATATTGCCTCTTCAATGCTATGACTCTTCCATAAAACTTTCACTAGTGGAACTCACTTATTTTTTAGCTCTTTTATCTCATGAGCTAAAATCTCAAATGGTTCTTCCTTGTAAGACAAATCCGATCTTAATTCTATGTTTTCAGCGGCGATGATGTGAGAAGGGTCTAACTGATACCTTTTCAACATGGATACATAAAAGACATTATGTATCCAACTTAACTTTAATAGCAAGGCTAGTCTATAAGCGACTGGTCCGATCCTCTCCAAAATCTCATAAGGTCCTATGAACCTAACTCTCAACTTGCCCTTTTTCCTGAACTTGAGAACCTTATTCCATAGGGATACCTTGAGAAACACCTTGTCTCCCACTAGGTACTCAAAGTCCTTCCTCTTAAGATTTGTATAGGATTTCTATTTGTCAAAAGTTGCTTTTAGTTGATCTCTAATGACTTTCACTTTCTCTTTTGTCTCTTGTACCATATCTAGCCCCACTAACTTTCTCACACTAAGCTCAGTATAACTCAATGGCGTCTGGTATTTTTTATCATAAAGTGCCTCATATGGAGCCATCTGAATACTATACTAATAATTGTTGTTATAGGCGAACTCCATTAACAGTAGATATTTGTCCCATCTTCCTTCAAACTTGATCACACAACATCTCATCATGTCCTCAAGAATCTATATAACTCTTTCTTACTGACCATTTGTCTAAGGATAGAAAGTCATGTTGAACTTAGGATTGGTACCCAAAGCTCGCTGAAGACTACCCCAAAACTAAGATGTGAACCACAGATCTTGATCTAAAATGATGGAAATTGGAACTCCATGAAGGCATACTATCTCATTCACGTACATCTCTGCTAATGGATTCAAAGGATAGTCTCTCCAAATAAGTAAGAAATGAGCTAACTTCGTTAACCTATCCACAATCACCCATACGACATCGTACTTCCTCGATGTCAAAGTAAATCTAATCACAAAATCCATAGTGATTCTCTCCCATTTCTATTCCAGAATTGTGATTGGTAGCAATAAACCTGAAGGTACATGATGTTTGACCTTTACCTGCTGACATGTAAGATAAATAATCATGAACTCTGTAATGTCTTTCTTCATTCCTGACCACCAATACACCCCTTTTAGGTTCTAATACATCTTATTACTTCTTGGGTGCATTGCAAATCTTGTCTCATGAGTCTCTCTCATAATCCTTTGTCTCAATTCTGAGACATTTAGCACACATAACCTGCCTTGGTAGTGTAAACTACTATTTGGCTCGATTGAAAAACCTGATCTCTCTCCCTTAGAGACCAAAATAAATAACTCTATTAGTTTGCCATCAAGCTTCTATGCATTTCTAATCTTTTGGCCCAATGTCGATCGAATGTGTAACTCTACCAAAGTCCTCATACTAAGTGCATTGGCCACCGCATTGGCCTTTTCTGGATGGTAATCAATCACACAGTCATAATCATTCATCAACTTTGACCATCTTCTTTGCCTTAAATTCAAATTCCACTATGTATGAAGATATTTCAGACTCTTGTTGTAACATCCAGTCATTTAGGCCCTGATTGCGCCTGACCATAGTGGGGTGTACTGGTTCAATCGAAGTCTAAATTTGAACCCATAAAAAAATGACTAATAATAAGGGAAAATAATTAAGGGTATTATTATTTGGAAATTAAAAAGATTAGTGCTAGAACTAAAAAAAAATAAAGGACAAAATCGGTATTATGGCAATTGATGTGGGAAAAAGTGTGAAGATGATGAAATTTATGGAAAATAAGGAATTTTTCAAAGTTTTAAATTTAATCAAGATTAATTATATTAATGAACCAATGAAAATCAGGGTTAATTTTAATTAGTGGAACCCACTCCTTCATTTGAGTATAAAAGTCAAAAAGAGGAAGAATTCTACATTCTTCCAGCTAAAAGTTTAACTCATTTTCTTCTTCCTTTCTTTACTCTTTGGCTATCCACCATAACTCTCTAAAAGCCACCATTTTGCTTCAATTCAAGCTTGAAAGAGAGGGAAAAGAATTAGTTTTGAGAGAGGAAAATTTAGAATTAAAGAGTTGCCATAAAAGGAGCAAGAAGGAAGGAAGAAAAAAGACAAGAAAAGGGAGGAACTTTGGGACAGATTTGATCCACCTTGGAGAACCATTAAGGTGAGTTTATTCTTCTTAAATTCAACATTTTTCCTTCCATTTGAGACCTATAAGGATGATATATATCATTAGGATTGGTAGATTGAAGTTATATGGCAAGATTGGAACTAGACATTTAAAATTGCAACTAGTTGAAGAAAAGTGTAGTTAAACTTTTAATTAATGATAATTGATATTAGTTAATTGTTTTATGACTTATAAACTAGAGAAAGGTAACTCTAATGAAGGAATGAGGGGCTACCTTGGTTAAGTTAATTTGGAAAAAATTGAAATTAACCTAGGAGCAATACATTTAGTGATAAATGAAGTTTGATTAGAGTGTTGATTTGAAGAAAATAAATTGGAACCTATGATAAGGTTTTTGGGCAGCCATGACATATGAAGAAAGAAGTTTAACTTTAGTACATTTTGGCTAAATTTAAGTATAAAACATATTAGGAGCATTAGAATTTCATGTAGGCATGTGAAGTTTTGATAATGGATGATAAAAATGAGATATGGTATGGTTGTGTAAGAAAACCAAGTGAACAAATGAGAGGCCCTCAAGATAATGACAAAGGCAAGGAGAAAGCAAATTAGTAAAGGGAGGAAAAGAAGGAAAAAGGGAAGAGCCAAGGCTGATTAGGTATGTGCTTCAATGATAAAAATCTTACATGTTCAAATGTGTAAAATTATGTATTAATGTTTGATATGAATGTGGTTTGATATGAGATGTGATTAGTTGTTGATTTTAATGTTTTATATGGTAATGAGACCAATTGGTGTGAAATCATTAAGATATGTAAATGTAATTGTGATCTGGAAACTTTAGCATAAAAATGAATATATATGATAAATGTAATTAATAGCTAAGGTTGTTCTAGCTAATGACCCTGTTGTAGAAATTTTGAAACATTCTGGACTATTTTGATCATTAATAATGCTATGGTAATTATATTGAGGTGAAATTAGTTGGAAATAAAAGTGAACTCATAATCCTAAAACTTTCATTCAAAATCTAAGTTCAAAATCTAATTGCAAATGGGCTAAAAATTGGACACAAAATCTCGAACCTGTAGGTATTCAGAAAATACTGGGTAAAATTAATGGAACGCTCTTCAATAAAAGGGCTATGACGTTTTATAGAGAACTTGGTTTTGAGTCATTATTTATGCATAGGAAAGCTGAGACATTGAGATATAAAATATTAGAAGAACAGAACTTCAAATTCGAATCATAAATGGGCTAAGAATGAGATCCAAAATCAGGGCCTAAATCTGCCATAGACAAAAATGTGATTTATTGGGCTTTTGCATGTAGTATCCTGAATATATATAGTAATTAATGTGAATTTTGACTTAAATTGTAATTATAAATATTTAATAAATTATTTATATGTGAGATTCTAATGAAATAACACTGGAAACAAATAATAAAAATAAATAAACATATATGTAAAAATGTGATACAATTATTTTTTGTTCTTGAAAATATTGTGAATAAATGTAATAGTTATGCCCTAAGACACCTAATCTAAAACTAGAATAGAAAATAGTTTGGCATGTCAATTAGGGGAGTTAAGACACTCGATACCAAATATAAAAGCCGGTAATAGCAAATTTATAAATGTGCTCGACGCAAAATTATTAAGTCAGTAATGACAATATTACAAAAGCCGGTAATGATACTATTATGAAAGCGCTCGATGCAATATTACGAAAGTCGGTAATGACAATCTCGTTATTCCTATTAGTTAGTTCGGTTATAGGTGTTATTGTGTTATGAACACAAGAAAAATAAAAAATAGCAATAATATAAAAGTATGTCATTTTGATAATGTTATGCTAAATTAAAATTGTTAAATATGAAATGTTTGATGAAATTTATTTGTTTTCATATAATTCTTTTATTTTATGCCTTATTTATGAAATTATTAATTGGCATGTAAGAAAATATATGTATGTAAGATTTTTATCTTTGAAGCACCATTAATATAGTAGCTTAGCGCGGGTGATTTCCTCTTGTGCAGGTTTTAAAGGAGTAGGCATATATAGTATAGTTGTCAAAAGAAGAAGAATACCCGGACGAAAAGCAACTAAAAGCTTTGGGCATATTTTTGGTATATTTTATCAAAAACTTTGTAAATTAAATTATAATTATATTTCATCTAATGTGTATTAGAGATGTGGACCTTTAATGTAATGAACCTAGTATGAATGTAAAATAATATATTTTATAAATAAATAAAATTTTGAATATCGATGTTGGTAATAAATTTATTTTAGTGTTTGTAATATTTTTTTTAAAAAAAAAATTGTACTTCATTTATCTAAGCTTATAAGACAATTAGTGGGGTAATGCTCACTTACTTTGCTGAACTAAAGTGGGGTAAGGGGGTGTTACAATTTTTGGTATCAGAGCTGTAGGTTTAGACAGTTCTTACTTAGTGGGTATGGGAAGATAAACGCATGTTTTTAGCATTTGCATTGTTTTGAGTTGTTATATTCTGATAAAGGACCTTTCTTCTGATAATATAGGTTTTAATGGATTTGAAATCAAGAAAAATTCACGAAGAACAAAAAGGTGATAATATAGCTAACTCGGCTACTTATAGACAGTCAACATCAATTAGAGCCTCGGAGACTAGTGTGATAGCTCCATAACATGCTAAAGAATAGGTTAATCTGGGTCAGGTACCCTTTATGCAACATATGGCTACTTTGTTACAACAAATAGTACAAGTTATGCCACCACCACCACCTCCCCCACCTCAACCAAAACCCCAGATTGATAAACTAAGAAAATATGGGGCTACTAATTTTATGGGTAAGAAAGAGGATGACCCAACAACAGCAAAATTTTGATTGGAAAAGACATAATGGGTTTTTGAGGAGCTTCAATGTCTGAAGGAATACAAGGTTAGATATGCAATGTCCCTCCTTCAGGAGCATGCCTACGACTAGTGGAAATTGGTATTAGCGAAACCCCAGACACCGAACCCTCAGTGATGGGATTTTTTTGTGGCAAAGTTTAAAAAGAAATATGTGCCAAGAGTTTATGTTGATGAGAAAAAGAGAGAATTTATGAATTTGAAGCAGAGGGGTATGATAGTAGATGAGTATGAGATGGAGTTCACCATTGAGCAAGTATGCAATGGGGATTATTGGAGATGAAACTGATAAATGTCGTGATTTGAAGATGGCCTCGATGAGGATATTGGATATTTAGTGGCTTCCCACCAGCATACAAATTTTGCTACACTAGTGTCCTCTACCATTAGTGTTGAAAGAAGGAAAAAGCTGAAGACAGAATAGCTCTCTAAGAAATCAATATCTAGTGTGGCCCAGACATCTTGTAGGAAAGGGCAGATAGTACCCAGACCATTTTAGTCACGGGTTGCTGGGCAGACATTTTTTGGTAGGCTGGGTCAACATTTTAGACTTGCAATATCATCTACTAGTTCCCCAACATCATTTTCTAATAGGCCAGCTCATGCTATGTGTTAGCATTGTGGCAGATCTCATACAGGAGAGTGTTGGTGGTTGGCTAGGGCATGCTTGAGATGTGGAGCTACTGACCATATGAAGAGAGATTGCCCAGATTTAGTACAGACAGTATGGCACCAGCACAAACTATGACACCAGCACAAAGTCGTGGTAGCGGTCGAGGCCAATTTAGAAGTGGTCGTACCAGATAAAGTCAGGGGGTATTAGAGACATTGGACAGACCTGAGGGTAGTAGAGCTCCAGCTCGGGCATATGTGATGAGAGCTCATGAGGACTAGGATGCACTAGACGTCATAGTTGGTAAACTTTCTTTATTTGACTTTGATTTACATGCATTGATAGATCTTAGTTCCACACATTTATACATAAGCACAGTTGCACTTAAATAAGGGAACATGATACCTGAAACCTTAGAATATGAGATAGTTGTGACCAATCCGTTGAGACATAGTGTAAAAGTGAATTAGATCTATAGAAATAGTTCAATAATAATTCAGGGTAGATAATTTCCAGGAGACTTAATAGAATTACCTTTTCATGAATTCGATGCTATTCTGGATATGGATTGGTTGACAAAGCATGAAGCTATAGTTGACTATCGATATAAAAAATTTGTACTTAAAAATTCCCAAGCAGGATGATACTATCATTCAGGGTGAATGTCAAACATGTTTGACCAGTGTTATTTCTACATTAAAAGCTAAGAAATACATAAGGAAAGGATGTGAGGCATATTTGTCCCATATGATAGATACTAAGAAGGGGAGCCCGAAACTCAAGGACATCCCCACAGTGTGTGAGTTTCCAAATGTGTTTCCTGAAAACTTACTGGTGGTACCACTATATAGGGAGATAGAGTTTTCTATTGATGTGATTCTTGGTACAACCTCGATGTCAATTACTCCTTATAGAATGGCACCTGCAGAATTGAGAGAGTTGAAGTTTCAATTGTAGGAATTGCTAAACAAGGGGTTCATAAGACCTAGTGTGTCACCATGGGGTGCTCCAGTGTTGTTTGTGAAGAAGAAGGATGGCACCTTTCGATTATGTATTGATTACCGACAATTGAACAAGATGACAATCAAAAATAAATACCCACTACCTAGAATTGATGAATTGTTTGATCAATTGAAGGGAGCAAGAGTATTCTCTAAGATTGATCTCAGATCCGGGTATCGCCAATTGAAAATCAAAGAATCATATGTGTCCAAAACAATATTCAGGATTCGATATGGGCACTATGAGTTCCTGATTATGCCTTTTGGCTTAACGAATGCACCAACTTCCTTTATAGATATGGTGAATAGGATTTTTAGGGCTTACCTTGATCAGTTTGTGGTCGTTTTTATAGATGATATCCTGGTGTATTCAATGGACAAAGGAGAACATGACAGACATCTCAGAACAGTACTTCAGACTTTGAGGAAAAATCAATTGTATGCAAAGCTGTCAAAATGTGAGTTTTGGTTGGAAGAAATAGGATTCTTAGGGCATATTGTGTTAGTTGAAGGAATCTGTGTGGATCCTAACAAAATAGAAGCAATTTTGAGTTGGAAGCCACCCTGCAATATGACAGAAGTCTGGAGTTTCCTTGGATTAGTTGGTTACTACATAAGGTTTGTGAAGGGATTTTCAAGCAGAGTCACACCAATTACCAAGCTGCTCAGAAAAGAAACTAAATTTAAGTGGACAGATTGGTGTTAGACAAGCTAAGAAACTAAAAGTCATGCTAACCAAAGCACCTATTTTGACCCAACCCACTCTAGGGAAAGATTTTGTGAGATGCAGTGATACCTGTCATAATGGGCTAGGCCGTGTATTAATACAAGAGGGTAAAGTAGTTGCTTATGCATATAAGCAATTAAAGCCTCATGAGCTAAATTACCCTACTCACGATTTGGAGTTGGTAGCAATAATGTTTGCTTTAAAAATATGGCGACATTATTTGTACGGCAAGCAATGCTACATATATATAGATCATAAGAGCCTCAAATATTTGCCCATACAAAAGGAGTTGAACTTAAGGCAGAGACGCTGGTTGGAATTAATTAAGGATTATAATTGTATTATTGATTATCAGTGAGACAAAGCTAATGTAGTAGATGATGCCTTAAGTAGAAAAACACTGGCAGGTAGTATACCTTATAATTTTCTCATTACAATATAACATATAGTAATTAATAATAAATTAAAAAAGAAACTCATATTTTATTTTGGCAGAATTACAGGTTCAACCTACTTTAAGGCAACAAGTGAGAGAAGCTCAGAGGCAAGATTAGAAATTGATGATAATTGCTGAGTAGTTAAAAAGGGGGAGAGACATGAATTTAAGGTTGAAGAGGATGGAAGTATAAGTTATAAGGGAAGATTGTGCATGCCAAATGACAGCGAATTAAAGCAAATAATTCTAAAAGAGATGCATAATACAACCTATTCCATACATCCAGGGAGCAATAAAATGTATCAAGACCTGAAGACTCATTATTGGTGGCCAGGAATGAAGAATGATATTGTGGAATACACTATAAGATGTTTGACATGCTAACAAGTGAAAGCAGAGCACCAAGTACCATTTGGATTGTTGCAGCCTATTGTTATTCTAGAATGGAAGTAGGAAAGGATTATGATGGATTTTGTATCTGGGTTGCCTTTGACATAAAAGAATCATGATGCAGTATGGGTAATTATTGACAAGCTTACCAAATCAGCTCGCTTTTTGCCAGTTCAGATGGATTATTCATTGAGTCGGTTAGTAGAAATATATGTTAATGAGATAATTTGACTGCATGGGGTGCCAGTATCTATTATTTCTGATTGAGACCCATGATTCATATCAAAACTTTAGAAAAGACTACAACAAGCATTGGGGACTCGACTTACTTTTAGTACAACATTTCACCCACATACAGATGGGCAATCTGAATGAGTTATTCAATTGCTGGAAGACATGCTTAGAAGCTGTGTAATTGACTTTGAGGGTAGCTGGAATAGGTATTTACCATTGATGGAATTTGCACATAACAATAGCTACTAAGCTAGTCTTAGCATGGCTCCATATGAAGTTTTGTATGGAAGAAGATGTAGAACACCGTTATACTGGACAGAACTTGGTGAAAAGAAGTTAATGGGCCCAGAATTGGTGCAACAGACAGAGGAGAAGGTGAAATTAATTCAAGATCGATTAAAAGTTGCAACAGATTGACAAAAATCCTACGCTGATTTGAAGAGAAAGGATATTGAATATGTGGTCGGAGACAAGGTATTTTTAAAAGTCTCGCTTTGGAATAAAGTACTTCATTTTGGTAAAAAAAGGGAAATTGAGTCCTAGGTTTATTGGACCATACAAAATACTTGAACGTGTGGGTCCAATGGCTTACAAGTTGGCCTTACCACCAGAATTGGATAGGATCCATAATGTGTTTCATGTCTCAATGTTAAAAAGATACATATCGGATTCGACACATGTAATACTTATGGAATCAATCGAGGTACAACCAGACTTGACCTATGCAGAACAACCAGTGAAAATCTTAGCTTGAAAAGTAAAGAACTACCAAACAAAAAGATACCACTGGTAAAGGTCCTATGGCACAATCATGCAGTAGAAGAAGCCACCTGGGAGAGTGAAGATATGATGAGAACTCAGTATCCTCACCTATTCAACTCTAGCAAATCAGGTAAATTTCGAGGATGAAATTTTCTTAAAGGGGAGAGAATTGTAACATCTAGTGATTTAGGCCCCGATTGCGCATGACTGTAGTGGGGCGTGCTGGTTCAATCAGAGTCTAAATTTGAACCCATAAAAATGACTAATAATAAGAAAAAATAATTAAGGGTATTATTATTTGGGAATTAAAAAGATTATTGCTAGAACTGAAAAAAAAAAATTACCCTACGGACAAAATCGATATTATGGCAATTGTTGGGGGAAAAAGTGTAAAGATGAGGAAATTTGTGGCAAATAAGAAATTTTTCAAAGTTTAAAAGTTAATCAAGATTAATTATGTTAATGAAACAATGAAAATTATGATTAATTTTAATTAGTGGGACTCACTCCTTAATTTGAGTATAAAATTCAAAAAGAGGAAGAATTCTACATTCCTTTACCTAAAAATCTAACTCATTTTCTTCTTCCTTTCTTTCACTCTTTGGTTGTCCACCATAGCTATCCAAAAGCCACTATTTTGCTTCAATTCAAGCTTAAAAAACAGAGAAAAAAATTAGTTTTGAGAGAGGGAAATTCAGAATTAAAGAGTTTTTGCCATAAAGGGAGCAAGAAGATAAGAAAAGGGAGGAACTTTGGGACAAATTCGGACTACCTTGGAGAACCATTAAGGTGAGTTTATTCTTCTTAAATTGAACCTTTTTACTTTGATTTGAGATCCATAAGGATGATATATATTATTAGGATTGGTATATTGAGGTTATATGGCAAGATTGGAACTAGAAATTTAAAGTTGCAACTAATTGAAGAAAAGTGTAGTTAAACTTTTAATTAATGATAATTGATGTTAATTAATTATTTTATGATTTAAAAACTAGAGAAAGGTAACTCTAATGGAGGAATGAGGGGTTGTCTTGGTTAAGTTAATTTGAAAAAAATTGAAATTAACCTAGGAATAATACAATTGGTGGTAGATGAAGTGTGATTAGAGTGTTGATTTAAAGAAAATAAATTAGGACCTATGATAAAGTTTTTGGACAACCATGACATATGAAGAAGGAAGTTTAACTTTAGTACATTTTGGCTAAATTAAAGTATAAAACATATTAGGAGCATTAGAATTTCATTAGGCATGAGAAATTTTGATAATGGATGATAAAAATGAGATATAGTATGGTTGTGTAGGAAAACTAAGTGAACAAATGAGAGGCCCTTAAGAGGGTGACAAAGGCAAGGAGAAAGAAAATTAGTTAGAGGAGGAAAAGAAGGAAAAAGGGAAGCTCCAAGGGTGATTAGGTATGTGCTTCAATGATAAAAATCTTACATGTTGTTCAAATGTGTAAAATTATGTATTAATGTTTGATATGGATGTCATTTGACATGAGATATGATTAGTTGTTGCTTTTAGTGTTTTATATGGTAATGAGACCAATTAGTGTGAAATTATTAAGATATGTGAATGTAATTATATCTGAAAATTTTGGCATAAAAATGAATGCATATGATAGATGTAATTAATAGTTAAGGTTGTGCTAGCTAATGACTCTGTTGTAGAAATTTTGGAACAGTTTTCACTATTTTGATCATAAATTAATTCTCTGATAATGATATTGAGGTGAAATCAGTTGAAAATGAAAGTAGACTTATAATTATAAAACTTTCATTCAGAACCTAATTCAAAATTTAATTTCAAATGGGTTAAAAATGGGAAACAAAATCTCAGACCTGTAGGTACCCAAAAAATACTGGGTAAAATTAATGGAATACCCTTCAGTAAAAGGGCCATAACTTTTGATAAAAACTTGGATTTGAGTGATTTTTGATGTATATGAATTATAAGACATTAAGATATTAAATATTAGGAACATAACTTCAAATTCAAATTATAAATGGGCTAAAAATGAGATCCAAAATTAAGGCCAAAATCTGCCATAAATAAAAATGTGATTTATTGGGCTTTTGCATATAGTATTATGAATATATATAGTAATTAATGTAAATTTTGACTTAAATTATAATTATAAATATTTAATAAATTATTTATATGTGAGGTTCTAATGCAATAACAATGGAAAAAAATAATAAAAATAAATAAAACATATATGTGAAAATGTGATAAAATTATTATTTTTTGAAAATATTGTGAATAAATGTAAGAATAGTTAAGCCCTAAGACACCTAATCTAGAACTAGAATAAAGAATAGTTTGACATGTCAATCAGAGGATTTAAAGCACTCGGTGTCAAATATAAAAGTCGGTAATAGAAAATTTATAAATGCAATCGGTGTAAAATTATTAAGCCGATAATAACAATATTACAAAAGCTGGTAATAGCACTATTATGAAAGCGCTCAACATAATATTATGAAAGCCGGTAATGAAAATCTTATTATTCCTATTAGTTAGTTCGGTTATAAGTATTATGGACACAAGAAAAATGAAAAATAACAATAATATAAAAGTATGTCATTTCGATAATGTTATGTTAAATTAAAATTGTTAAATATGAAATGTTTGATGAAATTTATTTGTTTTCATATAATTCTTTTATTTTATGCCTTATTTATGAAATTATTAATTGACATATAAGAAAATATATGTATATAAGATTTTTATCCTTGAAGCACCACTAAGCTAGCAGCTTATCTCAGGTGGTTTCCTCTCGTGTAGGTTTTAAAGGGTAGTCGTAGATAGTATAGTTGTCAGAAGAAAAAGGGTACCTCGATGAAAAACAGCTAAAAGATTTGGACATATTTTTGGTATATTTTATCAAAAACTTTGTAAATTAAATTATAATGTGTATTAGAGATGTGTACCTTTAATGTAATGAACCTAGTTTGAATGCAAAATAATATATTTTATAAATAAATAAAATTTTGCATATCGGTATTGGTAATAAATTTATTTTAGTGTTTGTAATATTTTTGAAAAAAAAATTTATACTTCATTTATCTAAGCTTATAAGATAGTTAGGTAATGCTCCGGATAGTCATTTCTTTAATCGGTGGGTAAGAGCATACTCTGGATCAGAAGCATGGGGAGTACTGACCTTGCTGAACTAAAGTGGGGTAAGGGGTGGTTACACTTGTGATTGGTGAAGATGTAACACTTCTCTTTATATAGATAATGATGCCATATCTTCAATGCAAAGCCAATGGCCGCCAACTCTATATCATATGTCAGGTAATTCTTTTCATGAGGCTTTAACTGTTTGGAGGCATAAGCGACGACTTTCTCTTCTTTCATCAGAATCGGCTATGTTCCTGGTTCGAAATCGGCTATGTCAACACTAGAGCTTTTGTTAAAAGACTTTTAAGCTGAAACTATTCTGGCACTTGTTTGTCCATTCGAACTTGATATCTTTCCTCAACAACCTAGTCAATGGAGACACAATCATAGAAAACCCCTTAACAAACCTTATATAGCATCCTACCAAGCTGAGAACACTCCTGATTTCGATCATATTTTATGGGAGTTTCCAATCCAAAATCACATTAACCTTACCTAGATCCACTCTAATCCCATCAGCTGATATCATATGCCTGAGAAAGGCAACCTCATATAGCCAGAACTCACATTTGGAGAGGTTGGCATACAACTTCTGTTCCCTGAGAGACTCCAAGACTGTTCTCATATGTTGTTCGTGCTCATCCTTGCTTCTCGAATATACCAAGATTTCGTCTATGAATACCATGATAAACTGGTCTATAAATGGTTTGAAGATTATTTTTATTAGGTCCATGACGACAACCAGGGCATTGTTTAACCCAAAGGGTATAACCAGAAACTCATAATGACCATATCTGGTTCGGAAAGCAGTCTTCTCTACATCACCCATCTTGATTCTCAACTGATGGTATTCTAATCTCAAATCAATCTTAGAGAACACCTTTGCACCTCTCAACTGATCAAAGAGATTATCAATCCATGGAAACATATACTTTTCCTAATGATCACCCTATTCAATTGCCTGTAGTCTATGCACAACCTCATAGATTCGTCTTTCTTCTTGAAGAACAACACTGGTGTACCCCATGGGGATACATTTATCTTTCATGAAGCCCTTATCCAACAATTCCTATAATTGTGCCTTTAACTCTTTCATTTCTGATGAAGCCATACGATATGGTGCCGCTGATATAGGAGTTGTACCTGGATTAAACTCAATTGAGAATTTTATCTCTCTTTCCAGAGGTAGCCTTGGCAACTCATCTGGGAACTTTGCCACTGTTGGAATATCCCTAAGATTTGGGTTCTCCCTCCTATTGTTAATTACGTGAGCCAAGTAGGCCTCATACCCCGTTCTAATCATCTTGTGTGCTTTCATCATGGAGATGATCCTCGTTTGCTGTAAGAATCTCTCCCCCTGAACAACCACTATTTCATTTTTTGACGTTCTCAATTCAACCGTTTTCATCCTGCAGTCCACTACTACACTCTGGTAAGAGAGTCAATCCATACCCAAGATAGCATCATACTCATGAAAGGATAATTCAATCAAATATGTAGTGAACTTTTTCCCTTGAACTACAATAGGACAATCCTTATACACTCAGTTCACTATTGTGTTATCCCCCAAAAGGGCTAGTCATCTCTATCTCATAGTCTAGACTCTCTACTAACATGTTATACTGCTAAGCTATATAGGTACATATATATGAATGTGTGGAGCCCGGATATATCAAAGCAATTAAAACTGAGTCAAAAAAAGAAATGTACCAATAACCACATCTAATGCACTCGGATCCTCTCTAGACTTCATCACATAGGCCATCACTAGTGCTCTACTATATTTTGGCCTATTCATTATCTCTGATACAACTGGTCTAGATCCACCTCTGCACAAACTAGCCTATCCCCATCCCCTAGTCTGTGTTAGCACTGAACCCTGAGTCTGAGTGGGAGCCTCACCCATCTATAAAGGACAATCTTTCCTATAGTGGTCTCAACACCAATACCTGTAGCAAGCTCTTAAGGATCCCCAACATTCTCCTCAATGTTTCCAACCACATGATACATAATATGGTGTTGCCTATCTCCATGTTTAAGGCTGACTACTAGCAGCAGTAGGACCTGTTCTTAATGATGGTGTTTATCTGGAGTACCCTAACTATCCTCAACCCTAACCCTTTCCTCTAGACTAGAAGAGTCCAGAATTGGTGTGAGCCTTTTTGCTCGATGTCTATACAGCACTAAAAGCTAACCCTCTAAAGTCTCTCCTAGATGACTCATTTGCTCTCTTTAACTTTACCCTCTTTTCTATCATAATAGAAGAAGAAACCAACTTTGCAAAGTCCTCATACTGTTGTGAGATCACATATAACTCGATCTCATCTCTCAAACCATCCTCAAACTGGCGACACTTATCTGCCTCATCCCCAATGATACCGATCGCATACCTGCTCAACCGAGTAAACTCTCTTCTATACATAATTATTGTTATGTTTCCATATCGCAATTTCAGAAACTCTCATTTATTCTCATATGTATATGCCTTCGACATGTACTGTTTCTTAAACTCAGTGATAAAGAAATCCCAGGTAGTCGACTTTGGAGTCTGCAGCTTCTGCAGAACCAATTTCCACCAATCATAGGTATGCTCCTGAAGAAATGAAACAACATACCTAGCCTTATGCTCCTTAGCACAATCCAGCTCTTGAAAGACCCTCTCGGTCCTCTCTAACCAAAACTCAATAGTTGATAGATCATCATCAATATTTCCTGTGAAGTCTGTAGCTCTATACTTGCTCAGCATGTCAATCTAAACCTTACGCCTCAGTGCAGACTAAGGAGGTGGTGGAGATGGAGGTGGCAGAGGAGGTTGTGCAAGAATCGCTTATACCAATCATTGCAGTAGAGTAGCAAGATTTTGCATCAGAAGATCCTAGGCCTGATCCATCTGACTAGCCATCGGTTGCTGTAAAGGAGGTGCGTCAGCCGACCATTGCACACTAACTTGGCTGGACATATTTTAAGCCTCTATGTTTGAAGGATTATTACTTTTAGTCGCATCATACGGTTTGATCTCTATACTTGTTCTTTAGTCTACACATTGATAGATAATAGCCCACATCAGAGTCATATAGGATAATACTCGCACACAAGATACACCCGTCCCATCTAGGTTCAGACCCACATAAATCTAAACTCGGATACCATTAAATATAACAATCTTCAATATAATTAAAAATAAACTCAATTATATCAAAGGATGTTGTGATGCACATGAGTTAAAACATCGTAATTTAAAACTTTCATGCCCTATGGCCTTGATAACTTTAAATTAAAATAAAACATCATTAAAAAATTGTTAAATTAAAGTTAATTACATAAATCAAAAGGGCAGCACTAACCCAAAGTTTATACAAAATGAGAAGTTATAAAACTACATGACCTTTAGGCAAATATAAAACATGTACACTTATAACTACCCAAGCCCACAAAAATAAATCAAAAAGTACAACAGTGTATCGCCTACCCCAAGTGTATATCCAAGGCTCTAATCACTGGGCGTCCTCTTTTGTCGATCCTCTTCTAAACTCCAAACCTATGAATGGGAAGCTCATACGCTAAGCAACTCGTGCCTAGTGGTACATGAAATCATACAAGGTACACTCACATGACAAGTATATAATATGCATGATATACTTACCGAGTTACTATGACGACTTACTTTGAAGTCTACAAATGCACTAGCTCGTATACTTCTTGACATACCATAAGGATCTCACATATATAAAGCATACATCGAATATGGTATATTAAATAACCAACTATAATTATACAAGTGTACACCACACTTAGAAGTATATACTTACCATTACTTACCATTCTACTGCCCGCTATACTCATAACTAGATAAAATGGATATGGGTAATTTATGGCTCTCACAAAACCCTTAGAACACCTATCTAAGCTTCTTAGAACACATGTCTGACAAAAAGAGTCTACATATAATCTAATTGAGGAAGCTCTCAATGTTTGCCTCTTGACCTTTAAAAACTCTCGAGCATGTGATATTGGCAAACGAGATTACAGTGGATCCAGGAAAGGTCAAATTGATCTTGGATTGGAAATCCCCATGGAATATGACCGAAATCAGGAGTTTTCTTAGCTTAACGGGATACTACAAAAGGTTCATCAAAGGGTTTT
Source organism: Triadica sebifera (assembly GCA_023653625.1). Lineage (NCBI taxonomy): Eukaryota > Viridiplantae > Streptophyta > Magnoliopsida > Malpighiales > Euphorbiaceae > Triadica > Triadica sebifera. The sequence goes on along the minus strand of CM042898.1, from coordinate 23,415,939 downwards.
CTACGATAACTTTTTTGTTGACTATGTTGTCACAAAAAGATATTAAGTTTGACTGGACGGACAAGTTTCAAAATAGTTTTGACCAGCTTAATAGTCTTCTAATGGAAGCTCCAGTTTTGACACAGCCGATTCCAGACAAAGAATATGTCATTTACAATAGGTTGGGTGGCATTCTGATGCAAGAAGGAAAAATCATCGCATATGCCTCTAGAAAGTTAAAGTCTTATGAAAATAATTACCCGACACACGATCTAGAATTAACGGCTATTGTTTTTGCATTGAAGATATGACATCATTATCTATATGGAGAGAAGTGTTACATCTACACCAATTACAAGAGTCTAAAGTATTTTTCGACACAACGGAATTTAAATTTGAGGCAGCGAAGATGGTTAGAGTTGATAAAGGATTATGACTATGTGATCAATTATCATCCAAGAAAGCCCAATGTGGTAGCCGATGCACTTAGTAGAAAGACTTTAGCAGAGTTGCACATCCGACTGACCTTGGGTCAAGAGATTAGAGATGCACAAAAGCTTGATAGCAAGCTAGTGGAGTTGGTCATTTTGGTTTCTAATGGAGAGAGATTGGATTTTTCAATTGATCCAGATGGTAGTTTACATTACCAGAATAGGTTATATGTGTCAGATGTCTCAGAGTGGAGACAAAAGATTATGAGAGAGGCACAAGATGTATCAGAACCTAAAAGGGTTGTATTAGTGGTCAAGGAAGAAGAAAGACATCATATAGTTCACGACTAAACGTCTTACATGTTAGTCGGTAAAGGCCGAATATCAGGTACCTTCAAGTTTGTTGAACCCCAATCACAATTTCGGAATGGAAATGGGAGATAATCACTATAGATTTTGTGAATGGATTGCCTTTGACATCGAAGAAGTACGATGTGGTGTGGGTGTTCATGGATAGGTTAACAAAGTCGACTCACTTCTTACCTATTCAGAAAGACTATCCTTTGAATAGGTTGGAAGTTTTGTATATGAATGAGATAGTATGTCTTCATGGAGTTCCAATCTCTATCATTTCGGATTGAGATCAACGATTCAAATCTCAATTTTGGGGTAGTCTATAGCAAGCTTTAGGTACCAAGCTCAACTTCAGCACGACTTTCCATCCCTAGATAAATGGTCAGTCAGAGAGAGTTATACAAATCTTGGTGGACATGATGAGATGTTGTGTGATTGAGTTTGAGGGAAGCTGGGATAGGTATCTACCATTGATGGAATTTGCCTACAACAACAGTTATCAATCCAGTATCCAGATGGCTCCGTATGAGGCACTTTATGGTAAAAAGTGTCAGATACCATTACGTTATATTGGACTGAGCTTAGTGAGAGAAGGCTAGTGGAGCCAAATCTAGTATAAGAGACAGAAGAGAAAATGAAGATCATTAGAGATCGACTTAAAGTTACTTTTGACAGACATAAATCCTATATGGACCTCAAGAGAAAGGATATGGAGTACTTTCTCAAGGTATCTTTATGGAAGAAGGTTCTTAAGTTTAGGAAAAAGGTCAAGTTGAGTCCTAGGTTCATTGGACCTTATGAGATCCTAGAAAGGATCGGACTAGTTGTGTACAAACTCGCTTTACCACCAAAGTTAAGTAGGATATACAATGTCTTCCATGTATCCATGTTGAGAAGGTATTGATCAGATCCTTCTCACATCATCATAGCCGAAAGCATAGAGCTAAGACTATATTTGACTTACAAAGAGGAACTAGTTAAGATCTTAGCTCAAGAGGTTAAATAGCTCAGGAATAAACGAGTACTACTAGTGAAAGTTTTATGGAAGAGCCATACCATTAAAGAATCAACCTGGAAAAGTGAGAAAGTGATGAGGGCACAATATCCTCAATTATTTTGAAACATCATGGCAAGAAATTTTGGTGATAAAATATCCTAAAGGGGAGAGAAATGTAATGCTCATAATTAAGACCTATAAGTTACATTATTGGTTAGTAAAAGTTGGGGGTGAAGTGAAGTTTTGAAAGTTTGAGAGTTGTTGAAATATGTTGTTTCACACTCATGACAATGGGTGTCACGGCCATGAATATTGGATTTTAGTTAGAAGCTGCGATGAGGTTTTTCATGACCTTGAAAAGTTTTTTCACATGCCATGAAGGAATGGTTCACGCTCGTGAAAGATGAGTCATGGCCGTAAAGCCTGGATAGTCTGAGCAGGTGAAGCAGCCATGTTTTCCTACCTGCCACCTTTAAATCTGCTCTCTGCTCCCTGTTAACCAACCAAACATGTCAGCTAAACCTTCTCCTTCCTCCAGAACCTTTCTACCTCCATTGTTGATGCTTGGAAAGACCTTGTTTTAATACAGAAGAATGAGAGAATAAGCTTATGAGCTTTGAGGGAAAACTTGGTTTTTATGTTTTTAGGTTTTGGTTCGAGTTCCAGAGGCTAAAACAATATTTTTCATCTTACTAGGATCTAGTAAAAAGGCTGGGAGTCCATCTCAAGGGAGAGGACAAGCTTGAAGAACTCAAGCTTTAGCTAATCTCCATTTTAGGTGTAAGATTTGTGCATAACCACATTCAAAGGTTATTTTATGCATGTGTATGTTAGTGTAGCTTGAATGCATGTTTAGGTGTATATTGGTTATTGAAAACTTATGATTTTGGGTTGAAATGCATGTTGGGATATTGTTATGCTTCATTGAGTTTAAGATAGATTTTGATTTGTTTAAATCAATATGTTGTGATGTTGAAAGCGATAGATAACATGTGGGATGTCTCAAATGCATGTTGGAATGTTCATAGGGTGATTAACATTGGTTAATCGTAGAAAGATTGTATGAAAATGGTTGTGCTCTATTTTGGTATGAAATCAATAAAATTTCCAAATTCACAACTATGAATGTCGTGAAAATGAGTATTATTGCTGAAGTAGACCCGTTCACAAGTAGCTTCACGGTTAGATTCATGGTGTAGTTTACACCCCTAAAAGGGTGATGACGACCGTGAACATGTGTTGATTTATAGGATGAATCATGATTTGGTTCACAGGTAAACTACCCATTAAGAGGTTCTAAATCATGGTTTATGAATAATATGAAACATATTTGGTACATGTTGTGAAATTGTAAGCCCAATACTCTGACTAAGACTAGAGCTAAGATGGATGACATACCATTAAGGGGAGCTAGATATCCGATGACCTAGATTGGTTACGTTTGAGATACTTTAAAGGCCTAGGGGTAAACAATGAGAGCTTCCTTGGTTGGATTATGTTGAGACATTTTGAAGGCCCAGGGGTAAGCAATGAGAGCTTCCTTGGTTGGGTTATGTACGAGATATTTTGAAGGCTCGGGGTTAAGCTAAGTGGGCTTCTCTCGGTAGTTGTTCTGTGCTCTCGTTTTCCTCATACATGTGTTCTAGGAAGCTCAGATAGTTATCCTAAGGGCTATAGTGAGAGTTGTTGATTATCCTTATCCATTTTAGTCTAGTTATGAGTATAGCGGGCATTGTTGAGTTTTGTTGGGTTGGGTAGTTATAGTTTTACATAGTGTATTTTAGAGATATGTAGTTTTAAAATTATGCATTTTATATAAACTTTAAGCACGTGATTGCCTGTTTGATATTGTATTTAAATATTTTATTTCAGTTAAATAATTTATGATATTTTAATTTTTTTTATTTAAGTCATCATACCCATAGTGTATGAAAGTTTTAAATTATTTCGTTTTAACTCATATGCATCATAACATCTTTTGGTATAATTGGAAACAACAAAAATCTAAATTTAATTTTCCAAAATAATAGTCTATCCAATCACTAATACTATAACAAAATGATGAATACTTCCATCCATTCAAATATTCACTTATATAGTTCTTTTCACTTTCTTTTATTGATTGCTTTTGCATTGTTATTTTATTTCATAACTATAATTTCCATTTTACATATTATTTATTCGAAACATTAATCTAATTGTTTTTATCTTAAAATTTGAAATATATATCTTTAAAATATTATCTTATGTTAATATTTATCTTATTAATGAAAATATATATCTTTGAATAAATATATATACTTAATCAAACATTTATTTTTAAAATAAAAATAATTAAAAATAATTGTGTAATACTACTTTTTCATTATTGAATCAAGTTCATTTTTTTAGTTTTACTATTTTAATTTTATATTTTAATATTTTAATAATAAAATTTAATTCATTAATAGTTATTTAATTTATTTATCATTTATCTTAATTTATTATCATTAATGGTTTTAGGTGAAAGTAAGGTTTAATATTAAAAAAAAAAATAGCAATGACAAGCACCAACAATACTTTTACCATTAAAAAAAACTTTAATTTCAATATCAAATTAATCTTCAATGTAATTTCAATATCAAATTTAATTACATTTATGGGAATTTTAATTTTAGTTAAACGTTAATTAATTTAACATTAAATTAGCTTATTAATCTTCACCGTAATTAAATTAGCTTCAATTAATGGGTAAACAACAAAATAATAAGACAATTATAATGGCAAAAATCAGGTAAAAAAAATCCGTAAACAAAAAATATTAAAAAAATGGGCTTATTATCAAATAATCTAGCATAGTAGCAAAAATGGGACAAACCAAATATTTTAAAAAAAATTACGTAAACAAAAAGAAAAAATCAGAAAAAAAAAATAGCATAGCTCACCTTCAACAGAGGACTGGCGCGGCAAACGACCGGTGAGGCAAATAATTGGCATGGCAAATGAGGACAGCAGAGAGCGGGGGAAAGGGAGAGACAACTGGTGTGAGGCAGACAGTGAACACACGAGCGCAGCTTCCAGTGGAGCGACGATGGCCGAAGGAGAGGGAACCACGAGCTGCGCAGTGGAGTGACACACACGGCAGACAATGAGTAGATCTGGCAACTGCAAAGAAGTGAGAGGGAGGGAGCGGCGGGGGTTGAAAAAATTTTGGGGTTAAACACAGACTGAGTTTTAAAAGCCAAGAGAAACAACACCATTTCATTGGAACAATACGACATTGTTCAAGTTTTAGCGACAACATTTTATCTGTCGCTAAATGTTGCAATGACAAAGCCGTCGCTAAAATTAGCGACAATGTTTGTCCATTGCTAAATATAGTCGTTTTTTTGACTTAAGGCACAATTTAGCGATGACTAAATTCCATCACTAAATCATTCCTTAAATAATACACCCATTAGCGATGGATTTATGATGTTGCTATATTTAGCAAAGGAAAAATTCATCACTAAAGTGTGCTGAATTCTAGCGACAGAAAAACAATTGTCACTAATCTCCCAGATTAGGAATGGTTTGTTTCGATCACAAATTTTCTCTCACAAAATCGTCTCTATCTGGTCTCAATTGTTAGCACTATTTTTTGTCACCATAATTAGCTACGGATTTAGCAAAAGTTCTTATCTGTAGCAATATTTTGTCGCTAATTCAACCGCTGATTTTTCTAAAATTCTTTTATCACTTTCACTCGCAGATCCAAAACTAATTGCTAAAATTGTTGATTTGTCACTAAATTTCGCCATTATTTTGTCCTTTTCTTGCAATGAGCAAATAACGAAGGTTAATTCGCAGAAACTAGCTTATTTACATTATTTGTTGAAATGGTGAAGAGGGTTTAGCTTATGTATTGCTTGGCATTTTTGGTCGAGTTTAAAGCTTCCATCTTTCAAGTGAATCGAGGAAGTCAATTTTTTGAAAATTACATAAAATGTGCAATAGAAGAAAAATCCATTTTGATATGATTGAGTGTTGAGAATGAAATTTGTTTGATTGCTGCAGTTTATGGCAAGATTCAAAATTTGTAGTTTTCAATCCACAAATTGCAAAATAATAATAATAATAATAATAATAATAATAATAATAATAATAATAATAATAATAATAATAATAATAATAATAATAATAAATAAAATAACATTGAAAAATGGCTTCCTTCTAGCAAAATACCAATCAACTAATTTTAATTTTGGAAGAAGACTTCAATTCAAAGCAACTCACAGTGGCCAACAATCAATGGTTCAATGAGCAACGATTGGAGAGTGAAAAGTAGTGCAACGAGGGACTTGAGGGAGAATGGCAGAGGGCAGAGACATAAAGACCGGAAAGAGTAAGTGATGACACAACGATTAGAAGCAACGAGTGACGACTAACCTGAGGTGAAAATAATCAATGGTGTGACAAACAGAGCGTCACGTAAGAGAGAGCAACTGTTCAACATGGGGAGAGCCAAATAAGAGATGGAAGGGGAGAATGGCTTTTATGAGTAGTTAGGGTTTTCTTTCTTTTTTTTTTTTTTAATTGAAGAAATCAAAACGGTGTCGTTTTTAAAGCTTCTAAAACTGTCCAACCCAAACTGGTTCTATTGGTTTCCAGTAAAACTAGACAGGTCAACGGTTTTTTGCACCAAACTATATACCTCCCGATTCTATCTCTTTAATCTACCCGATTTGAGGCACGATTACCGGTTTTACCGTTTGAAATGCGCTCAGTTTCTGATTAGTCTGGTGCATTCGATCACAAAACGTGCATGTTAGTTAAGGTCCAAACTGGTGAGCATTATAAAAAATCTCAACAAGAATGTTGAGTCCTATATGCGAAATGAATTGTAACATCCTTAGGTAAATTTCACATTGGTAAAATACGGAAGAGATTTTGAGCCGAATGTAAAAATTTAAATTTCAAGATGTGCTAGCTTAATGTACTAGTTTCCAATCCCATATAAAAAAGAAACAAGAAAAAAGTAGAAATTTATAAGTCTTTGCACCAACAGCTAGTAATAATTTATGTTAACTATTTTAATTCATGTGGTTTTGTCATTTACAAATTATTATAAGACAGTTGAATATAAGCCATTATGTACATCACCATCATCATAATAAAAAATTCATCACTATTTTGGATTTTAGCCTCATTAGAAGTATCTTATGTGCTACATTCTCAATCAAGATCTTTTTCATTACCCAACTTAAAAAAAAAAAAAAGAGGCTCCTTCATCACTACATCAACTTGAATATCAAGAAATTTTGGTATACCAACTTAACCAAAATCATTATCTATATTTATCATTTCTAGAGATTTATTATCTTGAATTGACTTCGCTCCTCCCACCTTACTATTTTGAGTGTTAAACTTAGGAATAACTTGACCTTGATTTCTATAACCACCTAATTGTTCATTCTCTGTCCGACCTTGATCACCACTACCCCTTAAGTGTCCACTTTGTGACCCACCAACATCAGTATTTGTACTATGTGGCCCACGAACTTCATCATTGACAGACACATTATCTTGGCCATTAAACATTGTTAAGTAAAATTTGTTCATCCAAACTAGGAGCATACATAGGTATGTCCCCAGCAAATAAAGGGAATAAATAGATCTCTTCTTTATGTTGTTTGTCTAAAAAGCCTATAATTCTCTTTATTTCTCACCACCATTTACATCAAATAGACCAAACTCAAAGCTAAAAATGTTTGGATCAAGAGCAAGGACTCTTTATAAATTACTGATCTTTAACGGTTTTGTAAATATTTCTCATAGGTCCCTAAACTTAAAATAGCCAAGGTCAAAATTATATGTCACACATGTTTTATAGTTCATATACTTTGTTTCATAAACCATAATGAAACTTAACATTGAAAATGTAAAACCCCTAATATTGCATTTTCATATGAATCAAATGCACTACAAATGGGGGAAAATAACTTTAAGATAACATGGGACCACATATCTAATTTCCAACACAATATGCTCCATACTGAGTTTTGTTTTTTTAATATTTCAACCAAGCATTATAATACATGTTGGCAGACTTTAACATGAATTAACTCCATAAAAGAAATTAGATATATATAACATCAAGATAAATTATCTCAAAAATCAATGAGACAATGGTCATTGCATTATAATTTATTGTGAAAAAAATAAGATTTTCGATGGTTGAATCCATATTAGGTTTACCAATTTTCTTCCTAGAGTTTATTCTAGTATTGATGAAAATGTGTGGTAGTGCAGTTGCCTACTACAAAGATGGAAAGAAACTGGAGAGAGGAAGAGCAAACCAAATCAGAGGACTTTTAGAGATTACGATTTCTTAACTTTTATAATATTTAGAATTCTTTAATTTATATTTATATTGTTTTTTTTTTTAATTTGCAAATGTCTTTAAGTCGACTTTACACAGTGAAATAGATAAACATCTTTGCTTATGTGGAGTCCTGCTTAGGTGGAGTCCTCGTTAAATAGGGTCAGAATTGGAGCAATTTTAACTTTGTAGTGACATTATTGACAAAAAAACGATAGAGTCGACATTGACAATTGACCCACATTGCAGGGACAATTTTAATTTAATTTATATATATATATATATAATTTAATTTGTATATATATATAATGAGCATGTTTACCCTAATATAAGCTAATATCCTAGCTTGATCCTAGCGAAATAAGGATGGACTTAAAAAATGTTAATAGTCTTGTATCACATGCTACCAGAAATCAGTAGTTATTATCATTGCTATTGTATTGTTCTTGGCTAAAGGAAAACAGAAAGCATCTAAGACATCTTTTTTCATTAATTTGAAGCTAAAATAGTTAACAAATGGTTAAATTAATAAGGAAATGAGTAAATACATCCGAATTGCAGCAAAAATGGATCATCTGTTCAATCACCTAAAGCAGCTTGCTCATGAGTAGATCAGTTTAAAAAATGTCAGGGAAATACAAGCTGAAAATTACAAAAACAATAACAGAAGACATATATGGCCTCCCAACAACACCAGTTGATGTTGACCTACAAACAAAACCCACCAACGATTTGCGATAAATAATAATGCAAAGATAAAAAGGTTAAGTGCAGCAGCACAATACCAGCTGATACTGATCAAATGAAATAATTAACAAGATTTACCTTGCCACAACACTTGGAGCTGAACCAGTTTTAAGTCCAAAGCCAAACGGGAAGAGCGGATCATAGTGCAAGCCGTTAACATTCATAGGTACTTGATCCACATTTTTGAACCATGTTCTTGAAAGTTTTCCACTAAATTCATAATCTCCAAAGAGGACATCACTCACTCCTTGGCCTTCAGTGCCAGGTAACCACGCAGCCACCAAGGCATCAATTGAGGGAACATAAGGTTCAATCACAATTGGTCTGCCAGAGATGATCACAACAACACACTTAACAGCACCACAGACATTGCTGATGATGGCTGGACCAGGATCTATCATTGTGAGGTTCAAGCTGTCTCCAGTAGTCTCGGCATAAGGAGGCTCACCAACAACTACAATGGAAAAAGCAAACTTGTTGGATCTTAAGAAGTTGCTATCCGGGTTCTCTTGGAAGACAACTTCAGTACTTGGATCAACAGCAGACTTTATGGCACTATAGATGGTGGTTCCTATAATGGATACAAAATTATCAATCTTTTTTTTCCTAATCATAAACAAATAAAACAAGGCAATTGCTATTCAAGCCATGGTGGACAACCAAATTTAGAATAGACAACCTCATGTGAAGCTATCTGGTATATCCCTAGGACTTCTCACATTCATTTGGACATACAAGAAAGGGTCCAAGAACCCAATTCTTCATTTGTGAGCCACATAGTCAAGATTTTACAACCCACAATCCATCAATTAACAAATCCTTCACATGCAAACCACATCGGAAAGAATTCCACAGTTGTTTTAAATCACTGTAAAAAACAGAACTAAAATTGTAACTCTTCTACTAAGAATTTTGCACCCCAGAACTATGACAGTATTTTATAGCCAATTGTCCAATGGTTCAAAAATATAACCTGCAATGTTGCAAATAAATGATTATTTCTTCCTATTCTCTTTGTTTTATCATGTTGTCCAAGCAAGTGAAGATAAAGAGATAAGTTCCATGAACATGTAAATGAAGCATAGTGCCAGCAGGCCCAGCACATTTATATAATAGCAGTAACATGTTAAGCAAGAACATACCCCTTGTATAGTTGTTGCCGCTAAATCCTTGATAGCCCAAATTTGGGCTATCAATGGGCTATCACAGAACTAAAATTATCAGCATGGGTGCCTGCAACTAGAATCTGCGAAGCTTTCTTGGGAAGGGGTAGTAACGGATCAGTTCCATTTTTCCCATTCTTCAACAGAACAAGTGATTTCCTCACAGCTTCCCTTGCCAAGTCTCTGTGCTCCTAGATTAACAAAACATTCATCACTCGTGGCATTAGTATTCTCCATTGCAGAAATCATTTATCATATGTCAAGGCAACAAAATGATCAACTGCAACTGACTGCATGCTCACCAATTCGAGCACATATTTACATGCAATCAGGGTATGACAAAAGATTTTATTTCACTGTTCACAAGCTTGCTTTGTCCAACAGCACATGAAAACCAAATTAATAAATCATAATACCAATTTTGAACTTTTAAATCTGAACCCTCAACAATGATTTTTCACTGACCTGGCTTCCAAGTTCATTGACCAGGCTGAGATCAGCCATAGGGTTTTCAAACAGGCCCATGCTAAACTTGACAAGCAAAATCCTTTCCACAGCATCATCAATGCGATCCATAGTGATTAAATTGTACTTAACCAGGTAAGTGAGATCATCAATGTACTCAGTATAGTTGAAAGGGACCATGACCTGAAACACAAAGAACCATTTCAAGTATCAAATATATTCACTTCTAATCCACTGGCATTTTTGCATCAGCCCATCATACAGCTAAAAAACATTTTACTGCCTCAAATATCACTGTTTCATAATGCAAGCTGCTAACCATGTCAATGCCTGCATGAATTGCAGCTTGGACAGAGTATGTGTAGTTTGCATGTGGTGGTGAGGTAATCCGGTCAATACCCAGCCAATCTGGGATAACAAAACCCTGCAAATTCCATCCAAGATACCAGGTGGAGTCAGCATCACATTCCATAATTCATGTTGTGTACATACATACAGCTTGTAAAAAAATTAAAAAAAAAATCACAAATCTCCAGTATAATTCCATTTAACCAGAAAACCATGAAAAGACTGACAGTATATTTATGGCAAATACATTCCTCAGAGAAGCCACTCCAGAAAATCTGGAATAAATCCATCATATATAATATTGGTGAAGCAAGAAACAACTAGCTCAAGAACAGAACAATAGTGAACCCCAGATGAAATATTGTAATCAATATCCAGAACAAATCAATGATTGCTTAAGAACACAACTGCAATCAAATTTAAGGCACTAAGTTATGCTGACATGAGGGAGAAGTGATTGCAGTAGGATCTATCTTAGAGAACTGCAGACCAACACAAAATAGTTGGGAATAAATTGTTGTAGAGTCGAGCTGTGCATAAAACATTCCATTCCAAGAGGAACAAAAAGAAACACAAAAATTTAAAATTGTATAATCATTTCTTTACATACAAATTGTTGATTTTCCACAAGTACACAATTTTTTCATGTCAAACAAGATGACCTAGGTGCTATTTACCAAAACAAAGGTAAACACAATCAGCATCAAAATTGAAATGTGAACTTTACCTTAAACTTGAGGGTATTCTTGAGGAAGCCAGTAATTAGCTCACGGTTTGCATGCATTTTTTCCCCATTCCAACTAGAGTAGGAAACCATGATCGTTGAAACACCCTTGATAATTGAATCAGAATAGGCAGGCATGTGGATGCTCAACAACCCATGTCTGTCAATGACAGTGTTGTTTTCATTGATGCCCTTGGTTGTTCCACCATCACCCACAAAGTGCTTTGCACAAGCTGCAACTTTTGTCCTAAAAGAAAAGAGGATAAAAAAAACCTACAAATATGATATGCAGATTGTTATAAGCAGAAATCTAACAAGCAATGCAGCACGCTTAAAAAAGAGAGAAGTACAGTTCAGAAAAAGAGAGAGAGGTAATCCTTAAAGTGCCTTGCCCAAACTATGAGATATCTTATATAGTGGCATCATTTAACTGCTACATTTCCCCATCAGGACAGTTTTTTTTTTCTTTTTTTAACATTTAAAACCACAATTTAGGGCATGAACTAGGACACATTTTTTGTTCGAGCAGAAGCGATGTGTCCAAGCAAGCTTGCAATAATGCATGGTTTCAAATGTTAAAGCCTATTCAGTCAAAGATATTTTCAATGTGTTCTTACTTTCCACCAACGTATGGAACTCCTTTCCGTGAATTAGAAGGAATATCTCCTTGTAAACCAAGTATAATCTCAGTCATCTCTTCAACAATTTTGTGATCTTCACTGTAGCTTTCATAGCACCGGCCCCACCTTGGATCTTGACAAACCTTTCAAGAAGAAATCAAGAATTAAAAAAATGAATAAAAATGTGGAAAATGCATAAAGGGCACTGATTTCACAAATTCAAGCACTTAGTAACTGATATTTTCATTTAAAAAAAGAAAACTGATAAACTCATGTTTCATACTGCAATGCATGGAGCAAAGACGTAAGGAATTCCTGTGGCTCTAACTTCAAGAGCAGTTGCACTGTCAATCCTCTTCACCAGGTCAGGATCTCTGTTTATCAGAAGTTCAATAAAGTGCAGCATTAGTAAATAACTTCTTGATAAGATTGCTTAAGACTATCTAATAACTTTATGGGCTATTGCCCAATCCACCACTGATCCGAAGATAAAAAGCTCACATTGTTAAGCAATGCATAACTACAAAAAGGGCATTAACCAAACTAATAAGGTATCTAAAACCATCATTTTTCTTCTTACATGGATTTTTTTTTTCTTTTGAAATATTACATTGTGTATCATACATAATATACATTAACATATCAATGGTTTAAACATATTTAAACCTGCATTTAGTATTCAACAAAAGGGAAATAAAAAAGACTTTAAAATTAACAAATAAACCATTGCAGACATCTTAAAATAAAAGCTGTCAGACAATTTGTTGATTAACAAGTTTAAAGAGAGGCTAGTAAGATTTTAAGGACCACCATTAGGTAAGAAACTATAAAACTATTCTTGCCTAGTAGCTCCAAGTCCGATATTGTGGGGAAATATGGTTGCATTATAGACATTGTTGTGTCCGTGAACAGCATCAATGCCATAAATCATTGGAATTCCCAAACGGCTGGACAAAGACCCATTTTGAAACCCATTAATCATGTTAACCCAATCCTGAGCAGTAGCCTCCGGAAGTGGTGCACTCCCACCACCACTCAGTACACTACCTCCAACAAAGTGAAACATTTAGTCCATCATGAGTGCCCTCATTTATTTCACTATACATCCAAAGTAAGAATTAGTTGTTGAATGCCCAAATTTCAGTTTTTCTACCAGGAGATTGATATAAGACTAAATCAGATGCAGCAAAAGGTAGAACAAATAAGAAATCATATAATAACAAAGTGAACCAAATATAATAATAATAATAATAATAATAATAATAATAATAATAATAATAATAATAAAATTAAAAAATTATATACAAGATCAAACGAATATCCAAAAGGAACCAAATACTCAAAAGGTAGAATAAATTTTTCTAAAGAAACGAGCTCAAAAATGCAACTGATACCAAGTATCAGTATTCAGTAGCATTCATTTATGTGTGACAAGAGAAATTAATGCATTGCCATTCAATGGGGAGAAGATATATTAACAAAAGAAACGGAGAGAAAAGTAGATCATTATAAAATTGATTAAGTGAATTTGTGAAAAAGAATATGAATGAGTAAATGATTTTTTTTAAAAAAAAAAAAAGATGAAGAAGAAAGAGAAATATACCAATGGAGTAGGTTTCATGATATGAGGAGTGGCAATCAGTCTGTCAATTTGTACCATTTGACCAATTTTTTCTTCAAGAGTCATTCTGCTCATTAAGTCCTTAACTCTAGCCCCTACTGATTGTTTGGGGTCTTTGTATTTCACATGCTCTGCTTCTGCCATTGCAATCCACAACCATAGCCATAAAATTCCCAGTACCTCAACTACTAAAATCCTGGACATTTTCACTTCCTCTGCTCGTTTTTCCTTAAAAAAAATTGAAAAACACATGATTAAACGAATACCCAAATAAGCAAGAAACTTTTTTTTTTGTTTTTTTCAAAAAAAAAACAAGAAGATCATTTATCATTTCATCTTTTGACCGTAATAATTGAGCAACGAAATCCAACAATTGAGCACCAGTAAGAATCAAATGCACAAAGAATTAGAATATTTTGTTGTGCTCCATTTTCTTTCTCTACATTTTTCTCAACAACCAAACAAGTCGTATGTAAGAGTAATTTAAACCTATTATTAAAAACTAACAAGCACATTGCATCCTTGTTGCGCAGAGAGAGAGAGAGAGAGAGAGAGAACGTACTTGAGCAAGCAGAAAGAAAGTAATAGAAAACAGGAGAAAATAAAGTGATTGCGAAACAGAAGGAAAAAAATTATTTATGAAGTAAATTAGTTGCGGCAATCTTGGTTGGTGGGGGTTATAAAATATCAAAAGATTCAAAGAAGAAAGAGAGCATTTCTTTTGGAGTGTTGTTAGTGGGCAGTTTGTCTCTTTTCTTTTTACAGTTAGTTTGAGAGAGAGAGAAAGAACGTGGTGGAGTAGGAGACAAATATCTTGTTTCTTAACAGTTTTAGGAAATGGGTTCTCAGGTTGGAGCCCACCTTCTTCTTCTTCGTCTTGTTCACCTAATCCATGAACTCAGTAGTGTTTTTCTTGTCAAAAGACAATGAACTCAAGTAAGTATTCTCTTTTTCTTTTTTTGATTTCATTAATTTATGCAAGGGATAAAAGTACAAAAATAGCCTAGAGTATATTCAAATTGTCTATGTCATCTCTATCAATTTTTTTTGGGTCAATAATGCAACTAAGAGTTAAAATCAGGACAATTTTGGACCCACATAATAGAATCTCCACACTAGTAAACGGCTCGAATGATTCTCATTTTTAATGTTGTTGGATTCCATGTAAAGCTGCAAACAAACCGAATCGAACTTAACAGTAAAAAATTTAAATTTGATTTCTTAGTGTTTTGCTTAAACTCAGTTTGAACTTTAATATCTAAGCTCGAGTTCAACTTGTATTTCAATTAGTAGATTCGTGAGCAGTTCGAATTTAATTCGTTAATTATCTATTAAGCAAGCTCGTCGAGTTTAGTTTGAAACCGAGCTTAATAATCATATAAACGAACTTGAGCTTGTTAATCAAAATTCATTTAAACAAATTTTAAAAAAATAAAATAAATACAAATTTTAAAAGCAACTCAATACAATAAAGCAATAGAAATGAAAATCTTGCTCAAACATTCAAAAAATAAGTCAATACACAAATAACAAGTACAATATAAGATCAAATTACAATAGCTCAAAGTACAAATCCCACATATAAACTTCTAAAAGCGTGCAAATTAGTAAAACTAGATAAATGAAAAGGTTCTCTCTTCCATGCCATAACACCAATATATAAACCGTGATCTTTTACAATGGCAACCTTGCACAACCAAATATAGCATGAAGAAGAAGAATAAATAAGTGTGAATTTAAAGAGTAATGCTAGGTAGTAGGGGAGAGTGGTTAAAATTATTGTTGAGGTTTTAAATTTGTTGAGCAAAAATGAAGTCATTTAAAATGCAAGGATATTTCAATGTTTTATGTGTGAAGAAAAGTGAAAAATGGAAAGAATTTTTTTTTGCTAAATACTTTGCCTCTTGAGTAACATATGTTTGTCTCAATGGAAAGGGGTGGGAGGAAGAATGAGAGAAAGTATTATAAATATTGAATTAATTTCCTTGATTTTCTGGTTAAATGAGTAATATAAAGGAGAGGAAGATTAATGTTGCATTGTGAAAAGGAAAATCAATGAAATGATTGAGTAAAAGAGTATCTTAAATAATGCAATAGCTTACATAATTTTGTAAATTGTAATCTTCTAGGAATAACTAATTTACAATACACTGATAGTAAGAACAAGGGAGATGACATGTTAAATCCATTAATTTAGGTCATGAGTCGTATATGTCGCTAAGTTGATGCAATATACCGACCGAAATTTAAATTTGGATTTTAACTGAAATTAATCAAAGTAATGGTTAATAATTATAGAAAATGCTTAATAAAGTATACTAAAAGTGTAAAAATATTAGATTATGGTGAAAAACCTAAATGCATAATTTGGAAATGAGACGTTTACCATTTAAACATAATTATGGGAACTTAATATACATGTTGGCAAGCCACCATAAAATAAAAGGAGATTAGTGTGCTAATTAACAAAAAAATATCAATTTTGGATAAAAAATAGTGGGTCCCATGTGTGGATTTTTTTTTCTTCTTTCTTTTTCTTATCTTCTTCTTTCACTCATTTTCTACTCATTCAAACTAGCCCCATGTTTTTCACCATTCTTCTATAGCCAAACCTTGCTTCTAGAGAGTGAAAATGAGAAAAAGAGTGAGAAAGGCATGGAAAAAGTCATTTTCATGCACCACAAGACCTAAGGAAGCTTAGAAGAACAAAAAGAAAGAAAAACTAACAAGAGAGGAGGAAAGAGAAATCTACAAAGTGTTGATCAAGAGGAGAAAATAATATAGGTAAGAAGCTCTTCTTCCTTTCATTCTTTCTAAAAGAAGAGATAGTTTAGAGCTTATATAAAGCATATTCTTCAAGAGAGAGAGTTTAAGATTTCTGGAGAGAGAAGATATGATTTAGAGAAAAATGGTGAAGTTTTTGATAATGTTTATATGATGTCTTAGGAGCTCAAGTTGACAAGGAATAAGCCCAAAGAGACAAATGAGAAAAGAAAGCAATATAGAAAGTAGAAAAAAAATAAAATAAGAGGTAAGTGCATAACTTAAGACAATAACCTATATTTTATCATCAATTTGCACGATTTGAGCATTTGACATGTAAATGATTGTAAATTAGTAGTATTATGTGTTAAAATTCTGATGATGCATGTTTGCTAAACTTACAATGATTTTTGGTAAAAATGAATTATGTTGATTGTGTGATTCTGCTGGTTTCATTAGGGAGCAGTCTATATAAAGTATGCTATAACTTAAGCTATAGAATTCAAATTAATGTATTCTTTATTGGGCTTGAAAGTTAAGATATAGATCTAAAACTTTTATGAGATAATGTAATCAGAATTACATTGTAACTATCTTATATTTAGGAATTAATGAGTGACCTAAAATCTATCTCGAGAAATTCTAGGCAGAATTTCAATGAGTAATTAGTGTTAAAATACTTATAACTTTTGCTACAAAACTTAGAATTAAGTGATTCAAATTGCATATTAAGCTAAGATCCAGTACTATAATTCCTTAAAAGAACTTGTAATTGAATTCGAATGGTAAGAGTTCCAAAATTTAAATAGAGAATGAAATTTGCCAATAATAGGGTATAATATGAATTGAGGAATTTAATATATAAAATAATATGGATCTTATTATATTATGCAAAAAATATTTTTATTGAGTAATTATGTGATTAATTGAGTCATTAAACCCATAAAATTTAGAATGTAAAAGAGTTATGAATTTTATAATGACATTAATTATGCCTTAGAACACCTAGTCTAGAATTAGAATTTTGGATAGTTTGGCATGTCAATCAGGGGTCTATTAATGCCGGTGATGGTACTCATGTTAATTTCGGTGATGGTACTCATTTTAGTGCCAGTGATGACATATATATATTAATGTCAGTGATGACACTCATATTAATATCGGTGATAACACTTACATATTAATATCAGTGATGACACTTATATACATATACTACTATGCTCGGGTGGAAATTTTACCATGCCTGGATGACTAACTCCGTTATCCTGATTATTGATTTCTAGATGTTATGAAAATAAATATTTTAACTTGGTATAAAAAAATTATATGTGAATTGGTTGTTCATAAATATGAATATAAGAGAATAATTTACTTGTATAAAATGATTATATAATGCTTGCATATGAAAAAAATATATATATATGTATATATGTATAAAGAAAATGCAAGAGAAAAAAAAAAGAAATTATATAACTCGACATATATGTATGATGATACATTGTTGCATATTGCATGAGTATAGTTTATTGTCTTATTTATATACAACACTAAAACTAAAGCTTAGCGTGAAAGTTTCTTTCATGCAGATATAGTGAAGAATAGCCGAGGTTGGTAGATAAAGCTAGTGGACCCGACCCAATAAAGCAACATAATTCAGACAATGTGAGTAACAAGGAATTTTTCCTTTTATTTTGAAGTTTTTTTTACAATGTTTATAAAATAACTACACGTTTTGTAAATACTACTTTATGTATATAAAATGTATTTTGTTTCCTTATTATTATTTCTTTTACACTAATATATTTATATAAGTCACTTTCATTTATATATATATATATATATATATATATATATATATATATATATAATGATATTTTAGCCGATGAAGTCAGTATAACACTTCCTTATTTTGGCATGTGTTGCTAGGGTGAAAAAGTGTTGGTATCAGATCCCGTTTTGGACGGTTTTAGGTTTTCAAAAATGAGTCTTAAAAATATTCATGACACTTGTGTCTCCACATTTGAGTACGAGTTGCTGCTTATTGATTAGGGTCATTACTTTTATGATATAGGTAAGATATGGCTTTAGGATCACAACAGATAATAGTCGAAGAGGCCGAAAGTAATGAGCCTACCAAAACAGAGGTTGTCGAGCTATTGCATCGAGATCTGGAGCTAGCTCATCACGAGAGTAGTCAACTACTAATCTAAGACAAACGAAGCTTATAAGGAATATGATTGACTTGCTATAGAGAGCAACACAACCAACCCCATCACAATAACCAACACAAAATAGAGAATTCAGAAGACCTATGCCACAACTAAGCAGGAGACCATCGAATGGCAAGAGGGAAAGATCTTTTAGTGGCTGATTTCATATTAGGGGTTCCAATAAGCCTTCTTCCTTCAAGAGGGGATAGCCCATGAGATTTGTTTCTTTAGCAGTAAGTGCACCGATACAGGCATCATGTAGGTCTCTAGCTCTACCTTTATGTAAGCACTGAGGTTGTCCTCATCTAGGGGAGTGTTGGTGGATGACAGAAGCTTGCTTAAGGCATGGCTCCAAAGATCATTTGAGAAGAGATTGTCCATTACTATATTTTGGTAGAGGTTTGGGAAGTGTTAAGCCAATACAAATATAGGTTTTAGGACAAGGCAGATGAGGCCAAACAGCACCTAGCCAGTTCAGATCAGAGACTATGGAGAGACCAAATGGTAGTAGAGTTGCTCCAACTAGGGTGTATGCTATGCAAGGCCAAAAGGAGTAGGATGCACCTGATGTCATAATTGGTAAATTCCTTCTCTTTGGCTCTGACATCCATGCATTGATAGATTTGGGGTCCACACATTCATACATATGCACACCACCACCGGGTCGAGAGGGTTTAGAACTAGAGGCTCTAGAATTTTGAGATATTTATGACTAAATTGTTAGGGCATAGCGTGAGGGTTAGCAAGGTGTTTAGGTGTTGCCTAGTTGAAATTCAAGGTAGGTAATTACAGCAGACTTGATAGAGCTATCATTCCACAAGATCAATATAATTTTAGGAATGGATTGGCCAGCTCGTCATGAAGTTGTAATGGATTATGGGAAAAGACAAATGATTATCAGAATTTTTAAAACAAGATGAGATAATGGTGATGGGTGAGAATAGAGGTTATTCAGACAACATGATATCAGTATTGAAAGTTCAGAAACTCATCAGTAAGGGATGCAAAACATACTTAGCGCATGTGATCAATATGAAAAAGTGTAATCCGAAGTTGGTGGACATTCCTACTGTTAGTGAGTTTCCTGATATATTTCCCGAGGAATTGCAATGGTTACCACCTGATCGAGAGATAGAGATTGCTATCGACTTGGTACATAGTACCGCTCCTATATCTATTATACCATATAGAATGGCACTTGCGGAGTTAAAGGTGTAGTTGCAAGATTTGTTAGATAATGGATTTATACAACCTAGTGTATCACCGTGGGTTCTCTAATGTTATTTATGAAGAAGAAAGATGACACCCTACGTCTTTGCATCGACTACAGAAAGCTTTATAGGATGATTGTTAAGAATAAATACCTACTGCCTAGGATTGATGATTTATTTGATCAATTGAAAGGTGCAAGCATATTTTCATAGATAGATCTTCGATTAGGGTATCATTAGTTGAAGATCAAGAAGTCATATGTACCTAAGATGACATTCAGGACTCCTTACAGTCATTATGAGTTCTTGTTGATGCCATTTGGTTTGACGAATGCACCAACAACTTTTATAGACTTGATGAATCGAGTGTTCAGGTCTTATCTTGATCAATTTGTAGTGGAATTTATCAATGATATCCTTGTGTACTTTAAAAATAGAGAAGAACATGATCAACACCTTATAATAGTTTTGTAAACATTAAGGAATAAGCAATTGTATGCAAAGTTATAAAAGTGCGAGTTTTGTCTTGAAGTAGCCAGTTTCTTGGGTCACATAGTTTCAGTTGAAGGTATTTGAGTTGACTCTAGAAAGATTGAAGCTATTCTTAATTGGAAACCATCTCCTAATGTGACGGAAGTGAGGAGTTTCCTCAGGTTAGCTGGATATTATAGAAGGTTCATGAAGGGTTTCTCATCCAGAGCGACTACTTTGACACGATTACTATGGAAAATTTTTTCGATTTGAATGATAGATAAATATCAGGCAAGTTTTGATTGCCTTAAAGCAATACTGACTGAAGCACCAATATTAACTCAACCTACTTCAGGGAAAGATTTTGTGGTGTATAGTGATGCTAGCCATAATGGCCTTGGTTGTGTCCTTATGCAGGATGAAAAGGTGATTATGCCTGCAGACAGCCGAAGCCGTATGAGCTTAATTATCCAACACACAATTTTGAGTTAGCTACTATTGTTTTTGCTTTGAAGATCTGGAGACATTATTTATATGGAAAAGGATGTTATATTTACACGGACCACAAGAATCTTCAATACCTTCCCTCATAGAAAGAGTTAAATTTGAGACAACAAAGATGGTTGGAATTGATTAAAGATTATAATTGTGTGATTGACTATCAGCCAGGAGAAGCTAATGCAGTTGCAAATGCACTAAGTAGAAAAACCTTAGCTGGTAAGCTATAATACCTTTCCTCTTTAAATTTGTGCATTATAGGTAATAATAAGATTACACATGTAATTAACCCTTATAATGGCAAAGATGCGAATAGAATCCCCCTTGATATAAAAATTAAATATGTTCAGAAGCAAGATGAAAAGCTAGTAAAAATAGTTAATGCAGTGAAAAATGGAGAAAATCCTAAGTTTTCATTAACAAAATATGGTATAGTGTACTTCAAGAATAGAATTTGTGCCAAGTATAGAAGAATTGAGGTTAGATATCTTAAAAAAACACATAAGATGATATATACAATGCATCCAGGCTGGAACAAGATATATAAAGACTTGAAAGCTCAATACTGGTGGTTAGGAATAAAGAAAGATATCACAAAATATGTTGCTAAGTATCTGACTTGTCAATAAGTGAAAGTTGAACTACCAGTTGCCCACAGAATTGTTGCACCAATACCTATTCCCAAGTGGAAGTGGAAGAGAATTAATATGGATTTTGTTTCGAGTTTGCCAGTGACTCAGAAGAGACATGATGAAGTGTAGGTGATAGTGAATTGATTCACAAAATCAGTGCATTTCTTACCAATCCGGATGGATTATCTGTTGAACAAGCTAGCAGAGATTTATGTAAATGAGATCGTGAGACTACACAGAGTGCCAGTCTCCATCATCTCTGATAGAGATTCCAAATTTATGTCACAATTTTGGAAGAGCTTATAGCAAGCTTTGGGAACCCAACTCAATTTTAGCATGGCTTTCCATCCACAAATAGACGAACAATCGGAATGAGTTATTCAGTTGTTAGAGGACATGATAAATGTTGTGTGCTCGAGTTTGAAAGAAGTTGAAATCGATATCTACCTCTTATAGAGTTTGCTTATAATAACAGTTATCAGACAAGTACAGACATTATTCCTTATGAGGCATTATACTGGAGAAAGTGTCGAACACCAGTTTGTTGGACTGAGTTAAATGAGAAAATATTGATAAGACCAGAGTTAGTTCAATAGATCGAAGAAAGGTTAAAGTTATTAAAGAAAAGCTGAAAGCTGCATAAGATTGACAGAAATCATACACTGATTTAAAAAGGCAAGACATTGAATATGCAGTAGGTTCAAGTATTTCTTAAAGTTTCACCTTGGAAGAATGTAACGCCCACTAATTAGTCTAAGTTAGAATAAGTATATGTTATACATAGGAAATACATGATAGACATCAAAATTTAAATAAATGAAATAAATGACTAAATTAGAAATTAAAATAAATTAAATTGATTGACATGATAAATTTGATCAAATTATACCACATAATTAAATTGTACTTTTGGTAAAAAAAATTAAAGGGATTAAATATAAGTAAATGTGTGAAAATAATAATAATAATAATAATAATAATAATAATAATAATAATAATAATAATAATAATAATAATAATAATAATAATAAGTAAAAAAAAGAAAGGCACAACAGAAAAAAGAAGAAAAAGAAGAAGAAGAAAATCGGGAGAAAGGGGGGCTGAAGTCAATTAAGACTTCATTTGCCCCATTTTATCCTAACTTCTACACTCTTCTTCTTATCCTCATCATCCCTTTTCTTCCTCCCAATAACAACTCCAATTCTTCATGATCTCACTCAAGATTTGCATCAAAATCACTCCAAATAAATCTGTTCTTGGTAAATAATCTCTTTTTCATTGTTATTGTGTTACTTAGAGCTTTTAGGGGTATGTTACAACAATGTATTTCACTCTATTTTTTAATACTTTATGAACCGAATTTGGAGAAGTATCAAACATAAAAGTTGTTAATTTATGTATTTTTTATCTGTTTGCCAAATTTGATTGAATTATTTTGATTATATGAAGAGAAATGGTTATTTGAGTAAGACTAGTCCCTAGAAGAGTATCAACAAGATACTCCACGATTTTTGCTTAATTTGATCATCTTAAAGGCTAAATCTAAGGTAACTTAAAACATAAAAGTTGTGGACCTATATGTGATATAGGTCTCTGACAAATTTTGTATAAATATCTCTTTGTGTAGTTTGAGTTATAGTAAAATTAACTATGACTATTGCTTGATGGAGCTGGTTCCACATACCTGTACAGCTCCGGTAATTTCGTCCTCATATTTGACCCATTTTTAGATTAAATTAGCCAAAGTTCAAAACATTAAAGTTTTATTTTTATATCTTATCTAAGTTCTGTGAAAGAATTACCTAAATATGTTGTTTATTTGTGAGTTATGACCTTAACAAGTGAACCAGTCAGGCTGCCTTTCTATCCCGAACTAGTTATATATCCCCTACTATTTGAGAATCTTAGAGGCGAATATGGTAAACATAAAAAATGTTCCAAATTAACTTATCTATCTGTATAAAAAAATTATAATAATTGAATATACACGGTGAAAGATATAAATTTTTAAATATAGCACCTTAAAACTATCTAAGGGCAGAAAATAGAGTAATATTTAAAATTACACTAAAAATTTTATAATAGTTCAAAAATTCTAAAATTTTAGTATGTTATATTTATACATGTTAAATTTAATTAGAAATGAGAATCATATAAATTGGATGAGTGTAGAAAAAGTTATAGAGTTAATAGTCCTCAAAGGTCATATAACTGTTTAGGAAAAATTTTAGTTATTTATTTAAACTATAATAAAAATAAGTATTTTAAGAAGGTATTAATCAATTATATATTTATATCAGGCCTTCAATAAGAGGAAGAGCAATAAAAGTAAACAAAATCCAAATTTTAGATTTTGGAAAAGCTCCATTGAGGTTTATACATATATGCATTTTGGTTTGTCTTTATTGCATGCTTGTGTATTTATTGAATAAATTATATATTTGAATAATGTATTAAAATGTGAAATGATTGTCAAAGGATAAGATGACATGCTAGAAGATATAAATGAGTGGAAAATATATATGACATATAAATTATAGTAAATAAGATTTGAAATAATATATATATATAGTTATTGAGATAAAAAATTTGTAAACTTTGAATTATTGATAAAATGTTGTGTGATTATTATAATATGCGACTTAGGTTGATGATTAAATAAAATGAAGTGAGTGCTTAATTAATGAAATTTCGTGTTAATTCATGTTTAGTCATGTAGATAAATAATTGATTGATAAAATGTAGAAATATTTGTTTTAAGATTGTAAATGTGTGTTAAGGGGTGTGAATGTGGAATAAGTAACATAATATATTTTTCAATATGGGTTAGTATATGATTAATTAAAAATATGATAATTATTAATGATGATTATTGAATAATTATGACAATAAAGAGTGAAGTTAGAAACTCATGTATGACATGTATTTAGTATGAAAAGATAGGTTATATAGCATACTTAGATTCATAAAGGTATTATAAATTTTGGTTATATATTAAAAGATTTGTTGGTTTTGATTGTATGGAAAACTAATTAAAGTATGCCAATATTACTTAAATGGTTATATATAATGGAATATCATATGATTATATGATTTTAAAATTTTATAATCATATTTTCATTATAAATATAAATGGAACATTGATTCCAGCAAATTAATATATAAAGAAAATAAATAAGTAGTAACCTTAATTGCTCAGTTCTCAACTTATGAACTAATTAGAGATAGATGGTGGACTATTGCGGGAGCATTACGGTACCGATATTGATATGGTTTAGGAACAAGGTGGTGTTAGCTCCGAGAGCACTCCTGTTCTAATTGTACACAGATGATGTGATTATACTCAGTCATGAGGCTTAAGCTTCATGAGTACTCTTGACTTGAGACTATAATTAGTAGGGTGCTTAAGCTCCGCGAGTGGCCCTACTACACGCCTTATATCCAGATAGTGTGGGAATGAGATTTGGGCTATTTATATTAAAATATTATATATAAATTAATTAAAAGATATACATGTACACGTTGAGAGATAAATGTGTGAGATAGCATGAATTATAAATATTTATTAAGGTAAGTTAAATTTATAATTAAGTTATATATATATATATATATTATTAATGAATTTAGTAATATTGTGTAGTCATGTGTTTGTTCCTATATAATTTATGTTGGATTATTGTGAACTGCATTATAAATTATCTACTATGCAATTTTGGCAATTGTATGTTAAAACATTTAGGCTCATATGGATTGAGATTTGAGTTAACTAAACTAAAATAATTTTAGGGAAATCAATTAAATTAAAATGAGTTATGAAAACTTATTAAATTAAGTCTATATGTGGAAATTTAATAAATGATTTAAAAGACATGGTAAGAAAGGTAATAAAATAAGGAAATATGAGAGGAGGTAGAATGTTTAATATTTTATATATTACATATAGTTGAATATATAAAATTCATGTCTTGATGTAAATATAATGATAATATAATGGAACATAAATCTTATTTTATTATAATATTTTCTAAATTTTTATGCAATGATTTATTTAAATTATGTCATGATTTTTATGACTCATGTTTGTGTGACTACATGGAAAAACTTAAATGCTTATATTTACCACTAAGCTAGAAATGACTTAGCATGAGTTTTTTCCGCATAGGAATTGTTGCTTGCAAATAGTAAACTGTGAAGTTGATAGAGAAAATACAAGTTCATACTAAAGGAGACGCGTCAGAATTGGTTGAGGGTCGGATGTATGTTATTTTTGCATTTTGTTCATTATCATGCATATGAGTTGATAGACAAGTCTTGTATATAGTTAAGAACATGTCTTGTATTTTGGTATTATATCTATATAGTTAGATATGAGGTAAAAACCGTTAATTTTGATAATTGAATTCGAATATTAAAAAAAATATCAATTATGTTATTAAATGAAAATTTTAAACTCATGCTAGTTTCATTTAGCTTGTCTGTGTCATTCCACTTATGCAATGGGGTTATTCTTATTATATAGGCGGGATGTTACAAAAAAAGTATTGAGGTTCGACATGAAATGAAAGTTAAGTCTGAGGTTCATTATTCCTTATGAGATTCTGGAAAGAATTGGATCAATGGCATATCGATTAGCTCTACCACTACAGTTAGAGAGAATTCATATTGTATTCCATATTTCAATGTTGAAAAGATATCGCTCGTACTTGACACATGTTATTATAACTAAGAAAATTGAAGTATAGAAAGATTTGACTTATGAAGATGAACCAGTTGTTATATTAGTACATGAAGAGAAAGTTCTTTGGAATAAGAGAGTTCCTCTAGTTAAAATTTTATGGCGAAACCACGCAGTTGAAGAAGCCACTTAGGAAAGTGAAGAGATAATGAGGATGTAGCATTCTCAGTTGTTCAACAAGGAATGAACATGTAAAATTTTGAGAACGAAATTTATTTTAAGAGGGATAAAATGTTACATTCGCTAATTTAGGCTCCAAGTCACACGTGTCGCTAAGTTGATGTAACAGACTGACCAGAGTCTAAAATCGATTTTTGACTGGAATTAATCAAAGTAACGATTAATAATTATAGAAAATTCTTAATAAAGTATATTAAAAGTGTAAAAATGTTAGATTACGGTGAAAAACCTAAATGCATAATTTGGAAAGTTTTACGGATTAAATTGTAATTTATCAAAAATTGGAAGATTAAATGAGATATTTACCATTAAATATAATTATGGGACATTAATATACATGTTGGCCAGCCACCATAAAATAAAAGGAGATTAGTGTGCTAATTAAACAAAAATATCAATTTTGGATAAAAATAAGAGGTAAGTGCATAACTTAAGGCAATAGCTTATAATTTATTATCAAATTGCATTATTTGAACATTTGACATGTTAATAATTGTAAATTAGTAGTATTTTGTATTAAAATTTTGAGGATACATGTTTACTAGGCTTAGGATGAGTTTTAGTAAAAATGAATTATGTTGATTGTGTGATTCTACTGGTTTTGTTTGGGAGTAGTCTATATAAATTATGCTATAACTTAAGCTATAGAATTCAAATTAATGTGCTCTTTGTTTGGTTTGAAATTAAGACAAATCTAAAACTTTTTATGAAGATCATGTAACCAAAATTGCATTGTAACTATGTTATAGTTGGGAATTAATGTGTAGCCTGAAATCTGTCTCAAAAAAGTTTAGGCAGAATTTCAGTGAGCAGTTAGTGTTAAAATACTAATAAATTTTACTACAAATCTTAGAATTAAGTAATTCAAATTGCATATTAAACTAAGATCTAGTACTATAATTCCTTATAAGACCTTGTAATTGAATTCAGATAGAAAGAGGTCCAAAATTGAGATTCAAAATAGAGTATGAAATCTGCCAGTAATAGAGCAGAATATGAATTGAGAAATTTAATATGTAAAATAATGTGGACCTTGTTATATTATGCAAAAAAACTTTTTTTGAGTAATTATGTAATTATTTGAGCCATGAAACCCATGAAATTTAGAATGTAAAAAAGTTATGAATTTTATAATGACATTAATTAAGTCTTATAACACCTAGTCTTGAACTAGAATCTTAAATAGT
This sequence comes from Triadica sebifera, assembly GCA_023653625.1. Classification (NCBI taxonomy): domain Eukaryota; kingdom Viridiplantae; phylum Streptophyta; class Magnoliopsida; order Malpighiales; family Euphorbiaceae; genus Triadica; species Triadica sebifera. The sequence continues at coordinate 23,388,263 of CM042898.1, read as the reverse complement.
TTGGCATGACAATCAATAGTCTATTAATGTCGATGATGGTACCCATTTTAATATCAGTGATGACATTTACATATTAATATCATTGATGACACTTACATATTAATGTCAGTGATAATACTCATATTAATGCCAAAAGTTGGCAGTAATTTTAGCGACGCTACTGCAACAGTTTTGGTGTTGCTAAATTCGGAGACAAAGGGGATTCATATATAGTGACGCGGGTGTGGGATCGCTAAACAAAATATAAAAAGTTAACACGAATTGTTTTGTTAGCGACACATTTATTGTGTCGCTAAATAGTAAAAGAAAAACAAAGCCCAATTCAGCTACTGAATATTGACCCAAGTAAGATGCCCATGTACATGGTTACATAATTCGACCATTGAACTATTAATACTATTGTTATGTTTTTCTGCAACCTTTATTATTTGTGGTTTTGTAAAATGTCATATACGGAACAATATTCAAAACTATAGAAGTTGGTGTTTGATAGTATAATATTATAGATGTCATTTCAGATTAAAAAAGAAAATAAGAACAAGAAAAGGAAGAAGAATTGCAGCAGCTATCCATTATAGAATTGGTGGTCGTTACTGGCAAAACCAGGCTCTAGTTATTTCCTTTTTATAGAGTTCAAAACTTGTTTCTTCTTATCTGTCTGCTTCATGTAATTTCTTTCATTAGTTTTCATATTTGATTTTATGTTCTAGTGTTTGATTGCGTACTAACGTCTTTTTTGTTTTTCCAATCTTTTGGATCTGTTTAGTTTTGATGATTTTAGTGCTAAATGTTTCCTCTCAGCAGTTTATTTTGTTGAAGTTTCATAGAATTAAACATATGCACTGAGTATGGTTAATTTGAGACTCTATTTAAGGCATCTCACCAATTTTATGAATAGCTATGGTACTGTTGGAAATAAAATACTCACATAAACAACTTTTATTCAAACTCAAGCAAATATTATAAAAACACTCTCACTCAACAAACAAGAAACTACAACTCACTCTTATAAAACTTTGCTTCTTCACTCACTTAGAAGCTTTTAATTTTTCTTGATGTCTAAAACTAAAATGGGGAGGGGTATTTATACTACTTAAGAACAATTCTACACCACACAAATAAACTAATCCAAAATTATAATAACCATACACCTCATTCTTCTCCATTCTTCTCCATCCTTCTAATAATATTTTAAGTTACCAAATGATTCACATGCATAATTACTACACTCTAGAAGATTCTAGGTAGATGACTTATAATTTTGGACCTTTATTATGGACTTTGACTCCGATTTGATTGGGTTTGGGTTTGGGCTCCCATAATGGATCAAGTTTATGATCCAACACCTCCCCCTCCCCCCCCTTAAACTTGATCTTGTGACCCCTAGTAAATTTCTTAATCTTATGAAGTCTTCACTTGTCAGTGGCTTGGTAAAAATATCGGCAACTTGATCTTGTGAATTCACATATTCAATTTGCACATCCTTTCTTGCAACACACTCTCTTATATAGTTGTAGCGAATATCAATATGTTTGCTTCGATTATGGAATACTGGATTATTTGCTAAGGCAATAGCTGACTTGTTGTCGACACAAACCTTGGTCGGCTCTTCTTGTATTAAACCTATCTCTTTCAGTAAATTTCTAAGCCAAATTGCATGACAAACGCATGAGGTAGTGGCAACATATTCCGCTTCACAAGTGGACAATGTGACAATCGGTTGTTTCTTTGACATCCATGTGAAAGCAGTATCTCTCATGAAAAATACGAATCCAGTAGTACTCCTTCGATCATCTATGTCTCCACCCCAATCACTATCGCTATATCCAACAAGATTATAATTATTAGAAACTGAATAGAGCAAGCCAAAATCAATTGTACCCTTCAGATAGCGAAGAATTCTCTTTGCAGCTTTAAAATGGGTGGTTGTTGGAGATTCCATGTAGCGACTAACCAATCCAACTGCATGAAGAATATTAGGCCTCGTGCAAGTTAGATAGCATAGAATTCCCACCAAACTTTTGAAGAATGTTGGATCTACACTTTCGCCTTCTTCATGTTTGGACATCTTGATTTCATATTCCGTTGGTGCGCTTATCGGTTTACAGTTCTCCATCTTGAACTTCTTCAGGATCTCTTTTGCATAGCTTTCCTGTGAAATGAAGATTCCATCCTTTTGTTGCATAACTTCAATGCCAAGGTAGTACGCCATGAGCCCCATGTCTGTCATCTCGAATTCTTTCATCATCACTTCCTTGAATTCATTTAACATGTTTGGGTTGTTTCCGGTTAAGATCAAATCGTCCACGTAGAGGCACACAATCAAAATATCTCCATCTTTGATCTTGATATATAGAGCATGCTCGTAGGGACATTTGTTGAAGCCATTCTCTTGGAAGTACTTGTCGATTCGGCTATTCCAAGCCTTTGGTGCTTGTTTTAGCCCGTAAAGAGCCTTCTTCAACTTTAACACTTTGTCTTCGTGGCCTTTAACTTCATAGCCTGATGGTTGTTGAATGTAGACTTCCTCTTCAAGAACTCCATTTAGGAAGGCAGACTTTACATCCATTTGATGTATCTTCTACTTGTTTTGAGCTACCAAAGAAATGATTAGTCTAATAGTCTCCAATCGAGCAACAGGAGCAAATACCTCATCATAGTCAATTCTAGTCTTTTGACTATATCCTTTAGCAACTAGCCTCGCCTTGTGCCTTTCAATCTCTCTTTTAGCATTTTGCTTTGTTTTGTACACTCATTTGACACATATCGCCTTATGTCCCTTGGGAAGTGAAGTGAGTTCCCATGTGTCATTCTTTTCGATGGCCTTGATTTCTTCGTCCATCACACTTCTTCTCTTGTACTGCTTATTGAAAGCTCACTGGTTCACAATCAGCAAACAGACAAAATACTGTAAGGTTATTTTGTCGTTCGGTTACCTTATAGAGATCTCTAAGACTTCGTGTGCATGACACAACTCCTTGAGTGGTTGGTGAAGTGGGTGGAGTTGTTGTCTCTTGTTGGGCTTCTCCATGTTGTTCTATTGGTGTTAGCTCATCTTCTTCAAATTGAGGAAAGAAATTGAAGTCATCTATATGAAAGCTAAAATCCCATTCTCCTTCTTCATTGAATACCACATCTCGACTAATCAGAATTTTCTTATTGTCTGGATTGTATAGCTTGTAGCCTTTCAAATTAGCATCATAGCCAATGAAGATAAAACTCTTGCTTTTATCATCAAGCTTCGTTCTTCTTTCATCTGGTACATGAACATGGGCTATACTTCCAAAGATTCTCAAGTGGGAAATGTCAGGCTTTCTTCCACTCCATGCCTCTTGTGGTGTCTTTCCCCATACATTTCTTGTTGGAGATCAGTTTAACAAGTAAACTGCATACACCACTGCTTCTGCCCAAAATTCCTTGGGTAATTTCTTGCTTTTGAGCATGCTTTGTGTCATGTTGAGGATTGTTCTGTTCTTTCTTTCTGCCATGCCATTTTGCTGGGGGGATCTAGGAACTGTCATTGGTCGCCGAATTCCATTTGCTTCATAGAACTCTTGAAACTCCCTGGAAGTAAATTCTCCACCTCGGTCGGATCTCATGGCTTTGATTTTTCTACCGCTTTCTCTCTCCACTGTAGCTTTGAACTTTTTGAAAACTTCAAAAACTTATGACTTCTGTTTCAAGAAATATACCCAGGTTTTTCTTGAAAAATCATCAATGAAGAGAAAAAAATAGCTACTTTTACCGAGAGAGCTTGGCTTGATTGGACCACACACATCGGTATGGATGAGTTTGAGTGGCTTCTTGGCTCTTGACTCTGACTCATTTGGAAAACTTTTCCTGAATTGCTTCCCGACTAGACACCCTTCACAAAGCTGGTTAGGATGGTTGATGCGAGGTAGTCCCTTTACCATCTCCTTCTCAGATAGCAGCTCCAAACCTCCAAAATTTAGATGCCCAAATCGAAGATGCCAAAGCCATGATGCATCTTTGTAGCAAGCTTTCAGGCACTTTGCAATATTGTTTTGTATGTTGATCAAGAACATTCTATTCTTTGACATTGGCACTTTAGCAATGAAGTTATTTTTATCATCTTTTATAGAAAAGATTATAATCTTTCATACGAATATCATAACCTTTCTCTAACAGTTGTCCTAAACTCAAGATGTTACTTTTCATATTGGGCACATAGTAGACATTGGAAATAAACTGATGTCTCCCATCTTTTAAACGGATAAGGATGTTACCTCTCCCTTTCACTGTTATTGTGGAATCATCTCCAAACGAAACATTTCTGTTTACTAACTCATCTAGCTCCACGAACATGTCTTTCCTTCCACACATATGATTGCTTGCACCACTGTCAAGATACCAGGAATTTGCTTGGCCACCATCAGTTTCCTTTCGTGCTAAAAGAAGAGTTTCTTTGCCATCTGTCTTCTCCTCCACATAGTTGTCCTTCTCCTCAATTTTGTTATTGGAAGCTCTACATTCTGAAGCATAATGCCCAAACTTCTGAAAATTATAGCATCAAACTTGAGATTTGTCATACCTTGAGTTCGGATTGATTCTCCCACGGCCTTGTGTTGAGCTTTCTCCTTTCTCATAGTTGTTGTTGGAATTGTTGTTGTGGTAACTCCAACCTCGTCCACGACCGCGACTTCCACCTCGTCCATGGCCTTTACCTCTACCTCGACCACGTTGGTTTCTATCATTGCCTTGACTTTCATGCATATCCTTGAGTTGCAGCTTGAGGAGTTGTTCAGTAAATCCTTGCTTCTTCTTATGCTTCTCTTCGTATGCTTGCAATGATCCTTGGAGTTGCTCGATCGTCATTTCTTCCAAGTCTTTAGTTTCTTCAATCGTCACGACGATGTGCTTAAATTTAGGATCCAACGAACGAAGTATATTTTCTATTATCCTCACATCTTCTAACTTTTCACCATTTCTTTTTAATTGATTAGAAACAGCTACTACTCTTGAGAAATAATCAGAAATAGACTCAGATACTTTCATATGTAAGGATTCAAATTCACCTCTTAATGTTTGGAGACGGACCTTCTTCACTTGCTCGGATCCTTTGCAAGAGGTTTGCAGCTTCTCCCACGCTTCCTTAGCAGAGCTTGCAATCGAAATCTTTTCAAAGCTATCATCATCTAAAGCTTGATAGATGAGGTAAAGAGCCTTCTTGACTCTCTTTCTTGAATCCTTCAAAGTTGTCTTTTGATCTGGTGTTAGAGTAGCAAAAGCAGCATCATCCGCAGGCTCGTTGTAGCCTTTCTCTACGATATCCCACACATCTTGTGATCCAAGAAGTGCCTTCATTTTAATACTCCAATTGTCGTAGTTGTTGTTGTTGAGTGTCGGGACTTGGAATGGTGTCATACCATTTGTCATATCTCTCAATATAATAAGAATTTGAAAAATCCGATTTCACGGATGAATCCGGAATGTCAAAAAATTTTGGAAGGGACAACTCGATCAAGTCGGCTCAACTTTGTGAGTCAACTTAGTTTTCTGGTAGCATTATTCCGGCAGCGCGTTTGAACTCCGATCGGGGTAATTCTGACGGTGTCGAATTCCTCTTGTTGAGACCTCCGATTTGATATGCAATAGTGTATATTTTCCAACTAGCTCTGATACCACTTTGTTGGAAATAAAATACTCACACAAACAACTTTTATTCAAACTCAAACAAATATTACAAAAACACTCTCACTCAACAAACAAGAAACTACAACTCACTCTTATAAAACTTTGCTTCTTCACTCACTTAGAAGCTTTTAATTTTTCTTGATGTCTAAAACTAAAATGGGGAGGGGTATTTATACTACTTAAGAATAATTCTACACCACACAAATAAACTAATCCAAAATTATAATAATCATACACCTCATTCTTCTTCATTCTTCTTCATCCTTCTAATAATATTTTAAGTTACCAAATGATTCACATGCATAATTACTACACTCTAGAAGATTATAGGTAGATGACTTATAATTTTGGACATTTATTATGGACTTTGACTCCAATTTGATTGGGTTTGGGTTTGGGTTTGGACTCCCATAATGGATCAAGTTTATGATCCAACAGGTACAACCTTTATTTTGTGGCATTAATAATCAATGGCTATTATGTAATTTCCCTGAGGCTTGTTGGCACTGGTATAAATATCATATGGTGTTAATTGGTTTGTTTAATTGAGCTTGAATGAGAACGTCGGTGAGATGTGGGTTTCTTGTTAATAACAAAAATGATGAAATATAACTTTTGGAGGGTTTTTTTAATTATGTGATTTCCCTGGGGAGGAAATTTGCTTCTTTTGGATTATTGAAACAGTGTTAGTCATATTCATCTTGTACTCTTAGGAGTTTAGATGGATTCCAGTCATCTCACTGTAGGTTGTGGCTGTGAGCAGATAACTCAGATTTCTCTAACCACGTCATATAAAGACACCTGAAAGAGCCTCTGCAATTGTTTGGTGTGTTCTAGTGAACTACGGCACAAAGGGAAGCATTCATGCATACTGGTTGTCTGCTTATTCAGCAATGTTCTGACATGATATGTCTTCAAAGTGGCACAATAGTAATGATTATTTATTCAAGATTTTTGTAGATAAGATGATAGTAAGCCCTAGTTACATGATTTTTGCTTTCTCTATATAGGTTATTGGTATGATTTGTGAGGAGCTACCTGCTGATGGAGTTCTCTTAATATATTTGACAGCTTCAAGTTGCATATTTTGCGTTGCTTTGAAAATCATGGATACTGTTTTGATATATATTTTTCTCCATTGCTGAAATATGACATTTTCATGTCTCTTAACACCATTTAAATTACTTCGGGAAGAGTTGGACAAACTATTTCATCATCTTCAGCTGGATATTCGATTAATGCTCGAGAGAATGTTGTGAGGAACCTTCAGCCTCATACCATGTACACAGATGCAACCTCCATATCTCCATTTAGTTCACCTAGTAATTGCCCAAACCCTTCTTCTAGGCGGTGTAAAGGAGACTGCTTGTATTTTCGTGCTCACGCAAATGGAGGTGCCTAATTAGAACATCATGAAAAGTTTTACAAATTTGGAAACTGTTTTCATTAGTCTAACTCTAACAAGGAATTAGCATTATTGACAAGGGGAGACTTTATTTCTTTGTTTGGAAAAAATTTTTGGTTTATTCTATAATGTAAAAAAAATTGCTGGTAATTACTATTCATGCCAGCATCGTATTTTAATCCTAATAATGATGAAATACAGACATTGGCTTGCATTATTATATCAGCAGAGAAAAATTTTAATCCTAATAATGATTAAATACAGACATTGGCTTGCATTATTAAAGTAGTCACTTCACTGTTAGGACAACATGAAAGATCATATAGATATAAATTCATACAGAATGTCAGCTAACTGTTGCCTCAAAACTGAAAAACATAAAAAGCTAGCTAATTACAGAATATATATCAAGCCTATGAAACAACTCACACTAATATTGAATTAAGGTAATCTTAAATGAATTACATGCAACAGTATATGAGACAATTAAAGTAATCTTAAACCTGGATCTTGGTTTCTTGTCCAATATCTCCATCCATGTTTAATTTCCCTTGCAACTACCAGTTTTCAGCATTGCGTCTTTTCCGTCATGAATGTTGAAATGAGGCACAATTGGTCAGATTCAATTGTCTAATGGCTAAATTTTGAGTGATCTGTTCACAAAAAGTATAAAAAAAATGTTTCTAGAAATAAAGAAAGGGAAAAAAAGAGTGATGAAGAAAGTTTGATGTTAAAATTAGGATAATCTTGTTTACTAATTGCAAAAGATTTCCATTTTATGATAATCTTTCTCATTTACTAAAAGAACTCTTGTTTATCTGATTGCAAAAGTTACTCGAAATTCATTTGGGACTGATGACTTCACTGATTACCTGAACTATCAAGTTAGTAACTAAAAATTGTATGATTCTGTGGTTTTCACATTATCATTGTTCATACTTAGTCCATTTGAAACTCTTTTTTTTTTTTCGTACATGATAATGAATTCTTTATCATATATATATATATATATATATATATATATATATATGAAATTATAGTGCATTTAGTTTTGCCACCAAGTGTCAATGCATGTATTTTTTTCTTAAATCGACTTTTACTGGGATTATATGTTGCTTTCATTTTTTCTTAATTTGTGACTTTTACTTGGAGATTTTGCTTTTATTTACTGCTATAATACTATTCTTAAATGATTGATTTGCAAACAATCAGCTCACAAATCCGTTTCTTAGTTTGCCGCTTGAATTTGGTAAAATGTGAGTCATGTGGAGCTTCATAGCCTGGAAAATGTCAAGGTAAGTAATTGCCCACTTTTTTCTGTAAAATAGTTGAAGAAATTATATGATATGGATAATTATTCAATCGCAAATTACTCAGAAAAATAAATGAAAAGTATTTTGTTCATTTTGTCTCTTTCGGGTCATTTTGGATACACTGAACTCCCAATTCCAATACTTCATCCTAGCCACATTAGTGAACTGGAGAGAAAAGTAACTATATCTTTTTGGAATAATTTGAATTTTATTTCATTTCCTTTTTATTAATTGTTCTATATCCTTTCTTGTCTATTTTGAGGTTGCATTTTTTGTAAGTTGGTGACATGAGATTCCCTTATGTATTTTTTTTATTTATATTGAATTTTTATTATTGTATTGAATTTTTTAGACATTGTTTAATTAAAAATTTGGATTAATGATATTGTAATATAATTTATTATTAGAGTTTATTAAAACAATGAATTTTGAATTATGATGAAGTTGTATAATGCAAATATGATGAATAATATGATATCTAGCTTGATTAATATTTTATATGCGGGTAAAATTTTTTTTTCAAAATATCAAACAAAATAGCGACGTAAAAATCTGTCGCAAAAAATAGCCAATTTTGTCAACTACCACAATTTAGTGACTTATGTCTGTGTCGCTAACATAGCAATGCTCAGCTGTCGTCACTATTTAGGTCACTTGTTTATTTTTGTCTCCATCTTTTAGCAACATGTTTCCAAATAGCAACACAACTGTGGTGTTGCCATATGATTTTTAGAGGTGTTGCTTTGGTGGAGCTAAGGAGTTGCTAAATATATTTAGCAATATTGTCGCTATTTTGCTAAATTCTTGTAGTGTAGGAAACATCATAAGCATGGGAGGTGGTATTTTTTTAATGATAAGTGATAAGGTTTGGTTGACTAACGATGCTTTTTAGGAGGAGATAATATCCCATAGTCTATAAGATCTTTATATTTCATGGTGAATGTGCACATAATTATCAGTTGAATGTCTCAATATTAGATGAAATTCAAAATGGAGGTTAGGGTTAAAATTCTTTGGTAATGGGTTGGCAATGCCTTTGGGTCTAAATGTTGTAAGATATTAAATGTTTTCAAAATTTTAAAGACTTTAGACAATGGTTTCTCCCATTTGGAGAATTGTCGTGGAGCTTCAGTGGGTCATCCCTTATTAGGCATGGTATTTGTATTGGCTTTTGCTTCCTCAATAGCTTTAGAATATGCCAACTCCTCTTTGATCTTGGCCTGAATGTTTCTCATTTTAGCAATAACCTACTCTCTTACTACAACGTTTATTTCTTGCTTTCTTTATAATGCCGCTTAAGTAGTAAAATTAACCATCAAATCAACAATTATGTTATTTAAGTGTGATCACATCCCTCGTCATTTTCTTGGGCCACTTTTAAAATCAGGTGGATTTGAACTTTTTTCCTTTGTAAACCCAAGAAATAAATATAAAGGCGCATGAAAACATTTTAGCCAAGTAACTATATGATGAATGTTTCACATGTACATATAATGATGTATTGATGCATGATGGAATTTACAAAAAGGTTTATGTATAAAATAGATATAGATGCCTAAACATGGTAGATGGAACAAATAAGAAAGCATGATGCATGCATTGTGTGTGTACATACATAAGAATGCATGTATGGTTATATGATATACATGGTATATGTATGAGGATGAATGGAGAATTTTTACATGATAAATACATAGATAAGAAGATTAAGTAATAATAAACATGTATGGTCAAATCATAATCGCACATAATAAACCTTCAAATCTTATTACTTTCGCACATAAATTGATCTAGTTAAAATCTTTTCTAGAATTTTGGGCTTAGCCCATATACCAACATAGGGTATATGGGCTAACATAACATCCACATTTAGATGTTTAATCTCTCAAAAGAAAAAGACATGCAATAACAATTTTGACCTTAATCATTGGATAAATTCAATCTACTTGAATCATGGGTTAGCCCATCTCGAATTTAAAATAGGCTTATGTGCCTTTGTCATGTTTCAAATGGATTGAACATTATTTCATGATAGAACTCAACATCAAAAGCATAAAATATTAATCATTAAGGTTATGTCACATAGAGGAAGTTTCTAAGTTATTACATGTGGGCTTAAAGTCTAAGAAAGAAAGGAAAAAGGTCTTTACAGCTTGGTCCCTCCCAACAAGTCTCATCATTCAAGAGTTCAATAGAACAATCAATTCACCATTTAATATACAACGATTGTCCACTGTATACAAGTGTATGAGGCTATAAGTGACGATAATCATTACTAATACACTCCACTACGAATAGAGTTGGGTTATATGCTTCACAAAGCTATTGGGTTAAAATAGTAATTGGACCAACAAATAATATCAATGCATGAAATGCAACAACAAATGATAATAAAAATAAAAGAACAAATTGTACAAATAAGGCACTTTTGGAAATGATTCTAGTTCCTAGTGGAGTCGCCACTATAGCAAATAGGTGGTTTGGGTGGAGAGCCCACTCAGTCAGACTAGATAATTTTTTCTAATTGACTTGAAACTTGGGAAAGGTTCAAAACTATTTTTTTTTATTAACATCTTGTTTGCATAAAAGTATATCCACATATACACTCTTGATATTTGTGCGGACTTCCATTACATATGCATTGTAGCACCTATGAAATTAGGTCTATGTAATATATTAAGTCATTAAAGAGATAACTAAAAGATAATAAATCATAAAGAGGAGATTAATAAAAATATCTAAACAATATAAAAATCTCCAAGTTCATGCTCGTGAATAGTCGTGAATAGCAGGGCATAGTTCACACCCGTGAAGGATATGTCACTATAGTGAAATTCTATTTATCACGAGCAGACAATAATTCACACTTTCTATCTCTCTCCCATCCTTAATTTTTGCTAAAAACTTACTCCCCACTCCCTATTCTCCTTCTTACACACAACACTCTCTCTTTCCATCTTCTCTTCTCCCTAACTCTTTAAAGATTCAAAACTTTAATTAAGATGATAGTTAGAAATCAAGGGAAAAAGGTAAAATGTTCTTAGAAACAAATGTTGTTGAAGAAAAAAGAGGAAGAACTAAGCTTGATAGGAAACCATTCTACAAATTTTTCATGGGTTGGGAGAAAGTGTATGATTTTCTCTTTTTCTTCTCTTTTTTCTACTCCTATTTACCTCATTTTCATATATTAAAGTAACTCCGTAGAAAAGTATGAGTTTTATGCTTAAAATGAGAGTTTTAAGTTAGAAATCCTTCAAAAATATCTTGAAAGTAAAAGAGGTGTTTTGATTTTGTAAGGAGGAGATAGAAATCAAGAAAAATAACTTTAAGGGGGGAGAGCTAGCTTGATTTAAGGTTGATGAAGGAAAAGACTCTTTTGTGTCACGGTTAGTACATATAAGCATTCTTTTTCAACCAATTGTCAAATGCATGACATGTGTTGAAATACATGTTTGAAGGTTAAATGTAAGTTAGAAATCATAAATGCTTAGTAGTTGAGTGAAATAAATGTTATATGTCATAAATGTAATGGTTAGTGTTAAAATGGAATTGGAATGTGATTATTGGTATGTTAAGGCTTTATATGTGTTAAGAATTGTATCATGGCATGAAATGAAGTATGTATGCATTTGCGTATTGATATGAGTGAATGACATTGGTCAATTTCAGAGTTATGTGTGAAAGTGTTAAAATGCTATATTTTTAGGTCATATTCTACACACCAAATTTCCTAGATTTAAGCCCGTGAATGCTTTTGTCAAGATCGTGAATTATATGGCTTAAAAGTTATGATTTTGGGCAAATTCATTCATGACTAGGAAAGGTGTAAAGCGTGGATCAATGCCTGTGAATGTTATGTCATGACCGTGAACTATAATAACACAGACTTATGATTTTGGGTAGATTCATTCACTCCCAGTGCCATGATCAGTTTCACAACTAAAGAAGCTGTAAAGCATGGCTTCATGCCCCTAAAGGATTTGTCATGATCGTGAATGAATTATTGAGCATTTGTCATATGTCCAAAATCCTTTACGAGCAAAGTCACGATATGAATCATAGGTACCAACCTATAAAGGTAATGTTTATGACAGTGAAACTCTTTTCACACTTGTGAACCAAAGTGAAAAAAAAAATATGAATAAAAGTTGAGTTGTATGCTTTGGTTTGATTCTAAATATGATATGTTATAATGTTTGCTATGCCCGGAAACATGTTATGAATATGAAATGTACATGAACCATTATGTATGGATGGAATATATATATATATATATATATATGCAAAGAAATGAATTAAGAACATGTATGTACTATGACAAACAAAGTGATAAGAAATATAAATGTTTATGCCCTCTCTAACCTAAGATTAGAATATGATAGACGACATATCATTAAGGGAGCTACCGGTACCTTAGAATAAGATAGTCAATAAAATCATATTATAAGGACAATGTAGATTAAGCTCGAGTATGAGTGCTCTTAATCCTAAGCTACATGCAGTTACTTTATGAACTCAATCAAGGTGGCTTAATCTCGAGTGTGAGTGCTCTTGACTTGAAAAGCTCGAATAAACTTTTATAGATAGTGGGTAATGTGGCTTAAGCTTAGAAGTTTCTATTCCATAACTCGTATTTAGATAGTCCTACTTAGAATTTTAGGTGAAATAAAAGAATATGATAAACAATATTGAAATTTTAACAAGATAAACAAATGATGTGGTTGATGTGAAATGGTATGTTGAGCATGATTATATATGTTAGGATTTTGTTTGTAAATCATGAGATGATAAGATAGAACCTAGGCTCATATAGTGAGTAGGTTATACCAAGAATGAATATACTCTTGCATGAACACACATAAGAATGTAAACATATGGAAATTTTGTATTGTATGGATATATATGTAGAAATTATATGCACATATGTACCACTAGGCATTAGGTTGATTAGCGTGTGAGTATTTTCCCATTATCAGGTTCAAAACCTAGAATTTAAAGCAATATAGTGTTAGAGAGGTGCTATAAAGGTAATCACCTTAGACACTTGATGTACTCATTTATTATTAATAAAATGTATTTTCATTATATGGTATTCATCGTATATGAATTGATATAGATCTTAAACCATTGAATGAAGTCTTTGGTATGTAACATAACATGATGGAATTCATGATGAGATCATGACGATGAGATTCCTATCATGTGTAATTGTGTTTATACCCAAATTATCCCTAGTTATAGGATTAATAAATGGGACATTGTTAATCTAGATAAACTAGCACATGTTATACTCCTTAACTAGGTCAAGTAGCTGATCTCATATGTTGAAACCATGAGATGTTTAGAGTTAATATGTGGATGTTTGCTAAAAGTAGCAAGTACATTAGATGACTTGCTATGAGACATTCATATGTATATATATTCAATGTCAGTGTCTCATCATAGCAATAGTGCAAGTATCCTTAGACTTAAGATACTCAAAGTTATCTTGGATACTGAATCTAATACTTTAACTCCATTCCTTGTTATATCTGAAGAGGTCGCTCATATGGTGGTGATTGGGTATAGCATGGGGTATTCAAAGGTTTTTGAGTAGTCAACAAAAAGATTCATCACTCCTAATAGAATGAGAGTATACCTATGACCTCTTGTAGAGATCATTACTCAGAAATCTTTAGCCAAATTGGACATTTCTTGAAGAAGGTCTTAAAGGAAATATCTGATCAGAGTAATGAGTCTCATAAATAAGAACTAAATAATATTTAGATTAGATGTGATGTAGTTAGTCTAATGAGAGTTGACACACAATCCATGCTCTAAACCAAATGAGGTATAGATTGGTGAAATGAAAAATTGCACGGTAATTGTCTATGGAAGGGTTAAAAGTCAAACCACTGACTTTTTGGTTAATTGGATAATCATGATATGTTGCTAGATATCGCTCATGATCTGCTAAGTCAAGAGAAATTGATTAGAAATCAATTATGGGTCAAAAGTGTTTGACTTGTAGAATTCTAAAACTTATTAGATCATACACATAGAAGGAATGAAGAAAATGTAAAATGAGTTTTGGATAAGATCCAAATGAGAAAAAAAAAAAAAAGAGAATTTGGCCTTTTATAAGAATTATAAAAATGGGTCAAATCCATTTTGGATTAGGATTAAAATTGGGCCTTACACCTTAGGGAATGTTTTCATTTTCTAATTTTTTAATCCTAAAAGGGATTAAAAAGAGTATAAATACTCATTTTAAAAATTTAATTTCATGGCTACTCCATTAAGAAAAATAAGAGTTATTTTTCTCCTCACTTTTCTCTTTCATAAGACAATTTTCCATAGCTAACAATTTGAACTTTTGTCACCCCATCTCCTTGGAGGTTTTCTTCTTCTTCCTTCGCATGGATACTCTTAGAGGAAATCCTAATTTTGGATTTTTATGGTTTTCTTTAACCCAATAAATAAAGAAAAACTCACAACTTGGAAGATCAAGAGTTGCAAACAAAGGTAATCAATTTCTCACATTATATGGTATGTTCCGATTTAAAATTACATAAGCGTTCCATCATTTTTTGGTTCACTAAATTTTTATATTTTCATTATTCCATGTATGAGATATATGTTAAAAATCCAACAGTGTTATCAGAGTCACTCTATATAAATTAAATTCGGATTTAATTGAAGTATCAATGAGATTGATTGAAAATGAACATATTGGACTGCCCTCATTTTGTTAAAAATGAATTTGATTTTGTTTGATGTAAAATTTTAATTTTAATTTAATGAAATATTAATATGATGATATTAGATATTTTTTTATGATAATTACAAGGTTTGAATTTGATTTAAATATGAAATTCGAAGTTATGCATAGTTGCTGAATTTCTAGGGTTTATGAAACCTAGTTGTGCCAATTGAGTTGTTTGAGGGGCTGTTTGAATTTGGTTTATTAATTTGAATTTTTCAAACATATTTATGACATATTTAGAATGTTTTTTCAATTTTTTACAACACCTATTATGATACAAAAATCATTTTTAATCATGGAACACACAAAAACATGTAACTAGGTTGAACCTTACCATGTGATGAGACTGTTTTGTGTTGTTTAATTTAATGGCATGTAACTTGATGATCAGAACTTTAATTCATGTTTATGATATATTCATGATATTATTTTGATGTCAATTTCATGTTGGAGTCAAATTAAATTCCTGGTTAAATTCTTAAAAAATTCTAATTCATTTATGATTCAATTTAGCCAATTTTTGAGTAATTAGTTTCCTAGTTGAATGATGAATGATTTAGAATATCTAATGAATAAATTTAATTAGTTTAAACTGATTATAATTTTCTTGTAATTATGAGAATGAATTCTGAAAATTTTGGAAATTTTTAAATGGAATTTGATTTAAATTTGAAAAGGGTTTTCAAAGTTTTGGTTTGACTAGGATTCTAGTATGTAATTGTAACTAGGATTGTTTAATCCTATTTGACATTAAACTAATAACTAATTAAGGTAATTTAATTATGAATTAACTATTGGTCATATTTGAATTTAAAATTAATTTGATTTAATTATTAAATTCGGATTTAATGTTGCATGCATTAAATTGGTAATAACCTAGTTGGCCAAGTAGACAATTTTAAGAAACTTTTGATATGATCAAATGTATACCTAAAATGCATAATTTCCTTTTAGAAAGCGTTTCTAAATATTTATATGATTATTTAATGAGATTAAATAATGATTTATGATGAATTTCATTAAAGGCCAAATAATCAAAATAATGTTTCAAGAGTTGAAACAAAGGGAACCCAAAATGTTTCTTTAATAAATTACCTTTATTTATGCATTAGAGAATGCATGCTAGGGTTTGTATGGAATGACATGGTGATATGATTATGGACTTGACAAATGTGATTGATCATACATGGAATTTTATTTTTAGTAAATAGGGTATGCGAGTCCCTACCTTCTCGATTTTTTTTATTGTATTTCTTTTCTCTTCTTACTCCCGTCAAATGTAACTTGAGATTTTATTATAAAGAATTTATGTAATTAGTTTATATAGGATTAGAATTGAATTGAAATGCAAATGACTAAGAAGCCTAGGAGATGGCGCCAAAAACAAATGAGCATTAGAATAGAAAATTGTTTTTTATTTTGGAGTTGTAATTTCATGCATCTACCTAGGTGAGACCTGGTCAATCTTTTCATGACTTAATGGATTGATGTTAGATTATGTCTATAATCATGACCATATAGTTAGTGTAATTATCTTGTATATTTATATGTGATGAATAGATATATTATGCAAGCCAAATTTCCATGATGAGAACTAAATAAAGAAATCCTTCTTAAATTATATTAAGGCCAATGTCTTCCATTAATATGGCAAGAACTAGAGTTCTTTTAGAGTTTGGATTGTTGGAAAAATCCAAGCCCTCTCTATACAAATATGTTAAAACCATCGAAATATGATTTCATGATTAATGGGTCGACTTTAACTAGTTACATTGACTTGTTGAGTAAACCCAAGGTTAATGTGAATTAGATGCAAAGTTGGATAAGTGTACATGAGATGTGCACATATCAAGAGTTGATGGCCCAATAATTCAGTAGTTGCATAGAGGATGCAGCTGGTATGAGTTACCTACCAATTGACCTAAGATGGCTTGTTGGGCAAACCCAATGTCATTTTTAGTGATGTTGGATAGTGATCCACTAGGAAAGCTTCCAACAGGTTCTTTTGGATTCATAATGAGAGCTATGGGTTTGCAATAAAATAGTGGAAGTTATAATGCATATTTATTAAAGACCTAATAAATATGCATTTAAGTACATCCTCTAAACATGATCTTTCTTTATATCTAGTTTGATGGAATCATTTCATCAAACTTGAACTTGCACTCAATTCTTGAATCTAATAAATTGACTGGCCTGAACTTCCATGATTGGCTAAGAAATTTGAGAATAGTTCTCAAAATTGAAAAAATAGCCTATTCTTGAAAGAGTCGTTTTCCTTCCCTCCTGTTAATAATGCATATGTTGATGAATAGTTGGCATATAAGAAGCATGTGGATGATAGTGAGTTGGTGGGTTACATTATGCTCACTTCTATGTCTCCCGAGCTTTAAATGTAGCATGATACTATGGATGCAAATACCATTATATATCATATAAGGGAGATTTTTGATGAGCAATATGAGATATCTAAATTGCCCTTTCACTCCAATCTGGTAGAAAGGACATCTTCACATACATTAATGACGAGGAGGAAAGGCATAGAGACAACATCAAAAGGGACTTACTTCCATTATAGATAGAGTTGCCAAAAGAAGATGAAATGCAAGACCTATTTGAAGTCTTTAAAGAAGAAGAAGGATAAGACAGCAGATGCACCTTCTACTTCAAGTATTATGTTATTGAAGTTAATACTATTTTTGTTAATAACACATGGGTATTGGATGCCAGATGTTGATCTCACATATGCACATATACGAAAGGCCTAAGGAATATTAGACAACTTAAGAAAGGAGAGTCAGACCCATGTGTTAGCAATGGAGTAATAGTTGTTGCATTAGCTATAGAAACTTATGTATTGACACTCCCAAGTGGGCTTGTTTTATAATTAGACAATTGTTATTATGTTCTAGTTTTAACAAAGAATATTATTTATATTTTTTGTTTAAATAGAAAAGATTTTCATTTAACTATTAATGACAATGTTGCTCTATATGGTTGAATGCTATTCTTTATAGCATTGACGTATTATGTAATGGAATTTATATTCTTGAAATGTCTAATCCAATCCTCAATATCAATAATAAAAGACAAAAGACGGATAACCTAAAACCATCATATTTATGGCATTGTCGTCTTGGCTATATAAATGAGAGGCACATGACTAAGTTATACAAGAATGGTGACTTAGGGTCATTTGATTATGAATCATATGATACATGTGAATCTTATTTATTAAAACAAATGAAAAAATCACCTTTTGGTGGAAATGGTAAACGTGCCAATGGACTATTGTACCTTGTACATACAGATGTATATAAACCAATATCTTTGCATGCCAAAGGTGGTTTTATATACTTTATTACTTTCATCGACAATTATTCACGATATGGGTATTTGTATCTGATGAGATACAAATTTGAAGTTTTTAAAAAGTTCAAAGAATTAAAAAATGAAGTAGAGAAATAACTTGACAAAAGTATTAAAGTACTTAGAACAGATTGAGGTGGAGAATACTTTAGCCAAAAGTTTTAAGGTTATCTAAGAGATAATGAGATTTTATCTCAATGGAC
The DNA here is from genome assembly GCA_023653625.1 of Triadica sebifera. NCBI lineage: Eukaryota > Viridiplantae > Streptophyta > Magnoliopsida > Malpighiales > Euphorbiaceae > Triadica > Triadica sebifera. The sequence goes on along the minus strand of CM042898.1, from coordinate 23,369,573 downwards.
TCCACCTTACACATCATAACATAATGTTATGGCTAAAAGGAGAAACAAAACCTTGTTAGACATTGTTAGATCAATAATAAGCTTTGCAAAACTGCCTAAGTCCATTTAGGGTCATGCACTAAATAGAGTCCATTCTAAGTCAGTTGAGGTTACTCCATATAAGATATGGACCAACAAGAGACCTATTCTTTCTCACTTGAAAGTATGCAGTTGTCCTAGCTATGTGAAGTGGATGATGTCAAATAAGCTAGAAACTAAGCTTGATAAGTGTCTATTTGTGGGATATCCAAAAGAGTCATTTGGATATCAATTCTACCACATTTTAGAACAAAAGGTGTTTGTTTCAAAGTATGTTGTCTTCTTAGAGAAAGAGTTTCTTCTAAAAGAAGATAGTGGGAGCAAGATTGGACTTGATAAAGTTCAAAATTCTCAAACAGATACAAATCAACTAATAAAACCCAAATCTTTTACTTATAGAGATGAAGTAACAACTACACCTTCTGAAATACAAGAACTTCGTAGATCAAATAGAATACGCATTGTTCCTGAGAGATGCATTTCTCATAATCGAACAGAATGATGTATTGCTCATAAAGGATGATGAGCCTACTACCTACGAAGAAGTTTTGAATAGTTCAGAATCTGACACATGGCTAAAAGCCATAAAGTCATATATGAATTCCATGTATGAAAACCAAGCATGGAGTTTGGTTGACCCACCTGAAGGGATTAAATCCATTAGGTGCAAATGGGTCTTCAAGAAAAAGACCGACATGGAAGGTAATATAATTATCTATAAATCTAGGCTAATAGCTAAAGGATATCATCAAAGACAAGGTATTGATTATAACAAAACTTTCTCTCCAGTTGCTATGCTTAATTCCATCAGGATACTTCTAACCATTGCTGCCCATTATGATTATGAGATTTGGCAAATGGATGTGAAAATAGATTTCCTTAATGGAAATCTGACTGAGAATGTGTACATGACATAACTTGAAAGCTTCACATCAAGTGATAGAAAAAACATATGTAAATTACAAAGATCCATTTATGGATTGAAATAAGCATTCAGGAGTCAGAACATCCAATTTGATGAGACAATCAAAAAGTTTGGTTTCTCACAAAATGTGGATGAAATTTATGTTTACAAAAAGGTTAGTAGGAGTGCAGTCGTATTCTTAGTATTGTATGTAGATGACATACTTTTCATAGGAAATGACGTCTCAGTTCTTTAATCAATCAAAATTTGGCTTTCTAAGAATTTTTCCATGAAAGACCTTAGAGAAGTGACCTACATACTGGGGATAAAGATCTATAGAGATAAATTTAAAAGGTTGCTTGGTCTTTCTCAATTTGCATATATAGATAAGATGTTAAAGAGGTTTAGTATGGAACAGTGCAAGAGAGAATTAATTCCAATGACTCATGGGATTACCCTCTCTAAGTCCATGTGTCTAAAGACATAGGATGAACGGACACACATGAGTAGGATTCCATATACTTCGGTTATTAGATGCATTATGTATGTTATGCTACGTACTAGACCTAAGGTATCATATGCTCTGAGTGTCATGAGTATATATCAGTTACATCCTGACGAGGGGCATTGGGTGGCTATCAAGAATATCCTTAAATACTTGAGAATAACTAAGGATGTATTCTTAGTTTATAGAGATGGAAAGCTTAAGGTAAGTGGGTATATAGATGCCAGCTTCCAAACTGACAATGATGACTCCAAATCTCAGTCAGGCTATATATTCATGTTAAATGATGAAGCAGTCAGTTGGAAGAGTTCCAATAAGAGGTGACTGCAGATTCTATAATTGAAACATAGTACATTGTAGCTTCTAAAGCAGCTAAGGAAGCGATTTAGATAAAAAAAAATTCATCACAGAATTAGAAGTGGTTTCTAGTATTGTTGATCTAATACCCTTGTATTGATATAACAATAGAGCCATTGCACAAGCAAAGGAACCATGATCTCATCAAAGATACAAACATGTACTCAAATGTTACTATTTAATTTGAAAAATCATTAGTAGACATGATGTAAATATAGAGGGAGTTCCCACTGATAAGAATATAGTTGATCCTCTTACTAAGCCTCTTCCCCAAAAGAAACATGATAGTCATGTACTCGCATATAGTATAATGTATAAAGGCGATTAATTTTAATGCTAGTTGGAGATTGTTAGAGAGGTGCCCTAAAGATAATCATCTTAGGTACTTGATGTACTCATTTATTATTAATAAAAGACATTTTCATTATATGACATTTATTGCATATGAATTGATATAGATCTTACATTGTTTAATGAAGTCCTTGGTATGTAACACAATATGAAGAAATTCATGATGAGATTCCTATCATGTGTAATTGTGTTTATACCCAAATTATCCCTAGTCATAGGATTAACAAGATGGAATATTGTTAATCCGAATAGACTAAAATATGTTATACTCTTTGACTAGGTCAAACAGCTGATCTTATAAGCTGAAAGCATGAAATGTTTAGAGTTAACATATGGATGCTTGTTAAGAGTAGCAAGTACATTGAATGACCTGCTATGAGACAATCACATGGATATCTATTCAAAGTCAGTGAGAGTCTCATCATAGTAATGGTGCTAGTATCCTTACACTTGAGATACTTAAGTTTATCTTGGATATTGAATCCTATACTTTGACACCATTCCTTATTGCCTATGAAAAGGTCGCTCATAGGGTGGTGATTGGATATAGCATGAGGTATTCGAAAGTAGTTAAGTAGTCAACAAATGATTTACCACTCCTGAAAGAAGGAAAGTATACTTATGACCTTTTGTAGAGATCATTATTTGAAAATCCTTGGCCAAGGTGGACATATCTTGAAAAAGATCTTCAAGGACACACCAAATTAATGGGGAGTAATCCTAATTAGTTGGGTGGGTATTACAAAATGGGTATTTGGTAGTTAAGATTTAAGAAGAAATTAAGGAAAATATCAAAGAATAGGTTTCGGGTCAAAGAGAAAGGAGAAGAAGCAAATGCAAAACATATATTTCTTTTGAAAACTTTGGTTAAGGCTTGTGAAAATGAAAAAATGACCACTTTTTTATGTGAATTAAATGTAAGGAAAAGTTAGAGAATTCTTTTTAATTTGAAAGGGACTAAGTGGATGGCAAAATGGTGGTATAAGGAAATATGATTATTTCACTCATTTTCTTTACAATGTACCATGTGTATTCATATAAAAAGGCAAGATTTGATTAGTTTTGCATGGCTTCCATATGGAGTCGTGCATGTGTGAATTAGGTTAGATAATTATTATTCTTATTTTAATTAATCATCATCATTCACATTAATCATTTCCAAATGAGCTAAAAAATATTATCCATTTAAATCTCGAGTAATCATCAGCAATTACAAATGCATAATATTTACATCCTAAACTAGTAGTTCTATTAGGACCAAATAAATCCATATATAAAAGTTGTAAATGACTAAAGGTACTTACAATATTTTTGAATTAAAAGATGTTTGGCACTGTTTCCCTCTTTGATATGGTTCACATGTTCTATTTTTTATGAATCTTACTTTTGGTAGTCTATCTACTAGTTTCTTTCTACTAAGGCTTTGAATTAATTCAATGCTTGCACATCTAATCTTTCTATATCATAGCCAAGATTCATTGCTAATAGATATAAGACATTTAAGGGAAAAATTAGATAACTTATGTAAATCAATTATGTAAGTTTTGTCATATCTTTTTTCTTTGAATATTTCTTGGTCATTTATGGTGGTTATTAGACATCTATTAGAATTAAAGTGAATTAGTATCCCTTATCACATAATTGACTAATACTTAAAATATTATATTTTAAACCATCAACAAACAATATATCCTAAATTAAAGAAACACAACTTAATCCATGGAACCAATGCCAATTACCTTACCCTTAGCATTATTTTCAAAGGTAACCTTGCTACCATCAATTTGTTTGATTTCAGTGAATAGGCTTTTATTACCACTCATATGTCTAGAGCATCCCTCTATCAACAAGCCATACATTATCATTTGTTGTGAATTTTAGACATACCTACAAGAAACAAATTACATTTAGTTTTTAGGTATCCAAACATACTTCGGTCCTTATGGGTTAGCTTTGAAGGTTTCTAATGTTCTTTTATTATTAGACAATGGAAATTAATATGAGCATAATATATGCAATAATGACATAATAGAGTTTTAAGAAATTCATTCCATATTGCATGAGATTTAGGCTTTGCTACTTTTAAGGGTGCATGATATATACAAGAACATACATGTATAGTGTATGAGTTTCTAGGTACATGCCTTTTATGTATAAAAACATGATTGACTTTTTGAGGTCTACCTCTAGAGTCATGTGACATTCCAAAATATTTTTTTTGAATAAGAGGTTGTATATGTGCCTTATTTTAAGCTTTTGAAGTTATTTAATGGAAGAGGTTTGAAGTATACTAGATTTAACGAATATAGTACTAGGTGCAGATGATGTTAATGTTGGTCCTAAAATGGTTCAAGAAGGGGATTGAACTAAGCTATCAAAACAATTTTCCTTTTAAAACTAATTCACTTTTGAGTATTTGGATAGTAATCTAATCTAAACAGTTGATGTTTTTAAAGATAAAATTAAATTTGTTTTTCTCAAAACATAAGATTAAGATAAAAAAAGGCTAGTCCTCTTGCAGAATCATTTTTGTTAAATAAATCACCAACTTCACTTCAAATAAAAACTACAAATTTATTTTAAACATGGATGTGGGGATGCAAAAAAAATATTTAACACTTTAAAATAGACTTGATATATTTCAACCAACCAGGATATTAAAATTTAAAAATGAGAAGGAGAAGAAGATATAGACACTTGGATTTATTGCGGTTCAACCATTTTCACCTATTTCCACTTTTTAAAATACAATTTTGAGATTTTCTCTCCACTAGTGATTCTTTTCAAGGGCAAGAATTGATCCAAATACAGCCGAAGACAGATTAGTCCAAAGCTCAAACTCACAAACTCAAGTTTTTATAAAGTAAAACTTGAATAAACACTTGAATATATTATAACCTAGGTGTTACACAACCCACAATAAGTTTTAAAACTGAACTTACAAACTGAGATACAACCAAACTTCTTTCAAGTCAAATAAAGAGAACTATAGAGGATGCTAGAGTCAAGATAAAGATTATGTAAATAATGAAGCTTAAATGGAAGGAAAACTTTACTAATGAAAGAAGAGTAATTTTCTTTTGATGATTATTTCATTTTTCAATATTTGAAATGTCCTTTCAATAAGTATTTATAGTTTTGAAATTAAAAAAACTAGCCAGCAAAGACAAAATTTCGTTTTACAAAAAGTAGACGTTATTTTGTCTTTTTGTATAATATGTCAATTTTATAATTAGAATATTCCATTAGAATACCGAAGTAGAATACCAAATTAGAATACTCAGATAGAATACTTTATTAGAAAACTACCCTTCTGACTAATAAAAAATACTTTATTTTGAAAATTTTTATGTTTCGAGCTTCACTTTTGACATAACTTATGTTAACTTTAGAAATTATATCCTATGGTTCTTTTTTGTTGTATATGCACTTCACTTCTTGAATGTGTCATGTATTTACCATTTTCCACTGGATTATGAAAATAGAAACAACAAACCAACAAATTATAAAATATAATTCATGGTTTTATAGTCATAAAAAAATTTAGGATACAAGTAATGTAGCATTTGAGCTAACATTCTCCCCCTTTTTGATGATGACAAAATCTTGATTAAAGTCCTAGAATTTGTTCTATGTAAGCACACAAATATCTCCCATTCAATTCATGCCTAGGAGATTCAACTAAAATTTGGTAGAATATACCTTCAAGAAAATGAAACCTGTCATGCATATGTATTTTCATTTAATTACTAGACTCTAAGTTCTATCACAATGCTACTCGTAAATCAAGAGAATTTTGGAAAAATTCAGCTTATAAAAAAATATAACCATTAATTGTCATAACTTGAATATCATTCATTTAAAAAACTTAACCTGATTAAACACATCAATATTCTCAACAAGAACAAGTTGTATTGACAACATTACATTGCATTCAATCAATTCAATTTATCATATACTCATTATACTTTGGATATATTCAAGTTTCATATCAGCTACAATGCAATTTGAATCAACCACATTACATAATAACATGTTCAACATTAATTAAAAGAAATTTGTCAAACAAATTACAACAAATCATATCTCAAATTCTCAAGCAAATTTCAACAAATCATATCAAAGTAAGTAAAATGAGTTTTTCTCCCCCTTTTGGTCATCAATCATATAGGGTTGCTCATCATACAGTTCAAACATTAAATGCAAGATAATGTATATTATATTGAGGTTTAGAAAAGCTAGCAACATGTATAATAAGTTCAAATAACAAAAAGACACATGTTAAATGTAACACCCACCGAAGTAGTCAACATTACTCTTAACTAATTAGGCGGATACTACCAGTTACTGTTTTATAAAAAAAAAACTACTTTCATAAACCTGTTTGAACATACTGAACCATTTATAAATTTACATTAACTTGATTCAAATGATCCTTTCCATAAAATGTTAATTTGCCCTTAACTGACCCACTATTTACAAAATACAACTTTTAATTCAAATAAATGCTTTTAACATAAAAAGGTTTATACAAAACATAAAAACTCAAAATCATGTCATGTACAAAAAGCAACAAATATGACATGTGCACTGACTCTTCAAAATGAGTGCTTCTTCTCTTGAGTCAACTCCTGCTATCACTTAGGCTCCAACCTATGTATAGAAAACCCACACACTAAGCTACTGAAAGTTTAGTGGTACATATAGGTACAAAAATTCAAGCATGCAACCATACAATTCATATCATGGAATATTATGTATGTTCATGTATACTATTATACCCAAAATATTATTCTAATACATGACAATACAATCACCATATCAATCAACATCATTAAACCTAACAAGCTTTCTCATACAACCGGTTTATATAAACTTTACCTTTTTCATTAGTTCATGTTATTCTACTAAAGACTTACCATTTTGGCAATTTTTCATTTTTTTATAATGCTTTTTCTTTTACCAAAAATTTACCATTATTCCATTTTTAATCTATTTTTTCCCAAAACTCTAAGTTGGACTATCTAGATGCGGTTTGTGAAATAGAGACGCTCTTAGAGCTTTAGCCACTCTGTCCACTATCTGTAAAAGCTCACTTGAGCTTTTCAAGTCAAGGCGCTCCCAGAGCTTCAACCACTTTGACTGAGTATAAACAGGTTTAAAGGTGTTATAACCTAAGCTTCAGTCACTTTGTCCTTAAAATCACATGGAACTGAGGGCCAAATACACTCTAACCTGAGCTTCAATTACCAAGGCCTCTTATAAAGAATATTCTACTGTATCGTAAGCCCTCTCAATGGCATGCCCACCTATACTAGGCCAAGTGCTAGATTAGAGAAAATGGCTTTTAAAGTTTTAACCTCTATCTTTCATTTCTTTTTAATACCACCATCACATATAACCATGTTTATAGCATCAATACTGGTATATTACCTCATCATCATCACTTACATGCGATTTACTCACACTGACATACAAATAATAACATGTGATCTATTCACTCATCACATAGCATCAAAAACTGAAACTACAAATATTAAGATTACCAGGATTCATAGGTGTGAACTATATGTTCATAGGTGTAAAAGGCATTCACGGGTATTTCTTCACCTATGAACTAAATTGTGATCATTCACGTGAAATCTTATATACCAAAAACATTTCATTCATGACCATGACTATATATTAACATGTGTGAAACCAAACATTAATAACCGTGAAAATTCAGGGTGAAAAACTGGAAATATATGTTCATGTTTGTGACTACTGTTCATGAATGTGAACCCATGCATTCATGACTTCCTTAGTTATTATGCAAGGCGTGAAAGTTTATGCCCATTCTGGACATTTTCTGAGTTCATGTTTCACAGGTGTGACTCCTTTTGTCACAGACGTGAAATGTGTCTATGTACACATTCACAAACATGATGACCTTTATCACATGCATGAATTTTTGGATTTTCTAAACTCAAAAATATAGTATAACAAAGCCACATGCAAAGGTCTCTAAGATTGACCAATGTCAATCACTCCTATCAACATTCAACGCACCTATCAAGCTAGCAACATACATTTAACATAAAAAGGAACATTCATAATACATATCATATTTAAATCTCTCTTAAACATCAATAACAATATAACCCATTTTCCATGGCATTTCTAGCACTTAACCTAGCAACCATTATATATTTACATAACCAAAAAACCATGTATATCATTTATCACATTTTTATAGCATATAACACAACAACAGGCAAAATAGGGGAAATAATATGCATATATGTATTAACTTTTAACAATGGAGCTTAAACTCTTCAAGCTCTTCAAGCTTACTTAGCTCTTAGTTGATCCTCACCTATGCCTTTAGCTCTTATAATTAAGAAAAACGTCCTATTTTAGAACCATAGAACATAAAAAAAATCACTAAACTCACTCTTAAACCAACCTTTGGGTTAAACCTCAATAATTTCTCTTATCGCTTAGGTACAAGCTCCACAAAGATTAAAAATGGTGATTATTGTGTAATAAGGGAAAAAGAAATTGAAAAAGATGAATGTGGCATGTAGACTTGGGTTATAGGGGTGGTGAAGAAGCTGAAAAAGCATAGAAGAGAGAGAAAATAACGGTTCTGCTCAGTAACTCTGCTGACTATCTTTCACAAGCATGAAGTATGCCTTTACGGATGTGAACACTCTCTTATCACAAGCATGACAAACCTTTCACAGGAAAACTTAACATATGATATTCACGACCATGAAACCCTTATTCACGGGTGTGAACAACCTCTTTATCACTATGTTAAACCTTTAAAACTCTAATCTCACTACACTCTCTTTTAACCAACCCAACTAACTTATAGACCCTAAAAATCAGGCGTTACATTTCTTCCATCCTTAAAGAAATTTTGTCCTCAAAATTTACTTAGTTGCTCTAAATGAACAATTAGGGAATATATAACTATGAAATGGAATCATATTGTCAGCAACATCTGCAGGCTCTGATTTTTCTATGGCCCTCATGTGGTAGACTCTTATTGGCATTCTACTCGATCATGGTTTGTTCACCGTCTCAGAAATGGTCTAGCTGGCTCCACTCCTAATTTATCCCTGACCCTGGCCTTGTGTCAGCACTAATCCTCTAGTCTATGCAGGAACCTCATTGAATTGTAAAGGACAATCTCTCTTGTAGTGCTTTGGGTCCCACATCTAAAACAAGATATTGACAACATGCGACACTCTTCTCTGTGGAGTATGTGACATGTCTTGCACAAAGGTGCAGTATCCCCTACTGACTGAGTACTAGCGGCAGTAGATGGAGCTCTCGAGGGTGGTCCCCTCTTGAACAAACTAGACTGGGAATGACTCTATCCTGATCCTCTGCCTTATGAATTCCCAAAGATAAATAACCTCTATCGCCTATAGTTTGAGTCACTGAAGCTACTAGCTTCCTAAGAGCTTTTTCAACTCTCTTTCTCTTTTTCTTCTCCACACTAACAATGGAGGATACCAACTTAGAGAAACTCACATGCTAAAAGGCTATCACGAAATCCCCAACCTCTACATTAAGGTCTTCTTCGAATCTATGACACTTGTCAACCTCATCTGTGATCAAGTTGGTTGCATACTTTCTCAAGCGAATGAATTCTCTCTAGTATTCAGTAACCGTCATCCTTCCCTATTTGAGGTCCAATAACTCTTTCTTCTTCTCATCGATGTAGACTCTAAGTACATAATGTTCCTTAAGATCTACCATGAGAAACTCCCATATCAACAGCTAAGGAACCTCTAGCTTTAGCAGAACTATCTTCCACCAATCGCAAGCATCTTCCTGTAGAAGAAATATAGCATATTTGACTATGTACTCCTCGACATACTCTAGCTCGTCACAGACCCTTTCGGTCTTCTCCAACCAATATTCAGCTATAGCTAGGTCGTCCTTATGGTAGTGGCAATGGAACTGGTTATGGCGCTGCTTGAGGTACTACCTGAGCTAACCTGTGTAGAAGAGTAGCTAGATTCTGAATCAATAGATCCTGAGCCTGATCTGCTAAACCGACCATCAGCAAATGTGGAATAACTTGTGTAACATATAGACCTCGTTCACTCGCAACACTAGACTGGTCCTGAGTCCCAATGTTTAGAGGGCTGTTGTTAACAGCAACATCGTGTAGTTCTATCTCTATAATCCTCACTCTAATCCTACAGTTAACAGATAAGTAACCCAAGTCAGAGTCAGATGAGATGAAGTATGCATGCATGGCAAACCTTTTTACCCCACTTAGGTCTAGAAATGCCTAAACTTAAGCTCTAATACCAAAAAATGTAACACCCACCCAACTAGTCAAGATTACTCTCGATTAATTAAGCGGATGCTACCGGTTATTATTTTATAGAAAAAAACTACTTTCACAAACCTATTACTGAATCATTTATAAATTTACAATAACTTGATCCAAATGATTCTTTTCATAAAATATCAATTTGGCCTTAACTGACCCACTATTTAGAAAATACAACTTTTAATTCAAATATATGCTTTTAACATAAAAAGGTTTATGCAAAACATAAAAACTCAAAACCATGTCTTGTACAAAAGGCAACAAATATGACATGTGCACTGACTCTTCAAAATGGACAATTCTTCTCTTGAATCAACTCTTGTTATCACTTAGGCTCCGACCTACGTGTAGAAAACCCACATGTTAAGCTATTGAAAGCTTAGTGGTACATATAGGCACAAATATTTAAGCATGTAACCATACAATTCATATTATGACATATTATGCATGTTCATGTATACTATCATACCATAAACACTATCCTAATATATGGCAATACAATCACCATATCAATCAACATCATTAAACCTAACAAGTTTTCTCATACAACTAGTTCATAGTAACTTTACCTTTTTTTCATTAGTTCATGTTATTCTACTCATGACTTACCACTTTGCCAATTTTCAATTATTTTTTTTATAATTGTTTTGCTTTTACCCAAAATTTACCATTATTCCATTTTTAATTTATTTTCATCCAAAACTTTGAGCTAGACTATCCGAATACGGGTTGTGGAACAAAAATACTCCTAGAGCTTCAGCCACTCTACCCACTATCTGTAAAATCTCACTTAAGCTCTTTAAGTCAAGGGCACTCTCAGAGCTTCAGTCACTTTGATTGAGTATAAATCAGATCAAATGCGCTCTAACATGAGCTTAAACTACCTTGTCTTTAAAATTTCATGGAACTAAGGACCAAAGGCATTCTAATGTGAGCTTCAACTACCAAGATCTCTTATAAAGAATACTCTATAATACCATAACCCCCTCAATGACATGTCACCTATCCTAGACCAAGTCCTAGATTAGAAAAAATGGGATTTTAAAGTCTTAACCTCTATCTTTCATTTTTTTTAATACCACCATCATATATAACCATGTTTATAGCATCAATACCGATATATTACCTCATCATTATCATTTACATGCGATTTACTCATACTGGCATACAAATAAAAACATGTGATCTATTCACTCATCACATAACATCAAAAACCAAACTGCATATATTAAGACTACTAGGATGCACGGGCATGAACTACATATTTGCAGGTATAAAAGGCATTCACAAGTATTTCTTTACCTGCGAACCAAAACGTGACCGTTCACATGAAAGCTTATATACTAAAAACACACTTTATTCATGATCGTGACTATATGTTCATAGTATGAAACCAAACATTCATAAACATGATTCAAACTGTGAAAATTGAGGGTGAAAACTAGAAATATATGTTCACAGTCGTGACTACTATTCATGGGCATAAACCTATGCATTCACGACTTCCTTAGTAATGATATAAGGCATAAAGTTTTTGCCTGTTCTAAGTATTTTCAGGGTTCATATTTCACGGGCATAACTCCCTTTTTCATGAGCATAAAATGTGTCTATGATGACCTTATCACGGGCATGAATTTTTGGGTTTTCCAGACTCAAAAATAGAGTATAACAAAGTCACATGCAAAGATCTCTAAGATTGACCAATGTCAATCACTCCTATTAACATTCAATTACCTATCAAACTAGCAACATGCCTTTAACATAAAAAGGAACATTCATAATACATATCATATTTAAATATCTCTTAACATCATAACAAACATAACTCATTTTTCATGGCATTTCTAGCACTTAACCCAACAACCATTATACATTTACATAACTAGAAATCCATATATATCATTTATCATATTTTCATAGCATGTAACACAACATGCAAAATAGGAGAATTAGTATGCATATATGTACTAACCTTTAACAATGGAGCCTAAACTCTTTAATCTCTTTAAGCTTGCCTAGCTCTTGGTTGATCCTCACCTTTACCTCTAGCTCCCATCATCAAGAAAAATGTCCTATTTTAGAACCATAAAATAGAAAACAAATCACTAAACTCACTCTCAAACTAACTTTTGGGTTAAACCTTAACAATTTCTCTTATCTCTTAGGTACAAACTTCCACAAAGATTAAAAATGATGATTTTTTTGTAATAGAGGAAGAAGACAATGAACGTGGTGTGTAGGTTTGGGTTATAGGGGCAGTGAAGTAGTTTAAAAATATGGAAAAGAGAGAAAAGAATGACTTTACTCAACAACTCTACTGTCTATCTTTCACAAGCGTGAAGTATACCTTTACGGGTGTGAAACTCTCTTGTCATAGACGTGACAAACCTTTCACGGGAAAACCTAACACATCATATTTTTGGCCATAAAATCTTTATTCATGGGCATGAACAACCTCTTTATCACTATGTTAAACCTTTAAAACTCTAATCTCACTACACTCTCTCTTAACCAACCAAACTAACTTATAGACCTTAAAAATTGGGCATTAAATTAAATACCAAGTATGCATAATAAGTCTAAATATCCATCTAGACATAATAATTGGTAAAATACAACTTAGAGAATGTTGTGTCTAAAGAAATTAATTGAGATCAACTGGTACTTTGGAGTGTTTAGTGGCTTTGTAAGAAGGCTGAGAGACTTTGGACATTTGTTGTTGCCTATGAAATCTAAGGATGAGACCTAAAATGGTGGTTTTGAATTTTCCTTTGGAAGGTTACTATGAGACAGAAGGAAAGACTAGTTATGAGGGCTTTGAGGGTGAAGGAACAAATTGGAAAATGTAGGCATGCGACAGGGATTGAGCAGCCTGAAGATGACTGCATATCATGTACAACTAAGTGACAGGAATGGACACCATTATAGCTTCACCACTTGCATCATTGCCTTTAGTGATGTCATATAGAAGTTTATCAATGTCTTCTTCTTCTACAATCTTTCTTTAGGCTGCTTCGACCTTAAAATCAACGATTTGTTGTGCATTGCACACATTGTGAGTGCAAATGTTGTGTGGCTCCTTCTCATTCTTGGGAGGCTATTCCACATCTGCTTTGCCAAATTCTCTGAGACTATAATAAGTGTCCTCACTACTAGTGTCTTAAAGCACTTAATTTTCTAACGATTTTTCCTTGATGATTGGACCACTATGTAGATGAGGAATACTATCCATATGCTGAAGAACTTTTGCTACCCTGTGATTGAATTTGAATCATTGTCAACTTCTAATTTAGGTTCCACCATTGGTTGCTTACCTTTTTTCTTGGCAAGTTTTGTTTTTTCCATTTGTTTCTACTTTTCCTTTTCGGTGGCTTGATTTTGCATAAGAGCTAATTGTCTCTATAATAAGGTAATTTGCTCTGTCAAGTTCTTATTAATGAGCATTTTTTTCATTAGATTCCTATTTTTTACCTTTCCCAGCAATGGTTTTCTCAATTGCCTTCCTTTTCCCTGATTTCTCAAGCCTTCTTTGAGAGATAGCAAAAAAATTCCTCCCAATGATGGACATTTTTTCAGCAGGCACATACTGAAGAGTGTTATCAAGTACATTCTAGTATTTAAAGATTGGGGTTAAAAGTATGCCATATTGAAAATTTCTATGACCATAAAAAATGAACTAAAACAGTAAATAACACAAATTGACTTGTCTCCTTTTAATTAAGCACCACGTCAGAGCTAATTCAAGTCCATTGACATAATGCATACTTCCTGACTTAGGTAGCAAAAAATGAGGGATAAGCTTGTAAAGACCTCTAAAATCATGACTCATCATAGTAGAAGTCAGATTTGATCTTTTAAGTATGACCTCAGGATTATTGAGTATTTTCTTAATAAATTTTTGTTTATCAAAACCCTCTAACACAATGCTCGCCCCTTTGGAAATTTTAATCCCTTATTAGGAATTTTAAAAACATCAGCCAACACATCCAAAGCTAATTCATATGGTTGCCCATTTATCTCTATTGTTATTTTGGAATCAAAAATGGTGCCTCTGTGCTTAAAGAACTCTTTTACTAAGTCTGGATATACCTTTTTTTTTTCAATGTCATAAAATTCTCCCATTCTTATTTTTTTAATACATTTCCATATAGAAGGAAATTCATATTTAAGAAACTCACAGTCAATTACCTTAGTAGTGATAAAGTCTGAAGGTAGAGAGATTACCAAGTTTTTGTAAGCAATTTTCTTTTCATGGACTAAATTCACAATTTTCTCACCAATTTTTTGAATTCCCACTTCGACAAACTCTTAATTTTTCTCATTATCATAGGTTAACCCTTGAATGTGAATCAAATCATGACTATTCAAGGAGAAATTGTTGCTGAAGTGAGTGAGTTTATGTGAATCAATTTTCTTATCATCGCTGGTAAACTTTCCATCACTAGTTGAAGATGGATGTGCAAATGTCGACTTCATTAATCCGACTGGAATGGTGGGTTTCATGGATTGAGATTTTCATTTATGCCATAGATTTAGGGTTTGAGGGCTAAAGAGGTCAGGTTTTGATGACGAGGTAAAAGAAGATGGTTTTAAGAGGAAGAAGATTATGAATAATAGTTCTGGCGAAAGGAATTAGGTTTTAGTTAAGGAAAATAGTGAAATTGATTGAGAAAAAGGTTGGGATTACTAAGATACATTAATGCAAAGGACGGTTAATGGGACTACTAAAGAGATATGATTTATTAAATTTTGAATATTAATAAATGTGATTTAAAATGGTTGTTCAAACGAAACGTGATTTGTCCTGTGACCCTTCACTTGGGCTTTTGTTCTCGGTCAACCACTATTCATACCATTCCAAATATGCATATGAGAAATACTCACACACTAAGCAACTCGTACTTAGTGGTATATATGTGCATACTCATATATATATAACATATAAATCATTTACACTATGATTTCTTACGTACATGTTGTATATATCATGTTTAATTCATTAACCTTCTAGGTGCATACTTAGTCATATGAATTATCAGTGTACTTTTCCACATAGATAATAATACATTCTTCTAATAATATAATAAGCAATTATGTATTTATACAATTTTTAATTATGATCATGCATATATGTATTCAATCATGAAATAATTTAGTTACTATAAGAGCATGCAATATATCATACCATAATCATTATGCTTACCATCACATGTCAACAATCGTTATACCAACGATACCAGATTACAAAGAAACCAACATGCCAATTCATTGTGTACATCATTTATTATGAAAAACAATCACCATTGAACCATAGAATCATACAAAAGTTCACCATATTTATTACCTTAAATAAGTTTCCCACATTACTCTAAACTAGACTAAATCAGATACGAGTATTATATATATATAAGCTCTCACTCGAGTCCTTCAGTTTACCTACCTGAATTGATAAATAGTATGCATACATCTCTGGATCAAGGGTGCTAACTTGAGCTTTAAGCCATTGTCCAAAAACAATAATCCTTTCATTAGTTTTGCTTTTCCTATGGTACCGTATTATACCTCAATGATATGTCATATATCC
Source organism: Triadica sebifera (assembly GCA_023653625.1). NCBI lineage: Eukaryota > Viridiplantae > Streptophyta > Magnoliopsida > Malpighiales > Euphorbiaceae > Triadica > Triadica sebifera. The sequence continues at coordinate 23,353,453 of CM042898.1, read as the reverse complement.
TATCTCTAGTCCCAGGTTAGATAATGGGATTATCTATTTTCAATACCATACTCTATGTCATGTCAACATTTAGTATAAATAATTTCTCATATACGTTGTATATAGTTGACATTATCATAGTTCTTTCTTTTCAAAAGGCATTCAAAAACATAACTTTTACACACTCACATGAGCTTAGTAATATATACGAATTGTCTATCCATACATTATGCCAAACTCATGTTTATCATATCATAACATAAATGTCATAGCAATTTATCATCTCATACCACATCATAGGATCTATGTTTACACTTATGACTTATTTTTATTAATCAATATATATATATATATACATATACTATTAAATCATGTATATATGTATGTATACTTAATTACTAGTTTCACCTTTCCTCCACATATGTTAGATCATGTACATTTCTTATTTTTGGCTTGCTTCTAGTTATAATGGATGTTATAGCATATCATACATTGATTATATAATGCATATTAAGCTTTCCATTACCCTATGCATTCATGCTCATACCATGTTCTCATAATGATTAAGATCATACTTTGTCATTACATAAATCAACTTTGAGTCCTTTAAATCAATTTCTAAATATTCATAACCATCTCCAACTTCACAGTCGTGAAAAAGACTTTTCACGGGTGGTTACTCATAAACGATATGGTGAAATTACCTGTGAATGGTTTTGTCCAAAACTCGTGTTTAGATTCAACATTCACAACCAGGACAAACCATTCACGGGCATGAACCAAATTGTAAATCAAGTTATGAATCTAACTATGAATGAATTTGTCTGAATAAAACATTTTTAGATGTGGGAATTCACCACTGTGAATACCCTTTCACCGGTGGTCATGAATCTAGGTTTCTCAAAGTGTAGAAAAATGTACTAAAATAGAGCATATCAATCCCACACAAAAAAGTTTTAAAAATTGATCAATATCAATCACTCCTATTAACATATAAGTGCATAAATCACATAAATTACTTGCCTTTAGACTGTTCAAGCACATTTATAGTCTCAAACAAGACATTAAGCCTTCATTTCTCACCCAATCACTCTAACACATATCACATGATATTTATTACCCATAAATGCAAGAAATACTCAAACGACCACCTATATCCATTTTAAGGCATACCAAAATAAACAACATGCACAAAAATGACTTTGAATGATAGAATGTACATATATACTAACCTTAACTTTGAAGCTTTCAAAATCACTCATTCTTCCTAGCTTAAGCTTCACATTCCTCTTGGAAAATTTTTTTACCACTAGATACTCTCCCAACTTGCAGATCTGGGAATGGGTCTTCTAGTGACCTCTTATCTCTTCATTTTCCTTAAACCTCAACATATATCCAAAAATCATCCTCTCATACTCTTCTCCTTCGATTTCTAGCTTAGATATATAGTTCATTTAGTGAAAGTTTAAGTTCTTAGCTCTTAGATGAAAAGTAAGATAAAGATGGAGAAGAGAGGGGAGATGGTTTTTGCATGTGAAAATGGTAGAGTAGGGATAGATTGTGCAAAAACGTAAAGGCTGAGAGACAAAGTTCTTCATTTTTTAAAACTTTATCCCTGCACACCTTCACGACCATAAAGATTTTTTTCATGGGCGTGATTGTAGCCTTCACTAATCTTCCACCTTAATAATTAAAACTACTTTTTAAAACTTTATATCATTTTGGTCCTAGAATACCTTCATGGCCGTAAATGTATCTTCACGCCCGTGAAGGTTTCTTGATCGTGAAAGTATTTTCATCAAAATTTTCACTTTAATAGATAAACTACCCTACCCATTTTATTTCTTTAATTACCAACACATCATTTAAGTTTAAATTAGTGAACGTTACAATATGTATTACATTCTACCTAATTTTCTAAATTGAACAGTTGAAATGGAAAAAAAGAAAAAATTTCAAATTGAATATTTGAAGTAAAACAAAGGAAGTAATTTAATTGTTAAAGAATAATAAGTAAGAAAATTTAGTGTTGAATTAATGAAAATTTTATATTTTTTTTAGTTTTAATTTTATATAGATATTATATTAATTATGTATATAATAGAAATTTTGAAAAAATTTTATTTTTTAAAATTATAAATTATAATTAATATACAAATATAATATCAAATATATTATTATTATTATTATTATTATTATTATCGCAAAGCATAGACATACTGTTAGTAAATAATATCTTAGAATGTATTCGGTATAATATTTTTAAATTAAATTTAATTAAAACAAGCTTATAATTAATTAAATAGAGCTGACAATTTATTTGTATCGTATCTAAATATATCGTGTTATTATTTGTATATGACACATTTATACTAAATGCGAATATGATTTAATTAATTAATTGTGTTAAAATTTAAAATAATCTCACAACACAGTTGTAATTCAACTTAACACGACACAATACAATACAATTATATATAATTAACTTAACATATTTAAACGTATATAAATTATAAGATATGAGATACAATTATATATGAAAAAATACAAAAATATTATTAAAAATAATAAAATTTGTAAAAAAAATTTCACATACATAAAATTATTATATATTAATTCATCTAAACATGAATTATTAAATATATAAGTATAAATATTAATATAATATAAATTTAAAAAAAAGAACTATATAATTAATTTATTAATATTTATTCACATATACTTATATAATTAATTTTAACATAATATATTATAAATTTATTTATATATATATATATATTAAAAATATATATTATAATATTTTTATATATTTGAATATTTTATGTAGTTTGAAAGATACTAAAATTATTAAATATTTTAAACGTGTTTAATTGTATTTTAATATATTAAATAGATAAAATTTATTTATAATACGATTTGTTCTGTGTCAGAAGCGTGTTGATTCTATTATAATATATATCTGTTTACCTCAAATGCATATATAGTTTTGTATCATTTAATTGTATTGCATTTAAAATTATCAGTTCCATAATTAAATTTAATTAAAAAACTAAGTTAAGTTTATTATTAAACCAAGAAAAAGAAAGCCTAAATGGGCCATGTGGCATGATGGAGCAAATAAGTGGGATTTCCCATGATCGCGCATGAGGTCGCCTGTAGGTTATCGAATTTCAATAATCAAAAAGAAAAATTAAACAAAAAAAAAAGAGATCAATTTAAAAACTTCAATTTTTCAATTTATATATAAATAAAAAATTGAGTAGTTTCCGTTTTGGGGAGTTGCCCTCTCTCTCTCTCAAGAGTGTAAGAAATTTTCTCAACCATGACATGAGCAGCTGATTTCCACCTGAATCATCAGCATCTCCGAAAAATCCCGAAATCCAAATATCATTTCACTCGGTCAGAACACCCAAAGAAAAAAAAAAGGTAAGTTTTCATTTTTCTCTCTCTTTGTCTAGTCATTCTTTTCACCCCACTTTTCATTTTCTTTTCGAACTTTTGAGTTTCATTTTCACTTAGATTTTTTTTTTTCATTTTTCCATTTCCGTTTTGGTCTCTAAGATAACTTGTTTAGTTTTCTCTTCTTTAGGCTTCCGGTTCTTTTTTGCTTAATCTAAAGCTTCGATTTTTCTTTATTGAATTTCATGCAAAAGTTCTATTTTTCTTAAATAGTGTTCTTAGGTTCTGCAAATGATCTGCCTGCTGTGGATTTCTTTTGAAATTAAGGACTTAGGATTTGGGTTCGAAAGATTTTTGTTAATGGAGGCTATAGCTTTGGCCTTTTGCATTTGCATGTCATGGATTACAGATTCTTGATGTCTGTGCAGTACAGTAAATGATGCGCTTCTTTTGCCCCCTCTTTTTTTTTTTTCTTTCGCTTGTTTGAGGGTATTCTGATTCCAATGGGTTTGTCGGCCTGATTTATTTTTAGGGTTTTCGTTTTAATTGTTTTTTTTTTCCATAGTCCATAGTATGTAAATGGTTTATGCTTGAGGTGGATCTTTTTTCTGCCATCTGGGGTTTTTAATTATTTCCTATACTACTTTCAAGCCTTTTTTTTTTTCTCTTTGTTGAAAAAAAAAACTCTTTTGCTGCTTTATTTGGAATCTTGTGCTGTGAGTTATTTTTTTAATTAATTCTGCTTGATTGAGGTTACTGATTTGGGTCTTAAGATGATCTTAAATCCGTTTAATTCTGATTTTTTATTTCTTTTTTTTTTTTTTTTTTTTTTTTTTCACATTGTAGATATAGGTTCTTTTGCATGAGGTGGAGTGTTCCCATAGAATGATCATGTTTAGTTAAATCAATGGTTGGAACTGGGAATGTGTTCTAATTAGTGTTTGTTTCAGTAAATTTGATATTTTTTTCAGCTTCCTCATTGGGGCTGAGTTTGAAGATCATGTAGTTTTAAAGCTAAAAAGGCGAGAGAGGTGGTGTTGTTTCAAAGGTTTTTGAGTCTGAGATTGGGATGAGTGTTTTATTTGAATCTTGTTGAATGGGGATACATTCAATGGGATCACAAGGTGATTGTAGTAATAATGGCAAGCAGTCTCAGTTCCAGTCTTTGGCAAGGCAGAACTCTATGTATAGTTTAACTTTGGATGAGGTTCAAAATCAGCTGGGCAATCTTGGGAAACCTTTGAGCAGCATGAACCTTGATGAACTTCTCAAGAATGTATGGACAGCTGAAGCTAACCAGTCTATGGGCATGGAAGTTGAGAGCACGCAATTAGCCAACCAAACTGCTCTGCAGCGTCAGGCGAGCCTGTCATTAACTAGTGCTCTGAGCAAGAAGACAGTTGATGAAGTTTGGAGAGACATTCAACAAAGCAAAATTAATGGGGAAAAGAAGTCTAGGGAAAGACAGCCTACGTTAGGAGAGATGACTTTGGAGGATTTCTTGGTTAAAGCAGGAGTTGTTGCTGAAGCGACTTTGGACAAAAAAGATGGTGATGTTGTTGGGATTGATACAAATATGCCACAGTTCCCACAACAAGGTCAATGGATGCAATACCCACATTCGCAGTATCAGCATCCACAACAGAGCATGATGGGGGTTTATATACCTGCCCAATCCATGACACAGCCACTTCACATGGCGACTGGTGCTGTGATGGATGTTTCATATCCTGAGAACCAGCTGGCCTTACCTTCACCTTTAATGGGAACATTATCTGATGTACATACACCTGCAAGGAAAAGAGGCACACCAGAGGACATGATTGAGAAGACCGTTGAGAGGAGGCAGAAGAGGATGATAAAAAACCGGGAATCTGCTGCACGTTCAAGGGCACGGAAGCAGGTCGTGCTTCTCAACTTATCTTTTTCCTTTCTTTCATTCTCTTTCTGGTTTCCTTATTGCTCCATTATCTGATAGCCTGTGTTAAACAGGCTTACACACACGAGCTTGAGAACAAAGTCACCCGCTTGGAAGAGGAAAATGAAAGGCTTAGGAAACGAAAGGTGAGAATTTTCTTTAATCTTTTTAGATCTTAATATTGTTCCTTTAGTTTTTGGAAATGTGAGCTCGAATTGTGCACTTGCTTTTTGTTTTTCTTCTTCTTCCCCTGGATTTTGAGGAAGATTGTCTTTGTTCTGAAAGTTAATTAACTCTACCTGAAAAAAAAATCATTTTCATTGAGCAATGGAATTTGTTTGTAAACTTAATTTGCTTCATTCTAGCTTTTGTGGGGTTAATCAGAATCCAGGGAAAAAAATTGTGGGATGCCATGAATATAGAGGGTAGTTTGAAGACTTTTTTTTTTCTTCTGGTTGGATGGGAACTAGGAAATGCAAATTTCTGCATGGTATTTTTAATAAGTCTCTCCATTGCTATAAATTAGTGTAGAGATTTTTTAAGATGTGGGATAATTTCAAAGCTTCATTGTTGTTTTTGTGGGGTTAATCAGAAGCCCAATATCGTAGAATGTCATGAAAATTAGGGCTAGTTTTGAAGATATCTTTTCTTAGTTCTGGTTTGAAGGGAACTTAACAAGGGAGTGCAAATTTCTACATATAATTTCTAGCAAGTTTCTCCGAGCCATAAATAATTGTAGAGATTTGTGAAGATATGGAATAGTTTTGAGGTTTTCTTTTCTCACTGCTGCTTGAGACAAAGCTAAATAAGGGAATGTTTTCTGCATGGACTTTTAATGAGTTCCTCAGTTGCTGTCAATGATTGTAGAGAAGTAGAGGATATTTTGAAGATTGTTTTCCCCGGGACTTGAATGAGGGCATTCTCATTTTCACACTGAACTCTCGATAATTCCTCTATTGCATTGGTTGGGCCAATTGGAAAAATCTTCCCATTTTCATCATTTTTTTGCAGTTGAGTTGCAATAACCTATTGGCATATGTTTCTAATTCCCTTGGCAATAGAAACAAGGGTGCTTGTTTCTTGTCCTATGTTTGGAAAGTCTATGTAAAGAAAAATAAAAAGATATTTGGTAATTGAACGTTACAATGACAAGGACATTATTGCTATAGTTGTTACAGGGATAAGTACAAAAAGATTCTATGTGGTATCGTGTTTTTACACTTAAGATACTGTGAATCTTGCTGATGGTGGAACATTTGCCTACTGTTCAGTTTCTACAAGTGCTACTTCCATAGGCTGAGGACCAGATTTAAAGTCGCGGGACTAGCATATAATCTTCTTTTTGCATTACCACAGTATCTTGCATGAAATCATGCTCAAAATTATTTCAATTAAAGCTAAAACACAGGGGAAAAGGTCAATACGTACAATGCCCTTGGCTTCTTGCTATAACCCATGTTTTTCAGCATGATATTTATTATTACCCTTTAGACATTCCATCTTCACATATTTGTCAGAAGAAGCTTAAATATCGTACTATCCTTGATATTAAGTCAAAGACCATAAAATGATTCTTTCTGGTTGACTTATGATCCACATTGATGCATTCAATATAATTCCTTTGGTGCATTCAAATAACTGTTTATTTCAATGTGATATTGAGTTGATTTCCCAGCCTGGTCACTTTGCTATTTTTCTTACTAAAGCATACTTGACTCCCATTTCACTATGTTGAATCTCAAACATTGTAGCACTCAAATATCCATTTGTTTTGTTGGTTAATTGGTTTAGAATTCCTAGTTGTCAATTGCTTTGCCTCTTCCTTAAAAGATATTGAGTTAATTGGTTTAGAATACCTCCATCAATGACAAGATTGTTGACAGCCTCCTTAAATATGATATTTTCCGTGCTTCCTCCATCAATGATGAGACTATAAATCTTACCTCAACGAACAACACATGCATGGAAAATACTATGAACCCATTCTTCCTCTTCGTATTTGATATCGTCGTCGTCGTCATCACACTTTACACTGTCAAAGACTCACCATGAGCTGATGAATGTCAATTTCCTGTATCTCCTCATCATGTTAACTGGATCTAATTCTTCTTTCCTTTGTGGACAAGCGAATGATGTCCCTTCTCTGCAGAAGTATATCATGGAAAATAGGAAATCATGAGCTTTCATTAGATCTATTTTTTAAAAGAAAAATTCAAGATACATGGATACAATTATCAATTGATGAACCAAACCACTGTGCCTTAGAAACGCTAGCAACAGTAGATTCTACTGAAATATCACTGTAAAGTAAAGTAAATTAAATGAGCTGAAGTCCAGTGTTATTTATTGGGAAGGTAGTATGCTTATGCTCTGCAAGTTAACGTAAATCGCAGTGAAAGTTTTATACTTCCACACCTTTAAATAGAGAGGGAAATATTAATTTAAGAACATTAAAAGAAGAATGATCTAAATAAATATGTTGAAGCCAAATTTTATTTTTCTTAGACTCTAATACTTCAGAAAGAAGAGTTACAGGAGCCAACTCTTTACTTTATTTTGTCCAGTTGAGTCTTGAAGATAGTTGATGATTTAACATTGGTTAGTTGCTGATTTGCTTTATATAGTTCATGATTTGATCTTTAGGATCAAAGCTTTTCTTAGATTGCTAACTAATAGTTTTATTTAACATTGGTGTTTGTATGTGATGTTGATGTTCAGTAGCAATAGCTTCTGGATATTTCATTGATACCTTAAGATCAAGAAAGTTTCATATTTGAGCGCTTTCTGTATTTGCTTTCTTTCAGACTAGTTTTTCTTCAAGTGTTCAATTATTACTCGATCTACTAATCTTGCTTAATATACTTTTCTCAAACCTTTCAATTTCTTTTGTCCCTTTTTGTATTTTCATCTTTGTAGGGTAAAGCCAAATTTAGGCTCCGTTTGATTTAGCTATTGAAGGTGGCTAGTAGCTGATAGTTAATAGCGGTTTGGTACTTTGTTGCTGTTATGGTATAAAATTACTAATAGGGACATTATTTATTTAATTCAAGATTTACATTTTTTTATAATAAATGAATAAATAAAAGTATAATATATTACTTATTTGATATAATTACTTATTTTAATAAATTAACAGTCACAATCATAATAATAATAATAATAATAATAATAATAATAATAATAATAATAAATGAATAAAAAAATTTCAAAACAGTATATGATACAAGTGTAATTAAATAAAAAATGAATTCAAAATTATTACTTCTTTATATATGTGGATAATTTAGTGTAAGAGTAATTTGGTCTTTGTATTTAAAAAAATTAGCTGTTAAGAAAAAAGTACATGGAGTTTTTCAATTAGCAGTTGTTTGGAATTTCAAAAAACTATCAGCTGCTGTTTAAAAAAGTTTAACAAACACTTTTGTATCAGCTCCTGAGTAAAAAAAACTAACAGTTGCCCTGAATAGCTGAACCAAATACCCCTTTAGGCTTAATTTAATTCATCTTGGCTGTCCCACTCGCTCTTTTATTACCTCCAATTGGAACCAGTTCTCTTTTTAATTTCAAAGTGCTTGGTTTCCTCTATATCTCCAGCATTGGCAACCCTTGACCCTAAGAAAGTAACACATATAGACTCTGTGATTGAGTCTATACGCTAATAAAATTTACACTATTAGTTTCCAGTTTCCACCATTGTATTCTTATCCACTTTCAATGTTTTAGCATTTACTTTTTCATTTTCACATCCTAATTGAATTGCCTTGATACCGTAAATATCAATTTTCCCCCCTCCAGTCAACTCCTTTTAACTTCTTGTCTGTTAATTTCCATCTCTTCCAAATAGTGTTCACTCCATTGCCCATTTCTAGCAAAAAAAAGAAAAAACTTCATTTTACTATTGTTCACAACTTTATTGTTATTTTTCTCCATTAAACTTTCTATCCAATTTATCTTGAAAACCCATATCCCTAGCTAATCCACTTTGCTCTTTTCAATGGCAATAATTCTAGAGAGTCAAGATTAGTGAAAGTGAAAATGTCAATTGGACTTTTTTTTTTTTTAACTTTTTTGTTGGGGGTTCCCTTTAAAACTTCTTTGGTCTGTGAAATTCCAGTTCTTGCTCCTCCTACTATAGTGTCATTATTACTATTATTGTCAAATTCTAAAGTTTGATTATTAACTAAATTATCAACAAGAGAATCATTTGAAGATGGAGAAGAAAAAAGGGAGATGAATTGAGTTTGATACTAGCAATTTCTTTCTTGTTCTAAAGCCTTGAAGTTAGTGACATCAAGAAGAGAGATAGCTGAGTAGGACAATGCTTATAGTTGTGGAGGAGATTGTTTTAGGGTTTCTGATTGGTTTGCTGAGTTAGATAGAGGCTAGTTGTTTCTTGTGCTGAAGCCTTGTATTCAATGACATGAAGATAGAGAACCAAGTAGGATATTGGCTTGTAGGTGTGCAAGAGTTTTTTTTTCTAGGGTTTTCGATCGGTTTTGGAGTGTTAAATGGATGAGGTTCGTGATAACAAGCTGTGAGGGGGGAGAGAGAGAGAGGAGGAGAGTGTGGGCAATGGGGAATGAGTAAGCAGAGAAAATTTGGTCAATGAGAAAATATTGCTTATGTTATCTGACTTTTCTCTCTCTCTTTTTCAAATTTTAATGATCTGGCTACCACATCATTGCTCCCATCAGATTTTAGGCGCCAACTGTTCAAAGTTTGTAGATTTTGAATTATAAATTGAAATTATGTGGCAGTTCAGTTACAAGGTATAAAGGTTGGATGATGAGTGTCATTAAGTTAATAACATGGAACCTATACTATCTTCTCTCCTTTTTGGTTAACTATAACCCCTCCTGACGCTTTTATGACTTTAACCAAATTGCAGTGATTTCTTTCGATTTGTTTCGTGAGTTTTGTACATTTCAAGTAGATCCAACAGTATTTAGGTGGAATCCTAGTTGATGAGATGCAATTACAGATTAAGAATTCAGAGTCATCTTAGGTTATAATGGTTTCTGTGGGCAATATTCGAGCATCTCCTTAATAACTATTATAAACTGTTTGGTGTTTGGAATCTTCAAAATGATTGCGAGACATGTTCAATATTTTTCTTTTAACTTTCAGTTACAGCAACTTTACCTTAATTTTAATTCATGGACCTTGAAATATTGTAGGAGCTTGAAAAGTTGTAATTTCTTTGGGAATAATTAGCATATCTCCTGAATAGTTATCATCATCTATAAGGTGTTGGAAATCTTCAAAATGATTACGAGAAATGTCCTATATTTTTGTTGATTACCTATTTATTTCTCTCCTTTTAACTTTTAGTTACAACTATACCTTATTTTAATTCATGGACCTTGACATTTTGTAGGAGCTTGACAACCTGTTGCCGTGTATCCCCATTCCTGAACCTAAATATCAGCTTCGCAGAACATCATCAGCCCCATTCTAACACAACTGTGAATGGAAGTTTTGTAGATGTAACATATTCCTGGCTTGTGATTTTAATTTACCTTCAGAGGAGTTAAGGGAGTACTACATTGGGCTTTTAAATAGGCAGCTGTTGTTGCTTGTGCATCTGGCGGTCTGCTTCTCGCTGTCATGGGGTTTTCTTGTATCTACTCTGAAAATTATGACATTTTGTAATTTTCACATTTGGATTTCTCTAAGATTTGTCCAAAATGTGTAGATTTCAGTTTTTCTGACAGATGGTCTGTATATGTTAGTCTTCTAGCTGCCATGCTATCATTCTGTCATTTTGAGCTTAGTTTAGTTTCTCATGTTAAAGACATTGTTTTCTTATCTGACATCACCGACATAATTTTAAACATTTATGGTACAAGAGGACTTTGACAATTCTGACTTGAAAGGTTAGACATTTGAACAAAGTTTCTTCAAACCTCCAGCTATTGGATTTTCGACTAATTGATTGTCTGCTTTGGTGTTGTATTGTGAGGTTAGATTGAAGATGGTTAATGATGTATTAATGTGATTTGTGATTTGATCGGTTATAAACTGATCAATGGTCGCCTTTCTTAGACTGAAATTTGTCTGGGTTGAAACTAGGATGAACATTCGGTTGGCTCGGTTCAAAATTGAATTGAAGCACTATGAACTGAATAAACCAATTCAAATTTTGAGAGTACCGAACTTCACTGACTATAGCATTTAAATCAAATTGAATCAAACCGATTTATGTGCTATATGTGCATATTTTGTTATTAGCAACATGGATTATTTTGGTCAATGTTTGATCTTTATAACTTTATATGTACTTATATTTTTGGAAACTTTATTTATTTATTTATTTTTTATCATGGGTCCGCTTTGCCTGGTAAAACATAAAAGTCCAGGCTTGGATATATGATTTTATTAGCAAGTTCAGTTTGATTTGAATTTGTTAAATTAAAAGTTTGATATTTTATTAATGTTTCAATTTTTGTCGCTTCGGCTTTGAAAAAGTACAAATATGATCACTGTATCAGTTATAATTTTCTTATATATTTTATCTAAATTTATTATATTAAAAAAATGTTTTTTTATTGAATTTGAACTAAAATTTCATAATTTAACAATTTTGATTTGCAGTCGTTTTTTTTTTTTTTAATAAATTTGGATGGGTCAGATTTGAGTGGGCTTAGGCTTGGCCACTGTAAAGTCAAAATCAATGAGCGAAAGCTACAAATAAGGTCTAAAAGTAAAGTCTATTTTTATGGTTTATGGATTAAAATAAAAATATGAATTGCGTTGTCTTGACAGGAATTTGGATCATCCAATTCCTAACAAAGATTTTGAAAAATATAAAACTTGGTGGAGCTTTATATGTGAAAGTAGAAAACATCTAAGCCGTTGAAACCATGGCCCATGGTTTTAGGTTTTAAAATCCACCCTTTGATTAAATTTATATCTAATTTCTTTCTTAAACCCTAAAAGGGGTAAGAAAAGGCCTTATGTGGCATTTCCTACACTCGACCCTATATACCAGTAAGCACAACAATTTCATAGTTTGGTCAACCATCTTCCCATTCCATCCATCGAAATCAATACACCATTAATTTAGTGTTTATTTGGTCAATGACGATTAACTATTAGCGGTTAGAAGCAGCGATCAACTATCAATAGTTAATATTGACAGTCAACTATTAACTTAGTAGCTGAAATCGAAAATAACTTACCAAATGCCTGTTTACTTTGTAACTTATCTTATATTTAATATATAAATGAATTTCATAAAATTTATGAGTTTTATTTGTAAATCTCATTTAAATTTTTAATTTAAAAATTAATATATTTAATGATGCTCTAAGAGGACCTTGGCCCCCGCGTCTTGATTTAGTCTAAGCCCATAATCCAGCAGTATTGGGCCAAAGGAAAAAGGTAGGTGTAGACATTGAATTTTAGCACATGAAATTGGCCTAGTAATAATAGCTGGAGACAAACCCTTCTTTGAAGAAAATGAAGCAACATAGATTAAAATCCTAAAACCCAGAAATAGGCCCAATTAACCAAAAATCCTAAAAAAGTCCAATATCCACATGGATATAGTCCATATTCGCACGGGTATGATTTTTAAATATCTCAAAATCTCATCCAATCAGACAAAATCTAGTTTCCATATCTAAAAAAATATTTGTGAGGATATTCTCATATGCCCACCAACACCCTTAATTTTCACATGGTTGACTTATCAATTTGATTCCTTAAATCAAGTCATCATCTCAAATTTGTTTTTAACCATAAATGTCATATTTCTACATCTATATTTAGTTCCAACCATGATTTGGAACCACCAGTTTCACGGTATCAGAAAATATCGGATTGGAGCCGATTCAAGGTCAGTTTGGAATCAGCCGGTTTCAGTTCATAAACCAGCGGTTCAGCTAGTGGCAACATTTTTTTTATTTTTTATTTTAAAAATTATACAATTAAATAATTAATACAACAAATAAATACAATTTAATTTCATTAAAATTTAGAAATTAAACTTAATTTTTGGATGAATTTGAAGCAAAAAAAATTAATTTAACTTATCGATTTGTTTATAAATGAAGCAAAAAAATATTAAGTTAGAAATAAGTGAAAAAAATGGGAGAATAAATTACTTAGAAATAATGAGAATTTTGAAAAAGAAATATTAATTTATGAAATATTAATTTTTATAAATTATAATTTTTTATAAAAAAAATGAAAACTTTGAGGAAAAAAATTAACCTATTAAATATTAATTTGTAATTTTGTGTAATAAGTTAGATTGTTATAAAAAAATGAATTTGATTTTGAGAAATTATAAGTTGTATTTTAGAAATGATTAATTTTATTTGATAAATAAATAAATTATAAAAATTATAATTGGTCTAAAAGTCTCATCAATTTAATTTTTTTATTTTAAAAAATAATTTAATTATAATGTTTGAATTTATATTTAAAAAATAATAATATTAATAATTAGATCTGAAAAATCAGAGACAAATGAAGAACTAACTTGCCAAAACTTAATATTTCTAGACCATTACCTTCCACCTGTTTATCCCATCACCTCTGTTCATATCCCACCTGATACAATTTCTTCAACAGACCTAACCTTATCTACTTTATCAACTGTTTGTTCTACCCAAACATTTCACCCGATTCCACTTGTTCCAATCACAGTTTTTCCTCACAAGTATGCCAAACCTATAAAGATCATCGCATTCATAGACACTGGAGCTCACATGTCTATGATGAATCCTTCCATTCTCCTAGACAGATATTGGATTCAACATGATTAACACTTTCAAGCAATCAAGACAACCTTAAAAACTAGAAACCCCATCAAATTGCAAATCTTCCCTGAACTTACAATTTGGACACATGTCATTGGATCAAAACTTCTAAATAAGGATTTGGTCTTAGGATTTGCCATTTATTTCAGATTAAGCAAATTGTCCATTTTACCCATAAGCTTGCAATACAAAAAGTAGTTACTTCCTTTCACTACCATACTGTAACATCCAGTAATTTAGGCTCCGATTGCATGTGACCGTAGTGAGGCGCATAGGTTCAATCGGAGTTTAAATTTGAACCTATAAAAAATGACTAATAATAAGGAAAAATAATTAAGGGTATTCTTATTTAGGGATTAAAAATATTAGTGGTAGAATTAGAAAAAAATAAAATTTTCTATGGACAAAATCGGTATTATGGAGATAGTTTGGGGAAAAAGTGTAAATATGGAAGAAGATGTGGCAAATATGAAATTTCTCAAAGTTTAATTGTAAATCAAGATTAATTAACTTAATGAACCAATAAGAATTGAGATTAATTTTAATTAGTGGGACCCACTTCTTAATTTAGGTATAAAAGTCAAAAAGGAAAAACAAATTTCTCATTCTTCCATAAAGTCATCTTTATCTTCTTTTCTCCTCACCTTTGGCCGTCCAACTCCACTCCCATAAATCCCAATTTTCTTCCTTTTTCCAGCATGCTAATAGTGAGGAAAAATAGTTTTGAGAGATGAAAATTCTGAATTAAGGAGTTCTTACTATAAAAGGTGCCAAATGAGAAAGAAGGAAGGAAGAAAAAGGGAGAAGAGTAGGAGCAATTTCGGCTCACCTTGAAGAACACTTAAGTTTAGTTTATTCTTCTTAAATTCAACCTTTTTCCTTCCATTTGAGATCCATATTGATGATAGATGTGATTAGGGTTCATAGATATAGGTTATGTTGCAAGATTGAACATAGAAATTTAAGTTTGTGATTAGTTGATGGAAGTGTAATTAAACTTTGAATTAATGATAATTGAAGTTAGTTAATTTTTTTATGGCTTAAAAACTAAAGAAAATATGATGTTAATGGATGAATGAAGGGCTGCCGTAGTTAAAGAAATTTGGAAAAAATTGAAATTAGCATAGAAGCACAACAATTGGTGATAAGTGAAGCATGATTTGAGTATTGAATTGAAGAAAATGAATTGGGAACTAGGATATAGTTTTTGGACAGCCATGACATAATAAGAGAGAAGTTTAACCTTAGTACATTTTAGCTCAATTAAGGTGTAAGACATATTAGGAGCATTAACATACTATGTAGACATGAAAAGCATTGAAAATAGATATTAGAATTGAGATGTGGTATGGTTGTGTAGGAAAAACAAGTGAACAAGGGAGAGACCCTCAAAAGGGTGACAAAGGCAAGGAGAAAGCTAGCTAATAAGGGAAGAAAAGGTTTAAGGGAAAAACCAAGGCTGACTACGTATGTGCTTCATTGATAAAAATCTTACATGTTGTTAATATATATGGAATTATATATATTAAGGTTTGATATGTTGTGTGATTTGTTGTGACTTTTGATATTTTATATGACAATGAGACCAAATGGTGTGAAATAATTGAGATACATGAATGTAGTTGTAATTCTGGAAATTTTAGTATTAAAATGAATGCAAATGATAAATGTGGTTGAAATAAGGATTGATACCAATTGATGGCTCGGGTACAGAATTCCAGGAATAACCTGACTATTTTGATTATAACTTGAGTTTTGGAACTCCTTTTTATAGTTTCTTTATTGGAAATGAAATCTAAGACACATTAATTTAATTTTTATTCAGACCATAGTATCTAATTATATCTAGATTTGCCCAGAAAAAATTTTGAAGTTCAAACCTGGAATCTGTCCAAAAAATTCTGGGTAGAAATATCTGTGATGATTCAGTATTAAATTAAACATAACGTTTGATAGCAACATGGGATTTAAGTGATTTTTGATGCATATGAAAGCTAAGCCACAGGACTGTAATTTGTATTGAGACCATAATATCTAATTAGGTCTATATTTGCCCAGAAAAATACATGAAGTTCAAACTTAGAATCTGTCCAGAAAATTCTGGGCAGAAATATTTGTGATGATTTAGTATTAAATTAACCATAACTTTTGATAGTAAAATGATATTTAAGTAATTTTTGTTGCATCGGAAAGCTAAGACAATAGGATACAAATTGTTAGAAGGTCATAACTCTAAATTCGAATTATAAATGGACTAAAAATAAAGCCCAAAAACAGGTCTGAAATCTGCTATTGGTAAAAACATGAAATCTTGGGCTTGTGCATGTGTTGTGATAATTATATGTAATAATTAATGTGAATATTCACTTTAATGATAATTATAATGTTAACACAATTATTGATGTGTGAGATTTTAGTGCAATAATAATGGGAATAAAGAATAAAGATAAATAAGCATAATTATGATAATTGAATAATATTGACATTTTTGAAATATTGTGAATTAATATAAAAATAGTTAAGCCCAAAAACACCTAGTCTAAAACTATAATAGAGAATAGTTTGGCATGTCAATCAGGGGATTTTAGGCACTCTATGCCAAATATAAAAGCCGGTAATGATAAATTGATAAATGCGCTTGAGGCAAAATTATTAAGCCGGTAATGACAATATTACAAAAACCGGTAATGACATTATTATGAAGCGCTCAGCGTAATATTATAAAAGCCGAAAATGGCAACCCCGTTATTCCTATTAGTTAGTTCGGTTATAAGTGTTATGGGCACAAGATAATAATAATAATAATAATAATAATAATAATAATAATAATAATAATAATAATAATAATAATAATAATAATAATAATAATACTACTACTACTATCGAAGTATGTAATTTTTATAAATGTTATATGAATTCAAGTTGTTAAACATTGAGTATTTGCTGAAATTTATTGATTTTATATAATTCATTATTTTATGCTTTATTTATTAAATGGTTAATTAATATGTGAAATATATATATATATATATATATATATATATATATATATATATATATATATATATATATATATATATATATATATATATATATATATATATATATATATTTATAAAATTTTTATCATTGAAGCACCACTAAGCTATTAGCTTAGCGCGGGTGGTTTCCTCTCGCGTAGGTTTAGAAGGGTAGCCGTGAAAAATAGATTGTTAGAAGAAAATGGTACCCGGAAGGAAGCAGCAAAAAACTTTGGGTTTTCTTTTTGGTACATTTTATAAAAAAAATTATGTAAATCAAATTATGGTTTTATTTCCTATAGTATGTATTATAGACATGAATTATAATGTAAATTAATGTACTTTATAAATAAATAAAATTTTGAATATTTGTGCTTATATTAATTTTTATTTTAGTGTCTGCAATATTTTTGTAAAAAAAAAATTATTCTTCATTTCATTAATTTTATAAAACAGTTAGACAGGTAATACTCACTTACCTTGCTGAACGAAAGTGGGGTAAGAAGGTGTTACAATTTTTGGTATCAGAGCCATAGGTTTTAACGATTCTTATTTAGTGGGTATGGGAAGATAAGTGCATGTTTTTAGTATTTGCATTGTTTTAAGCTTCTATATTCTAATAAGGGACCCTTCTTTTGACAATATAGGTTTTAATGGATATGGAATCAAGACAAAGTCACAAAGAACAAGAGGGTGATAATATAGCTAATTTGGCTACTCATTGGCAGTCAACATCAATTAGAACTTCAGAGCCCAGTGTGATAGCTCCACAACATGCTGAAGAACAGGTTAACTCGGGTCAGGTACCCCTTATGCAACAGATGGCTACCTTATTACAGCAGATAGCACAAGTTGTGCCACCACTAGCTCCATCACCTCCCCCACCACAACCGAAACCTCATATTGATAAATTAAGAAAATATGGGGCTATGGATTTTATGGGCAAGAAAATGGATGACCCAACAACAGCAAAATTTTGGTTGGAAAAGATAGAGCGGGTTTTTGAGGAGCTGCAGTGTCCTGAGGAGTACAAGGTTAGATATGCAGTGTCCCTCCTTCAGGAGCATGCCTATGACTGGTGGAAGTTGGTGTTAGCGAAACCTCAGACTTCGATCCCTCAGACATGGGATTTCTTTGTGGCAGAGTTTAAAAAGAAATATGTGCCAAGAATTTATGTGGATGAGAAAAAACGATAATTTTTGAATTTGAAGTATAGGGGTATGATAGTAGCTGAGTACGAGATGGAGTTCACCAGGCTAGGCAAGTATGCTACTGGGATTATTGGAGATGAAGTTGATAAATGTAATTGATTTGAAGACGGTCTCGATGAAGAGATTGGGTATTTAGTGGCTTCCCACTAGCATACAGATTTTGTTACATTAAGGTCCTCTGCTATTAGTGTTAAAAGAAGGAAGAAGCTGAAGACAGAAGAGCATTTTAAGAAGTCAATAGCTAGTGTGGCCCATACATCGGGTAGGAAAGGACGGATAGTACCCAGATCATTTCTGTCACGGGCTACTGGGCAAACATTTTCTGGTAGGCGGAGTTAGCATTTTAGACCCGCAGCATCATCTGCTAGTTCACCAGCATCATTTTCCAAGAGACCAGCTCCGGCTATGTGTCAGCATTGTGGTAGAGCTCATACAGGAAAGTGTTCGTGGTTAACTGGGGCATGTTTGAGATGTGGAGCTACTGACCATATGAAGAGAGATTGTCCCAGACTTAGTACAGGCAGTACAGCACCAGCACAAACTATGGCACCGGCACAGAGCCATGGTAGAGGTCGAGGCCAGTTTAGAGGTGGTCATACCGGACAGAGTCAGTGGGTATCAGAGACAGTAGATAGACCCGGAGGTAATAGATCTCCAGCTCGGGCATATGTGATGAGAGCTCGTGAGGACCAGGATGCACCAGACGTCATAGTTGGTAAACTTTCCTTATTTGATTTTTATTTACATGCATTGATAGATCCTGGTTCCACGCATTCATACATAAACACAGCTGCACTTAAACTAGGGAATATGATACCTGAGACCTTAGAATATGAGATAGTTGTGACCAATCCACTGGGACATAGTGTGAAAGTGAATTAGATTTATAGAAACAGTTCAATAATAATTCAGGGTAGAGAATTTCCAGCAGACTTAATAGAATTACCTTTTCATGAATTCGATGCTATTCTGGGTATGGATTGGTTGACAAAGTATGGAGCTATAGTCGAATGCCGATCTAGAAAAGTTGTACTTAAAATTCCTGGGCAGGATGACAATATCATTCAAGGTGAAGGTTAAACATGTTTGGCCAGTGTTATTTCTGCATTAAAAGCTCGAAAATACATTAGGAAAGGATGTGAATCATATTTGGCCCATGTGATAGATACCAGGAAGAGGAGCCTAGAACTCAAGGACATCCCTAAAGTATGTGAGTTCCCATATGTGTTTCCTGAGGATTTGCCGGGGTTACCACCAGATAGGGAGATAGAGTTTGCTAATTATGTGATTCCTGGTACAGCCCCGATATCAATTACTCCTTATAGAATGGCACCTGCAGAATTGAGAGAGTTAAAGGTTCAATTGCAGAAATTGCTCGACAAAGGGTTCATAAGGCCCAGTGTGTCACCATGGGGCGCTCCGGTGTTGTTTGTGAAAAAGAAGGATGGCACCCTTCGGTTATGTATTGATTACCGACAATTGAACAAGGTGACGATTAAAAATAAATACCCACTACCTAGAATTGATGATTTGTTTGATCAATTGAAGGGAGCGAGAGTATTTTCTAAGATTGATCTCAGATCCGGGTATCACCAACTGAAAATCAAAGAATCAGATGTGTCCAAAACAGCCTTTAGGACTCGTTATGGCCACTATGAATTCCTGGTTATGCCGTTTGGCTTAACGAATGCACCAGCTGCCTTTATGGATATGATGAACAGGATTTTTAGGCCTTACCTTGATCAGTTTGTGGTAGTGTTTATAGACGATATCCTGGTGTATTCAAGGGACAAAGGAGAACATGATAGACATCTCAGAATAGTACTTCAGACTTTGAGGGAAAATCAATTGTATGCAAAGTTGTCAAAATATGAGTTCTGGTTGGAAGAAGTGGGATTCTTAGGGCATATTATTTCATTTGAAGGAATCCATGTTGATCCTAACAAAATAGAAGCAATTCTAAGTTGGAAGCCGCCTCGCGATGTAACAAAAGTCTGGAGTTTCCTTGGATTAGCTGGCTACTACAGAAGGTTTGTGAAGGGATTTTCAAGTATAGCTGCACCACTTACCAAGTTGCTCAGAAAAGAAACTAAGTTTGAGTGGACAAATCGGTGTCAGGCAAGCTTTGATAAACTAAAAGCCATGTTAACCGAAACACCTGTTTTGACCCAACCTACACCAGGAAAAGATTTTGTGATATACAGTGATGCCTCTCATAATGGGCTAGGTTGTGTATTAATGCAAGAGTGTAAAGTAGTTGCTTATGTATCTAGGCAATTGAAGCCTCATGAACAAAATTACCCTACACATGATTTGGAGTTGGCAGCAATAATATTTGCTTTAAAAATATGGCGGCATTATTTGTATGGCGAACGATGCTACATATACACAGATCATAAGAGCCTCAAATATTTGCCCACACAAAAAGAGTTGAACTTAAGGCAAAGACGCTGGTTGGAGTTAATCAAGGATTATAATTGTATTATTGATTATTAGCCAGGCAAAGCCAATGTAGTAGCGAATGCCTTAAGTAGAAAAACACTGGCAGGTATAGTTTAAATTTTCCTCAATTATAATATAATATAATATATAGAAAGTAATAGTAAAATTAAAAATTAGACTCACAAGTTATTTTGGCAGAGTTACGGGTCCAACCTACTTTAAGGCAACAAGTGAGAGAAGCTCAGAAGCAAGATTCGAAATTGATGATAATTGCTGAGGCAGTGAAAAATGGGAAGAGACCTGAATTTAAGATTGAAGATGATGGAAGCATAAGTTACAGAGGAAGATTGTGCGTGCCAAATGACAGTGGATTAAAACAAATAATTCTAAAAGAGGCACATAATACAACTTATTCCATGCATCCAGGGAGCAATAAAATGTATCAGAACCTGAAGACTCATTTTTGGTGGCCAAGAATGAAGAAAGATATCGTGGAATACACTACAAGATGCTTGACATGTCAACAAGTGAAAACAGAGCACCAGGTACCATCTGGATTGTTGCAATCTATTGCAATTCCAGAATGGAAGTGGGAAAGGATTACGATGGATTTTGTATCTGGGTTGCCTTTGACACAAAAGAAACATGATGCAGTATGGGTAATTGTTGACAGACTTACCAAGTCGGCTCACTTTCTGCCAGTTCAGATGGATTAATCATTGAGCCGGTTAGCAGAATTATATGTCAATGAGATAATTCGACTGCATGGGGTGCCAGTATCTATTATTTCTGATCGAGACCCACGGTTCACATCAAAATTTTGGAAAAGTCTACAGCAAGCATTGGGAACCCGACTTACTTTTAGTACAACATTTCACCCACAAACAGATGGGCAATCCGAACGAGTTATTCAATTGTTGGAAGATATGCTTCGAAGTTGTGTAATTGGCTTTGAGGGTAGCTAGGATAAGTATCTATCATTGATGGAATTTGCATATAACAATAGCTATCAAACTAGTCTTGGCATGGCACCATACGAAGCTTTGTATGGAAGGAGATGTAGGACACCATTATGCTGGAAAGAAGTTGGTGAAAAGAAAATAATGGGATCAGAATTAGTGCAACAGACAGAGGAGAAGGTGGAATTAATCCAAGATCGATTAAAAGTTGCAACTGATCGACAAAAGTCTTACACTGATTTGAAAAGGAAAGACATTGAATATGTCGTCGGAGACAAGGTATTTTTGAAAGTTTCACCTTGGAAGAAAGTTCTTTGTTTTGGTAAAAAGGGGAAACTGAGTCCTAGATTTGTAGGACCATATGAAATACTTGAACGCGTGGGTCCAGTGGCTTATAGGTTGGCCTTACCACCAAAGTTAGATAAGATCCATAATGTGTTTCATGTCTCAATGTTAAGGAGATATCAATCGGATCCGACACATGTAATACCTGTGGAATCAATAGAGGTACAACCAGACCTGACATATATTGAAGAGCCTATCAAAATCTTAGCTCGAGAAGTCAAGGAACTACGGAACAAAAAGGTACCATTGGCAAAGGTTCTATGGCGCAATCATGCAGTGGAAGAAGCCATATGGGAGAGTGAAGAAATAATGAGAGCTCAATATCCTCAGCTATTCGACACAAGCTAATCAGGTAAATTTCAAGGACAAAATTTTCTTAAGGAGGAGAGAATTGTAACATCCAATAATTTAGGCCCCGATTGCTCGTGACTGTAGTGAGACGCGTAGGTTCAATCAGAGTCTAAATTTGAACCTATAAAAAAATAACTAATAATAATGAAA
Source organism: Triadica sebifera (assembly GCA_023653625.1). Taxonomy (NCBI): domain Eukaryota; kingdom Viridiplantae; phylum Streptophyta; class Magnoliopsida; order Malpighiales; family Euphorbiaceae; genus Triadica; species Triadica sebifera. The sequence continues at coordinate 23,330,911 of CM042898.1, read as the reverse complement.
AATAATTAAGGGTATTATTATTTAGGAATTAAAAAGATTAGTGGTAGAATTAGAAAAAAATAAAATTTTCTATGGACAAAATCGGTATTATGGAGATTGTTTGGGGAAAAAGTGTAAATATGGAGGAAAATGTGACAAATATGAAATTTTTCAAAGTTTAATTGTAAATCAAGATTAATTAACTTAATGAACCAATAATAATTAAGATTAATTTTAATTAGTGGGACCAACTTCTTAATTTAGGTATAAAAGTCAAAAAGGAAGAACAAATTTCTCATTCTTCCATAAAGTCATCTTCATGTTCTTTTCTCCTCACCTTTGGCCGTCCAACTCCACTCCCATAAATCCCAATTTTCTTCCTTTTTCCAACATGCTAATAGTGAGGAAAAATAGTTTTGAGAGATGAAAATTTTGAATTAAGGAGTTCTTACTAAGAAAAAAAGAAGAAAAAGGGAGAAGAGTAGGAGCAATTTCGGCCCACATTGAAGAATACTTAAGGTTAGTTTATTCTTCTTAAATTCAACCTTTTTCATTCCATTTGAGATCCATATTGATGATAGATGTGATTAGGGTTCATAGATATAGGTTATGTTGCAAGATTGAACATAGAAATTTAAGTTTGTGATTAGTTGATGGAAGTGTAATTAAACTTTGAATTAATGATAATTGAAGTTAGTTAATTATTTTATGGCTTAAAAACTAAAGAAAATATGATGTTAATGAATGAATGAAGGGCTGCCGTAGTTAAAGAAATTTGGAGAAAATTAAAATTAGCATAGAAGCACAACAATTGGTGATAAGTGAAACATGATTTGAGTATTGAATTGAAGAAAATGAATTGGGAACTATAATATAGTTTTTGGGTAGCCATGACATAATAAGAGAGAAGTTTAACCTTAGTACATTTTAGCTCAATTAAGGTGTAAGACATATTAAGAGCATTAACATACTATGTAGACATGAAAAACATTGAAAATAGATATTAGAATTGAGATGTGGTATGGTTGTGTAGGGAAAACAAGTGAACAAGGGAGAGGCCCTCAAGAGGGTGACAAAGGCAAGGAGAAAGCTAGCTAATAAGTGAAGAAAAAAAAGTTTAAGGGAAGAACCAAGGCTGATTCGGTATGTGTTTCATTGATAAAAATCTTACATGTTGTTAATATATATGAAATTATATATATTAAGGTTTGATATGTTGTGTTTGTAATATGTTGTGTGATTTGTTGTGACTTTTGATATTTTATATGACAATGGGACCAAATGGTGTGAAATAATTGAGACACATGAATGTAGTTGTAATTCTGGAAATTTTAGTATTAAAATGAATGCAAATGATAAATGTGGTTCAAATATGGATTGATGCCAATTGATGGCTCGGGTACAGAATTCCAGGAATAACCTGACTATTTTGATGATAACTTGAGTTCTGGAACTCCTTTTTATAGTTTCTTTATTGGAAATGAAATCTAAGACACAAGACTTTAATTTGTATTCAGACCATAATATCTAATTATATCTAGATTTGCCCAGAAAAAATTTTGAAGTTCAAACCTGGAATATGTCCAGAAAATTCTAGGCAGAAATATCTGTGATGATTCAGTATTAAATTAAACATAACTTTTGATAGCAACATGAGATTTAAGTGATTTGTGATGCATATGAAAGCTAAGCCACAGGACTCTAATTTTTATTTAGACCATAATATCTAATTAGGTCTATATTTGCCCAGAAAATAAATAAAGTGCAAACTTAGAATCTGTCCAGAAAATTCTGGGCAGAAATATTTGTGATGATTTAGTATTAAATTAACCATAACTTTTGATAGTAAAATGATATTTAAGTAATATTTGTTGCATTGGAAAGCTAAGACAATAGGATACAAATTGTTAGAAGGTCATAACTCTAAATTCGAATTATAAATGGACTAAAAATAAAGCCCAAAAACATGTCCGAAATCTGCCATTGGTAAAAACATGAAATCTTGGGCTTGTGCATGTGTTGTGATAATTATATGTAATAATTAATTTGAATATTCACTTTAATGATAATTATAATGTTAACAAAATTATTAATGTGTGAGATTTTAGTGCAATAATAATGGGAATAAACAATAAAGATAAATAAGCATAATTATGATAATTGAATAATATTGACATTTTTGAAATATTGTGAATTAATATAAAAATAGTTAAGCCCTAAAACACATAGTCTAGAACTAGAATAGAGAATAGTTTGACATGTCAATCAGGAAATTTTAGGTATTCGGTGCCAAATATAAAAGCCGGTAATGACAAATTGATAAATGCGCTCGGCGTAAAATTATTAAGCCGGTAATGACATTATTATGAAGTGCTCGGCGTAATATTATAAAAGCTGAAAATGGCAACCCTGTTATTCCTATTAGTTAGTTCGGTTATAAGTATTATGAGCACAAGATAATAATAATAATAATAATAATAATAATAATAATAATAATAATAATAATAATAATAATAATAATAATAATAATAATAATAATAATACTATCGAAGTATGTGATTTTTATAAATGTTATATGAATTCAAGTTGTTAAACATTGAGTATTTGCTGAAATTTATTGATTTTATATAATTTCTTATTTTATGCTTTATTTATTAAATGGTTAATTAATATGTGAAAAAAAATATATATGTATGTAAAATTTTTATCATTGAAGCATCACTAAGCTATTAGCTTAGCGCGGGTGGTTTGCTCTCGCGCAGGTTAAGAAGGTTAGCCGTAAAAAATAGATTATTAGAAGAAAAAGGTATACGGAAGGAAGTAGCAAAAAACTTTGGATTTTCTTTTTGGTACATTTTATAAAAAAAAATTCTGTAAATTAAGTTATATTTTTATTTCCTATATTATGTATTATAGACATGAATTATAATGTAAATTAATGTACTTTATAAATAAATAAAATTTTGAATATTTGTGCTTATATTAATTTTTATTTTAATGTTTGCAATATTTTCGTAAAAAAAAAATTATTCTTCATTTCATTAATTTTATGAAACAATTAGACAGGTAATACTCACTTACCTTACTGAACGAAAGTAGGGTAAGAGGGTGTTACACATACCTTATCTATTTACCCTACAACCTTCCCTACAGTTTCCTTCTCTATCTCCAGAGCTAGTACAGGAACTTCAAGATTCTTGTTGTGCTTTGTCTCACACAGAATTTGCACAGAGACACCATTCCCCTCTCTGGACCATATCAGAGTTCTTCATTACACTCCCATTCAAGAACTCAGAGGACCTCAATCCAACAAAAGCTTCAAACCCATAAATGTCTCCTACAGACATGGAACTTGCAGCTCAAGAATGCTCTTAGCTAATGTCAGAAGGCCTAATCCAACTTACAAAATCAAATTGGGCATGTTAGGCTTTCTACGTGAACAAAAGATCAAAACAGATCCGAGGAAAAAAGAGACTTATCATTGACTACAAGCCTTTAAATCTCTTCCTGAAAGATGATAAGTATCCACTGTCGAGGATATATTCAATATTCCCTTTCATGGCTTCAGCCAAAGTGTTTTCAAAGTTCGATCTGAAAGCGGGATTCTGGCAACTAGGCATTGTTCCAGAAGACAGATACAAGACAATATTCTGTATCCCCAATCCCCACTAAGAGTGGACTGTCATGTCGTTTGGACTCAAAGTGACACCCTCACTATTCCAAAAGGCTATGATCCAAATATATGAGCCGCTGTTACATACGACCTTGATCTACATTGATGATATTTTGTTATTCAGCCCAAACATCAACTCTCATCATGAGACGGTCAAAAAGTTTATGGATCTCACAAAGGCCCATGGAGTAATGCTTAGCCCAACAAAAATGCAGTTGGCCCAAATGACCATTGACTTCTTAGGAATGCAATTTTCAAACGGAACTTACAGGTCTCAGTCTCATTTGGCCCAAGAACTGTTAAAATTCCCTGATGAAAATTTAATAGTTAAGCAGATTCAACAGTTTCTCGGGATAGCCAATTTTATCTGACAATTCATTTCAGGCTACATTAAGCACGTGAAACCATTGTACCAGCTTTTGAAAAAGCAGCCCCCACCTGTGTCGGTCATTCATGCCAAGTCAGTTTAGACGATCTAGTCAGTCACTCAAAGTCTGCCACACTTATAGATTCCCCTCCACAGGAAAAAGATTGCTACAGACAAATGCATCAGATGAATATTGGGGAGCAGTACTTTTTGAGATCAATGGAGATAATAAAGAAGTATGTGGATATACGAGTGGTCACTCAAGGATAGTGAACTTCACTATCACTTGACATTTAAAGAAATCCTAGCCATTAAGTATGGGATAAAAAAGTTTGAATTCCATCTGATAGGACATCATTTCACTGTGGTCATGGACTATTCATCCTTTCCACACATGCTAGATTTTAGATAGAAAACTATTCCTCATCCACAGTTGTTAAGATGGAAAAAATGGTTTAGCAAATACAGTTTTAAAGTTCAACATATAAAAGGGGATAAGAACCTCATCCCTAATTTTCTATCACGACCTTCACAAATTGATCTTATCTCATCATTATCAGAAATTCCTCTCATACTCGTGGCCTCCTATTCTCAGTCAAACACCCCAGTTCTCAATCTCTCAGACTTCCCACCAGGATGTCCAAAAGGTCCAAATCTCAAGCAAATCAAGAGCTTTGCCCAGAACATGCTGTTCACTTACATGATGTTGTTTCAAGACAAGTTAGATCTTCTAAGGAAAATTGTTTACTGCCCTGCAGAGCACCCTTGGGTAATCATTTATAGGCTCTCCATAGAGCTTATGCTTCCTGAGCAATTATGGTATTTATGGTGTCAGTCAACATTGTTTTATAATGTAGTTCAGATCCCATTGACATATCTTCTCCCATTCATATGTAACCGAGAGAATCTACAGTCCCCACAAGTTAAGTTCTTAACATGGTTTCAGCCGCTAAGTTATTGGAATAAATTATTTGTCAAGCTGATTGCAGATAATTCAACTCCTAAGGTTCCAGAGGAGATCATTGGAATTTTTATATTCCATCATCATTACACACACATTGCAGGAACAAACACAGTGGTAGCACTTGGACACTTTAACCTTTGGAAAACGGTTTGTCATGAAGACCCCATGTGTTTAGAAGAAGTAAAATCAGCAATCCACCTGTAACTTAGACGAAGGAACAACTACTATCATTTACCTCTAACAAGTTACACATCACTTGGACCAGATCCCTGTAAAAGAATTAAGATGATTCCATGGCCTCCTCTGCTCAAGCCCAAGCTCAGACTTGAAGATGAAGACCTAGTGATTGATCAAGACTCACAGGAAGAAGAAATGCCCAGACTCAACCTCAGTGACATGGTGATAACTACTCAAATAGAACAACCTAGAGTAGAAGAGTCCAAGCTCAGGCTCAGGCCCAGGCCCAATCTTGGCTTAGACTTCAATTTCAGATCCAAAGTTCCAACTTTTCCAAATTTCAACTATAATCAAGATGTTGACTTCTTAGACCCTCCACTAGAAAGCATTGAGGAAACCGAAGACATCAATGATTGGCCCAGAAGAGAAGAGCCCATTCTTGAAGACTTTAACTGGTCGCCATCATATGAACCAATCAATAAATAGTGAGATGTTTGCCACTATATTATACTTTTATAAAAGTTGTAATGATTCAGTTGATGTAATGACAGCTGACCCTACCTACATAGTGTGGTTTGCCTTTTGCTTTAAGTCTCTATCATAGTGATTACATCACTATTTAGGAATCTTACTTTTATCTTTAGTGCTTGATGATGTAAGCAATGACGCATGTGTCAACTACCTTTAAGTCTATATAAGGTTCTATGATGTAAAAGGAAGGATATCTTGAGTTTTAGCCCTGTAATACCCTATTATGAAATACAAAATATGTTTTCTTAAACATCTCTTTTTTCCTCTGATCCTAGATTAATCCATACCAAATAGTTTCACGATCGTATAACAATCCCAGGCTATGTTTGAGAATTCTTGAGTTTGGAATCAAAACAGGATAAACCCACCATCAAAAACCTTTAGGGTTAGTCATACCTTGATCCTGGTTTGAAAATTCTCATTCGTCTCCTGTATTGGTATTAGAGTCTTTGAAACTATTTGTTCTTGGTCTAATTTATAGTGATGAGGATACTTCTTCTTAATTATCATGTCAGAAGTTCTAAAGATGTCTCATTCTTCTTTTTCTTCTTCCTCTACTCTATCTCTTCAACCTTCTCCTTCTACTTCTAAAACTTTAAGTCATCTCTATCAGCTTTCTTTCCTTCCCAAAGATCCAAAAGTTCAAGAGACAAATATTCCATTTCTAAATCCTTGTCACACCTTCCAGAAACATAAATATTCCTTCATAACCTTCATTAAAACCTTAATCTATCAAAAACCTTCATCTGTAAAGGAGTATATATAGTTTTCTTCCTTTGACTAGTGTCCTATTCAAGGTATTGGTGAGGAACAGTTCATCACTCTTGAGATCCCCTCTGAATTTCCAACTCAATGGCTTAACAGTGGATATTCCCACATCCATTTTGGAGCTATCAGACTTGCTCTAACCTATCATGGTAGAAAAGGATTACCTGTTGTTGCTCGAATAGCTTTACTGGATACCAGATTTCTGGAATACCAATATGTTGTAAATGGTACAATCCAGACCTCTCTTAATGTAAGAACTGTCCTTTGTACTTTCTACCCAAATTTTAACATGAGGCTTCAGGATTCTCATACGTTTACCACACTGAAGGTACAAGTCTAGATCATTGGAGTAAAAAATATAGCTACTACAGACATAGCTACTCTTCATTATCAGATGATATATGAAGTGCATAATCATGTAATGGATCTCTATATCCCAGCCTTTGCTGATGCCTTAAGTATTACAGTGGATTCTATTTATGTACCAAGCGTAGTACAGATTCCAAAGCAGCTAAACAAGGAAGATCTTCTTTAGATCTTTCCTCAGTTTTGTTTAACAAATTATGAGCTTCTTCATCAAAGGAGCCAGCCGGTGAGTTTGACAAAACCGCTTTTCATAAAGCATAAGGATGGCAGAGTTGAGACTTAGTTCTTTTCCCCTGAAGAAAATGAACCCCAAGCCAGCACACCAGTAGAGCTTTCCACACAGTTCATGATGCAACCTATTTCCTCTCATGAGGAAATTCCTATTCGTGCTTTCTCAAGCTCACAACCTATTTATCAGTCTCATAACGGAAATCACAATTACTTTGATGTATGTGATTATGATGACTTCTATGCAAATCGAATGGCAGAAGAAAGTGAAGAATGGAACAGAAAAACTAGAAAATCCTAAAGAAAGACAAAGTGCTCGGAGAAACAATTATTTGAAAGTTATGAAGATGGAGATCCTTTTGTTGGGACAACCGTTAGGTAAATATGACTATGTGGTTTTTTATTCCCCACCTTCTCACTATAAAAACCCATTACCACCTGCACCACCTTTATGGGATAATTACCTTGATCCCTTGCCACCCAAACCAAAACCATTACCCTTACCTTGTTACAAACTAGTTTCAAAATCTAAAGTCACTAAACCTGAACCTATACCTATGATTGCCATGTACCAACCACCTTTTTCTCCAACGGCCTATGAAATTGAATTTTCCCCTATTCAAGAACACATAAACCTTGTATCTCAAGTCAGGACTGCTCCATATGTCCGACCCACAATGGTTACACCTGAAGGAATATCCAAACCCATTTCTGCAGCAGAATCATTATTAAACTGGCAGACCCATAATGCACAAGTGCATAATAAGGTGCTTTAGAGAATTGAGACTAAGGTTGACAAGGTCACAAGCAAAGTCTTTGTTCTAGATAATAGACAAACAACACAGTATGAAGCGTTGTATAACCTGTTAAGACAGCTTGAAAGGCAGCAGATAGAACTACAAGGTGAATTGATGAACATGATCTCTATCAGGTTGTATGACTCAACCTTTGATGCAAAAGCTGTCAGATTGCAGAAACTTGAAAAAGAGATTACTTCACTAAAGCAAGATCTCAAGCAGGATTGTCTCAAATCTCCTCCACTCATAGATCCTATAGGGATGTTCACTTCCCTACACCTTCCTATTTCCCATCAGCCGCTGTACACACCACTTCCTATTCATCAACCCTCACTTGCATAACTAGAACAATTTCGTATCTCATCATAACTTTTCCATAGACAATTCATGGAACAGCTTAACTTAGGCCCAAAGCCCATTTCTACACCAAAGCCCAGTACTGTTCCAACTCAGATTGTTTAGCCCAATATTATTCCACTAGCCCAAACGCCCATTTTATTTTGAAACTCCTACTGTTACTTTTGGACTAGATCAATCAATTCCTATTCCTCAAACAGTCTCCCAGCCTCAAAAACAAAAAGAAATAGCCCATTCCCATTTGGTCCAACAACCTAAGCCCACAAACACCATCACAGACTTTCTAGAGAAGCAAGCCCTACAAAATATTCCTCAGCTTGAAAGCCCATCGCCCGAAATACCTTACCTCTCTTTTGAAAGCTTAGAGTCTGAACTCTCTAATAATGAGCTTGACCCAAAATACTTTCCTCCAACCCAGTTCATGGAGGATCTAGCTACTTCACAACAGAGTGGAACAACCCATCAGCAGTCTGCTTATCATACTGAAGAACCACTATAAGAGGAAATGGATACAAACATCCTAGGAGTTAATCCTTAAGTTCCTCCTATGCCACAGAATGGTTCATGGTTCACATTTGATGATATTCTTCCTTACAAATGGGGAGATAGGATCCAAGAAGTCTATGCTTGGATTGAAGTACAACAAAGATGTCCTAATTCCATATTTCCAGTCATAATTTTGGAATTCACTTCCAGATTTACAGGAACGTTGAGAGATTGGTTTGTAAGACTCCTAGGAGTAGTTATGTTAAGATTTTATCATGCTCAATCAATTGCAGAAGTACTTACAACTCTTCATCAAAAGTTTGTTAGTAACACAATAGAGTATGATGACATGGCTAGAGATGAATACTTCAAGATGAAATGTTGTTCTCTTTTGAGAAAAGATCTTGACATACACTACTAAAGGATGACAAAGAGATTCTATCTACTTGGTGGAGCTAATGATGCAAACCTGAAGCAAGCATTTTTTATGCCTTTTCCAGAAAGCATTTCCAATCACATTCAATTCGAGCTTCGAGAAAAGAATATTGATCTGAACTCTCTCAGTCTTTGAGAGATTTACCGAAGAATCTTATTATCAGTTGAAAAGATTTGTGCACAATGGAAGATGGTCAGAGAACTAATGACTTTTGATCATAATTCCTCCTAGAAAATGGCATGTAAAAGATCATACTTGCAAATCAAATGCAAAGACAAGGCATGCATGTGTCCCCCTCGAAAGTCAAAGAGATACTATAAGTGGAGGCCTCCAGATGACTTCTAGTCAAGAAGGCACAAAAGAAAGAAATTCAAGTTCTTCAAGAGACACAAGCATAGGTTCAAGAAAAGTGACAGATGCTATGTTTGCAGGAAAAATGGGCATTTTGCAAAAAATTGCCCTAACAAGCCAAAGAAAGCAGCAAAGATCATACAAAAGATTCATCAAGTTTCTCAAGTAAACCTGGAAGATGCTGATATAGAATCACTATTCTCCCTAGATGATGAATCAGATTCAAGAGCACTGTTTGCAATAGAATTCTCAAATTCTGAATCAGTCAAAACCTATGTAATTCTCTTGCCTTTTAAATTTTAATTGTTGACCCATTTTACCTCTTTTTAATCAGAACTGCTAGTGCCGGATGTGCCAGCCAAATCATTTTGGTTCTTATTTTCTTCTTTCTCTATTTCTTGTTGTCTTAATATCATTTTGGTTCAATAATCAATACATACTTAAGCTTATAATAATTTAGAAATTAAAGTAGATCACATCTTATCCAAAATATTACCTCTTGTACTAAAAACTTGTTCAACCATAACAGTTGAGACATAACTTTAAAAAATTTGTTTTGCAAATTGAGAGAGTACTACATAAGTAATTTGATATCGACTTGACTAATCAATGACTGAAAAATCTTTATCTGTTTTACTATCACCAAATTCAAATGTAGTTGTTAGATAAATGTCAAATTCTGGTAAACGTTCTGGTGAACCGAAGGATGATTTTAGTTTTTTATATTTTTGCAACATCAAACAATTACTCCCTCTATTTTGTTATCGATTCACCAGAACCTTGAATAGTAGTGCTACTAGTAGTAGTAGGAATATCATAAATCAAACTAAATTTTATAAATAAATCAACAATTAATTTTTTTACATCATTAATAATACAATCAATATTAATATCATACCTAAATCTAACAATGAATAATAAAAGACTCAAATAATCATATAAATTATCTATTTTACATCTAGGATTAAAAACACAATATATAATATTAATTAAATGAGTAAATTTAAATTAATTAAACTATTTATTTTTCATCATACTAATAGATCAAGCAAATTTAGATCATTAATATAATCTTGAAATGCATTAACAATATTAATACATTCACACAATAATAAATAACATATTGGATAATAAACACCACTAAAAATATATGTTGCATCATTAAAAACTTTTAAAATATCTAAAAATTACTGATAAACATTTCAATATTGTGGACATATATTAATTTGTGGCACATTATTGGAAATAAATGTGCACAATAATTTTCTATATTCATATGATTCATTGAGTAAGTTATAAATTGAATTCCAACGAGTAGGAACATCTATTATATTGTTTTTTAGATTTTTTACTATTTCATGATAAAATCAAGTCTATAATTTCATTATTTATGAATGTGAGCATAAAAATAAAATTGTAGATTTAATTGGAGCAATTATAACACTCAAATATTTCAAACCGTCTTGAACATATAAATTTAATACATGTACATCTAACATGAAAAAATCTATTTTCAATGTTAGGTTGACATAATGTTTTGAAATTTTAAATTGAACCGATATTGCTGCCGCATTATCAAAAGAAATTGAAAATGTTTTATGAACTAATCTATATTCTTCCAAAATATTTTTTTATCATTTTAAGAATATTATTGGCAATATGTAATGGAACATCCTCAACCTTCCCCACATGCATTTCATTTGAACATATGCATCTTGCATATAATTAAATTGAACACATGCATTTCATACGTATTTTCGTAGGAACAAGTCCATGACATGCACTAGCTACGTGTCCTAGTACATTGCAATTGTATCGAGTCAAACATGTGTATTTATAATCTAAATAAGGATAAAAAGTATTAAAAAAATGAAATAAGGTGAACAAATTAAAGTATGCAAAATGACTAGATTAAGGTTAAATTGCATATTTGTGTTGAATTGTGTAATAATAGCAAGAATAATTAGAAAAATAAAATAAAATAAAATAAAAATAAAAATAAAAAGTCAGAAAAAGAAAAAAAAAGAAATGGATGGGTGAAACAAATGGTGGTGCCTTTTAACTTATTAGACAGCCACCATATTCATTTCCATCCTCACCTTCTTCTTCTTCCTTGCTTCATTTCTTCAACCTATTTTCTCTCAAGTTCTAGCCACCATTTCTTCCCTCTTTGACTCCAAATATTGCAGCAACAAGATTCTCCAAGAGTGATTATAGGTGAGTAAACATTTATTTTTGTGTTAAGCTTGATTTTGGTGTTTAGGGTTCATTAATAGGCAGTATTTTGCTCCATCGTTTTGATGATCTTAGAGATCGAATCAGAAAAGGATTAAAACACAAACGTTGTTCCTTCATGTCTTAGATTTATGGATATGTAAATATTTTTTTAAGATGTGGCGTATAGAATGAGATATCATCTTCATACTGGAACTGGTCCAGATATGAACACTAAGTAAGTTAGCTACTGTGTTTGTTAGTTTTGGATAAATTAAAGCCACTATTTGAAGTATCTCAAAACATACAAGTTGTAGATATATGTGTTACGTATCTGTATACCAAATTTCTGGTTCATAGGTCTGGTAAATATTGAGTTATGGTGAATGGAACCATGACTGTTCCATGATTTGAACTGCCTACTGAGTGCCCTGGGCAGATCTAACAAACTGTTTGGCTAATTTGAGCTCGTTAGAGCTAGATTATGTAAATGATCAAAACAGGAAAGTTATAGGTATATGCCTTAGATAAATTATGATACTAATTTCAGCTTGATATGTGATTTAAAGACTAAGTTATGGCCTTTTAAAGTCACACTGGTCTGGAAGCCAATTCTATTCTAGACCAGTGAAATGTTTGTTATAATTGGAAGATCTTAGAGACATAATTGATAAAAGTTATAAACGTGAAAAATGTTCCTATGAACCCATATTAGTTTATGTAAAGTTTCATTAAAATAGGACCTATAGATTATAAGTTATGATGAACCAAAATGAGTACCCTGAAACTGGCTAAAGGCAGAAAACAAGGCAGAAAACACAACACACTTAGAAATTCTACCAAAACTTTTTCAATGATTCAATTGGTCTGAAATTTTAATATCTTCTATAATTATATGTTAGTTTTAATTAGGAATAAGAATCAGATTAATTGTTCAAGTATAGAAAAATCTATATGCTAAAAAGTCCCATAAGGTCACACTGCCTTATAGGAAAAATCTTAACTATTGATATGAACGATGCATATTAATTTTTTAAGCCACATTAAGTCTCCCTAAAAATGAGTTAATCGATTATGTTTTCATATTAGGCTCGCAACATATTGGAGACCCACAAAGAGCGGATAGACAATAACTTAGGGGTCGGAATCAAAGGAGAAAGGTGAGTCTAATTATCAATTGAATTCTTTAGTGCAAATGAATGTTGCTTGCTATATGATTCATATTATTGTCATGATTGGTCCTTGATAATATGATGATGGATAATTTATGACATTGTGATACATATAAATGCTATACTTATGGTATATTTGAGGTATATGTTTGACATATGTGATATATATACATGGTATATGTATAGTACATGCAAGATATATGCATGACATATGAGATATATATGGAATATATGTATGTTGTATATGATAAAGATGCAATGGTTGATGAATGCTTAAATACAAGTGCATATGCATATAGACTAAAAAGGCGTTGTGACTAGTTAATCGATATTGTAAAGCAAAAGAAGAGGCCTATGGCCCAACAAATGTGCAAATGAAACAAATGATCAAGCTAGCTAGCAAATGCAAATGTTCACATGGAAATCCGGGGTAATGTCTATTTAACTTAGTCACAACAAAATGAAATAAGCAAAGCATTTGCATACGTAATGAGTAATGATTATAAGTTTCAACTTTATTGATATTTATATGATACTGATGAATGGAATGGAATACATGGTAAGTATTGGATTTGTGAGTTATTATTATGAGTTGTTCGGTACTTTAGAGCTCATTTGATGGTTATTCTCACTGAGCCGCAAATCATCAATTTGCATCATTTTTCAAGTAAAGAAAAGTGGTAGCTCATTTTGAGTAGCATATAAAAGACATGGAGCACTGGTCACTAGCCTAGCCTTATCACTATCTCTCCTTGCATTCCACACAAGTATGAAAATATATCATCTATGTTTGTATTTATGTGCTTGAATATGTATAGTCATTTTGGAATGAGTTTAAAAATGTATAAATGAAAGCAACTCGAAAATACTTATGTATAAAGTTTATGTTTTGATATATGTGATATATATTATATTGTGGTGAAAACCTCAGTGTTAACTTTACAAAGTCGTTGAATAATATTACAAGATATGAGAATTGCAAGTCATTGAATGAAATTATAGGATATAAGACTTGCAAAGTCATTGAATAATATTATAGGATATAAAAAAAATTTACTATCATTATTAACAGGATATTTTGTTTTTCCAGCATGCTATGTGTGATTATTTGATACAGAGATAGGTTATACTTAAATGCATAAGATGTGGTGTTACATTTTTGGTATCAGAGTAGGGATAGGTTCCATGGGAACATGCATATGCATAAAAGCATGATAACATATGGATAATATGTGTTGAACATTATGTAGTGACATAATTTCATTTATTTTAGGGCCATCATAAGACATGATTCACCAAGGAGAGAGGGGTCGGCTGAAATGCATTCTTATAAGGTATCGCCTCATTTACATAGAGATCAACCAGCACTAGGAGCTAGAGCTCCAACACAGTCATCTCATGTAGAAGTACCCCATGAAAACCTAGAACATGAAGTATATGGTCCTGAAATATACAAGGAAAGACGTTATGAAAAGCTGAGGAAACATAGTGCAATTGATTTCAATGGCACAACAGACCCAGCAGAAGCTGAGACATGGCTGAAAAGGACACAGAGGGTACTGAATATGATGAGATGTACTCTGGATGAGAAATTCGATTATGTAGTCCCCGACAGTGATGCACAACCACCGGTGTTGACATGGAATGATTTTCTCCTGGAATTTTAGAACAATTACATGCCTGAAGCATATAAAGATGAGAAGAGGTAGGAATTCCTAAATCTAAAATAGGAGAACATGTCTGTTGCGGAGTATGAAGTACATTTCAACAAACTTTCCCACTATGCCACTTTCATGGTCTCTACTGAAAAAGACAAATGCAGGAAGTTTGAGGAGGGCCTCAAATATGAGATCAGAAATAGAATCATGACTACTAATCTTGATAATTATGCCAGACTCAGACCTGCTGCAATCAGAGATGAACGGTTAATGAAAAAAGCTGGAGAGCAACAAATTAAAAGGGCAACATGTGAGTTCTTTAGTGAGTCTAGCAGAAGGTCGGGAAAAAGAAGTAGATATATGCCTACACAATCTGGTAGCAGAAGTGGGTACTCCAATTCTAGAGGTCGAGGCATGACTTTCTCTTACCCAGGCAGAGGGTAGAGCCAATATATTAAATAGAGGCCCACATGTAGTCATTGTGGTAGATAGCATACGAGTGAACGTAGAAGGTTCACAGGAGCATGTTATTTCTGTGGATCGATGGAGCACATGTATAGAGACTGTCCAAATAGAGCCAAACTAGCAGAGACCAGCAGAGGTTGACCCAAAGAAAATTGAGGCCATGGTAAATTGGAAAGCTCCTAAAAATATTTCAGAAATGCGTAGTTTTCTGGGTTTAGCCGAATACTATCGTAGATTTGTTGATGGATTCTCCTTAATTGCTAGCCTTTTGACTAAATTGTTGAGAAATAATGTGCCTTTCAAGTGGACTCCAGAATGTCAGAGGAGTTTCGATGAACTAAAACACAGACTAACCTCAGCACCAGTGTTAACTATCCCTATAGGTACAGGTGGGTTTACAGTATATAGTGATGTTTCTCACTAAGGCTTGGGATGTGTATTAATGCAACATGGTAAGGTGATAGCTTATGCATCTAGGCAACTGAGACCACATGAGATCTCATATCTAGTGCATGATTTATAATTGGCTGCTGTTGTATTTGCATTAAAGATTTGGAGGCATTATCTATATGGTGAGACATTCCAGATCTTCACAGACCATAAAAGCTTGAGTTATTTGCTGACACAGAAAGAATTAAATATGAGGCAGAGATGGTGGTTAAAGCTATTGAAAGATTATGACTGTACAATTGAATACCATCCAGAGAAAGCCAATGTGGTAGCAGATGCATTGAGTAGGAAGGCTAGTAGCAGTGTAGCTCACTTGCAAGTATCCTCTTTTCCATATTTGATTCAATTACGATATATGAATGTTGAATTAAATATACATGATGAAGGATCACTGATTGCTACTCTTCAAGTCAGACCTATACTAAAGGAGAGGATCAAAGAAGCACAAAACAAAGATCCTCAATTATGTTAGAAAGTTGATATGATAAGGCAGGGAAAGAGTACAGAGTTTCATTTGCAGAATGATACACTGATGTTAAAATCATGCATATGTGTTCCAGACACTGAGAAATTGCATCAGGAAATAATGGAAGAGGCACACAATGCACCATATACAATGCACCCAGGGATGACAAAGATGTATAACATTTTAAGGTCTCATTACTGGTGGCCAAGAATGAAGAAAGACATAGCAGAATATGTTTCCAAATGCTTGACATGTCAGCAGATTAAAATTGAACATCAGGCACCAATTGGAAAACTTTATCCATTGCCAATACCAGAATGGAAATGGAAAAGAATAATGATGGATTTCGTTTATGGATTGCCAAGAACCCCATGGAAAAATGATGCAGTATGGGTAATTGTTGATAGATTAACCAAGTCAGCACATTTTCTACCTATCAGATGGAGGTGTACACTCAAGAGTTTGGCAAAATTATATGTGAATGAGATAGTCAGATTGCATGGCATTCCAGTGTCCATTGTGTCTGATAGAGATCCACGGTTTACTTCACATTTTTGGGTGAGTTTACAAGATGCATTGGGAATAAAATTGAATTTCAGCACTGCATTCCACCCACAGACTGATGGACAATCAGAAAGGACTATACAGACATTGGAAGAAATGCTTAGGGCATGTTCTATGGAATTCAGAGGTGCTTGGGATGAATATATAGCATTGATTGAATTTGCTTACAACAACCAGTATCATAGCAGTATCTAGATGGCACCATATGAAGCATTGTATGGCAGAAAGTGCTGAAGCCCTATCATATGGGATGAAGAAGGTGCACGTACATTAGAAGTGCTAGAGATAGTACAAGATACAGTGGATAAAATCGAAATCGTCAAGAATAAGCTAAAGGCAGCACAAGACAAACATAAAAGTTATGTTGATCAACATAGAAGGGAAATGGACTACGAGTTGGGTGAAAAGGTATTTCTTCGTGTATCTCCATGGAAAGGGATAATCCGATTTGGCAAGAAGGGTAAATTGAGCCCAAGGTATATAGGGTCTTATAAAATCTTGAAAAGGTTGGTCCACTGGCATACAGATTGGCGTTACCACCAGAGATGGCTCAGATTCATAATGTGTTTAATGTGAGCATGCTTAGAAGATATAGGTCAGATCCAACACATGTACTTAAAGATCAAGGCATTGAGATTGCAGAAGACATGAGTTATGTTGAGGAACCAGTGCAAATCATCAGATACAAGACTAAACAACTAAGAAACCTAGAAATACCTTTAGTTAAGGTATTATGGAGTAACCATTTACTAGAAGAGGCAACATGGGAAACATAAGAAAATATGAAAAAGCAATATCCACACCTGTTTCCAGGTATTAAATTTCGAAGATGAAATTTTTAAAAGGAGGGGAGAATTGTAACATCCTCAACCTTCCCCACATGCATTTCATTTGAACATATGCATCTTGCATATAATTAAATTGAACACATGCATTTCATACGTATTTTCGTAGAAATAAGTCTATGACACGCACTAGCTACGTGTCCTAGTACATTGCAATTGTATCGAGTCATACATGTGTATTTATAATCTAAATGAGGATAAAAAGTATTATATGAAATAAGGTGACCAAATTAAAGTATGCAAAATGACTAGATTAAGGTTAAATTGCATATTTATGTTGAATTATGTAATAATAACAAGAATAATTAGAAACAAAAAAAATAAAATAAAAAATAAAAATAAAAATAAAAAGTTAGAAAAAGAAAAAAAAAAAGAAATGGATGGGTGAAACAAATGGTGGTGCCTTTTAACTTATTAGGCAGCCACCATATTCATTTCCATCCTCACCTTCTTCTTCTTCCTTGCTTCATTTCTTCAACCTATTTTCTCTCAAGTTCTAGCCACCATTTCTTCCCTCTTTGACTCCAAATATTGCAGCAACAAGATTCTCCAAGAGTGATTATAGGTGAGTAAACATTTATTTTTGTGTTAAGTTTGATTTTGGTGTTTAGGGTTCATTAATAGGCAGTATTTTGCTCCATCATTTTGATGATCTTAGAGATCGAATCGGAAAAAGATTAAAACACAAAAGTTGTTCCTTTATGTCTTAGATTTATGGATATGTAAATATTAAAACACAAAAGTTGTTCATTAACTAATTTGAGCTCGTTAGAGCTAGATTATGTAAATGCTCAAAACAGGAAAGTTATAGTTATATGCCTTAGATAAATTATGATACTAATTTCAGCTTGATATGTGATTTATAGACTAAGTTATGGCCTTTTGAAGTCACACTGGTCTGGAAGCCAATTCTATTCTAGACCAGTGAAATGTTTGTTATAATTGGAAGACCTTAGAGACATAATTGATAAAAGTTATAAACGTGAAAAATGTTCCGTATGCACCCATATAAGTTTCTGTAAAGTTTTATTAAAATAGGACCTATAGATTATAAGTTATGATAAACCAAAATGAGTACCCTGAAACTGCCTAAAGGCAGAAAACAAGGCAAAAAACATAACACACTTAGAAATTCTACCAAAACTTTTTCAATGATTCAATTGGTCTGAAATTTTAGTATCTTCTATAATTATATGTTAGTTTTAATTAGGAACAAGAATCAGATTAATTGTTCAAGTATAGAAAAAGCTATATGCTAATAAGTCCCATAAGGTCACACTGCCTTATAGGAAAAATCTTAACTATTGATATGAACGATGCATATTAATTTGTTTAAGCCACATTAAGTCTCCCTAAAAATGAGTTAATCGATTATGTTTTCATATTAGGCTCGCAACATATTGGAGACCCACAAGGAGTGGATAGACAATAAGTTAGGGGTTGGAATCAAAGGAGAAAGGTGAGTCTAATTATCAATTGAATTCTTTAGTGCAAATGAATGTTGCTTGCTATATGATTCATATTATTGTTATGATTGGTCCTTGATAATATGATGATGGATAATTTGTGACATTGTGGTACATATAAATGCTATACTTGTGGTATATTTGAGGTATATGTTTGACATATGTGATATATATACATGGTATATGTATAGTACATGCAAGATATATGCGTGACATATGAGGTATATATGGAATATATGTATGAGGTATATATGGAATCTGAAAAAGCTTAAAACACAAAAGTTGTTCCTTTATGTTTTAGATTTATGGATAGATAAATATGTTTGCAAGATGTGGTGTATAGAATGAGATATCCTCTTTGAACTGAAACTGGTCCAGATGTGAACCCTAAGTAAGTTAGCTACTGTGTGTGTTAGTTTTGGATATGTTAAAGCCAATATTTGAAGTACCTCAAAACATAAAAGTTGTAGATATATGTGTTATACCAACTTTCCGGTTCATAGGTCTTGTAAATATTGAGTTATGGTGAATGGAACCATGACTGTTCCATGGTTTGAACTGCCTACTGCGTGCCCTGGGCAGATCCAACAATTTGTTTAGATAATTAGAGCTCGTTAGAGCTAGATTCTGTAAACTATAAAAGCAGTACAGTTATAGGTATATGTCTTAGATAAATTGTGGTACTAATTTCAGCCTAATATGTTATTTATAGACTAAGTTATGGCCTTTTGAAATCATACTGGTCGGAAGCCAATTCTATTCTGTACCAGTGAAATATTTGTTATAATTTGAAGACCTTAGAGACATAATTGATAAAAGTTGTAGACATAACAAATGTTCCATATGAACCCATATAAGTTTCTGTAAAGTTTCATTAAAATAGGACTTATAGATTATAAGTTATGATGAACCAAAATGAGTACCCTGAAACTGCCTAAAGGAAGAAAACAAGGCAGAAAACAGAACGCACTTATAAATTCCACAAAAACGTTTTCAATGATCCAATTGGTCTGAAATTTTACTATATTCTATAATTATATGTTAATTTTAATTAGGAATAATAATCAGATTAATTGGTCAAGTATAGAAAAAGTTATAGGCTAAAAAGTCCCATAAGGTCACACTGCCTCATAGGAAAAATCTTAACTATTGATATGAACAATGAATATTAATTTTTTTAAGCCACACTAAGTCTCCCTAATCATGAGTTAATCGATTTTGT
This sequence comes from Triadica sebifera, assembly GCA_023653625.1. Classification (NCBI taxonomy): domain Eukaryota; kingdom Viridiplantae; phylum Streptophyta; class Magnoliopsida; order Malpighiales; family Euphorbiaceae; genus Triadica; species Triadica sebifera. The sequence continues at coordinate 23,310,909 of CM042898.1, read as the reverse complement.
TTTCATATTAGGCTCGCAACATATTAGAGACCCATAAGGAGTGGATAGACAATAAGTTAGGGGTCAGAATTAAAAGAGAAAGGTGAGTCTAATTATCAATTGAATTATTTAGTGCAAATGAATGTTTCTTGCTATATGATTCATATTATTGTCATGATTGGTCCTTGATAATATGATGATTGATAATTTATGACATTGTGGTACATATAAATGGTATACTTGTGGTATATTTGAGGTATATGTTTGACATATGTGATATATATACATGGTATATTATAGTACATGCAAGATATATGCGTGACATATGAGGTATATATGGAATATATGTATGTTGTATATGATAAAGATGCAATGGTTGATGAATGCTTAAATACAAGTGCATATGCATATAGACTAAAAAGGCGTTGTGACTAGTTAATCGATATTGTAAAGCAAAAGAAGAGGCCTATGACCCAACAAATGTGTAAATGAAACAAATGATCAAGCTAGCTAGCAAATGCAAATGTTCACATGGAAAATGTTCACATGGAAACCCGGGGTAATGTCTATTTAACTTAGTCATAACAAAGTGAAATAAGCAAAGCATTTGCGTACGTAACGAGTAATGATTATAAGTTTCAAATTTATTGATATTTATATGATACTGATGAATGGAATGGAATACATGGTATGTATTGGATTTGTGCGTTATTATTATGAGTTGTTCGGTACTTTAGAGCTCATTTGATGGTTATTTTCACTGAGCCGCAACTCATCAATTTGCATCATTTTTTAGGTAAAGAAAAGTGATAGCTCATTTTGAGTAGCATATAAAAGACATGGAGCACAAGTCACTGGCCGAGCCTCATCACTCTCTCTCCTTGCATTCCACACAATCATGAAAATATATCATTTATGATTGTATTTATGTGCTTGAATATGTATAGTCATTTTGGAATGAGTTTAAAAATGTATAAATGAAAGCAACTCGAAAATACTTATGTGTAAAGTTTATGTTTTGATATATGTGATATATGTTATATTGTGGTGAAAACCTCAGTGTTAACTTTACAAAGTCGTTGAATAATATTACAGGATATGAGACTTGCAAGTCATTGAATGAAATTACAGGATACGAGACTTGCAAAGTCATTGAATAATATTATTGGATATAAAAAAAATTTACTATCACTATTAACAAGATATTTTATTTTTTCAGCATGCTATGTGTAATTATTTGATACAGAGATAAGTTATACTTAAATGCATAAGATGTGGTGTTACATGTCAATTATTCAAAAACTCTAAATGCAATTAATCTTTTTGCAATTTTCATTCATCATCAATCCAATAACATGTAAAACTCATGTAAAAATGTAATTGCTAATGATCACTTCAAATATCACTAAAAATAAAAATATGTCCATTAAAAGAAACAAATATTTTCATCAAATATTTGTTTCTTTTCTTTATATAAATTATATAAAGCACGTTTAAAGGTATTTCTAGGTACACGTATAGTATTTGAATTTAATGTATTTTGATAATAATTAACAAAATCTACTTTTTCACCAAAGTAAAAGATAAATATTCTATACTTATCATTTCTGTCAATTCTTTTTTATTATTTTCATCATTATATTGAAATAATTAAGAAGTAGAAGAAGATATTGCGTACAAAAAAAATTGACTTTACATTTTCTCTATTCCAATTTAAGTAACATGTTTATTTTGAAAGTGCTTTCTAAATGTGTCATAATCACATCCAATTTTAAATTTATATATTTGTGCACAATAATTGTACACAAAAATTCATCATTTTTGTGAATTTTCTTGAAATGAATTTTGAAAAATATCGAATGTTCAAAATTTTATTTCAGATGATGTTGCCGCTGCTAAATCAGGTTGTTCGTCACTCCTATTTTTTTGTCTTTCTTCAGTTGAAATTTCGAATTCCCCCTGCTCATCCAAATTTTTAATAAAATTTTCCAAATCAACAATATTTTCACAAAAAATTGCTCATTCCACTATGACTTAACATTATTTATGATTAAATTTTGTGAAACAATTTCTAGAATATTAAAAAAATTGTAGAGAACGATAAAAAAAAAAGAATTTTAGGATTAAGAAAAATTTAAGAATTAGAGAGAATTAAAAAAAAAGAGATTATGTAGTATAAGTATAATTTGAAAGAAATTAGAGAAAAAATAATTGAGAGTGTAATTAGAGAGAAATTAGGAATATATGTGGAGAAAATTGAGATTGAATTGTAGAGAAATTGAGAATTGATTGAGAATGCGTAGAAAATGAAAAAAAATTGTAATGAATTTGATATTTAGAGAGAAAAAATTGAAAATTTAAATTTCAATAAATACCCTAGAAAATATAGCTATTATTTTTATATTATAAGGAGTATTTTTATCTTTTTATTAATTTATATTTTAATATATTTAATTATTTATGAAAAATTGGTACAACCTGCACCTGCCGTTGCACGTGAGGAGGGGGATAATGGTCTCATGACCTTTGTTGCCTTTGTTTTTTTTAAAAAAAATTAGAATTTATTCAGGTTGGAATCGGAACCGGCAGTTTCCGATTTCTAAGGATCAGACTCTTCTCCTATCGGGCCATGGTCCGAAACCAACATAGTCCAATCTGGTCCGAATTAGACTTGACCGGTTCCACGGATCCAACCGGATCGTAGCCATGCCTACCTATATTCTCCTTAAAAAGAAGTGACAATTTTCTTTACATTTATTTTCTCACTTAAACACTCCTTAAATTAAGTTTTTTGTACTTTTATAGTTTCAATTCTAGAAACTATTTTCTAGAAAAGAAAAAAAAAAGATAATCAAATTCTTCTAAACTTGGATTATTACTTTGGTCATTTTAAATTATAATTCCTTTAAGGAGGTAATAAAATAAAGGTAGGGGTCTTAAGGGCCCCTTTTCCTTTTCTTTCTCTGTTTCATCTATTTTTTCTTTTTTTTTTTTATTTATTTTTTTATTCATTTTTGCTATTTTATTTTATATTTTGAGGCATTGTACCTAGTATCTATGCCTTTCCTATATTCGCACAAACATATGACATGTGGTAGTAAGAATAATATTTATTTATTATTTTATACTATGTACCTTTTAAATTATTTTTTCTTTATTATTTTTTTCAGATCTAATGATTTGCCATAAATAGTAATATAAAGATGAATATCGGAGAAATCCTTATGGATATATGACCATGGGATAGTGAGGATCAAGTATACAACTATTTTATTTATTGTTATTATCTAATTTCCTCATTTAGTTTTTAATTATTCATCTTTATTTTGATTTATTCTTATTTATAATTGTTGTTTAATATGTTTATCTTATCTGCTATTTTATATTAACTTTATTAGAATTTATTTTTTTTATATTTTTGTTATTCTTATTTGCTATTTTTATTAATTTATTCATGTTTTTGTACTATTTTTTTATTATTATTCCTATTGTGCTAAAAATAATTATTTTCTTCTTTTCCATTTTTAGCTGAATGGGCATTCACCCAATTTAGGCCAAATGGCCAATTACTTTATCATTTTTAGGCTTTTAATATGGTTGGCTATAATTTAGGCCAAATGGCCTCAATTAATTTTCTTTTATTTTTTCTTAAATTTTCTTTTGTTGCCTTATTTTATTATATTATGTAAATTAATAATAGGTGAATGATAATGAAAAAAAAAAAAAGAATAATTGTGCAAATAAGGAGGTAGTAAGAAAACAATTTTGAGCTCTTCCTGGGTTTTAGGTCAATTAGGTTCTTTTTTTATTCCAATCGAATTGCAACTCTATTTAAATCGCTAAGTCACTACAATAGTGACTCCACTAGGGACTAGAATCAATTACGAAAGTGCCTTATTTGTAAAATTATTATTTTTTATTTTATTTTTATCTTTTGCTATTGCATTTCATGCATTGGTATTAATTGTTGGTCCAATTAAGTTTTTACTCAATGGCTTTGTGAAGCACATAATCCAACTCCATTCGACTTAGGGGCGAGTTAGCAATGATAACTATCATTTGTAGTCTCATATCACCTGTATATAATGAACACTCGTGGTATATGAAATGGTGAACTTATCAGTCGTTCGAACTCTTGAATGAGGAGACTCGTTGCAAGGGACCATGCTGTAAGGACCTTTGGCCTTTATACCCTGATTATAAGCCCACATGTAATGACTTAGAAACTTCTCTAAGAATGTATGACCTTAGTGATTTATATTCCATGCTTGTGATGTTGACTTATATCATAAAGTAACGTTCAACCCACTTGAAATATGACTAAAGCCCATTAGGACTTTTCTAATTATAGGATGGGTTAGACATATATTTCAATTAGGTGAAATTTATCCAAATGATCTAGGTCAACATTATTCTTGCATACTTTTATTTTTTAAGAGGTTAAAAATATAAACGTGGATGTTATATATGAGTCATTGTATCCCCCTTTGATACATGGGCTAAGTCCAAAATCCTAACGAAGATTTAACTAGACCAATTCGTGTATGAGAGTGATAAGGTTAGAAGGCTTATTGTGTGTGATTAGATCACATTTCATTCATTCATCTTTATATACATATTTCTATATACATCATCATTCAACCTTGTATAAAATATGATCCATATCTCATACATATATCATACAACCTTATTGCAATACATGCATTCTTATGTATGTACATGTAATGCCTGTAATTAAGGCCTAGTTAATAAGAGAGATTACAAAAAGTTAAGTATGTGTCTAAAAGTTAGGGTATATGGAGAGAGTTGAAAAGAAACAAGAAAATGAAATGTCACATTCTGCACGCACGTGACGATGCTTTCAGGACTGTGAACCATCACGAGATAGAATTATGGATTTAAGCTGATTCACGGCCGTGACAGTGGTTTCCATGCCTGTAAACATCATCAGATATAAAAATCCAATAGTTATTCTTTCTTTCTCTCATGAACTAAACCCAAAAAGTAAACCCTATAACTCGAATGTTCTTCCTATTTGAGACCAAGTCTTGTATTTTCTTTGATTTTTAAGCCTTAAACAACAAACATGTGGTGCCTTCTTCCCTAATCAGGGTTAGCCTGGCTAAACGTGTGAATGTCACACAACCTTTATATGGAAAATCTGTGAAATTTAAAAATTTTTCTTTACACCATGGCCATGATAACTTGCATAAAACATAACAAAGATAAAATATTAACTTAACATTTAAAATCACAATTTCAATAAAATGACTAACCCTTATTCAAGGGTTTACAAAAATGCATGCCTTTGACATAAATTACATGATCCTTACATTACAGACATATATGTGGGTAAAAAATCCCCTAAAATAAAAGACATGTACAAAATGTAAAAGCATAACATGAAATATCACCGACCCTTTGAGGGCATGTTCTGTTGTCTCTGATGTTGGGTTAGCTTTTCTTGATCAACCTTTACCTTTGTCTACTAGGCTCCGACCTGCGTGGGGAAAACACTTGCAAGCTAAGCTTTGAAAGCTTAGTGGTATATATAGACATATAAATTCCACATGTAATTAAACATTAACATATACATGGCATCCTAAGAAAATATCATGGCATCATATATCGAGTCATCTCTAATCATGGTATTACGAATTTTAACAAAATCACCAAACATATTTAAGTTATCTGTTTAATTCATTATTCAACATCAAGGATATTTGAAATGCAAATAAAATGCAAAAAATAATAAATATGCTTATATGTACAAACCTTGACACAATGGAGTCTTAACCTCTTCAAACCTTAATCTTTTATGGTTGTTTTAAGGTTTTGGGAAGAAGAAGAAGAAGAAGAAGAAGAAGAAGAAGAAGAAGAAGAAGAAAGAAAGAAAGAAGAGAGGCTTTGTGTGTGAGACAGTGAAAGAACGACTAAGGTTCTAAAAAATTGAAGAAAAAGAATGGAAGAGAGCCTTTTTATACTTACGGTAAATACCCTATTAGGACCCTCCTTTTTTTTTGTCAAATACCCACTTAAATCCTTAGTTCTTACTTTTTTTTAACTTACCCAATATTTTTATCTCTTTTATTAAATACACATAACTAAATAAAATCCCAATATAAATCTTATTATTTATTTTATTACCGAATTTAAACTTCGATAATTTGAATTGCGATCACTAGGCACGCTAACTATCTGGACCTAAATTAAAGGGCATTACAATAAATCTCTCCCATTTTGGATGTGTAATTTAATTAAGTAGCTTAGACTATCAATGTATGTATTCCATTTTCTCCTTGTCTATCCCATCTATTTATTCGTATTTCTTTTTATTTTATTTTTTTATATTGAATGAATGAGAATATTATATGCTTGATGTAAATAATTTAATTATAATTGTGTGGTAGATTAATGATAGTGAGTGTAGGGCTGAAATAAACCGAGACAAACTAAATATTGATGAGTTCAAGCTTAATTCATTTAAAAATGTCACACTCGAGCTCAATTTGAGCTTTTATATTTGAGCTCAAACTTGGCTTGTTTCAAAATTATTAAGTTTATGAGTTGCTCGAGCTTGGTTTGTAAATAACTTGTTTATTATACTTAATGAGTTTAGCTCGAGTTCGGCTCGTTAACTAGTAATAAAAAAACTCAAGTTCGACTCGTTAATTAATAATGACAAAAACTCGAGTTTGATAATAAAATATAATATAAACGAGCCCTAAACAACTATGTTCATAAACTTTTAAATGAATACATTTTTTAATTTTTAAATAAACACGTTCACGAGCTTTTAAACCAATAATTTTGCGAGCTCTTAAAGAATATGTTTTCGAGCTAGTGAGCCAAATACTATTAAGCTTGAGTTTGAGCTCGGCTCATTAACTCTAACAAACTATCTTAAACAAAATTTTTTTGAATTAAGACCTGAATAGTTCACGAGTAGTTTGGTTTGTTCACAGCCTTAGGCAAGTGATAATGAAAAAGAAAGAATAATATGAAATAAAGAGTTAATAAGAAAATGATTTTGAACCCTTCATAGGTTTTAGATAATTAAGGTTTATTTTCTGTTCTAACTAAGTGGTAACTCCATCCAAACTACCTAATTGATACAACTAATCTTAGGACAACCCCAATTGATGTAATGACGATAACAACAATTTAGAATGAAGTGGGGCATAAGCTTGTCCATCAAAAAGGCATTTACCCATGATTAGAGATGGATGAAACCCAATCAACTTTGAAAGTGGAAGTAGGCCTCCACTAAGGCATCTTGGGCATACAATTTGTTTTTTCATATGCTGTATATGCAAGTACTAGTAGGGAAGATCTTTGTATCCACATTATAATAATAATCCACCTTATAGCAGATGTAGAAATTTTCTAGATTGCCATTAGTGCAGTGAGCATAGATTGTTGGAATTCTCTCTGCTTGCCAAGGAATACAAAACTTTGTTATTGTTTACTCATAATGCAAGAGGTGTTGGCTCTTATAGAACCTCTAGTCTGACTAATGTTGAAATTTCACAAGAGAATACCAAACCTCTGCCTAATCTAGCAAAAGTAGCGATATAACCCTAAAATGCAAATCCCTAATGTAACATCTTATACTCTATTCATTTTGATACTATATACTTGTATCAATTAATCATACATGATATATGATAAGACATAAAAACTTGTTAACCTTGATAGTAAATTTTTTTCTCATCCCATAACATCATTCAATAAATTTACAAATCAATATCGAAGCTTTCACCATAATAGAATATATCACATATATTAAGACTTAAACTTCATGTATAAAGATTTACAAATTGTATCCATTTACACATCTTAATACCAGTTATGAGTAACAATATATGTGAAAACATATATGCCTAAATTATAGATGATATTATTTCATGCTTATGCAGGATGCATGGAGAGAGAGTGAGAAAACTCCGCAGACGACCTTTGTTCCATAGCTTCTATATGAACTTCAAAATGAGCTATCTACTATTCTCTACTTGAAAAATTATGCAATTTGGTGAGTTGCAACTCAGCGAGAATAATTATCAATTGAACTCTAAAGTACCGAGAAATTTTTAATAATAGATCATAAATATACATAATACATATTATGTATTCCATTTAATTCACCAATATCATGTATATACAAGTAAAATTAAAGTATACAATCATTGTTCTTTACTTATGCTTATGCTTGTTCATTTCTTTTTGTTGTAACCAGACTAAACTAACATTGTCCCGGGTTTCTATGTGAATATTTGTATTTGCTAGCTAGCTTGATCATTTGTTTCATTTGCACATTTGCATATTTGTTAGGCCATATGCCTCTTCTTTTGTTATTCGTTTGTATTTGATTATTTGTTTGGGACTTAGACATCTTCTCTTGCTTTATAATTTCATTTAACAAGTCACAACGTCCTTTTAACTCCATATGCATATGCATTTGTAACAAAATATTCATCAATCATTGTATCAATGTTTGCATATCTATTCATCAATCACGTTATGTGTAGCAAATAAATACATTTAATACAATCATATCACAAACATATTCATAAATTATTCATCATCTCATATCAAAATCAAATCATGGCAATCAACACTTTGCAAGCAATCTTCATATGCATTAAAGAAATTATTTGATATCCAAATTTTAACTTATTGTTTACTTCCTCTTTATGTGTGACTAAATTTTTTTGAGCCTATTTAGAATTGTAATTATTCAATACATGGCTAGAGAAATTTAATTTTAATGTGATATAAGCAAATAACTAATTTTTTTATGTGGTAGTGTGACCTTTCCAGACTAATTAGTCTATACATTTTTCTATTCTTATCAAATTTATATGATTCTTAATTCTATTTAAGATAACATTTAAGGATAAAACATATTTGAATTTCATAATTTTTGGAGCATCACACTATTTTTAGTAGAATTTCAAAATATGTCATATTTTCTATCCTTATACTATTTTAAGATACCAAATTAAATAATTTATATCTTATAACATCTATACTTAATTATTATGAAACTTTTTAGAAACTTATCCAATACACAAATGAACATTTTTTTTTATGTTTACAATATTTTTGAATTATGCCTCTAAACCCTTTAAACAATAGGAAACTTATGGCTAATCCTGCATAGAGATTACATCCAGATCAGTTTTCTTATTAATATCATAACTTACAAAATACATAATATATTAAGATAACATTTTCACTGAAGTTTACTTAAGATAATCCTAAAACTTTTAAGTTTTTCACTTGTCTAAATTTAGTATTTAAATAGTTGAAAAATGAGGATAAACTTTCTGGAGTTGCAATAATACAAAGGAAACAATTTTAATCAAAAGAACAATTATGATTATTTAACCTATATCTCTTTATATTTACTGAATTTTATTTCAAAATGTTGCACACATGTATATGATCTATAAATTTACAACATTTATTTTTATGTTTCAACAAATTAGACTTTTAAGATTGTCAAATTAGGTAAAAATAGTAGATTAGTTTGCTGAAAATTGGACCAAAACTAGTTTTAGTAAAAAGGACTATTTCATTTTAAATACATCAAATTTTCAAAAATGTTTTTAAGATAGAGATCTACAAGTTTCATGTTTGGAACTTCTCCAAATTATTCCTCTAAGACTATAAAAATTAATCTATAACATTTTACTATGAAAACAAAATTTAGACATTTGATTTAGTTGTTTATACCCCATAAATTATGTTGAAACTTAAAGGGTATTTCTGTCATTTTGATGATAACAAATAAAATAGGCATAATGTATTTAACAATATTTGTGTTCTAAGTGTGTAAAATAGGAGATACTATGACTAGAACATGAAGCAAAATTGAAAGACAACTTTTGAAGATTAAAATCAAAGAAATAGCAAAGTCACGACCGTGACTACTTATGTCACGCTCGTGAATGTAGCTTAGCACCAACTTTCCAACATTCAAAGTTCACGACTTTAAAGGATCAAACCAACCGTGAATGATTAAGCAGTCACGCCCGTGACCAAACATGTCAAATTCTTCCAGAGAGCTTCATGACCAGAGTCACCACTTAGACCACGACTTGGAAGAATATTCACACCTGTGATCAAACATTTCAAATTCTTTCAGAGAGCTCAGAGTCACCACTTGGACCACAACTTGGAAGAACATTCACGACCATGACACATATATTCACGCCCGTGAATGAAGAAAGAGAAACATGTAAGATGCAAAATTAAGAGTTGGTTCAACAACTATCTTCGCATTAAATGTACCCAAACGCTATAATTCGCAGATGAAGTATAAATGGAAGTCAGTTATGAATCCTAAACAAGAGGAACAAGAACAACAATTACTTTCTATCAATTAATCTTGTTGTAGCCTTGTGCATTAATTATTTTTCTCAACAAACCTCTATTATTTGTAAAAACCTAATTGCTCATAATTTCTTAGCATTGTAGGTTAGTGAGTGCTTTCATTGTAATTAATTACTCAAGTGAGTTTGGGTATATTGGGTTAAGAGTGAAACACTTGTAACGGTTTATTGTGTGAGTCATAAAATACTGGGAATTAGTTTTTGTGTGAGCCATTAAAAAATACAAGGAAAATTATGGGTTAGGTGTTAGCCATTAAGAGAAACACCATAGTTGGGAGTTAGCTTGTAAAACTCCATTATAACACTTAGTGTGTTAGTAAAACACCCAATTAAGATTGGGAAGAGGAGCAGGGTTTGTTAGTACCCGAACCTCTATAAATCTTGTGTGTGATATCTCTCATTCCCTACTCTATTTAAAATTTTAGTTACTAACTAATTCAACCCCCTTCATGGTTTATTGTCTAGGCAACAATTGGTATCAGAGCTTGCCTAGCAATAAATCCTAAAAAGGGCTAGCAAAGATAAAAAAATGGCTAGTGAAGGATTTCAAAGTCTCAAACCTTACTTTAATTGAGCAAACTATGCTCATTGGGAATTCCGGATGGAGACATATCTCAATAGTGAGGGAATTCATGTCTAGGATAGTATTCGAAAAGAATGGACACCACCAACCAAGAGATGGGTTGATGGTGAAGAAGTTCTTTTAAGAGATGATTGGATAGAGCCTCAACGAAGAACGAATTTCAAAAACAAAAAGGCTTTAACAATCCTCGCAAGCTCCCTATCTATTGAAGAATATGGTAGAATCCAACATTGTCCTACCGCATATAGTATGTGGAACACATTGGAGAATTATCATGAAAGAACCAAACAAGTTAAATCCAAGAAGAATCAACTTCTAACGTCAGAATATGAACTCTTCAAGATGAAATCCAATGAATCTATCGCAGATATGATGAACTGTCTTTTAGCCATCATTAATGGCATGAGAAAGCTTGGAAAGCATTTGAGCTTACAAGATGTGAAGAACAAAATTTTGAGAAGCCTTCCTCTCAAAGATTATGGTTCAAGAGTTAAGGGTATAGAAAAAGCTAATGAAGACATGAGTGTCATGCCTACTGATGTACTTATTGGTAAACTTCTAACGCACGAAATGGCAGTAAAAAGAGATAGAGAACTTGAAGCCGAACTAGAAAAGAGAAAGCCTCTAGCACTCAAAGTCTTTACTTCAAAATATCAAGAGGAAATTCAAGATGACGAAGAAAAGAGTGATGATGCAAATGAGGACATTGTCATGCTTTCAAGAATATTAAAAAGAATAATTGAAAAGAGACTTGGCAATTCTCGAAATGTCAAACAAAGAACCATTAAACACTCATCAAATGACTCTCAAAGAAATAAAAAGGAGGGAAAATGTTATGAATGTGGGAAGAAATGACATATCAAACTAGAATGTCGAAAAATCAAGAAACACAAGAAAAAAATTTCAAAAAGATAATGGGGAGAAAGGTCACAAAGCCATATGGGATGACGAAACCTCTACAAGTGAAAAAAATGATAATGAAGAAGAAGAGGTCAACCTATGCTTCATGGCTTTAGAGGATCACTTCATGGATGAGGTAGGTATTTCTTACTCATATTCATTTAATAATGATTGTAGTGATAATAATAGCAATAGTGAATATGATGATGATCAGAGCTTAATAGAAGTATTGAACCTAGAATTAGAAAAATATAGAAGTAGATTCAATACTTACAAAAAGAATATTTTGGATGTGAAAAACAAAATGGAAGTTTTACAAAAAGAAAATCTTGATCTTAAAATTTCTGATAAAACTCTTCAAAAATCATTAGATGAGTATTCCTCTAGACCCTCAACTAAATCTTTGCTTAAAGAAAACAATATTTTGAAAAATGAAGTTGAGGAACTTAGAAACTCTGTTTCAAGATTTCACAAAGGCAATGAGAGTTTAGATACTCTCATAGTTTCTTAAAGACCACCTTTAATAAGACATGGTCTAAGATTTAATGGAACATCATCTTCATCTCACAAGACTACTTTTGTTAAGTCTAGTACACCTCAAACCTCCATAATTGAGGTAATAGCCCCAAGGATTAAGAGCATAACACACACAAAATGTCCTATTTAAAAGAAGAATGGTCAAGGGTCACTTGGCTTAAGAGGGAAACATCAAAAGACCAATCATGCTTTTATGTGTAAGAGTCATGCACCTAAGAAAGCACTTATTCATCATGCATATGCATGTCATTGCTCACAAACTCCATCTAAAATGATAATGAGACCTAAAAGCATGTTAAAACCGAAAAACATGTTTAAAGCTAAACAATGTAATTATTGTATGAAATTTGGTCATATTAATAAACATTGTTGGATAAGGAAGGCTCATTGGGAACCTTCATGTGTTAACCCCCAAAGACCCAAGTTCATATGAGTACTCAAAAACCAAACTTGAATTGTGATTTTATAGGTATGCCTCAAGTCCACTATAAAAGAAAATGCTTGGCTTGTGGATAGTGGATGCTCAAGGCATATGACTGGAAGCAAAAAACTATTCAATTACATTAAAAGTATTAATGGTGGTAAGGTAACATTTGGGAACAATGCTTAGGGTAAGGTAATTGGCATTGGCTTTATTGGTATTAAAATACTACTTTCATTGAAGATGTTTTACATGTTGATGGTTCGAAACATAATTTGTTAAGTGTAAGTCAATTATGTGATAAGGGAAACTAAGTAATCTTTACCTCAAATGAATGTCTGGTAACCTCTTTAAGTGGCCAATAGATATTCAAGAGAGATAGAGATGTCAATACTTACATAATAGACTTATACAAAATATCTAACCTTTCCTCTAAGTGTCTTATGACTATTAGGGATGAATCTTGGCTATGGAATAGAAGGCTTGGTAATGTAAACATGAATTTAATTCAAAGTCTTAACAAAGGAGAGCTGGTAAGTGGACTCCCAAAAGTCAAATTTGAAAAGGATAAGACATGTGAACCTTACCAAAAAGGAAAACAACACAAGTCATCCGTCAAATCCAAAAATATCGTAAGTACCTCTAAGCCTCTATAACTTTTGCATTTAGATCTTTTTGGACCTACTAGAGTTGCTAGTTTAGGAGGTAAACACTATGCTTTTGTCATTTTTGATGATTACTCTAGATTCACTTGGGTAATTTCTTTAGGTCAAAAGAGTGATGCTTTTGAGTCTTTCAAAAATTTTGCTAAGAGAATTGAAAATGAAAAAGGATACTTTATTTCAAAATTAAGAGGCAATCATGACAAAGAATTTGAAAATAAAAACATTGAAAACTTTTGCCTAGAGCATAATGTATCACACAATTTTTCAACCCCTAGTACACCTCAAAAAAATGGGGTAGTCAAAAGGAAAAATTGAACTTTAATTGAAATGGCTTGAACAATGCTCAATAAGTATGGATTGCCAACCTACTTTTGGGCTGAAGCCACAAATACTGCATGTTATATTTCAAATTGAGTTTTCAAGAGACCACTTTTAAACAAAACTTCTTTTGAGTTATGGAATGGAAGAAAACCCATGATATCATACTTTAGAGTATTTGGATGCAAGTGTTTTATATTAAACACCAAGAACAACCTTAGAAAATTTGCCTCTAAATTCAATGAAGGTATCTTCTTGGGATACTCTACAACTAGCAAAACCTATGGAGTCTTTAATAAAAGATCTTTAGTTGTTGAAGAATCTATGCATGTTGTTTTTAATGAATCTAGTAAGCTTGATCTTGTGAAAGGTAGTGCTCTTGATGACATTGTTGGTACAATGGAAAAGCTTGATCTTGTTCATGAGAAAGATGATGATGATCAAGAGAGAGATGATGATGATCAAGAAAAACAACGACAAAATGCATCTCTACCTTAAGCTCAAGAGCAAGATGAGCAAGAGCTTCCAAAGGAATGGAAGATGTCAAAGAATCACCCCAAGGAACAAATCATTGGTGATCCTACTAAAGGTGTAAGTACTAGATCTCATCTCAAACTTCTAGATTCTAACCATGCTTTTGTCTCTCAAATTGAGCCTAAAAATATTGATGAGGCTCTTAATGATGAAAGTTGGGTGATTGCTATGCAAGAGGAACTCAACCAATTTGAGAGAAGCAAAGTATGAACCTTGGTTCCTAGACCCAAAAACCATCAAATCATTGGTAGTAAATGGGTGTTTAGAAATAAATTAGATGAACAAGGTTCAATAACTAGGAATAAAGCTAGGTTGGTTGCAAAGGGTTATAATCAAGAAGAAGGTATAGATTATTATGAAACCTATGCTCCAGTAGCTAGATTAGAAGCCATAAGAATACTTTTAGTATTTGCCTGCCATATGAATTTTAAACTCTTTCAAATGGATGTCAAAAGTGCCTTCTTAAATGGCTTTATAGAAGAGGATGTTTATGTAGAGCAACCTCTAGGTTTGGAAGCCATAATTTGCCTAATAATGGTTTTAAACTTTCAAAAGCCTTGTATGGGTTGAAATAAGCTCCAAGAGCTTTATATGAAAGACTAAGTTCTTTTCTTTTGGAAAATAATTTTTCTAAAGGACATGTTGACACAACTTTATTTATTAAAAAACATAAGCATGATATTTTGATTGTTTAAATTTATGTTGATGATATCATATTTGGGTCTATTAATGAATTGCTTTGCTAAGTGTATGACTAGGAAATTTGAAATGAGCATGATGGGAGAACTTAAGTTCTTTCTTGGTCTACAAATCAAGCAAAGCAATAAGGGGATATTCATCAACCAATCCAAGTACTCCAAATAGTTAATCAAGAAATTTGGAATGGAATGATGCAAAAATGCTAAGACTCTAATGAGCACATCAATGAAATTGGACAAAAATGAGAAGAGTAAGATCATAAATGAAAAGCTCTATAGAGGTATGATCATATCACTTTTATACCTTACTACCTCTAGGCCCGATATAATGTATAGTGCATGCTTATGTGCTAGATTTCAATCTTGTCCTAAGGAATCACATTTGAATGCTGTAAAAATATTTTTAAAATATTTACATGACACATTGCATCTAGGTTTATGGTATCCTAGAAATTCATCTTTCAATATCATAGGACAGGTATTTGTCACTTTATTGGTGAATGCCTAGTTTCTTAGTTTTGCAAGAAACAAGTTTTAGTAACCTTATCTATCGTTGAAGCAAAATATGTGGTAGCTAGATATTATTGCACTCAAATCCTATGGATAAGACAACAACTAAAGGATTATGGTCATAGTTTGGACCATATACCCATCAAATGTGACAACACAAGTGCCATCAACCTATCTAAGAATCCCACTTAACACTCTAGAAGTAAACATATTGACATTAGACATCATTTTCTTAGAGATCATGTTCAATTTGGATATGTTGTGTTAGAATTTATCTATACAAAAACTCAATTGGAAGAGATTCTTACCAAACCTCTTAATGAAGAAAGTTTTTGTTTCATAAGAAGAGAACTTAGTATGCTTGAAGGATCAACTTTGTCTTAATTATTGTCTTGCCAATTGTATGATGAATCATTAACAATTGAATGATATTTCCTTCATATGATGCTCTTTACTTAACTAATTTTGTAATAAGAAATGGTTGACATGATGAAAATATATGTTTAAGGGCATAAAAACTTCTTTAGAAATCTTCTAGTATTGTTTTAAACTTAATTTTACTTTTTTCTTTGAAGATTTAAGGTAATTCACGCCCATGACATATATTCATGGCCATGAAGTAAATAGCAAATAGTTCCAGTAGCTTCCACGCTTTGATTTACGGGCAGAAGTATTGAAAACTAAGTTTCATGCCCATGACATTATATGTCACTCTTGTGAAAAGATTGATTCATTCCAGTGATATTTAGTCACGACCGTGAATATTGATAGCAAATAACTCCAGAACCGTTCATGCTTTGTTTCATGCCTTGCCTCACGGTTAGAAGTAGTGAAGCCTAACTCTTCACGACCGGGACTATTTTTGTCACTCCCGTGAAAGTTCTATGTCATGGCCATGACTATTTAATGTCATGACTGTGACTCGATTCATCTCCTTTTTCATGACTAGAACGCCTCTTCAACAAACTGTGACCATGACTATTTACACCCGTGATGGACCATTCACAGTCATGAATATATCGACTATAAAACGAAATTTCTATTGTTTTCTCATTTCCATCTCTAAAAATTCTCTCATTTATCACCCTCATCCAATATTTCTCACAAATTCTGGCCTCCTTATATTCATTTCCATCTGTAAAACCCTTTCAAACATCTTTCTTCTTGAAGAATCACAACTTATCTAGTTTGTTTTTAAATCTTTTGGTCCAAAAATTTCTTCTCCAATCCTTCATTAAAGATTTTTCAAAATGGAACCTAGTTCTTCCAAAGGCACAATAAAGAAATCACATTCTCCGAGACGCTACACGAATTATCTTCTTAACATCATTCCGGAAAATTGTCATCGGTGATATGCCGTTCTCAAGAAGAGACCTCTACTCTCATCTCGATCCTTCGACTGGAATTCTGTCAAGACTTTTGGTCTCGAGATAAGCATGATTAAACAGTTGCAAGCTTTTCATCCCAAATAATTCATAGATATTTATCGGGCAACGCTAAGGGAACCAACTCTCGAGTTCCTTAGCATGTTGCAAGTCTCTCACTGCAGCAGAGTTTGGCAATATTTTCAAGCTTCCTTCTGATGGCATTCTCAATGAGAGTGAAGTCAAATTCTATGCCAATCTAGCTTGGACATATTTTGGCTTGGAATGCAGCTGGGATGTGAAGAAGACTAAAAGCACACACCTACGGTCCCCTGTGCATAAGTATTTACATATGTTTCTCACCTATAGTATATTTGCTAGAGGAAAGAGCAATGGGGCAATCAGAAAGTTGAAGCTCTTCTTATTAGAAATGGCACGAAGAAGACTAATCATAGCCTTGTCTCGATGGTTTGCAAACCATCTCCTTTCCATTACAACAAAGCCATCGGGAGATATCTTAATTGTGGGGTATGTGACTCACCTTGCCATTGAGCTAGGGTATCTAAATCTCAATGAGCACAATTACAATCTTATTCCAGCTCATCCATGAGACTGACTCGATGTCGAGTCCTTCATAAAAATGGGAGCAGTTGTCCGCAGTATTTACGAAAATAATGTCTACTGCCATTTCACCACTTCAGCTGGTGAAATTGATTGGGAAGACCATGACACTGATAATTTCAAAGCTGGCCTCTAGGGTATCAAGCAACGAAAGCGAGCCCGTGATGAAACATCGATGAGAGGTTGGAAAAATTCAAAGACTTAATGGAGTCTCATATGGATAGCTTGAGGCGTAGGTAGCACGCCTTAGGGATGGTCTTTCAGGCTTGAAGCCTAACTAGAGTCCTAGTTTTCATGTAGTGGATTTATTTTTAATGTTATAGGACTTTATTTTATGTTCTTGAATCTTAATGTAATCATTCTCCTTTTAATTTTAAATACAATCAACTTATTATCATTTCATTTTTGTTGATGACAAAAGTGGGAGAACCTAACAATATATGCAAATGTGTGTGGTTAGCAATATATGTTATTATTATGCAATGTGTGGAATATGTAAAATTGATAATATGCATAAGATATACCTCACATCAACCTCACATATACTTTGCAAACTTGAACTTATTCTGAACTCATTTTAATCCATAAGATATACTTAACATATATCTCACATATACTTTGAATACACTTGTTATATATGTGTTAAAAAATGAGATATACTTAAGATATACCTTGCATATACCTTATTAGTTTGTAAATACCTTGGCTATATATCCTTCAAATCTTGCAATCTATTATTTTATCTTAAGCGCCTTTTGAAGGGGAGACTTCTCAAAAGCACATGTTGCTAGATTATTTGTCACCATAAAAAAAGGGGGGATTGTTGAACCTTGAAGGGTATTTCCATCATTTTGATGATAACAAATAAAATAGAAATAATGTATTTAACAATATTTTTGTTCTAAGTGTGTAAAACAGGAGATACTATGACTAGAACATGAAGGAAGATTGAAAGATAACTTTTGAAGATTAAAATCAAAAGTCACGCCCGTGACTACTTATGTCACGCCTGTGAATGTAGCTTAGCACCAACTTTTCAACATTCAAAGTTCACGGCCATGAAGGATCAAACCAACTGTGAATGATCAAGCAGTCACACCCTATAATTCGCAAATGAAATATAAATGGAAGTCATTTATGAATCCTAAACAAGAGGAACAAGAACAACAATTACTTTCTATCAATTAATCTTGTTGTAGCCTTGTGCATTAATTATTTTTCTCAACAAACCTCTATTCTTTGTAAAAACGTAATTGCTCATAATTTCTGAGCATTGTATGTTGGTGAGTGTTTTCATTGTAATCAATTACTCAAGTGAATTTGGGTATATTGGGTTAAGAGTGAAACACCTGCAAGGGTTTATTGTGTGAGTCATAAAATACAGGGAATTAGTTTTTGTGTGAGCCATTAAAAAATACAAGGGAAATTATGGGTTAGGTGTTAGCCATTAAGAGAAACACTATAGTTGGGAGTGAGCTTGTAAAACTCAATTATAACACTTAGTGTGTTAGTAAAACACCCAATCAAGATTGGGGAGAGGAGTAGGGTTTGTTAATACCCGAATCTCTATAAATCTTGTGGTGATATCTCTCCTTCCTACTCTATTTAATTTTATTTCGCACCTTAAAGTTAAGAAAATTTTATTTACTAACCAATTCAACCCCTTTCTTGGTTCGTTGTCTAGGCAACACTATGATTATGCTTCACATTGAATTAGATGTTGAATTTTTATGTCATATGTACCACTAAGCTTTCAGTAACTTAGCGTCCAGGTGTTTTTCTCCACACTTGTTTAAGCCTAGTAGATAAAGATAAACGTTGATTAAGAGAAGCTAGCCTAATATCAGAGACAATAGCTCAGACCCTACGATGGTCAGTGATATCATATGTCACACTTTTGCATTTTTGTACATGTCATAGTAAGGGGGTTGTTTACCTGTATACATATCTGTAAATGTAACATCCGTAATTTGGGCCTATAAGTTATATTCTTGATTAGTGAGAGTTGGGGTCAAGTGAAGTTTTAGAAGTTTGAGAGTTGTTAAAGTCTGTTGTTTCATACCTGTGACAATAGGTGTCACAACTGTGAATATCGGATTTTAGTTAGCAACCGTAATGAGGTTATTCATGACTGTGAAGTTGTGGTTCACGCCCAAGAGAGACGAGTGAAGTAGTCACGTTTTCCTTCCTGCCATTCTTTTAAATATGCTCCCCACTCTCTGTTAACCAACCTAACATGCCATTTGCATCTTCTTCTCCTTCAGATACTTTTTTTCTCCATGGTTGAAGCTTGAAAAGCTTATTTTTGTGAGTAAAGTGAGGGAAAATAGTGAAAAAAAGAGAGTTGTGTGTTACAAAGTGAGGCCTGGTTTCAATGTTCTTGCTTTTGGTTCATGTTTTAGGAGCTAAGAAGTCATTTGTTTGTGTCCGGGAATAGGTGGAAGTGCTAGAAGTCCATCTCAAGGGAGAGAATAAGCTTGAAGAGCTCAAGCTTTAGCCAATCTCTATCCTAGGAGTAAGGTTTGTACATAACAATCTTTCAAGCTTTAATCTTGCATTTATATGTTGGTGTGAATTGAATGCATGTTAGAATGATTATTAGTAAATGAAATATGTGATATTTGGAATTGATATGCATGATGGAAGTTTTCATATTCAATGATTATGTTAAGGTGTTTGATGAATCATTTTAGTTAATATAAATGATTATAAAGTATATGGTTATGATAAATGATTAAAATGCATGCTGGAGTGTTGATAGGATGACTGACATTGGTCAACCGTAAAGAAAATTACATGTGAGAATGAAATGAAAATGCTTGTGTTCTATTTTGGTATGAAATCTGGAAAATTTCCAGATTCACGTCTGTGAACAGAGGGTTCACAAGTGTGTATATTGTGAAAATGAATTTTTTTTACTAAAGTAGACCTGTCCATGGGCAGCTCCATAGTTAGATTCATGGTTTGGTTTACGCCCGTGAAGGGGTGATCACAATCGTGAATGTATGTTGATTCATAGGATGAATCATGGTTGGATTCACGGGTAAGCTACATGTGAAGAGATGATTCACAACTGTGAAATGTTGTTCATGGATATGAAGCTGATTAACTTGAAAATCTTATATGTTTGCTTATGAATCAAAATTGATTCGTCGTGAGGTGGTATACCTCTATCGTAAGATTATAGTATATTATGATAATACATGTTGTGGTAGTGATTTATGAGAAATCACAGTTGATAAACTATATGAAATCTATGTGGTACATGTTGTGAAATTGTAAGCCCAATACTCTGACTAGGACTAGAGCTAGGATATATGGCTTGCCAAATGACCTAAAGTTGGTCATATTCAAGATTATTTAAAGGCCAAGAGGCAAGTAAATGAGAGCATCCTCTGTTGGTTTATATGCAGACTCTTTTCCTCAGACATGTGTTCTGGGAAGCTCAAGCAGGTGTTCTGAGGGCTCTGGTGAGAGTCATAGATTACCCGTATCCATTTTAGTCTAGTTATGAGTATAGCGAACAACGAAATGGTAAGTAAATGTAAGTATATGTTTCTAAGTGTGGTGTACACTTGTATAATTTTGATTGGTTGTTTGATATACCATATTCGATGTGTGCATATATAT
This sequence comes from Triadica sebifera, assembly GCA_023653625.1. Taxonomy (NCBI): domain Eukaryota; kingdom Viridiplantae; phylum Streptophyta; class Magnoliopsida; order Malpighiales; family Euphorbiaceae; genus Triadica; species Triadica sebifera. The sequence goes on along the minus strand of CM042898.1, from coordinate 23,289,752 downwards.
ATATATATATATATATATATGAGATCTTTATGGTATGTTATATAGTATGCAAGTTAGTACATGTGCGAACTTCAAGGTAAATCATTACTGTAGCTCAGTGAGTTATGTGTTATGCGTGTTACTGTTACTTGTGTGCTTTGCATGTTGCTATATACCACTAGGCACGAGTTGCTTAACGTATGGGTAGGTTTGGAGATTAAGGGAGGATGCCCAGTGATCAAAGCCTTAGATATACACTTAGGGTGGGTGATACACGATTGTACTTTTTTATTATTTTGAGGATTGGGTAGTTATAGTTTTACATACTGTATGTCAAATATGTGAAGTTTTATAACTACTCGTTCTGTATAAACTTGAGCTAGTACTACCCGTTTGATTTATGTATTTAATTTTATTCTACCAAGCTTTTATTGATGTTTTATTTTATTTAAGTTATCATGGCCATGATGTATGAAGGTTTTAAATTATGACGTTTTAACTCATGTGCATCGTAGCATCTTTTGGTATAATTGGGATTATTCTAAATTATATCAAGGGTGTTATAACAAATGTAAGAATTTTGTAATCTATATCAAAGGCATGTATTTTTGTAAACCTCTGGACATAGGTTAGTCCTATTTTATGAAGTTGAGATTTAAATGTTAAGTCAAACATTATTTTTACTTTATATTTTATATAAGTCATCATGGTCATGGTGCAAAAAAAAAGTTTTAAATTTTCATAGATTTTCAGCATATAGGTTGTGTGGTATTCGGTTATTTTATTGAGCTAATTCTAGTTAGGCGATAGGGTACTACATTTAATGGTATCAGATCTTAGGTTTAGGTGTTTCTAAACCTAAGTGGGTTAAGGGTTATCATGCATACATAGTACATCTCATATGTTTCTAATGTGGGCTTTCTTTATTTACTTGTAGGAGTATAAGGTATAAATGGAGCTAGAAGCATATGATTTTGCTAAGAGCAACAGTTCTCCTAATCCTAGAGCTACTAATCAGCCCAGTGCTTCAAGTATATGAGGTCTAGGTGCTGCCAAAATTCCTCAAAAGCCACCTATCGGACAAGCAGATATAGGTGTCATATCGATCATACAGCAGATGGCCAATATTTTGCTACAATTGGCACAAGCTATACCACAAGCACCGTCACAACCAGTTCCAGAGGCACCAAAGATGAAGATAGACTGACTCTTGATGTATAACCACTGATTTTCATGGTAAAGGTGAGGATGATACCGTCGTAGTCGAGTTTTGGCTAGAGAATATCAATAGAGTCTTCGAAGAGTTAGAGTGTGCCAAGGAGCATAAGGCTAAGTATGCAATATTGCTTCTATAAGAACATGCATATGAGTGGTGAAAATTAGTTCTAAAGAACCTATAGACTCCACAACCTCTAACTTGGAAGTATTTTGTTGTAGAGTTTAAGAAAGAATATGTGCCCCGAGTTTACATAGATGAGAAAAGAAGAAAATTTATGAATTTGTGAAAGAGAGGCATAATAGTTTTAGAGTATGCAAAAGAGTTTAGATGGTTAAGTAGATATGCCACTGATCTTATGGGGGAGGAGAGTGATAAGTATCGCCGCTTTGATGATGATTTAAATGATGACATAGGATATCATGTCATTTTCCTATAACTTGGGGACTTCTCTACACTTGTATCTGCTGCCATTAGTATAGAGAAGAGGAAAAAGAGAAAAGCATAGGAGAATGCCAAAAGACCTACAGCTAGTATGGCACAAACTATCAGTAAAAGAGGCCGATTCTTTTCAGGATAGTTCCAGGGTAGGGGATAGAACAGAGGATGGAGTCATATTCAGTTCAATTCTTTCAGAAAGGGACTACCCTCTAAGACTATCTCATCCACTGCCAACACTCATATAGCTAGGGATCTTACTCCCTTATGTGAGACATGTCAGAAGAATCATATGGAAGAATGTCGGTTAGCTTCAGGGGTTTGCTTCAGATGCGGAGCCCTAGATCATATAAGGAGGGATTGCCCTTTTTGGCAAATGATACACCCATATAGATAGTAGTATCAACTCCTATTTAGAATGTTACAAAATTCATGACTAGATGTTTGACATGTCAATAAGTTAAAGCAGAACACCAAGTACCTTTAGGTTTGATGCAGCCAATTACAATACCGGAATGGAAATGGGAACAATCACGATGGACTTTGTGATTAGGTTGCCTATAACTCTGAGGATGTTTGACATCATTTATGTCATAGTGGATAAGCTAACGAAGTTAGCACACTTCTTACCTATCAGGAAAAATTATCCTTTAAATAAGCTAGTAGAGCTTTAAGTGAACAAGATAGTATGGCTATATAGAGTTCTAGTCTCCATCATATTGGATAGAGATTCAAGGTTCACATCTCATTTTTGGAGAAGTTTACAGTGAGCTTTGGGTACCAAGCTCATTTTAACATGGCTTTCCATCCATAGATAGATGGCCAGTCGAAAAAGGTGATTTGGATTTTGGAAGACATGATGAGAAGTTGTGTAATCGAGTTTGAAGGTAGTTGGGATAAATATCTATTATTAAGAGAGTTTGCCTATAATAATAGATATCAATCTAGCATCCAGATGGCTCCTTATGAGACATTATACGGTAGGAAATATCAAATATCATTATGTTGGACATAGCTCAGTGAGTGGAAGTTAATGGGACCAGAGTTAGTGCAAAAGACAGAGGAAAAAGTGAAGATTATACAAGAAAGGATAAAAGCAGTTTCAGATCGACAGAAATTGTATGCAGATCTCAAAAGAAGAGATATAGAATATGAAGTGGGAGACATAGTGTTTCTTAAAGTTTCTTTATGGAAAAAGGTCATGAGGTTTGAAAATAAGGACAAGTAGAGTTCTAGATTCATTGGACCATATGAGATCATAAAATGGATTTGGCCAATCGCCTATAGAGTTGCTTTACTACTAGAGTTAAGTAAGATTCAGAATATTTTTTTATGTCTCCATATTGAGGAGTTACAAGTCAGATCCGTCACATGTAATCACAGTTGAAAACTTCAAGTTAAGACCAGATCTCACATATGAGGAACAATCAATTGAGATATTGACTCGTGAGGTTTAAGAGCTCAGAAATGAGCAAGTACTGCTAGTCAAAGTCTTATGTAGGAATCATACAATAGAAGAGGCTACATGGAAAAGTGAAGAGGTGATGAAAGTACAATACCCCCAATTGTTCCAACACAGTACCACAAGTAATTTCAAGGACAAAATTCTTTTAAGGAGAAGAGAAATGTAACGCCCATTTTTAGGGCTTAGAAATTAATAAAAATTAAGAGATATAAGTATGTGATTAATACAAATTAAGAGATATAAGTATGTGATTAATACAAATTAAGAGATATAAGTATGTGACAATATTTTCACGATCGTGAACCATCGCGAGATGGAATTATAGGTTTAAATAGATTCATGGCCATGACAAGGGTTTTCACGCTCATGAACATCATTAGATATAAAATTCCATCAGTTATTTTCTCTCTCTCATGACTTATAATAGAAAACGAACCATAGAATTCAAAATTTTCTCATACTAGAGGCCAATGCCTTAATGTTTTCTTTGATTTCCAGTCCTAAACATCTAACCCAAGCAAAAGATCAAAGTTTAACAAGTTCTTGGGAGAAAGGAGCACATAAAAGTGGTGTTCTTGAGGAGTTCAAACCTAAAAAGAAAGAGATGATCAAATCTTCTATTTCAACCGTGTTTCCTTCGATTGAGGTAAGGAATCATGTTTTTCTTTCATTTTTACAAGCTTTCATAGCTTTAATCATGTTTAATTCATTATGGAAGAGACCTATTTCCATACGAGTTAGGGTTTTGGGTAATTAATGAGTTTTCATAGTTTAAGACCCATCTCTAAGTTGTTAAAGGTTATAACATGTGTTAGTAAGAAGTTACATTAGATTAAGGTTGTAAGAAGGGTTAAAGTTAGGGTTTTAATTTTTATGGCTTTAAAAGCTTAGTTTAAAGGTTATAGATTTTGATATAGATATGTTATATGTGATAGAAGTTGAAACGGTAGGTGGTGAAACCCACCAAAGGGATAAGCAAGCTTGAGAGAGGTTTGGTTTTTATGGCTCCATTAAAGGTATGTACATATATGCATTGAAATTCCTAAAAATATGGCATGTTATGTGTTAATTAGGTGATAATTGAATTGTATGCTTTATATGCTAAGTGTAAAGTTCAAATGACGTAATTAATGCCATGAGATATGATATTGAATAAGATGTGTCATAAATGCAAGTATGTATTGAATGAGCAATGATGATGCTTATTGTGTATATGTAATAAATGTGCCTAAGCTGCATTAAATGGAGTGATGAATGATGATAGAATGTTTAAAGTTTAACACATGAATATTACATGATGAATTATCACATGAATAAAGTATATATGTTATAAGATATAAATATCTTGGTGAAGTATAATAAGAAAAATATGAACAAGTAAAACCCAAACTCAATACTAAGACTAGAAATAGGAATAGGAATACTAAGGTACAAATATGCAAGTATGTAAACATATACAGTTATATGTGATATGCTATGGTTATTGCTTATATGCTCAACAAGTTGTTAAATCCATAAGGTAAGATCTTTATACATGATATAATGATTTCATTGAAATGCCTTGGGGTTTTATATAATGAAAGGAATATGTATGAAGTGATGTATAATGCGTGATTGCATGATGAATTTCGATGCCTATATGTACCACTAGCTTTCAGTAGCTTAGCATGTGGGTGTGTTCCCCACATAGTTCAGAGCATTGTAGATAAGTAGAAGTTGATTAAGAGAAGCAGCCTAAACATCAAAGACATCAGATTAGACCTTATATGGGTCAGTGATAGCATATGTTGGACTTTTGCATTTTTGTACATGTCATAGTAAGGGGGGTTATTTACTTTTATAAATGTCTATGTAGAAGAATTATGTAATTCCTTGTTTAGGACATATATTTTTGTAAACCCCTGGTCAAGGGTTAAACATGTTTTATTTATGAAATGGAATATAAATGTCAAGTCAATCTCTTCTTTTACTATATGTTTTATGCAAGTCATCATGACCACGATGCAAAGAAAAGTTTTAATTTTTTATAGGTTTTCCATATAACTGTTTTCGTACTGTCAGCTTAATTAATCGGGTTTATCATGGTTAATCGAGAGGGCATTATAATCACAGCTACTAATTTAGATAACTATACTAGACTTAGAGCTGCAACATTTAGAGCAGAAAGGTTACAGAAAAAAGCTAGAGAATAACAAGTAAAAAAGGCAACACAAAAGCTTACATGAGAATCTAGTAGAGGACATGGAAAGAAAGCTAGACACATGCCAACATAGTCTAGCAATAGAAGTGGGTACTCCAGTTCTAGAGGTTGTGATGCAACTTTCTTTTTTTCAGACTGAGGAAAAAACTAATACATGGATCAGAAGCCTACTTGTACTCATTGTGGGCAACAACATGGAGGTGAATACAGAAGGCTCACAAGAACATGTTATTTATATGGATCACTGGACCATATGTATAGAGACTGTCTAAAAAGAGCTAAATTAGCAAAGTCTAGAAGAGATAGAGGGGTATCAGTGACTACAGTTGAGGCGCTTAGGGTGACCAGTACCAGTAGGACACAAGGCAAAGGCAAAGGTAGAGGTAGAACCAGTACAATAGGCAGAATAGTAACCAGATCTGAGGGTTAGAGTTCTAGACCTCCTATAATAGCTAGGGTCTTTGATATAACTAAGCAAGAGGAAGTTGATGCTCCTAAAGTGGTTACTAGTAATATTTATATTTATGATATAATGGCATATGTATTTATTGACCCAAATTCCATGCAATCATTTATATCATTACATATGACATCCAAATTGCATCAAAAGCATGAGCTATTAGGATTTGATATAAATGTGAGTACTCCACTGGGAGTAATAGTAGCTGTGAATAATATATGTTGTAATTGTTTGGTATGTATTGATAAAATGATTTAAAAGCTTCTTTGATCTTATTGTCATTGTATGAATTTGATGTAAGATTGGGAATTAATTGGTTAATAACGCATCACACAATAGTGAATTGCTTTACTAAGGAAGTAACTTTAGAGTCTTGAAACCAGCCAAAGGTTGTGCTTCTAGGTGAAAGAAAACTTGTGCCTACATTTTTAGTTTTAGCAGCAAAAACATTTTGAATGGCTAGAGAAGGGTGTGAGGCATACTTGGCTTATGTAACTGACATTAGAACCACTAATGAAAATATACCAGTGGTGAGAGAATTTTCTAAAGTATTCCCAAATGACTTACCTAGTTTACCATCTGATAGAGAGATAAAATTTACTATTGAATTGGTACTAGGGACAACACCAATAGCAGTGTCACCCTACAAAATTGCCTCAGTAAAGTTGAAAGAGTTGAAAACTCAATTGCAAGAATTACTTAACAAAGGATATATTAGACCTAGTTTATTGTCATGGGGAGCCCTGGTGTTATTTGTTAAAAAGAAAGATGGAATCAGAGATTATACACTTACTATAGGCAACTAAACAAAGTGACGTTAAGAATAAATACGCATTGCCTAGAATAGATTATTTATTTGATCAGTTATAGAGAGCTCGAATATTTTCTAAGATTAATTTGAAATCAGGCTATCACCAGTTAAAGCTTACAGAAGCATATGTTCCAAAGACTACCTTTTGCACCAAGTATGAACATTATGAATTTTTAGTGATGCCATTTGGGTTGACTAATGCTCTAGCTGTATTTATGGCATTAATGAATAAATTGTTTCAACCATACCTGGATAAGTTTATGATAGTATTTATTGATGACATATTGATGTACTCAAAAGATGGGAAAGAATATGAACAACATTTAAGAATTGTGTTGTAAACTTTAACGAAAAAATAATTGTATGCTAAACTGAGTAAATGTGAGTTATGGTTAGACCATGTGGTGTTTCTTAGGCATGTGGTATTGGGCAAAGGCATAGAGGTAGATCAAAAGAAAATAAAGGTCATAGTAAATAGGGAAGCCCCTAAAAATGTTGCAGAAGTACGTAGTTTTCTAAGTTTGGTTGGTTACCATTGTAGATTTGTTGATGGATTCTCATTAATTGCCAACCTTTTGACTAAATTTTTAAGAAAGTATGTGCCTTTCAAATGGATTCTAGAATGTCAAAGAAGTTTCGATGAACTAAAGCACAAGTTAACTTCGGCACTAGTTCTAACTATCCCTACAGATATAGGTGGGTTTATAGTATATAGTGATGCTACTCACAAAGGCTTGGGGTGTGTATTAATACAATATGGTAAGGTAATAGCTTATGCATCTAGACATTTGAGACCATATGAGATGTCATATCCAGTGCATGACTTAGAATTGGTTGCAATTATGTTTGCATTGAAAATTTGGAGACATTATATGTATGGTGCGACATTTTAAATCTTTACAGACCATAAGAGTTTGAGTTACTTGATGACACAAAAAGAGTTAAATATGAGACCGAGATGATAGTTAGAGCTGTTAAAAGATTATGAATGCACAATTGAATTCCATCCAGAAAAAGCCAATGTAGTAGCAGATGCATTGAGTAAAAAGTCTAGTAGCAATATAGATCACTTGCAAGTATCATCTTTTCCATATTTGATTCAATTGTGATCTATGAATATTGAATTAAATATGCAAAATATAAGGTCATTGATTGCTACTCTTCATGTTAGACCCATACTAAAGGATAGGATCAAAAAAACATAGAGCAAAGTTTCTCAATTGTGTGAGAAAAATGGAAATGGTAAGGCAGGAAAACAGTATAGAGTTTCATTTCTAAGATGATGCACTAAAGTTATGGTCACACATATGTGTTCCAAACATTGAATACTTGTGATAAGAAATAATGGAAGAGAAATAGAATGCACCTTATGTAATGCATCCAGGGATGACTAAGATGTGTCAATTTGAGACCTCATTATTGGTGGCCAAGGATGAAGAAAGACATAGCTGAATATATTTCTAAATGCTTAACATGTCAACAGATTAAAATAGAACACCAAGCACCAGTTGGTAAACTACATCTATTGCCAGTGCCATAATGGAAATGGAAGAAAATAATAATGGATTTTGTTTATGGATTACCGAGAACTCCACAAAAAAATGATGCAATATGGATAATTATTGAAGATTAACTAAGTCAACATATTTTCTACCAATTAGATGGGGATGTACACTTGATAATCTGACAAAATTATATGTGAAAGAGATAGTCACATTATATGGAATTTCAGTATCCATTATGTCTAATAAGGATCCACAGTTTACTTCATATTTCTGGATGAGTTTACAGAATTCATTAGGAACAAAATTGAATTTTAGTATTGTATTCCATCCACATACTGACAGACAATCAAAGAAGATTATACAGACATTGGAAGATATGCTCAGGAGAAGTGCTATGAAATTCAAGAGAGCTTGGGATGAATATATAGTATTGATAGAGTTTGCATATAGCAACCAATATCATAGTAGCATTCAAGTGGCATTGCATGGTAGAAAGTGTAAAAGTCCAATAATTTATGATGAAGAAGGAGTCAAAAGCAAGTTGAAGGTTGCATAAGACAAATAAAAGTGTTATATTGATCAACACATAAGACAAATAAAATATGAGGTAGATGAAAAGGTATTTCTACAAGTATCTCCATGGAAAGGGGTAATCCAATTTAACAAAAAGGGTAAATTAAGCCCACAATACATAGAGCCTTATGAAATTCTTGAGAGGTTGGTTTATTGGCATATACATTGACTTTACCACTAGAGATTACTCATATTCATAATGTGTTTCAGGTAAGTATGTTAAGAAGATATAGATTAGACCCTATACATGTACTCAAAGATCAAGCCATTGAGATTGTATATAACATGAGTTATATGGTGGAACCAACATAAGTCATTGGATACAAGATGAAATAGTTGAGAAATTGAGAAATACCTTTAATTAAGGTATTATGGAGAAATATTTTACAGCAAGAAGCAATATGGAAAATGGAAGAAAATATGAAAATGCAATATCCACACTTATTCCCAGATATTAAATTTTTTAGGACGAAATTTTTAAAAGGAGGGGAGAATTGTAACATTCTTAATATTTTCCACATGCATTTATACATGCATCTCATTGGAGCATGTTCATTTTGCATATAACTCACTTGAATACATGAATAATATGCATTTTTTTGAACAAATTCATAACATGCACTTGCTACATGTTCAAAAATTTTACAACTATACCGAGTTGCACGTGTCTATTTCATAATTTAGATGAGGATAACATAAATTTGAGAATAAAGTGAATAAAGCGAATAGATTAAATTAATAAAAAAAATTGATATAATTAATTTAATTAAATTAAAGGAAACGATTAAATTATATTTTTGCATTGGTTAGTAATGAGATAAATGTATGTGTGTGTGTATGTATGTATGTATATATGTATGTATGTATGTATGTATGATGATGATGATGATGATGATGATAATAATAATAATAATAATAATAATAATAATAATAATAATAATAATAATAATAATAATAATAATAATAATAAAAAGAGAGTACACAGATTAAAGGATGGTTTATTGACTTATCCTTAGCCTTCAATTGCTTTCTTATTTCCTACTACAATAACCTCTTTCATTTTCTTCTTCTTCTTTCCTTTATTTCTTTTATTTTATTTAAATGTCTCAACCACAAAGAAAGCAAACAAATAATTGGCAAGTTGATTATTCTTTCTTTTGTTGCTAAAATTGAATTAAAGATTGGATAAATTATAGTATGTTGCCCAGACAATGAACTAAGAAGGGTGCTGAATTGGTTAGTAAATAAAATTTTCTTAACTTTAAGGTGCGGAATAAAATTAAATAGAGTAGGGAAAGAGAGATATCACACACAAGATTTATAAGGGTTAAGGTATTAACAAACCCTACTCTTCTCCCCAATTTTGATTGGGTGTTTTACTAACACACTAAGTATTATAATGGAGTTTTACAAGCTCACTCCTAACTATGATGTTTCTCTTAATGGCTAACACCTAACCCATAATTTTCTTTGTGTTTTTCAATGGCTCACACAAAAACCAATTCCTTGTGTTTTATGGCTCACACAATAAACCCTTACAAGTGTTTCACTCTTAACCCAATATATCCAAACTCACTTGAGTAATTGATTACAATGAAAACACTCACCAACCTACAATGCTCAGAAATTATGAGTAATTAGGTTTTTACAAAGAATAGAGGTTTGTTGAGAAAAATAATTAATGCACAAGGCTACAACACGATTAATTGATAGAAAGTAATTGTAATTCTTGTTCCTCTTGTTTAGGATTCATAAATGACTTCCATTTATAATTCATCTACAAATTATAGACGTTTGAGTGCATTTAATGCGAAGATAGCTATTGAACCAACTCTTAATTTTTCTCTTGATATGTTTCTCTTTCCTCATTCACGGGCATGAATATATGTGTCACGGTCGTGAATGTTCTTCCAAGTCGTGGTCCAAGTGGTGACTCTAGCTGTGAAGCCCTCTAGAAGAATTTGAAGTGTTTGAAGTATTTGATTATGGGCATGAATAATGCTTTCACGAGCATGAATATTCTTCCAAGCCGTGGTCTAAGTGGTGACTCTGGCCGTGAAGCTCTTTGGAAGAATTTGACATGTTTGGTCACGGAGGTGACTATATTTCACGGGCGTGACTGCGTGATCATTCACGACTGGTTTGATCCTTCATGGCTATGAACTTTGAATGTTGGAGAGTTGGCGTTATGCTATATTCATGGGTGTGACTTTGCTATTTCTTTGATTTTAATCTTCAAAAGTTGTCTTTCAATCTTGCTTCATATTCTAGTCATAGTATCTCATATTTTACACACTTAGAACACAAATATCGTTGAATACATTATTGTTATTTTATTTGTTACCATCAAAATGACAGAAATACCCCTCAAGGTTCAACAATCTCCCCATTTTTTATGGTGACAAATAATCTAGCTATATGTGTTTTTGAGAAGTTTCCCCTTCAAAATGTGCTTAAGATAAAATAATAGATTGCAGGATTGGAAGGATATATAGCAAAGGTATTTACAAACTAATAAGGTATATGCAAGGTATATCTTAAGTATATCTCATCTTTTAACACATATATAACAAGTGTATTCAAAGTATATGTGAGATATATGTTAAGTATATCTTATGCATTAAAATGAGTTCAGAATAAGTTCAAGTTTGCAAAGTATATGTGAGATTGATGTGAGGTATATCTTATGCATATTATCAATTAAGGAAAAGTTTACATATTCCACACATTGCATAATAATAACATATATTGCTAACCACACACATTTGCATATATTGCTAGGTTCTCCCCCTTTTGTCATCAACAAAAATGAAATGATAATAAGATGATTGTATTTAAAATTAAAAGTAGATGAATTACATTAAGATTCAAAAACATAAAATAAAGTCCTATAACATTAAAAATAATTCTACTACATGAAAACTATAACTCTAGTTAGGCTTCAAGCTTGACAGACCATCCCTAAGGCGTGCTACATATGCCTCAAGGCTGTCCATACAAGACTTCATAAAGTCTTTGAGGTTTTCCAATCTCTCATCGATGGAAGTCTGCATCATGTTAAGGCGAGGTGCTATAAGATCAGCAACTTGCTGCACCAAGCTAGATGTGGTAGAAGCCGATGACTGACCAACATCTTCTGCAACCGTCTGTGTCGATATTTCATCACGAGCTCACTTTCGTTGCTGGATACCCTAGAGGCCAGCTTTGAAATCATCAGTGTCATGGTCTTCCCAATCAATTTAACCAGTTGGAGTGGTGAAATGATAGTAGAAATTATTTTCGTAAATAATGCGAATAACTGCTCCCATTTTTATGAAGGACTCTACATCGAGTCGGTCTCATGGATGAGCTGGAATAAGATTCTAATTGTGCTCATCGAGATTTATGTACCCTAGCTCAATGGCAAGGTGAGTCACATACCTGTCAATCAAGATATCTCCCGATAGCTTTCTTGCAATGGAAAGGAGATGATTTGAAACCATCGAGACAAGGCTACGATTAGTCATCTTCGAGCCATTTCCAATAAGAAGAGCTCCGAATTTCTAATTGCCCTGTTGCTATCTCCTTTAGCAAATATACTATAAATGAGAACCTATATAAATACTTATGCACAAGGGATTGTAGATGTGTGCTTTTAGTCTTCTTCACATCCCAGTTGCATTCCAAGCCAAAATATGTCAAAGCCAGATTGGGATAGAATTTGACTTCACTCTTGTTAAGAATTCCATAAGAAGGAAGCTTGAAAATATTGACAAACTCTACTGCAATGAGAGTGTTAGGATGCTTACACAGCTGGAATTTTACGGTGCCAATGGGAGAGACTTGTAACATGCTAAGAAACTCGAGATTTGGTTCCCTTAGCGTTGGCCGATAAATGTCTATGAATTCTTTGAGATGACAAGTTTGCAACTGTTCAATCATGTTTGTCTCAAGACTAAGAGTCTTGACAAAATTCCACTCGAAGGATTGAGATGAGAGTAGGAGTCTCTTCTTGAGAACAGCATATCGCGGATGGCAATTTTCTGGAATGATATTGAGAAGATAATTCGTGTAGCGTCTTGGAGCATGTGATTTCTTCCTTGTGCCTTTGGAAGAACCAAGTTGCACTTTGATAAAGCTTTAATGAAGGATTGGAGAAGAAATTTTCGAACCAAAAGATTTTAAAAAACCTAGAGAAGTTGTGATTCTTCAAGAAGAAAGATGTTTAAAAGGATTTTATAGATGGAAATGAATACTAGGAGGTCAGAATTTGTGAGAGAATTTGTAGAGATGGAAATGAGAAAGCGGCAGAAATTTTATTTTATAGTCGATATATTCATGGTCGTGAATGGTCCATCAAAGGAATGAATGGTTGTTGAAAAGGTGCTCTAGCCTTGAAAAATGAGATGAGTCGAGTCATAGTTGTGACATTAAATAGTTACGGGTGTGACCTAGAACATTCACGGGAGTGACAGAAATAGTCCTGGTCATGAAGAGTTAGGCTTCACTACTTCTAATCGTAAAACAAGGCGTGAAACAAAGCGTGAACAGTTCTGGAGTTATTTGCTATCAATATTCACGGTCGTGACTAAATATCACGAGCGTGAATCATGTTTTTCATGGGAGTGACATATATTGTCACGGGCGTGAAACTTAGTTTTCACTACTTCTGCCCGTGAGGCATGTCGTGAATCAAAACATGAAAGCTACTGGAAATATTTGCTATTTACTTCACGGCCGTGAATATATGTCATAGGCGTGAATTACCTTAAATCTTCAAAAAAAATTAAGTCTAAAACAAGACTAGAAGATTTCTAAAGAAGTTTATACGCGCTAAAACATATATTTCCATCATGTCAACCACTTCTTATTACAAAATTAGTTAAGTAAAGAGCATCATATGAAGGAAATATCATTCAATTGTTAATGATTCATCATACAATTGGCAAGACAATAATTAAGAAAAAGTTGATCCATCAAGCATACCAAGTTCTCTTCTTATGAAACAAAAGCGTTCTTCATTAAGAGGTTTGTTAAGAATGTCTGTCAATTGATTTTTTGTATCGATGAATTCTAACATAACATCTTCATATTAAATATGATCTCTAAGAAAATGATGTCTAATGTCAATATTTTTACTTCTAGAGTGTTGAATGAGATTCTTAGATAGGTTGATGGCACTTGTGTTGTCACATTTGATGGGTATATGGTCCAAACTATGACCATAATCCTTTAGTTGTTGTCTTATCCATAGGATTTGAGTGCAACATCCTGCTGCCACATATTCTGCTTCAGCGATAGATGAGGCAACTGAAACTTATTTCTTACTAAACCAAGAAATAGGCATTCACCAATAAAGTGACAAGTGCCTGAAGTACTCTTTCTATCCAAAAGACTACCGACGTAATCCGCATCTGAATACCCTATGATATTGAAAGATGAATTTCTAGGATACCATAAGCCTAGATGCAATATGTCATGTAAATATTTTAAAAATCTTTTTGCAGCATTCAAATGTGATTCCTTAGGACAAGATTGAAATCTAGCACATAAGCATACACTATACATTATATCAGACTTAGAGGCAGTAAGGTATAAAAGTGATCTGATCATACCTCCATAGAACTTTTCATTTATGCTCTTAACCTTCTCATCTTTGTCCAATTTCATTAATGAGCTCATTGGAGTCTTAGCATTTTTGCATCCTTCCATTCCAAATTTCTTGATTAACTCTTTGGAGTACTTGGATTGGTTGATGAATATGCCCTCATTGCTTTGCTTGATTTGTAGACCAAGGAAGAACTTAAGTTTTCCCATCATGCTCATTTCAAATTACTTAGTCATACACTTAGAAAATTCTTGGCAAAACAATTCATTAGTAAACCCAAATATGATATCATCAACATAAAATTGAACAATCAAAATATCATGCTTGTGTCTTTTAAAAAATAAAGTTGTGTCAACATGTCCTTTAGAAAAATTATTTTCCAAAAGAAAAGAACTTAGTCTTTCATACCAAGCTCTCGGAGCTTGTTTCAACCCATGCTAGGCTTTTAAAAGTTTAAAAACATGATTAGGAAAATTATGGCTTTCAAAACCTAGAGGTTGTTCTACATAAACTTCCTCTTCTATAAAACCATATAGGAAGACACTTTTGACATCCATTTGAAAGAGTTTAAAATTTATATGGCATGCAAATGCTGAAAGTATTCTTATAGCTTCTAATCTAGCTACTGGAGCATAGGTTTCATCATAATCTATACCTTATTCTTGATTACAACCCTTTGCAACCAACCTAGCTTTATTCCTAGTTATTGAACCTTGTCCATCTAATTTATTTCTAAACACCCATTTACTACCAATGATTTGATGGTTTTTGGGTATAGGAACCAATGTCCATACTTTGCTTCTCTCAAATTGGTTGAGTTCCTCTTGCATAACAATCACCCAACTTTCATCGTTAAGAGCCTCATCAATATTTTTAGGCTCAATTTGAGAGACAAAAGCATGGTTAGAATCTAGAAGTTTGAGATAAGATCTAGTACTTACACTCTTAGTAGGATCACCAATGATTTGTTCATTGGGGTGATTCTTTGACATCTTCCATTCCTTTGGAAGATCTTGGTTGTCTTGCTCTTGAGCTTGAGGTAGAGATGCATTTTGTCGTTGTTTCTCTTGATCATCATCATCTTTCTCATGATCAAGATCAAGTTTTTCCATTGTACTAACAATGTCATCAAGAGCACTACTTTCATAAGATCAAACTTACTAGATTCATCAAAAATAACATGCATAGATTCTTCAACAACTAAAGATATTTTATTAAAAACTCTATAGCTTTTGCTAGTTGTGGAGTATCTCAAAAAGATACCTTCATCGGATTTAGAGGCAAAATTTCCAAGGTTGTCCTTGGTGTTTAATATAAAACACTTGCATCCAAATACTCTAAAGTATGATATCATGGGTTTTCTTCCATTCCATAGCTCAAAAGAAGTTTTGTTTAAAAGTGGTCTCTTGAAAATTCGATTTGAAATATAACATGCAGTATTTGTGGCTTCAACCCAAAAGTAGGTTGGCAATCCATACTCATTGAGCATTGTTCGAGCCATTTCAATTAAAGTTCAATTTTTTCTTTCGACTACCCCATTTTGTTAAGGTGTTCTAGGGGTTGAAAAATTGTGTGATACACCATGCTCTAGACAAAAGTTTTCAAAGTTCTCTTTTTCAAATTCGTTGCCATGATCGCTTCTTATTTTTGAAATAAAGTATCTTTTTTCATTTTCAATTCTCTTAGCAAATTTTTTGAAAGATTCAAAAGTATCACTCTTTTGAGCTAAGAAAATTACCCAAGTGAATCTAAATAATCATCAATAATGGCAAAAGCATAGTGTTTATCTTATAAACTAACAACTCTAGTTGGTCCAAAAAGATCTAGATGCAAAAGTTGTAGAGGCTTAGAGGTACTTACGATATTTTTGGATTTGAAGGATGACTTGTGTTGTTTTCCTCTTTGGCAAGGTTCACATGTCTTATCCTTTTCAAATTTGAATCTAAGGAGTCCACTTACTAGCTCTCCTTTGCTAAGACTTTGAACTAAATCCATGCTTGCATGACCAAGCCTTCTATGTCATAGCCAAGATTCATCACTAATAGTCATAAGACACTTAGAGGAAAGGTTAGATATTTTGTGTAAGTCTATTATGTAAGTATTGACATCTCTATCTCCCTTGAATATCTCTTGGCCACTTAAAGAGGTTATTAGACATTCATTTCAGGTAAAGATTACTTGGTTTCCCTTATCACATAATTGACTTATATTTAACAAATTATGTTTCAAACCATCAATAAGTAAAACATCTTTAATGAAAGTAGTATTATAAATACCAATAGAGCCAATGCCAATGACCTTACCCTTAGCATTGTTCCCAAAGGTTACCTTACCACCATCAATACTTTTAATGTGGTTGAATAGTTCTTTATTTTCAATCATATGCCTTGAGCATCCACTATCCACAAGCCAAGCATTTTCTTTTATAGTGGAATTGAGGCATACCTCATCCATGAAGTGATCCTCTAAAGCCATGAAGCATAGGTTGACCTCTTCTCCTTCATTATCATCTTTTTCACTTGAAGTGGTTTTGTCATCCTATATGGCTTTGTGACCTTTCTCCCCATTATCTTTTTGAAATTTTTTCTTGTGTTTCTTGAGTTTTGGACATTTTGGTTTGATATGTCCTTTCTTTCAACATTCATAACACTTTACCTCCTTTTTATTTCTTTGAGAGTCATTTGAGGAGTGTTTGAGAGCTCTTTGTTTAAAGGTTCGAGAATTTCCATGTCTCTTTTCAATTATTCTTTTTAATCTTCTTGAGAGCATGGCAATTAACTCATTTGCATCATCACTCTTTTCTTCGTCATTTTCAATTTCCTCTTGAGATTTTGAAGTAGAGGCTTTTAGTGTTAGAGGCTTTCTCTTTTCTGGTTGGGCTTCAAGTTCTCTATCTCTTTTTACTATCATTTCGTGCATTAGAAGTTTTCCAATAAGCACATTGGTAGGCATGACACTTATGTCTTCATTGGCTTCTTCTATACCCGCAACTCTTGAACTATAGTTTTTGAGAGGAAGGCTTCTCAGAATTTTGTTTTCCAAGTTTTCTTATGTCATTGATGATGGCTAGAAGACAGTCGTCATATCGGTGATAAATTCATTAGATTTCATCTTGACGAGTTCATATTCTAACGTGATAAGTTGAATCTTCTTGGATTTAACTTGCTTGATTCCTTCATGATAATTCTCCAATTTCTTCCAAATACTATATGTGGTAGGACAATGTTGGATTCTACCATATTCTTCAATAGATAGGGAGCTTGCGAGGATTGTCATAGCCTTTTTATTTTTGAAATTCGCTCTCCGTTGAGGCTTTGTCCAATCATCTCTTAAAAGAACTTCTTCTTCACCATCAACTCCTATCTTGGTTGGTGGTGTCCATTTTTTTCGAACACTATCCTAGACTTCAATACCCTCAGTATCGAGATATGTCTCCATCTGGAATCTCCAATGAGAGTAGTTTTCTCCATCAAAGTAATGCTTGAGACTTTGAAATCGTTCACTAGCCATTTCTTAATCTTTGCTAGCATTTTTTAGGCTTTGTTACTAGACAAGTTCTGATACCAATTGTTGCCCAGATAATGAATCAAGAAAGAGGTTGAATTGGTTAGTAAATAAAATTTTCTTAACTTTAAGGTGCAAAATAAAATTAAAAGAGTAGGGTAAAAAGAGATTTCACACACAAGATTTATAGAGGTTCGGGTATTAACAAACCCAACTCCTCTCTCCAATCTTGATTGGGTGTTTTACTAACACATTAAGTGTTATAATGGAGTTTATCAAGTTCACTCCCAACTATGGTGTTTCTCTTAATGGCTAACACCTAATCCAGAATTTCCCTTGTGTTTCTAAATGGCTCACACAAAAAACCAATTCATTGTGTTTTATGGCTCACACAATAAACCCTTACAAGTGTTTCACTCTTAAACCAATATACCCAAACTCATTTGAGTAATTGATGCTTAGAAATTATGAGCAATTAGGTTTTTACAAAAAATAGAGGTTTGTTGAGAAAAATAATTAATGCATAAGGCTACAACAAGATCAATTGATAAAAAGTAATTGTTGTTCTTGTTCCTCTTGTTTAGGATTCGTAAATGACTTTCATTTATACTTTCTTTGTGAATTATAGTTGTTTGGGTGCATTTAATGCGAAGATAGCCGTTGAACCAACTCTTAATTTCGCGTCTGATATGTTTCTCTTTCCTCATTCACGGGCGTGAATATATGTGTCACAATCGTGAATGTTCTTCCAAGCCATGGTCCAAGTGGTGACTCTGGCCATGACGCTTTCTGAAATAATTTGAAGTGTTTGATCACGGGCGTGAATAATAATTTCACAGGCATGAATATTCTTCCAAGCTGTGGTCTAAGTGGTGACTCTGGCCGTAAAGTTCTCTGGAAGAAATTGACATGTTTGGTCATAGGCATGACTATATTTTATGTGTGTGACTGCTTCATCATTAATGGTTGGTTTGATCATTCATGGCCGTGAACTTTGAATATTGGAGAGTTGGCACTAAGCTACATTCACGGGCGTGACATAAATAGTCACGATGTGACTTTGCTATTTCTTTGATTTTAATCTTCAAAAGTTGTCTTTCAATCTTGCTTCATATTCTAGTCATACACGAGTACAATAAATACTTTAAGATAAAGGTTATATATGTCTGTTGCCTAAATGATAGACGCTTAAAATGGAGGCGGTGACAATTTTGTAAATATGTTACTTGTTATATGCGTCTGTCATTTACAAATGTCAGTCATATAAGGTTTAAACGTCTGTCATTATAAATAACAGACGCATAAAAAATTTTCATATGCGTCTGTCATTATAAATGACAGATGCATATAACTCTAGAATATGCGTCTGTCATTATAAATGATAGATATATAAATGTTAGGCGTCTGTCTTAAATAATAACAGACGCATATGATATTATATTAGGCGTCAGTTATTATTTAAGACAGACGCATATAAGTTTTTTAAAAACCTAAAAACGAGCCTCTTAACACAGTGTTCATCGTCTGCAACATATTATACTCATCTGACCATGCTCAAATTGTAGCTCAATCCCTCAGCGGCGATAAGGTATTACTCATTTTTTAGTTCTATTTCAATTTTGAAATTCTTTAGACTTGTTTTTTAATTGTGGTGTGCTTTTGATTTTGAAATTTTTGTTGGGTTAGACCAAATAACATCCAGAGATCCTCATATCTTTATCGCCATCAAGTAATTTTTGAAGCTTCTGCACGCATCCTCCATATCTTCATCGCCAAATGCTTTCTTCATAACAGTCCTGCTGGCTCTGATGTATGCTGGGGTAATTGGCGATGGTACGAGCTTCCGTCCATGTTCTACTTCAGTTACATTCTTAAGTTCCCTTAGTTTGTCCATCTGCTTTAACTGCTTGTGGGAACAGAAAACTGAATGCAAACCAGTGAAAGTCCGGTTCTTTTATGAGCTTTTCTAGTTCTGTTGGGGCAAGAATGAAATTGAAGCCCTCTTATAAACACTGGTCTTCTAAGTTTGAATCTGAAGATAAGAGAGAGTTTTCTGAATGACTTGAAAAGCTTGGATTTGAAGGTAAATAATTCTTTCATTTCCACAGCTAATGATTGAAAATGGAGTAATGCTGAAGTAATAGAATAGAATGTTGTTGCTTTCTGACTTAGTGATATATACCACAGAAGTTTGGTGGAATATTGAGAATGTTGTTGCATGACTATATTGAGTTTTTAACTTGTTTGCCTGTGCTTGTAGCCTCAGCCCAATTCACCAAAAATGGCTCCCTTTTATCTGGTCTTTATGGAATTGTTATATTAACAAACTAGGAAAATGTCATTTAGTTTATTCTATCCCTTAGCTCTATTAGGAAAAATGCATTTTAGGCTAGTTTCTTACTTTATGGAATAGGTAGGGGTAGTTGTTAAACAAATCAGCTCTATGGTGGGATAGTAACATATAGCTGCCTAATTGACAGATATTTGAACTTGGATTCATTCATGCTACTGTTACAATTGTCCAGAAATAATCTAGGGAGTATAGGATTCTTTAGTCATAGTTGATGTTATACGAAAATTGATTCTTGTATTATAAATTTCATTACACCTAAAGCCCTTCTTGCCAAGTTTTATCCATATAAGTTTTCACTCTGACTGTTCTAGGCAGTAAGAATTTCAGATATGGATTCCAAACTGAAAATATTATGCGAAACACATATTTATTACTAAGAAGATGAAATTTTAGCTAGAACAGCTATGAAGGGAAACAAATAGATAGTGGAAATGAATAAATTACTTTGGGATCACTTGTTTAGGATCCTTAGGCAGTATACCTATGGAAAAGATTAATTAGCATTTAACTTGTGTGATGTCTCACCAAAATACTGAAGCTTCACAAAATTCTAATTTCAAAATAATCATTTCAACCTTAGTAAAGCTTCCCTATGGCTAAATAGGCTGCTTGAGCTTTCTTGGTGGATATGCCTGCAAGATTTTGACAGAGTTGTTATTTTTTTTACTGGTCTACCGTTTCTTAACAAATTACTGGCTAAACAGGTGGTATTGGTTTTATGAAGTTATTATGTGACAATACTATGGGTTTAGTTAGTGAATTTTTTGAGCTTTCACATGTAACTGTTGTGGCAAATGTTGCATCACTCGGACACTGCATCAATCCTATTAGGGACACTCTTCATTATATGTTCCATGTTTTCCAAGTTTGAAATGGTTTTGTTTGAACTAAATTATGATGGGTTCGAGAACCAAGTTTCTACATAAAATATGGCGCTCCTTGAGAATATGAACTAGTTGATACATTCTTTTGTTAGTACAAAGAGCATACAATTTCCTTGAAACATATTCTTGATTATAAACTCAAATTGCTTCCATGATGATGAGGTGCTGATTTTTGTTAGAAAACTGACACCATATGCCAATGATAGCTTTTTTTGAGGTCAAAGACTTGTATAATACATTGCCTTTTGGGGGTTATGCCCCCATTATTCTGAACATCATAAAATATTTCAATTTTATCTTATTATTATAAGTTTATCAAATGCTTTATAATATATCCAAGAATTAGTAATGATGCCAAAAGTTAGTTATCATGCTTTATCTTATTCAGCCAATATTCAGCTGGAATGTGGTAGCCAATATTCAACTTTCAATCTATAAATATCTTTGTGCTTTCCTCCTTATCCTGAACCAAAATATGTTCTCCAAATTTGTGCCAGCTGACTGGGCTGTGCTATTTGTAAGTTTCCAATACCAAATTCTAGATTTTGTGACCGCTTAATTTTTTAGTCATCATTTTGCCACGTGTTTGCGTATTTAGTCTAATTCTTATTATCAATGTAGTGATGTGAGAAACAACAGCTTGACTGGGAGTATTCCACAAAATATAGGCAACACAACTTCCTTCCAGGTCTTGTATGTACTTCATCCAACTCAGCAAACTAAAATACTTGTAATACTTTGTTTAATTGATTGAATTTTTACTAAATATGCCTTTTATTGATAGGGACTTGTCCTACAACCAGCTAACAAGAGAGATTCCATTCAACATTGGTTTCTTACAAGTAGTCACATTGTATGTGCTTGTAACTTATCTCTAATATGGTTGACAGCTTTGATTTTAATTTTAATCTTGATCCTCACTTGATAATATGGTAGATTTTGATCTCGGACTAGGCTTCATTCCTCACATCAAGTTTTCCATACTGAAATACAAGAACACTCAAGGTATATTTTCCTCATCTTAATATCATCAACCTTCTATTGATTTTAGTCATTATGGTTGCATAATTCCTACTTAAATTTCATGTGTATATAAATTTTCCAACTATATATATATATATATATATATATATTATGTTTCCAGATAGTTGCATTAACAGTTTAGCAATGATATGAAATCGATATTTTCAATCAACAATGGATTCTTATCATCAATACCCATTCAAGATGTACTCATTAGATGTTTAAGGATATTATATATAATGTTTCTCCTGATTAAAAAACAATAAGACTTATATATATTGAACCTTTTTTTGTGTGGTTAGATATGGATCGAAGTTGGATGTATGGTAGACGCACTACATTTGATTATTTGAATGGAGTTGCGGAATTTATTAGAAATGAGGAGGAAAAGCAAATAAGAGAAAGAGAAGAAATGATTGTATGTCCTTGTGTTGATTGTAAGAACATGAAAAGGTTTCGAGATGTTCATATAGTGAAATCTCATATAATAAGGCGTGGTTTTAAGGAAGGTTACACAAGGTGGATATGGCATGGTGAGAGTGTTTTAACTGGGACATGTTCTAATAATAATGAATTTGATCAGCAAGAAGAAAATAACATTGATGATGAAGAGAATGATCGTGTAGATGAGATGATAGATGATACGGAACATTTTGTGGAAAGGCCCGAATACCTTCAGAGATTGTTAAACGATGCTGATAAACCTTTGTATCCCAGTTGCAGTAATTTCATAAAATTGTCAGCCGTTTTTAAACTCTATAACATGAAAGCAAAAAATGGATGGAGTGATAAGAGTTTCACGGCACTATTAGAATTGTTGCAAGACATGCTTCCGGAGGGAAATGAGCTTCCCACATCTACATATGAGGCTAAGAAAATGTTGTGTCCTATGGGTATGGAATATAAGAAGATACATGCATGTCCAAATGATTGTGTATTATACCGAAATGAATATAAGGACTTGCATGAGTGTCCAAGGTGTGGAGCATCACGTTACAAACATGGGAAATTTTCTTCTAAGGATAAAAAAGGGCCTCCAACTAAAGTATTATGGTATTTACCTATAATACCAAGATTCAAACGCCTGTTTACAAATGCAAAAGATGAAAAAAACTTAAGGTGGCATGCAGAAGGAAGAAAACATGATGGAAAACTTAGACATCCTACAGATTCTCCTCAATGGAGAACATTTGATAGAACGTTCCCAGAATTTGGTGGTGAAGTTAGGAATATGAGGCTTGGACTTTGTACGGATGGAATCAACCCCCATGGCACACTCAGTAGTAAACATAGCACGTGGCTAGTTCTTCTTGCGGTTTACAATTTGCCTCCTTGGCTGACTATGAAGCGTAAGTATATTATGTTGTCGTTGTTGATATCAGGGCTTAAACAACCGGGAAATGATATTGATGTTTACCTTGCACCACTTATTGATGATTTGAAACTGTTGTGGGATGAAGGTGTGTCGGTGTATGATGCATATAGTGAAAGCATGTTTACCTTACATGTCATGATATTTGCACTATAAATGATTTTCCAGCTTATGGTAACTTATCTGGGTACACCGTGAAAGGAGCAAAAGCATGCCCGATTTTTGAAGACAACACAACGGACCAACGTTTAAATCATAGCCAGAAAAATGTTTATATGAGTCATCGAACATTTCTCCCTCCTAATCACCCTTATCGTAAGAAGAAAAAGTCTTTTAATGGATATACCGAAATGCGAGTAGCTCGTTTGCCATTAACAGGAAATGAGATTTTTGAATGAGTTAGAGAAATTGATAATGCATTTGGTAAACCTTTTAAACCTGCTCAAAAGGGTCCTTGGAAAAAGAGATCTATATTCTGGGATCTTCCATATTGGGAATACTTACCGGTTTGTCATTGTATTGATGTTATGTACGTGGAGAAAAATGTTTGTGATGCTATAATAGGGACATTGTTGAATATACCGGGAAAAACAAAATATGGTCTCAAAGTAAGAAAGGACATGTTAGAAATGGGCATACGGATGGAGTTAGCGCCTCAAGATATAGGGAAACAAACATATCTTCCCTCAGCTTGTTATACGTTGTGTAAAAAAGAGAAAACAAGCTTTTGTGAGTGTCTTTATGGTGTTAAAGTTCCATATGGATTTTCATCAAATATTAAAAGTCTTGTGTCAATGAAAGAATTAAAGTTGATAGGTATGAAGTCTCATGATTGTCATGTTTTGATGCAACAATTTTTACCGATAGCAATTCGAGGAATACTACCAATCATGTGAGGAATGTTATCACAAGACTTTGTTTTTTCTTCAATGCAATTTGTTGTAAGGTCATTGATCCAGATAATTTGGATGAGTTGCAAGCCAATATTGTTGTTACTGTATGTCAATTTGAAATGTGTTTTCCACCTTCCTTTTTTGACATAATGGTGCATTTGGTTGTTCATCTTGTGAGAGAGATTAAATTGTGCGGTCCTGTGTATTTGAGGTATATGTATCCTTTTGAGAGATTCATGGGTATCTTAAAAGGGTATGTGAGGAACCGATATCGACCTGAAGGTAGTATTATTGAAGGTTACTCGGTTGAGGAGGGTATTGAATTTTGCACAGACTACTTATTAGGTGTTGAACCTATTGGCATTCCTAAGTCTCATCACTAGGGAAGACATGGAGGTAAAGGAACAATTGGATTTAAAATGGTATTACCCGGTGTTCAGATGCGTGAGAAAGCACATCTCATTGTGTTGCACCACCTTACACAAGTTCATCCATATTTAGAAGAGCACATGTCCATTTTAAGGCGTCTGAATCCATCCAAAGGTGAAATATGGTTGACAAATGAACATAATAGTTCTTTCATTGGATGGTTTAAAGACCGAATGATGCATCAGTTATCAGAAGTGCCAGAAGATGTAACTGATACCATAAAATGGTTAGCCTATGGCCCTAGGTTGAATATACGATCTTATGAAGGATATGACATCAACGGATATACCTTTTACACTAAACTTCAGGATGACAAAAGCACAATGCAAAATAGTGGAGTTACTTTGATAGCTTCATCACAAGAATTTTCTAGTGCTAAAGACATCATGCCAATATATGCTACGATGTCATATTATGGTGTAGTTGAAGACATTTGGGAGCTTGATTACAGGGAATTTATGATTCCTCTCTTTCGATGTAAATGGATTGAAAACTGACGCGGTGTTTGAGTGGATGAGTTAGGAATCACTTTGGTTGATTTTAGCCGATTGGGTTATCAAGATGATCCATTCATTCTTGCTTCACAGGCTAAACAAGTATTTTACATTATTGACCCTGACGATAGTAAGTGGTCTATTGTTCTTCAAGGTAAAAGGCGTATTGTTGGTATCGATGATGTGGTAGATGGGGAAGAATATGATCAGTTTGATAAGACTCCCTCGTTTTCTATCGGGTTACCAATGCCAGTTGGGGAATATATTTTAGATTCAAATTACATGCGTGATGATCATACTGAAGGCATATGGATTGAAAAAGGACAATAATTGATGCATATATGTTTCTTGTAAGTTTATTTATAAATGTGTATTATGATTAATGTGGTTTATACTCATAATTACCAGTTTTGTTATTGTTTATCATATAAATCTATTGTTTTTATTTCCCTTTAAAATAAAGTATTATTATTTTAGATTATACTAACATGTTTCTTTGTTATGCTTATGTTACAGGAAATCATGTCCAATGAACAACCAGATTCTGAGCCATCAAGTATCATGACAAAAAGGAAAACTAGGGGAGCTACCACGTGCAAAAAACTGAAGAAGCAAGGGAATGAACAAAAGAAAATAGATTTCGATGAGTTTGATCGCCCAACAGGAACATACGCCGATATATTTAGTTCCTACGTTGGCCTTGTAACACGTTCCCATGTGAACATCACGATAAAAAGCTGGGATCTAGTCGATAAGGGTCTTAAAAATACAATTTGGGAAGATATCAAGGTAAGTTTCCTTCAAATCTATTAAAAAATTTGATTGTAAAGAAGTAAAACTAATTAATCTAAAATATTATTTTGCATAAAGAGTTCAACATTCCGGATGATAAGAAAAATATTGTACTCAGAACTGTTGGAATGTGGTGGAAGGATTTTAAGTATCGATTGGTGGTTAAGTACATAAAGAATAAATCAGTGCAAAAGTCACCATTGGAATTATATGACTTCATCACCGAGAAAGATTGGGAGGAGTTTAAACAAGCACATGAATCTGAAGAATATGAGGTACTAATTATGAAGTAGATTAATGCAATTTATATTTACATTTATGCAATGCTTGATAATGGGATCTTCATTATTTTGTTAACAGCAAATCAGTGCCAAGGCGAAGGCAAAGCAAGCAAAGAATGTGCATCCACATTTCTTGGGTCGTGTGGGCTATGCTGGGAAAAGGACTCAATGGATTATTGAAGATCCCATCTCTTCTTTTTCATCATCACCATCTATGAGCTCTGATGTTACATCATCATATGATCGAAGCCTAGATTGGGTAAGAGCTAGAACAAAAAAGACAGAAGAAGGAAATTATATAATCCCAATAGAAAAGACAAAAGAGGTGGCAACAAAAATCGTAAGTATAACTTGCTAAACAAACAATGATATCAAGGAATATGTTTTTTTTTTTATCTATGATTGCTTATAACATATTGTTTATCTAGTGAATAGGAGACATTACGGGGAGAAGTAGCCCAAGGTAGCTGGGTACCAGAGAGGCATGATGACATATTGTCACGTGCACTTGAAAAGCCCAAACATTCTGGCTATGTGAGAGGTGTTGGAAGTGTTGTGACCATCAAAAAATTTTATGGTAATCCTGGAAAAAGGAAACTAGCAACATCCGTCTCACCTGAAGTTATAGAAGTGTTTGAGACTAAAATAGAGGCTAGATTATTTGCTAAATTCTCGGCACATATTTCACATCTTGAGAATATGATATAGGAGAGAACTAGGAAGTCCTCTCAAATTGGCCCTGATATGGAGGTGGAGATGGGTCCTTCATTTGCTCGCCCAACTCCCAGTAGTTGGCATTCTGTGGACCCACCATTTCCAATATCAGAATTATAGGTAAAAAGTACATTAATTTATTACTTCCACTTCCACTTTTATCTAGCTAATATTGATTTTTTGTGTTTTTGCAGACACCTACATCATGCAGATTTGCTACCATTAATGAAGGTAAGCAGGTGATTGTGGCAAGGGGTATGGTTTATCCATCCCTTATTGATGATATGGTGCACAATCCACCTATCATGCCCAATCACGTCAAGGTATCTGTAGATGAAGTATTATCTGGCTGTCATGAATCCGAACTTCCTGTGCCTACTGAATACTTAACTACAGTTGGGAAAGCAGAAGGTAGCTTTGTTCAATGGCCACAACATCTTGTGGTTCTTAGAGAAGTAATAATTTCTAAACTTATAAAACAATAAAATATAGATTATCGCATTTCATGTATCATAATATATCATAATTTATTATTAATTGATAGGAACTTAAATCCAAGCCATTAAAGAAGGCTCCAAAGAATAAACAAGGTGGCAGTTTATCGTAAGAATCAGCTACAAAGCAACATGGGCCTTTAGTTAATGAGAACATTTTGGCAACTTTGAGTGGTGACATGAGGTTGATGCATGAGATGGTTGCTAAATTGCCTACTGGGTATATTTTTGAAGTTCCATTAAGTATTCAGTAGATAATCAGATGATTCATATTGGTATGGAAGACATCGCTCAACTCATCTCCATGGAATGGCTTGATGTCTCGATCATTCGAATATTTATGATGTAAGATTATACTATTTATTACTAATATTATAAGATTGATTTAAAAAATACAAAAATAATACTTATGTATGTATTGTGATTCATGCATGCAGGTACCTTCATAACTTGTGCGATACATTCTTCATATCGTTGATCGGATTTCTTTGTCCAACAATACTTCATTTGATGTTCACAGAGACTAACTCAGCAGAAAGATATATTATAGAAGCTTTGAAGGAACAAAGAGATAAACATTTCATTCTACTTCCATATTTCGAGAAGTAAGAAATATTTACATTCATGTTTGCATAATTTTTATTCTCGACATTTTTACTAACTTCTAATATATTTGTATATCTATAGTAACCATTGGATGTTGATTGTATTTTGATGTGAACGAAGTGAGGCATTTTTCATGGATCCTCTATCTTGTGGCAGCCGCGATATAAGTCTGAAACCTCATATTAACCTGTAAGTTATAATACTACTAGCTAATAGTTTCTACGATGTTTGTAGCATTTTCAATATTAATGCCGATTTGGATATACATTTATTTTTTAGAGCCTATAGAACTTATGCTATAGAAGGTGGAAAAAATAAAGGTGCCAGCTTAAAATGGAATGATATTTCGGTGAGAATTTTATATTCTGAATTACTAGTTAAATTAAAGTTTTTATGATTTTATAATCCTTTATTTAGCATGGGCCTTTGTTGTTTTTTCTATTTTAAGTGCCCTCAACAACAAGGAGGTGTTGAATGCGGATATTACAACATGAGGTATATGTACGAAATTTTCGTATATCATAACAGTGATACAACATTGCTTAAGATACGTTCTTTCAAATACTAGTCAGTTTATATTACAAGTATGATACATAACTAGCTATTAATTTTTTCATTTCTAACATATTTTCTATTATCTATTTATTTGTCTTGTAGGTTTTTGAAAAATGATCATATAGTCAATATCAAATAGATGAAATTCGATATATGTGGTCAAATTACTTTATAAGAGAGTGTATGTAATCTTTTTATTTACTTTTGTAAATTATTTCATATTAATGGGAAATACAATTTTAAATTAAAGAATTTTGAAGAACTTGTAGATTAATTATTTAATGTGAATTGTTTTAGGCATGATGTTATTGCTTTGATTTATTTAATTTTTTTAGTTTGTGTTGTCCTGTGAATTCTTGATTATTGAGTTTTGTGAGTTGAATGTTGGATGTCTATTGTGGCTTATTGAAGCCAAATTATTATGAATTTTGAAGTGCGCAGGTTATATATATATATATATATATATATATATATATGAATGGTAGCATTATAATATATATGAACCTAAATTTAAAAAAAAAAAAGCAAATACGCATATGTCGTTTAATAATAGCAGACGCATATAATAGTTATACGCGTCTGTCGTTTATTAATAGCAAACGCGTATAACTTTGATATTATGCGTCTGTCGTTTAGTAAATGACAGACGCATATAATCAACATTATACACGTCTGCTATTAATAAACGACAGACGCGTATAACTATTATATGTGTCTGCTATTATTAAACGAGAGACGCGTATAATTGATTATATGCGTCTGTCAAAACGATAGACACATAAAATTTATATCATATGCGTCTCCTATATATGTGTCTACTATTTGACAGACGCATAAAATACAAAATAACAGACACATATAACACTATTTTGTACTAGTGATAGTATCTCCTGTTTTACATACTTAGAACACAAACATTGTGAAATACATTATTGCTATTTTATTTGTTATCTTCAAAATAATGGAAATACCCCTCAAGGTTTTACACATAGCATCATATAAAATATCATGACATGGCAGTGAATATGTCAAACCATATGAAATACCTTAACTTATGATATTGGATAATGTCATTAGACATAATACTAAAACCATAGCATGGAAATCTTTAACGATGTAATCATGTGTACTTATGTTTTGAACCTTTTTTCCAATTCATTTTATCCCTTAATCACTTTAAATTCATTGTCCCACAACTCTTAACATGGAATATTCAGATACGAATTGTGAATGTTAAACCTTGAGGGGTATTTTCGTCATTTTGATGATAACAAATAAAATAGCAATATTGTATTTAACATACTTGTTTTCTAAGTCTATTAAACAGGGTATGGAATAAAATAGCAAGAATGGATATTGGAAGAATAATCCTTGAAAGACAAAATTAAGGAAGTAGCATGTTCACGCCCGTGACTCTATGTGTCACGCCCGTGAAAGAACTAACTGTTACCAAAACCAACATTTGAAGTTCACGACCATGAAGGAAAAACAAACCGTGAAATGGACATTCAAGTCACGTCCATGAATGTTCATGGAATTTTCATCCAGAGAGTTTCACGACCAAAGTTACCACTTGGATCACGGCTGGGAAGATTGTCACGCCCGTGAATATGTATGTCACGCCCATGACCCAATGTTTCAAAACAAGCCAGAGAGCTTCACGACCAAGGTCACCACTTCAGTCACGGCTTGGGAAGAAATGTCATGCCCGTGACAAACATAGTCATGCCCGTGAATGATGAAAGAGAAAAATATCAGACGCGATTATTTGGTTGGTACAACGGCTAGTTTCATATTTAATGCACCCTAACGGCTATAATCAGCCATGAGAGTATAAATAGAAGTCATTTATGCATTCAGTAAAAAAGGGATAGCATATTCTTTGAATCAAAATCTTATTACAAGTTATTTGTACATTCAATACTTTGAGAACAAAATCTATTCTCTGTAAAAATCTTTTTGCTCTTCATTTATTGAGCAATTAAGATTTGTGAGTGTTTCTCTCTGTAATCATTACTCAAGTGAGCTTTGGGTATTTCTGGGTTAAGAGTAGAACACTTGTAAGGGTTAGTTGTGTGAGCCTCTAAAACACAAATTAAAAGGTTGTTTGTGTGAGCCTATAAAAAAACAAAGTGAAGGTTGTTTGTGTGAGCCATTAAAACACAAGGAATTTCTGGGTTAGGTGTCAGCCATTGTGAGAAACACCATAGTTGGGAATGAGCTTGTAAAACTCCATTGTAACACTTAGTGTGTTAGTGAAACTCCCAATTGCGATTGGGGAGATGAGTAGGGTTTGTTAACACCCAAACCTCTATAAAATCCTTGTGTCAAATTTCTCTATCCCTCCTAAAATTAATTATTTATTTCCGCACTTTAAATTTTCATTTTTTGAAACTTCAATTCAACCCCCTTTCTTGGCTTAATATCTGGGCAACAATTGGTATCAGAGTTTTGTCTAGCATCGAAGCCTAAAAAGCGCTAGCAAAGATTAAGATATGGCCAATGAAGGATTCCAAAGTCTCAAACCTTACTTTGATGGAGCAAATTATGCCCATTGGAAGTTTCGGATGGAGACATATCTGGATAGTGAAGGAATTGAAGTTTGGGATAGTGTACGAAAAGAATGGACACCACCAATCAGAAGAGGAGCTGATGGTGAAGAAGAAATCCTATCAAGAGATGATTGGACAGAGCCTCAAAAAATAGCAAATTTCAAAAACAAGACGGCAATGACAATCCTATCAAGCTCATTATCTATTGAAAAATGTGGGAGAATACAACACTGCCCAACAGCATACAACATGTGGAAGACATTGGAAAACTATCATGAAGGAACTAAGCAAGTCAAATCCAAGAAGATTCAACTTCTTACATCAGAATATGAACTCTTCAAGATGAAATCCAATGAGTCAATCACTGACATGACAAAACCGTCTTCTAGCCATAGCCATTATAAATGGAATGAGGAAACTTGGGAAGCATCTGAGTTTGGAGGATGTAAATAACAAAATCCTGAGAAGTCTTCCTCTTAAAGACTATGGCTCAAGAGTTGCTGGCATAGAAGAAGCAAATGAAGATATGAGCATCATGAATACTGATGTGTTGATTGGAAAACTTCTCACACATGAAATGGCAGTGAAAAAAGATAGAGAGCTTGAAGCATAGCCAGAGAAAATAAAGCCCTTAGCACTCAAAGCCTCTACTTCAAAATCGCAAGAAGAAAGTGAATATGATGAAGAAATAAGTGATGATTAAAATGAGGACATTGCTATGCTTTCAAGAAGATTAAAAAGAATCATTGAGAAGAAAATGAGCAACTCCAGAAAATTTAGGCAAAGAAACCTCAAACAAACTTCTAATGATGCACAAAGAAGTAAGGAAGAGGTAAAGTGCTATGAGTGTGGAAATAAAGGACATATCAAACCAGAATGTCCAAGGCTCAAGAAGCATAAGAGCAAATACCAAAGAGACAATGGGGAGAAAGGTCACAAAACCACATGGGATGACGATAGCTCTTCAAGTGAAAAAGATGATAATGAAAGCGAAGAGGTCAACCTGTGCTTCATGGCTATTGAAGATCATGTCTCTAATAAGGTAAGATCACTACACTCATATGATGATGATGATGATAGTGATGATGATGATGATGATGAGCAAAACCTAATAGAAGAATTAAATCTAGAATTAGAGAAATATAGAAGTAAATTTAGTACTTATAAAAATAACATCTCTAATTTAAAAAATAAGATAGATGGTTTAGAAAAGAAAAACATAAAGCTTAAATCATCTAATGAAACTCTCCAAAACTCATTAGATGAATACTCATCAAGACCCTCAACTGCTTCCTTACTAAAAGAAAATAATGCATTGAAAAATGAAGTTGAGGAACTTAGAAATTCCATTTCTAAATTTCACAAAGGTAAAGAGAGCTTAGATACTCTCATTGTATCTCAAAGATCACCCTTAATTAGACATGATCTAGGACTTAAGGACACATCATCATCCTCTCACAAAACCATCTTTGTTAAGTTTAGTGAACCTCATATCTCCACACCTGTTAGAACAGCACCTAGGAATAACTATACTAATCCTTCTATACATAAAAAGAATAATCATGCCTTTATGTATAAGAAGCATGTATCTAGGAAAGCACCAATTAATCATACACTAATAGAATTATGACATTCAAATATATTGTAAGACCAGAAAACAAATTTAGACCAAAACAATGTAATTATTGTATGAAAATGGGTCACATAAATAAATATTGCTGGATAAGGAAGGCTCATTGGGAACCTTCATATGCTAACCCCCAAGGACCCAAACTCATTTGGGTACCTAAAAATCATACTTGAATTGTGATTCTATAGGTATGCCTCAAGTCCACAATAAACAAAAATGTTTGGCTAGTAGACAGTGGATGCTCAAGGCATATAACAGGAGACAAAGAACTTTTCAATGAAATCAAAAGTATTGATGGAGGTAAAGTTACCTTTGGAAACAATGCAAAGCGTAAGGTAATTGGCATTGGTTCTATTGGTGTTAATGGTACTACTTTTATTAAATATGTCTTACTTGTTGATGGCTTGAAACATAACTTGTTAAGTGTAAGTCAATTATGTGATAAAGGAAACAAAGTAATCTTTACTTCAAATGGATGTCTTGTGATCTCTATCTATGGTCAGGAGATATTTAAAGGAAATAGAGATATCAATACATACATAATAAACTTACATGAACTCTCTAACCATTCCTCTAAGTGTATTGTGACTACTAGTGTTGAATATTGGTTGTGGCATAGAAGGCTTGGTCATGCTAACATGGACTTAATACAAAGTCTCAGCACAGGAGAACTAGTAAAAGGACTGCCAAGAGTTAAATATGAAAAAGGCAAGACATGTAAATCTTGCCAAATAGGAAAGCAACACAAGTCATCATTCAAAGCCAAAAACATAGTAAGTACCTCAAAACCTCTTCAACTCCTGCATTTAGACTTATTTGGACCTATTAGAATTGCTAGCTTAGGAGGAAAACATTATGCATTTGTCATCATAGATGATTACTCTAGATTTATATGGGTAATTTTCTTAGCTTAAAAGAGTGATGCTTTTGAAAATTTCAAAAACTTTGCTAAAAGAGTTCAAAATGAAAAAGGTATTGTATTTCAAAAATAAGAAGTGATCATGGGAAAGAATTTGAAAATGAAAACTTTGAAAGTTTTTGTCTTGAACATGGAATTTCACATAATTGCTCATCTCCTAGGACACCTAAAAAAATGGGGTAGTTGAAAGGAAAAATCGAACTTTAATTGAAATGGCTAGAACAATTCTCAATGAATATGATTTACCAACCTATTTTTGGGTAGAAGCCACAAACACTATATGTTATATTTCAAATCGAGTTTTGAAAAGACCTCTTTTAAACAAAACTTCATTTGAGCTATGGAATAGAAGAAAGCCCTTGATATCATACTTTAGAGTATTTGGATGCAAGTGTTTTATATTGAATACCAAGGACAATCTTGGAAAATTTGCCTCAAAATCCGATGAAGGTATCTTTTTAGGATACTCTACAACCAGCAAAGCATATAGAGTATTTAATAAAAGATCATTAACTATTGAAGAATCCATGCATGTTGTCTTTAATGAATCTAGCAGACTTGATCTTGTGAAAGGTAGCGTTCTTGATGATGTTGTAGGTAATATGGAAAGACTGATCTTGGAAATGGGAAAGAAGAAAATGATCAAGAAGATTCACCACAAAATGATTCTCTACCTCAAACTCAAGAAGAAAACGAACAAAAACTCCCAAAATAATGGAGAATGATGAAAGATCATCCAAAGCATTTTTTTTAAACTAAGAGTAAGACATACACTATTTCATCTTTGACAAAAAAAAATTGTTCTACCATAGCATGCATTTCATACTAAATGTGTTATACGATCTATTTGAAAGTGAAATAATAGATCATTGCTTCTTCATTATGAAAGTCCTAAAAATCCTAAAAATTGATTTCAAACATTTTACCCTTTGTGACTTTTGACTATATGATAATCTGATGAATTAATGTTAGCGATCTTGGAATATATCTTATAGTCATGAGATGATTCATCTTAATGGAACACTTCTAGAAAAACGAATTAATTCAAATCTAATTGATATGAGAGCAAAAGAAAGAGTATTTTTTGATTATGCATTCTATGTTTGTATTCACTGGCTGAAATTATTTCGCTTGATAAAGTCTGAAGTAACTTAGAATACTAGTAATCGTAAGAGTGAGTTGAGTATGAATTCTTGAGGGATTAAATAATACTCAATCAAGTGTATTAAGAAAAATACTTAGGGTAAATAATTACATTTTCAGGATTAAATACGTTTTTAGGTTGATGTCTCATATATGACATATGGTTAAGTTTGTATATTGGAGCTTCTACTATTTATGTGTTTCAGGTTGCATGATCTATTTGCTTGTATAAAAGATTTTCTATTTAAATTTGAGATTTGGGATGACATTTTGGAATGAGTCAAGTCCACAATGGCTGAGTATGAGATGTTGGGTTTTTTAATAGATCTGGGCTACCCATGTGGGCTTAACCCATCCCAAACCCAATATATTAAAAAGGGAGGCAGTTATTTATTAAAAAATAAACTATTCCTCCAATGATGATAAGAAGTTACAAAACGTAAAATCTAAAACTCTCTCTACAACTCCCTATGAAATTTCTCTCTGTAGAATTTTTTTCATTATGATCTAATTTTAAAAGAATCAAGGTATTTGTACTGTGAAAAAAATTTGATTTTAGTAATCTAGTATATATGAAACATTGAAAATACATATTTTCGGTTCAACAAGTTTTTGTTGCCCAACTTTTTTTGCACATTTCCCCCCTCTCTACTAAAAGACATGTTCAAATCTTTTAACATGCTAATATCTGATTTCTTGGGTGTGAATAATTTTGATAGACTAGATTGTGCAAATGTAATAGTAATAGGACATCGAATCCCTTACTGCAATATGATGATAAATTTTTTTGAATTAAGCACATCTTATGAATGGTTCAAGGGAATGATTTAAGAAAATGCTAATATGACAATATATTGCATATTAAGATTCTTGTTTGTGTCCAACAGGTTTGATGGCTTTACAAACACTTTCCAAGATAAGCTATTTAATGTTTATGATATGGAAATTTATAATCAAAATTTCTACAGTACAATATGCTCTTGTGTACTCAGTTTTAATTGGAGAATTTTTCTAGGATGCATAAGTTCTCTCTCTCTTTCCGAACAAATCAAGCATTCTGTTTTAGTTTGGCTATCTGTCTTTTGCTGATTATCATATTATGGTTAATTTCATGTGTTTATTCCGAGTAGAATGATTCCATGGGAAGTTTGCACATAAGCCTTTTCGTTCATTTCTTTTCATCCAATCATATGACAGGATGTAGGTTTAGTGGTATAGGGGCTCAAATTCTAATTATATGCGATTGCACCAGTTGAGCTGCAGTACATTTTGATTTATTGGTTTATTCACACATTCAAAATTCATATCCTTAATTTCAAATGACTGTCTATTCAAATGCCACCTCAAGACAAATGTTTATGATAGCATGAAAAACCTTAATTTCATGTGTACAATACTACAACGTTAGTTCCTTCAGGAACTGTATGGTATTGATATTACATTCAGATACTATTTGCCTGGGCTGCATACTTTTTGTTGGTGAATTAATGTGTTAAATTTTATTTCATACATAGGTCTTATAATACAAGGGCATCTACTTCCAGCCATAGACTTTGTTAATCGCCATAGGGACTGATTCTTCGACATTGCATTACTTTCCACTGGCAGTAATCTTTACTTGGCTATTGTAATTCTATAATTTCAAGAAGTCTTATCCCTTTCTACCAACTCATGTTAACAGTATTCCCTTGTCTCGGTTTTCATGTATTTTCATCTAGGTGCTGCCTCAAATTTTGCACTGACAGGCAGCTATTGTTGCAGATGTAAACCATTTGCCTAATAAGACAGCACCGTCAGCCTGGCTTCCTTCATCTTTCTACGATATTTCCTTTTGTATTTTTTTTTTCTTTTTTTCTTTTCCGCTCTTTTATTCTAGGAACAAAATTTTTATTTAAACATGTGTAATTCTTTTTATTCAATAAGAAAAAAGAGATTAAAACTTATCTTTACCAGCATGATATCAGAGCCTGATTCAAACAAATTCACTGTATTGCACATTTTTATTTTACTTTTTTATGATAATTATTTTTTACTATTTGCAATTATTATTTAAATTAAAATGATCTCTAATAATAATAATTTGCACAATAATTGTTAATATTCATAGATATAATTATTATTTAAAGATTACAATATTTAATAATTATTTAAAAAACTATTAATTTAGCGACCACATGTTATTATCTCTACATTTAGCGAGCGACAAAATTTGGTCGCTAAACATGAGGTCACTAAAGTGGCCAATGGTTCAAATTGAATGACCACTTATATGTGGTGGCTACAGTAAATTTGAACCACTAAATTGACTTAGAGACCACATGATCGGTAAACCATTTTAGCAATCAGGATGCATTTTTTTTTTTCCCCTCTAAATTACATATTCATTAAAATAAGGGCATGCAATTCCACATGTGAAGAAAGTAGAAACATACTGCACATATATGGACCAAATTAATAGAAAAAATAATATATACTATCTTAATTTTATTATTCCTTGAGGTATTAATATTGGCACCTCGCATACTTTATTCATTGCTTCAAGTAATTGTGAATATATACTATTCTTAAATGGGAATTCATAGTTAGGAATGATTTCATCTACCTATTCCTTACTACAAATATTTGCATAATTTTGAATATATATTTACTTTTCTTAGTTTGGATGTCCAAAGTTAGAAGTATATTCCTTGTTATACAATCTAGAAATAAAACACAACAGTGGATTTTTTTTTCTTTCTCTTCATGTTATAGATTGGAAAGATTAGAAAAATATATTTCTTTGTATTTTTGTGTTCCAGAATTTTGGGAATTTATTTTACTTAATGTCATATTGAATAATTAATTCTACAACTAATTTTTTGTGTTATTTATTAAGTGCAAATGTTTTTTACGGAGCAATTTGGGATAAAATGTTGAGTATTAAGTTCACCAGAATATGTCCAAAAAATAACAGATAAACAATTTCAAATTTGAGTAGAAAAAATAATCTTGGGCCAAAGCGCACAGGACAAACAAGATCCGACTTTTTTTCCTTTTAATTAGTTATCTTGTTACGTACAAAAAGCCTAATCACAAAAAAGTTAAAAACACATAAAATTATATTTCTTGATAAATTATTTTTTTTTATGTAGAAAAATTGTATATTTTTATTTTAATTATCCTTTTAATATATTTAACCTAATGACATTAAAAAAAAGCCTAATAAAGAAAATAATTAGCTAATATATTTTCAATCAACCTGTCAATATTTTTCAAATTTTTACTAACTTATATTATTTGGGAAAATTTTTAGCCAATTTAATCAGGAGCTAAATGCATATTTAAACCCAATTTAGTAATAAAAATTGGATAAATATTTTTGGTTTAGCCACTTATGATATAATAAGCATAACATATTTCCTATATTCTTGTTCTGAAAATTAAATTATTTACCGTTAGCATTCTAACAGAGATGTTTGACGGAAAAATTGAAAGATTTTTCTATTATACCAAAAAAAAAAAGTTACAACGATATCTGACAAGTGATCTTAAATTATATTTCCAACGAATGAAATTTATATTTTATCCTTTCAAAAATCCTAAGTTTGAACAAGTGCAAAATAAAAAAGAAATAAAAAGAAAAGAAAAATATCACTTGCAAATGAAGAAAGTGATAAATGATAACGCTTTCAAAACTATCAAACAATGGTTGATGAAAGAGAGAAAGAGAGATAAAATGAATTCTATGAGTGATACACAACAACCAATGTTCCTAGTAATGAATGACCATCAAATAATAAAAAGAGTGAAATAACTCGTGAATTAGCAGAATTTCTTCTGTTTCCTCTAATTGATGAAGACGATATAATCCTAAACCTTCAAAAATTTCGTCCATATTTCTCCAATGAGTTATCATTCAAAATTATCACCCAACTCTCCAAAACCCAACTTGAATTGAAGCTTCAATTTATCATCAATACGTGGCTATCTCATCATTCCCACTTTGATAATTTGTTACAATTAGGAAATTCTATGGAGTCACATTTGATAATTGTTGAATGCAAAACTCACAATGATGAGGACGATGATTACTATGTTGGACATGTTCCAAAGCTTAGCATCAATACTACAAAGCCATCTACTGTCTGTGAGTTTGCCCCTACCACTAGTAAAAAAACACGTTTAAGTTAAATATTATATATATCTGTTGTGGAAATGACAGACGTTTAAAATATAGACGGTGACATTTTTGTAAATATGTCATAAAACAATATGTTAGTTATATGTGTCTGTTAATATAAATGACAGACATATAAAATGTAAGTTGTACTTTACGCATCTATCTTTAGAAATAGTAGACACATATTATAAAGAATAGATGTCTGGCAAAAATAAAGAGTAAACACCTATTGTTTACATGTAAATATCATTAACAATTTTGAAAATTATTCATTCTTGTCCAAATTAATTTGGAGAGTATAGTGGTAATTAAAAAATGTAATTAAAATAAGACAAATTGATATTTAACCAAATAATATTTAAAT
Organism: Triadica sebifera; assembly: GCA_023653625.1. Taxonomy (NCBI): domain Eukaryota; kingdom Viridiplantae; phylum Streptophyta; class Magnoliopsida; order Malpighiales; family Euphorbiaceae; genus Triadica; species Triadica sebifera. The sequence goes on along the minus strand of CM042898.1, from coordinate 23,250,357 downwards.
TAATTAAATATGTCTGGCTTGGTTAGCTAATAATATATATATATATATATATATATATATTATTTAATATACATGTGCGTATGAAAATTAACTTAGAATATTAATGATAATTTGTATTCTAAAATTGGTCTCATAGTTCATATATATATATATATATGGTCATATATAATTGTATATTAATTACATTGATAATGATCAACAATGCATATAATAATTATAATAATTAAAAAGATAGTGATGTGGATAATTAAGTTTAATTGATATGATATATTAATATTAAAAAAAGATGTAATAGGCGTTTATCTTTATTTAATGACAGATGCATATGTTATATAATAGGTGTCTTTTTTACTTTAAGACAGATACCTATAAATTTTTTAAAACCAAAACATGGGTTTTTCATCTGTCGTCTCTAACAGTTAGAATATATATACATTTCGTCTGCAACAAAACTCGCACTACTCTCTCTATGAAACTTTCTCTATGAAATACATTTCATCTCTAATAGTTAGTATATATATCACATGCGGCCTAGTTGATTATGTTCGTTCAATTTATGTCATATTATAGCATTATATCATATTAATTAAATTAATCAAATTATAAAATTAATAATTAGAAATCATTAGTTTTTTGATATAGTATTTGCTTTCAATTTAAATTTAATTGAACTCTTTGCATTGAGAACATAAAAAATATAAAAATTTTAATTAGCCAAGATACCCATTCAAGATTTACTCAATAGGAGTAAGTCTTGAATAGTCCCTAGCTTGGGACTATTCTTAAACATCAAATCTCACTTAGAATGTGAATGCATATATAGTTTTTGATTCCAATAAAAATTTTGGTGTCATTTTTCTAATGTTCTCTATGTACATGTATGTAAATAGATCATTCTATTTGCATTGTGTACTTAGAGAACTGAAGGAAAACGTTGTCGTATATTTTTTGGAATCCGAAAACTAGATATGCATTCACTAATGAGATTAGATGTTTAAGGATTAGTTAGGTTTGAGCTATAAGAATATTATATATAATGTTTCTCTTGATTAAAAACAATAAAGCTTATATATATTGAACCTTTTTTGTATGGTTAGATATGGATGGAAGTTGGATATATGGTAGACGCACTACATTTGAATATTTGAATGGAGTAGCAGAATTTGTTAGAATTGCAGAGGAAAATCAAATAAGGGAAAGAGAAGAAATGATTGTATGTTCTTGTGTTAATTGTAAGAACTTGAAAAAATTCTATGATATTCAGATAGTGAAATCTCATATAATAAGACATGGTTTTAAGGAAGGTTATATACGATAGATATGGCAAAGTGAAAGTATTTTAACTGGGACACATTCTAATAATAATGAATTTGAAAGTCAAGGAGAAAATAACATTAATAATTAAAAGAATGATCGTGTAGACGAGATGATAGATAATACGAAATATTTTGTGGAAATGTCGGAATACCTTCAGAGATTATTAAACGATGCTGATAAACCTTTATATCCTGGTTGCACTAATTTCACAAATTTTTTTGTTGTTTTTAAACTTATAAAACAATAAAATTTAGATTATCGCATTTCAAATATCATAATATGTCATAATTTATTATTAATTGATACAAACTTAAATCCATCCCATTAAAGAAGGCTCCAAAGAATAAACAAGGTAGTGCTTTATCGAAAGAATCAGCTACAAACCAACATGGATCTTTAGTTAATGAGAAAATTTTCGCAATTTTGAGTGGTGACATGAGGTTGATAGATGAGATGGTTGATAAATTGCTTATTGGGTACATTTTTGAAATTTCTGCATACATTACAGTGTTTAAGTATCCAGTAGATGCTCTAATAATTCATATTGGTATGGAAGACATCGCTCAACTCTTCTCCATAGAATGGCTTGATGTCTCGATCATTCATATATTTATGATGTAAGATTATACTATTTATTACTAATATTATAAGATCGATTTAAAAAATATGAAAATAATTACTTATATATGTTTTGTGATTCATGCATGCAAGTACCTTCCTAACTTGTGTAATGCATTGTTTATATCGTCAGTCGGATTTTTTTGTCCAGTAATGCTTCATTTGATGTTCATAGAGACCAACGCAGTAGAAATATATATTATAGAAGTTTTGAAGGAACAAAGAGACAAACATTTTATTTTTCTACCATACTTCTAGGAGTAAGAAACATTTACATTCATGATTGCATAATTTTTATTCTCAACATTTTTACTAATTTCAACATATTTGTATATCTCTAGTAACAATTGGATGTTGATTGTATTTTGCTATGAACGGAGTGAGGCATTTTTCATGAATTCTCTAGCCTGTGGCAGCCGCGATATAAGTCTGAAACTTCATATTAACGTGTAAGTTATAATACTACTAGCTAATAGTTTCTATAATGTTTGTAGCATTTTCAATATTAATGTCGATTTTGATATACACTTATTTTTCAGAGATTATAGAACTTGTGCTATAAAAGGTGCAAAAAATAAAGGTGCAAGGTTAAAATAGAATGACATTTTGGTGAGAATTTTATATTTCGAATTACTAGTTAGATTAAGTTTTTATGATTTTATAATCCTTTATTTGACTTTTTCTTTGTCGTTTCTTCTATTTAAGTGCTCTCAACAACAAGAAGGTGTTGAATGCAGATACTACGTCATGAGATATATTTACGAAATTATCGTATATCATAACTGTAATACAACATTGCTTAACGTATGTTTTTTTAAATACTAGTCAATTTATATTACAAGTATGATACATAACTAGCTATTAATTTATTAATTTTTAACATATTTTCTATTTTTTGTTTGATTTGTCTTGCAGGCTTTTGAAAATAGATTATATAGTCAAGATCAAATAGATGAAATTCGACATATGTGGTCAAATTACTTTATAAGAGAATGTATGTAATCTTTTTATTTATTTTTGTAAAATATTTCATATTAATGGGAAATGCAATTTTAAATTAATGAATTTTGAAGAACTTGTGAATTAATTATTTTCATGTGAATTGTTTTAGGCATGTTGTGTTGCTTTGATTGATTGATTTTTTGTAGTTTGTGTTGTCTTCTAAAATATTTTAGGAATTCTTGATTATTAAGTATTTGTGACTTGAATGTTGGATGTCTATTGTGGCTTACAATATCGAAGCAGATTTATTATAAATTTTGAAGCAGATTATATATGAATGGTAGTAGCATAATATGAAATTTAATTAAAAAAAAAAGACAACAGGTATCTGTCAATTCGTTGTGACATACATGTATAACTTGACTATACGTGTTTGTCGTTAAAAACAGCAGACACTTATAACTTAATTATATGTGTCTGTCATTAAAAATAGTAGACCCATATAACCTGATTATATGTGTCTGCTATTACTAAATGACAGATACTTATAATTAAATTATGTACGTCTGTCCCAACGACATATATAAAATTCATATCATATGTGTCTCCTATATATGTGTCTACTATTTAACAGACGCATAAAATATAAAATAACAGACACATATAACTTTTTTCTGTACTATTGTACAATGATACATGCTGCAGAATTGCCTGAGGGTGAAGGTAATTTACAATCAGAAGGATCTTTGCAGTTAATTAGTAAGAAAATCACTCCACAAAGATGTTTCACAGAAGCATATGCACATGAGTTTCCTTCATTGAAGAGCCAAAAACAAGTTTTGCTAAATTCTGTTGCAAGTGTCAAGGATCTATTTCTGGTCCTACCTACAAATGCAGTGAATGTGATAAATTTATCCTTCACCAATCATGTGCTGAATCACAACCAAAACTTGATTTCACTATTAAGCATGACCTATTCTAGCAAGAATCGCATCCAACTGTTAATAATTTTCGAAAAGAATACAAGTGCAATCTTTGTGAGGACTACTCCTCTGAATGTAATAATTGCCTACTCCAAAGTCATATCAAATGGGGGATCTTACCAACAATTTATAGCTATGAAAAGCATATGCACCCACTTAATTTTGTTATAATGCCATTTTGCTTTGATTATGAAATGCTCTGCTTGTGAAAGATATGGAAAGGTTGTTAGCTACAAATGTTGTCGCTGCAATTTCAATCTTCATACATTATGTGCATTGAATGTTTCCATAAAATAGAAGGTAAGAATTTTTATAATACAATTTTGCTTGATATTTATTACACGCTTGCTAATCACTGAGTCCTATGAACTCGTTATAGACCTTGGGGTGATTTAAATCATGCAAAGAGCATATTGTGGGATGATGGGGTATTCTCAACAATTAGACAATTGAAAATATTTTTGTTAAACGATTATGTTATTTCTGCCATCCAGATAGAGTATGATAAAAATGGAATCTCGATATGGTCAGATTTACATGGTGAAGCATTTCCTAGTTGCAATCTTGTCGAGCTTAGTGTCATGCTCTTAATATAAAAATAAAATTTGATTTCATGCATGTATTATATATAGTGCACTTGGTAATATACATCTTCTGCATTTGCATTTTGGGAACCAGCTGTGGATAAGAATTTAGTATAAGTATTTTTATTTACAGGTCAAACTTGATTACCCAGATGAGTAACTTACCTCAATCCAAGGATATTATAATAAATATTATTATCCAATTCGTTCACTTGCTTTCACTAGCAATAAAATAACATTTGGACCATATGGTGAAGCACATGGAACGAATTTTTCATCCGCTTCGAATGGAAACAAGATTGTTGGATTTTATGGTGTCAAAAGTTATCATCTTACTGCAGTTGGCGTATATGTGGAGGCTGTCCAACAATAGGAGTTCCAGATATATCACTATTAATTTCACAATATAATCCATTCTATATACGTTAATAAATTAGACTCTTAATTTGTAATTTTAAAATTTCTATATATATATATATATAGACAAAATTGTCGACAAAAGTTTACGGAACTTTCTGCTAGTATAGATAATATTTCTGCCGGCAACTTTATTTCCAAAAAGTCATTTTATTCCTTGTTTGAAATATAGAGAATGGTTTTTTTTTTCTTTTTTCTCTTGAAATCCATTGTTACTTATTAATAGTTTTTAAAAACATTACTTGTGGAATTTATCTTTTCTCTCTGAAATTTGTCATAATTTTTGATAATTTAAAAAATATTGGAAGGAAAAATGATAGAAATGTTGTAGAGTTACAACTTGCACGGCACCATTTTTTTCGGGCAGATGACATGATGAGTTAGCCCTAACATTCTCCAGTGATCTTGTTTGAATTATCAGAAAATATCCGGATTAATTTCACTAACAGTCATTGATTTTATTCTACTTGCAGCAAAGTAAAAAAAAAAAAATTCATACCAAAAAAATAACTACTTTTTTCTTTTAAAAAAATTGCTTACAACCACTTTTGTTGAGTTAATAGAAAGAAAATCTCATGTGGCATATGGCGTGGCATCACATCATCACACCATGCTGGATAACACATAAGCACAACTCTAATTTCGATTGTTATATTGACAAAAAGATAAAAAAAAAAAAAAAAGTTTCACATTTACATTTTGGATTAACTTCATTCACGGCTATAAAATTTATACTCTAATTGCAATTTAGTCAAAAAAGAAATTTTCTTTTTAAATTCCTCTTTATTGTATTCAAAGTTCTTTTTCAATTTTCAAAATGTTCAGGTATTTTTTTTTGTTAAATAATTTTCTTTTATGACTGAATTGCATTTAAGGTATAAGTTCAATGATTACAAATGAAGTTAACATAATCGAAGTTAGGGTTATACTTATCTCTCATTCTACGTATTATTTTTGTGTGAACTAGCATGACATGACAATAATCCGGCATCATATGGGATGTCACATTAGATTTTTTGACCGATGACTTAGCAAAAATGGTTGGAAGTTATTTAAGTGAAATCAAAATGAAGTTTAGGTATTTTTGGGAGACGAAAAAAAGATTTGTGACTTTGAAGAAATTGTGAAAAAGTTCAATAACCACCAATGAAATTAACCCGAAATGTCTAAGTGCACTTTGACTCTAGAATGACATTCTTGTTTATATTTTAATTACAATTCAATCAGAAAATTTTTTAAAAAAAAAAATTTCTCTTCATTATATTGTATTCAAAGTCCTTTTTCAATTTTCAAAATATTCAAGTTTTTTTTGGTTAAAAAACTTTCTTTTATGACTGAATTACAATTGAGGTATAATTTTAATGACTACAAATGAAATTAACATAATTGAAGTTAGGGTTATACTTGTCATTCTGCGTGACATTTTTTATATGAGTTGACATTACATGACAATAATATGGCACTACATGGAACTCTACATTTGATTTTCCAGCTATTGATTTACCAAAAGTGGCTAAAAGTTATTTAAGTGAAATTGAAATGAAGTTTAGGTATTTTTGTGGGATGAAAAAAGTTTTGTGACTTTAAGGCAAGTGAGGAAAAATTCAATGACTGATGGTGAAATTAACTCGAAATGCCTAAATGCATTTCGGCTCTAGAATGACATTATTGTTTATACCTTTGATTAATTCATTGGAATTTCACAATATCAATTATCAAATAAATCTTATATTCAAAGAAAATAATTGTGAAACCAAATCAACAATCTCCCACCTTCTTGATCAGCTGGAGATTCACGTAGCATGCTAAATCTGAGGTGGTTACACCACAAAAATTCAAATTGTAAGCAATTGTAGCTGCCTGCATAATCATTCACCAAAACTGAATAGATTAATTCAATACATTATTCTTTTCTCTTGCGTTCATACATATAACCTAAAGAGCTTTAGCTCATTGATATATAGTAATTTGATCACAAACAGAAAAAAAAAAAAAAGGTTATATAAAGTATCACCTTGTAAAGTTCATCAAATATAAGACCACTTAATATAATGAATGAATAAATTAAGACACTAAAACTAATGAATGGCTTCAGAATTACGAAATCTTTAACAAATTGGAAATAAAAATCCCAAGTCCGTGGGCTAAGAAAAGAAAGGGTAATTTATAAGTTGAAGAGGGCATAAACCCAAGTCAGTTTAGAGGTAAGCCCACCTGCTCAAGCTTAATAAAGATTTTGGTTCACACTCTAGCCGAATGATTTAGAGACCCAATTGGAATAATGCTAACCAATACATTAATTATGCTTAATGTTGTTATATCTAATTAAATTTCTCAATGTAGCATAAATAGACATTGATTAATTTTTAGCATGGTTGCAGATTGTGTCGAAGACATTGAGGCTTAGAAGGTATTAATTTGCATATGCTCTATGCAAGGGTGGAAAAAGTACTAAACTTTTCTTGTCCCTTGAAAACTATGCATTAGGAAGAAGCTTCCACAGTGGACGTGTCATTCAAAGGATGTATGAAAAAACTGTTATGAATCAATGTCAAACTAAAATAATTTGTTGAAATATTAGATATATCCACCACTACCAATTTATTGAAAAATTAAGTTTGTTGTGTTGGAAAATTAGATACATTTACCTCCACCTAATTTGTTGAAAGATTAAGCATATGTTGGAAGATTAGATACACCTACTACCACCAACTTTTCACTCAAAAATATGAGGTGTGAATTTGAATAAAAGGATGGTGTGAATTTAGCATTGTGCCTATAAATAGACACACTTCTAAAGCTTAAATCATCAAAGAGTGAAAAAGAAATAAGACTACAAGTTCTGAGTATTTTATGACAGCTGAGAACTTTTTTGGTAATATATTCAGTTAAATAAAGTTTTCTTTGTATCTCCAATTTTTGAGTGATTTTATTCTTTGAAATATAAATTTAGAGTTGTACATTCTAAATTTTTCTCAACAATTGGTACAGAGTCTAATTTGGGTGTTAATATTTATTTATCGTGCACTCTATGGTTGTCACTAATAAGTGGATACTCTATATTAGAAATAAATTAAATTATTATTCACCATTGAATATTGGTATTAGAGTAACAGTCATATATCGTTCTTGGCAAAGCTTTTTTGAGTCATGCGGAGTTTGGTACATTGAAAATTTGTTGATCAAACTTGTTCAGTATAGTTGAAATCTTATCTGAACAATAGGTGACCTTCAAATAGTCGGAGGAATCAAGAAGCTCAATAACAAAAACTATAATACATGGGCAATATGTATAGAGTATTACCTATAAGGTCAAGACTTTTGGGAGGTTGTCGGTAGTAGTGAATTTACACAACCAGTGGCAGAAAATGCTAATAACACCTTGTGAAATTGGAAAATTAAAGCAGACAAAACAACATTTGCTTTAAAGACCACAATTGAAGAAGAAATATTGGAGCACATCTGGAATGCCAAAATACCAAAGGAAGCATGGGACACTTTTGTTCACTATTCTCAAAGAAGAATGATACAAAAATGCAATTTCTTGAGAACGAGCTGTTATTACTATAGCAACGTGACATGACGACATCCCAACCATTGAAATATCAAAGTTAGATTTGATAGCTCCTATTGGAGAAACCAGGATTAAGAGAATAATTATCCATAATTTGAGACCCAAATATCGAGGGTTTGTTACCACTGTATAGGGATGGCCTACACAACCATTGCTTGTTGAGTTTGAAAATTTGCTTGCATATCAAGAAGTTATGGCTAAGCAAATGGGAGGAGCCTCATTGAAGAGTGAGGAGGAAGCACTTTATACTAGAAAAAGCAAATACACTTTCAAGCGATACATTGGCAGTTGATCTAAAAAGGATGGTGACAAAGTAAAAATTTATCAAGGAAATGGAGGCTATCATCTAAGAGGAGCTTCAAAAAATTACAGTATTAGTAAGAAGTTCAATGATGAATGTTACAACTACGGGAAGATATGCCACATGACGAAAGATTGTTGGATAAAAAAAAAAGCCTATTAAAAGTAACACTGCTACTTCTAGTTCTAAAGAGAATAGCGAAAATGGTTGGGATGTCGAAGCGTTATTCATTATGGAGGAAGAAGAATTAGCTCTCACAGTAACAATATTAAAACAAATTGACTAAAAGAATGATTGGATTGTAGATTCAGGCTACTCAAATCATATAATGGATGACAAACAAAAGTTGTAAAATCTATCTGGTTATAAGGGAGGTCATGCAGTAATGATAGTCGATAACTCAAGATTACTGATAGCTCACTTCGGTAAGATGATAGTTACACCTCAATATAATTCTAACCATATGTCATTTTAAGATGTTTACCATGTCATAGGAATGAAGAAAATTTTGTTATTTGTGCCTCAATTGACATCATTAGGCCACTATGTCTTGTTCATTCCCTGAGATGTGAAGGTGTATTATGACCTCAAAATCTCAGAAATACCAATAATGGAAGGGCAACAATTGGAGTTAGTCTACATGAAGTCAGTAGAATCTGCATATGTAGATTGGACAATGAAAAATGAGACATCAAATTTATGGCACATACAGTTAGGTCATGTTAGCTATTTTAAGCTAAGTATGATGATGAAGTTGATGCTTAAAGGGCTTCCTCAACATGACATGCAAACAAATACAGTATGTGCGGGATGTCAGTATAGTAAAGCACATCAATTACCATATGAGGAATCAGAGTTTAAAGCAAAAAAAAAATCATTAGAGTTAGTTCACTCTGATGTGTTCAGACCAATTAAGCAATCGTCAATTAGTGACATGCAGTACATGGTGACATTCATTGATGACTTTTCAAGGTATATGTGGGTTTTCATTATGAAAGAAAAATCTAACACATTCTCAAAGTTTAAAAAGTTCAGAGAGTCAGCCGAAGAAGAAGTGAGAAAGATATGTTACTTACGCATAGACAACGGGGGAGAATATAGCTCAAGTGAATTCTCTCAATACCTAAAGGAATGTCGAATCCAACACACCACAATAAAATGGTGTATGTGAGAGAAAGAATCAATATCTTGCAGAAGTTTGTCGAAATATGCTACATGCAAAGAACATACTAGGAAGATTTTAGGTTGAAGCAATGAGGATTGAAACATTTGTGATCTACAGACTTCTTCAACCAAGATTATAATTTGTTTCACCTTTTGAGACTTGTTGTTAGCCATTTTCAAGTATTTGGTTGTGTATGTTATATATTTGTTCCTAATCATTTACAAAGCTGTTAGATGTATATGTGTAAAATACGATAGCCAAAGAAAATGGTGAAAATATTGTGATCCAACAAATAGAAAATGCTACAATTCACGAGATGTAGTGTTCGATGAAGCATCTTTTTAGTGACCCTCATAAAATGAGGTGCTGCCAAACTCCAGAGAATTTGAAGAAAAGTTTCAACAAAATATGAAGGAGTATATTGTTCAACTCTAACCAAATTCAGATAAATTATGAGATCTAAACAGCGATGATGTTGAACAAAAAGTGACTCAAAATCTTTGGTAAACTAGCATGTATCAACAAACCAAATGAATGTGGGCCTAAACAAGAACACGAAGGTCAAATCTCAAATACGCTAATGCAGCCAAAGTTGAAAAAGCTATTATAATAGAACCTGAGACATTCGAACAAGTATCATAGAGTTCTAAGTGGATGGCAGCTATGAAAGTACATATCAATGCACTAAAGCAAAATCATACTTGGGATCTTATGTCAAAGCTAATAAATGTAAAACTCATATCATGTAAATGGGTGTTGAACCTTGATGGGTATTTCTATCATTTTGATTCTAACAAATAATTGAGCAATACGAAATTTAACCATATTTTTTGTTATAAGTGATTATAAATGTTAAATGATCATCAAACATCTTTTTGATGAAAAAAATCAAGTCAATAAAAGATAAATATTGAAAAAGAGTTGTTCACACCCATGAACCATTAATTACGACCGTGAAATAGTCTTAGCACGAAGAAATTCAAAATCAGTCATTCACGGTTAAGTTTCATGAAATAGTTCATGACCAGACAATGAGTCATGTCCTTGAAGATCGAAGTCAAACACACTAAAAGTTTCAGAACCATTCATGGCCAGCTTCACGATTTGTTTCACGGTTTGCACTTTTCTTCACACCCGTGAAATATTATTCACCAGCAATTTGAAAACTTATTCAGAATCATTCATGGCTAGGATTCACAACATAGTTCACAACTTGCCATGAATGTCACGCCAGTGAATTATTTGTCACACCCATGAATCTGAAAATTTAATACTAACAGATGTGCATTGAAAAAGTAGTTGAATGATTATCTTTGCATTAAATGCACCCCCAACGACTCTTTTTTCCTGAGAAAGTATATGTAGCTCTCTTTCAAGAATTCCAGGGGTTAGAAAAACTAAGATAAGGTGATTAATACTTGTACTCATCTTAAAGAGATTTGTGCATTCATTATTTTCAACTACCTTCTTTCTCTCTCTAAAATTTCAAGTATTCTTGATTTTTCTGGGTAGTTAGGTGTTTTAATTCTTACAATCAATTGCTCAAGTGTGATTGAGTGAGTTGTATTGGGATTAAAATACTTACCATTGGGTTTGAGTGTGAGCCTTAGGTAAAAAGACTTAGGTAGCTTGTTTGTAAGCTTGTAAATAGTTTAATCAACATTTTGAAGTAGATTGTTAGTGAATTTAAACTCTCAGCATTGGTTGAGGAGAGGAGTAGGCTTTGAGGGCTATAAATCTCTTGTTGTTTCTCTCTTAATCTTTCTTTGATAAAAAATTTTATATTTCTGTTCTCATCGAAAAGTCACCAATTCACCCCCTTTTCTTGGTTCTTGTGGTCTTTCATTTGGTATCAAAACAAGGTCTCCTATTTGTAAAGATTTAATCATCTTGGAGTAAAGATTATAACCTCCACAAGTCAAGCTCCCAATATTCATGGACCAAGCTGCGTAGGACCTCCATTATTTGATGACATAAATTATGCTTGCTGGAAAAACAAGAAGGAGATGTTCATAGATAATGAAGGTGTCAACGTATGAGGATATCATAGAGGAAGGGTGGACGACTCCTATGAGGAAGCATGAAGTGGAAGAGAAGTACTATTCTAAAAAGCAAATGGAATGATGAGCAAACTAAAGCCAAACATAAGAAATATAAAAGCAATCACCATTCTTTATTGTGGCTTGAGTAGAGAATAATATAATGAAATTAAGCATCTTCAATTCCAAAGGAAAATTGGGATTGTCTAAGGACTAAGTATAAAAGAACTAATTAAGTGATAAGTAAGAAGCTACAAATGCTTGGAAGGGAGTATGAGCTATTTGAAATGAAGCCTAATGAGAAAATAGGTGATATGCATAATAGACTCATCACTCTTATCAACTCAATGAGGAAACTCAGCAAGCAAAATTATCTTAAAGATGTCAACAACAAAATTCTTGTGAGTTTGCCTCAAAAGATATGGGAAGCCAAAATTTCCTCAATTGAAAAAGCTAATGACCTCTCAAAGCTTTCAACCAATGAACTCTTGGGTAAGCTCCTTACTTATGAAATTAAAATGACTTAAGTGGGTGAAGAATAAAAAGGGAAGAATGACAAAGGAATTGCTTTAAAAGCTAGCCAAAAAGCAAGTGAGAATGAGCTAAGTAATGATGATGAGCTAGCAATGTTTTCTAGAAAGAGTAAGAACCTCATCATAAAAAGAAAGAAAGACAATGCCTTCAAGAAGCAAGATTCAAGCAAGAAGAATCAATAAATATGCTATGAGTGCAACAAGCTCGGACACATTAGATCGGAGTGCCCAAAACTAAACAAATTCTCAAAGAAAGAAAAGAAGGAGAAAAAAACTTTCAAAACCACTTAGGATGACTTAAGCGATTTTGGTGATAGTGAGTCCAATGGTAAAGTTGCAAATCTATGCTTCATGGCATTTGAAGAACCTACAATGGATGGGGTAACTCATGAACTTGACTTTGAGTCTAATGATGAAATGATGCATGCTTTTGAAAAATTGTTGCATAAATGTGAAAAATATTCTTCTAGAAATAATTCACTTAAAGAATTAGTTAAGACTCTAGATGAAGAACTTCAAAAGTCAAAATTTTCTAATAAAAAGTTAACTAAATCCTTAAACGAAAATATTTCAATAAGGGATAAAATGTTAAATGATCAGCCAAACTTGTTGAGAAAAATACTTTATTAGAAAATGAAATTTGTACTATTAGGAATTCCATTTCTAGATTTAACAAAGGAAAGGAAATACTTGATGGAATGATTGCTGTGAATTCTAATGCTTTGAAATCTAAAAATGGAATTGGGTTTGGCAATTCACATGCTAGTACTTCAAAAGTATCAAGTCAAAGTGTGCCTATCACTAAGACTTATAATGGACCCAGTGTTAAAGCTAAAGGATTTAAAAGGTTCAATAGTATGATAGCTAATGGCTCAAGAGCTAAAAGCTTTAGAGGACCATAACTTAGGAAGCATCATTATGCCTCTTCATATAGTTTTCATGGTTTTCAAAAGAAGGGACATGTATCTCATGCAACATGTCATTATTGTGGTGTCAAATGTCATACTAACATGAGATGCTTAACAAGGAAGGCTCATTTGTATCCTTCCAATGCTAACCTTTAAAGATCCAAGTATATTTGGGTACCTAAAACAAAATGATTAATATTTTTTTAGGTATGCCTAAAGACTGCCATGTACACACACAAGTGGTATCTAGATAGTAGATGTTCAAGGCATATGACCAGTAATGCCAATCAATTTACTCTATTAGAGATGGAAAAAGAGTGGCAAGGTAACATTTTATGATAATACCAAAAGTACGATTATTGGCATTGGTCAAATGGGTAAGAAAGACTCAACTTATATTGAAGATTTTCTTTTAGTTGATGGCTTAAAATATAATTTGCTTAGTGTTAGTCAATTATGTGATAAAGGGACATAGTGTAACTTTTGAACATACAAAATGCTTTGTGGCCCAAGGTTAAAATAACAAAGTAATTTTCAATGGTGAAAGGGTTAACAATGTTTATATTATTGATCTAACCTTTTTGACTAATCAAGGTGTTGAGTGTTTTGTTGCCATCAAGGATGAGACATGGGTTTGGTTTAGAAGACTCAAACATGTAAGCATGAAACTCATAGGAGATATAAGCAAAAGTGATGTAGTCATCGACTTTCCCAAAGTTAAATCCCAAAAAGATAAAGTTTATGGAGCATGCCGAATGGGTAAGCAAGTAAGAAGTTCCTTTAAGCTCAAAAATAAGGTAAATACCATTAGACCACTTCAATTATTGCAAATGAATTTTTTTAGACCTTGTAGAGTTGGTAGCCTAGGTGGAATGCACTATGCATATGTCATTGTTGATGATTACTCCAAATTTACTTAGGTATCCTTCCTAGCTCACAAGGATGATAGTTTTGATGTCTTTAAAACTCTTGCAAAATGTATTCAAAATGAAAAAGGTTTTAAAATCTCTTCTATAAGAAGTGATCATAGAAAAGAGTTTGAAAATGATTATTTTAAGTTGTTTTGTATTTAAATGAGCATATCTCATAACTTTTCTTCCCCTAGAACACCTTAACAAAATGGGATTGTTGAAAGGAAGAATAGGACATTGGCTCAGATGTCTAGAACTATGCTCAATGAGTATAATCTTCTTAATTCTTTTGGGTCGAAGTTGTCAACACCGCATGTTACATTTCCATTAGAGTTTTTATAAGATTGTCTTTAAATAAAACTCCCTATGAGCTATGGAATGGTAGAAAGCCTAAGATATCATATCTAAGAGTTTTTGGTTGCACGTGTTTTATCTTAGATACCAATGATAACTTTAGAAAATTTGATGCTATAACCGATGAAGGTATCTTTCTTGGTTATACAAACTCTAGTAAGTCTTATAGAATCTTTAACAAAAGAACCTTAGCTGTTAAAGAATCCATGCATGTTATATTTGATTAGTCTAACCCCCTTAAGCCTAGCAAGGTTATTGTTGTTGATGATGATGAAGAAGGTATTATTGAAGAACTAAATCAACAACAAGGTAGCAAAGACATTAATCAAAGTAACTCATCTTCACATGATGCATGCCAAGAGATTATGGTAGAACCCTCAGAGGAAGAAATTGAATAAGCATCAATGGCTCCCTAATTTTCAAATGTTCATGAGGATCTACCTAAGGAGTGGCACTTCAAGAAGGACCATCCTAAAGACCTCATCATTGGTGAACCACCAAAAGGGATAACTACTAGACACTCTCTTAAGCATCTTAATAGTCTTGCCTTCATCTCTCAAATTGAACTTAAAAATATTGATGATGCCTTGTGTGATGAAAGTTGAGTCCTTATTATGCAAGAAGAACTCAACCAATTTGAGAAAAATAACGTTTGAACCTTAGTCCCTAGACCTAAAGATTATCCTATTATAGGCACCAAGTGGGTTTTTAGAAACAAATTTGATGAAAATGATGTTATAACTAGGAACAAAGCTAGGATAGTGGCTAAAGGCTATAGTAAAAAAAAGGTATAGACTATGATGAAATATTGGCCCCAGTTGCAAGGTTAAAAGCTATTAGATTGTTGCTTGTTTTTGCTTCATACATGGATTTTAAACTTTATCAAATAGATGTTAAAAGTGCTTTCTTAAATGATTTTATAGAGGAGGAAGTTTATGTTGAGCAACCTCCAGATTTTGAGCAATATGATTTTCTAAATCATGTTTTTAAACTTACCGAGGCTTGATATAGGTTGAAACAAGCCCCTAGAACCTATTATGAAAGATTAAGTAACTTTCTTTTGCAAAATGGTTTTTCTAAAAGCAATATTGATACAACTCTTTTCATCAAAAAGCATAACAATGACATTCCAATTGCACAAATCTATGTAGATGATATTATATTTGGTACTACTAATACGGGCTTGTGTGAAGAATTCTCTAAGTGTATGCAAAGCGAGTTTGAAATGAGTATGATGGCCTTTTCACCCATTTTTCCACATTTTCATCAATTTTCATGGATTAAAAGCTTTTTCCTCATCTTTTACCTTTTAAAATCAAGATTTATGGAAGAAAATCATCAAACCCGACAAGTTTCTCTTTCTTTCCAGGGCAGCATTGTCTCACCATTCTTTCTCTATTTTTCTCACATTTTCATCACCCTTATGGCTTCACAAGTTGGTTTTTCAAGAGGAAGATGCACAAAATCAATAGTTACCAGAACTGTCTCAGATCTAATGTTGGCTCTGTTACCCTTCGGTGTCATTCGCAGGTATAACTTTCTCCAAACACATCTTTTTCAACTCTCGATCTTTTGATTGGGATTGTATAAGAGCCTATGGAATAGAGTTGGATGTTAATAATTGGCTGAGAAATTTGGGACTTTTTGACTTTGTCAACATTTCCAAACATACCTTTAGAGAGTTAACTTTAGAGTTTCTAAGCACCTTGTATGTTGACAACTTAAAAAAAATGACGTTTCACCTTTGTCTTAGCAATCTAAATTATCTACTATTGCTTTTGTTGGTATGTTTAAATTATCTGCTAAGGGCCTATGAATGAAATTAATGCCCTTAATTTTGGTCCATATACTGTTTTAGATGTATGTTGGTCAAGATTTCTCATGGGATGTCAAATTGACTAAAACAATTTTCTTACCTCTCTAGCACTGAAGTACATTCACAGATTTCTGATTTACAACATCTTTGCTTGAGGTGACAATTATAAAGCAGTTTACAAGACTGAGCTATTGCTTTTGATCATGCTAGGGGCTAGCAGCCTATTGCAATGAGTCGATTGTTTGCTAACTATCTCTTATCCATAACTACTCAACATTCTGGAGATATTCTTATAGGTAGTTATGTGACTCGCTTAGCTATCGAGCTCAAGCTGCTAGACCTGGATGACCCTCCTTATATAGCTTTGCCTATCTTAACTAAAGATAAATTGGACATTGAGCCTTTCTTGAAGATAGGGGAAATTACTCTAGTTACCTATTAGGGAGACATTTACTAAAGATCATCTAGATGAGGTTATCTGGGAAAATGGAGACTCTAATGACTCCAAGGTTAGGTTACATGACAAGGCTCAGTGCAAGAGACCCTGAATTGATCCTAGAGTTAAGCCTTTGACTCCCCAAGGTGCTGAGACCTCTTTCACTCTTGACATAGCACGACAACTTATGGCTCTTATTGGACCCTATTTTGACATGCTTCAGTAGAGCTTCGAGAATTTTTATGAGAGTATGGATTAGAAGATGGAGGTTTTTAAGAGCAGTATTGATACTCATATAATCAATCTCGAGGACGAGGTGGATTGCTTTTAACTTCAGCTTTCTAGAGACCAGCCTCGATCTTCTATCTTTCATTTTTTTTTAATTATGTATTAGGGATCTTGTGACTACTTTTGTTTTGCTTAATGCTTTAAAACTTGTCTCTTTTTGGATCCAATGTTTTAAACATCTCTGAGCTTGTAGCTCTTGAACTATTATTGCTTTTGGTTTGTTTTTTACTTTTATTTGTCATTTCTTTTTGATTGTGACCAAAGGGGGAAAAAGAAATTTGTTGCACTATGTGTATGACCTAATGGAATATTGCTTATAAATTGATTTTGGTTTCATATGCATTTATTGATATTGCTTTGATTGGTATCTATAGAGTTATATGCATATTTTACCTTATGCCTATGTCTTTTTGGTCTAATTGCTTATAAATTGATTTCTTGAACTGAATTGATTATATGATAATGACTTGAGTTAAGTGGCATGCCTATGTTCCTAACTTTCATTTTGTTAAGCATATTTTAAGGGGCAGAAAATTTTTCTCCTTAGCTATATATTGCATAATTATTTGTTGCCATAAAAAAATGGGGAGATTGTTAAATATTAAGGGGTATTTTAATCTTTTTTATGCTAAAAAATAATTAAGCAATACCAAATTTAACCATATTTTATGTTATAAGTGATTATACAGGTTAAGTGACCATCAAGAATCTTTTTGATGAAAGAAATCAAGTCAATAAAAGATAAATATTGCGAAAGAATTTGTTGTTCATGCCCATGAACCATCAGTCACAGTTGTGAAATAGTCTTATTGCAAAGAAATTCAAAATTAATCATTCACGATTAAGTTTCATAACATAGTTCACGACCAGACAATGAATCACACCCATGATTAGTAATTCGCGCCCGCAAAGATCGAAGTTAGGCACACTAAAAGTTTTATAACCATTTACGACTAGTTTCACGATTTGTTTCAAGGTCTGCACTTTTTTTATGCCTGTGAATATCGAAGACCGGCAATTTGAAAACTTTTCCAGAATCATTCATGGCCAAGATTCACAACATAGTCCATAACTTGCCATGAATGTCACGTTCGTGAATCTAAAAATTTAATTCTAATAGGCGAGCATAGAAAAAGTGGTTGAACCACTATCTTTGCATTAAATGCACCCTAATGACTCATTTTTCCTGAGAAAGTATATGTAGCTCTCTTTCAAGACTTCCAGGATTTAGAGAAATTGAGATTAAGTGATTAATACTTGTACTCATTTTAAAGAGCTTTGTACATTCATTATTTTCAACTACCTCCTTTCTCTTTCTAAAATTTCAAGTATTTTGTAGTTTTCTGGGTAGTTAGGTATTTTAATTCTTGCAATCAATTGCTCAAGTGTGATTGAGTGAGTTGTATTAGGATTAAAATACTTGTTATTGGGTTTGAGTCTGAGCCTTGGATAAAAACACTTGGATAGCTTATTTGTAAGCTTATAAAGGATTTAATCTACACCTTGAAGTAGATTGTTAGTGGATTTAAACTCTCAATATTAGTTGAGGAGAAGAGTAGGCTTTAAGGGTTGAACCTCTATAAATCTCTTATTGTTTCTATCTTAATCTTCATTTGATAAATTTTTTATATTTCTACTCTTATTGAAAAGTCACCAATTCACGCCCCCTCTTGGTTCTTGTAGTCTTTCAGTGGATTTACAAGATAAAGTGTCATCCAGATGGGTCAATCGAGAGGTGCAAGGTACAATTGGTAGCTCATGGTTTCTCTCAACAGTACGGACTAGATTATGATAAAATATTTAGTCTAATGACAAAGCTTACAATAGTATGAGTCCTATTTGCACTTGCAGCCAACAAACATTGAAATTTGTGACAGATGGATGCGAATAATATTTTTTTCATAAAGAGCTAGATCGAAAGATCTACATCATCCAACCAATGGATTTTCAAAGCCAATATCATCATGAATATGTGTACAAGTTGCGAAAAGCACAATATGGATTGAAACAAGCACTCATAGCTTGGTATGATAAGATTGTTGAATTTCTAATACAAAGTGATTATTAATAACACCTACAAATTCTAGCTTGTTTGTCAAAACCAATGAAGAAAAACTAGCTATTGTGCTAATATATGTGGATGACTTAATCATAATCGATGATGATAAGGCAAAAATTCTTTGGACGAAGGATAATTTATCAGTACGTTTCCAGATGAAGGAACTTGGACAACTAAAACACTTCCTTAATTTAGAGATTAATTGATCGCATACAAGAAGAAATATTTCTTTGTGAACAAAAATATTCCAAAGATTTGTTGATGAGGTTCAGAATACTCGAATACAAGTCGATTTCAACGCCAATGGAAGTAAATGCCAAAATATGTGTTCATAAAGAAAAAGATTTGAAAATGCGATGATGTATCAACAATTAGTAGGCAACCTGATTTACTTAATCTTGACTCGTCTTGATATTTTTTATATAAATAGTTTGTTATGTTCTTACCAAATTTTCATTGTTTGTTTGAGAGCTTTTGACTGCAAGTCGTAATTTCTTCGTGTTTAGATGGACTAGTTAGTAATTTGTATGTTTCAGATTCCCACAGAGCTACATGAAGCATTTATGGGAGCCAATAACAAAGGAAACATGAGACCAATGTGCCTAACAGAAGCATGCCTGTTGTTCCTCATCCAACTTCAGGTGCTCTTAATATCTTCTGGGAGATGCATTCAATACAAGTTGTCAGAAGAATGGATTTGAAATTTTATATTTGTTGTCAGAAATACATTCTTTTATTTGTTATAAATTATTTGTTCATTATTAAACCTGCTCTTTTATTGGATCAAGTTTGCAAATGTAATTGTGCATGTTGTAATTGGCAATAAAAACAATCAGGACTTTAAATATCACAAATTTAGTGATGAATAATTAAGTATTTTGATTATGTTATCTGCACATAAGATCAAAATTTCCATCAAATGTTTGCGTCGAAATGCAACAGAATTTCCATTAAAAAAATGAATGCTTCTGACCTGATATCTCTTTGCAGCTCCGGACTATTTTCTTTTATTTTATTTTGAGGGGCAAACGAGAACTACAAAGTGATGCTATGTGAGAGAACAGCTCCAGAGGTATCACCCAACAAAATGAACCTAAACTATTTGTTTTACTCTTATTCGATCAATTCTTATGCATTTCACAGATAGGCATGTGTTCTTGACTAGATTTTCTGCTACAGATTTGGAAACCCTGTAAATGCAGGTACGATCTAGTATCCACTTCAGTGCTAGAGACTTTCTTGCATTTCTTTTGTTTTGATTGTTTATCTTTATCCCTAATAATTAAGTTGCTTATTAATGATATAAAAGAATGTACGCTAGTAGGAAGACAACAATAATTAAGACGAGAATTTTAGAATACTTCATAAATTTTTCAATAGACATGTATGAATACCAAACAAACAGTGAAAAGTAATTGATGACAGTAAATTTTTAAGACAACTAAAGTAACACCTGGCTTATATAAGAGTTTCCCTATTATTACATCATTTTTCTTGATAGATAGTCTGACCAATAATTTTACAACAAATTCTAAAATATATATCATAGAATGTGCCATGCCTTAATGTGATTGCAATGCTTCTGAAAGACACTTAGATTATTTACAAATCTCATTTTGAAAAGCTCCTGGGATGATAACTGGCATGTATTCACAATTCTCAACTGCTTTGCTACTGTAGTTGTAGTTTGTTGAAAGTTCTGAAAAATATTTAATCAGTTGCTCAAACACATTTTCTCAATAGTGAAAAGAGAACTTACCTGAGTTCCGGTGGCTTTGATGGTGCTTCACAGCTATGGCTGGCTCAGCAGGAGATAAATTGCGGCATTCAAGTCGTAGCCATTGCTTAAAAGTGTATAGTGGGTACTGGGTAGGAACTTTTGTTCTGCTTCACTCACATCTCTTTCTCTAGCTATAAACCTAATATTATAAGCTTCTGAACAACAAATGTTCATTTCATTAAATTTCATCAGGTTTACAAATTGCAAATTACAAAAGTGCCCTGGAACTTCAAAATCAACCCTAAACATAACATGAATTATTACTTTTCATCATAAACTAGAACACATAATAGACTAGGTTGGCTGGCCAAAGTAGATAATATTAATAAAAAGCATTAATCATTGTATAAATAATGAATGAGAAAAATAGAAAAGCATTTGGTACTGTTATTTTTTTTCTGAAAAAAAAAAAGAAAAGAAAAGAAGCAAGATGCACTCTTGTAACAGTTCAGCTTTTTGCATTTTTTATTTCACATCAAAAAATAAAAGGAAGAAGGGCTTTGACATGGATGGGAAAATCTTCAAACTTGGAAAGGTACCATCTCCTAGTGGCATAACTCCTACCCATCAAATACAAAGTTGTCCCAATGGTGAAGGAAAATGCATACAGTGTTTGAGAAATAAAAGAGAAACCCCAAAACTCAATTATCTCAAACAAATAGTGAGGGCATATAATCAAATTAAATAAACCTCCTTTTGGAACCTTATATTCCTTATCATTGATGCTTCTCAACTTAGAAAGGAGGTAATGATGATAGAAGTTGCCACTAATTCCTATTAGGAATAAAATAATTCCAGGATAGCTCAAATCAATTTTCGGTTCATCGTATCCTTGAGTAAGATGTTGAGTGTAGATCATGGTTGCAGTGGATATGAAATAACTAAGACTAATAGGAATTGCAGTATCAAGATCCATCCCACCACTATATTTATGAATGAATAGCACCTGAGAATATGATAAAATAACAAAATGTTAATTTTTTATCAAGCAAAAGAATCCCTCTGTAGTAAGTTAGAAAGAAAAAGACGCCATTTTTAGTGAAAGGTGAGGCCATCCACATAAACGTTCCTAATTTGCATTTGAAAATGAATTTTGACGTTTCAAGCTCAACAACTTCGCAGCTCAACAGAAATCTAATAATGCAAACTTAAACGCTAACTTTTATATTAAAAGGTAACAGAAGAAAATTTTCTTGTAACAAATGAAAATCTTCTATCTTCTTAATTTTGTTTTAGTTTAAGATCAAATATCCAGCCACCAAAAATCTGAGCTAAATATACACTAGATTTTTCAAAATTTGAACCAAACATCCACTAAATCAAACAAAATTTTAGCCAGAGAATAAGATCCAAAGGGATTGCGAGAATTAAGAGGAGAGAAAAGAGAGAGAATACCTCAAAAATTCTTTTGAAGTAATGAATGGTGAGGGCAGAGCTGAGGAGCAAAACCCTAACACCTCCATCTGGTAAAAGCCCCAAAGAAGCCAATCCAGCAAGAAACGCTGGTGTGTAAGCTAATAGCATCCCATTTCTGCTTGAAATTCTCATCTTCTTCTGGTTGTTGGCGTTTATATTCCAAAATTTAGAATATTTCATGTTCTTTCCTCTTATCTCTGATAATCCAGCATTTGCTAATGAAACCAGACTCACCACAGACATTGTCGAAACGAACAAATTGGCAGGACCTCCGATCATATATTTCGCCATATTCATGGATTCCATGGCTTTCGCCTCTGCTCTCTGCAATGTTAAACAACTGGTGGATGATGGATATATGTATATGATTGCACCGTGGACACGTTAGCTTTATTTTTGGATTCTTTATTCGTACTTTCTTCTTTGAGTATTAGAAATACTTCCATTTTTATTTGTAATTAATTATTATTCTGTTACCATATTATGCATTATTCAAGGCATGTTCGTTGTTACATTCACAAAAATAATTTTTGAAAAAAATTTATTTTAAATTTTAAAAACGTTGGTTTGAAAAAAAAAATAAATATTTTTTTAAAAAATGTTTAAAAATTAAAAACATAATTAATTAAAAATTTTAAAAAATTAAATCAAAATTAGTTAATTAAATCAAAATTTTAATTTTTTTGATGTCAAATATTCATTCCAAACACGGTTTTAGTAAAATTTATACTCCTAATTCCTAAATAAGTAATTTTATTAACTTAATAATAAATGCAAAATTTATATTAAAATTTGTAAATTCGTTTTGGCTATTAAGGTACAAAATAATGATATTATTTTAATACACATTTTTTATTTTTATTTTTTTTGAAAAAAGAGGCTATTTTATGGATTTATTGTTGATTTAATTTAAACACTACAAGAAAACAAAATTACCCCTAGTGCAATCCCTTAATAATCTCAAGATTTTCGCACTTGATCAGTTCAAAGAATTAATGAACACTGAGAATAAACTATTCAAATTAGGGTCCAGCCGACAAAATATCGTACAAACTAGTTATAATATTCAAACATATTTCATTACTTCTACATATCTTAATTCATAATAATATACCAATAATATCATTTATGATAAACTTTCATGGAAATAATATGTAGTTCGGTATGTTGACATTTAAAAGATATATATACTTTTTTAAATAAGTAACTTTAATATTTTTAGTATCAAATAAATATCAATATTTTATACTTAATAATTTTTTTAGACATTTTTATTTTTACGAATTTAGCTCTTAATTTATCATTTTTAGTTTCATAGAAATTTATACTATGGAAAGAATTGTCAGATTGCAATTAATAAAGATATTTTTTTTCTTTTTAACTCCTGTTTGGCAATGCATTAGGAATAATTTTTTTAAGCTTTAAAAATAAACAGATAAATAAATATTTCTTCAAAATACATATTTGAAAAAAATATTTTATAAATTTTTTAATAAAAACTAATTTTTTAAATAAAAAAATTTAAATCTATTTTTTTATACTCAACAATAATCTCAAATACTCTTGATATAGAAGAATTGTCAGGTTATAGCATGCAACAACTATTTGACAATTACAAATAAATTAGCTTGCCAACAATTTAGGGGAAAAATGAAAAATGGTGCAAGCAATATGTGGAAAGAGTTTTTAGTAAAACAGTTACATGGAGCCATAACCCTCCTACTCAGGTAGGTAGAAGAGTGTTAATATTAGCTATTTTAAAAATATTATTTCCACCTATGTAATGTGCTATTTCAAATTGTCTAGATATACTCCTCATAAACTTAATAGTTGTTAGAAAAGTGCTCTAAAGGCAGTCACTTTTACTACTTATTGTACAAATTTATTTGAATAATAAAAGATATTTTCATTAATTTGATATTCATTTGATATATGAATTGATAATGATATTAAATCAATTAATGAAGTCTTTGATACATAACATAACATAAAGAAAATCACGATGAGATCATAATATTGAGATTTTTATCATGTGTAATTATATTAGTATCTAAATTATTCATAGTAATAGGATTAATGCGACAAGACAATGTTATACTCTTTGATTGGATCAAGCAGTAGATCTCATAATATAGTGTAGCTAAGTACATTGGATAACCTACTATAAGACAATCATATGGATAATCTATTCAAATATCAATGATAGTCTCGTCATAACAATGATGCAAGTATCCTTAGACTTGATTATGCACTTTGACACTATTCCTTATTGTCTCAAGAAAGTTACTCATAGGGTGGTGATTGGGTGTCGCTTGAGGTATTCGAAGGTAATTAGATAACCAATAAAGGATTCATCACTCCTGATAGAAAGAATGTATACCCATGGCCTCTTGTCAGGGTCATTACTCGAGAATCTCTAGCCAAAGTGGAATTATCATGAAGATAGTTTTCAATGATATGTCTAATAGAGTAATGAGTCTCGGGAACAAGAACTAACATTCCTTATAGTAGATGTGACATAGTCAGTCTAGTGGTGTAGAATGGTGTAGAATGGTGAAATGAATAATTGCATTGAAATTATCTATGGAAAGGTTTGTAGTCAAATTATTGATTTTTCGGTCAATTGGAGGTTATGATGTGTTACTAGATACTGTTCATGACTTACTTAAATCAATTATTAATTTAAGTGGTCAACATAACTGAAAATCTAATGAGTCACATACATTGAAAATATGGAGAATGAGTAAAACGGTATTTGATATGATTCAAAAATATGAGAGAATTATTTCGGGTAGGATTACGATGAGATCGTGAAAACAATTGCTTAGGAGTAGTCACGGGCTCGTCTTGTGATAAGATCGCAGGAAAAAATTGCTCAGAAGTCATGGGTCAATGTAGATCTACTGGCTAGGCATGCTAGCTGGGCCTGCCCAACAACAGGTCTAATACGTGCGACACTACACACTGCTACGTCATTACTATTTATTCATTTTGTTTTTCTTCTCTTTTAACTTTTAATCTTCTTTTTAAATATGATTCAAGTTAAAAAGACATTAAATAGCAGAAAAGAGACATAAAAATTATTTTTGGTGAAAAATAATTTTTGAGACAATAATTCTTTCAATAATATATTCAAAACTAGCACTTTGAATATTGTTCAAATCATTTCTTTTATAAGTTTCTTCTTCATTCTTTGTATGGATTATCATTAAAGACATTCTAGTATAGATTGTTGTGGTTTGCTATAACCCAAAAAAGTGAAGATTTGAATAACAAATCAAAAAATTACAATGTATAATTTATAATCTCAATGTTTGATAAATTAGTTCTACTGACACAAGTATGATTTTTTGTTTTGGATTTTCAATTTTTTCCACTACGTTTATGAATGTGATTCACCTTCAAAATCCAACAGTGGTATTAAAGTTCATTTCTGTCCATTAAAATTAATTTTAATTGAAAATATAATGGAATTGCATGATTTTGATAGTTTTGAATCAATAGGTTTGCAAAATAAAATTAATTTGTAAAATTTTTTTGACATAATTTTCTTTTTTGATCTAATCATGAGATGATTAAGAATTATTATTTTGATTGAAAAATATTTTGAGTTTGATTCAAATAATTAATTTCAGAATTATTTCAAAAATACTGAAAATTGCATTGTTTATGAACATGTGTTGTTGTTTAGATTAATTGATGAGCCTATTTATATTTTTCATATAATTTGATTATTGAAAAATTATTTATATATATTGAGAATGTGTTTAAGCCTATGGAAGTGTCCAATAATTAATTAATTTTTTAAACAATTACAAAAAGTGATTATTTTGACATGCCTAGTAGGACTGTTTTGTTTGATTTTTTGTATGTGTTTATTTTATTTTCAGCACCTTAAAATAATTTTTATGTAAAAATATTTTATTTTGATGTTAGATGCATGCCAACATTATTTTGCTCAAATATAAATTTTAAAAAAATTATAGATATCAAATGAGTTGTTTTGAGCAACTAAGTATATTGGTTCGTTTATCTTAGTAATTTTGGCTTATGCCAAAAATATTTTGATAAAATTGAGCTAACCTAAAGATGCTAAAAATGATGATTTGAAGTTCTGAAATTTTTTGGAATTTTTAAAAATTAATTTTGAATTAATTTAAGTTGAGCAATGATAATTCTAGTATGACTAGAAATTCGTATGTATATTAAAATTAAATTTTTTAATTATGATATTATAATAATTTGATTTTAAAGTGAATTAATTTTGGAGATATATAATTTAATTTAATTTGATTAAATATTAAATTCAACATTAAAATGACATGTAAAATTAAATTAACCGAAACAATACAAGCAATTTTGGTTCAAACATTGAATCAATTTTCAAATTGAAATATAGAATTGTCATTTTTTTAATTTTATTTTATGTATTAGAGAATGCATGTTAGGGGTGTATTGAATGATATGATGGATGATTATAGACTTAGGCCCAATGTGATTAAGCATGCATGAAATTGTTTTGTTTTATAGTAAATAGGATCTGTGTGTCCCTACATCTCTTTCTTTTTTGTGTATTTCACTTCTTATCTTACTCCCCTCAAATATAAATTGAGGTTTTATATATTTTGAAATATGTAATTAGATTACGTTGGATTAGAATATAATAGAGATACAAAAGAGCAAGAAGCAAATAAAGTGGTACTATAAACAAGACTAAAAAATAGGAATTTGATTTCTATTTTGGGTTGTAAATTCATGCATATACCTAGGTAAGACCTAGTCAATCTCTTTTTGGTTCAAGAGATTGACTTTAATATGTTCATAATCATGTCATATAGTTAATGTAACTATCTTTATATATCCATGTTATGAATATATGATATATAAAAATATGCAAAAATAACATGATGAGACTTAACAAAGAAATTTCTCATTAAATAAACAATTAAGTCTTGTTGAGTTGATAGCACTAGATTCGATCGTTGCATGAATAATGCAATTGGTATGGATTAGATACCTACCAACAATTGGTATGGATTAGATACCTACCAACCAAACTAAGGATGATTTGTTAAGTTGTCTGAAGGTTATTCTTAGCGAGTTGGATATTGTCCCACTAGGAGAACTTCCTTATAGGTTCTCTCGGGTTCATAGTGAGAGCTATGAATTTACAATAAAATAGTGGAAGTAATAATGCGATTTATTAAAGATCTAATAAACATGCATTTTCATGTATATTCTAATATGATCTATTTTACATCTAGATTGCTAAAATCATTATCATGTCGATGAGTGTGAATTTCCGATCACTAACGGAGTCAAATAATTTGTCTATGCCTAACTTTTTAGATTGGCTAAGGAATTTGAGAATAGTTTTTAAATTTGAAAAGATTGACTATGTCCTAGATGAGGCACTCCCTAAGCCCCCTACTGCTGATGTGCCTAAAGATGTTCAGAAGGCATATCAAAAACATCTCGATGATAGTGAGATGACAAACTACATTATGCTTGCCACTATGTCAGCTATGTTGTAAAAGCACTATGAGGCAATGGATGTTGATTCCATAGTCTACCATTTAAGGGAGCTTTTTGCTGAGCTAGCACATTCTGAAAGGTTCAAAATTTCAAGGCTACTCTTTCACACTAAGATGGTTAAGGGGACATCTCCAATTCAATATGCATTGAAGATGAATAGCTATATTGAGAGGTTGGCCACATTGGGATTTGTGATGGACCATGAATTAAGTATTGACTTAATTCTAACTGGTTTGTCCAATATTTTTTCACATTTTGAACTAAATCTCCACCACTATTCCTAAGTTGATCAACATATTCAAGACAACCATATGTCAAGAAGAATAGTAAGGTTGTGATACTGGTAGATTCTTCTGGTTCAAAGAAGAAAAACCTTAATAAGAAGAAGTACATGAAGCCTAAGGGAGGTGTGGCTAAGAAGAAGGCCAAAGATACTACTCCAAAAGGGTCATGCTTCCATTGTGGCAAGAATGGCCATTGGAAGAGAAACTACAAGGCTTACTTAGAGTCATTGAAGAATAAGGCATCTGATGCCCCATCTACTTCAGGTATTTTTTTCATTGAAATTAATATTGTTTTCGATAATAATATATGGGTATTAGATACCAGTTGTGGCTCACACATATACACTGATATGTAGGGCCTAAGAAATAGTAGGTAGCTCAATAAAGGAGAGTTAGACCTACGCGTTGGAAATGGAGCAAAAGTTGTTGCATTAGTTGTAGGAATTTATGTATTTACCCTTTCTAGTGGACTTATGTTAAATTTGGATAATTGTTATTATGTACCGGTTTTAACTAAAAACATTATTTTTGTTTCTAGTTTAAATAAAGATGGTTTCCATTTAGTTTTTAATTACAATTGTTGTTCTATTGTGTTGAATAGTATTCTTTATGCTAGTGGTACATTATGCAATGGAATATACATATTAGATATGTCAAATCCAAATTTAAACATCAATGATAATAAAAAGCAAAAAAAAGATATGTTGAAATTATCTTACTTTTGGCATTGTCACATTGGTCATATAAGTAAGAAACGCATGGCCAAGCTACACAAGAGTGGTAGTTTGGGCTCATTTGATTATGAATCATATAACAAATGTGAATCTTGCTTATTAGGCAAGATGACTAAATTACACTTTAAGGGAAAGGGTGAACGTGCTAATAGGCTTTTAGACTTAATACATTCGGACGTATCTGGTTCAATGTCCACACACGCTGGAAGTGGTTTCATCTACTTCATTACTTTTATTGATGACTACTCAAAATATGGGCACATGTATCTTATGAGATACAAATATAATGCCTTTGAAAAGTTCAAAGAATTCAGAAATGAAGTAGAGAAACAACTTGGCAAAAGTATTAAAAAATTTCGATCAGATCGATGAGGTGAATACTTGAGCCAAGAGTTTCTAGATTATCTTAGGGATAATGGGATATTAATCATCATATGGATATCAATTCTACCACCATTTGGAACAAAAGGTGTTTGTTTCAAGACATGTTATCTTTTTAGAAAGAGAATTTATTTTAGAAGGAGATAGTGGGAGCAAAATTAAGCTTTAAGAAGTTCAAGATTCTCAAGCAAATGCTAAAACTGCCTGAACCCAAGCTTGTTACTCATATAGATGATATAGTAACTCAGCCTTCTGAAGCACAAAATTTTCATAGGTCAAGCAGGATACGTACTGTTCCAAAAAGATATGGATTTCTTATTAATGAATAGAATGACATATTACTCGTAGTAAATAATGAGTCTATGACCTATGAAGAAGTTCTGAATAGTTTAGAATCTGACAAATGGCTTCAAGCCATGAAGTCAAAAATAGATTCCATGTAAGAAAACCAAGTATGGATTTTGGTTGAACCTCCTAGAGGGCTAAAGCCTATAAGGTGCAAATGGTTTTTCAAAAAGAAAACTAACATGGATGGTAATGTGGTTACCTATAAAGCTAGACTTGTAGCTAAAGGTTGTTGTCAAATACAAGGAATTGACTATGATGAAAATTTTAGCCTAATAGCTATGCTTAAATCCATAAGAATACTTCTAGCCATTGTTGCTCATTATGATTAATAGATATGGAAAATGGATATGAAGACAACTTTTCTCAATGGAAATTTAACCGATGATGTGTACATGACACAGCTGGAAGGCTTCATATCCAAAGATGGCAAAAAGGTATGTAAGCTTCAAAGATCCATTTACGGATTAAAGCAAGCATCTAAGAGTTGGAATATTCAGTTTGATGAGACAATTAAACAATTTGGTTTCTTACAAAATCCAAATGAACCTTGTGTATATAAGAAGGTTAGTGAGAGTGCAATCGTATTCCTTATGTTGTATGTAGATGACATACTGCTAATGGGAAATGATGTCTCAGGCTTACAATCAGTCAAAATTTAGTTATCCAATAATTTCTCTATGAAAGACTTTAGAGAAACAGTTTATATTTTGGGGATAGGATTTTGAGAGATAGATCTAAAAGATTGCTTAGTTTTTCACAATCTACATACATAGGCAATGTGCTAAAGAGGTTTAGCATGGAGAAGTCCAAGAGAGGATATATTCCCATGACCCATAGAATTACTCTCTCAAAGTCTATGTGTCCAAAGACACAAAATGAGAGGACGTGCATGAGTTTGATTCCATATGCTTCAACTATAAGATCAATCATGTACGTTATGTTATGTATAAGACTCATGTATCATATGCTCTGAATGTCATGAGTAGATACTAATCGAACCCTAGTCAAGGTCATTGGATGGCCATCAAAAATATCCTTAAGTACTTGAGAAGGACTAAGGATGTATTCTTGACATATGGAGATAGAGATCTTATTGTGAGTGGGTATATAGATGCCAGCTTCTAATCTAACAAGGATGACTCAAAATCCTAGTCAGGTTATATATTCACACGAAATGGTGGAGCAGTCAGTTAAAAGAGTTCCAAATAGGAAATGACTGCTAATTTCACAACTGAAACAAAGTACATTGCAGCTTCTAAAGCAGCAAAGGATAAAGAAATTCATCATGAAACTTGGAGTGGTTCATAGCATTATTGATTTAATACAATTGTATTGTGACAATAACGGAGCCATTGCACAAGCAAAGAAGCCACGATCTCATCAGAGATCCAAACATGTACTCAAAAGATACCATTTGATTAGAGAAATCATTAGTAGGAATGATGTAAAGATAGAAATAGTGTTTGTTGATCAGAATACTACTGATCCTTTAACTAAGCCACTTTTCCAAAAGAAATATGATTCTC
This sequence comes from Triadica sebifera, assembly GCA_023653625.1. Lineage (NCBI taxonomy): Eukaryota > Viridiplantae > Streptophyta > Magnoliopsida > Malpighiales > Euphorbiaceae > Triadica > Triadica sebifera. The sequence goes on along the minus strand of CM042898.1, from coordinate 23,219,108 downwards.
ATGTAATCACTTATAGAATTAAATACAAAGGTGATTGGCTTTAGTTCAAATGGGAGGTTATTAGAGAATTTCTCTAAAGGCAATCACCTCAACACTTATTGTACAAATTTATTTATTTAATAAAAGATATTTTCATTAATTTGATATTAATTTGATATATGAATTGATAGTGATCTTAAATCAATTAATGAAGTCTTTAATACATAACATAACATGAAAGAAATCATGATGAGATCTTGATATTGAGATTCTTATAATGTGTAATTATGTTAGCATCTAAATTATCTATAGTCATAGGATTAATGAGAAGGAACATTGTTAATCCGGATAGACTAGCACATGTTATACTTTTTTATTAGATCAAGCAATAGATCTCATAATATGTAAACATGAGATATTTAGAGTTAACATGTGGATACTTTTTAAGTGTAGCTACGTACATTGGATGACCTATTATAAGACAATCATATGGATAATCTATTCAAATGTCAATGATAGTCTTGTCATAGCAGTGGTGCAAGTATCCTTAAACTTGAGATACTCAAGGATATCTTTGATATTGGTTCTTCACTTTGACACTATTCCTTATTGCCTTAGAAAGGTTACTCATAGAGTGGTGATTGGGTACATTTTGAGGTATTCGAAGGTAATTGGGTAACCAATAAAGGATTCACCACTCTTGATAAAAGAAATGTATACCTATGGCCTCTTGTCAGAATCATTATTCAGGAATCTTTGGCTGGAGTGGAAATATCATAAAGATAGTCTTCAATGACATGTCTAATATATTAATGAGCCTTTAAAATAAGAACTAACATTACTTAGACAAGATGTGATGTAGTCAGTCTAGTGAAAGTTGATATATGTCCATATTTTGAACCAAGTGGGGTGTAGAATGGTGAAAGAAATAATTGCATATAAATTGTCTATGGAAAGTTTTGTAGTCAAACCATTGACTTTTTGTTTAATTAAGGGTCATGATGTGTTGCTAGATATCACTCATGACTTTCTTAAATTAATTGTCAATTTAAGTGGCCAATATAACCGAGAACCTAATGGGTCATACACATTGAAAATATGGGGAATGAGTAAAATGATCTTGGATAAGATCAAAAAATATGAAAGAACTATTTCGAGTTGGATTGCGATGAGATCGCCGAAAAATATCGCTTGAGAGTATTTACAGGCTCGTGCAGGCATGCTAGCCAGGTAGGTGCCCAGCAGTAGGCCCAGTGCATGCAACACTGTGCACTGTACCCTGCTGGTGTTAGGCAATAATTGGCCTTAATTAGGCCAATTATGGCCATTACTATTCATTGATTTTTTTTTCTTTTGACTTTTAATCTTCTTTTTGAATATGATTCAAATTGAAAAGATATCAAATGGTAGGAAAGAGACATAAAAATTATTTTTGGTGAAAAATAATTTTTGAGACAATAATGCTTTCTAGAACATATTCAAAGCTAGCATTTTAAATATTGTTCAAACCATATCTTTTGTAAGTTTCTTCATTTTTTGCATGGATTATCATTAGAGATATCCTAGTGTAGATTATTATAGTTTGCTACAATCCAAAAAAGTGAATATTTGAATAACAAATCAAGAAATTACAAGGTATAATTTCTAATCTCAATGTTTGATAAATTAGTTTTAATGGCACAAATATGATCTTTTATTTTGGATTTTGAATGAAAATTTTTCCACTGTATTTATGAATATGATTTACCTTTAAAACCCAATAATAGTATCTATTCTAAATTTTAGTGGCAGTCAACTAAGGAAAAAAAGAATAGATTTAAGTTCGATTTGTCGCTCTATGGAAATTATTTAAATATAAAACTAAAAGGGCATGTTTGGTATGCCAAATTTTAGAATAGGAATGAGATTTTCATTCCAATTTTAGGTTTGGTACTTATTTTCAATAGGAATAAGATTTTGATTGCTCAATATTCTTAGATTTATATTATTTAGTTTTTTTTATGGTACTTGGAATCCATTTCCTAATTTAGAAAGCTACAATTATATGCATGTAAGTGTTTTTTTTAATTGCATTTTTTGACCTTTAAATTTGTTGAATTTATTTTATTAAAGCTCTCAATTATTTTTTTAATTCTCAATTAATTTTTGTTTATCGAGATTTTATATTTCATTTTTTATTGGAAGTTTTTTCAGTAAAAAAGTTAATACTGCAAAAACAAATAGCAAAATAGCGACCACATAAATGTGGTATATAAATAGCAACCCATTTACAATCACATTGTGAGCATGAAAGACTAATACTAACTAATAAAAATAGTTACTACACTGAGATTACTTTACAACCACGACCATTATATAGTAACCACAAGATTTGATCGCTACGCTTGGCGCCACTAGTTGGTATGAGATTTTACGATGAATTTGTGACCACATGTGATCATAATTTGATGACCACAAATTTTGTAGTCATTAAATAGCAACCACATTATTCATGGTCACTATTTTGCGGCCATTATACGTGTGGTCACGATATTGATAGACTAAAATGACTTATTGATCTATTATTTAAGTTTCTACAGTCAGCGACCACAACTAATATGGTCACTATTTGGTGACCACATTTATTTATGGTAACTATATTAGCAACCACAATGTAGATGATCACTATTTTTCTACATTGATAAATTAAAACAGTTTATTGATCTGCCATTTTAGTTTATGAATTCAGTGACCAGATTTAATTGTGGACATTATTTAGTGACCACATATATTTGTGGTCGCTATTTAGTGACCACATTAGTTTATGGTCACTAAATTAATGACCACATTATTTGTGGTCACTATTTTTGTGACTACATACATGTGGTCACTACGTTAATAAATTAAAACAACCATTTTAGTTTATGGAATCAATGACCATATTTATTTATGGTCTCTATTTAGTGACCACATTTTTTGTTGTCACTATTTTTGTAATCACATACCTGTGGTCACTACATTGATAAATTAAAATGGTTGTTTTAGTTTATAGAGTCAGCGACCACATTTATTTATGGTCGCTATTTAGTGACCACAATGTTTGTGGTCACTATTTTTTTTTTAATTGTGGTCACTATTTTTTTTACTACAGACATGTGGTTGCTACGTTGATAAATTAAAACGGTTGTTTTAGTTTATGGAGTCATTGACCACATTTGTTTGTGGTTGCTAAATTAGTGACCACATTTATTTGTGGTCACTATTTTATGACCACATTCCTGTGGTTACTACGTTGAAAATTTTCCAAATTGAAAACACTATCTTTTCCGTCATAATTGAAAATTCTCTCATTTGAAAACCTATCCAAACTGAAAGAAATTCAATAAAATTCTAGTTCTTCGTTTCTCCTTACCACACTAGACTACATGAGGCATTCAGGAATTCATAGCTTCTTCTCTTTCTCGCAAAAGGCTCTTGTCTTTCTCTTCAGTTGCTTGTTCAACTTTCGAATTCTAAGGGGTAACATTACTGCCCAATATTCTCTCTCCTCTTGCATCTTATAATCCCACAATTCCTTTTGGTTTTGATTTCTTTCTCTCTCCTAGTGCAAAACATGATAGATCTTTTTATGATAATTTCCTGAGGAAGCACTATTGATCACATTCCCAACATGAAGCTAAAATCATCTTTTCTAGTAAGTATCTTTTATTGTGAGATTTTTATAGATGAAAATGAAGAGATAACTCAAAATTAGCAAATTTTCAAGGATTCTCAATTTAAAAATGCAGGATATTTTTGTAAGCCTATGTAAGCCTTTCTTTCTCAAATATGTCATTTAATCTTCATATTTTTAAAATGTTTAAACACTATACCATATTTGTTTCAGGCATATGATCCAAACTCTGATATTTACAATGACTACCTCAAAGATCTTGCAAAAGGTCCATTGGGAACTGTTACAATATACAATGGCTATTTTATCAATGGATATAAGTTTCACACAGTCGAGCATGGTATAAGTACAATGTCAATAAGCAGTGGGGTTTGCATAAAAGGCCAAAACTATAGCCATAACTCGAATGATTGGTATGGTCAGTTAAAGGAATAGTGCAACTAGAATATCCTAATTGGCCAATTAAGTAAATAGTTTTATTCATGTGCGATTGTACTACAAGAATTTATCGAAATAGTGATGTCAATTAGCGACGACTGTATTGGAGTCACTACATAGTGACACAATTGCTACCATTAGTGATGAAATGGCGACACAAATATTTTTTTAAAAAATAGAGATGTTGTAGTGACACATTTTACAATGCCTTTTTAGCGACGCCAAAAAATGTCGCTAAATATAGTACCAAATAATAGCGCCAATAATTGCGATAATAAAGCATCGCTAAAAGTTACCACAAGGAAATAGCGATGCCAACTAGTGTTGCTAATATCATCGCTGAAACACATGTTTCAGCTGCATTTTAGCAATGCCAAAAATGATATTGCTTTTGATGTCGTTGTAACGTAGCATTCTTATGCATTTTAATGACACCAAACAATGTTGCTTTGATGTTGCTGGAACGCAGTGTTTCGGTGATGCCAAAATGGCATCGTTGCAGATGTTATGCTGCAAAGTGTCGTAGCAACGCCAAACAACGTCGCTTTGATATGGCTGGCATGCATCGTTTCAGTGATGCCAAAAAGACATCATCGTATATGCTGCGTTGCAAAGATTGTAGCAATGCTAAAATGGCATCGCGTCGCTACTGCAAATTGTGGGATAACTGATTCAGATGATAATAATATATATAATATGATAGAAAACGATAGTGAATAGAGGTTGTTGTAGCTAAGTAAATTGTGGGATAACTGTTAACTGACATTAACATGATTCAACTTTTTTTATTTAGTATATGAGGGGTCAAGGTTGTGCTGGAGATGGCTTTACAAAGGGGGCCGAGGAATAGCCACTGGCAGAAGTCATATTTCATCTACATTTGCTGCTTTTACATCATCACCATTCGGAGCCACCTCTGCAGTAGCTAGCACAGAGACATTCAACAACTCCACATCAGTTGGCACAGGTCCATCCACATCAATTAACCTAAAACCATCCACATCAGTTGACCAATATTCATTGGATCCATCCAATTCTCAGGGATCATCCACAAAGGTACTAGACATATCTCCACGAGAAGGGATAGAGTCACAGCCTCATACCCCTAGCACACCCGGTTCAGACAACGTTGTAAGGAGTAGTTACTTAGGTAGTCATAAAAGACTACCATTTCATGATGGGAGGTGCAACATTTCTTACTTGTTTGTTTTACATGTTAATTTGGCTTTATATTGGTGTCTAATATTGGTGCATTTATATAACTATAGGTTTGTTAAGTCTCATGATATGGATGCTCATATCTCTCGCATCTTTCAGGAAAGAATAGATCCAGAGGGATATAGGTGGAAGATGGTGCCACGGGATGTGCAAGATCTATACTGGGGTAAATTTCAGGTAAATAAATTTAGAGGTTAATGAAACTTGTATGTTTAAATTGTTGTAAAAGTTCAATTAAAAGTGAAATTGTATCATAATGTATTTAGAATTGCTTGAATAATGATATGATTGAAAATGAGAGACAATTTCATATTAATGTTATTTGGAAAATGCTTTGTAAGTTGTATAAATTGACAAATTCAAATAATATGACCATGAGTTGATATGAAATAGTATAATTAATTTAGAATTATCAATGCATATTGAAATACTTCATAGGAAAATTTTGGATTATCCATTTTTTAGGGGAGACTCTATCGAATTTTTTTAAAAAATTTATATATTTTCACTAAATTTTTTTGTCTACATATTTTTTTTATAGAAATACTATGAATGAGAGGATGTTTGGAATAGAGTGGTTAAAGCGTTATGGGAACAAATTGCAGGTAAGAGATACTCAAATATGCTTTACTACTATAGAGTTAAAGGAAAGCCACATTTGTGTTAAATGACATGTGGCATAGTTTGCAACATAAGTGGGTGGATGCCTCATTCCAATCGATGATAGAACATAAATCGAGAAACCGTAACAGTGAGACTGGCGGTACTGGATTAGGGCCATCACGACACATATGTGGTTCCATATCGATAGTTTAGCATGCTAGACGGATTGTAAGGATCCTATTTGTTAATTTCAGCATATGAAGGAGGGTGCTCCCCCTATTAAGATACGACTCTTCAATGAGACCTATATAAGGAGAGCTCTAGATAGGTCGAGGGACTACGTTGATCAGCGTGCAAGACAAGTTGGGGTAAGTTATTGAAAATCCTAACTTATGTTCTAATTAAGATAATTATTTGATATGAATTTTTGTTTCAAGAGCTCATTTATGTGGCATCCCAAGATGAATCCGAGAATCAAGTTGATCTGACACAGGATGATGAGGATCGAATATTCTTAGAAACTATTAAGGCTTCATCACAAAGCAGGTACATGTATGAGACATACCAAAATAAGTCATCTAGCTTTACATTTGAAGCCTCTACATCCTTTGCACCCCTTCTTAAGGAAGCTCATCAATGGATTAGGGAGCTTGAGGCATAACACTCTCAATTGCAAAACAAGGTACGAGATCTATGTAGTACTATTAAGAGCTCTGATGAGTGAAGATGCCAAATCAAAGAGATGATATGTCGTATGGCATAGCAGATGCAGATGCTAGAGGAAAGATAGAGAATTCACATTAGTCAGCCGCCACTAGATGGTCTTGGCAGAGATCACACTTAGTTACCACTTGATCCTCATTCTTGAGATTATATTTCATGTTTATTATTTTTATGACAGACATACAAATTATATATTTTAAATATTTCATTGTATTTGCACATTTAATTTTTTAATGCATTGTAGATTTTAAATTTTAATAATAATAACTTAATTAATTATTCATAATTATAAATTTGTTAATTAATAATAATAATAATAAAGGGACCAAAATAGATACCACAATAAACAAATTGTGTGACCACATATATTAGTGACCACAACAAGTGGTCGCTATTCTGAGACCATATGTGTGGTTGCTAATTTGCAGCCATAAGAGTGGTCGCTAATCTGTGACAACAAGTCTAGTTTCTAATATAAGACTACAAGTTTATGATCGCAAATTTGTGACACAAGAGTGGTCGCTAATTTGCGACTACAAGTGTGATTGCTACTTTGAGACCACAAACTTATGGTCTTTAACTTGCGACCACGAATGTGGTCTCTAAACTGTGACTACAAGCAGTGGCCTCTAAATTGCGACCACAATCATGGTAGCTAAACTGTGACCACAAGAAGTGATTTCTAAATTGTAACCACTTTAATGGCCACAATTTAAAGACCACATATTGTGATCACTAAGTGGTCATTATTTAGTCCATTATAGTTTTCTCCTCTTACTATTACCGACCACGGGAAGAGACTTTGTGACCAATAATGTGGTTACAAAATAGATACCATAGTTGTGGTCGCAATTTGTGATCACACTTGAATGTGATCGCTAAAATAGTTTAGCGACAAGATTTTTTGAGACTACGTTTTTGTGGTCGCTAAGTGGTCATTAAACTCTTTTAGCGACCACTTAGTGACCACATTTGATTTAGTGGCCACTTAGCGACCACATTTGATGGTCGCTATTTTCGTATTTTTTTGTAATGTAATATTTATTATACGCACCATTGGATATTTTGCTAACAAAAGAAAATACATATTTCAAGACTCAATAAAACAAAATTTGAAAGTTGAGGATTCAATAAAATAATCTCCCAAAATTTATAAATTAGAATATTTTTTATTCATGTTTAATTCATAGCTAAAAAGTATTAATTTATTTTTTATTAAATAAGTTATAAATATAATCAAAATTTAAATTTAAATAGATTTGATAGAATAAAATTTTTAATTGAAAGTATTGGTAAAATAAAACCTAAAAATATTTTCAGTTGTAACTGAATGGAATCACACCAAATATAAAAATATGATTTTATTTCCAATTACATGACATACCAAAGAGAAATATTAAAATCACAAACCACATCTTAGGAATAGGATTTCACTTCTTATTTTTTATACCAAACATGACCAAAGAGTAATTAAAATGTGTTAGACATTATTTCAACTAAAAAATTTCAATGATCAACTAATGATATAACACTAGAAGGAACATCTTAAAATGTTGTTGAGAAATCTAGCTCACTAAGAGGTTTATGAGCAACCTATAAAACAAGTTGTAAACTAGTAAAGTCTTTATATTATATTGACTAAAACAAGCACCTAACCATATAATGAAAATTTTGATTAAACAATTTTGTCATTTGACTTCACACATAATGTAGCAGATAAATGTGCTTATACTAAATATTCAAACACCAAGTTAATTAAAAATGATGGAAGAGTTATGGCTTAACTTGAATATGTAAGTGTTTTTGGAAATCTTATATATGCTACATAATGCATAAGACTAAATATAAAATTTGCAATCAATAAATTAAATAGATTAATTACTATCAATCCTAGTATTGATCATTGGAAGTTATTGGCCAATACTTTTTGTTTTTCTTAAGAAGACTAAAGATCTAGGCTTCAACACTTAAAGTTTCTAATTAATATAGAAGGATATACTAACACAGGTTGAACATAAAGTTTGAGAGACAACAAACTCACTACAAGTTAGGTGTTTACCTCAAGATGAGATGTGATTTCATGGAAATCTAAGAATCAAACATGCATAATACACTTAACAATAGAGTCAAAATTTGTTGCATTAGCAAAACTAGGTAAAAAAGTTGAGTGGTAATTAACTTCAAAAAGCATGAGTTCAATTTCAATTCACTATCATAGTCATATAGTAATATATATATTAGAAAGTCAAGACACATTATTCTTCAACATTATTATGTGAGAAAGATAATAAAAGATGAAGTTATCTCTTTCACAATCATAAAGTCAAATAGAAATTCAATTGATTCATTCACTAATCCTTTCCTAAAAGATATGATAAAAATAACTTCAAGTTTTTTTTAGGTTGAAAGTCTTTAATTATGTTTACAAATGATGGCAACCATACCCAACACTATGAAATGAGTAATTTTAGGTTCAAAGGATAATGTTTTGATAAGTGAACATTTTATATATAAGTAAGCACAATAAGATCATGGAATAAGTACTAGTTATCACAAATAAGAAGGTTGAGTTGGTATAGTTTTGGGAACAAGTGCCTCAAATGTGATAAAGATACTAAAAAAACTTGACTTATATGAACATAGGAGTGGTGAGGGTTTATATTTGATCTCATAAATATTCATGAATTTTGGATAGAACATGGCTATAAAAAGTGTTAAGTGAGAATTTATACGAAAAGCAAGGATGCAATGTTTGCATATAAGTGTTACCAATATGTTTTTGTAAAAAAAACATGTTCAAAGCTCTTATACTACATAGGGTTTTTTTTTTAATCTCGGAACATTTATATTAAGGTAATGTTCAAATTGAAAGATACATTACTTTACATGTAAACATAATTTGATTAATTCTATATTTAAAAAAGGGATTGTTGGAAATTGTTTAAATATAAAATTAAAAGATTAGTTAAGTTGTTTTATTATTTCAAATGAGAAATTATGCCTTAAAGTGAAAGGATACGTCCATTCATTTTGGTAACAATCTTTTCTTAGTAAATTCTTTTTGATAACTTCCAAATTCAGTTTTTCATTGACTAATCAAAATTTCCAACAGCCTTCTTGTCTTAAAAATTTGTCTTCTTTATCAAAATTATTCATATGAAAAGATCAATTCAATTTCTTGTTTTTCTAATTAGATTTCTCTATTATTTGCTTAGTATAGAAATTCTTAAAGCTTATCATGTCCACTAAAATTATTTGCAATGAATCTCATAGTAATCTTAAGAAAGATGGGGCAAAATCACTTTTAGGAAAACATTCCATAAAATGCTTCAAACCTATTACTCTACATTATTCTTCATTATTTTTCTAACATGGTCGTCTTTACCTTTGGAAAAATGATATTGGAGATATGAATTTAGGAACTTGGCTTTCTTCAATCAATCTTTGGTTGTTAACCCAGCCAAGGTTACATGATTGTTCTTCAATTTTGAGGGCCAAATATCATCCTTTTAATTCTTCTATTTTGTGGTTGATAAACTAGTTTCGTTCTTCAATTTTAAGGGCCAAATATCATCCATTTAATTCTTCTATTTTGTGGTTGATGCACTAGTTTCCCCCATTCTGCCATTGAACAACAATTACTAAACATGTTTACAATTGCTAATCCTTTTCATTATAAGAAAATATTGTGAAATGTATTAATCCTTCTAAATATTGAAATACATCATAACGAAGGTTTAATAAGGAATTTAAATTCTAATAATTTCTTATAAATATTGATTTTGTTTCATGATTTACAGGTTAACAAAAATATTTTCTATTCATAAATCTAAATATTTGAAATCTAAATATTTGAAAAGAAATCAGAATGTCAATATAAATAAAAATTTAAATTTAGATGATCTAAGAAAGAATTGAATTCTAATAATTCTCAATAACTAATTTATTTTATAATTTGCATGCATCTATATGTTTTTGATTAAGGACATGGTTTGTAACTGTGAGAAATGTGGTGTCTTTTGGGAATTTTGTACTTCCATTATAGGTGTGGGACTTTACTTACAAAACTATTGAAAAGAAAACGCATAACAAAGTTTAGTGTAAGCATCAGTTTCATGTTTAATTTGTGATTGTCCAATGATGGTAACCAAAGAATGTGATAAATATTTTTTGATTTTTCAATGAAGAAAAATAATGGAAAACCTTGGAGAATTGGAATGGGAATGTAAAAGGATTGAAGCATAAGGCTAAAAATTAGAAAAAAAAAGGCAAAAAGACATAAAACATACAAATTTTCTACGATACTAAAATTATGTCCGACAAGACATCATATGATGTTCGATCGTATTTTTTTTATGTTTGATCGGACATAAAGAAGTCAAATTGAAATTCTTCAGGGAAAAATATATTTGGACATATTGGAACTAAGCTAAACGTTTATAGCGATGCCTTAGCAACTGTGTCAAAACGTCTCAAAAAACGTTGTCGCAACCAAGTTTAGTGACGTTGAAAAAAATATGTCACTATATAGCAATGCCTATATAAGTTGCTATTAGCGACGCTAAAATGTGTCAGCAAAAATAAACTTGCATCGCTAAAAATGGCAATTGATCGAGCTTCAGGGACAATTTTAGCCATGAAATTTGGCATCGCTAAATTAGTGACCAATTCCTGTTGCTAAGTTGTGAAATTTATTTAAATATTTTATTTTTAATTCACTAATTTTATTTATTTTTTAAATATTTACAAAATAATTTTATTCATTTTAAAAAAAATCTGCTTAAAACACATAAATATCATATTTATAAAATATCTGAATATCATATAATTAATCTAATTCAAACCATTAAACATTCATTATAATAAAAAATTCATTATTTTTGTCTAAAAAATTATTACATTAATAAAATCCCAGAATAAGTAGAAAAATTCATCAAAAAGTGAATGGAGGATACTGGGCAAGGAAGAGTTAGAGTTGAACCTTTGGATTGAGACTGCGTGCTCTATGTCAAATCATTTATGAAATCATGTATCCGCTTTTAGTCTGCATACCTCTCTCTCATAAGTGCTCCTCTAATTGTTGATCATGATCTTGAATGAGTTGGTGAAGCTACTCAACCTTCTGATCTCACTAACTAATGTGCTCTTGAAATTGCTCTTCTATCTGCTCTTTGATCGTCCTTTTCATCTCATCTATCTAGGTGTGAATAGTTTCTAAATTTAAAGCGTAATTAATAGTGGAATGAGTTGAAGATCCTTGGTTAGAAAACAACAATAAAGTTTTGATGCCCAATCCATAAATACGACAATCGTTAGGCTGGGCATCTACGATTTCTATAAACACATGCTGAATCTTTACAGGCAAAAGTTCAGCAGGCTCAATTGGAGTCTCCCATCCTTTTATAGGTGGTTGTATCTACTGAACAATGATTTAATGAACAAGTTCACGCAGTTAATAAAGAAGTTATGAAATAACACAATATTTATGGCTTTGAAGTTAATAAAAATTCATTGAAATTTTTATCCCAATTTGTTATGCACTGGCATCAATCCATTCACCATCTTTCTTCATGTGGAACTTCTAGAAAAGATGAATAGTCCCCTAATCTTTTCCCTCTTTCTCAATCTGACAAATGAATAAAAAATGTGAAGATATGTTAGGTGGTTCAATTGTATGCATCCAAATTATGAGATTTTTCTTACTATTCGACATCTATGCTCCTCAATGGATCTAACAGTGTGGCCCATTTTTGGATTGGCTTTCTCAAATAGTCAGTTTGCACTAACTCTTGCTAATAATGCAACATATTCTAGTGCACTCCACTGCATAGTTCAACATTGCTAGATATCTTCCTGGATATAAGGAGGGCGGTCTTTCTTCCTCTACTTGTTCATCATATTCAAGTAGCACCTATAATGCCCATAATTAGGGCCTATAAGTTATGTTCTTATTTAGTGAAAGTTGGGGTTTAAGTGAAGTTTTGGAAGTTAAAGGGGTTGCTGAAATTATCCGTTCCCCACTCCATGTAAACCAACTAACACGCATGTTTTCATCTTCTTCTTCCTCCAGATTCCATTTTCTCCATTGTGGAAGCTTGGAAAATCAAGTTTCTTGAGGTTAAAGTGAGAGGGAAGAGTGAGATAGTGACCTTGTGAGCTTTGGGAGAAGAGTTTGATTTTCATGTTTCTGGATTTGGTTCAAGTTTTAGAGGCTAAGAGGATGTTTTTCATCTTGTTAAGAATTGGTAGATGAGTTAGAAGTCCATCTCAAGGGAGAGGAAAAGCTTGAAGCTTAAGCTTTAGCTAATCTTCATCCTAGGTGTAAAGTTTGTACATAATGACACTTAAGGTAATTAATTGATGTTCTTGTGTTATTTGCTTTAAATACCTTATGTAAATGATCAATGAGTAGTTAAATGATAAAATGTGGGGTTGATATGCATGATGGAAACTTATATGAATATGGTTAGATTGAGATGTTTAATGAGATTGATGGTTAGGAAGTATATGGTTATGATAGATGACTTAAATGTATGATGGAATATTGATTAGGTTACTGACATTGGTCAACCATAGAAAATATTGCATGTGAAAATGGCATGAAGTCGTGATGCTTTGTTTTCTGGAAAATTTTCCAAATTCATGGGCATGAAGGATGGGTTCACGGGTGTGAAGTTCGTGAAAATGTATTTTTTTGCTGAAGCAGGCCCATACACGGGCAACTTCATGGTTAGGTTGATAGTTTGGTTCATGCCTGTGAAAGTTTGATCACGGTCGTGAACATGTGCTGATTCACGGGTTGAATTATAGCTTAATTCAAGGGGAAACTAATTGTGAAGTAGTGCTTCACAGCCATGAAAGATTGTTCACGAGCATGAAGTTGTTTATGTTAAAACAATTGTATGTTTGTTTGTGAATCGAGATTGATTCGTTGTGAGGTGGTAGGTCTCGATTGTATGATTATAACTTGGAATGAAAAAATATGTTGTTGAAATGATTGATGAAATCATGGTGTATATATATATATATATATATATATATAATATGGAAAATGAATAATATGAAAATATATGTAGTACGTGTGGTGAAATTGTAAGCTTAATACTCTGACTATGACTAGATCTAGGATAGATGACATACCATTAAGGGGGAGATCGGTACCAGGTGACATATATTGATCACAATTAAGATATTTTGAAGATTAATGAGATGTTTAGATGGCTCAGGGCCTAGCCAGATGGGCTTCCCTCGTAGTTGTTCTGTACTTTCATTTTTCTTCAATTGATTTATGTTGATATATTTGAAGGCCTAGAGGTAAGCAATGAGAGCTTCCTCGGTGGGTTATATTTGGCTCTAGTGAGAGTTGTAGAGTACCCATATCCATTTTAGTCTAGTTATGAGTAAGGTGGGCAAAGGTAAGATAATTAATTTATTATATCATGTGTGGTATGTACTTGTATGATACTGAGTGATTGTTTCATATACCATATTCGTGGTGTGCATATATATGTGAGAACCTTGTGGTATGTCATATAGTATACGAGCTAGTGCATGGGTAGACTTTGAGGTAAGTCATTATAGTAGCTTGGTGATTATATCATGCATATTATGTATTTATCATGTGGTGTGTTTTCATGTTGTTATGTACCATTAGGCACAAGTTGCTTAGCGTATGGACTTTCCATGTGCGGGTTTAGAGCTCAGAAGAGCATCAAAAAAGGAGGATGCTCGATGATCAGAGTCTTGGATATACACTTGGGGTGGGTGATACACGGTTGTAATTTTTTTATTGTTTTGTGAGTTAGGATAGTTATAGTTTTACATGTTGTATTTCATAGATATGTAATTTTTTAACTACTCATTTTGTATAAACCTTGGGCTAGTGTTGCCCGTTTGATTCATGTATTTACCTTTAATTTTATTCAAGCTTTTAATGATATTTTATTTTATTTAAGTCATCATGGCCATAATGCATGAAAGTTTTAAATTACAACATTTTAACTCATGTGCATCGTAGTATCTTTTGGTATAATTAGGATTATTCTTAATTATATCAAAGAGTGTTATAGCACCTCCCAGCTAGAAACTCCTAAGCATCTCTTATATTGTCATTAAGGTCGACATCCCTCTCAAAACACTTCTACATAAGAAAAAAAAGAATGATATTATTAGAATCCATACACTATAGTACATGCCAAATACATTGAGTTGAAATCATCATGCATCAATTCCTAATTAACCTAAAACTTTTATTTGATCGCATTTACCTGAAACTCTCCGAAGTAAAAGTTTTTTTTGTCTCTTGGGACATGCATATCCACTTGGATCCCCTTTCATCCACTTGTTGCTTCAAGATATAAGATATTTAGGCAACCATTAGATGACTCTCTACAAACCTATGCATGCATAGTGAATGATATTAATATTACTATATATGTAACGCATGTAATTAGAACCTATAAGTGATATTATTGGTTAGTGAGAAATTGGGGATTAAATGATTTTTGGTAAGTTTGAGAGTAACTGAAATTAGATGTTTCATGCCCGTGACACTAGATGTCACAGTCGTGAATATTGGGTTTTAGTACACAGCCGTGATAAGGTGATTCAAGGTCGTGAAAAGTTGCTTCACGGTCGTGAAGGGGAGACTCACACCCGTGAAAAAAGAGTCATAGTCATGAAGTCTGGGCAGACAGAGTAGGTGAGGGATTTACATTTTTTTCTCTGTCATTCCCTTTAAATCCACTCCCTACTCTCTGTTAACCAACCAAACACATATTTGTGTTATCTTCTTCCTCCAGACTCCATCTTTTTCCATTGGGAAAACTTGGAAGATCAAATTTTCTTGAGGGAAAAGTGAGAAAGAAGAGTGAGAGGGGGAGTTTTTGAGAAAAGCTCGATTTTCATGTTTTTGGACTTTGGTTCAAATTCCATATGCTAAAAGTACATTTTTCATCTTCCTAAGATTTCAGAAAGGTGCTGAAAGTCCATCCTAAGGGAGAGGACAAGCTTGAAGAGCTCAAGCTTTATCTAATTTTCATCCTAGGTGTAAGGTTTGTACATAACAACCCTTAAGGCAATTAATTGATGTTTTCGTGTTAATGAATTTAAATACATGTTGAAATTATCAATGTGCAGTTAAATGACAAAATATGTGTTTGATATGCATGATGGAAATTGGTATGAATATGGTTAAATTGAGATGTTTAAGGAGTTATTCTAATTTATGTTGATGATTAGGAAGTTTATGGTTGTGATAGATAACTTAAATGCATGTTGGAATGTTGATAGGGTGGCTGACATTGGTCAACCATAGAGAGTATTGCATGTGAAAATGACATGAAGTTGTGATACTCTATTTTTTAGAAAAATTTCCAGATTCATGGCCGTGAAGTGTGGGTTCACGGTGTGAAGTTCATCAAATGCATTTTGTTGCTAAAGCAAACCCATTCATGGGCAACTTCATTGTTGGATTCACAATTTGGTTTATATCCGTGAAAGGGTAATCACGACCATGAACATGTGTTGACTCATAAGTTGAAATATGGCTTAGTTCACATGAAGACTACCCGTGAAGTAGTGCTTCATAGGTGTGAAGCTATTTATGTTGAAAATTTTATATGTTTGTTTGTGAATCGAGATTGATTCATTGTGAGGCAGGAGGCTTTGGTTGTATGCTTATAGCATGGTATGAAAATATATGTTATGGAAATGATTGTGAAAATCATGGTATTTATATAAAATAGGGTAATGGATAATATGAAAATGTGTGTGGTACATATGGTGCCATTGTAAGGCCAATACTCTGACTAGTTAGATGGCATGTCATTAAAGGGGGAGATCGGTACCGGGTGACATATATTGATCACAATTGAGATATTTGAAGAATTACGATGTGTTTAGAAGGTTCCTTCACAACTATTCCGTGCACTCATTTTTCTTCAGTTGATTTATGCTGAGATATTTTGAAGATTAACAAGATATTTAGAAGGCTCAGGGTCTAGCCATGTGTGCTTCCCTCGTAGCTGTTTCATGCATTCATTTTTCTTCAGTTGATTATGTTGAGACACTTAAAGTCCGAGAGGCAAGCAATGAGAGCTTCCTTGGTGGATTATTTTGATATGGTGAGAGTTATAGAGTACTTGTATCCATTTTAATCTAGTTATGATAAGGTGGGTAAAGGTAAGGTAATTGATAATTTTATATGTAGTAAACACGTGTATGATACTGGAAGATTGTTTGAGATGTCATGTGATGTTGTGCATTATATATATATATATATATATATATATATATATATATATATATATATATAATCCTGATGGCATGTCATGTAGTATGTGAGCTAGTGCATGTGCAAACTTTGAGGTAAGTCGTTATAGTAGCTCGGTGAGTATATCATGCATATTATTTGTATTTTGTTATATGCCTTGCATGTTGTTATATACCACTAGGCACGAGTTGCTTAGCATATGAGTTTTCCATGCGCAGGTTTAGAGCTTAAGGAAGGATTGACAGAGGAGGACGCCTAGTTATCAGAGCTAAGGATATACATTTGGGGTGGGTGAAACACTGTTGTATCTTATTTTTTTGTTATTTTTTGGTGGGTTGGGTAGTTATAGCTTTACATGTTGTATTTCAGAGACATGTAGTTTTATAACTACTCATTTTGTAAAACCTTGAGTTAGTGTATGCCCGTATAAGTTTGTGTTTAAACTTTTATTATATTAAACTTGATTTCATGATTTTAAAAATACTTTTATTTTTTTTAAGTCATCATGGCCATAATGCATGGAAGTTTTAAATTTGTGACGTTTTAACTCATGTGCATCGTAGCATCTTTTGGTATAATTGAGATTATTTTTAATTATATTTAAGGGTGTTACAATGTAAGATTATCAATATTGATTGTCACATATTATATATTTGGGATTGTTTTCACATTGCATTAATCTCAATAATAAGATACAAAGTTCAATTATATGTGCAATGGTAATTTCAATAATAAGAGAGTTATAAGTATCAAAAGAACAAAAAAGAAAACATATATAATACTCACTTTCCATTTTCTAATTTAAGCATTTTTCCAAATTGAAAAGGAAGATGCCTACGACTCTCCTGTCTAATTATGAGTAGAATGAGCTGGAGCTCAATTAGGCATGACTAAATCTTCATGGGCGTGACTATTTTTGGTGAAGCCGTGACTGAAGTGGTGAAGCTGATCTTGAATGCTTCTGTCCAACAATGCACAATCTTTCACAGGCGTGACTTTTTTAGCTTCACAATTTGGCCATTGCTTCACAGCCGTGAAAATTTAAACCTAAGATAATTGGCACTAAGTATTTTCATATGTGTGGCTTTACTAGTAACGAGTGTGAAATTGAAGTTTCATGGTGGTGGTGACTATTGATCATGGGCATTACTTGATTCATGGGCATGAGGAATTTTTTCACGGACGTGAATCATTTCTGATTTTTAATCTTTTGAACTTCAATTGATCTGAATCAAATTGCTTTAAGATCTTAGAAATATATAACCTATCTAAGAACATTTAGAACACAAAAATGGTTAAATTTTGTATTGCTCAATTATTTGTGATTATCAAAATGATAGAAATACCCATCAAAGTTAATAATCTTCCCCGTTTATGGTAAAAAATAATATTGCAATATGTGGCTAAGGAGAAATGAATTTCTCCCCCCCCCTCCCCCCTTCAAAAGATGCTTATCAAAAAGTGAAAAAAAAACATAATAATGCCACATTTTAAACCATAAACACATAAGGAATAAGTTCAAAAGAGATTCAATTAAAGTATTGATCATCACAACATAAGCCAAGTATATGGAAGGTATATGTCAAGTTTATGATTGATCATCACAACATATGCTAAGTATATAAAAGGTATATGTCAAGATTAAACACAATTTGCACATAACAAGATTGGCATATTAAACACAATTTGAACATTGGATTTGTTTATTATTTGTTCTCCCCATTTGTCATCATAAAAAAGAAACAAGTAAAGAAAAAAGACAATAAACAAGGTGAAGACAAATTTCATATCCATTACTTTAAACAAAAAAAATTACAATAAAAAGTTTGAATTTAGAACAAAAGATATTTTCTTATCCTAATGATCCTAAAAAAAAAAAACTTAAAGCAAGGGAGTCATGGCTTGAAGCTAGATAAATGCTCGCGAAGTCCAACGATCTCCTCCTCTAGACTGTCAACTCTAGACTCGATGAAGTCTTTGAGATCTTCTAACTTCTTATCAATTGATTGCTCAAAGGACTCCATTCTTGCTTGAAGCATATCGAATTGATGAGTGGTTAAGGCCATGAGTTGTTGAGCCAAGTCCGCCTGAGAGGTTGAAAATATCGAATTATCTATTGAGGCATATGAGATATCTATTGAATCTACATGCGGCTCAATTCTAGCTTTTTTCCTCTGCTGTGGCCCTTAAAGAACAACTTTAAATGCCTCGGGGTCCTCTAGCTCCCATGTTATTTCTCATTCTAGTGTGATGAAATGATAATAAACCTCGTCCTAGTAAATGATCCTAACAACAACTTCCATCTTGATAAAGGATTCAACGTCAAGTAGATCTTTGGGGGGAAGCTGGGACAATGGTATAAATGTAATCATTGAGATCCAAAAGTCCTAGCTCCACAACCAAATGAGTGACATGGCTTCCAATGAGGATGTCACCTGAAAGCTTCATCGCGATCAACTGGCGATGAGAAGCAAACCATCGAGACAAGAAAACCAGTTAATTTGATCTAGCCTATTCAAACAATAATAATTCGGACTTCCAGATTGAATCATTGCTATCATCTCAGGCAAAGATTGAGTATGTCAAAAATCGGTGAATGTAGTGGAGAACTAGATGCTTCAAATGAGTACTCTTGGTCTTCTTAATATCCCAACTACAATTGTTACCAAAATTGTGTCATATCGAAGAAGGGTAAAATTTTGTTGCCTCATTTTCATTTATCATACCTTCATGTGGCAACTTTAAAATCTTCCCAAATTCAGTAGTTGTGAGAGTTTTCTCTTGCTTGCAAAGTTGGAAAGAAACTTTGCCCACTTGAGACACTTGTAGGGTGCTGAGAAACTCTAGTGTTGTCTCTTTGAATGTGGGCTTGTAGATGTCAACAAACTCTAGAATAACACACTTTCAAAGCCAAAGTTTCATGTCAGATTACAGTCCAAATGCACGAATATACTTACAGTTGAAGGTTTTTGCTGATAGAATGGGTCATTTCTTGATAGTAGAGGATTTTTTTATGATTGTGACAGGGCAAAATATTGAGCAAAAAATCTGTATTTGGGGGGTTGTGCTCTTCTTCTTCCCCTTGGAAAAATCAGCTTTGAATGCCATTGTTGAATATGGTTTTGAGAAAAAAAAAGGTTTTAGAAAGATTGAAAAAGTTAATAAAACCTTTAACAAATTTGGTAAAAACTATGTTTGAGATGTTTGGAGTGTGAAATTGGTACCAATTTGGTGTGAAAATGTATCTTGGAGGTCAGATTTAGCTAGCGAAAGAGGAGAGAGAAAATCGAGAAAGAAATAGTAAAATCAGACTTTATATCGTGTGATTCACGACTGTGAATGAATGTTCACGGATGTGAATACTGAATTTCTCGGGCAAGATCAATCGTGACACTAGCCAAAACTAAGGGCGTGAACGAATCTAGAAAGATAGAGGTTCATAAGTGTCACGGTCATGAATTATATTTATGGGCGTGAACAATTATATTCACAATTTAAAATTGTGACAAAAGGCATGAACTAAAATGTGAACGATTCTAGACATTTTGGTTCAACAACATTCACGAGCATGAAGTTTTAAAAATAGAAAGTTGAAAACAAGATCCTAAAAAAAAAATTTCTGTTCTATACATCTTCCTAAACAAATAAAGTATATTTTTTTATGGCATACATATATGTATCACATAATTTGAACTTGTATATCATTATATCATGGCATCTCAAGGTTCATAATTAATCATCAAAATGCATAACGAATGCAATGTATACCTTTTAAACCCATTCTTAAGATAAAGTGCTCCCATCAAGAATACTAAGTTCCCTTTTTACAAAACAAAACCTTTCATCATTGAGAGGCTTGGTGAAAATTTCAGTCAATTGATTGTTTGCGTCAATAAATTCTAACACAATATCACCATTTTGGATATGATATCTTATAAAATGATGTCTAATATCTATGTGTTTGCTCCTACAGTGTTGAATGAGATTTTTAAAAAGATTTATAACACTTGTATTATTACATTTTATAGGAATGTGATCAATCTATTTACCATATTCCTTAAGTTGTTGTTTCATCCAAAGAACTTAAGTGCAATAAAAACCTACTGCCACATATTCTGTTTCGGCAGTGGACAAGGCAACCAAAACTTATTTTTGACTAAATTAAGAAACTAAATATTCACTAATGAAGTGACAAGTTCCGGATGTGCTTTTTCTATCTAAAAGACTACCAACATAATCGATATCTGAAAAACCAATGATATGAAATGAAGTGTTCCTAGAATACCATAGCCTAAGTGCATTGTGCCATAAATGTATTTTAAAATTCTTTTTACAATATTTAGATGAGATTCCTTAAGACACGATTGAAATCTAGTACACTAGCATACACTAAATATTATATCGAGTTTAAAAGAGATAAGGTACAAAAGGGATTTAATCATACCTTTATAGAGTTTTTCATCTATAGTCTTACCCTTCTCATCTTTGTCCAATTTTGTTGATGTGGTCATTGGAGTTTTGGCACTCTTGCATCCTTCCATTCCAATTTTTTTTATCAACTCTTTGGTGTACTTAGATTGGTTGATGAAGATACCCTCTTTGCTTTGTTTGATTTGAAGACTAAAAAAGAATTTGAGCTCTCACATCGTGCTCACTCTAAACTCCCTAATCATTCACTTAGCAAATTCTTGACAAAAACAATTCATTAATAGACCCAAAGATGATATCATCAACATAAATTTGAATAAGTAGAACGTCATGCTTGTACTTTTTGATAAAAATAGTAGTATCTACATGTCGTTTTAAAAAATACTTTTTAAAAGAAATGCACTAAGCCTTTCATACCAAGCTCTTAGAGCTTATTTTAAACCATATAAGGCCTTAATGAGTTTGAACACATGATTTGGCAAAGCTGACTTTCAAAACAGAGAGGTTGTTCAGCATAAACTTTTTCCTCTATAAAACCATTTAGAAATGCACTTTTAACTTCCATTTGAAAAGTTTAAAATTCATATGGCATGCAAATACTATAAGAATCCTAATGGCTTCTAATCTTGCTACTGGAGCATATGTCTCATCATAATCTATGTCTTCCTATTGGTTGTAATTTTCCACAACCAATCTAGCTTTGTTCCTAATAATTTGACTTTGCTCATCCAACTTGTTCTTAAAGACCCATTTACTACCAATAATTGGGTAATGCTTAGGTCTTGAAACTAAGGTCAAAACCTTATTTCTCTCAAATTGGTTGAGTTCCCTTTATATGGAAATAACCCAACTCTCATTACCAAGAGCCTCCTCAATAGTCATTAGCTCAATTTGAAAGACAAAAGCAATATTAGAATCTAAAAACTTAAGATGAGATCGAGGCTTACACTCTTAGCGGGATCACCAATGACTTACTCCATGGGATGGTCTCTTATGAACTTTCACTCCTTTGGTAGTTGTTAGGTAGGTGCCTTGCTTTTGAGGCATTTGTTTCTTTTGATGTTCTTCTTTATTTTCCTCTTCATCATCATTATCACCTTTCTTGGGGTTTCACTATCCTTTTTATTATCAAGATCAAGCTTTTCCATTGATCCTATAACATCATAAAAAACAATACATTTTCTAAGATCGAGTTTGCTAGCTTCATCAGAAACAATAAGCATAATGATCTTTTATTAAAGACTATATAAGTCGTGCTAGTTGTGGAGTATCCTAAGAAAATACTTTCATTGGATTTAGAAGAAAATTTTCCAAGGTTATCCTTGGTATTTAATATAAAAACTTGCATCCAAATACTCTAAGGTATGAGATTTTGGGTTTTCTTTTATTCCATAGCTCAAAAGAGGTTTTATTTAAGATAGGCCTTTTGAAAACACGATTAGAAATATAATATGCGGTATTTGTGGCTTTGTCCAAAAGTATGTTAATAAGTCATACTCATTGAGTATTATTCTAGCCATCTCTACTAATGTTCTATTTTTTTTCTTTCAACAACCCTATTTTCTTCAGGTGTTCTAGGAGTTAAAAAAATTATGAGAAATATGATATTCCAAATAAAGATGTTCAAAATGCTCATTTTCAATTTCTTTTCCATGATCACTTCTTATTTTAGAAATAAAATAGTCTTTTTCATTTTGAATTCTTTTGGCAAAGTTTTTAAAAGAATCAAAAGTATCACTTTTAGGAATTAAGAAAATTACCCAAATGAACTTACAATAATCATCAACAATGACAGAAGCATAGCGTTTGCCTTTTAAATTGGCAACTCTAGTAGGTCTAAAAAGATATATATGCAAAAGTTATAAAGGTCTAGAAGTATTTACAATATTTTTAGACTTGAAAGATGTTTTATTTTGCTTCCCTTTTTAAAAAGGTTCACATGTCTTATCTTTGGTGAATTTGACTTTGGGTAGCTCATCCACTAGTTTTTATTTGCTAAGACTTTGAATTAAGTCTATGCTTGCATGCTCAAGTCTTCTATGTCATAGCAAGATTCACCACTAATAGACATAAAATACTTAGAGCAATGGTTAGTCAACTTGTGTAAGTCAATTATGTAAGTATTGTCATTTATTTCTCCTTTGAATATCTCTTGGCCACTTGGGGTAGTCACAAGACATCCATTAAAGCTAAAAGTGACTTTGTTTCCCTTATCACATAATTGTCTTACACTTAAAAAGATTGTCTTTTAAACCATCAAGAAATAAAACATCTTCAATAAAAAGAAATATCATTTAAACCAACTAAACTAATGCCAATAACCTTACCTTTGACATTGTTTACAAAGGTTACCTTACCACCATCAAAACTTTTGATTTGGGTGAAATGGGTCCTATTTCCGGTCATGTGCCTTAAGTATCCACTAGCCAAATATTTTCCTTTGAAGTGGACTTGAGACACACCAACAAAACAATAATTTATGTTTGGTTTTTAGGTACCCAAATGAACTTGGGTCCTTTAGGGTTAGCTTTGGACATTCCCAATGAGCATTCCTCACAAAATAATGAATTTTTATGTGCCCAAGCTTCATGCAATAGTAGCATTGTTTAGATTTAAATTGACCTTTCCATTTTGCATGAAGTTTAGGCCTCACAACTTTTCTAGAGGTATTATATACACAAGAACATGAGCAAACATGTGTAGTGGGTGTTTTCCTAGGTACATGCCTCTTGAAGTTTCCCTTTTGAGCCATGTGACCCTTTACTATTCTTTTCAATGGGGGATTTTGTGTGTGCTTTGCTCTTAGCCTTTGATGTTATTACCTCAATAAAAGAGGTTTGTAGAGTATTAGACCTGACAAATATAGTTCTAGGCGGGGAAGATGATGATGCTCCTTTGAAGCCTAAGTCATGTCTCACCAATTGAGGTCTTTAAGATACAATTAAGGTATCCAAACTCCCATTCCCTTTGTGAAATTTTGAGATAGAACTTCTAAGCTCCTTAACCTCATTTTTTGAAACATGTTTTATTTTATTAGTGAATTGGTTTAAGGTTTTGATGAAAACTCATTCAATGACTTTTTAAGTAGTCATTTAAGGTTTTTAGCTCTTTAACTACCTTTTAAAGGTTATTAAGATCATTTCTAAGTTTAGAGTTATTTTTCTATAAAGATCAAGTTTCATTTTGTACCTTTCTAACTCTAAGTTTAATAATTCAACTATATCATCACCATCATCATCAATTAAATCACATAAATCATCAGAAAGTTGGGATGCAGACATACCTCATCAATGGAGTTATCCTCAATAGCCATGAAATACAAGTTAACCACATCCTCTTCTTCTTATTCAATAAATGTTGAGGTTTCATCATCCCAAGTGGCTTTGTGACCCTTTTCTCCATCTTTTTTGTTGGGTCTCCTCTTGTACTTCTTGACTATGGAGCAATCTGATCTAATGTGCCCTTTCTTTCTACACTCATAACACTTGACTTCTTCTTTGCCTTTGTTAAATGAGGAGTTTCTAGGAGAAAATCTTGAGGCTTTTTATTTATAGTTCTTAATTGAGTCGTACTTATGGGTGATCATCTAATTGATTCTTATTGAAAGTAAGACTATTTGTTCATCTTCTTCATCAACCAACTCTTCCTCACTAAGGAGATCTTCATCTATAGGCATAAAAGTTGAAGCTTTAAGTGCTAGAGGCTTTCTCTTCTCCTTTTCTCATTCAAGCTATTTTTCTCTTATTAGAGCCATTTCGTGAGTGAGGAGTTTGCGAATAAGTACATCGGTAGGAATTACGCTTAAGTCTTCATTGGCTTCCTCAATACCCGTAACTCTTAAGCCATAATCTTTCATTGGAAGACTATTTAGAATCTTGTTATTTACATCTTCCAAATAATAATCCTTTCTAAGCTTCCTGAAGTCATTTACGATAGCAAGAAGTTGATTGGTCATTTTATTTATGATCTCATTTGGCTTCATCTTCATTTTGAAAGGTTCATATTCGTTGATAAGAAGTTGAACCTTCTTGGACTTTACTTGTTTAGTGCCTTCATGATAGTTTTCCAAGGTTTTCCAAATAGAGTAAGTGGTTGGATAATGTTGGATTCTACCACATTCTTCAAGTGATAAAGA
Source organism: Triadica sebifera (assembly GCA_023653625.1). NCBI lineage: Eukaryota > Viridiplantae > Streptophyta > Magnoliopsida > Malpighiales > Euphorbiaceae > Triadica > Triadica sebifera. The sequence continues at coordinate 23,193,659 of CM042898.1, read as the reverse complement.
GCTTATTAGAATGATAATGACTTTCTTATTTTTCCCATTAGCTCTCTTTTGAGGCTTGGTCTAATCATCTTTTGGAATGATTTCATATTCTCCTTCAGCATTCCTTCTTGTTGGAGGTGTCCACTTTTTTTAAACGATATCTCAAATGTCTACTCCCTCACTATCAACATAAGTTTCCATCTTGAATTTTCAATTCACATAGTTTGCACCATTAAAGAAAGGCTTGAAATTGTGAAACCCTTCATTGGCTATAATTCGATCTTTGCTAGCGCTTGTTAGGCTTGAATGCTAGACATAGCTCTGATATCAATTATTGCCCAAAATAATGACCAAGAAGGGAGGTTGAATTGGTTATCAATTAAAATTTTTCTTTCAAGTAAATAAATAAGAAGAGATAGAGAAGAAGTAGAGAAATAGACATATAAGATTTATAGAGGTTCAGGTATTAACAAATTCGACTCCTCTGCTCAATCTCAATTGAGTATTTCACTAGCACTCAAAATGTTTTAATGGCTAACACAATAACTAAATCCTCGTATCTTAATAGCTTACACAAAAAATTTTACAAGTATTTCACTCACTACCCAAATCACTCAAATCTTCTATTAAGTATTTGATTATGGGAATGAAATCACTCACTAACCAAAAAAGCTAAATAAACTCAGCTAAAATGGTTTTTATAACAAAAATTATAAAATTCATATTTGAATAATTGTACAAATGGCTTTACAAAGATTGAATGCATGATTTATTGTTGTCTCACGTTAAATGAGTCGTATTTATACTTTCTCTGAGAAATAAAGTTATTTTTGGTGCAATTAATGCAAAACTTGAACCATTTTTTCATTCGCGTCTATTAACATTAAATATGCAGATTCATAGACGTGATTGTTCTTAGTGAATTTGTTACTGAAATGGTGAAGCTGACTGTGAATACTTCTATCCAATAATATACAATCTTTTATGGGCGTGATTGTTCTAGTTTCATGGTTTAGTTTGTGAACATTTGAACCTAAAAGAATTGGCACTAAGGATTTTCACAGGCGTGACTTTACTAGTAACGGACATGAAACTGAAGTTTCACAATGGTGGTGATTATTAATCATGGGCGTTACTTGATTCACGGGCGTGAATCATTGCTAATTTTTAATTTTTTGAACTTCAATTGATTTTAATCAACTTATTTCATGATATTAGAAATATATAGCCTATATAAGAATACTTAGAATACAAAAATAGTTAAATTTCTTATTATTTAATTATTTGTGATCATAAAAATGATGGAAATACCCCTCAAAGTCAATATGTTATTTGCCAGTAAATGATAATTTCTAATTAATTGATTATTCTGAAATACAGAAAGAGACAACACATTACTCATTTTAGCATACTCACATATGTGTTGAAATACTATAGGCAAGTTTGGCATTGCGTTTGACAAAAACGTTTTTGGAAAAAAATTATTTTTAAATTTTTTGAGTTTAAAAAACTGCTTTTGGAGATAAATAGATAAATAAATATTTTTCCTAAAACTAGGTTTGAGAAAAATAGTTTATAGAAAATTTAAAAAATCATTCAATTAAATAAAAAAAATTATACACTTACTTTTTGGACATCTAACAGCAATTACAAATACCGCCTATGTAAACTTTGTTTCAAGTTTAGTACCAACTTCCTTATTATCAATGCACGACAAAGTTTGTCGCAACAAATGCGTATAGATTTTTACACCAAGAATTTAATTGCAATGAGTTGAAAAGTATTGCAATATGTAATTTGTATATAAAGATTGAAATTGATATCTTACTTGACAAAGAATTGAACTTCCTCACAATTGAGTAGTAAGGGTGTTCATGGTTCAGTTTGGTTGATTTAAATTAAAATTTTATAATCAAAATAGTAAAATTGGGTTTTGAACAATTTAATTTTTAACCAAACCAAGTACTACTAAAAAATCCAAAGCAATACTATTTGAATTCGGTTTGGTCACTTTGATAAATAAATAAATGAATAAAATCAAAAAAATTAAAATATCATAAAAATTCAACAAATATTAACTTAAAACTATAATCAAAATAACACCATGAATATTATCTAAAATATAAAAATTTAGTACATTACTATAACTTTTAGAAAATTCAATATATAATTTGTAAATTAGTAAAGAAAATTTTTGCTCAATTATGGTGTTACAAAGGAAATTGAAAAGTGTAGAAAATTAAAAAGTCTAAATTTTTGGAAACTATAAAATTATTATTATTATTAGTACAATTAAATAAGGCAGGTTCTTGTGTTGTTATTACTTTAAATTTCTTACAAACACTTGAGAAGTTTTCCCTTAAATAATAGATATTGAGAAGGGGAAATTAAAGAAAAACAGAGCTCTGTTGGTGTAGTTCCCTCATGATTTTTAATTGTTGTATGGTGATATTATGTTTGTAGTTCTGATAGGTAATGTAACTTGCTAATACGTGGTATATCTTGAAAAATATCCACATAATCAAGAAGCCAAACATCTTATACATTGGAAATATTGAAAGAAATAAATGCCTCTAAATTTGAAATTCATAGACATTTTTGGGTGAAAAACAAAAAAAGGCTTAAACCAAGCCAAATAATTGAGTGACGGTTCCAACTTGCAATTCGACATATCTGAGTTTATAACTTTAATTTTTCTTTCATGTGAGGATGCATGTCAAATTATCTTTTGGATTGTGCATTATGTGATTCTAGTTGGTTCTGATTGGTTTGAATTCCGTTAAATTTGATTTTCTTGACAGGCTAGACAGTTTTTGTTGCAGTAATTAGTAAAACCTCATATATATATATATATATTTGTGATTTTGCTCTAGAGGTTTTACCTGCCTTATTTTTCTATATATATTGGCTTCAGTTCATAGTATGAGATTTTAGTGTTCTATCATCATCTTTTAATCAGTTCAACCCTTTTATTTTTGGAAAATAATTGAATAAATCCAATCAAGACCACGAGTTCAAATGCTAAATCTAATAAAATTTCATATATATAAACTAATATGACAATGATTCATGAAATAACTCTATTTTAAATAAAAGAAAAAAATTTCTATTTTTGGATTTGAATATTTAAATATATATCAATTAAATGATGGATGTTGAATTATAAAATGCTGAAGCTAGGATATCTTGAAATATCCACATAATCAAGAAGCCACATAATCAAGATGGTATTTCCTACATAATTAGTAAATTAAACCATCTTTTTTTGAACTAGGCATGCAACGATGCAATTCCATAGAAAGGTTATTTTTGCTACCTTTTTTTTGAGGTGCAAGCATTAAAGGGGAGAAACTTTGGGGATTGGATGTTACTATTTGGTCTATTTTTTCTTTCCACCACAAAGTAAAGATTGGACACACCCACCAAACTGTAAAGAACGTACTAACTATTAACATAATCATAAAATGTTCCCATCAACATCCACAAGCAATTCCCACACAAAGTAAAGACATGACAAAAGATGTTTATATGCATATCTCAACTAAATTTACACATTAAGAAATCAGTAGTTAAATTGAAGAAGAAAGTAGCAAACAATTTGGTTTGTCAGAGTATAATATTCAAGTGTGGCTGATTATTCTATACGGGACGGAAACATCCAACCAAAATCTCAATTAACATACTTTATTCATATAACTATCACCCAATAATTAAACAAAAATGTTTCAAATTACACAAATAAATTAAGCTAAAAGTCCAAACAGATGACTTTTCTTTATTTATTTTTGCAAATTTTGTCAAGGCAAGTAATATGTAGAGCTTATTAGGTAGGCTCCACTAGGAGGATTATGTGAACAAGAAAGCTAAAGCTTTATGAATTTTTTTATTCTTTATTATTCCACACAATAATAAGCAATTACCAGCTATAGCCAATTGCTAACTCTTAAGAAGAAAGAAATGCATTTTTTACATAAGGTGGCGGTGTTTGGTTCTAAGACAGACAATGGTCAAAACCAGTTTGCATTTATGGATAATTGTTAATACACAACAACATTATGATGATTAAGCTCACTACCAAAACCAACTCCAACTTAGCATTTTAATAAGCCATCTTAGATATTGGTATATACTAATATAATTTTTTATAAGTTTGGTCCATTTTAATTGAAGTCTGTAAATATATGGAATATCTGACTTCATCTTTTGAAAAGTGGAAATACTTTTCCTAAAAATGGCTTACGTTTTCCCTTTGATCAGGAAAATGTTTTCCATTGACCAACTTTTTTATGCTCACCAAATGCTTGAAAATGCAAAATTTCCTGAAAAGTATTTTCTGCTAAACAAACAAAGCCTAAACTTTTCAACATAATCCTTCTTATTCTCACAATCCCACACCAAAATTCTATTGAAAATACACATTCCCCCCACCCAAAAAAAAAAAAAAAAACCCGACTGCATAGTCCCTTAAAGGAACACAAATTATGGACATGGCAACAATACTTATTCCTCGAATTATTGCTTGTTGTCTTGGCATTCATCCATTAGACTTGTCATAGCCACAGATACTTTATGGACAAAAAACAAGCTGTCATTTAATGTAATTAACTCAAAATTCTGAAACTTACCCCAAACATTCACACCTTTTGATGAATCACCAGAATAAGTTAATCGAAAGTCCAAATTTACCATATTCTCTAATTTCAAAACCGATGCGATCCGAAAGTAAAGGACAAGTCTGATGATTAAAAAAACTAATCTAAACTTAAACAGTTGAACAAAACTTCAATACAGAAAACTCTTAAACCTCAATGTTAGAACAAAAACTCCACAACGAAAATCATTAATTGATTATTAAAGCCTCAGATTTCTAATTTAAGTCATTCTTAGAAGCCCTCAAATAGTAAAATTCCGCGAAGCTGTAAGCATCTAATGCAAGAAATAGAGTTCCTAAGCTAAAATAGAGAGTAAATATTAAAACAAAGAAAATTAGAAAAAGCGAGATAGAAAGGTGTACGACGCTTCTTCGTCTCTCGGCCGCAATGGCGACCCCTTCCCTTCTCCCAACTAAACTACCTCATTTTCCTTAGGTACCTCATCCAACAATTGCCCTCTCAGAGCCTCCGTTCTGGGCTTTTTGCTGAGCCACTTGATACCTTGTAGAGGGAATTTACAGGGAAAATTATGGAGATTTAGTAAGAGAAAGCTCTAACCCTAGGTGAGAGAAGAATGAGATGAGAAGAAAAACAAAGAAGAACGATGAGGGGAGAAAGGAGATTGGGGCGATCGCAACGACGTATGGAGAAAGTTAAGTTTAGTTTAGCTTAGCTTAGTTATATACAGACTGAATACAACGTAGTTTTAGTTTAGGTTATTAAATTTATTTTTTTTGTTTTTATATAATTTTGAATCTAATACTTTAAATTAATTAGTAATAATCTTTATAAATTATAATATTCTAATATTGTAATTTAATTTATAATATTCTAATAATCGTAATAATCTTTATAAATTATAATATTCTAATATTGTAATTTAATTTATAATATTCTAATAATCTTTATAAATTATTTTTTATTATTTTTTATCTTAAATTGTGATTTCATTGATTAATTAAACTTAAATCGACTAAATTGTACTTAAAATTTGAGTCCAATTAATCAAATTGAATTTTAATTAATTAATTGAACTTAAAATGAATATTAATATATTAAATTAGAATTTAATTTGATTGTATTAAATTGGATTTAATTGATTAAATTATGGCTCCTTGATTAAATGGAATATAAATTGATCTTGGAGTTCAATTGATTAAATGAACTTAAATTGATTAAATCATTCTTAAATTGAACATCAATTGATTAAATTTATTAATTTTATTTGATTGTATCAAATTATGGTTTAATTGATTAATTAAACTTAAATTGATTAAATTGATATTAAATTGAAGTTTTATTGATTAATTCAATTAAATTGACTTAATTGAGGTTCAATTGATTAATATGATTAAACTCATTTTAATTGTACTTCTATTAATTAAATTAGGAATCTATTGATTAAATTTGAATTCGATTGACAAAATTGGCGACCGCATTTATAATATCATATCTCATGCATTTAAGTATAATCTATCTTTGTATCTAGTAATCACATATAACATACAAATAAGATAAACAAACCTGTTAACATTGATAGTAAAAATAAACAAACATATTAACATTTATAGTAATTTTTTTTGTATCATATCCTATAACATCACTCAATGAATCTACAAATCAACATTGAGATTTTTAATGCAACATAATATATTACATATTTTAAAAATTAAACTTTACATCTAAAAGTTTACAAGATGTATTCATTCACACATTTTAGAATCAATTATGAGTAATTATACATGTATAAATATATAAGTTCAAAATGCAGATGATGTGATCTCATGTTCATATGAAATGCAAGGAAAAATAGTAATGGGGCTCATTCGGTTGACCTTTGTTTTCATGTCTTCTATATGTCAACCAAAATCAGCTATCATTTTTTTTTACCTGAAAAATAATGTAAATTGATGAGTTGCATGTTATATCTTTAAATTTAAGTCTCGAGTCGCACGTGTCATTAAACTGACGTGTCAGATCGATTAGAGTTCAAATTCGAATTTTGACTAAAAAAATAATTAAATAGTGATAAATAATTATAAAAATTGTCTAATAAAGTGTTTAAAATATTTAACGATGTTATTTTACGGTAAAGAACTTAAATGCAAATTTTGAAATATTTTGGAGTCAATTTACAATATACCAAAAATTTGAGGATCAAGTGAGATAATTATTAATAAAATAAATGATTATGGATATTTAATTACATGTGATGGCTGGCTAAACCAAGTGTCACATGTTAAGAAACTAATTAAACATAAATATCTAGATATTTAAGCTTAGATGGATCCATCATTAATTAATTTTGGCATATTTTTCTTAATTTCTTCTTCTTCCTTTTAATTTAGAATTTTCAATACTCCTAAATTAGCCTCACGTTCCTCCACCTTCCTTCATAACTAAAGCTTCTTTTTAGTAAGAGAAAGAGAGAAAGTGAGAAAACACCATATTCTTGCATAATGAAGCTTAAGTAAGCTTGGGAAAGCAAAAAGAGAGAGAGAGATAAGCAAGAAAAATGAGAAATAAAACTTTAAGGTTCAGCCATAGAAGAAAGGAAGTGAAGATAAAGTGATTTTTCTTCCTTTCTATATTTCCTTTAAAGAAATGTAGTGATTAGAGCATGTTTGTAAAAAAAAAAAAAGTTTGGGGTTTAGAAGGGGTTGATAAAGAAATTTTTTTCATAATGTTTCTTATATATTTTAAGAGCTCAAATTGATAAAGAACAATCTCAAAATAGCAAATGAAAAGAGAAAGATAAGTGAAGAGAAAGAAAACAAAGTAAAGTTCTAGGTAAGTGTATAATTTAAGGCAATAACCTATATTATATCATCAAATTGCATGATTTGAATATTTGACATTTAAATTATTGTAAATTAGTAGTATTTTTTTATATAATTTTGGAGATGCATGTTTGCTAGACTTATAATTAATTTTGGTATAAATTGAATTAGGTGATTGTCTATATTATTTGTTGGATTTTATGGAGCAATCAGTATATAAATTACTATAACTTGAGTTATGAAATTCTGATTAATGTTTTATTTATTGGGTTTGAAAGTATGAAGAATACAAAAAGTGATTTTTATTATAACTATGCTTAATTTTGACACAAATATTTAACTAGAAAACTATCCATGAAATTCTGGACAACAATTTTAATGATCAATCAGTGTTTAATTGATCATATTTTTTGCTACAGAACTCAAAATTAAGTGATTAAAATTGTATATTAAATTTAAGATCCATGACTATAATTCTTAAGAGACAATTAAATGAAATTTGAACTATAACAAGATGAAAAATGAGATCAAAGACAAAACATAAAATTTGTCAGTAATATGGTAGAATAGAAATTGAAAAAGTTAACATGTAAAATAATGTGGATCTTATTATATTATGCAAATTATATTTTTATTGAGTAATTATGTGCTTGATTGAGACATTAAACTCATTAAATATGTGAATTAAAGAATTATAAAATTTATGACAAGGAAGAGTATATGGTGAATGAAATACACAAAAAAAAAAAAAAGAATTTGATGATAATATGTATTAAGCCCTTGAACACCTAGTCTAAAACTATAGTCTTGGATAATTTGACATGCTAATTAGGGATCTATTAATACTGATAATGACATTCATGCTAATGTCGATGATGACACATATATTAATGTTAGTGATGATACATATATCAATATCGGTGATGACATATATTAATACCAATGATGATACTCATATTAATGTCAGTGATGATATATATATTAATGTTAGTGGTGACACATATATTAATGTCAGTAATAACATTCATATTAATGGCGGTGATGACACTTGTATGCACATATCATTATGCATGGGTGACAATTTTATTATGTCTGTATGGCCAACCCCGTTATCCTGATTATTGGTTTCTAGGTGTTATAGATACAAATATGTTTAAAATGGTACAAAAATTTAATATAGGATAATTTGTGATAATTTATTTGGTATGTTAACTAAATTAGTATAGTCAAAATACAAGTGATAATATGAGATAAGAAATTATATATGTGAAATATTTGTTTATAAAAATATGAATATAAAATAAAAAAAATATTAGTAAAATTGAGTATGTGACATATATATGTATAAAATTGACTTAGAAACATTTGCACATTGCATGATATAGTATATTATTTTATTTATATTTACCACTAAGAATAAAACTTAGTGTGAGAGTTTTTCTCATGCAGATATAGAGAAGAATAAACCGAAGATAGTAGATAAAGTCAACATTGATCTAACACAATAAAACAACTCACTTCTGACACCATAGGTTACATAACTTTTTGTACTTTTGATTTGAAGTTCTTTTATAGTATTGTAGTTAACTTTATGTTTTGTATAAACATAAATGTTTTGTAAATACTATTTATTATATATAAAATATATTTTGTTCATTTATTATGATTTCTTTTGCTCTACAAATAAAATAAATAATAAAAAATAAAAATATGCGCTACTTTCATATATATATATATATATATATATATATATATATATATATATATATATATATATATATATATATAATAGATAAAATTAGCATAGCACTCACTTATCCAGACACGTGTTGCTGGGATGAAGAAGTTATTATATTGCGGCTTAGTGAGAGTAATTATCAAACAAGTTATAAAGTACAAAATAACTCATAGTAACAAATTATAAATTCATTGCATACTATGTATTTCATTTCATTCATCGATATCATATAACTACTAGTAAAATTAAAGCATATGGTCACTATTCTTTGCTTATGCTTATGCTTATGCTTATACTTTGCTCATTTCATTTTGTTGTGATCAAGTTAAACAGATATTGTTCCAAATTTTCATGTGAACATTTGTCATGTGGACATTTGCATTTGCTAGCTAGCTTTATCATTTGTTTCATTTACACAATTGTTGGGTCATATGCCTCTTGTTTTGTCTTGCAATGTCAATTAACTAATCATAACACTTTTTTAAGTCCTTAAGCATGTACATTTGTAACTAAACATTCATCAACCATTATATCCTTATTACATATACCATACATATACAACACATATACCTTGCATATACTAAACATATACCATGTATACACGTATGCCACATATATATCTCAAATATACCATATATATACCACATAAATCACAAATTATCCATCATCTTATTATCAAGGGAAAATTATGGTAATTGTATGAATCAGATAATCACAAGTCTATTCACATTTCACATAGTATGCAATGTCTATGTGCACTAAAGAAATCATTTGATAATTAAACTCACATTTTTTCTTTGATTTTGACCCTTAAATTATTGTCTATCATCTCCTTGTGAGTTTCCAATTTATTATGAACCTAATATAGAAATATAATTGATTAATTCATTGTTATATAAACTTAATGTGACTTAAACAAATTAATGTGCATAATATATATAGATAGTTAGAATTTTTTCTATGCGGCAGTGTGACCTTATGGGACTGATTAGCCCATAACTTTTTGTAAAATTATCTAATTTATATGATTCTTATTCTTTATTAAAATTAAATATAATTATATAATATATTAAAATTTCAGAGCAATTGAAGTATTGTATAATATTTGGTTGAATTTCCAATTGTATTATGTTTTCTGCCCTTAGACAGTTTTAGGATATCAATTTTGGTCATTCATAACTTACAATATACAAGTCATATTATAGTAAAACTTTACAGTAATTTATATAGGTTAAAATGAAACATTTTTTTTATGTTTAAAACTTTTATCATATTGTCTCTAAGTTCCTCAAATTGTAAGGAACATATCACTAGTTTAGAACATAATTGACTTCCGAACTACTATGATTTATGAATGTTATACTTTATACATAACATATTAAGGTGATATTTTTACCAAAATTTATCTAAGACATAATCTTATAATTTTATGTTTTTAAAAATTATATATTTCATATATAAGAAACTTAAAATGACCAAACAAGCTATTGGACTTGCTTAGGGCACTAAGCTACTATAGAACAATCATGGTTTTCTTTACTATAACTTAACATTCACAATACATATGAACCTGAAATTTGGTATACATATAAATAACACATGTTATAAAAATTTAATGTGTTGAGTTTTCTAAAATACGGGTTCTATCATATTCAAAACAAATAAAAATATTAGCTAACTCAACTAGGATTCACACCCAAACCAGTTCCAATTAGATTCTAATATCTTTTCATATATACCAAATCATGCAAAAATATTTACACATACATGAACCTAAGAAGTGAATCTATAACTTTTGTGTTTGAAACTTCTTTAAATTCAGTCTCTTTTGATCTTTTGATTTCGAAATCAAAGTGCAATATGTTGAATAATCACAACCTTAGCAGCTCAAACTAACACTAGAATAATGATAATTGATTACTTACCAAGAACAAACTTGCAAGAGATGAATTTACTACAAACCTTAAGTGAAATAAGGAAAAAAAGAAGGCTAAAATGGTGGAAGAAGAAGGAGAAATGGGGTTGGAGTAAGGAGGCAAAATTTTGAGATAGAAGGTCCACCTCCTCACTTTTGTTATTTTCTTCATCTTTTGTTTCGTCATTTCTTTCCTTTTTCTTTTTCCTTTTTGTTTCTTTTCATTTTCATTTTATTTATTTATTTATCATTATTATTATTATTATTTCTTCCATGTATTTACATGTATATAGTTCTACAAGATGATATCAAAATTACAATTTAATCAAACAGTCCAATTTAACTATAATAACTATGTCACATTTCATTTATTTGGATCTAATCATTTTACTTACTTTAATTTAGCCACTTTATTCAATTTATCTCTAATACCTTTGCAATATACATAGACACGTAAGTAGTGCATGTCATAAACCTATTCTTATGAAAATACATATGAAATGCACATATTCAAGTGGAGTATATGCAAGATGCGTATGTATAAATGAGATGCATGTAAAAATACATATGAGAAAGGTCGAGGATGTTACAACATTTATGTGGTCATTAAATTATTTTTAGTGACCATCTTTAAATGTGTTTGCTAATATAATTTTAGCAACCATATAAATGTGGTCCTTAATTACATGTGGTCGTTAATTAAACACTGGTATCTCGCTCCATTTTTTGGCTCATCATTTAGCAACAACTTATAGTGGTCATTAATGGCTTAGTCTCAATGTGGTCGTGTATTTTTCTTTATTTGGTGTTTAATGAAAAAGAAAAAATGTGGTATCTATTTAATGATTACAAATATGTGGTTGCTAAACAACTGTTTTTTGTAGTGCTTGACAAGTTTTGGTTTATTGTTGGAATATGGTTCTCAAAGTAGCTGGAACAAAAGGTTGAAGCTTCTTCAACCAAATACGTGTTACATATTGATCCTTCAACTTTCGTCTTATTTCACACATTTCTTTTTAACTTTCCAAGGTACTTATATGTGTAATGTTATTGATTTAAAAGTAAATTTAATTCTTTGAGTGAAACAAAATTCAACCTTGTATTCTAGAAAAAAGCATTACATCTTGAACGGATACATCCAATGATATTGAATAAGTCCAACTATCTTTGCTTCATAAGGTAAATGAAACTGGAAGATATTCTATTAAGTTAAAAAAACTTTAAGGAAAAATATGCTCCAACTTACATAAATTCAATGGAATTTGTTTCTTAAGTCGAGCCATATCTTCATTTTGAATTATAGTGGATGTTAATTCTTCGAAGAACATGCTAATTTCTATCAATATCTTCCATTCATTCACCATTAGTAATTTTTGGGAGGCAATTGGTACTAATTTTATATAAAGACATGACAGTCATAACTTTTAATACCAAACAACTTAAGTTTATGTATGTTGACACATCTAGACATGTTGGATGCGTATCTATATAGAAATTTTAAGTTCTTTACTCATTTACACAATACTGACTTGGCCTATTAGTTAAGAGTGTAGCAAACTTTAGGATATTTACCATTTATATTTGACCTTGCAAGTTCTGGTCGACGACAGCAATTATTCAGTTCTTCTTTGGATTTGTGATATCTTTCATTTTCCCCACTACATTCATGAATGTATTGAATATATTCTCAAAAAAGTTCTTTTAAATATGCATTACATCCAAATTTTATCAAATTAAATTTGTACTATAATATGGCAAATCCCAAAAAATGATACATTTCTTCCAACCATATATTTTATTGACATAATTGTTAATATGTGAAGTTCCCTCTTTAGTTACCTTCTTCAGTCCCAAATGATCAATGATGTCTAATATTTCTATTCCAGACATAATAGGTGGCGTCTCTTTTGTAACAACTCAATTCTTAAGGAATGAATTCTTGTTCGTTCTAAAAGGATGATTATATGATAAGAACTTTTTATGATTATCAAATCATGATTGTTTACCACTCTTGGACAATGTAAATACATATGACTCAGTCATACAATACATATATGTTAAATGTTCAGCAATGGTCCACCCATACAACATTGAATATGCCAATAATTAGCTAATTGTCCACTTAGAGCCGCTCTCAAAGTAAAATTTTGCTTTAGTGATATATCGTAAGTGGTTACCCCATTCTCCTATAACATTTTCAACTTTGAAAATAGCAATTGCGGGAATACATCTAACTTGTTTTTTTTTTTAATTTTTAAGGACCGAGAATTAATACAAAATATTAAAGAATCTTTCATACATAACTAGAGAGGCAAATTATATACACTAACATTGACTGGCCAACACAAATACAATTGTCTCTATCGACAAAATTGTTAAAATCCATCAATGCATAACATGAGCCTGACATTTCTAATTTCAAGTGCAAATTAAGGATAAACATCATTAAAGTATTTTCAAGCAACAAAATTTGATGGATGATGCATGACACCATATTTAACCTCATGTTTTGTGTGTCACCACATTTTTCTAGTTGTGACATTCAATTAATACAATCTGTACAAGTACGATATCAACAGGAAAATGCATCTTTTTATGGGGGGCACATTTTCTTCTCTAACCATTACCATCATATTCTTGGTTTATCCTTTACTGTGGATGTTTACATATCTTACATTAACTCAATTTTTTGAGTCTTTTCCCCAAAATATCATGCAATTGTTCTTACAACAATGAATTTTCAAAACCGACGGACCAAGTCATCACAATAAATATTTGGTTGAGTATAATTTCTCAACAACTACATTTTCAAGTGGCAAGACTTCTTTTACTAATCCTACTAATACATCAAAAGCTCTTTCTGACATGTTATGTTCTGCCTTAATATTTAGTAGTCTAGCAACACAAGAAAAATGTGAATGATTCTCACACCCAGGCCACAGTTCGACATTAGCAACATTGAGCATATCATAAAATTTATGGGCTTATGGATTCGGTTTTTCCTAACATAAAGACAAATTGCATGATGGACCCACCACATCCATCACCATTTAATGATATACATTTTCATAATTCGGTACATCATCTTGATCAACCCAATGGCTATGACTCGACTCACCAATTCTGTTTGTTTTCACCGTGTCTTGTCCATACGTCATAATCCAACATAAATCATTCCTAAGTATATGATATTTGATTATGTCAGCATCCCTAAATGTTGTATTTTGACACTTCTTTAGTGGTCACAAACACTTAATCTTTTCACCATCCATTCAATCTAGTCGACTGTATGTAAATTCCATATATTCATCCAACTCTGTCTCATGAGGAGAATCAATATATGGGCTGAACGACAGGATGTCATCAACATAGATGAAAGCCGTGTGTAAAAATGACTTATAGATCTGGATCATTGCTTTTTGAAAGAAACATGGTGCTACTTTAAGCCCAAATGACATGACTATCCATTCGTAGTAATGATTTGGAATATAGAAGGCTATTTTGTAACGGTCTTCAGGAACAATTTCAAGTTGCTAGAACCCTATCTTCAGGTCGAATTTAGAGAAAATCTTTGCTGAAGCCATAAATGGAAACATTGAGTGGATTTGTGGCAATGGATACTTATTGTCTTTCAAAAAAAGATTTAAAGGTTTGTAATCAATTACAAGCCTCTTCTTCCCATGAACTTGTTCTGACCTTTTGTTGACATAAAAGGCCTTACATACCCAGTTTGACTTAGTGACGAGAGTGACTCATTCTTGGGTACTCGTAACAATAAAAAAAAGCATATTTAAATGCTTACAACCTAAATATCGAAGTAATTATGTAACACCTCCTTATCCCACTGTAGTTCAGCAAGATAGGTGAATATTACCCGTCTTACTGTTTTATAAAATTAATGAAGTGAAGTAAATTTTTTTAACGAAAATATTGCAGACACTGAAATAAAAATTATTACAAGCATAAATACTCAAAATTTTATTTATTTAGAAAATACAGTAATTCACATCCAAATTATGTTCTTTTACATTGTAATTC
The DNA here is from genome assembly GCA_023653625.1 of Triadica sebifera. Lineage (NCBI taxonomy): Eukaryota > Viridiplantae > Streptophyta > Magnoliopsida > Malpighiales > Euphorbiaceae > Triadica > Triadica sebifera. The sequence goes on along the minus strand of CM042898.1, from coordinate 23,178,557 downwards.
ATATCTTTAATACATATTATATGAAATAAAAACGATAAGTTAATTTACAAAGTTTTTAACAAAATATATCAAAAAGAAAACCAAAGCTTCTAGCTGCTTCCCTTCGGGTATCATTCTTTTGAAAATTTTAATATCTACAACTACCCTTTTAAACCTGCGTGAGAGGAAACAACTCGCGCTAAGCTACTAGTTTAGTGGTGCTTCAATGATAAAAATTTTACATACACATTTTTTTTATTACATGTCATTTATAAATTTAACAAGTAAGACATAAAATAAAACATAAAATAAAGAATTATATAAAATCAAACAATTTCACCAAGCATGTAATATTTAACAATTTAATTCATATAACATTATCATAATGACATACTTTAACATTATTATTATTTTTCATTTTTCTTGTGCCCATAGCACCTATAACCGAACTAACTAATAGGAATAACGGGGTTGTCATTTTCAGCTTTCATAATATTGTGCCGAGCGCTTTATAATAATGTAATTACCAACTTTTGTAATATTGTCATTATCGACTTAATAATTTTGTGCCAAGTGTATTTATAAATTGTTATTACCGACTTTCATATTTGGTACCGAGTGCCTTAAATCTCCTTATTGACATGTCAAACTATTCTCTATTCTAGTTCTAGATTAGGTGTCATAGGGCTTAACTATTTTTATATTAATTTACAATATTTTGAAAAATGACAATATTATTCAATTACCATAATTATGCTTATTTATTTTTGTTCTTTATTTCCATTATTATTGCACTATAATATCACACATAAATAATTTGTTAAAAAATTATAATTATCATCAAAGTAAATATTCACATGAATTATTACATATAATTGTCACAACACATGCAAAAATCCAATATTTTATATTTTTACCTATGACAAATTTTGGATCTATTTTTGGGCTTCATTTTTAGCCTATTTATAATTCGAATTAAGAGTTATGGTGTTCTAACAATTTTTATATTATTGTATTAGATTTCAAACACATCAAAAATCAGGCAAATCCCAGTTTTCTATCAAAAGTTATGATTATTTTAATACTGTATCATCACAAAAATTTATGCCCAAAATTTTCTAGACAAATTCTAGGTTTGAACTTCATGCATTTTTCTGTGAAAATCTAGGCATAATTAGATTTTATGGTCTAAATAACAATTAAATCCCTGTGTCTTAGCTTTCATTTCCAATAAATAACATACAAAAACTAATTTCAGAACTCAAGTTACAATCAAAATAATAAAGACTGTTCCATAATCCCTACAGCAGAGTCATCAATTAGCATCAATCCACTTTTCAACCACATTCATCATTTGCATTCATTTTGATACTAAAATTTCTAGATTTTAAATACATTCATATGTCTCAATTATTTTACATCACTTGATCCCATTGCCATATAAAATATCAAAAGCCACAATAAATCACATCACATATCACAAACACAACATATCAAACCTTAACACATAATTCCATACATATTAACATGTAAAATTTTTATCAATGAAGCGCATACCTAATCAGCCTTGATTCTTCCCTTAATCTTTCTTTTTCTTCCCTTATTAGTTAGCTTTCTCCTTACCTTTGTCACCCTCTTGAGGGTCTCTCACTTGTTCATTTATTTTACCTACACAACCATACCATATCTCAATTCCAATATCCATTTTCAATACTTTTCATGTCTACATAATATTCTAATGCTCCTAATATGTTTTACACCTTAATTGAGCTAAAATTTACTAAGGTTAAACTTCCTTCTTCATATGTCATGACTGCCCAAAAACCATATCCTAGTTTCCAATTCATTTTTTTCAATTAAACACTCAAATCATACTTCACTTATCACTAATTGTGTTGTTTCTATATAAATTTCAATTTTCCCAAATTACTCCAATTATGGCAGCCCCTCATTCATCCATTAACATCATATTTCTCAAGTTTTTAAGTCATAAAACAATTAACTAACATTAATTATCATTAATTCAAAGTTTAACTACTCTTTCATCAACTAATCACAAACTTACAATTTCTAAGTTCAATCTTGCAAAATAACCTAAATCTACCAAACCTAATCACATCTATCATCAATATGGATCTCAAATGGAAGGAAAAAGCTTGAATTTAAAAAGAATAAACTCACCTTAATGGAGTTATAGGGCTGGTTGAATCTGCCCCACTTTTCTCTTTTTTCTTCCTTCCTTCTTGCTCCTTTGTAGTAAGAATTCTTTAATTCTAATTTTTTCTCTCTCAAAGCTAATTTCTTTCCTCACTTTTTCAAGCTTGATTTGAAGAAAAATGGAGGCTTTTGGGAGAGCTATGGTGGACGGCAAGAGGAGAGAAAAGAAGATGAAAATGAGTTAGATTTTTAGGTGGAATAATGTAGAATTTCTTCCTTTTTGACTTTTTATACCTTGATTAAGGTGTGGGCCGTACTAATAAAAATTAATCCTAATTCTCATTGGTTCATTAAGTTAATTAATCTTGATTAATATTTAAACTTTGAGAAATTTCATATTTACCACATCTCCCTCCATATTCACACTTTTTCCTCCAACAATTGCCATAATACCAATTTTGTCCATAGACAAATTTTATTTTTTTCATAATTCTAGCACTAATATTTTTAATTTCCAAATAATAATACCCTTAATTATTTTCGTTTATTATTAGTTATTTTTTATGGGTTCAAATTTAGACTCCGATTGAACCTACGCGCCTCGCTTTGATCACATCCAATCGGAGCCTAAATCACTGGATGTTATAAATTAATATCACCATTAATAAAACATAAAGTTCTAATACGTATAATATGACAAAACAAGCTAGCTTAAACTACATTGGCAGTGGCTTGACTAAAAGTTGAATTGACTATTCTTATCATTAATTTTTTATATTTTTATTCAAAGATTAGTACAACAATATTATAGTAAACTTTTATTTTTCTGATTATTTCTTAAATAATATCTATTATGTCTGACATATGAAAAAGAACAATTGAGTTTTCTTGTTTTAATACAAGCACAATAATATCAATCTCATCACAATTATAAATATTTATGTTGCATTCCTATGAAAAGAACAATTGAGTTTTCTTGTTTTAATACAAGCACAATATTGATAGTTTTAAATAAGGAATGCAACATAAATATTTATAATTGTGATGAGATTGATATTGGATATACAAGTACAATATTATTGACAACATTATTGTATATATTTATTCAATGGGTCGACAATAAAGCAACATGCTATAACTGTGATGAGATTGATGTTGGATATACCATTAACTATTTATTTCTAAGCTTTAAAATATTTGATGGAGATAATGAAGCATAAGTTATCTTATTTGATAAAATTGAAAACTTAATTGGATGTTCACTCAAAAATTATGTTAAATGTATGAGGGATGTATGTTATAATATTTATATTTATATTTCATTTAATTTTATTATAAAATATATATATATATATATATATATATATATATATATATTCAATTTATGGTTATAAATTTTAAATTTATATTGAAATATGAAATATTAATGTTTATATAAATTAATAAATTAGTTATGTATATATAAACTAATTCACTTATAAACAATTTCTTTTTATTTTCATATATCTACATCTTTCAAAGAAAAAAAAAACATGCATATTAAAAAAAACCATAAATATTAACAAAATTTTATACATTTGGAAAATAATTAGCACAATAATTTTTTCCAAATTAAAATTTTAAAAATACCCACAATTTACTAAAAAAAAAAACCAACAATGAAGTAATGGGTACTAACCTCACATGGAAGAATAGAAGTGATTTTTCCCTTTTAGTTCCCTCTATCCACCTTTTTACTATTAAAAAATATCCACAAATGAAAAAACAAAGAAGAAGAAGAAGAAGAAGAAGAAGAAGATCTTACCAAAGACCATTGATGTTGACCAGAAAGAAGTAGGGGTGACCGGAGTTGGGAGTGGAACAGGGGCATGGTTATGGTCAACTGGAGGAGCAGGGGTGTGGGTTGGTCTGCTATAGAGTGAAAATCGCAACAATAGGGGTGGGGAAGCGGAATCTGAAAATTAAAAAAATAGCAAAGTCATCGTGTCGCAAGACGCAACAGCATCGCTAAGCCCACAATTGAAACATTGCATTTTAGTGATAACGGAGCGTCTGTAGGCATAGCTAATCACTATGCTGCCGTGTTTTAGCGACTGTGGGTGTCGCTAATCTGTTGTTGTAACACTGCACGTCACTGATAATTTGTAATGACCTTTTGCGACGCCTGTGTATTGCAATTATTGCGGCTAATATTTGGCCTTACCATTTAGCGATGCCTTTGTTAGCATCGCTAATTCAACAAATTCTTGCAGTGTAATAGATCTAAACAAGTAGAAATTATAAGAATGATAGTTTTATAAGCTTCTAGCTTAAAAAATAATTTTAAGCAAGATAAATATTTTGAATTAAACTTCTAATATTTCACTTTTTTCACTTTAGAACTAGGATTTCTTCACCTTAAGATGAGCTAGATTTTGGTCATTCAAAGGGGGAGATATTAGAGAGAACTTTATTGAAAAGTCTTTGAATTTGTCAGTAATAAGTTCTAGGTTATTTGGTTTAATAATAAAAGTAATTCACTAACAAAAGTAAGTATATTGAGACCAATTAGACTAGAAATTTTACATTAGATCTTGGAGTTGATTCAAGGGTGTTTAATAGTTGCTTTTGGAGCACAAGAGCGGTTTAAAGGAGGAGTTTCATATATGTTCCAATTCCCTTGAGGTCATGAAACAAGTTCTCCTTTCATAAAGCTTTCAAAAGTGTTTATGACCATCTAAATTGTTATGTTTTGAAGGCATATATTTTATTTCTTCTTTTTCTTCTTCCCTTTTAATCATAATATTTGTATGAGAATTGGGTAATTAATTTTCATTAAAAGATATTGAATGATAGGTAAATTTACTTTTATTGTTCTTTTACTTTTTATGTATAATTCATTTTCTTTTACCCTTTTTAAGCGGATAGAGTTCTGGTTTCTTTTACCCTTTTTAAGTGGATAGGGTTCTGGAATTTCTAATTATAGTTTGTGATGTGACTTGAATGTATAGATGTTATGAATGTATGTTTGGTGTAATTTCGGTCACTATTTGTTGGTTTTGCAGGTCTAGAATATAATTTTTTTTTTAAATTATGATAACTTCCTTGTATTCTATTTCAAATGATGTCATTGTAATTAGTTTTAAATTTCATTATTTTGGGGGTTGTAAATGAAAATTTTACACCTTTTGTTTGCTATTGTACACTTGATATGCTTGATGTTGTTTGAATGATATATTATTATATTGTATGTAATGGGATTTGAAAAAAAATCATATTATTAGCTAGAATTTTACCAAATTATTTGTGATGTGGATTCTCGTTACCATGCATGATTTAGACCTTTTTTAAGATTTTTTTTGATTGGCATTGAAATATCATAATAGCATGAATCAATTATTATCTTCGGCATGTGATTTTCTTTTTGAGAGCTGAATATCGGAATTGCGTATCCCTCGTTATGTGCAATCCAAGACCCAAAATCCTAAAAATAGAGACTATTTTGGCCATTGAATCACTCGTGCGGGAGAAATAAGGTTGAAAGGAATATAAGTTACTTGTGGTGTGAATGTATAGCATGCACATTATGCATACTTGAGCATCTCATGCTAATAGTTTGATTTTTCAACCATCACAGCAACTCAACTCGGTTGTATAAGAAAATCCAAGAAGCTAGAAAGAGTAGAAGTACCGATCAAGATTGACGAATAAAAAAAAGATGTCATGCGATCCATGATAGCTACATGATCAAGATAGATATTTCCAAAATCTCTAAATCCATCTAGAAAGGATTTGTTCGACACAACCAAAAATCAAATGCTCGAGTTCAAGTGGGCATTGAAGAATAGGGAGGCAGAGTCAAGCGGGACCAATAAGTCTATTAATATAGATGGCGGGAATGATGGGAATGATTTGACAGGCAACGTGGCATCTAAAATTCCCCAAAGCCATCAAAAAGAAGAAGAGAAGATAAAAATGCTGATAATTCAAGCCCAATAGAAGGAGATAAATTAGGAAATGGAAAAACTAGATAAGCTTCTCAAGGCATATGGAACATATGATTTAAGTAATTTTAACTCACTTTCTTTGATGGGAGAAAATCAATTACCACCTAAGTTCAAAAAGTCTATTATTCTTAAATTCAATAGGCTTGGAGTTCCTAAAATTAAATTGAAACAGCATATCATTATTATATTTTAAATTTTTGAGAAAAAAGAAAAATAGGCTTTCCAGCCCCTAAAGCATCTCTAATATTCATCTCTAATATTATTTAATTCCAAAAGAAGTCTCAATAATTTAATTTGTAATTGTTAGAAAAGTGTTAGAGAAAAGAGGGTGTGGCATTTTAACAAGAGTATTTTTTTTTTTGTTAAGTCATGTTATTATATGCTTAGAATTTTAGTGTACCCTCTCAAGCTACATCTTCTTCTTCTTTTAATGGGTTTACTCAAATTTTCTGGTTATCAATGTGGTATTTCAAGATTTCACTAAAAATTAGAAATTTTAGTTAGTAAAAATATTCTTAGTTGTGGTGTGAATATGGCTCATAAGAAAACCAACATTTCACCAAATTTTCAATTATGTAATCAAGATCTTCAAGCGGTAGATCACTTGCCATTTTCCTTTTAGTCATGCTAGGTCATCCCAAATAGTTTTCTCTTTCAAACAGATCTAAGAAAGCAATTCTTAAATATGACTGCTTTAGTTTAGATGAAATGAATGATATTAATCCCTGCCCATGTTTGTTTAAGTTGAAGATATCAAATTTACAAGCTCATTTTGAAGAGTTTATATTTGTGTTTATAAATAGAAGTTGTAAATAGAATAGTTAGCAAGATTAGTTAATGTAGGAAAGTGTATTCCTAATCAACGGCGGATCCAGAAAATTTATATAGTGGAATGCATATACATAATATAAATTTTTTTATTCAGAAAAGCTTTTTTTTAACTAAACATTTTAATTTTTCAACTTAATTTTTTCATAATAATTTTTTATAATCAGATTTTTTTTTATTTTTTTCAATCAATTTTTGTATTTTTATATGAGTAATTAGGAAAAATTTTATTTTTTTTATATTTTACTTGGGTCCTATTTATTATTTAGTGGGATTTACAATAATATATTACTCTTATTAATTTGACACTTGAAAAAATTATGGGGTCATTGGACCTCAAAGCCTATAACGTGCGACCGGCTCTGCTCCTAATTCTTGGTAATGTTATCATCCTGCTCCTGTAGCAAATGTTTTGGTAATGAAGTCCTTGAACCATCTTATTAAATATAAATTTGCTACCAAACAAATATTATTTTAAACTTAAATCTCAAAATTCATTGTGATGGTCGTAGATTTGTTGACCTAAAGAAATACCATCTCTCCTTTTTTATTCCTTAGTAAAGATGTTTTCGAGCTACAAAAAGAAGAAGAAGATGCTCAGAAGGTCAAAAGTGGGCTTCCCATTGATGCCATTCAGATGCTTTTGTTAATTAGCAAATCATTCAGAAGATTTAGAGAAAAAGGTATGACCAAAATCAAGAAGAAGAAGAAAAAGGGAGGAACAGGAGAAAAATCCTGATGAGCAAAGAGAGTAACCATGTCCCTTAATTTTGGCCCTGTGCAAAGTTTTGTTTATTTTATTGTTAGAGCCTTAAAATAAAATGTTGAAACCAAATGTCAGTATGAGGACTCTTCACATTTTTTTTTTTTTTTGCCATTGTTTACAGTTTACACCCAATAACTGAGAAGATAAAAAGGGGGAAAAAAACCTTAAACTGCATGAAAAATGAAAATTTAAATACAATACTTGCATGTAAAGACGAAATAGGTATTTACCATTAAACGAATTGTTTTTATTCTAAAATTAGGCAGTACATACTACATTTAGTTCTTACCATTTTCAGGTTTATAATAGCTTCAGAATTTTTTTTTAAAAAAAGTGATTATAAAATATCCTAAATCCTTTTGTTTATTTTTTCGAAAATTTAAATATTTTTTTAGTTAAAAATAAATTATCAGTGAAATTGTATTAACAATATCTGTTTTAGCATCCTTAAATTTATTGAAATCTATGAACACTTAAAAAAACATGTTAAAAGTTGTGGTTTATTTTTTTGTAAAAAAAATCAATTTTAAAATACTAATATTTCTGACACTCAAATAACTTTTTTTAATCATACGGGTATTCTAAAACATTATTTTAGAATATACCAATGTTACCTACTAACATATAATGTAAAAGTAAAATTTTCAGAATTATTTCTTTTGTCAAGTCAAAGCTAATTACAAAAATGGCCGAATTACTAAAAAAATCACAAATTTTTAGACTTTTCCCTGGCCCACCAATCATCATCAAGGCTGTAGATGTCATTTACTTTCTTCCGCAAAAGTCGCAAACGTACTCCGTGAAAGCAACATAGCAGCGGCCCTATTCAAGTTTCTATGAACAGAGCCCTTCAAATTCATGGCGCCATCTTCATCCTTTTGATCCATGTTCCAAGACCAGGTGGTATGGAAGGTATTTACCCATAAGCAGTGGCATGTTTCCTTTCGACGACCAGACCTCAAAAAGGTAATTTCGCATAAATCAGACCCATTAGTTGGTTCGCCGGAGAGCCGAGCTGCAGCGGCACAACAAAGAAGAATCGGGAAGGAGAAACATGGAAATTTTTGTTCTTCAATTTTCAATTGCAGATATAGATATTTTGTTAATAAACAACACTGCACAATCTCCCTCTAGGTAGTTGCTTGATTTTTCTTTTTTCTTTTTTGGTATTTTATTTCTTCCCTTTCTGTTACCAAATCAACTTTTCTTTGGGAAGAATATGAAGTACTGAGATCCTACTCTGAATTTCTCAAATGGAAACCTGATCTTCCTACAGGCTTTGTACAAACTTTGTAAAGGACTGGTGTTCCATGCTGATCTGTTCATATTGACGCCTATCCCAAAAATGCCTCCTTTATTTATGGGGCTATATATCCATATAATACTCCAGGTCTTTTTCCATTTTTATGCCTATTTATGATATAGAAATTAGTTCTTTTATCTCTCAGGTGACCCTGGCAGTGGAAAAGGTATACAGTATCTAAAGATAGCAGAGACTTTTGGATTCACATATCTAAGTGTCGGGGATATGCTAAGGAGGGAAATAGTTTCTAACAGTGAAGATGGCGCCATGATTCTGAAGACAATTACAGAAGGTGAAATTGTTCCTTCAGAAGTGATGGTTAGATTGATTAAAAAAGAGAAGTGACAGAGAATAAGAAGTATCTTCTTCATCGATGAAGCTCTAATGTCGACATTGGGTCGAAATTGCTAAGAAATTGGTGGAACCGAAGAGGGTATTACACATAAACTGAAAGGAGTGAAGAGGATACAGTGTGAGAGGGAAAGAGAGGGGAGCGATGGAGAAGAGAGTTTTAGGGGTTTTCTTTTTTTTTTTTTCCAAAGGAATCTGAGTTGGATCCGGAGTTTATATTTATGCTGACTCAGCTTTTTAAATTATTTTTTAAGAACTCTATGTAAAAGGATTTTTAGTTACATGAATTTTATCGGATATAATTCAAATATTTTTTAAATTGAATTTTAAATAATTAAAAATGAATTTAAAAAAATTTGTATTTTGAATTTTTTAATCAAACTAAATTCTAATTTAGTACTGATTGGATTTAATTCAATTATGTATATATTCCAATTAGTATAACTGTTGTGAAATAGTCATAATAAATTTAAAATTATTATTTTTTTAAGTCAAAATTCCTATTTAGCCATTTATTTACATCAGTACAAATTTAACCGGTTTTTACTTTAGAGGAGGAATTTGGCCAAGTTTACATAGATAGAGATTATCTCGCAAGTGATAAGTATTTATGTACGTCCCGAATCCTACCTAATATATGCCCTTTCTTGTATCATATCAGGATAAAAATTGTTGTAGAAATAGGATTTCCAATCCTAAAAAGATTAAGTTGTTGTACTATCTCTTTATTAATAAGGGACACCTTATTTATTCAAATCTGTTTTATTTTCCTATTATTAACCTTAGCCTTAGTTTTAAATGACATTTGGTTTAATTTTTTTGAACAGTTGATAATTGTTTTATATCAAATAACTGTTAAAATAATATTTAATAAAACATCCAAATTAGCAATTGATAGTTGATTCTAATTCTAATCAGCTACCGATTGAAAAAATTTTATTTTAAAATTTTTTTCATCAACTTGTAGCTGATTTTATTTTATTTTTTATTAGACTATGTTACTCTTAAATTTTTTTATTAATTATAAAATACTTACTTTCTCCAAATTAATTTTTCAATTGATAAATTATTTGTGGTTATTAATTTTTTCAATTCAATAAATTATTAATAATTACAAATATAAAAATATTATAAATAATAGTTAAACTAGTAATATCATTTATTTTTAAATGACAAAAATATATACTGTATTTTTAATTACTATATATATCATTGATATATTAAGCATAAATTATGATAAATTAATCAAACATTTATTTAAAATTTTATTTATAATTGATTATATTTTATTATTTTAATTATAATAAATAATTGTATCAAATAATTATTTTATTTATTTATATATCATACATAAATATATATTTTGACTAAAATAAATTATATATCTATTGTTAATTTTATATTCTAATAATAATTAAATTAGTTTTACTAAATATTAATATCAATCAACTATCAGCTATTAGCCATTAACTCACAGCTACACTCAACAACTAAACTAAACAGAGACTTAGTATTAGTTTCTTTCGTGCCCCATTGATTAAAACAAATGAAAAAACTATGTGTTAAATAGTTACATGATGTTTCATTGATTTGATCTATTATAGTCTATTGATTAATTCTAGGAATTAAAAAACAATCATTCCCTAAACTGATTAAACCCATATATGTATAATTATCTAAACTGGAAATGGGGGATTCATAGTAGTTTTATTTGACACACCCAGATATAGTTTTCAGAAACCCAATCAGAATTTGAAAAGCCCAGATATAGTTCTCTTGCTTGTAACCATAAACTCGAACTACGTAGATCACCAAACCAACATGTAGATTAGCAGCTTCTGTTCCTAATATGAAGTACATATATATGATATGTACTTGGCTAGCCAATAACAACAAACACAATAATCAACATGTCATTAATATTTTCAAAGGCATACTGATATGAAGGTGAACTAACAAGAACTAGATTTTTCTGCTTTCTTACCTAGAAAATCCATCATAATTCTTTTAATTGCTTATTAGAGCGCTAAGCATTTGTTCAGAATGGCTAATACAAATTTTGTGGTGCCTCTTTTGATTGTATTGTCATTTTCAGGCATAGATGAGAGAGTAGCCGCTCGCAATCTTCTCCAAATATCACCTTTGCCTTCACTACCAAATCTCCCCACCATTCCGTCTCTTCCTCAACCCTCTCTGCCAACCCTACCAACGATCCAACTATTCCTCCCGCCATTTCCCACAATTCCATCTCTTCCTCAACCCTCGGCCAGCCCTACCAACTACCCAACCATCTCTACCTAAGTCCACTCTGTCCCCACTTCCCAATTTGCCCACCATGCCCAGTGTCCCAAAGGCCACTTTGGCTCCATTGCCCAGAATTCCTCAATCCCCACAATCCCAGCTACCATTCCTTCCATCCCCTTCCTTTCTCCACCAGCTCCATCTAGCCCTTAGAGGATATTCTTTATCTCTCACATGCATCATGGCTTCAATCTTGCAAGCCCAGTTGGTTGTATTAGCGCATAATTTTTTTTTTCTTTTTGTGTGTGCATCAAGTGAAAGATTTGTTTAGATTTAGAGAGTGTGACTATTGTCAATGAAGTTGCATATCTTCCGACTGTTACTTCGAGATATTATCATTGAGTTGTAATTCATCATTATATATCGATGTTTAGTTTAAGATCTATTTCTTAAAACTAAACTGTTTAGTGTGACCAAATAGCATGCCAAGTCATATCTCAAAACTCCTTAGTTAACTACTTTACGGTCACAAAGGATTTTACGATTTAGATGCAATACGTTGTATTAAGAGGTTCTCTTAATAGATTTAGTGCAAAAATCCCTAGGGATTTGAGAGCAACAAAACGAATTGATCACATAGAGAAATTCTTAAGTAGATTTAGTTTATTACATCATCTATAAACTAATCAAATCAGATAATAACATTTATTTGATTGTCTTATTCTCGTTGGTTGATATAAATACAATATACATACATGTTACTGTATAATTGAATTAATTTACGGATAATGTGGTAAACTAGGTCTACCTAAAAATTTCTCGAGCACATAAATATCTTTTTTTTTTTTCTGAAAATTATTGATAATATTTGGATATTAAACCTGTAACCTCCATTTAAAGGGATTTCTCAGAGAATATAAATTAAAGCAACGTCATCCTACTAAACCTGATAATAGAAACAACGTCTACACTTTTCCTTTTAGGAATCCGCTTGAATTGCTGAGAGAGTATCAAATCTATCCAAAGGTAAATAGTTTTCTTCTTTCTCAAGTTTCAACGCTTGGAAACAGCTAAACTGACAAGAAGAAAAGCTTAGAATCATTTGAAAGGCAAACCAAAAACAAACCACAAAACTTGGGGATTTTGCCTTCCGTCTTGTGGATTACTTCCACCTAAGCCTTACTTCTGCCTCTTTCCATGCCCCCTGAGTTGAACTTTTGACATAATTTAACATCACTGTTGTACACTAAATATAATCAATAAATGATCTCAGATTGAATCGATGAGAAATTCTTTCCAGATTCCAATTATTTTACAAGGCATATATACATGAATTCCAAATTTTCTCATGATGCCTGACAAAGAGCTTCAACTTGTGTTGCGGCATTGGGAAATGAAACCTTGGCCTCAGCCTCTGTTGCAGGAATCAAAGATGTTGTTTGTATCTTTCCAGCATTCTCTAGCCGCATCAGAATAACCTCTCTGATATTTATGGAAAGAGAGAGAGATTAAATTAACACATCTAAAACTTCAAAGTCACCACAGCAGAAGCATTGAGAGAACAAAATTGGCAACCCAAACTAGTGGAATTGGGACTTCAAATGAATTGCAATGGATCATATCAAATGCCAAAGATCAATACTTTCGCAATTTAAAATCAGAAATCAGTATAACATAATTTGATGTTGGAAGCAAAACTCGCTAGCTTTTTTCCCCAAAAGTTTTAATGTCATATTTTGTACCTTTGCCAATAAATATTGACATTGCAAAAGAAAACCAGAAATCAAGAAAATATTTGCTGAAATAGATTCTGCTAACGGTGTAACATTGTTATGAAGTAGGTTGGCAAGTCCTATAAAAGATATGCATGCAAACAAAACCCCAGGAATGTATGACTCCAAATGTGCGAGTACAAAATATTAACACAAGTTATTGGTGAAATAAATATACAGACTAAAGCAAAAAACATAAAACATACCCTGCAAAGCGGGACTGTATGGAATTATCCCGAACTTTAATTCTATTCACAATACCACTTTGGCTCATAAAACCACTTGCTCATCACTTTCACCATCTTCTGATAGGGAGAGGGGAAAAGGGGAAGGAAATTAGCATGAGCCAGTGGAAAAGAAAAGAAAGGGCCGAAGGTACAAATCTGCTCCTGAACTATTCGCATAATCACCTCATTAAGTGTTCTTTTTGTTCAAAAACAGTGCAACTAAACCCTTTTTTAAAGCAGTTTCCCGTTTTCTTTTTTTTTTTTGAAATAAAATAAGGCAAAAAGCTGTTAAAATTTTGGGGCCTGGTTGAGGAAAAATTGACCCTCAAATAACTCCCACTCCCCTTCCTTTCTATTTTAACTCTCCAGCCTCTCAACTGATTCAGCATGGCAGAACTCATAATAAAAACTGCTGAGAAAGGGTTCATTTTCATATTTTTGAAAGATTGGGGGCCTGAGATAACTTTTTTTTTTTTTTTTAAAAATAAATTTTAGGTGACTATATACAAATAGTTAAAGGGATAATTTCTACCTTTGTCCTAAAAGAAAAACTATTGAATATTATAAAAGCATCTTTACAAAATTATTGACCAAACAATATCTGTCAATGAAAACCCAACCACAAACACTGCTGCCAATCGATCCTTTGCAGAAAACTGAAAAACAGAAACCAGCAAATTGATGACATAATTGGCAAACAAATAACTCAATTTTAGTTTAGATTATTATTTTCCAAAGAGAGTAGATACAATACCTTATACCCAATCAAAACAACTCTGTTTAAAGGTGATAGTCGGAAGCTACTTAGAGGAACCCGCTTTCCGTAACCATTCTCAGACACAAATAACAACCACGGACCACTGCCCTTACTGCTGCTGTCACACAATAAAAAACCCACCCTTAAATAAGGAGACCATCTAAACCATTAAATTGAGGAAGACTACCCAAGTTGTTGAAAAGAAAGAATATGTGCTCTCTTAATCTTATTATGACAATAGGGTTAGAGATTTAAATACAAAATATGTTCCTAAGAATTAGGGAAAAAAAGAAAAACATAAAAAAATTAAATTAAAATACAAGAAAGAAAAAAACAAAATGCTGATTTTATGAAATGTTGAAATATTGCAATCTTACCCACACTCTCCCTCAAGTTGGTGCATAGATATCCATCATGCCCAACTTATCTATGCACCCACTTGCTTATCAAATGTTCAAAGTTAGATTTTGCAAGTCATTTGGTAAAGATGTCAATTGTTTTTTGACTGGATGAAACAAATAGCAAACAGATAATTTCAATTTCAAAATTTTCCATTATGAATTGCTAATCAATTTGAATATGTTTGATTCTGATATGTTGAATTGGATTGTGAGCAATACTTATATTAGCTTTATTGTCATAGTATAATTTCAATGGAAATTTCACTATCTTCTTAAACTCTTAAACTCTTTGAGGAATATATATATCCACAACACTTTACATATCCATTTCAGCCACATCATCACTTATGAGAATAATTTCATCAACATAAACTATTAGCACAATAACTTTTAGAGGAGAACTTATAAAACAAGGTATGGTCTGCTTATCCTTGAAACTATCCTTGTTTTCTAACAGAGTGCATGAACTTTTCAAACCAAGCGCTTGGAGAATATTTTAAACCGAACAAAGACTTTTTTAGCTTACATACTTTTAAGACAAATTTCTCTTCAAAATCCTGTGGACTATCCATATAAACTTCCTACTCTAAGTTTCCATCGAGAAAATCATTCTTCAAATCCAATTGCTGCAAATGTCAGTCCAGATTAGCAATAATAGATAAAGTACTCTTACCGAGTTCAATTTTGCAACATGAGCAAATATTTTAGAGTAATCTATGCCATATGTCTGGGTGAATCCCTTAGCAGCTAATTGGATCTTGTATCTCTCCATTGAACCATCAGAATTGTACTTCACAGTGAAGACCTATTTATAGCCTATAGTAGTCTTTCTTGTGGGAAATGCTTCGATACTCTAATATTGTTCTTCTCAAATGCTTTCATCTCTTCAAGAACTTCTTCCTTCCACTTTGGAATTTTTAGAGCCTCATGTACACCGTTAGAAATTTCTATACTAGACAATTGAGTTGTAAAAGCAACAAGAGATAAGACAATTTTGAGTATGACACAAATTTAGATAATGGATATTTAGTACAAGATCTAATCCCTTTTTGAAGGGCTATAGGAATGTCACAATCATAATTCTTAGGATGATTGTCAGAAAGAGAATGAGTTACCTGTATTACATTCAAACTATTGGTTTGTCCTTAGTTCAAAATCATGGTCATATTGTAGAGCCAATTTATCTTTCATTTGCTTATGATTCTTCTTCGAGTAAACAATCCCTTTCCAAGTTTAGTTACTTTCTGTGAATCTACTCCTTATTGTTTTAATGGAATTATTTTATTATGGCATTATAGTAAATTGTCCTTTATTCTCAGTTTTCAAAGATTGTTCAGATTTTCATTTTTAAATATAGATTTAGATTTATGTAAAATATCACTCATAGTAAAAGAAGTTTCCATAAATGAATATTGGCCATTTATTGTAGATGCACTAGACTTAGAATCCTGTGACTATAAAAGAAATACCTAATATGAAAACAACTTATCACAAGATTTAACAAATGAATCTTCATTATAATTCTTCATTTAAAGATGAATATCTTAAAAAAAAGTTGTTTTTCAAAAAATTTCACATCCATTGTAACAATTTTTTTTTTGATATTGGATCAAAACATTTATAGCCTTTTTGAGTTGGGGAATATTCAATGAAAACACGTTTTATAGCTCGAGGTTCTAATTTTCCAATTTTTCTATATTTATGAGCAAAAGTTGTATAACCAAAAAATTTTAGAGGGAGATCAGCAGAAATTCTAGCATTTGATTTTTTTTTTGAAAACTTGAAAAGTAATTTGATAGTGTAAAACTTTAGAGGATATTCTATTTATTAAGTATGCAGTAGTTAAAACTGCATCTCCCCATAAATACTTAAGCACTTTAGTAGTAAAAAGTAATGCACGAGTCACCTCCAATAAATGTTTATTTTTTCTTTCAATAACATCATTCTGTTGGGGTGTATTAATGCAAGAAATATGATGTATTATTTTTTTTTCAAGAAAGAAATTGCCTAAGATCGTATTAAAATACTATTTTCTATTATCACTTCTGAAAATTTGTATTTTACTTTGAAACTGAGTTTGCACCATATTGTAAAAGTTTTTAAAAACTTGTTCCACTTTTGATTTTTCTTTTAATAAATATATCAAACAAAATCAAGTATAATCATCTATGCATGTGATAAACTATCTTTTGTTAGAAAGAGTATTTGTCTTATTCGGACCCTAAACATTACTGTGAATAATAGTGAATAGTTTTGATGATTTATATGGATGTGAAGGAAAATATATTTCGCAATGAAATAAAGATAGATATTTATTGCAAAATAACTTAAGAAATAAATGTTTTAAATATGTAAAACTAGGGTAACCTTATTTGAAATGCCATAACATAATATCATTATTGAAAATAGAAATAAATTGAAAGCAAGTACTTATTGGTTGGGATTGTCATTCTAATTTAGATCCACCATCAAAGGAATAAAGTCCTTCACTTTGTTTAACACTGTTAATCATCACCCCCTTGGTCAAATCTTGAAATATACTGTGAGTTAGAAAAAAAATAGCTTGACAATTTTGATCACAAACTAGCTTACTAACAAACAATACATTACAAGAAAGTTTGGGGACATGAAAAACATCATAAAGTGTAAACGATGGGAACATTACAATAAAACATTTTCTTGTCATGGCTGAAAGAGAGTCTTCGACAATCTTAATATTTTGATTATCTGCACAAGGAATATATGAAATTTTTTTTTTGACAATCCTGTCATATGGTTTATTGCACTTGAATCGATAATCCAAATATGATAAGAATGGACATTAAAGAAAGTAGTTTGCAAGTAATTACCTTTTTGAGCCAAAGAACATTAAGGAATTTGCCGAGGTTGCATCATGATCACCCTGTTTCACATGCCAAAGTTTAGACTTTAACTTAAATATATGTGAAGAATTTTCTAAATCAGAGTATCTCTAACTGCTTCTCAAACATCTCTAGCTATTGGTAGAAATATGAACGGTTTTCCAATTGTAAGTTCTATAGAATTCACCAACCATGCAATGATCAAAGAATTTTCTGATTTCCAGATTTTGAGAGTCGGATCTCCATTTACAAGCTTTATTACTTCCCTTGTCAAATAACCCAGTTTCCCCTTACCTTTTAAGATCAATCGAACAATATGAGACCATCCCATATATTTTTCCCTTTAAGCTGGTGAATATTCACTTGTAGTGAATTATTGGACCCTTCTGCTAGACTTCCAAATGAGATAACACTTATAGTGCTTTCTCCTAGCGCATTTGAATCCCTACTAGTTGCATCAGTCAAAGTTGTCTTCCACGGATTATAATAAGCCATTAGTTATGCAAGGATAATAAGCCAACAAAACCAACTTACCTGAACAACCTTTATTACCACTCAATTAGAGGCAAAAAGTTAAGATAAAGACATATGGAGCAAGAAATTCACAAAATAGTGGCTAAAAAGTGCCTCATGCAATGGCGCGTGTGATTAGAGTAGGAAAAGTGATAGGCGCATGTAGTCATCTGTAGCTATTTCTGGTGATGAGATTTTAACGAGACATCGATCGACATCTGGTCTTGCCACTGGTGTGGGCGGTGAGAGTTAAAAATCTCTTTATATGGGCGGGTATTAAAACCTTAGAAAGGTGACAAAAAAGTAGAGCTAGGTTGAACCATGCTCTGATACCATATTAAAAAGAGAGAATATGTGTTCTCTTAATCTTATGATGATAATAGGGTTACAGAGATTTAAATACAAAATATATTCCTAGAATTAAGGAACAAAAAAAAAGGAAAAACATAAAAGGAATTAAATCAAAATAGAAAAAAGGAAAAGATAAAATGATGATTTTATAGAATGCCGAAATATTGCAATCTTTCCTACACAAGTCATTTTTTTGGTTTCTCCTTTATTACATTAAAAAAAATAGAAGGATAAAAATCAACACAAAAAGGACAACTGAAGATAGAATCAACATTATATATCCACCATTATCAAATTCATTCTTGAAATTCAGACAATATAGATTGCAAACAACATGTGGTCCAATAACTTTAAAAAAAAAATGAAACTTGACCTGACTTTGAAGTTTGAGATCCATAACATTTATCATACAACACAAGCAATATCAAAGTAATTATCTTTTATTACTAATGGCTTAATAAAAGAAATATGCTAAATTCATGAATTCTTATAAATACTAAAATTTCATTAACAGTCTAAATTTTAGTCAATGGATCATTTTAGGCAGATAGTAATAAATCAAGTTTATAATTGTATATCATTCAATATGATATATCAATAGTGAAAACAATCTTGTAGGCAATAATTAATTGATAATGCTTATAGGATTGTCCAACCAATAAAATATATAAGAAAGACAAGTTGATGAGTGGAAAGGGAAAAGTTTCTTCCATCACAAACTAGATAAGATCAAAAGCCTTAGAGGCCCCATAAGCCCCCAAGGGATGATAAAAAAAGAAACTTTGATTCAAAGAAGCCCTTATTACCTTAAAAACAAAAGCATTCTTATCATATCTATACTGATTCATAATAAACTTTGAATAATGTAAGCATACTACTATATATGAATAATAATTATCAAATAGAAAATGCCATACTTATAGTGTTTGTTATAAAAAAGTATGTACACATCAAATAAAAGTTTTACCCAATTGCAGGAGCATTATGAACCATCCCAAACACAAATACACATGGGAAATTTAATAACAAAAAGTGTTGCAAATGAAATAGGAAAATTATAATAATATTTAAGTTTGTAGAATCAAAACTTATAAACTTTGTTTCTTATCCAATAGGCCATCAAAAATTAGTTTAGATGGAGAAACAAAACCAACAAACAAAAAAGCAAAAAGCTAAAAGATTGCACTAAAATTAAACTTTCATTAAGATCTCCATAATGCAAATAATCGTGTAGACCCTGAAGAATAAACAAAATTATATAGGTATGTATAGACTAATAGTAGTACTATTACTAGGATTTGAAATAAAAATACTAGGAACCTATACTAAATAGGATAAGAAGAGAATATGTAACGGCTGAGCTCCGCCTTTCTAGAGGATGAGAGCCCACCCGCCGTCTCACTGAGACCAATGGGCTGCCGGGGTCCATGGCCCAATACCCCCAACCCATCACTGTGCACCAGCCCGAGTCTCAGGCCCGCAACGACTGTTGCACAGTAGGTTGTTGGAGGCAGGGATCGAACCCTCAACCTCCCTTTAGCCTCAGTAAGAGACTACCAGTTGTACCATGGTACAATTGGTAGTCTCTTACTGAGGCTAAAGGGAGGTTGAGGGTTCGATCCCTGCCTCCAACAACTTACTGTGCAACAGTCGTTGCGGGCCTGAGACTCGGGCTGGTGCACAGTGATGGGTTGGGGGTATTGGGCCATGGACCTCGGCAGCCCGTTGGTCTCAGTGAGACGGCGGGTGGGCTCTCATCCTCTAGAAAGGCGGAGCTCAGCCGTTACATAAAAGGTACCTTTTATGTAACGGCTGGGTTCCGCCTTACTCGAGGATGAGAACCCACCCGCCGTCTCACTGAGACCAACGGGCTGCCGGAGTCCATGGCCCAATACCCCCAACCCATCACTGCCAGCCCAGTCCAGCCAGTCTGCGCAGTAGGTTGTTGGAGGCAGGGATCGAACCCTCAACCTCCCTTTAGCCTCAGTAAGAGACTACCAGTTGGTATGTAACGGCTGGGTTCCGCCTTACTCGAGGATGAGAACCCACCCGCCGTCTCACTGAGACCAACGGGCTGCCGGGGTCCATGGCCCAATACCTCCAACCCATCACTGCCAGCCCAGTCCAGCCAGATTGCGCAGTAGGTTGTTGGAGGCAGGGATCGAACCCTCAACCTCCCTTTAGCCTCAGTAAGAGACTACCAGTTGTACCATGGTACAATTGGTAGTCTCTTACTGAGGCTAAAGGGAGGTTGAGGGTTCGATCCCTGCCTCCAACAACCTACTGCGCAATCTGGCTGGACTGGGCTGGCACTGATGGGTTGGAGGTATTGGGCCATGGACCCCGGCAGCCCGTTGGTCTCAGTGAGACGGCGGGTGGGTTCTCATCCTCGAGTAAGGCGGAACCCAACCGTTACAGAATAATTCCTAAACAATACGAAAGCTATTGAGAAATAATTGAAAAACAACAAAGAAAAATAGAAGAAAACACAGATTTAACAAGGTTCAGAAATGTGCTTACATCATCTGGAACATAGTGATTAGATTCTCTTATTAGATATATCAATATGTAGGGTTACAATACAACTGATATATATAGCGCAGGGTCATTGCCCCCGCATTCCTAACTCATTTAAACTGTAATCCCTTTAATAAACTGAGAAACCCTCTAAAAACAGATGTTGTTATTTCACTTCGCTCTGCTTCAACATTTGTCCACTAACTGTGTATATGAGTCATACAAAACAAAATTTGAAATCTCTAAATAGAAAGTAAACCTTAATTCTTAAATAGAAATTTGACAAAGAAATTTAAATCAAATATTATAATTTCCTAATCAACATATTCTTATATTTTAAATTTCTTTAATTGCACAATACCCCTATGGTTAGAAAAAACTAGATCTCAAGTTTAATTTTATTAAAACTACCAGTAAAATAAAAAAGATAGAATTTTAAGATATCTTTGAATAAAATTCTATAATCAAGGACAAATGCAATTATTTTCATATTTGATTATTTCTTTGATTCCAGGGTTTCCTTCTTCTATATGTTTGTATCCTATTTTCTGTCAAAAATAAGAAAACAATTTTAGTTTTCTTTTCTCCCTATTGTTCTGCTACATGGTATTAGAGTTGTAGTTTTGGCCACAGATTACAAAGCCACTACAGTCAGCTCTAGGTTGGTGTCTTTTGAAAGCAGTAGTGCCATGACATAGTCAAAGGGATGAGGCATTCTAGTGACTATTTTCTACAGGAAAACTCACTGCAAATCATCATTTATAAGTTGAATGTAAAAAATTATCTTGAGTGGTCCTAGTCCGTGAGGTTGGTGATAGATGACAAAGAAAAATTAGGGTATTTGAATGATGAGGTGAGACTTTTAGCTATAGAAGATCCTAAGTATAGGTAATGATGGTCAGAGAACTCAATGGTGATAGCCTAGTTAATCAATTCTATGGAACTAGCCAATGGAAAACCATTTATATTTCTTCTAATAGCTCTCGATGTGTGGGATATTGTTAAAGAAATGTACTTAGATATGGATAATCACTCTCATCTATATTAATTAAATACTAGAATATGGAAAATGTAGTAAGGAGATCGGAAAGCAACAACATATTACAATGATATAATGGTTGTTTGGCAAAAGCAAGATTTAATTGAAAAAGAATAATAGGAGAGTCCAGGTGATAGTACTTGGTAAAATAGAAAGAAGCAGGGTATTTATCTTCCAACACATCTGAATAAAGAAATTGATGAAGCTTGGGTATGCATATTAGGGTGAAAACCATTGCCCTCAATACGGGAAGTGTTCTTTGAAGTACATAGGGAAAAAGCTCAATGACAAGCGATGTTAGAAAAATGAGAGTGTAGCAAAGCCAGTGAGTGAAGGGTTTGCATTTGTGGCTTGAAGTGCTGATTTAAAGGAGATAGAGGTGCTGAAAAGTAAGACCATAATGTGACCATTATCGGAAGCCTTGGCATACTTGTGATACCTGCTAAAAGTTACATGGCACATTGCAAATGGAAAAAAGAAATTAGTTAGTGAAAGGGGAAAATGCTCAAGCATTCTAAGTAAGCAATTTAGATTCAGGGCAACAGTAATCCTCAAAGTCTTTTCCCTTCACAAAGGAACAGTTGGAACATTTATGTAAAATGTTTCAACCTAGTTCTCTAGGAAATTCCTCTATTCTATCTTGTTTTGTTACTCAGTTAGTTATTTCCTTTATTGCAACCATTGTTTCTTCGAAGTTTACTAGTTCCTATATATTAGATTTAGGTGTTATTGACCATATGATCATCACTTCACAATTTTTTTCCATTTAAGTTGTGCAAGAAATTGAAAAATTAAAATCACATATGGTTCCTTTGCCACTACTGCTACAAAAATGGGCAATATCTATTTCCCCATCACTAAACCTTAAAAATGTTCATGTTCCTAACTTGTCGTATAATCTTTTATTGCATTAATTTTTTGTCCTCTCATTGTGTATTTTAGGATTTAACCTCAAGGGAGATTATTGGAGTTGCTAAGCTAGTCTCTAATTTTTTGATGATGGATTGACCTTTGAAAGGCAAGACCAGCAAACTTCTTTCAACTCTATTTCTATTTCTAGTGATAGTAACATTTTGTTATGGTATTATTGTATGAGAAATCCTAGTTTTCAATACTTATAATGGTTGTTTCCAAAGCTATTTATGAATAAAAATCATTTTATTTTTTGATATGAATCTCTTGAATTAGTAAAATATTATTGTGTTGTTTTTCCAACATAATGTTATAAAAAATCAACAACTTTTACCATGATTCATATACATATTTGGGGTCTTTCAAAGGTGACAATTTTGTCTGAAAAATGTTGGTTCATTACTTTTACTGATGAAGATAGTAAAGTCACATGGGTTTTCTTATTAAAAGATAAATATGATGCTGAAAATATGTTTCAAAATTTTTATAACATGATTCAAACGCAGTTTTAGACTCAAATTAAGATTTTTCAAGTGATCATAGGAAAAAAAAATTTCAACAATGTTTTAGGGAATTTTTTTACCAAAAAAGGATCATTCACCAAAGTTTATGTAGTAATGTACCTCAACAAAATGGAATGGGTAATAGAAAAAACAAACATATTTTCGAAATGGTTAAAGCTATGACTTTTAATTGAAGTGCCTAAACATCTTTGGGGGGAAGCAGTTTAACTGACTCCTTACACGGATTTTGGACTTCAAAACACCACTCTAGATTTTCCTTGAAAGTTTTCCTCACACTCAGTTAATAACAAATATTTCCTTAAGAATTTTTGATAGTGTGACTTTTGTTCCTATTCATGACCCAACAAGGTCAAAATTTGATTCAATATCTTACAAATGCATTTTTTATTATCCCATGAATCAAAAAAGGTTCAAAAAGGTTACAAATATTTTGATCCAGTTTCCCAAAAACTTTATGTCAATGGATGCCATGTTTTTGGAAGGCACCTTTTAGTACAATAACTCTTATATTTAAGGGAGAACAACATACGTGAAGATGGTTTTTTAGACAATTTTGATTTAATTGTTAATTTTTTTCATGATGATGTTCCTCATAATCAATCATTGGAAGAAATAATTACATCTCAAAATAACACTAATACAACATAAATAAATGAAAAACAATATAATGGTCTTGTTTATTCAAAGGAATATCTGTCACAAAAAAGACAGACCATTATTCCATTGGATCACCAAGAGTCTAATAAAGGGTTGAATCTTTGAAATTCACAATGATCCTTCTAAAGTGCCGAAAAAAATTCATTCACACAACTCTGAGTCTAACTCTTCCCATTAGTCTAATGATCTTTCTATTGCTTTTAGAATAGGTTTAAGATCTTGCACAAAATCCTCTATCTAACTTTGTGTCTTATAAGAATATTTCTCCTTATCATGTTTTTATTTCACAAATGTCTAGTGTTTCAATTTCTAACAATTTTTAGAAAGCTCTAGTTCTAGAGTGGGGAGTAACTATTTTTTATGAGATGAGAGCTTTGGAGAAGAATGCTACTTAGGAAAAAGTGGATTTACTATATGAAAAAATTGTTGGTTGTAAGTGGGTGTTTACCCTAAAGTACAATGCAGATGGATCCTTAGAAAATATAAGGCATGGTTAGTAGTTAAGAGCTACACTCAGACATATGGAGTATACTGTATTGAGACCTTTTCTCTTATAGCCAAGTTAAATACAGTTCAAGTTCTTTTATCTATTGCAACAAATCTTGAATACCCATTGAATCAACCTGAAGTAAACAAAATGTCTTTCTGAATGGGGACTTGGAGGAAAGTTTACATGGAGCCCCCACTTGGTTTCAAAGAAAGATATGGGGGTAAGGTATGCCGACTTAAGAAATCTTTATATGAACTTGAACAATCCTTTAAAGCCTAGTTCAAAAGATTGACCAAGTTTTTTAAAGGGCAAGGGTATAGTCAAGGACAATTTGATCATACTTTATTCATAGAAAGATCCATTGGAAATAAGGTGTCAGTTCCTGACTGGATATGATTTAGAGGAATTGAACAATGGAGTTTGAAATTAAAGACTTGGGCAAACCAAGATATTTTCTTGGGATGAATGTGGCTAGATAAAAAAAAAAGTATTGTAGTTTCACAGAGAAAATATGTATTTGATCTTTTGAAAGAGATTAGAATGAGTGGGTGCAAGTCTTTAGATACTCCATTAGAAATTAATGTCAATCTTGGTGAAATTAAAGATAGAGTCTAGTAGATAAAGGAAGATACCAAAGATTTGCACATTTTGTATTACCTTTGTGAGTATGATAGGCTTATAATGAACTCTCATATGAATAACATCTTGAAGTTGTATATAGAATTCTTCAATATCTTAAATGAACACCGGGAAAAGGTCTTTTCTTCAAGGAAAATGAGAAGAGAGGAGTTGAAGTATATACAGATGTAAATTGGATTGGTTCTAAGATCGATAAAAGGTTAAACTTCAGAGTGTTGCACTTTTCTGTGGGTAATCTAGTTACTTGGAGAAGTAAAAAAGCTGAGTGTAGTTGCTAGAAATAGTATTGAAGTTAAGTTCATGTCAATGGCTTAAAAAGTATGTGAAGTTATGTGGCAATAGAGTTCTAGAAGAATTTGGATTCCCGATTAACTTGCCTATAAGACTATTATGTAGCTATTAATATTGCTCACAATCTATCCTACATAACAGAACAAAATATATTGAAATTGATAGACATTTTGTAAAGAAGAAACTAGAAGAGAGAATAATTTGCTCTCCATTTGTGCCTACCACACAACAAATTGTAGATATTCTAACTAAAGGCTTACTAAGACAACCATTTGAAGTTCAAGTGAGCAAGTTGGACATGATCGATATCATTGCACCAACTTGAGGGAGTGTCACTAAAATATGAACGATAGAATTTTAAGATATCTTTGAATAAAATCCTATAATCATGGATAAATTTTATTATTTCCAAATTTGATTGTTTCCTTAATTTAATTTTAGAGATTCTAAGGTTTCCTTCTATAATATTTGTATCATAAAAACAATTCCAGTTCTCTCTTTTCCCTATTGTTCAGCTACAAGAACCAACAATGGGAATTGGAGAAGCTTTTCGGACAGCGCCAACAAGACTAGAACTGTGGACTTCATTCCTTCACATGAATATTCAAACATATAAAATCATTCATAACCAAAGAGGAAAAGCTCTTTGATTCACCATGGACAAGAAAATCAGCAAGGTCTCCAAGTTCTATTTTCTTCTAAATGGTATCAATATCTTCTTCTTCTATAATAGTCATTGCTTAAAATTTTCTACTTCACTCTTATCATCTTCTTTCTCTACTATAAGGTCTTCATATTTTTCCAGATCAATCTTTAGCATCTTAAATGTCCAAGTTACACATTTCTTCATGTCTCAACGATCGAAGCGTTTGATTCATCAAACTCTGGTTACTAATCATCTTGATGAATTTCTTGCCTCGTATCATTTCAAGTTATAATTAGTAAACCTTCAAGCTTTTCTAGCTTCCTTCTGACTTTTTCAAACTTTCTTTAATAGGCTTTTCACTTTGTTCTCAATATGGAATAATTGGATAGTCGTCATAAGTACAAAATAATAACCAAATTATGGCTGAACAAAAGAAATGTGCCAGTATTCTTATAAAAACCCATATTCCATCCACATACTTGAAGTCATTTCATTTAACACGTAAAAGATGTTTGATGGTTCCAAATTCAGTAAACAAATGAGGATATCTTTTTTAGAGTATATTATTTTGGTGTAGATGTATTTATTTATTTATTTTGAGGCAGCAAAATAAATTGCAGCATAAAATTAAACAAAAATGTTGGAAAAACTGATGAAATAGTTATGGTAGAGCAAAGCAGCCACAAAATCGAGGAAGAGATTAAGAATATCTCAACCAAACCTGAATAGTAGACAGTTGCGAACAAGGAAGAGATTTAAGAAATCAATTGAAGTTGAATGGTAAATGAAAGCATGCAGCCGAGGGGTGGGATTAGGAAATATCAACTAACCCATCCTAATACGAAAATCGACGTAAAGCACACAAAATGAACAAACATAAAAGCACCAAGCTTCAAAAACAAGGTTAAAATAATAAGAAGACAAGATAGGTATTATAGATTAAAAACTAATCCCACTACCATTAGGACAAGAAGTATGAAACTATGGAAGTTCTAAACCAATACCAAAAAAAATAAGAAAATAATTCTTAAATAATAATAATAAAATGGCATTCCTAAAATGATACTAAACCTAAATTTCCTAAATAGAGATGTTACAGAAAAATTTAGATAAAAAATTCTAGTTCATAATTAACAATAAAAAAATCCAGATATCTAAATTTCTCTAACTGCATCAAGAAGTCACACCAAGCTTTAAATTCATGGGTTTACGGTAGGTATCTAGCACTTGGATTGAGATTGCAGCCCTAACAAAATTAATCTAGTGGCCAAGTACACTAAAAGAATTGCTAATTAAATATTACGTAAAGCAATAAAGCATAAATCTAAAATGTCTAAGAAATTACTTGCTCCTTGGATCTTCTGACACGCTCTCCAAGTCTTTTCGCATGGTAGCTGGTATTATGTCCATAATTGCCATCTTATCTCCATCCTTCAGTCTCATGGCCACTCCACCTCTAGTATTTCGTCCAAGTGCTCGATTCTGAATTCAAAAAGAGAAAAGGCAATTAAGAATAAAAATGTATAATATACGACCCAGAAATGAATGCGCAACATACTAAAGTTCATGGCTTAAGAAACATTGCATAATTTGTAGAAAAGAAAAGGTACTACCACGGAGAGTCAGCCCACTAAGGAGATCAAGTGATCAGAAGCAACAAAATGAAAGCCTCTAGCAATTTTCACTATTTAATGTACATATCAAAGAAACGTTCAACCTAAAAACTCAAACTATAGGCTGCCATGAGTATTGAGACACGATAAGAAAAGAATAGAATAGCGACGAAATTTAGCGACGAAATTGACATCCATAGCATTTAACTTCGGATCAGTGACAGATCAACGAGTGAAATTAACAAAAAAATTTGAGAAAACTAGCGTAAAAAATAGCGACATATTAGTGAGGGAAAATTGCTACAGATTATGACTGTAGCTAAATGTTGTAGTTAATATGGCAGGAAAACATGGTGCTAGAAAATTGCAATGGTTTAGAGACGAATTGCGAGAGCCAATTAGCGACGGATAGAAACCATCGCAAATTTGATAGAATAGCGATGAAATTATGTTTGTTGCAAAGGTTGCTACGGACAATATTGTTGCTAAATCATAAGGTTAGTTTATCTCCATATTTAGCGACGGAAAGTAGTCGTTGCTAATTTCACAATGCTATTGTTGTTGCTATATTAGCGACGGAAATGTGTTGTCGCTGAAGGCCAAACAGATGAAATCCACCATCCCAAAATGTTAGCAACAAACCAGTTTGTTGTTGTGATTTAGCGACGGTGTATGTCGTCACTAAGTTTGGTGATGACATGTCGTCGCTAAAATGAAAGAAACAACGTCGTTTTTTTTCCCATGAAACGATGTCGTTTTTACTATGTTTATTATAACCCTGAAACCCAAAATATTTGGCTCAGTTTTTTTCCCTAATCGGCATTTTTCCCTCTCCCTTGTTTGGTGCCCAAATTTTCATCTCCTACTTGCTCCTCAGACTCTGGTCATCTCCCTCCCAGCGTAAAAGCTAGCTATTGTTTTTATTTTTTTTTTATGCAGATTTCTTTATTTTACTTCTTTGTATTTATTTATTAATTTAATTTTGATATGTTGGAACATATTATATAACTTATTATTAATTAATTATATGAATAAGTTACATACATAATTATATAAAGAATATAAAGCTAGAACATATTATAGATAATTTAGGAAAAAAATTATAAAATAGCTAAGTTTAATTACTAAGTTTAATAAAATAGCTAGCTAACTCAGCTAACTAATTGAGAATTTCGATTGTAAAATTTTTTACACTCCGTAGAAACAATAGCCAGGTATATTTATTTAGTTTGAATTGTGGAATATGTTCTATTTTGGATTTTTCAATGCTAATTGATATATTATAAAATTTTGTTTGGTTTTCATTTGAAAAAAGGATTAGTATTTTATGAAAATGTAGAAATTTGATCAAGTAAATTGGGGAAAGGGATTTTAGATTTCTATTTTGTGCAATGCCCAATAACAACAATAAGAGACATTGTAAATGGTTCCATCCAGTTTGAAGAAAATAGAAAAGCTAAAACAAAGAATGATCTCCTCTTCTTCTTATTTCTATGATTTTATTCATCCTTATTGTAATCTTTTTTTGTTTTTGCTATTTTATTTTCTTTTTAAGAATAATTTCAATTGAAATTCAGAAAAAAAACTTATAGTTAAAATTTATTAATATAATTTTATTCTCATTGCTCACCTGCATATTTTATGAAATTATGGTTTTATTATACAATACACTGACCAATTATTAAAATTATATATTTAATTTTGATAAGTGATAAATGACAGTATATATGGGATTTTAGATTGACTATTTTACGATTAATACCAATTATATAAATTATAATTAGGAGTTTAGAATGTTAAATACTAGCTTCGTATGTGTTACGAGCTAATATATATAATATGTACTTACATAATATTAGTACATTCATGAAATTATCGTTCATTTGAAAGAATAGCTAAGTTGCTCTAAAGTTAGAGTAGTATAACTTGAAATCTTTATGAAAGTTAATAGCAATAATTATAACATTAAACAAAAACCTAGTTTGATTTCATTATTATTTATCAATTACAATTTCAAACTTCAAATCGATTTTAATGTTTTCCTTGATATAA
Source organism: Triadica sebifera (assembly GCA_023653625.1). Taxonomy (NCBI): domain Eukaryota; kingdom Viridiplantae; phylum Streptophyta; class Magnoliopsida; order Malpighiales; family Euphorbiaceae; genus Triadica; species Triadica sebifera. Next base: position 23,148,684 of record CM042898.1, on the reverse strand, counting down.
TAGAGGTAATAAAAAATGAGACCAGATTGTCAATGGATGTATGAACGGTTGAAAGATGGACTTTTGAATCCGAAGTTCATGATTGGTATGAGACAATTCATAAAATTTGCATGCAGTCACCCGAAAATGATGGAGAATGATAGGATAAGGTGTCCGTGTTTTCATTGCAAGTGTCAGAATAACATGTTTCATCACATGGATACAATTAAGTTGCATTTGTATAGAAACGGTTTTGTACTGGATTATTATTAGTGGACTTTGCACGGGGAACAAGCAGTTAGAAGTAACTTGAATAGTAATGTCAATTATATGAGTGAAGGTTCTGCTGCATCTGATTATGCAGAATCATCCAGTCGGTACCATTCCATGGTTATGGATGTTGTTGGTCAAGCAATCAATGAAACTTACATGGAAGAAACACCGAATTCAAATGCCCAAGAGTTTTATGATATGCTTAGGGCTGCAGATGAGGACTTGTACCCTGAATGTAGAAGTCATTTACAGTTATCATTTGTTGCTCAATTAATGCACATGAAGTTAGAACACCATATGTCTGAACATAATTTTGATGACATGGTTCAATTAATGAAAAAGATTACTCCTGAAGGAAGTCTGGTGCCTGAAAACTTCTATAGAACAAAGCAATTAGTACAAGGAATGGGTCTTCCGGTTGACAAAATTGACTGTTGTAAAAATGGATGCATGATATACTGGAGTGAAGATAATATTTTGACTAGTTGTAAGTTTTGTGGTCATCCTCGATACAAAAGGCAACGTCATAGTAGCAAAACAATTACTTCTGAAAAGAAGATGTATTACTTTCTCCTCACTTTTAGATTGCAAAGATTGTTTGCATCCAATGTACAACAGCAAAAATGAGGTGGCATGTTGAGCATGAAATTAAAGATGGGGTTATGATCCACCTATCTGATTCCTCTGCATGGCAACATTTTAATGATACCCATCTAGAATTCGCATCAGAGACTCAAAATGTTCGATTAGGTCTTTCCACTGATGGTTTTCAACCATTTGGACAATCTGGACAACAATATTCTTCTTGGCCAGTCATTGTGACTCTGTACAATTTGCCACCTTGGTTATGTATGAAGGACGCTTACATGTTCTTAACTATATTGATTCCTGGGCCAACTAACCCTAAGGATAAGTTGGATGTTTACTTATAACCATTGATATCAGAACTTAATCATTTATGGCTCGATGGTGTGAAGACTTATGATATTTTGATAAAACAAAATTTTCAAATGCATGTTGCTCTTATGTGGACAATTAGCGACTTTCCTGCATATGCGATGTTGTCTGGGTGGAGTACTGCTGGAAGGTTAGCTTGTCCTTATTGTATGAATCACACTGATGCTTTTACTCTTTCAGCGAGCAGAAAACAGTCATGGTTTGACAACCAACGTAAATTCTTACTGAAAACCATCCATTCCGATGGAACAAAACATCATTCATGAAAAATAAGATAGTGACTAAAAAAGCACCCCATATTAGATCTGGAAGTGAAATATTATTTGAAATTGATCAGTTGGGTTTGAAGAACATAAAAGAACATGATGCCAAGAGAACTAATGGCCCTATTTGCAAGCAATGTGGTTGGAGGAAGATAATCATTTTTTGGGATTTGCCTTATTCGAGTACCCTTCTCATTCGACATAACATAGATGTAATGCATATTGAGAAAAATGTATTTGACAATATTTTTAACACTGTAATGAATGTTGTTGGGAAAACAAAAGATACATACAAATCTCAAAAGGAGTTGAATGCATACTGTTGTAAGGGAAAAATATCATAAAGCTTGTTACACGCTAGATAATCAATCAAAATCAATCGTGTGTGAATGACTAAGAAATTTGAGATTTTTTGATGGTTATGTGTCAAATATGGCTAGATGTGTTGATATAAGAAAACTTAAGTTGTTTGGGATGAAAAGCAATGATTGTCATGTGTTTATGCAGCATTTAATACCTATTGCATTTCGTGAACTACTTCCAAACAATATTTGGAAGGCATTAACAAAATTAAGCTTGTTCTTTAAGGATTTAACATATGTTGTTATAACCAATGATGACATGTCATAGATTGAAAAGAGATTCCTATTATTCTCTATAAGGTTGAGCATATATTCCCTCCAAGCTTATTTGATTTCATAGAACATCTACTTGTACACTTACCATATGAAGCAAGAATAACAGGTCCAGTGCAATACCGATGGATGTATCCTTTCGAAAGGTAATATGAAAGGACTTAATAATAGTGCATATCATTATTATTTGTGTTAGATTTACTATACTTGTATATTTCATATCTTAGGTACCTTCGACGATTGAAAAATAATGTCCAAATTAAAGCTAGAGATGAAGGTTCAATATCTAATGCTTATTTGGTGGAAGAAGCTTCATTGTTTTGTTTTTACTATTTTGAAGATCATGTGAATACAAGGCACCAAAAAGTGTCACGCAATGATGACGGTGGTCAATATGGGGTAGAAGAATATGAAGGCAACTTATCCATATTCACACAATCAGACCAAGCCTTTGGAAAGAGTAAATCCCAATTTTTGACAAAGAATATGTTGTTGCACAATCATACATTCTTCTTAATTGCAATGAAGTTGCACCTTTTATTAAGTAAGTCATAAACTCCTAATAAATTTTAACCTTTTCATTTGAGCATTGGGTAAATTATAAAATTTAATTAATGCCTTTTGTTATACCTTGAAGAATTTATATTGAGGAGCTGAAGCAAAATCTAGTAAACATTTCTACTCAAGAAATTGAAGCTAACTTGAAAAAGAATTCTCAATTTGGTTTAATAAACGTGTGAGTACTGATTTTCTTTCAAACAATTTTTTTATTGACAATTAACAAGAATTCTACTTTAATGTTAGCTTATACAATTGATGACAATTGTTTTACGCACATAATCCATTAAGAAACATATTCAATCAGTTCATAAAGGACTTAGTAAAAGGTCCATTACCTAAAATTATATCTTATTCGGGCTATTATATGAATGGATACAAATTTCACACTGAAGTGCATGGATCTGGTAAATCTACAATGAATAGTGGTGTATGCATAAAAGACTCAAATTATAGTGCAAATGAATGTGACTATTATGGTCATTTGATTGAAGTTGTTCAGTTGGAGTACCCTGCATTACTAATTAAGAGAACCGTGTTATTCAAGTGTGAGTGGTTTGATCCAATGCCAAATTTGGGTACAAAAGTGCATCCACATTATAAGTTGGTCGAAGTGAATCAAAAACGTAGAGTTAACAAGAAAAAGCCATTTGTTATGGTGGTTCAAGCTTGTCAGATGAATTTTATCACATATCCAACTATCAAATGTGAAAGAATGAGTGGTTGACTATTTGCAAAATTAAAGCTAGGGCTAATTTGAAATTCCACAAGCAACATCAAGTAGTCAACTTTCCAATGTATCAACAGCCTTCCAAGAAGATGACATTGATATTCATTATATAGATATTGAAAATGATGAAAGTGATAATTTAGTTGATTCAACAGGTGCATTTATTGATATCGAAAAGGATAATGAAGAAGAATAAGAGCTTGATCTTGAAATTCAATCACAAGATGAAGATGAAGAAACTGATATGGATGAGTGGGATTCTAATGATCATGATAGTGATTAGGTGTAATGGCTAAACCAAAGATGTTATTTTCTTTTTGGTATTATGTACTATTCACAATTATTTAATCACTAGAGATATGTTTGTAAATTGTTATATCGGTATTGCTTTTATTATTATTATTCTTTTTAAGTAGCAATTGATATTTGTGTTCATTGTTGCTTTTGATATTGTTTACTGTTATCGAGTGACTAATATGCAGATGGGTCACACATCATCTGAAGATATATTACATGGTAGAGGCAGGGGGCCTACAAAATAAGGAGAGAGATCAACAAAGAAGAGTAATTTCTCAAATCAACCACCAGTTCCACCACTTCGTGTACCACTATTACCACAATCATCTGCACCATCACAACCATCACCACATTCATTGACACCATCACAGTAATTGGCACAACCATAATAATCAATACCACCACGACAACCATTATCATCAACTCCTCCATCAGCAACTATGTCAATCTTAGGAGGTTCTACATTAGCATCTCCCATATCACAACCTACTACATCATCTCCTCTAGTTGCTTCCGCCTTACATTTACAATCTAAAGCATCAGTCGCTAAGTCAACCAATGGTAGACAAAAACTCAATCTCGATCCTATAAGGTAATATTACTATTATTATTTCTTGAAATCTTTTCATTCATGCATTTACTCTGTTTTTTATGTATTGTTTGTTTGTGCTTTATTCATAGTGGGAGTTTTCTTCAGTCTCATGTAGTTTTTGCGGCTATCACCATTAGTTTTTTACTCCATTTGAGTGATAGAGGACATGTATGAAAGACTGTGCCTGACGATGTGAAAGACATCTATTGGCTTAAGTTTCAGGTGAAATCCAATTATTTAAGTCAAAAATGTGATGAGATGAATATAACTTTGTTAAAAATGTATTTCTTGTGGTTGATTGGTTGTTAGAGACATTGTACTTCAGGTCAAGTTACTTATGATATAGGCAAAACTTTGCCAAAATTTTAGTTTGAAATTGAATATTTAATCTTTTTTGTGGTTGATTGGTTGTTAGAGACCACATAATTCAGGTCAAGTTACTTGTGTTATAGACGAAACTCTACCAAAATTTCAATTTGAAATGAATATTTAATTTTTTTTGTGCTTAATTGGTTGCTAGAGACATTGTACTTCAGGTTAGGTTACTTATGTTATAGATGAAACTCTGCCAAAATTTTATTTTGATATTAAATATTAATCTTAATTGAATGTCGCAAGACAAAATTTTTTCTTATATATTGTTTTTTTATTTCTATTTTAGAAGGAATTTACTTAGGATCCAGAATTTGAGATGGTAATCAAGCCTAGATGGTTGCAACAAGTTTGAATTTGTTATTTATTTATATATTTAGGCTGTAAAATGTATGTTAATGTCTTTGTTTTTATTTTCTTGTGTATTATACTTGTAATTTTGTAGTTAATGTATTTTTATTTTTATTTTATTCTTATGATCAGGCAAAAGAGTTAGGACATGAACCAAATCCTATAAAACTCTTTGAGCCAACACACACTAGAAAGACTTCATCAGGAATTGAGTAGTAGACCAACAGTCTAAAGCTGTTGCAGTATGTATTTACCAAACTCAATAATTGTGTATATTTAAAATTTTATTTGCTCATTTTTCGATTAATCTCATGGCATTTATATTTTTTTTCTTAAAATTTGTATTGGAGGATCGAGTACAAGCCCTTAGAGAGATTGTTTCTCAACCAATTGAGGAATCCAATGAGCCATGTGAGCCATATTTGAGGCAGTTATTTTTAGACGCTACTGGTGGCAAAAAAAAAACAGCGCCTATATGGAATGGGCACAAAGATAGCACATTTCTACATCAGTACCTCCTCTTTTCATTCCACTGCCACATCACGAGATATTAGTACAGAGTAGCTACGTGCTAGTATTATACAAGATATACAGTAGGAGGTTCAGACTATGTTGGAGTTACAGAAGCAGCAAATGTGAGAACAGATGCACGAAGAACTTCGACTTGAGATTCGAGACGAGATACGTGCAGAGATGCGATAGCTGATAGCAGAGATGACTAATTCTATCCACATTTTATCAACTCCACATAGCGATCTACCTCACTCTGACAGGATGTATGACTATATATTAACAAAATTGTAGTATTTTCAATTATTGAATATTTTTCATGTTGGACTAAAACATTTTAATATTTATTTTATGAATCATGTAAAAAACATATTTGTTTTTCATTTAATTGAATTTTAAAATTACAAAAATAATTAAATTAAAAAATATAATATATAAAAAATGGATATGCGACGGAATGCCACTGTCACTAAATGCTCGTCACAATTAGTGACAACTGAAAATTAGTCGCTAATTGTATAGAGTAAATGCCTTACAAACTTTAGCGACGGATAACCTTCGTAGCTGTATAGTGACGGATATAAATCCATAGCTCAATAACGACGAATTTTCCGTCGCAAAATCCCTCATTGATTTTGTCGTCATTACAATTCTTGCGAACACACTTTAGTGATAGATATTTAATCACTAATTTTGTCGCTAACTTTAGCGACAGAATAATAATTTGTCGCTATTAGACTTGCGAGAAACATTTCTGAGACAGATTAAATATGTCGCAATGCTGTCACTAAATTATATTAGTGATGAAATTCTTAAATTTAGTGACAGATTTGTTCATCGCTAAAATGTATTTTTCTTGTAGTGAGATTTGCAATTCTTTACAGAGTTCTTGCATATTGTCAACTGCAATTTCTATATTCTAGGAATCCTTATGTTTTAGGACTTATGTTCTAGGAATCCTTATGTTTTAGGACTTAACTTGTACTAGTTAGGAAATTATCCAGAACAACTTATCCTTGGTGTATATATATGATTGTAATATTTCTCTCCAAATCAATTAAATATATAAAAATTATGGAGTTCAGTTTTTGACAGTTAGCAATGACTGCTTTTAAGTTCATGTTAACCCTTCTCTCCACATCTAGTTGTCAAGTGTATATCTCTACCCTGCACGTATTTCTTCATCTTTTACTACTATAAAAACTGTTAAAAAGTCAAGGATTGTGGCCATTGAATTCGGTGCTAAAATCCTTGATTTTCTTGCATCATTTTTTGCCTAATTTTTATGAGAGAGTGTATTTGTTTTCTTCTTAATTATTAGAGAGAATGTGTAATCTCTTATTTCTTTCATAGTTAAATTCTTCTATTTTTTCTGTGGTTTTTATCCTGATTTTTTTGGAAGTTTTCTACATAAAATCTATGTATTCCAATTTATCTTTAATGTTCTTAAATTATTAGCTGTGATACTACTCTAGTCAATTCCCATTTTTCTCAACAAGTGGTATCAGAGTCCATTTTGAATATTAATATCTACTTATCATATGCTCTATGATTGCCACAAATAAGTGGATCATCCACATCATAAAATAAGTTAGATTATTATTTACCCTTGAAATTTTTATAGAAGGAATGACGATAAAATTTGAGATTGAGAAATTCAATGAGAGTAATTTCTCATAGGAAAAATTAAAGATGAAGGTTATCTTGAGAAAAAATAATTGCTTAGCGGCTATTAATAAAAAGTGGAATGAGATGGATGAAAATGCTATTACAAATGTTTGTTTTACATTAGTAGATGGAGTTTTGTCAAGCAAAAAGTAGAAGAAAACACTTCATAGAAAAATTTTTCTTAAAAGAATCTACCATTATAAGAAAAAGTGAAATAGCGATGGACATGAATCCGTCACTAATTAGTGTCAAATTAGTGATAAAAAGACGAATGACTTCAAAAAAATTTAGAAAAAAGTTAGTGAAGACTTAGCTATGGATTAGTGATAAAATTTTATGATAGACAACATCTGTCACTAATGACAATAACTAAATGTGGCAACAAAAATTGGTGCTCTAACTTGTGACAATTTTATGACGGATTAGCAAAAGCACATTTGCTACAGAAAATGACCTATAGCTATTATGAAGTTTAGCGACGAAATATGTCTGTCACTGACTTAGTATTTATTTTAATATTAATAAGATATAGCGATGAATTTCTATTTGTTGCTAACTTTGTAGTGGTTTCACTATAATTAAGGCTTAGCGATGGAATATTTCTGTAACTAATTTTTCATTGGTTTTATTATGATAAAGATTTAGCGAGGGACAAAAATTTGTCACTATTAGCAACGAACATCTTCTATCGCTAATGATTTAGTATTTTTATATTATTATTTAGCGATGAATATATTCCTTCACTAATCCTGAACAAGACGACACTGTTTTGTTGTTCCATAAATAATTCAAATTAATCTTAAACCACCAAAATGACATCGCTTTGATTAGGACGAATATTTGTTGTCCCTTATTTTAACAATAGATCCGATATCCGTCACTATTTTCTATAGTAAACGACATTGTTTTATTTGGGTCAGAAATATATCTCATTAGGGTTATTTTCACTCTTTTAATGCTCATGCGTCGTTCTCTCTCTTTTTTTGCTTCTCTATACTCTCATCTCCATCTCCTATAGATGCATCCATCAATTATCTAGTGATGACTTGGTTTGGTCTCATCTCCTGTCATCTGACTTTCCTCAAACACCTCAACTACAAAATCCTAAAAACAACAGTAGTAACAACCCTTCCTTTTTGCAATCAACTAAATCTGCTGACAAAATCAGGTAACGATTTCTCTCGTTAGCAAGTAGAAGCCAACAGAGACCTATTGTCCTAACAGCCTTAATTAGGTGTCGTCAATGTCATTAGATTGTGATGGGTAATGGGGAGGAGGATATTGACTAATGCATTGAGGGCAACAATGAATGCAAAGAGGAAAGGTAAAGTTATAGTGGAGTTGCAATCCATTTCTCCCATCATGTCTTCTTTTCTCAATATTATGAAAAATCGAGGTGAATCTCTTCAATTATGTTAGTTTTTTTTTATTTTCATTTTTATTTATTGGTTTCTTATAGGTGTTGTTTGTGAAAGATATTCATTCTATTTTCATTGTTTTAAGTGAATTTTAATTTTGTTCTTGATTTGCTTTTCTAGATTCCTATTCTCTTTAGTGATTCTGCTAGATGTTTAGCTGGTTTTTGTCTTTTCCATTACATGAAGTGTTCAAATGAATTTCCCATTTGGTAGCCCCAATTTGATTCCAACATTTGTATCTTTAATTTTATTCAAGATTTGAAATTTTTTTTATTATGTTTTCAATAATTAATGTAAGCATGTTGATCAATTTTATAACTTCTGCCCCTTAACATTAAAAATTACTCTTTCCCTTCATAGCAATAGTCAAAAGTAGTAGATATTCTCACAAACCAAAGTTGAAGTGAAGTCATGTCATTTTATGTGTTTAGAATGACCTATTTTAGTTTTTTTAGGAGTTTTTTTTTCTTTATGCTTGTATTTTCTTGAACTATATGGTTTGTTTAGAATTATAGTCTCTGTTGAGAAACCACCCCTTTAGCATTTGATTAGCAACTAATAATGTACATTTGCCAAGTATTATTTCATGACATCTCAAAAGTAGTTTTAGATGGTTTTGCAAAAATTATCGACAAAGAGCAATGGGCTTTTGTAGTTTATTACATGTAATGAACTAATTCTTTTGCAATTTCTATGTTATAATATATATTTGTGGTTTTCTATTTAATTATTGATACTAACACTTTCCTTAGAGCATTTTTTTTTTGTTTGGTCATTTATCCCTTGTGTTGTACTGCACCTTGCACCTTTGAAAACTAAATTTCTTTGATAATGAAACTTTTTAATTGTGTTATGCATATGTGAGTATTAATACATTTTAATATTGTCTTACATTCTTTTTTCCTACATAATTAGCGTAAAACTTTTAACATTGCAATTCTTATTGCTGATTTGGTGTAGTTCATAGGATTTGAGGGAGGATTAGATGCTCCTACTTTCCAATGTGCTAAGAGGCATAGACAAGAAAGTTCATCTTCTATTAATATGACTAATGACTCGAATTCAGTTAGTACAACTTAAAGCTATAAATCGTCTAATTTTTGGATTTCTTTCTCTCCTTGTTGGGTTTCATTGTTTGTTAAATATTCATATGCTTATTACTAGGCTCAATCATGCTGATGGTATTGGAATCATTCTCTTTTCCCTAATCAACTTGTAATAAAAAGGGGCTAACAATTTAGAATAATATTGATTTTTGCATAGTTTTTCAACATAATCCAATGCTTTTATTTTGATAATTAAAAGAAAAAAAATAATTTAGTGGACATAATGAGTTTCATAAGATAAGGTTAATTAAATAAATTGTAGGAGTTTTGGAGAATTTTCACATTAGACTCTTAATTTTCCCATTCTCTCTCTCTTCACACCTTAATAGAAGAAATGTAACTACTAATTTAGTTGCTCCCCTTCCTCAATATACCATAAGTTGGCATTGATGTTGATAAAATTAAATTCTTGGGATCAACTATAGGAGTCGAAACATGATTATACAAAGTTAATTTCTCATGTTTTATTGATGATGTACTAATAGGCTTAATAACATTATTAGAGGCATCAAGAAAGTTAGAGGTGTTGTTAAGGATTTTGTAAATCCAAAGTATTTCTTGCTTCTGCTACTTGCTATTCTAGTTATTACTTATTTGTATGCTGCTAAATAAAGTTTAAAAAAATATATTTCTTCATTGTCATATTTCAATGATCCTTTGGTAGTTTAATCCTTACTCGTCCAAGATTCTGACTTATGTTAAATAATTAATGTTTTTGATTTGGATGAGTGAGTCAGAATCTAGAATAGATTTGAGGTATAACAATGTACTTTTTACTATGCAAAGTACATAATGGAAACTAAAGCTTGCTTCAGCTACTCTTCTTGACCTTACTTTCTGTTTGGAAATGTTAATGCTTATGGTACACAAAATTTTATTGCATAGACTTATTTTTCTTTTAGTATGTTTTCTGTGATTATGTTGGTTAATCAATTTGTGATAGTGATAATTGTCATCAATTGGATACTCACAGATTTGAGCTAATAGGGAAATTTTTGATATGTTCATCATGGGAATGATACTTGAATAAATTTGGCTTAATAAGGAAATTTTTTGATTAATTAGAGAGAGCATATAGTGAAGGTAGTGGCGGGACTATAGGAGTAAAAAGAATTTAGAGGCGGCCTATACAAAGTCAGTAAAATGGAATCACCAAGAAGCAAATATTCTAGGTAGGTATCTAAGTCTCTTCCTCATATTTATACCTATCTCAATCTTTTTTTTTTTTGTTATTATGTGTTCTACTCTTATTTACTTTGTTTGTCATAGTTGTAATAAGGTTTTGACTATATATGAGTTAATGATGAGAGACTAGGTTTTTATCTTAATTAAATGTTATGTATCTAAGAAATACCTCTATTGTGGATTTTATATCACTAATTCGACCTACAAAAGGGAATATGCTTACATTACCTAACTCAGTAAAATAAGAGAGAATGGCTATTGCTAATAAAAAGTGACAGAGCACATTAATGTGTTGAATATTATATTTTCTCAACTCACATCATTGGATTATAAAATAAAGTCAACTAAATGTGCTGAACTTTCACTTCAACGTCTACCAGATTTGTATGATCAATTCATCATCAATCTAACAAACAATGCCCTTATAGACATTATGAGTTTTGACGAAGTTGCAGCTACTATTCTTAAAGAAGAAAATCGGCGCAAGAACAAGGAAAATAGGTTGGCAAGTTCGCAACAAACAGAAGTCCTAATGGTGATGAGAGGAAGATCAAAAGAACATGGCTCAAGTGGGAGGCAAGATCAAGGTAGATCAAAATCAAGAAGAACATGAAGTGTTACCATTGTGGCAAAAAAGGTCACTTGAAGAAGGATTGTTGGAGTTTAAAAAAGAAAAACTCAAATCCTTAAGGAAATGTTGCAAGCACATCCAATGAAGGTAATGTTTTTGTGTTGTGAAGCTACGAAAACTAGTGAAGGCAGAAAGAAATTTGTTGATGTATGGTTCATTAACTCAAAAGCCACATTTCACATGACCTCAAGAAGAGAATGGTTTTACCATTATGAACCTGTCTGTCATATCCACAAATTTAGGTCCGAGTCGCACGTGTCATTAAACTGATGCATTAGTTTGACCCAAGTCTAAATTCGGATTTTTACAAAAAAAATAATTAAAATAATGAAAAATAGTTATGAAAAATATTGAATAAATTATTTAAAATATTTAAAGATGTTAGATTACGGTAAGGGATTAAAATGAAAATTTTAAAAAGTTTAGGGATCAAGTTGCAATTTACCAAAAATTAGAGGATTAATTGGGATAATTACCAATTAAATACATGAATTGAGACATTATATGCATGTGGAGACCGAACACGCCAAGTGGAATGCATTAAGTGGTCAATTAACATAAGTATCTAGATATTTTTAGGCTTAGGTGTCCTCATCCTTAATTAATGTTGTTATTTTCTTCTTAATTGCTCCTTCATTGTTCCTTATCTCTTCATATCTAGAATTTTCTATCATTAAGTTGTCTTCCACATTCCTCTTGAAGCACTATACACCAAGTGAGATGAACACATTAATTAGCCAAAAGAATATATGATATTTAAGATAAAAATGAGACCCCGCATTAATTAACTTTGGCTTTTCTTCTTAATTGCTTCCTCTTCCATCCTTATCTCTATCATATAGAATTTTATATTCTCTAAACCAGCCCACATTCCCTACCATTTCCTTCATGTCCAAAGCTTGATTCTAGGAAGAGAAATTGAGAAAGAGAGGGAGAAAGGCATAAAAGAGTAGATTTCATGCATAGTTGATCAAAAAGAAGCTAGAGGATTATGATGATGGTCTTTCATCAAATATAGGAGGTGGGGTTTGGTCAACTTATGTTGAAGAGTTTAATTATTTTAATCATAGTAATAATAATCATCCTTTTCATCATCATCCAACTCACAACACTTATCAATACTCTTGAGGCCAAAGTAGCGGAGATAATCTATCTTGTAATGGTGTTGGTGGTGATACATTTGAAAAGGAAAAGGTGTTGTGTATGCATTTTTGAGACATTTTCTTATAATTCAAATGCATATGGTGGTAATGGTTATTGGCCTCCTGACTTGATGTATACTCACTCACTACTAATTATGGATATGGTAGTTCTAGATTAACTTACTATGGATCACAATCACATTCATCTTTTCCTTATATGACTATAGAAAACTCTTCATACTCTCATGAGCCCCAAGATCAAAGCCATCAAGAAGATAACCAATATCAAAACCCTCTGTTGCCCAGATATTAGACCAAGAAGGGGGGTTGAATTGGAGTTTCAAAAAAAATTAAACTTTAAAGTGCGAAAACAAAATTGCTAATTTTAGAAGGGATAGAAAAAATCAGACACAAAGATTTATAGAGGTTCGGGTATTAACAAATCCTACTCCTCTCCCTAATCGCAATTGGGAGTTTCACTAACACACTAAGTGTTACAATGGAGTTTTACAAGCTCACTCCAAACTATGGTGTTTCTCACAATGGCTCACACCTAACCCAGAAATCCCTTGTGTTTTAATGGCTCACACAATAACCAATTCCTTTATGTTTTACAGGCTCACACAAACAACCTACACTTGTGTTTTACAGGCTCACACAATAACCTACACTTTGTGTTTTACAGGCTCACACAATAACCTACACTTTGTGTTTTACAGGCTCACACAAACAACCTTTTAATTTGTGTTTTGGAGGTTCACACAACTAACCCTTACAAGTGTTCTTCTCTTAACCCAGAACTACCCAATGCTCACTTGAGTAAAGATTATAGAGAGAACCACTTATAAATCTTTATTGCTCAAATATGAGGAGCAAAAAGATTTTTACAGAGAATAGATTTGTTCACAAAGCATAAAAGTACAAGATAGCTTGTGATTTGAAGTATATGCTAATATTTTGTTTTTCTTATCATTCTCTTATCATCCTCTTGTTTCTTAATGCATAAATGACTTCCATTTATACTCTCATGGCTAAATATAGCCGTTGGGGTGCATTAATTAAGAAACTAGCCGTTATACCAACCAAAAAATTGCACTGTCATTTTTCTCTTTCATTGGTCATAGGCGTGAATATGCTTGTCACGGGGGTGACAGTTCTTCCCAAGCCGTGACTGAAGTGGTGACCTTGGTCGTGAAGCTCTCTGGAATGTCTTGACATATAGAGTCACGGGCGTGACATTAATTAGTCACGGGCGTGACACTCTTCCCAGCCGTGAGACAAATGGTGACTCAGGTCGTGAAGCTCTCTGGATGAAATTGAATGAATCCTTCACGGGGGTGACACTTTCATTCACGGGGGTGAATATCTTCACAGTCGTGACCAAAGTGGTGACTCTGGTCGTGAAGCTCTCTGGTTGAAATTGAATGAATCCTTCACGGGGGTGACACCTCTAGTCATGGGGGTGACTCCTAGAGTCACGACAGTGAACATGCTACTTCTTGCTTTTTGTTTCTTAAGGATTATTCATCCAATTCTCCATTCTTGCCATTTTATGTCCTGTATAATATACTTTCAAAAACAAGTATGTTAAATACAATATTGCTATATTATTTATTATCATCAAAATGACGGAAATACCCCTCAAGGTTAACAATCTCCCCCTTTTTGATGGTGACAAATAATCTAGCAATATGTGATTTTGAGAAGTCTCCCCCTCAAAATATACTTAGGATAAAAAATTATAATGTGCAAGAATAGTAAATAAAGATGTAGCATTTAACTAGATTTTAAAGTATATGCAAGTTATATGAGAAGTATATCCAATACATACCATAATTCCTTTTCAAGACATAGAGTGTATGTAAGGTGTATTCAAGATATATCATGGCATGTTGTAACTTGCTTTTAAGGTGTATGCAAAGTATACTTAAAGTATGTAGAGGCTCAGTTTTTCAATTATCTACTTTGCATCAAGATTATTTTTATCAATTCAAAATCTGTTTACTTTTTGATTCACAATTCTTATATTGCTAGTTTGATACTACTTTCCCTTATCATATTATATTGCATATTGCTAGTTTTCTCCCCCTTTTGTCATCAATCAAAAAGAATATGTAGATTGAAGTAAACAAAAGCAAATATATATTATGAAGGAAAGGATACAAACTAAGAAAGGAAATTTAAGATTTCCTACATACCAAGCAAACATAACAAACAACAAAAAAAAAAGATCAAACATAGCAAATTTAGGCTACACTCTAGCCTATATCCTAGCCAGACATCCTATCACGAATCCTAGCTATTTCAGCCTCAAGGCTGTCTATCCGAGACTCCATGAAGTCCTTGAGGTTTTCCAACCTCTCATCTATGGAAGTCTGCAGCTGCTCGAAACGTGGTGCCAAGAGGTCGACCACCTGCTGCACTAAAGACGGTGTGGAGGCTGAGGACTGTCCAATGTCCTACTCGATGACTGGAGTTGTTTCCTCAATCCTAGCCCTCTTTTTCTGCTGGACTCCCTGGAGGCCTGCTTTAAAATCCTCCGTGTTATGATCTTCCCAGATAATTTCTCCAGCAGTATCAGTGAAGCGGTAGAAGATATCGTTTTGAAAAACGATTCTGACAGCTGCTCCCATCTTGATGAATGACTCTACATCCAACCTATCTCGTGGGTGTGCAGGAATGATGTTGAAGTGGTGGTTATCCAGCTTCAAGTAATTGAGCTTCACTGCCATATGAGTGACATAAGCCCCAATCAATATATCTCCTGTGGGCTTGGTGGCGATTGAGAGAAGATGGTTTGCAAACCATCTTGAAAGTGCCACTGTGACTCCCCGTCGAGCCATCTCGTATAGGAAGAGTTCTGACTTCCTAATTGTTCCATTGCTCTCTCCCCGAGCAAAAATGCTATAGGTTAGAAACCTATGCAAATACCTGTGTACTGGGGCTACGAGATGAGTGCTCTTCGTCTTCTTTACGTCCCAGCTACAGTTATATCCAAAGTGAGTCCAGGCTGCCGGGGCAGAGAATTCTACCTCATTCTCATTCAGAACGCCATCAGATGGTAGGTTGAACAATTCTCCAAATGCAATGGCGCTGAGGGTGGTTGCATTATTGCAAAGTTGGAATTTCACCACTCCAGTTGGTGAAACCTGCAAAGTGCTGAGAAATTCTAGCGTTGGCTCCCGTAGAGTTGGCAGATGAATGTCAACAAATTCCTTTAGATGACAGACTTGAAGTTATGCTGTCATAGCCATCTCGAGCCTGAGATTCCGGACTGCTTGCCATTCGAAGGACCTTGATGATAAAATCGGTCTATTCTTCAAAGTTGCATACCGAGGATGGCAACTTTCTGGAATGATGTTCATGAGGTAATTTGAATACCTTTTTAGTGCATGGGACTTCTTTTCTCTTTCCCTTTGATGAAGCAGACTCCATATTTGAAGATTTTGTAGTTGATGGAATTTAAGAAGATTTTTGACAGAAAAAGTATGATGAAATACCCTAGGAATGTTTGTTTTCTGATGAAGATTCAAACTTTTGATGGTATTTATAGTGAAATTTCAAGGCTTTGGGGTCGGAATCTTCAATGTCTCAATGAATGAGAGTAAATGATAGTGGTTTTGGGAGTTGAAGAGTTGAAATGAAAAGTGTAACTGGCTGTTTTCTTATATATTCGATACAATCACGGGCGTGACTTAATTGTTCACGGGCGTGAATAGTCGTGTTCACGGTTTGCTGAAGAAATGTTCCACTCGTGAATGAAAGTGTGAATAAGTTCACGAGCGTGATAGATGAACATGATGGGCGTGAATGATCATAGGTCACGGGGGTGAACATATTGTCACGGGCGTGAACTGTTGAAGTTCACCACTTATACCCGTGAAGAAAGCCGTGACACAATGCGTGAAAGCTTCTGTTAGTTTGGGGTGTAATTGGTCACGGGAGTGAAACCTTGTCACGGGCGTGAAGGTTCTTTGCCACGGGCGTGACTCAAGCCGTGAAATTATGTTTCACCACTTGAAGCCGTGAAACATGCCGTGACCCGAAGCCGTGAATGACACTGCCTCTTTGGGCCACTTTAGTCCCGGGCGTGAGGATAAGTCACGGGCGTGACTCCCCTATAATTTTCATCAGATTGAAATTAAGTTCTGCAACAATACTAAATCATTCCAACAAAAATTTTACTTCATAAAGCATAAATTCTCATAAAAAATTTTATCTTATTACTTGTGATATGTTTTAATATCAACAATTAAAATTTCTTATTCTAGTAATCACAAGGTTAATCCATCAATCATACCTAGTTCTCTTCTAATGAAATTAAATCTTTTCTCATTTAGAGACTTAGTGAAAATGTCTGCTAATTGCTTTTCTGTGCATACAAATTCTAATTCAACATCTCCATATTGAACATGATCTCTAATAAAATGATGTCTAATGTCAATATGTTTACTTATAGAGTGTTCAATAGGATTCTTTGAAAGATTTATAGCACTGGTGTTGTCACATTTTATAGGTATATGGTTCATCTCATGACCATAGTCCTTAAGTTGTTGTTTCATCCAAAGAATTTGTGTACAACAACATCCAACTGCTACGTATTTAGCTTCAGCAGTTGAGAGAGCAACTGAAACTTGTTTCTTGCTAAACCAAGAAGCCAAACATTCTCCAATGAAGTGACAAGTACCTGAAGTACTTTTTCTATCTAAAAGACTACCAGCATAGTCTGCATCTGAATATCCTATAATATAAAAAGATGAATTCCTAGGATACCATAAACCTAGATGCAATGTACCATGTAAATATCTTAAAATCCTTTTTACAGCATTTAGATGAGATTCTTTAGGACATGATTGAAATCGTGCACATAAGCAAACACTATACATAATATCAGGTCTAGAGGCAGTGAGATATAAAAGTGATCCGATCATACATCTATAAAGCTTTTCATTAATGCTCTTACCCTTTTCATCTTTGTCCAATTTTGTTGATGTGCTTATAGGAGTCTTGGCATTTTTGCATCCTTCTATACCAAATTTTTTGATTAAGTCTTTGGCATATTTGGATTGGTTGATGAATATGCCTTCATTGCTTTGTTTGATTTGTAGACCAAGGAAATACTTAAGTTCTCCCATCATGCTCATTTCAAATTCCCTAGTCATGCACTTAGCAAAATCTTGACAAAGCAGCTCATTAGTAGAACCAAATATTATATCATCAACATAAACTTGAACAATTAGTGTCTCATGCTTATGCTTTTTGATGAACAGTGTAGTGTCAACATTTCCTTTTGTGAAACTTTTTTCTAATAAAAAAGAACTTAGTCTCTCATACCAAGCTCTTGGTGCCTGTTTTAAACCATATAAAGCTTTTGAAAGTTTAAAAACATGATTTGGCAAATCATAGTTTTCAAAACCTGGTGGTTGTTCTACATACACTTCTTCATCTATACAGCCATTTAGAAATGCACTTTTCACATCCATTTGAAAAAGTTTGAAATTCATGTGACATGCATATGCTAAGAGTATTCTTATAGCTTCTAATCTAGCTACAGGTGCATATGTTTCATCATAGTCTATACCTTCTTCCTGATTATATCCTTTTGCAACAAGTCTTGATTTATTCCTAGTTATTAACCCTTGTTCTTCTAACTTATTTCTAAATACCCATTTGTTGCCTATGATTGGATGATTCTTAGGTCTTGGTACTAGGTTTCATACCTTATTTCTCTCAAATTGGTTGAGTTCCTCTTGCATGGCAATTACCCAGCTTTCATCATTAAGAGCTTCATCTATGTTTTTAGGCTCAATTTGAGAAATAAAAGCTATGTTAGTGACTAAATGCTTGAAATGAGATATAGTACTCATTCCTTTTGATAGATCACCAATTATTTGCTCTTTTGGATGATTTCTGTTCATTCTCCATTCTTTTGGAAGTTCTTGCTCCATTTGTTCTTGATTTTGAGGTAGTAGATTTTCTTGATCATTTTCTTCTTTTCCATTTTCAATGACAAGTTTTTCCATATTATCTACAACATCATCAAGAGCACTACCTTTCACAAGATCAAGTCTACTAGATTCATTAAAAACAACATGCATGGATTCTTCCACTGTTAATGATCTTTTATTAAATATTCTATATGTTTTGCTGGTTGTAGAGTATCCTAAAAAGATACCTTCATCAGACTTAGAGGAAAATTTTCCAAGATTGTCCTTGGTGTTTAATATAAAACACTTGCATCCAAATACTCTAAAGTATGATACCAAGGGCTTTCTTCCATTCCATAGCTCAAATGAGGTTTTGTTTAAAAGAGGTCTTTTGAAAACTCGATTTGAAATATAACACGCAGTGTTTGTGGCTTCTGCCCAAAAATAAGTTGGTAAATCATATTCATTAAGCATTGTTCTTGCCATTTCAATTAAAGTTCGATTTTTCCTTTCAACAACTCCATTTTGTTGAGGTGTTCTAGGAGATGAGAAATTATGTGAAATGCCATGTTCAAGACAAAAATTTTCAAAGTTTTCATTTTCAAATTCTTTCCCATGATCACTTCTTATCTTCGAAATGCAGTACCCTTTTTCATTTTGAACTCTTTTAGCAAAGTTTTTGAAATTTTCAAAAGCATCACTCTTTTGAGCTAAGAAAATTACCCAAGTAAATCTAGAGTAATCATCTACGATGACAAATGCATAATGTTTTCCTCCTAAGCTAGCAACCCTAGTAGGTCCAAATAAATCTAAATGTAAGAGTTGAAGAGGTTTTGAAGTACTTACTATGTTTTTGGCTTTGAAAGATGACTTGTGTTGCTTTCCTCTTTGACAATGATCACATGTCTTGCCTTTTTCATATTTAACTCTTGGTAATCCTTTTACTAGCTCTCCTGTGCTGAGACTTTGTATTAAGTCCATGTTAGCATGACTAAGTCTTCTATGCCACAACCAAGATTCATCATTAGTAGTCACAAGACACTTAGAGGAATGGTTAGATAGTTCATGTAAGTTTATTATGTATGTATTGATATCTCTATTTCCTTTAAATATTTCTTGACCATCAATAGAGATTACAAGACATTCATTTGAAGTGAAAATAACTTTGTTTCCTTTATCACATAATTGACTTACACTTAACAGGTTATGTTTCAAGCCATCAACAAGTAAAACATCCTTAATAAAAGTAGTACTATTAACACCAATGGAATCAATGCCAATTACCTTACCCTTTGCATTGTTTCCAAAAGTAACTTTACCTCCATCAATACTTTTGATTTCATTGAAGAGTTCCTTGTCTCCTGTCATATGCCTTGAGCATCCACTGTCTACTAGCCATGCATTTTTGTTTATTATGGACTTGAGGCATACCTACAAAGTTAGAAATCAAGTATGATATTTAGGTACCCAAATGATTTTGGGTCCTTGGGGGTTAGCACATGAAGGTTCCCAATGAGCCTTCCTTATCCAATAATGTTTATTTATGTGACCCATTTTCATACAATAATTACATTGTTTAGGTCTAAACTTGCTTTTTGGTCTTGTACTGTATTTAAATGTCATAATTTGATTAGACTGATTTTGAGAACAATGGCATGCACATTCATGATTAATTTGCATTTTTCTAGATGCATGCTTCTTATACATAAAGGCATGATTAGTCTTTTGAGGATTGTTTCTTAGGTTTACTAATCCTTGATTATTCTTTTTATGTATAGAGGGATTAGTATACTTATTCTTTGGTGCTTTTCCAGCAAGTGTGGAGATGTGAGGTTCTTTAGGTTTGACAAATATAGTTTTGTTAGAAGATGAGGATGTGTCTTTAAACCCTAGACCATGTCTTACTAAAGTTGGTCTTTGAGACACAATGAGAGTATCTAAGCTCTCTTTACCCTTGTGAAATTTAGAAATGGAATTTCTAAGTTCTTCAACTTCATTTTTCAAAGTATTATTTTCTTTTAAAAGTGAAGCTGTTGAGGGTCTTGATGAGTATTCATCTAATGACTTTTGGAGAGATTCATTAGATGATTTAAGTTTTGTGTTTTCCTTTTCTAAACCATCTATCTTATTTTTTAAATTAGAGATGTTATTTCTATAAGTACTAAATTTACTTCTATATTTCTCTAATTCTATATTTAATTCTTCTATTAGGCTTTTCTCATCATGATCATCATCACTATCACTATCATTATCACTACTATCATTATTGAAAGAGTATGAGTGTAGTGATCTTACTTTGTCCGAGATGTGATCCTCAATAGCCATGAAACATAGGTTGACCTCTTCACTTTCATTATCATCTTTTTCGCTTGAAGAGCTTTCGTCATCCCATGTGGCTTTGTGACCTTCATGATAGTTTTCTAATGTTTTCCACATGCTATATGCAGTTGAACAGTGTTGTATCCTGCCACATTCTTCAACAGATAATGAGCTTGAGAGAATTGTCATTGCCTTCTTATTTTTGAAATTTGCTCTTCTTTGAGGCTCTGTCCAATCATCTCTTGACAGGATTTCTTCTTCACCATTAACTCCTCTTTTAGTTGGTGGTGTCCATTCTTTTCGAATACTATCCCAAACTTTAATTTCTTCATTATCCAAATATGTCTCCATCCTAAACTTCCAATGGGCATAATTTGCTTCATCAAAGTAAGGTTTGAGACTCTGGAATCCTTCACTGGCCATATCTTACTCTTTACTAGCGCTTTTTAGGCTTCAATGCTAGACAAGGCTCTGATACCAATTGTTGCCCAGATATTAGACCAAGAAGGGGGGTTGAATTGGAGTTTCAAAAAAATTAAACTTTAAAGTGCGGAAATAAAATTGCTAATTTTAGAAGGGATAGAAAAAATCAGACACAAAGATTTATAGAGGTTCGGGTATTAACAAACCCTACTCCTTTCTCCAATCGCAATTAGGAGTTTCACTAACACACTAAGTGTTACAATGGAGTTTTACAAGCTCACTCCCAACTATGGTGTTTCTCACAATGACTCACACCTAACCCAGAAATCCCTTGTGTTTTAATGGCTCACACAATAACCAATTCCTTTGTGTTTTACAGGCTCACACAAACAACCTACACTTGTGTTTTACAGACTCACACAATAACCTACACTTTGTGTTTTACAGGCTCACACAATAACCTACACTTTGTGTTTTACAGGCTCACACAATAACCTACACTTTGTGTTTTACAGGCTCACACAAACAACCTTTTAATTTGTGTTTTGGAGGTTCACACAACTAACCCTTACAAGTGTTCTTCTCTTAACCCAGAACTACCCAATGCTCACTTGAGTAAAGATTACAGAGAGAACCACTTATAAATCTTTATTGCTCAAATATGAGGAGCAAAAAGATTTTTACAGAGAATAGATTTGTTCACAAAGCATAAAAGTGCAAGATAGCTTGTGATTTGAAGTATATGCTAATATTTTGTTTTTCTTATCATTCTCTTATCATCCTCTTGTTTCTTAATGCATAAATGACTTCCATTTATACTCTCATAGCTAAATATAGCTGTTGGGGTGCATTAATTAAGAAACTAGCCGTTATACCAACCAAAAAATTGCATTGTCATTTTTCTCTTTCATTGGTCATAGGCGTGAATATGCTTGTCACGGGGGTGACAGTTCTTCCCAAGCCATGACTGAAGTGGTGACCTTGGTCGTGAAGCTCTCTGGAATGTCTTGACATATAGAGTCACGGGCGTGACATTAATTAGTCACGGGCGTGACACTCTTCCCAGCCGTGAGACAAATGGTGACTCAGGTCGTGAAGCTCTCTGGATGAAATTGAATGAATCCTTCACGGGGGTGACACTTTCATTCACGGGGGTGAATATCTTCACAGTCGTGACCAAAGTGGTGACTCTGGTCGTGAAGCTCTCTGGTTGAAATTGAATGAATCCTTCACGGGGGTGACACCTCTAGTCATGGGGGTGACTGAAGTGCTTACTTCACGGTTTGGTTTTCCTTCATGGCCGTGAACTTCAAATGTTGGTTTTGGTAACTGTTAGCTTTCTTCACGGGGGTGACTCCTAGAGTCACGGCAGTGAACATGCTACTTCTTGCTTTTTGTTTCTTAAGGATTATTCTTTCAATTCTCCATTCTTGCCATTTTATGTCCTGTATAATATACTTTCAAAAACAAGTATGTTAAATACAATATTGCTATATTATTTATTATCATCAAAATGACGGAAATACCCCTCAAGGTTAACACCCTCCTAGACACTCATTTTGGTGGTAGTATGTTAGATAATGTAATATTCCAAATGATATTTTGTACTAGTTATAATATTTATTATGTAATAATGAATTACATTTTTAAACTAAATGTGTTTTCCTTTTGAATTTATGTTAATTAGATAATTATGTTTCTTAATTATAGTGAATTCTTTTAAAATACATTAATTTCATGAGTTTTACAATTTTTACAAAAAAAAAAAAATTGTGTCACAACAGTTTGTTACCATTATATTACGCCGTTATGAATCTATTTCCGTTACACACGATTGCATTCGCAATCACAATAGTTACCATAATTTAAATCCATGCCTAGCTTACCACTCAATTTTCTCCTCCTTAACGCAGCCCAAGCACCCACAATATCACACAACACCCAAATTCCAGAGTACATAAACTCTCTTCAATCCAACCTAGAAACCACAACACCCTGATCGAACTCCCTAACTACATCTTACCTCTACCATTATCCAACCCACCTAGTCAAATTGAACTCATGACTATATAAGAAGCTTTTAGAAACCAACCTATAGCGCTGGAGAGAATAGAGTTTATGTTTCAATAATGTCTCTCTGAAGGGGTATCCAACTCTTTGTCACACTCTCATATCATTCAAAGTACTCATTTGTACTTATTTACAGTCAGAGCAGGCCTTTTGGTTTACACTTTGGTAACCAACACACAAGTCTCCAATTCCACCGTTTCTGTTGAAGTGCAGGGGGTAATTGATATCCATTCAACTATTTTTACATGGCCAGAATGCTTGTCTCCCCCAAGAGCACATGATCACAAGATTGAACTGCAACCCGACACAACTCCAGTTTTTGTACGACCTTATAGAAATCCTCATTATCAAAAGGAAGAGATTGAGTAGTAGGTGAGAGAAATGTCGGCAACTGGTATCATCTAGCACAACGATAGTCCTTTCTCCAGTCTAGTCCTATAGGTAAAGAAGGACGACAATTGGCACTTTTGTGTGGACTATAGAGCTCTCAATAGAGTTACAATTCCCAATAAATTTCTTATTCCTGTTATCAACAAATTATTGGATGAATAGCATGGGGCAAAGTATTTCTCTAAGCTGGAACTCAAATCCGGGTCAAACTCAGAGATGTCCCAAAGATAACTTTTTGTATGAAGGCCATTATGAGTTCAAAGGGATGCCCTTTGGGTTGATGAATGCTTTAGCAACTTTTTAAACCCTCATGAATTCCATCTTTCAGGATTATCTCCGAAAATTTGTGCCATTATTTTTCAATGATATTTTGGTCTATAGCCCAGACTTGGAATCATATATGCAACATTTGCAGGAAGTTCTTAACATTTTGTCCCAGCATTAGTTATATGCCAACCTAAAGAAATGTCAATTCAGACAACATCGGTTAGAGTATTTGGGGCACATAATCCCTATTGATGGAGTGGTGGCTGACCCTTTCAAAGTAAATGTTATGTTAAATTGGTCAACCCCAAAAAATGTAAAGGAACTTTGTGGATTTCTGGGACTCACTGGGTGTTACTAGTGTTTCATTCATGGCTATGAAATTCTGGCCTGCCCTCTCACAAACCAGCTGAAAATGGGGCTTTTTATTGGTCTGCAAAGACAAATAAAGTCTTTTAGTGCCTCAAATTCAGTATGACAATAGTACCCATGTTAGCATTGCTGAATTTTACTAAGCTTTTTGTTGTTCAAACTCATGCATCAGAACATGGGTTGGGGGCCATGCTCATGCAAGATCGTCGTCCTATTGTCTATTTCAGTCAATCCCTTTCTCTACAAGCCGATTCTAAATCTGTCTATGAACGAGAACTGATGGCAATTGTGTTTGCAGTACCGAAATGGCGACATGATCTATTGGGCAAACCATTTGTGGTGCATACTGACCAAAGAAACTTCCGTTATTTGTTAGAGCAACGCATTGTCCCTCTCGAGCAACAGTGTTGGTTAACCAAGCTAATGGGGTATGACTTCACTATCGAACTTCTGTTTGGCCTAGACAATAAGGTTGTTAATGATTTATTGTGCCTACCTACTGCTAGGGAAGTTTCTGTTTTGTCTATCCCTCATACCCCCCCCCCCCCCCCCCCCCCCCAAATTTCATACTTGCAATCTCAAATGACCGCTAACCCTCACCTTTCATCTATCTTAATTCCTAAGAGATCTTTAGCAAGACCGAGCTGAGCATCCAAGGTATTCTTTGGTGCAGGGAAATCTGTTATATTGAAACAGGTTGGTAGTGTAGTTGTAACACCACATCTTATACATTTGAATATCACCTATTCCTATATTAAATAATCACACATAGCATACTGAAAAGGCAAAATACCTTTGTTAATAATGGTAGTAAATTTTTTTTATATCTTGTAATATCATTCAAAAACTTTACAAGTCAATTTTGAGACTTTCGCCACAATATAATATATCACATATATTAAAATATAAATTTTGCACATAAATATTTATGTGTTGCTTTTATTTATACATTTAAAAACCAATTCAGAGTGACTATATATGTTCAAACACATAAATCCAAAATACAGATGACATATTTTCATGTTCGTGTGGAATGCAAGGAAAGAGAGTAGTGAGGCTCGGTCAATGACCTTTCATCCATACCTTTTATATGGCAATAAAAAGAAAACTAACATTTTTTTTACCTAAAAAATTATGCAAACTAATGAGTTGTAGCTCAATGAGAATAATCATTAAATGAGCTCTAAGCTAATTGTATTATTAGTTATTCAATGTCAAAAAAATTTATTGCATTTTTAATAAAAGTGTGTTTTACTTAATATTTTTTTAATTAACAAGTTTTTGTGATATGTGATATTAAAATGAATTTTTATTTTTGTAATACTATTAAATAGTAAAATTTACAATGTTAGATAAATAATAAAAAATATAAAAAATGGTATAATGAATTGAATATAAATTTATGTACCATTTTAATATAAAAATTATATTAAAATGGTATTTTGGGTCTTAATCAAAAGAAAACAGTGGCATATATGGGACTAATGCGAAGATGCAGTTGGGTCTGACTAAGTTGGGAAATATCCTATGGAAGGTGACCTTTGATGGCAGTGAGAGCTAGGTTGGTGCAAGAGGCAAAGCGAGTGGAGGGAGGGGTGAGGTGGGATTAAATTGGTAATATCACTTTGTTTGAAATCTGATGTGGCCAATGATGTGGTATAAGTAGTCCACTCATGTAAGTTCGGAGTTAAATTCTGATAAACCGAGTCTAAATCTATATTAAAAAAGAAAGTTTATATAATTAAAATGAAAAAAAAATTGTTTGTGATATTATAGTGAAATGTGGCAAAGTTTGGGATTTTTTATGATATTTTTCCTATATTAAACCATGGTTTTTGAAGATTTTAAAATCTTTGTGTAATCTAGATTTTTATTGCAATTTAATAGTAAATTATACATTTAGGTAATTTAAAACAAAAACAAAAATAAATGCAAAAATAAAGATAAAATAAGGTAATTTGCTTGTAAATAAAAGTTGAATTTTAAATATATTCAAAAATATATGTGTTTGTGTAGATAACTCATGATTTATTAAAAAAAATAGAAAATTTCATTATTTTTTAGTTAATTTGATTTGATTCTTATGAGAATAAAATATTCATTTCCTAGATAGATAGGATTAAGTGATTCTCATTGATAGAAAATTTTCATTACCGTTACATTTTATATTTGGGAACCACTTATTATCATTCTTATTTCCACCCTATTTTTGTATGAACCAAACACCCTAAGATGGTTGGTTTTACAAAATAAAGAAAATATATCCCATCCCTATCATTAACATATTACTTGCTTAACTTTCTATTTTTAGGGCATGTGCTAATCAACAGCTCCATATGGAAATAAGAAGGAACGAATGAATCGACTCCAAGGCTTTCATGACTCAAATCTCCTCAATAATGCCCACTAAAAGAAGTTTCACATACATCATTTTTTGCCTTTTTGACTTAATGGCTAAGGATTTAAACCATATAGAAATAAGGAGTGAAAGAGGAAGGCGAAATATGGGAGAGAGAGAAAAACTCTTGCCAGTGCCACTGATGGATGCTAGCAGAAAGGAATGAAATGTCAAGAATAAATGTGAAAATCAATAACTGTTAAACATTTAAAACGCTCATACAGAATTGTTCCCAGAAAAAGAAAAAAAAAAGCACTTGTACAAATTACAAAAGTATATACCATATCGAACCCCAACGTTGGTGATATACCTAGCATGTATAATACAAAAAGAGTGTGACCCATGGATTTCTTGCTTATAGATTGGCTTCCATTACATACCAAACTAATGTACAACTTGCAGAAATTGGATGGCTAATCCTAAATGAAGATTATAACATAATGCAAGTCTCCTTCCTTTCACAGTATATCCAAGTAATTTTTGCAACATTAGGTACCTTGAACATGTGAAATCCAACTGCTTTCGAATTTAGATTACGAACGCAAAAGGCGATAAAGAAATTGCGACACCTCCACCACCGCATAGTAGTATAGCACCAGACTCCATTTGGTTTTTGAAAGCCAGTGTGTCAAATAGAAAGCTATGCGGTGAGACTGAGGCCTGAAAATTATACTCATCCAGATCATGAGGATTCAATCTTAAACTTTGTGAGTTGACATTGACTTTCTCGACATCTCTCTCAAAATTTTCAACATACTTCCCTATTTGGTGCTGGATTTCTAATGCCTTGCTTTCTTTTTGAGCAAAAGAAAACTGAAACCCTCCATCCTGTCTTGTTCCTATGTTGTTAACACTGATTTCATCAGGAGTTTGCTGCTTACTACTCCATGTGACACATATTCCTGATGTGGCGTGGCAACATGTGCTGCCCCATTCCTGTAAAGAATAACACCATTTAAAATTTGAAACAAAAATTTTATTTATTTTTAATTCTGATGTCTTATATTTTTTTCCTTTTAGCATCCAGACCTTCATAAAATTATAATTTCTGGAAAAAGGAAAAAATGAGAAGTTAAAAGAAGACGTGTCAAAGAACAAAATAGGGGAAAAACCAGCTGCATCCACAAGTATGTTTAGAAACACTAACATTGAATTGACCAGATGTATACTTGTGATTATTCTAAATCCAAACAATGTTTTCTTTAATTATAAATTTATAATCAACCTTATTGCTTACACGTATATACGCTTACTAAAAAGCCTGAACTTTAGAATCTTACTGCAAAATATCACATTTGATCATCAAAATAGCAGCATATTAGAAACGGAAGAAAAATACTCTTAAGATCTCATTTTGAAAGATAAAGGAGGGGAAAACCATTACAAGCAACAGTTTTGTGGAAAAAATTTGTAGTGATTTTGAAAAAAAAAAATTTCCGGCCAATCATTAAGGTACAATATAAAAATAAAATTTCTGAGGCCGTTTCAGGAGTCTCCTTGTGCACATCATACACAATTTAAGAAAGTGCTTTCTTACCTGAAAGCAAAACCCTAGAAGTTCAAAAGAATTTGATTACTAAAAAAATAGTGCTCCCATTTAATCTATATTATAGCCTACTTAGTGGGAACACCAGTGCTAAAATTTCAAAGTATCCTGTAGAAAATTTTATAGGTAAAAAGTTTGGCACAAGCTGAACCAAAAAACTACTTTGTTTCTAAATTTATGCATCCATCTATTTCCCCATTTTGTTTGTGGGTTGAATCTGTTCTTGACTTATATTTTTAAGTTATCTTATGCATCAATTTGGCAATTTTGGAGTTTTAATAATTTATTATTACTTGTTAGATGTTAAAATGTCTTTTGCAACAGTCTTGCTACGAATATAGTGCAACTTTTTTTTCTTTTCCTACGCATTACACTGTGCATGCTTATTGGATTCAAAACTGTAAGTACAGATGCATCTTTATTGAGCTAGGCCAGGAGTAATCAATATATTCAAGCATTTTGAATAATAATAAAAGTCTGAGATGGCTAAGAGAGTTAGAGTGGAGCAAAAGGAGAGAGAAAGGAGAGAGAGAGAGAGAGAATGTGAGAGTAGTGAGATCCATGTGCCACGTGTCAAAATTTACAAGTGAAGTGGGTCCCAGTCAACTCTCTAACATAGGGGCTTCAAGGTGGATTGAAGGCATGGGCTCAATTGGCCCTGAAATTTTGGTTCAGGGGCTCAATTAGCTAGAGCATTATCATAGGAGCCAATGTGTGATTTGGTCCCTACCTTAGGGGCTAATTTGTACCTTTGGCCAACAAGGAAATAAAAAAAAAAATCCAATTTCATCTTTACTTAGAATCTCCAACTTCCAAAAACACAAAAGTCATAAACCCTACTCAGATTTAATATTCCAACTGTCAAATGGGTTTATTGTTCTATATCATTTTAGGACCTTACTAGGAGTGACAAACCACATATCCAAAATATGGTGGTAGTAGTTTTGGTTTTCCATCTCAATCTACGAATTCTAGAGTCATTTCATCAAATCAGCGAAGGCAAATAGAAGATCCAAAATGTGGTCACAGAGGTTGAGATTTTCCCATCACGAACTACAATTCCTAAAAAAAACTATTTCACTGATGCCATCTAAACCAATTCCAGAAAAAAAAGGTGCTCATCAAAGCTAACCATCAAGAATATAAAGTCTAGTAATAGTATCCCACACTTGTGCAGCCAGTGCATATTGAAGATCACAAGTTCATTTCAGTGTTTCATTATTTACCATTTAAAATAGCATTTTTCAATTAGTATTAATATGTTTTGAATAAGAATTGAGTTTAGATGCAGATGAGAAAGAGAAGACATCTATTTTGTGAGTTTTTCTTGTTTACTGAAATCTTACATATTTAAAAGAAGGAAAGAAAGAGGAAATGAGTAAGTGGCAGTGATGGTGGTTAGTGTTTGAAGGAGAGAGATGGTCATATCGCAAGCTTTTGAAGTAAGGAGGATTGAGAGAGAATTTTTTGTTTCCTAATTAAACTATTTATGAATTTTATAAAATGATTAAAAATAAAAAAGAGATTAAAATAATTAAAATTACATTTAACTAAAAAGATATTTTACCCAATCAGCAATATATATTCTAATAAGGGATAAAAATAAAATTTGTGTCCTTAATTGAATAAAAGAAAAGTTCAAGGTTATTTTAAGGTCCCAACTGCATACTTTGGCATATTACAAGAGTCATCAAATACGTTTAGCCCATCTCATTGGCATATGCATGTCAAGTGATTGTGTTGACAGATCATTTTAGATAGATTCGATTTGGGCATTCATCCCAGCTCTAGTTCATCCCTATAAATATACGCCATAAACAAACTGGAAAAAGGTTCAAAAACTTTTTCTGCGACTAACACTAAAAATTGTCAGTTTCCTCCTGAAACAAACTCTCCAAAATAGTAAAACTGTAACATAAAGCTATATGTTTCCCAATCATAAATCTTCCAAATAAAGGTAAGCAAACAACAGCTGAAAACTATTATAAACACACTATTTAAAAAAATGTTGAAAGATATGAGTGCAAAACTCAATCCAGAAGAACTCACCCTATAATCATTGATCGAAAATCCCACATAAGCATCAATAAAATATTTGATGCAACCAACAAAATTTTCAGTAGTCATATGTCCGCCTGACTACGTGCAATAAGGTATTCTTGAAAATAAAGTGTCCAAAATTCTTATTCTACATTCAAGCATCTTATTAATTTTAAATTTCATTTTGTGTAGGAGTTCCTAGTCAAAATAGAAAAATGATATCTCTATTTTAATAGTTCAAGTACAGAAACTAGAAAGTACAATTACTTGATCTGTAATACTTAACAACATGTTTCTAATGTTTACCTTTTTCACGGAAAACAAAAAAATATATTTTTACTCATACACAGAAACTTTCTAAATTTAGTTGGGGTTGAAATTTCAAGTAATATTAAAGGAATGCCAACTTTTAAACTTGCTAATTTTTAATTTGTGTTCAGTTACAACACCTTAAATTTTGTATTTCAAATCCTTCCTAGCTGTTGTGTATCAATACTAGCCTTTTAGTCAGCACCCATTCAATGGGCCCAACGCATAAAAAAACTAAAGTAAAAGAAAAAAAAAAAAGGCCATGGGTAGGGGTTCTGCCCATAGCCCACCTAATAAAATGAAGAACCACTCCCATAGCAAGTCAGGGTTAGAACTTAGCTTTACTTAAAGACATGGGGTAACAAAAACATTGCATTTTTTTCTTTTACATATTTTTGCATATTTTAACTCAATTTTGCTGAGTGTGGTCAACATCTAGGTCTGACCTTCCAGGATGAGCTTGGCCAACACTTAAAGGTTCTCCAGCCCAGTTGAGCCAGCCCCAACCTTGTCAACTAACAGAAATCAATTAGATGAATTTCATTGCATAGATAGTTTAAACTATAAACACTTAAAGGTTCTCCAGCGCAGTTGAACCAGCCCCAAACTTGTCAACAAACAGAAATCAATTCGATGAATTTCATAGAATAGATAGTTTAACTATATTTCTTTAAGCGAAGATTTATTAGGAAGTAAATGAAAACACTAGAAGCAATGAACCTGTTTATCATTAGGGTAAATGTTGAGGCAGTGGTCGGCTGCAACTCTTGTACTTGCTTCAGAAAGTGATCCACAATCATCAACAGGCACACTATTGCAGACTAAGCTGATTGGTGGGTCATCTTGTGAGGAAAAATCAGAATCAAAAGTTGAAAGAGATACACATTCATCAAAATAAGCTATTGCTTCTTCTGTTAATCTTTTTGCCATCTTCCTTCTCTCAATGCTAGACTGTCATCAGACCAGGAGAAACAAAAACAACATCAAAGTCTTTTACTAAATACCAGCTATGATTCCCTTAGATTGTAACGAACATAGAATGCAAATATATGCACACTCTTAATATGATCAAAATGCACACATAGTATGGTGAAAACATGAGCCAAAGCACACTTCATTACTCAGCATTTTCACATGCAAATCCTCTCAAATAAATGCATTACCAATCATGTGAGAGCATAATAAAAGTTAAAAACAAAGAGTTCATTATTCTCTTTGAAGAATAGCTAATTAAAATGGCCACATTTCATTAGCTCAATCAGAATAGATACAGATAACCTCAGATTCACATTTCACAAGATAATCAGGAAATTGTCTATCATAAATCAGAATTTGACTTTTAATTCTAGATTCTCCTGAAGAAAGTCTAAGTCCGCAAAAAAATTTCATATTCTAGACAAAAATTTAACCTAATTATCTTAATTTTTTCAAGATCTTCCGCAATTAGTCCATTACTTCAAATTATCTTAACATCCATAAAAGCTCCAATTCAAAAGTAATACTAAATGACTTAAGTGCTATATCCCCTTCTTAATATGTGTCTTCCTGAGTGATGGATATAATTGTAATAGAACAATCTTCTACATTGCACATCTAGAGGTCAAATTGCACAAAATAATTCAACTGGAATTGTCCCAAGAAGAACTACCTTTCTTCCTGCACGAGTTTTCTGCATATTTGAGTTCTTGTGAGCTGGAAGTACTTCCATAAGGATTCTGTTCAGCTCTAAACTACGATGCTCCTCAACAGCCAGGTCCGCTCGAAGTTTCCTTGCCCGTTCCTGGGACTGCATGTTAAACAACAGTCGCTTGTTTCAACAAAACAAAAAAAAATAATGATAAGCAAGATAGGAATAAGGCATTTGAGCCATGATACACAAGTTACAGATTCGGATATATTCCAATGTATCAAAACCAGGAATTAGACAAGGTTGCCCAGAAACTTTGTTCATCTTCAGCCATACATATATCCATCATCATTTAAAGACAAGGAAATTGCTGTTGAATTGCATATTGCATCATTAATGTAATTGCTAAATAAGCCTGTTCTAAATGTGCTTTCATTATTATTGGTTAAAATTCTTAAACAAAACCACTTAGGCCAATTTTTATGGGAGGTTATGTTTTTAACACTTCAACACGACCATTTCATTCAAATCCTCAAAGCTTAAGGCAAGGAAAAATTACCTGCTCAAGCTTACTGGCGTATTCTCTTCTAATGTCCAAATCAGAAGGAAAGTCAGTTGCATTGATGCTTGCAATAGCAGTTGCATTATTCCTGATAGCCTGAGCAGATTGTGGAAGCGTTTGAGATATGATCATATCATAAGCAACAAATATAAAGATTAAGAAGATTACAATAACTGCCAGCAACTGATAAAATGAGTATTGTCAGCAATGCATTTCAAAATGAAGCATACAAGTAGGATCACAAGCTAGTGCAAATTTAACAAGATTACAAAAGTCTCCAGAATTTAATCCCAGCGTTTTCCTAAACTGCCAACCCATAACAGTGAGGCAATATTTTGTTCTTCAAATATATTGGGACATGTAAATTATCCTTTTGGCTATCAGATCAGATCAACCAGGTTTCTTGAAATGATAAAAGTTCATGTAGTAAGAATTCACACACACACAAAAGCATGCATGCATGTTCTTGCTCATCAGGCAGGTAAGGCATCCAGAGAAGAATGATATGACCACTTTCCACAAGATTCCAATTATTAAACATTCAAAAAAAAAAAAACTGTATGCAAGTAATTATTATTCCATTATGTCATGATTTTGCATTTCCTTGTGTGCTTATAAAAACACACTAGATTATCATTGTTTCTCAAAGCATTTCAAGCACGTTGCAAATTCCAGATGCCAGAATCAGCACATTAATCAGTTAGTGTTTATAAACTTTACAACCAAAAGCCAGTTGAGGTCATTGTTTATACAAATCAGTTTTATAATGAGACATAAGCAGAAGCTGACACCAAAATTTGCAATGGAAAGCTAGTTGAGGTCATTGTATATATAAATCAGTGCTTTAATGAGATAAGTTCCTCATTAACTATAAAGGAAGACATAATATAACACGGTATTAAGGATCTCATAACATTATGGACCACAAAAATACTCCAGCCGTCAGTAGATAGTGCAAATCTATCTGGATAACTTAAAAAGGGTATTATGGATTGAGAACTAGTGAGCATTTCATTAAGCATCATAGAGTGAAGAAACACAGTTGTTTTGTTGGGAGAAAGCAGCATTTGTGAACTGTTGCATAATTTAAATCACATAACAGACAGCAGATATTATTAATCATAGAGTGAAGAAACATAGTTGTTTTGTTGGAAGAAAGCAGCATTTGTGAACTGTTGCATAATTTAAATCACATAACAGACAGAAGATATTATTATATGAACTTCATATAAGAATCTTCCCAAGACAACATGAAGATAATGCATAACAGATTGCTTGGCCCCAAATTAAGGAAAGAAAAAGAAGCTACTGAAATTCCCGACAAACCCCACTTACACTTTCCAGGTCATTTTGGATGTCAGCAATAGCACGTCTCACTTCAGACCGAACAGTTTCATATATACAACTAGAGGCATCATCTCCTAAGTCATATTCCTGGAAAGACTGCATAATAAGAATAATTAGCATCAATTCATCCATCAACCAAAAACTAGCGCACAAAATAAGCTTAAAATTGCAGAGACTTGTATGTATAGATACCAAATTTATAGAAGAATCACGCGGTGGCACCGGCAAACTTCCAACCTGTTCAAGCGTACCATTACTGCTTCTAACTGAATTACTCTTTCGCCCAACACTTGAACCTCGATCCGAATCACTTCCATTTCTATACTTGGTCAACAAACTAACTCCTTCAACATCACTCTGTAACCAAAATATATGCACATAAATTTTTCTTTTTCCAATATGATTCTGTAACCAAAAGCGAAGAAAGAATGTAACCTCGGAATTCAAGGGATGGGTCCTGGCTAACGGACCTCGGGACACAGACCGGCGGCGCCTTGCGTCCACCTTGGACAGACTCCTGCCTATCTCTTTCCGATTACCCGAAACATTATTCCGAGAATCCGTGTTTCGGGAAACCGATCGCCCCCTCCGATTATCTGCATCGGAAGACTTGGGGCATGCAGGAAAAGTTTCTTGATTATCTTTGTCAGGAGGAGAGACATTGCTCCAAAAGAGAGGATTGTCTCTTTTAATCAAGAAATCGGATGATGAGGTATCGTGATGGGATCTCGGGACGGCGCTTACGCTTCTTGATCTTCGAGGCGGTGGTTTGTTTGAAGAATTGAGATTCTTTGTAGGTGAAGTTGGGCGGGCCTTGGTTCCTGAGAAAGATGAAGAAGAAGAAGATGATGAATTTGATCTTCTGGATGTGGATTTGAAGGCAGAGGTTGCCATGTTATTATGATCACAGAACAAATAAAAACAAAAACTCTGTTGTAGCTTTTCTTGTACCTGAAATGGATACCAAAATCAAATAATACAAAATATTCGAAACTGTGTAAACTCAATATTAACGTCTGTTATTTTCAATTTATTTTTTAAATGACAGAGTGCTAGTGTCTTATTCAGAGGTGTTTGGTTAAAAAAAACATGTTTAAAATTTAATGATTTAATTTTTTATAAACTTATTTTTTAAAATCTGTTTATAAAAAAATTATTTATTTAACTATAACATTTTAAAAATAGATTTCAAAATTCAAAAAAATTGAAAATAAAATTCTTTTGTGAATAGCATTTATTTCAAATGTAATTACAAACCGGTCCTTATTATTTATTATGGAAAAAAATAACTTTATTTAGTAAAAGGTATGAATACAAGTTAAAGAGAAAGAATTAACTCTCTTAGAATTTATGAGTTTATTTTTTTATAAGAATTTTCATTCAATAATCTAGATTCATACTAATTAGACTCATTAAAAGAGTAAAATATTTATTTTTAAATTTTAAAAGTGTTTAATACATCAAACTAATGGAGAAGAATTTCTACCATTCCAAATTTCCTTTCTAGTTGTCTAAATTTCATGAACTGTGAATCAAACTAATAAATTATTTGATTTAGAGGTTGAGGTAAGCATTTGACATGTCAAAGAGTATAACATTTTTTTTTAACAAAAGAGAAATACTTATCATTATAAACGCATTAAGTATCGATAGCTAAAGCTATACAAATAAGAAGAGGGACAATAATCTCATTAGACACCATTTGACATACAACAAGAAGCTCTAACTATAAGTTGAGCAACTTTGTTAGCAGGTCGTCTAATTTATTTGAAAATACATTACATAATTCTTCTGCAATCAGAGTAGTCCAATCGTAAACACAACCTAAGCATCCATTTCAATAACCACATTAGACCATGACTTTCACTTCATCCCATTAAAGACTTTCCCTAATACATAAAGCTTCTAGTACTTGAGGATCAAAATAACTAATTCCATCCAGAAATTGAACTTTGGCTTCTATAGCAATAAAACGCATATTAGAATTGTTATGGGCAGGGAATAGAGCACTATCAGTATTAACTATAATCACATTATCATAGGGTGGCACCCATTTATCCGCTTGACAAGAGGCTAGACTAGCACTAGTACTGTTCTTAGTTGCCAATTGAGCCAATTTTCAATCATTAACACCTCCATAGCCATATGACAAACCTGATTTGGAATGGTTGATTTTTTATTCCAAACCAAATCATTTTTACATTTCCACAAGGCCTAACAAGTGCATAGCAAAACTTTACAATCCTTTTATGCTCATATGGTTAAAAGCTTCAACTGTTAAATCCTAAAAAGTAGAATTGTTTCACATGTAGGTAAGAAAAGAACACAACCAAACCGATTTCAAAAAGTTGCAATCTACAAAAATATGCAAGGATGATTCAAGAACATTGTTGTAATCAATATAGTACGCATAGGTACACAATCTTTCAAAGATCGTCAAAAAAAATTTATAACTTTTGGTAGAATTTTCAGTTTCCACAACTTTTGCCAAATGGATATTGCATAGCCATTCATAGGTGGAGAAATATAAGAAGACAATAACCTATATGCACTTTTAATCGTGTACATCCCTGATTTATCACCAGTCTACAACCAAATGCAGTGTTATTATTCTAGCTCAATGGAAAGTTGGTAATTAGCTCATTATCTATGCCACTAAACAAGTTTGCCACAACATCAAGATTCCACCATTTTCAGATTGTGATCTACCAAATCATAAACTTTTAAAAAAGTCTTAAGACTTTAAGAATTCATATGAAATATAAGGGAGGTTAATATATGGTAGTCATGGGTCATACTAAATATAAATAGTTTACCTAGAACCCACACATATATGACACCTAAATTTAATTAAACCTTGAGCCGCAAAGATCATAGCTTAGATTTACTACAAGGCAAGTATCGAGTACTGAACAATCCAAGTAGAGTCAAGCTTTATAGATTTTTTCCAATAAGAAATTTGGTTGAATTGGTACCTTCTTGTTTATCTAAGAGAGCAAGGTTGAATTCATGGATCTGGCAAAAACCAAATCCATTAGAAATCTTTATTCCACACATCTAATGTTGGGTTAACTAGTTGACCCCCTTCTATGCATTTCTTTTCCTTCCCTACTAAAAATCATTCATCATAACTTCAAGTCTTCTATGAAAATTGAGAAAAATTGAATTCTTGTGTTGATTATATTTTACAATAGTATACAATCTCTATTTATAAAAGAGAATGTATAATCTAAAAAGGCAAATAAAGTTCTTTTCCTATACAATAGAAGCTCAATTATAGGAATCACTATAAATCAAAAATAAACAAGAAAAGAAGACATTTGTATTTTTCACACTCCCCTTAAGTTGATAGATGGATATCATCCATTCCAAGCTTGCATATCAAATATTGAAACATTGTTCTAGCTAAATTCTTAGTAAGCACATTAGTTAGCTAGTCACTAGTAGGAATCAAGAGAGTATAAATTTGGCCACTGTCAAACTTTCTTTAGTAAAATGTCTTTAAATCTTAACATGTTTTATACGGTTATATTGCACTATCTTTATGAGCTTTGTTGATGAAAATTTTGTTATTATAATAGAACTTTATAAAACCTTTCTATTTAATTTTAATGTTATTCTAAATCATATTTAGCCACAAAAGTTCACATATTCCAAGCATCATAGCTTTAAATTCAGCTTCAGCAATAGAGCTATTAGCCACAATTTGCTTCTTACTTCTCAAAGTTACAAGATTACTTCATAAGAAGACGTAATACCTAAAAGTAGATCGTCTATCAAATGAAGAACCTATTTAATTTGTAATTATAGTCCTCAAAGGTCAATTTCTCTCCTTTTGAACATAACTTCTTTTCCAAGAGAACCTTTCAAATACTACAACATTATTTTCACAACTCTGAGATGTGCTTCTTTTAGATTGTACATAAACTGATTTACAACACTCACATCATAGGCAATATCAGGTTTAATGTAAGATAAGTATATAAGTTTTCCAATAAGCCTTTAATAAGACCTTTTTTGAACCACTATATCTTTTAGAAATTCATTCAATCTATGATTTTGTTTTATCGTTATTTCAATAAGTTTACAAACTAACATACCAATATCCTCTAAGAGGTTTAACATATACTTATGTTGAGAGATGAAAATTCCTTTATGAGAGTGAGCTACTTTAATACCTAAATGATGTCTATCAAATTAAACTCGCAAGTGCACAAACCGATTGCAATACCAACAAGTCACCCTCGAGATCATTCTCATAAAGACTTGTTCAACTTAAACTCCTAGCTAATCTAATTAATTGGAAAATTAACAAATGAATTGAATCTAAACACTCTAAACCAATTTTAAGATTTATTTTAACTCTAACTAAATTAAAATAAAACTGAAAATAATAAACTTGCAAACTGATATGATTAAAGCAACCAATTAAATGAGATAGATATTTAGTTTTGCATCCCCAATTTCATATTCACCTTTTTTAACCAATTAAGCACATGAATCATAATTTGCAAGGTGATTACCTAAATTCACTATTTAAACAAGCAAATGAATTAATTAGTGTCCAATTCAAATTTTAGATCAAATTACAGATGATGTTTCTAATAATCCAACTTTAATATTTTCAAACTAAATAATTAGTGGTTAATCAATCATTTAATTTGAAATCAATGGAGTACAATTGAAAATGAAAGAGAATCAAATTTATTCATGAAATATGAAGGGTTCATACAAAATTGGGTAGCTAACTAAACACCCAGTAGATGTTTATCCTAATATTGATATCACAATGATCTTGTTCATATCAAATACTAAATTAAACATTACAATAGAAAATAAATAATAAAAACTAAATTGCTCTCCTAGGATTAATAAAACCCTAGCTCGTCGAACAATGGATCCTCATTTCTTTAAGTCTAAATCAATATCAATCTTCAAAGACCAAAATAACTTGTTCAGTTCAATGCCAAAACTCTATTAGAATCAAAGTCTACATGCTATGAGTTCTCCTGAATATGCATAGTGTTGAACCTTGAGGGGTATTTTCATCATTTTGATGCTAACAAATAAAATAGCAATAATGTATTTAACAATACTTGTGTTTTAAGTTTATTGAACAGGGTATGGAATATGATGCAAGAATGGAAGACTACTTATGCAAGTCAAATAATGAAGAAACAGCATATTCACGCCCGTGATTGATTATGTCATGTCCGTGATATAGCTTAGCGTCAACTCTCCAACATTTAAAGTTCACGGCCATAAAGAATCATAGCAACCGCGAATGATCAAATCAGTCACGCCCGTGAGATAACATATCAAATTCCTCCAGAGAGCTTCATGGACAGAGTCATCACTTGTACCACAGCTTGGTGAAAGTATAAAGTCATGTCCGTGATCAAACACTTCAAATTCTTCCAGAATGCTTCATGGCCAGAGTCACCAGTTGGACCACGGTTCGGAAGAACATTCACAATCATGATACACATTTTCACGACCGTGAATGAGAAAAGAGAAACATGTCAAGCGCGAAATTAAGAGTTGGTACAACAACTATTTTCACATTAAACGCATCCAAACGACTATAATTCGCTAAGGAAGTATAAATGCAAGTCATTTATGAATCCATAACAAGAGAACAAGCAATTACTTCGAATCAAAATCTTGTTGTAGCAATTTGTGCATTAATTATTTTCAACAAAACTCAAATTTTCTGTAAACTCTATTTGCTCATAATTTCTGAGCATTATAGATTGGTGAGTGTTTCTCTTTGTAATCTACTACTCAAGTGAGTTTGAGTATATTGGGTTAAAAGTAAATCATTTGTAAGGGTTATTTGTGTGAGCCATAAAACACAAGAAATTGGTTTATTGTGTGAGCCATTAAAATATATTTGGGTTAGGTGTGAGCCATTGATAGAAACACCATAGTTGGCAATGAGCTTGTAAAACTCCATTATAACACTTAGTGTGTTAGTGAAACTCCCAATTGAGATTGGGAAAAGGAGTAGGGTTTGTTAATACCCGAACCTCTATAAATCTCTTATGTGATATCTTCCTATCCCTACTCTATTTAACTTTTTATTCCGCACTTAAAAGTTACGAATTTTTAATATCCAATTCAACTCCTATTCTTGGTTCATTATCTGGGCAACAATCGGTATTAGAGCTTAGTCTAACATCGAAGCCTTAAAAGTGCTAGCAAAGATCAAGAAATGGCTAATGAAGGATTCCAAAGTCTCAAGACTTACTTTGATGGAGCAAATTACGTTCATTGGAAGTTCCGGATGGAGACATATCTCGATAGTAAGGGAATTAAAGTTTCGGATAGCGTTCGGAAAGAATGGACACCACCAACTAGAAGAGGAGTTGATGGTGAAAAAGAAATCATGTCAAGAGATGATTGGACAGAGCCTCAACAAAGAGCAAATTTCAAAAACAAAAAGGCAATGACAATTCTCTCAAGCTCACTATCCATTAAAAAATGTGGTAGAATACAACACTGCCCAACCGCATATAGTATGTGAAAAATATTGAAAACTTATCATGAAGGAACAAAGGAAGTTAAATCCAAGAATATTCAACTTTTCACTTCAGAGTACACACTCTTCAAGATGAAATCCAATGAGTCAATCACTGATATGATAAACCATCTTCTAGTCATCATAAACGATATGAGAAAGCTTAGGAAACACTTGAGCTTGGAAGATGTAAACAATAAAATTCTGAGAAGCCTTCCTCTCAAAGATTATGGTTCAAGAGTTGCTGGTATAGAAGAAACCAACGAAGACATGAGTGTCATGAATATTGATGTGCTTATTGGCAAACTTCTAACACATGAAATGGTAGTAAAGAGAGATAAAGAACTTGAAGTTGAGCCAGAAAAAAGGAAGCCTATAGCACTAAGAGCCTCTACTTCAAAATCTCAAGAAGAAGTTAAAGATGATGAAGAAAAGAGTGATGATACAAATGAGGATATAACAATGCTCTCAAGAAGACTGAAAAGAATAATTGAAAAGAGAATGGGCAACTCTCAAAAATTCAAGCAAAGAAATCTCAAACACTCCTCAAATGACTCTCAAAGGAATAAGAAAGAGGTAAAGTGCTATGAGTGTGGAAAGAAAGGACATATCAAACCAAAATATCCATGTAATACCCCCTTACCCCAACAGCTCGTGCCTGAATAAGGGTGTGCTATGCTAACTTTATTGGTTAAAATTTGTATATATGAAAATCATTCCTATATTTTTTTCATTTACTATTTATTTACTTTGCATTATCAAAGAAATATAACATAAAAGTTAAACTACATTTTTATATAGTAACATGTTCTTTACAAAACATACTGTTTATTTTACAAATACTACAAAATAAAACTCAAACCATAATTACATAATTTGTGTGACCCACTATATTTGATACAAGTTGCCCTAATGTACTTGGATCACCGTGTCTTTATCCAAAATCCTCAGCTACCTCTTTAAATCTGAGCGGAATGAAACTCCCACGCTAAGCTCTAGGCTTAACGGTGTATATAAATAAGACAATAAACTATTTTATGCAATCATGAATTATCATATATCAACTCATGTTTAATCATATTCTCATGCAAATATACATATCATGGTATTCTAACATGTATAGACATCAAATTATATTATTTTATCTCATGCTTATTTATTTTATTACCACTTTATTGTATAACACTAAATCTTCTTTTTATCCATGCCATAATTCATAATTCCATTTTTATTATCAATAATTCATTTATGTTTTTATTTATGCCCAAGACACTCAATCATTTTTTCATGCAACTTACATTTCATAAATTTTATTCTTTTATACCTTATATTTATTTTACGTTATCAAACCATTACTATCCATAGCTTTTCCTTGCCCATAACACTAATTCTTCTTATTATCCATATCAAAATTCATAATTCCAGTTTTATTTTCAATAATTCTTTTATATTCCACAACTTCTTTATTTATGTTTTCATTTATGCCCAGGACACCTATGAACCACTGACTAGGATAACGGAGTTTCCATTCAGACACTTAGGAGTACCACCCGAGCAATATAATGTGCACATATAAGTGTCAAACCCATCGTAGATAACAATGTCAAACTCGGTGTAGATAACCATGCCATACCCGGCGTAGATAATAATGTCATCCTGGCGTAGATAATAATGTCATCCCGATGTAGATAACAATGCCAAACTCGGCGTAGATAATCATATCATTAATGAATTTAATCATTTTCATCATACTCCCCCCTATTTGGCATGCCAAACTATCCTAAGTTGGTTCTAGTTAGGTGTTATAGGGCTTATACAATCTCATTAAAATTCATAGAAATTATATTCACACTTTTAATGCATTTAATGTCTCAACATAATCTCATAATCACTCAATTAAAATAATATTTGCAAAATATAACAAAGTTCACATCATTTTACTCATTTCATTCATCATCTCATATGTTGCCCTATCACTGGCAGATTCTATTCTCTGTCTTGAACCTTAATTTTGGTCCTTTTACAATCTGAATTTAGTTACAGGGTCTTCTTAACAAATTTAAATCTGGATCTTAGCTTCAATATGCTACTAGAATCACTTAATTCTGAGTTATGTATCAAAAGATATGGTATAATAAATACTGACTGTTCACTAACAATTATGCCCATAATTTTCTGGACAGATTCTAAGTCTGAATTTTATGAATTTTCTGGATAATTACAAACATATTCAGATGTTATGGTCTAAATAAAAAGTATAGCCCTATGTCTTAGATTTCAAACTGAATAAAGAACACATAAATCCAAGCTCCAGAACTCAAGTTATAATAGTTTAAGTATTTACTGCTCATTACTAACAATTCTGCCTAGAATTTCTGGACAGATTTTATGTCCGAAGTTTATGAATTTTTCTATATAATTATAGACATATTCAAATTTTATGGTCTACATGAAAGTTATAATCCTATGTCTTATATTTCAAACTCAATAAAGAACATGCAAAACCGAGTTCCATAAATTAAGTTATAATAGTTTAAGTGGTCACTACTCATCCATTTCCAACAAAGAACATACCAACTAATCACATTCAATTTTTACCAAATTAAATCCTAAGTCTAGCAAACATACATCCCTAATATTTTTCATCACAAATAATATTAATTCAGAATCATCTACATGCAAATAATTAATTCATGAAATTAAAAAAAATTAAAATAGGCTATTGCCTTAGGTTATGCACAAACCTCTTTTTTCTTTCTCTTTATTTCTCTTTTTCCTTTCCTTTGCTCTTTTGATCTAGATCCTTGTCACTTTGAGTTCCTAAAGTTCATAAACATATCATTAAAATTTCATAAACCTAATCTCTCTCTTTTACCTTACTCTCTTAAGCTTCCTTGAGCATGAAGATGGAATTTTCCTTACTTTTTCTCTCTTTTCTCATTTTCTTTCACTAGAATCAAGCTTTGGTTATGGCTGATCAAGGGGGAAACATGGGCTGGTGTAGATAGCATAATTTTCCTCAATGAAAATGGATAAGGAAGAAGAAGAAACAATCAAAAAGAAGATGACAAAAGTCATTAAGATGGGAGGACACCTAATCCACATTCTAGAACTCTTCATTAATGCCTAATTCATGCACATCACTTGGCTAATTGTTGTATGCCATTTGGTGTGTGGTGCTTTAAGAAATGTGGGAGACACTTAATTGATATGAAATTCTAGATATGAAGAGATAAGGAAGAAGAATAATTAAGAGAATAAAGACAACTCCATAATTATGGGACACCTAAGCATATTCTAGATGTTTTAATTAATTTCCAATTCATGCATGTCAATTGTCCACTTAATGTATGTCACTTGGTGTGGCCAGCCCCTTCCCATGTGTTTAATGTCCCAATCATGCATTTAATTGATGGTTATTCTAATAAATCTTCAAATTTTCGGTAAATTGCAAATTGACCCCTAAACTATTCAAAATTTGTAATTTAGTCATTTACCGAAATTTAACATCTTAAAATATTTTGAACACTTTATTAGATATTTTCCATACTTAATTGTCATTATTTTCATTATTTTTTGATAAAAATCCAAATTTAGACTTCGATCAAACCGACGAGTCGATTTAACAACTCGTGTGACTTAGGTCTAAATTTGCGGATATGACAGTCCAAGGCTCAAGAAACACAAATACCAAAAAGACAATGGGGAGAAAGGTTACAATGCCACATGGGATGCAAAAGCTCTTCAAATGAAAAAGATGACAATAAAAGTGAAGAGGTCAACCTATGCTTCATAGCTATAGAGGATCACGTCTCGGATAAGGTAGGATCACTTAACTCATACTCATTCAATAATGATAGTAGTGATAATGATAGTGATAGTGAAGGTGATGATGAGCAAAGTTTAATAGAGGTATTGAATCTATAACTAGAAAATTATAGATGTAAATTCAATACCTATAAAAATAACATTTCTAGTTTGAAAAACAAAATGGAAGTTTTAGT
Organism: Triadica sebifera; assembly: GCA_023653625.1. Taxonomy (NCBI): domain Eukaryota; kingdom Viridiplantae; phylum Streptophyta; class Magnoliopsida; order Malpighiales; family Euphorbiaceae; genus Triadica; species Triadica sebifera. The sequence continues at coordinate 23,103,899 of CM042898.1, read as the reverse complement.
AAAGGAAAATCTTGAGCTTAAATCTTCTAATCAATCTCTTCAAAAATCATTAGACGAGTACTCCTCAAGACCCTTAACTAAATTCTTGTTTAAAGAGAACAATATTTTGAAAAATGAAGTTGAAGAACTTAGAAACTCCATTTAAAAATTTCACAAGGGCAAGGAGAGTTTAGATACTTTGATTGTGTCTCAAAGACCACCTTTAATAAGACATGGTCTAGGATTTAAGGGAACATCATCTTCATCTCACAAGACCACTTTTGTTAAGTCAAGTGAACCCCACATCTCCACATTAGCAGTAACAGCCCTAAGGGCTAAGTGCACAACATACACTAAATCTTCTATACATAAGAGGAATGATCAAGGGTTGGTAAGCCTAAGAAGGAAACCTCAAAAGGCCAATCATGTTTTTATGTATAAGAAGCATGCACCTTGGAAAGCACCTAGTCATCATGCATGTGCATGCCATTGCTCACAAACTCTACCTAATAGGAAAATGGTAGTTAAAAGCATAGTAAGACAAAAAAGCATATTTAGAGCTAAACAATGTAATTATTATATGAAATTTCGGATAAGGTAGGATCACTTAACTCATACTCATTCAATAATGATAGTAGTGATAATGATAGTGATAGTGAAGGTGATGATGAGCAAAGTTTAATAGAGGTATTGAATCTATAACTAGAAAATTATAGATGTAAATTCAATACCTATAAAAATAACATTTCTAGTTTGAAAAACAAAATGGAAGTTTTAGTAAAGGAAAATCTTGAGCTTAAATCTTCTAATCAATCTCTTCAAAAATCATTAGACGAGTACTCCTCAAGACCCTTAACTAAATTCTTGTTTAAAGAGAACAATATTTTGAAAAATGAAGTTGAAGAACTTAGAAACTCCATTTAAAAATTTCACAAGGGCAAGGAGAGTTTAGATACTTTGATTGTGTCTCAAAGACCACCTTTAATAAGACATGGTCTAGGATTTAAGGGAACATCATCTTCATCTCACAAGACCACTTTTGTTAAGTCAAGTGAACCCCACATCTCCACATTAGCAGTAACAGCCCTAAGGGCTAAGTGCACAACATACACTAAATCTTCTATACATAAGAGGAATGATCAAGGGTTGGTAAGCCTAAGAAGGAAACCTCAAAAGGCCAATCATGTTTTTATGTATAAGAAGCATGCACCTTGGAAAGCACCTAGTCATCATGCATGTGCATGCCATTGCTCACAAACTCTACCTAATAGGAAAATGGTAGTTAAAAGCATAGTAAGACAAAAAAGCATATTTAGAGCTAAACAATGTAATTATTATATGAAATTTCATCATAGAAATAAACATTGTTGGATAAGGAAGGCACATTGGGAACTTCACGTGCTAACCTCTAAAGACCCAAACTCATTTGGGTACCTAACAACAATACTTGAATTGTGATCTTATAGGTATGCCTCAAGTCCACAATAAAAGAAAATGCTTGGCTAGTAGATAGTGGATGTTCAAGGCATATGACCGGAGACAAAGAACTATTCAATGACATCAAACATATTGATGGAGGTAAAGTAACCTTTGTAAACAATGCTAAGGGTAAGGTAATAGGCATTGGCTTTATCGGTATTAATAATACTACTTTCATTGAAGATGTCTTACTTTTTGATGTTTAAAACATAACTTGTTAAGTGTAAGTCAATTATGTGATAAGGTAAACCAAGTAATCTTTACTTCTAACAAATATCTTGTAACCTCTATTGATGGCCAAGAGATATTTAAAGGAAGTAGAGATGTCAATACCTACATAATATACTTACAAAAAATATCTAACATTTCCTCTGACCTTTCAATCGTGTCCTAAAGAATCACATTTGAATGCTGTGAAAAGAATTTTAAAATATTTGCATGGCTTATTGCATTTAGGTTTATGGTATCCTAGAAATTCATCCTTTATATCATAAGATATTCAGATGCTGATTACGCTGGAAGTCTCTTGGATAGAAAGAGTACTTCATGCACTTGTCACGTTATTGGTGAATGCTTGGTTTCTTGGTTTAGCAAGAAATAAGTTTCAGTTGCTCTCTCTACTGCTGAAGTGGAGTATATGGCAGCAGGATGTTATTGTACTCAAATCTTATGGATGAAACAACTTAAGGATTATAGTCATAGTTTAGACTATATAGCTATCAGATGTGACAATACAAGTGCTATAAACCTATCTAAGAATCCCATTCAACACTCTAGAAGTAAGCATATTGACATAAGACATCATTTTCTTAGAGATCATGTTCAATATGAAGATGTTATATTGGAATTTATCAATACAGACAATCAATTAGCACATATTTTCACTAAGTCTCTTAATGAAGAAAGATTTAACTTCATAAGAAGAGAGCTTGATATGATTGATGGATTAACCTTATCCTAAGTATGATTGTCAAAATTGAATGTTAATTTCCTTCATATGTTGTCGTTTATTGTCTCATCTTTTAAGGTATGAAGTGGAAAAACTTGATGGGAATATATGTTATAAGGGAAAGAAGCACCTTAGAAATCCTTTAGTCTTGTTTTAGACTTAGTTTTATTTAATGAGAATTTTAGGCAATTCATGCCCATGACATATATTCATGGTCGTGATCATAATGGCCAAAAGCTCTAGTAGCTTTCACGCTTTGCTTCACGACATGCTTCACAGTTGAAGGTAGTGAAAACTATGTTTTACACCCATAACCTTTTTCTATCACTCCCGTGGAACTCTGTGTTCATGACCATGACACTTCTTCATGACCGTGAACCTTAACACTAAATAATTACAGAAGCGTTCACGCTTTGTCTCACGATCACAAGTAGTGAAGATTGTACTTCACGACCGTGACTCATTTTGTCACCACCGTGAAACTTCACTATTCACCCCTGTGACTATTAATTATCATGACCGTGAATTGTTTCATATCCTTCATCACGGGTAGAACGCCTCTTCAACAAACCGTGAACACGACATTTCATGTCCGTGACTTACCATTCACAACCGTGACGATGTCGACTATAAAGCGTTTTCTACCATTTTTCTCTCATTTCTAACTCTACAAATTCTGCCATTTATCACCACATTCAATACCTCTCACAGACTTCGGCCCTCTAACAACCTTTTCCATCTATAAATACCTTTAAAAACACTTTTTTTCATCAGAAATCACATCATCACAAGGTATTCTTCAAAATCATCTTTTTTAAAAAACTCTTTCTCAACTCAACAATGGAACCTGGCTCCTCAAAAGGCACAAGAAAGAAATCTCATGCTCTAAACAGGTACACAGACTACCTTCTCAACATCATTCTAGAGCATTGTCATCTGAGGTATGCAGTTCTTAAGAAGAGACTATTACTTTTTTCACGATCCTTCGAATGGCATGCTGTTAGGACCCTCGGTCTTGAGACAAGCAAGACGGAACAACTACAAGCTTGTCATTTCAAGGAGTTTGTAGATATCCATCAACCGACGCTAAGGGAACCAACTCTTGAGTTCCTTAGCACCCTGCAAGTCTCTCCCTCTGGCACAGTGAAATTTCAACTTTCCAAGCACCCGAACACTATCACAGTAGTGGAGTTTGGTGTCATCTTCAAACTTCCCTCAGATGGTATCCTTAATGAGAGTGAGGTGGAGTTATATGCTAATCCAACATGGACTCATTTTGGACAAAATTGTAGCTGGGATGTCAAGAAGACGAAGAGCACCCATCTTCGATCACTAGTGCATAAATACTTACATAGGTTTATGACCTATAGAATCTTTGCAAGAGGGGATAACAATGGTGCAATTCATAAATCCGAGCTCTTTCTCCTGGAGATGGCCCAAAGAGGTCTAACAGTGGCCTTGTCTCGATGGTTTGCAAACCATCTACTCTCAATTGCAACAAAGCCATCAGGAGATATCTTGATTGGTGGGTACATGACTCACCTTGCAATTACACTCGGGTATCTGAAGCTAGAAAAGCATAACTTCAACCTCATACCAGCACATCCTCGAGACAGACTAGATGTCAAGTCTTTTATCAAAATGGGAGCAGCGGTTCGCATAGTTCATAAGAATAATATTTATTACCACTTCACCACTCCAACTAGTGAAATTGCATGGGAAGACAATGATTCAGACAAATTCAAAGCTGGCCTCTAAGGAATCCAACAAAGAAAAAAAGTTCAAGTCGAGACGATGACCCTAGAGGTTGAGCAGGAGGTTGGCCAATCTTCAGCCTCCACACCGAACTTGGCTCAGCAGGTGGCTGATCTTTTAGCACCTCACTTTGACCAACTGCAGGCTTCGATCGATGAGAGATTGGAAAACCTCAAAGATTTCATAGAGTCTCGCATGGATAGCTTTGAGGCAGAAGTAGCACGCCTTAGGGATGGGTTATCCGGCTCCAAGTCTAGCTAGAGTTTTAGTTTTTATTTCACTTTGTCTACTAGTTTCTAGTATTACAAATGTAGAATTTTAATTTACTTTTCCAAACTTTGTACTTTTACATTTGGTATTAATATAATTGCATCGGTTCTTTGCCTTATGATTTATTTTTTATATTCTTTTTGTTAATGACAAAAGGGGGGGAACCTAGCAATATAGATGAATATGCAAGTACATGAATGCAAATGTGTTGATATTGAATATAGTGTTGAGATATACCTTCAATATACTTTGCATATACTTAACTAGTTAAAAGCAAACAATTTGATATACTTTGAATATACCTTGCACATATCTAAACTAGCAAGCAAAGATTCATGCTATACTTCCTCAATTCTTGCACTCTATTATTTTTTGTCTTAAGTATCTTTTGAGGGGGAGACTTCTCAAAAGCACATATTGCTAGATTATTTGTCACCATCAAAAAGGGAAAGATTGTTGAAATGTAACACCACATCTTACACATTTGAGTTCAACCTATCCCTGTATCATATACTGGAAAGGAAAAATACCCTATTAACAATGGCAATAAATTTTTTTTTTCATATCCTGTAATATCATTCAATGACTTTGCAAGTCAACTTTGAGGCTTTCGCCACAATATGATATATCATATATATTAAAACATAAACTTTGCACATATGTATTTATGAGTTGCTTTCATTTATACATTTTTAAAACCCATTCAAAAATGACTATACATATTCAAATACGTAAATACAAAATGCAGATGATATATTTTCATGCTCGTGTGGAATGCAAGGAGAGAGAGTGATGAGGCTCGTCTAGTGACCTGTGCTCCGTGTCTTCTATACGCTACTCAAAATGTGCTATCGCTTTTATTTACCTAAAAAATGATGCAAATTGATGAGTTGCAACTCAGTGAGAATAATCATCCAATGAGCTCAAAAGTTCCAAACAATTCATAGTAATAAATCACAAATTCAACGCATACCATGTATTCCATTCCATTCATCAATATCATATAAATATCAATAAAGTTGAAACATATAATCATTACTCTTTATGTATGCAAATGCTTTGCTTATTTCATTTTGTTGCGACCAAGTTAAACAGACATTGCCCTGGGTTTCCATGTGAACATTTGCATTTTCTAGCTAGCTTGATCATTTGTTTCATTTGCACATTTGTTGGGCCATAGGCCTCTTCTTTTGCTTTACAATATCGATTAACTAGTCACAACGCCTTTTAAATTCGTATGCATATGCACTTGTACTTAAGCATTCATCAACCATTACATCTTATCACATATAACATACATATACCGCATATATGTCTCATATGCCACGCATATACTATACATATACCATGTATATATATCACTTATGTCAAACATATACCTCAAATATATCATAAATATACCATTTATATGTACCACAAATGTATCAAATTAATCATCATCATATTATCACGGGCAAATCATAACAATCATATGAATCACATAGCAAGCAATACTCATATGCATTAAAGAATTCAATCAATAACTAGACTCACCTTTCTCCTTTGATTCCGACTCTTAACTTATTGTCTATCTGCTCCTTGTGTGTCTCCAATATGTTGTGAGCCTTATATGAAAACATAATCGATTAACTCATGATTAGGGAGACCTAATGTGACTTAAACAAATTAATATGCATTGTTCATATCAATAGTTAAGATTTTTCCTATGAGGTAGTGTGACCTTATAAGACTCTTTAACCTATAAATTTCTCTATACTTGACCAATTAATCTAATTCTTGATCCTAATTAAAATTTCAGACCAATTAGATCATCATAACTTTGGTTCATCATAACTTATAATATATAAGTCATATTTTAATGAAACTTTACAAATAGTTATATGGGTTCAAATGGAACATTTTTTATGTTTACAAATTTTATCAATTATGTCTCTAAGGTTATCAAATTATAAGAAATATTTCAATGGTCTAGAGCAGAGTTGGCTTTCGGACCAAAATCTATCTCTAAGGAGCTCAAAATAGCCAAAAATGTTGTTGGATCTATCCAGGGCACTAAGTAGGCAATTCAAACCATGGAACAGTTATGGTTCTATTCACTATAACTCAAAATTTACAAGACATATGAACCTGAAATTTAGTATACAGATACATAACACATATATCTACAACTTTTATGTTTTGAGATACTTCAAATAATAGCTTTATCATATTCAAAAATAACAAACATAGTGGCTAACTCACTTAGGGTTCACATCCGGATCAGTTTTAGTATAGAGAAGATTTCTCTTCCTATACACCAAATCTTGCAAAAATGTTTACATATCCATAAATCTAAGACATAAAGGAACAAATTTTGTGTTTGAATATTTTCCATAATCAATTTCTATTGATATCAAAATCAGGGTGCAAGGCAGTACCTATTAGTGAACCTTAGCAACTCAAATTAACCTTATAGTAATAAGAATTGATTACTTTCCATGAACGGACTTTCAAGGGGTCAATTTGCTGCAAAAACTAAGTGAAACAAGGAAGAATTGAATGCTAGAATTGAGGAAGATGAAGAAGAAAACGAGGCTGAAGTAAGGAGGCAGAAATGGGAGGAAGAAGATAAAACCAACTTTGTCTTTTTGTCCTTTTTATCTTTTCTCTTTTGTCTTCTCTTCTCTTTTATTTTTCTTTTGTTTCATTTTTATTTTATTTTATCTATATTTCTATTATTATTTACATATATATATATATATATATATATATATATAATTCCACTAATCCACACAATAATATAACTTAATCATTTGGCCTAATTTAACTAAATTAACATTGTAAAAAGTTTACTAATCTTAATCTAGTCATTTTGCGTATTTTAATTTAGTCACCTTATTCAATTTATTTCTAATACTTTGTTATCCTCATTTAGGTTATAAGTACACACGTGCGACTCGATACAATTGCAATGTATTAGAACACGTAGCTAGTGCGTGTTATAAACTTGTTCCTACGAAAACACATATGAAATGCACATGTTCAATTGATTTATATGCAAGATGCATATGTTCAAATGAAATGAATGTGGATATGCATATGGGGAAGGTCGAAGATGTTATATGAACCTTCAGAGGTATTTCCGTTATTTTAATGCTAACAAATAAAATAGCAATAATATATTTAACAATACTTGTGTTCTAAGTTTATTGAACAAGGTATGGAATATGATGCAAGAATGGAAGACTACTTATGCAAGTGAAACAATGAAGAAATAGCATATTCACGACCATGACTAATTATGTCATGCCTGTGATATAGTTTAGCGCCAACTCTCCAACATTTAAAGTTCATAGATATGAAGAATCATAGCAACTGTGAATGATCAAATTAGTCACACCCGTGAAAGATAGTCACGCCTGTGAGATAACATGTCAAATTCCTCCAGAGATCTTCACGGCTAGAGTCACCACTTGGACCACGACTTGGAAGGATATTCATGCTCGTGAAAGTATAAAGTCCCGCCTGTGATCAAACACTTCAAATTCTTCTAGAATGCTTCACGGCCAGAGTCACCACTTGGACCACGGCTTGGAAGAACATTCACGACCGTGATACACATATTCACGACCGTGAATAAGGAAAGAGAAACATGTCAGGCGTGAAATTAAGAGTTGGTGCAACGACTATTTTCGCATTAAACGCATCAAAACGGCTATAATTCGCTAAGGAAGTATAAATGCAAGTCATTTATGAATCTAAAACAAGAGAACAAGCAATTACTTCGAATTAAAATCTTGTTGTAGCCATTTGTGCATTAATTATTTTCAACAAAACTCAAATTCTATGTAAAAATCTATTTGCTCATAATTTATGAGCATTATAGATTGGTGAGTGTTTCTCTTTGTAATTTATTACTCAAGTGAGTTTGGGTATATTGGGTTAAAAGTAAAACACTTGTAAGGGTTATTTGTGTGAGCCATAAAACACAAGGAATTGGTTTATTGTGTGAGTCATTAAGACATAAGGGATTTCTGGGTTAGGTGTGGGCCATTGATAGAAACACCATAGTTGGGAGTGAGCTTGTAAAACTCCATTGTAACACTTAGTGTGTTAGTGAAACTCCCAATTGAGATTGGGGAGAGGAGTAGGGTTTGTTAATACCTGAACCTCTATAAATCTCTTGTGTGATATCTTCCTATCCCTACTCTATTTAACTTTTTATTCTGCACTTAAAAGTTCAGAATTTTTAATATCGAATTCAACCCCCCTATTGAATGTTGGTTAGTTGGTATGCATGTTGCACACACATAATAACAATCTCCAATAAAGAGTGTGTACTCTAAATCCTACTAAAAGTTTTAATTTATACTAAATATAGAGTCTTTGTTAGAGTCTAACGCTTTAATTACATTATTTTCCAAATAGAGACAAAATAGAACATCCTAGTTTCCCATCAGAGTTGATTTCATGCCAAAATATATCTTCATTTGCATGTTGCTACTAGAGAAGTCACACTGCGCAGTGTTCACACGCTGCTACTGGGGTGCTTTATTGAATGTTGGTTAGTTGGTATGCATGTTGCACACACATAACACTTCCTCACATGCATGACAATGTGAAATGACTCCCCTTAGTGTCTCTTGAGTGCTGCAATGTTAGTGGCATTATAGAAGCTACGTGTTAATGAAGAAACTTTAGTATAGTGTATGCGACAACTTGTCACAGGTGTGACAAACATAACTTGCTCCAAATCACTCTGAAAATGACTTCATATCTCTTCAAAGGGCTTCAATTATAAATTAGTCTCCATTTATGTATAAAAACCATTTCAAATCATCATCATCACCATCTTATCACTTAAAATCACAACATACACAACTAAGTATCTAAACTACACCAAAATCAATAATTAAACTCATAATTAGACACTAGAAACATACATTAAAACATAACAAAATGAAACACAACACTAATAAGTACATAAGTTTCACAAATTCTTTAATCTCAAACTTTTTTACAAACTGCTTGAATCAAGCTAGAAATTTGTTTAAGATCGTATCACATACATAAGAAGCATGTACACTCCCCTAAAGAAAATTTTTTTGCAAATAAATTATGGTCTCATGACTTTAGTTATAACCTAACATAAGTATCACTTTAGTAAACCTATTGAACCAAGATTATGGTGATTGTTTGAGTTCAAACAATGCCTTTTCAATTTGCAAACCATTTGTTTTATATTGGGTAGGAAATTTCTTTTTCAAGATCACCATGATGAAAGAAATTTTTTACATCAAACTATTGTAGTGGCAAGAATAATGGGCAACTAAAGATAAAAAAAATCTCATTGTATTAATTTTAGCCATATGAGCATATGTTTCTAAATAATCTACACCATAGGTTTGAGTGTACCTTTTAGTAACCAATCTTGCTTTGTATTGTTCTAAGGTTTCATCTGAGTTATACTTCATAGTAAACACCACCATGTATGTAACTGGATTCTTTCCATTAAGTAACTTATTAGATCTCAAGTGTTGTGTGAGACATTGTACACTAATAAGGGGGATGAATTAGGGGTTAATTAAAATTTGAGGCTAATGGAACAATGAGCAATTTCTTAAGTATTTGATAATTGGAGAATGAAAATATACAAAAAAAAGATAAAGATAAAAAGATATAACAATTACATAAGAGATTTTGATAGTGGTTCTGGTGTTAACTAACCTTACATCTGCTGTTCAACCTCAAAAGTACCACAATAGAGTTTTACTAGTTTGCTTCCAACTAGGTATTTACAGGGCTCACACCAATTCTCATTAGTGTTTTTCTCAAGGCTCACACATAATTTAAGAGTTTTATTTAATCTAACTCTCAAATCCAAGTATTTTTCCAAGGCTAACACTCAAACCCTAACCTAAAGTATTCATAAGAACTCCTTATAAAAAATATGTCATAAGTGTTTTTCTCTAATCTCACTTAAACCCTTAACAACTAGGGTTTTTCTAGGCTAACTCTCAACCTTAAGTTCAAGTATTTTTATGGATAAATATTTAAATCATTCATCTTTCAATGTGCACCGAGAAGGGGGAATGAATTAGTGATGATTAAATTTTGAGGTTAATGGAGCAATGAGCAATTTGATAAGTGTTTGATAATTGGAGAAGGCAAATATACAAAGAAAGATAAAGAACAGAGATAGAACAATGATATAAGATATTTTTATAGTAGTTTGGGTGTTAACTAATTTACATACACTCCCCAAACCCAATTAGAATTTTTCATTATTTCCTTTCAAATAGTACAACAATGGAGTTTTGCTAGCTTACTCCTAATTAGGTGTTTATGAGGCTCACACAAAATCTCACTTATATTTTTTTCAAGACTCACACACAATAGAAAAGTATTATTTTGTCTAACTCTTAAACACGGATGTGTTTTCCAACACCTAAACCCTAATTTAGTGTTTTCACAAGGGTTCATTCTAAAAAAACCCTCACAAGTGTTTTTCTCTAGGCTTGTACTTAAACCCTTAATGACTAGAGTTTTCTCAGGCTAACTCTTAATCTTAATCCCAAGTAATTTATGGCTAAACACTTAAATCATTCATTTCTCAATGTTCATTGAGAAGAGGAGATGAATTGGTTGTTGACTAAAATTTAAGTCTTATGGAACAATGAGCAATTTGCAAAGTATTTGATAAATAGAGAAGACAAATATATACAAAAAGATAAATAAAAAGAGAGAGAAGAATGACATAAGATATTTTTATAGTGGTTCGAGTGTTAACTAATCGTACATCCACTCTTCGATCTCAATTGGGATTAACCACTATTTCTTTTTAAATAGTACAATAATAGAGTTTTGCTAGCTTACTCCCAATTAAGTGTTTATAAGACTTAGACCAAACCTCACTTATATTTTTCTCAAGGTTCACACACAACTTAAGGGTTTTCTTTTGACTAACTCTCAAACCTAAGTATTTTCCAACACTCAAATCTCAACTTAGAGTTTTCATAAGGGTTCACTTTAAAAAGCCCCTCATATATGTTTTACTCTTGGCTCACTCTTAAATCCTTAATAACTAAAGGTTTTTCTAGGCCAAATCTCAACCTTAATCCCAAATAATTTTTGACTAAACACTTAAACATTTCACTTTCAATCAATACAATAAATTGAATACAAAAAAAATGGAGAATCAAAATAGCAAAGCTTGAGCATATATGGTTTGTTTTATTTGTATTCAATGGCTTTTTAGAGTGGTGTTTATTGCTCAGACAATCTACAAGAAAGAGGGGATGAATTGGTAGATAATTAAAATTTTCTTGCAAAGACAAATAAACAAAATATAAAAGAAATAAGGGAAGAGAGATTGAAAACATTATTTATAGAGGTTCGAGTATTAACAAATTCTACTCATCTCTCCAATCGTAATTGGGTATTTTCATTATATCACTCAATGAGATACACTGGAGTTTTGCTAGATCACTTTAAACTAAGTGTTTCACTTTCGGATCACACTGAATCCAAATTCCCAAAACTAATTCGTTGTGTTCTATGGCTCACATAATTTTAATCCCAATCCAATTCATTCAAACACACTCTTTAGTAATTATTTGATAGAATAAAACACTCAAATTCAAGATCACTTGAGCTTTACAAAATGAAAATGAGAATAAGATGAAATAATACAAAAAACAATTAAGGCATAAACTCTCAAAGATTATTTCTAAAGGATTTCTAAATGTAATAAAGCTCTTGTTACTCTAATTGATGATCTTTCTTAAGGGAAATGAGTTATTTATATAGTTCCTTTGAAATCTAATTGTTAGGGATGCATTAATTTAAAAACTAGTCATTCAACAACCTTTGAGTGTGCTGCAACCGTTATATTCCTAGGACTTTACAGACATAAATTGCTCCCTTTTCAAAATTCAAAATTCAAAATTCTACAGCTCAACATTCACTAGTGTGAATAGTATGTTTGTGAGCATGAATAGTTTCTTCAAAACATGAATGAAGTTGTGAATAATTTTGATCGTTTTAAACTTTTACACTTGATCTTCATAGGCGTGACACACTAGTCACGGGTATGAACAATGTTTTGACCATTTATTGTGTTGAATTTTTAAATTCGTTGGCACTTCATTTCTTCACGGGCGTGACATTAGGCTTCATGAGTGAACAACTTGCTTTTCTCAAATATTGACTTTATTTGACTTAATTACTTTGGTTTGATGATCTAATCAATATTTTACTTGTTTAATAACTTAAAACACAAAGTATTGTTAAATTCTTTATTGCTTAATTATTTGCCATCATCTAAATTATGGAAACAACCTTCAAGATTCAATAATCTCTCTCTTTTGATGGTGACAAATAATTGTGCAATATGTGGGTAAGGAGAATAAATTTTTTTCCCTTAAATGATGCTTAAAAACTAGAATTATAAATATCCAAAGCATGCCACAATTTTCTTAAGCCAAAAGAATCAATACAACTTATATGAATTTTGAAATTTGCCTAATATTATTTACCTATTATCTTGTGTTAATATCTGCAAAATTCAATTATCTCATATAATTAACATATAACTTGCATATACCAAATAAATAAAAAAACAATAACATTTTCAAAATCATAATCACATATTAAATATTTGCTTCCACTTTGTTACTATTGAAAAGGAATTTATATTAAAAAGGAGAAAAATAAACATCACAAGCACAAAATAATTTAAAAGTTTTCACCATCACAAGAATAAAAGTGTTTAGAAAAATACAACCCAAAAGTTTATAAAAATTGAAAACAACATCCAAAAATTTTAAAAATATATAAAAGGATAAATAATAGATAAAGGAATATTGAATGGTCATGACTAGTCCTAAGTTTGATGAAGATAGAGACAAGCAATCTTAGACTCAACCATGGAAATACGAGCATCAATATGCTCCCTGAAATCTCCAAGCTGCTATTGGATAAGATCAAAACACTAATGAAAATCTTGTTGTGATACATCAAGTCATGCTATGATCTGTTGCATCAAGTCATGCTATGGCTGTGAATATATATTCATGACGTGAATGTCTTTTATCACGGGCACTAAACTATGACACTTAGACGCGATATATATATATATATATATATATATATATATATATATATATATATATATATATATATATATATATATATATATCATTTTCATGGCCATGATTAATCAATTACAGGAGGGAAACCTCTTTTAAAACAATTTTTTTAAACTTATTTTAAAACAAATTAGTTAGAATTCAAAACCATGTTCACAACATTAAAAAATAAACACATTATCATCAAAAATTATTCACATAAGGTTCAGAAAGACATATTCAATATATTAAAAACATATATAAGAAATATAATACTTAATCATAAGAAATGCAATTATGCTTAAAATATTTTTCAAAATAAAGTACTTCCATCAAACATATCAAACTCTCTTTTTATAAAACAAATATTTCTTTATTTAAAGTCTTTGAAAAAATATTAGCAATTGATTATTTGTGTTAATTAATTATATCACTACATCACCACTCTAAACATGATCCCTAATAAAATGTATCTAATATCTATAGGTTTACTTCTATAATGTTTAGTGAGATTTTTTGAAATATTGATAACACTAGTATTATCACATTTGATAGGAATGTGATCAACTATATGACCATAGTTCTTTAGTTTTTGTTTTATCCAAAGGCAACCAGCTGCCATGTATTCTGCTTTGGTAGTGGATAAGGCTACTAAAATTTATTTCTTACTAAACCAATAAACTAAACATTATCCTAAAAAGATAAGTTTCATATGTACTTTTTCTATCTAAAAGACTATCAACATAATCAACATCCGAGACACCAATTATATGAAATAATGTATTTCTAAGATACCATAAGCCTAAATACATTGTGCCATGAAGATATTTTAATATTTTTTTACAGCATTTAGATGTGACTCTTTAGGATTATATTGAAACCTAGCATATAAGCATATACAATACATGATATCGGGTCTAGAAAGATGAATGTATAAAAGTGATATGATCATATCTCTATAAAGTTTTTCATTTATAGACTTACTCTTTTCATCTTTGTTCAATCTAGTTGATGTACTCATTGGAGTTTTAACATTCTTTCATTCTAAATTTCTTTAACAATTATTTTGTCTACTTTTATTGGTTAATGAAAATGTCTTCTTTGTTTTGCTTTATTTAAAAACCAAAAAAAATTTGGGTTCACTCATCATGCTCATTTCAAATTCTCTAGCCATACACTTAGCAAACTTTTGACAAAATAATTCATTAGTAAGCCAAAAACTAATATGATCAACATGAATTTGGACAATTAAAGTATCATATTTATGATCTTTAATAAAAATAGTCATGTCTACATGTCCTTTAGAAAAACTATTTTTTAAAAGAAATACACTAAATATTTTTATACCAAACTCTAGGTGCTTGTTTTAAACCATATAGAGTTTTAGTGAGTTTAAAAACATGATTATAAAATTCATGACTTTCAAAATCAGGTAGTTGTTCTACGTAAGATTCTTCTTCAATAAAATCATTTAAAAATGCACTTTTAACATCCATTTGAATTTTTATAAAACTATTTAAAAAGACACTTTTAACATCCATTTGAAATAGTTTAAAATTCATATGAGATGCATGCGCTAAAAGAATTCTAATTGTTTCTAATCTTGCATCTGGAGCAAATGTTTCATCATAATCTATGTAGTCCTTTTAGTTATACCCTTTAGCAACCAATCTGACCTTATTTCTAGTTATTTGTCCTTACTCATCTAATATATTTCTAAAGACCCACTTACTACCTTGAAACAAGTAATCCTTAGGTTTTTGAACTAAAGTCTAAAGTTTATTTTCTTTCAAATTAATTAAGTTTCTTTTACATAAGAATCACCCAATTTCCATTATTAAAAGTCACATCAATAGTCCTTAGCTCAATTTAAGAAACAAAGAAAAGATTAGGATCTAAGAGTTTAGAAGAAGTACTAACACCTTTGGTGGGATAAACAATGATTTGCTCTTTTGGATGGTTTTTTTTTTTTTGCATTTCCATTCTTTTGGAAGTTATTGGGTATATGTAGTTTCCTCTTGTTGTTCTTCTTCTTGATCATCATGTTTTTTTTTTGAAGGTTCACCAATTTCCTCATGATTAAGATTGAGTTTGTTTTTCATTTCATCTACAATATCATGAAGATAACTATTATTCCCAAATCAAGTTTACTTATTTCATCAAAATTAACATGTATAGATTCTTCTAAAACTAATGTTCTTTTATTGAAAACCCTATATGCTTTGCTAGATGTATAATATCCTAAAAATATACCTTTATCAAATTTTGAAGTAAAATTTTCAAGGTTATCTTTAATGTTTAATATAAATCAATTGCATCCAAATACTCTAAGTTATGATATTTTGGGTTTTCTTCCATTTCAAAGCTCATAAAAGGTTTTTTCCAAAATAGATGTTTTGAAAACTCAGTTTGAAATATAACAAGCAATATTAGTGGTTTCTGCCTAAAAATAGATTGGCAAACCATATTCATTTAGCATTGTTCTAGATATTTTAATTAAAGTTCTACTTTTTCTTTTTACAACCTTATTTTATTAAGGTATTTTAGGAGTTGAAAAATTATGTGAAATACCATTTTCCAAACAAAAATTTTCAAGAAGTTCATTTTCAAATTTTGTAGTATGATCACTTCTAATTTTTAAAATATTGTATTCTTTTACATTTTGAATTTTTTTTAGCAAAATTTGTTAAAAAAATAAAAGCTTCATTCTTATGAGCTACAAATATTACGCATGTAAACATTGAGTAGTCATCAACAATTACAAATGCATATATATTTACATCCTAAACTAGCAGTTCTATTAGGACCAAATAAATCCATATACAAACGTTGTAAAGGTTTAGAGGTACTTGCAATATTTTTTAAATTAAAAGATATTTTGTGTTATTTTTCTCTTTGATATGGTTCACATACTCTGTTTTTTATGAATCTTACTTTTGGTAGTCCATCTAACTGCTCATTTCTACTAAGGTTTTGAATTAATTCACTGCTTGCATATCCAATCCTTCTATGTCATAGCCATGATTCATTGCTAATAAATATAAGACATTTAGAGGAAACGTTAGATAAGTTGTATAAGTCAATTATGTAAGTATTGTCATATCTTTTTTCTTTGAATATCTCTTGGCTATTTATGATGCTTATTAGACATATATTAGAAATAAGGTGAATTGGTTTCTCTTATCACATAGTTGACTAACACTTAAAAGATTATGCTTTAAAACATCAATAAGCAATATATCCTTAATTAAAGAAACATAACTTAATCCAATGGAAACAATGCCAATTACCTTACCCTTAGTATTATTTTCAAAGGTAATCTTACCATTATCAATTTGTTTGATTTTGGTGAATAGGGTTTTATTACCACTCATATGTCTAGAGCATCCCCTATCAACAAGCCACACATTATCATTTGTTGTGAATTTTAGACAAACCTATAAGAAACAAATTATGTTTAGTTTTTAGGCATCCAAACATACTTCGGTTCTTGTGGGTTAGCTTTGGAAGGTTTCTAATGTTCTTTTCTTATTGGACAATGGAAATTAATATGACCATATTCTATGCAATAATGACATAATTTAGTTTTAAGAAATTAATTCCATATTGCATGAGATTTTGGCTTTGCTACTTTTAAGGGTGCATGATGTATAAAAGAACATGCATGTGCAGTGTATCAGTTCCTAGGTACATGCCTTTTAAATATAAAAATGTGATTGACTTTTTGAGGTCTACCTCTAGAGTCATATGACCTTTCAATATTGTTTTTTGAATAGGAGGTTCTATATGCACATTGTTTTTAGCTTTTAAAGTTATTAGCTCAATGGAAGATGTTTGAAGTGCACTAGATTTAACGAATACAATACTAGGTGCATATGATATTGATGCTGGTCCCAAAATGGCTCAAGAAATGGGTTGAATTAAGCTATCAGAAATTTTTAGCTTTTAAAACTGACTCATTTTTTAGTATGATGATAGTAATCTAATATGAACAATTGATGTTTTTAAAGATAAAATTAAATTTATTTTTCTCAAAACATAAGATTAAGATCAAAAAGTCTAGTTCTCATTCAAAATCATTTTTGTTAAATAAATCACCAATTTTACTTCAAACAGAAACTACAAATTTATTTTAAATATGGATGTGGGGATGCCAAAAAAACATTTAACACTTTTAAAATGGACTTGATATATTTCAACCAACTAGGATATTGAAATTTAAAGAGAAGAAGGAGAAAAATATATAGACACTTGGATTTATCGCGATCCAGCCCTTTTCACTTACTTCTACTTATCAAGATACGATCTTGAGATTTTCTCTCCACTAGTGATTCTTTTTAAAGGCAAGAATTAATCCAAATACAACCCTATATAGATTAGTCCTAAACTCACACTCATAAACTCAAGTTTTTACAAAGTAAAACTTGAAGAAACACTTGAATAGATTATAACCTAGGTGCTACACAACCCACTATAAGTTTTAAACCTGAACTTACAAACTGAGATACAACCATAATTCTTTCAAGTCAAATGAAAAGAATTATAGAAGATGTTAGAGCCAAGATGAAGATTATATAAAGAGTTACGCTCAAATAGAAGGAAAATTTTACTCTTGAATGAAAAGTAATTTTCTTTCGATAATTCTTTGATTTTTCAATATTTGAAATGTTCTTTCAATAAGTATTTATAGTTTTGAGGTAAAAAAAATAGTCAGTCAAGAAAAATTTTCATTTTACAAAAAATAGCTATTATTTTATCTTTTTGTGTAATATGTTAGTTTTACAATTACTGAAGTAGAATGTCAAATTAGATTACTTAGATAGAATACTCTATTAGAGAGCTACTTTTTTAACTAGTGAAAAATACTTTATTTTGAAAGCCTTTATACTTTGAAATTCATTTTTGACATAACTTATGTTGACTTTACAAATTATATCCTATGTTTCTTCTTTGTTGTATATGCACTTCACTTCTTGAATGTGTCACGTATTTACCATTTTGCACTTGATTCTGAAAATAGAAACAACAAACCAACAAATTCTAAAATATAATTCATGGTTTTATAGTCATAAAAAATTTAGGATACAAGTAATGTAGCCTTTGAGATAACATTCTCCTCCTTTTTGATGATGACAAAACCTTAATTAAAGTCCTAAAATTTGTTCTATGTAAGCACATAAATATCTCCCATTCAATTCATGCCTAGGAGATTCAACTAAAATTTGGTAGAATATACCTTCAAGAAAATGAAACCTGTCATGCATATGTATTTTCATTTAATTACTATACTCTAAGTTATATCACAATGCTACTTATAAATCAAGAGAATTTTGGTAAAATTCAGCTTATAAAAAAGATAACCATTAATTGTCATAACTTGTATGTCATTCATTTAAAAAACTTAACCTGATTAAACACATCAATCCATCAATATTCTCAACAAGAACAATTTGTATTAACAACATTACATTCAATCAATTCAATTTATCATATGTTCATTATACTTTGGTTATATTCAAGTTTCATATTAGCTACAAAGCAATTTGAATCAACCACATTACATAATAACATGTTCAACATTAATTAAAAGAAATATGTCAAACAAATTACAACAAATCAGATCTCAAATTCTCAAACAGAATTCAATAAATCAGATCAAAGTAAGTAAAGTGAGTTTTGTCCCCCTTTTGGTCATAAATCATAAAGGGTTGCTCATCATACAATTCAAACGTCAAATGTAAGATAATGTATATTATATTGAGGTTTAGAAAAGTTGGCAACATGTATAATAAGTTCAAATAAAAAAAAGACACATGTTAAATGTAACATCCATCCAAGTAGTCAAGATTACTCCTGAATAATTAGGCGGATACTACAAGTTACTATTTTATAAAAAAAACTACTTTTATAAATCTGTTTGAACATGTTGAACCATTTATAAATTTACATTAACTTGATTCAAATGATCTTTTCTATAAAATACCAACTTGGCCTTAACTGACCCACTGTTTACAAAATAGCTTTTAATTCAAATAAATGCTTTTAACATAAAAAGGTTTATACAAAACATAAAAACTCAAAACCATATCATGTACAAAAAACAACAAAGATGACATTCGCACTCACTCTTCAAAATGGGTGCTTATTTTTTTGAGTCAACTCCTATTATCACTTAAGCTCCAACCTGCATACAAAAAATCCACATGCTAATCTACTAAAAACTTAGTATTACATATAGACATAAAAACTCAATCATGCAATTATACAATTCATAACAATTTATTGCATAACAATTTATGTGTGTCATGCATGTACATCTAAGTATATTGCTAATCTCAAGCCCTTATGTTTGAAGGTTAATGGCTGGTGTCTTTCATAAGGTTGAATTGATTTTTGGTTCCTACCAATAACAATATTATAATATTTGGCGACTCCATTGGAGATTTTGGATTAGCAATTGAAAAATAGTATCCAAGTTTCACATAAAATGTAACACCCCTCTATACAGCTAGGTCAAATCTCACTATACAGACAGATGTCAACAACTGTATCTGTCTAAACTGTTCTGAATTAAAAATTTTCTAACTTATTTATATATTACAATCTCATATTAGACAAACTTGCAAATTACAATCACCTCTATAACTGAATCAATCTCATAATAATAATATAAACCATATCACTGTAGTTGAATCACTTCCATAAACATATCAAATCTATCATGGGATTTAAAATCCCTTATTACAAAATCCATACGTTCTTATACTTATTAAAGTCTATTACATGCATTTATTAAAACAATAAAATAACTATATGTCTTTATTCCATAATATATAGAATACCAAATGAAATGAATGAAATAAAAGAATAGACCCAATACGGGTCAACTTTGACTCTTCTAACTGACTTTGTCTTCTCGTCTTATCAATTCAACGGTCTATGGGCTCCAAATCTGCATTCAAGAAAGCCCACATGCTAAGCTACTGAAAGCTTAGTGGTATATATAAGCATTTAAATTCTAGCACGCATTCACATATTAAATATCACATCTCATATTCATAAACATACATGGGTGCTTGATCATATCTCCATATAGATAAATATACAGATAGAAGTTCATTCATACTGAATAAATTTCAATATAGCCATACCATACACTGTGTAAGTGATTCATCATCATAGTAACAATACATGTCATTTATCATAATTCCATATCATTATAGTCACAATGAATTCCATCATGTATTGCAAGTATACCATTATTGATTCCATATATATATATATATATATATGATTTTTGATTAATTGATTTATGTATATTGTATTACAATTTCTATGTAGTATGTTATCAATTTCTTATTTCTTAGCCCAATACTCTAGACCCAGACTATTCGGATGCGAGTTGTGAAATAAAAGCGCTATTACCTAAACTTAAGCTACCCTGTTCACTATCTGTATATGTCTGTATTGCAAATTTTGCATCTCAAATTAGGAGTGCTCTTACCCGAGCTTAAGCCACCTTGATGAGTAACATAATAATTGCATGCATATGTTAAAAATTTGCATCTCAAATCAGGAGCGCTCTTACCTGAGATTAAGCCACCCTTATGAGTAATATAATAATTGTATGCATAAATATTGTATGATACCGTAACTCCTTCAATGGCATGCCACCTATCCTAGCTAGTCCTCAAATAGAGAATGAACATATTTAATTACATTCCAAGTATCATTATCATTTATGTCACAATTCATATCCTTACATAGTCATCACATATTACTTTGTATTTATAAAACTTAGTGCATATTCACGATTCTCAGTCATGTTATCACATTGCATATAACCTCATTTAATCTTGTCAAGTGTGTATGTAAATCATCTTCATATAACTCAATCATATCATTCAATTAATCATTTCTGGATACAAGGCATTCATGGGTGTGAAGCCTTCTATCACCGGTTATCTACTCATGACTAGCTCTATGATTATTCATGGGCATGAACATTGTTCACAGGCATGACCTTGTGATTTCATACCTTCATAGACATTAAGCTTTACTTCACGAGTGTGATCGTACTATGTTCATACATTCACAGATGTGAAACTTGACTTCATAGGCATGATACATCAAATAGAAACATAATTCTAGCACCGTTTTCAACCAATTTCACACATAAAATGTAACAAAGCTAACCAATGTTAGCTACTCCTATCAATACTTTCCATATTCCAGAATATAAAATCAACCATACACATGCGTATTATCATATTTAATCATTCAAACTAGGCTTCATGCCTTATTTGTTAACATCTTAACATCAATTCATACTCAATTATCAACATATCAACCTTATTATGCATTTCAGATTATTACAAGCCATTTACCTTAATATTAACAGCTGACATATCAACATTTCATGCCATTCAACATACCAGAATTATAATTCATACACAAACACAATATGTTCGTATTAAAATGTATATATGTATAAACCTCATTGCTTGGAGCTCTAAAACTCGATATTCTCATGTCTATCACCTCTGATGGGGCTCTCCACTATCAGTCTCAATCCCTAACACAAAAACAGAGACCATATTTCATTCTATTTCTGCCATTGTATCTATTTAAGCCATAAACTATAAAAACCTTAACTTTTCATTGATTTTAAGCCTATAAATCTAACTCTCCCATTAAACTGAATCGAAACAATAAAAGATTAATGAAAAACATCCTCCCTTACCTTTGTTTTGAGGATTACAGATTGGTAATAGGGTTCAAAACTTATTCTAATCCTCCTTAGGTTCTGACTACCAAAATCTTTATTTTTAATTTGTTTCAACCTCGTTTATGGTGGGGATTTCATGCTTATTAAATCAAAATCAAAAGGGAATGAGGGGAAATTTATTTCTGAGGTTTAAGAGTATGATGGCTAGGGTTTTAGATTGAAATTGCACGAGTTTCTATCAAAACACAACTATTCTATATAAACCTATAGGGCTTCATGGTCATAAATCATAGTGTCACAGCTGTGAAGATCTTCAACTTTAGAAATTGAATTTCGCGATATTCATAGCCGTGATTAACTCAATCACAGGTGTAAACATTGTAAACTTTACTTTTTTTTTCTATTTTTTTCATTATTTTATAGTTTCTAATACCCATAACCACACATATACTTCGCATATACCCTTACAATAAAATTTTAAACACTTAACTTCTATGCCCTAACTTGCGACCGTTACATTTCTCTCCCCCTTAAAGAAATTTCATCTTCGAAATTACCTATTGTACTGTCTCTAAACAGTTGTGGATTTTAATCTTTCATTACCTCTTGACTTTTCCATGTAACCTCTTCTGTTGCATGGTTTCTCTATAATACTTTAACTAATGGTACTTATTTGTTCCTGAGTTCTTTGATTTCTTTGGCCAAAATCTAAACTAGTTCTTCCTTATATGTCAAATCTGGTCTCACCTCAATGCTCTTGACTGGAACAATATGAGAAGAGTTTGATATGTATCTCCTCAATATAGAGACGTGAAACACATCATGGATCTTGCTCAACTAAAGTAGTAAAATAAGTTTGTAAGCAACTAGTCCCACTCTCGCTAAAATCTCATAAGGCCCAACGAATCTCGGGCTCATTTTTCCTTTCTTCTCGAATCTCAGAACCTTTTTCTAAAGAGAGACTTTAAGGAAAACTTTGTCTCCCATTACATACTCAACAACTTATCTCTTGAGATCTGCATATGACTTATGTCTGTCTGAAACTGCCTTCAATCTTTCCTGTATAATCTTCACCTTTTTTCTTACGCAAACTCTAACCCTACTAGTCTTTTCTCATTGAGCTCTATCCAACACAAGAGTGTTCAACACTTCCTGCCATATAGTGCCTCATAAAGAGTCATCTCGATATTAGACTGATAGCTATTATTATATGAAAATTCCATCAATTCAATATATTTATCCCAGCTACCTTTGAATTCAATCACACAACTCCTCATCATATCTTCTAGGATCTATATGACCCTCTATGATTGCCCATCTATCTGGGGGTGAAAAGTTGTACTGAAACTGCGCTTTGTAACATCCTCGACCTTCCCCACATGCATATTCACATGCATTTCATTTGAACATATTTATCTTCCATATAATTCAATTGAACACATGCATTTCATACATGTTTTCTTAGAAACAAGTTCATGACACGCACTAACTACGTGTCCTAGTATTTGGCAATTGTATCGAGTCGCACGTGTGTACTTATAACCTAAATGAGGATAACAAAGTATTAAAAATAAATTGAATAATGTGACTAAATTAAAGTAAGCAAAATGACTAGATTAAGATTAGTAAATATTTTACATTATTAATTTAGTTAAATTGGACCAAATGATTAAGTTGTATTATCGTGTGGATTAATGGAATCATATATATGTGTAAATAATAATAATAATATAGATAAAATAAAATGAAAATGAAACAAAAGGAAAATAAAAGAAAAGAGAAGATAAAAGAGAACAGAAAAGAAAAGAGAAAAGAGAAGAGAAGAAGAGAAAAAGATAAAAAGACAAAAACAAAAAGGTTGGCTTTATCTTCTTCCTCCTATTTCTACCTCCTCAATTCATCCCCGATTTCTTCTTCATCTTCCTCCATTCCAGCCTTCAATTATTCCTTGTTTCATTTAGTATTTTCAAAAAATTGACCCCTTGCAAGTTCGTTCTTGGTAAGTAATCAATTCTTATTGCTATAAGGTTGATTTGAGTTGCTAAGGTTCATTAATAGGCACTGACTTGCACCACAATTTTGATATCAATAAAAATTGATTATGGAAAATATTAAAACACAAACATTGTTCCTTTATGTCTTAGATTGATGGATATGTAAACATTTTTGTAATATTTTGTGTAAAGGAAGAGATATCCTCTCTCTACGAAAACTGGTTAGGGTGTGAATCATAGCCAAGTTAGCTATTGTGTTCTATGGTTTTGAATATGTTAAAGCCACTATTGGAAGTATATTAAAAAATAAAAGTTTTCGATATATGTTTTAGGTAGCTTTATACCAAATTTCAGTTTCATATGTCTTGTATATGTTGAGTTGTGGTGAATGGAACCATGATTGTTCCATAGTTTGAACTACCTACTTAGTGCGCTGGGCAGATCTAGCCATTTGTTTGGCTACTTTGAGCTCCTTACAGATCAATTATGTAAATTATCAAAATATTAAAGTTATAGGTATATGTTTTATCTAAATTGGGGTACTAATTTTAGCCTAATAGGTTATGTATAGACTAAGTTATGGCCTTTATAAGTCATACTGATCCGAAAGCTAACTCTGCTCTAGACCAGCGAAATATTTCTTATAATTTGAAGACCTTAGAGACATAATTGATAAAAGTTGTAAACATAAAACATGTTCCATTTGAATCCATATAACTGTATGTAAAGGTTCATTGAAATATGACTTATATATTATAAGTTATGATGAACCAAAGTTAGTAATCGGAAACTGCCTAAGGGCAGAAAATAGAACACACTTAGAAATTCCACCAAACATTGTCCAATGCTCCAATTTCTTTGAAATTTGAGTATGTTTTATAATTATATGTTATTTTTAGTTAGGAATAAGAATCATATTAATTGGTCAATTATAGAAAAATTTATGCACTAATCAGATTCATAAGGTCACATTGCCTTATAGGAAAAATTTATTGATATGAACAATGCATATTAATTTGTTTAAGCCACATTAAGTCTTCCTAATCATGAGTTAATCGATTATGTTTTCATACTAGGCTCACAACATATTAGAAACCCACAAGGAGCAGATAGAAAATAAGTTAGGGGTCAGAATCAAAGGAGAAATGTGAGTCTAATTATCGATTGAATTCTTTAGTGCATATGAATGTTGCTTGCTATGTGATTCATATGATTGTCATGATTTGCCCCTGATAATATGATGATGGATAATTTGTGACATTTTTGGTACACATAAGTGGTATACTTATGATATATTTGAGGTATATATTTGACATATATGATATATACATAGTATATGTATAGTATATGCGAGGTATATGTGTGGCATATGAGGCATATATGCGGTATATGTTTGTTATATGTGATAAGATGCAATGGTTGATGAATGCTTAAGTACAAGTGCATATGCATATGGACTTAAAAGGCGTTGTGACTAGTTAATCGATACTGTAAAACAAAAGAAGAGGCCTATGGCCCAACAAATGTACAAATGAAACAAATGATCAAGCTAGCTAGCAAATGCAACTGTTCACATGGAAACCCAAGGCAATGTCTGTTTAACTTGGTCGGGGCAATGTCTGTTTAACTTGGTCACAAAATGAAATAAGCAGAGCATTTGCATAATAAAGAGTAATGATTATATATTTCAACTTTATTGATACTTATATGATACTGATGAATGGAATGGAATACATGGTATGTATTGGATTTATGATTTATTACTATGAGTTGTTTGGTACTTTAGAGCTCATTTGATGATTATTCTCACTGAGCCGCAACTCATCAATTTGCATCATTTTTTAGGTAAAGAAAAGTGATAACTCATTTTGAGTAGCGTATAGAAGACATGGAGCACAGGTCACTGGTCAAACCTCATCACTCTCTCTCCTTGCATTCCACACGAGCATGAAAATATGTCATCTGCATTTTGTATTTACGTGTTTGAATATGTATAGTCATTTTGGAATGAGTTTAAAAAATGTATAAATGAAAGCAACTCGTAAATACTTATGTGCAAATTTTATGTTTTAATATATGTGATATATCATATTGTGGCGAAAGCCTCAAAGTTGACTTGCAAAGTCATTGAATGATATTACAGGATATGAAAAAAAAATTTACTAACATTGTTAACAGGGTATTTTGCCTTTCCAGTATGCTATGTGTGATTATTTGATACAGGGATAGGTTGACCTCAAATGTATAAGATGTGGTGTTACAGCTTGGTACCCAAAGCTCTCTACAGACTACCCCAACACTGAAAAGTAAACCTGGGATCCCTATCTGAAATAATGGAAATTGACACTCTATGTAGTCGAACTATCTCATTGACATAAAGCTCTACTAGCCCGTTCAAAGGAAAATCTTTCTGATAGGCAATACGTGAGCTAACTTCATAAGTCTATCCATTATAACCCATACAACATCATATTTCTGAGAATTTACTGGTAACTCAATCACGAAGTCCATTATAACTTGCTCCTATTTCCATTCTTGTACTGTGATGGGCTGCAGTAACCCTGATGGTACCTAGTGTTCTGCCTTGACCTATTGATAAGTCAAACATCTAAAAAAATACTCTATGATATCTCTTTTCATGTCTGTCCACTAGTACTTACTCCTTAGGTCGTTATACATCTTTATGCTTAAAGGGTACATAGTATACATGGTCTCATATGCAATAACACTGGACATGCATAAACAGCTTTGATAGTATATTCCATCATCAGAATCAACTATATAATATGATATCTCCCTCTTAGAGACCGACTTGGCTATCTCAACAAGTTGATTATCTTGCCTCTATGCATCTATGATCTTTTGATTAAGTATCAGCTAGATGTGCAACTTGGCCACCATCTTCCTACTCAATGCGTCAACCACTACATTGGCCTTGCCTAGATGGTAATCAATAATACAGTTGTAATCCTTTATCAACTCTAACCACCGCCTCCATCTCAAATTAAGATATCTCTATGTAGAAAGGTATTTCTGACTTTTATAGTCAGTATAGATGAAACATCTCTCCCCATAGAGATACTGACGCCATATTTTCAATGCAAAAACAATGGTTGCCAACTTTAAGTCATATGTGGGGTAATTTTTCTCATGAATTTTCAATTGCCTAGATGCATATGCCATTACCTTACCTTTTTGCATAAGTACACACCCTAGTCCATTATGATAAGTATCACCGTAGACAACATACTTTTTATCAAGAACTGGCTATGTCAAAATCAGAGCCTCTGTTAACATCTTTTTCAAACTATCAAAACTCTTTTGGCATTTCTCAGTCCATTCATATTTCATATCTTTTCTCAATAGTCTAGTTAAAGGAGAAACAATCATAGAAAATCCTTTAACAAACCTCATGTAATAACCAGCTAACCTAAGGATACTTTTGATCTCTATCACATTGCAAGGAGGCTTCCAACTCATAATAGCCTTTACCTTGCTTGGATTAACCCGTATACCATCTAACGACACAATGTATCCCAGAAAAGCTATCTCATCAAGCCAAAATTCACATTTTGAGAACTTTGAATCATTAGTAAAGACTACAACACATTGGTCTAGGTAGGGTTCGAATACCCTATTCATCAAGCCCATAAGACTGTTGGAGCATTGGTTAACCCAAAAGACATAACCTTAAATTTATAATACCTGTATATGGTTCTGAAGGTCGTTTTGGCTATATCTTCAACCCTAACTCTCAACTAATGGTACACTGATCTCAAATCAATTTTGATGATGACAAATAGTTCATCAATCTATGGTAATGGATATTTGTTCTTGATTGTCACCTTCTTCAACTGTTTATAGTCTATGCATAACCTCATAGACCCATCTTTCTTTTTCACAAATAATACTAGTGCACCCCATGGGGACACACTCGGTCTGATATACCCTTTCTCCAACAATTCTTATAGCTGAGCTTTATGTTCTTTCAATTCTAATGGTGCCATTATGTATGATGCTACTAATATTGGTATTATTCCTAGGGTGAGCTCTATAAAGAACTAAACCTCACTGTAAGGTGGTAGCCTTTGTATATCTTCAGAAAATACATATAGGAATTCATTTATAATAGGGATATCTTGAAGTTCTAGACCTCTTTCTAGT
The DNA here is from genome assembly GCA_023653625.1 of Triadica sebifera. Taxonomy (NCBI): domain Eukaryota; kingdom Viridiplantae; phylum Streptophyta; class Magnoliopsida; order Malpighiales; family Euphorbiaceae; genus Triadica; species Triadica sebifera. Next base: position 23,075,474 of record CM042898.1, on the reverse strand, counting down.
GTCAACAATATGAGTAAAAAAGGCTTCACATCCTTCCTTATCATTTTTTCTGCCTTCATCATCGAAATAATTCGTGGAAGCTATGGGAACAACTCCCCTACCACTTTCACATCTCTATGTTCTGCAGTTTTCAACATCACAAATTTTTTCTTACAGTTTACAATTGCACCATGCTGTGATAGCCAATCCATGCCCAAAACATGCTGTGATAGCCCATCCATGACCAAAATGACATTAAATTCCCGAAAAGGCAATTATATCAAGTATGCCAGGAACTCTCTCCCACGTACTAACAAAGGACATCCTCTATATACCCGATTTACAATCATATTGTTCCCTAAGGGACTCATAACATCAATTTCATATTCAAGATTCTCGCTAATCATATTGTGTTGCCTAGGAGTGCTTGTGCATATATTTGAATGTGTTGAACCCAAATCAATTAATGTATAGATATCAGAGTCATAAAGAGAGAACATACCGACAATAACATCTATAGTTTTTTGGTCCTCTCTAACCCTCATAGCATAAGCTCTGGCTGGTGCTCAACCTGGTATAGACTATTGACAATCTTAGAGACTGCCTGGGTAGGTCCTGTACGAACCCTGGTCTGCTATCTAGTCTAAGCTATAGTTGACTATGTGGTAGGTCCTGTACCACCCCAAGTCAGCTATCTAGTCTAAGCTGGAGTTGACGGTGTCATATGGGCAAGTGCTGTCTGTCATTAGAGGGCAATCCCTATTCATATGATCCTTAGACTTGCATCTATAGCAAGCACCTATATTTCTCCAGCATTCTCCTCAGTGGCTATTTTGGAAGGTGCGCAAACTGGAAAGTTATCTCAGTTAGCCTATGTCTGAGTGCTATCGACTGTAGATGTAGTTCTAGAGGGCTTCCCCCTCCTATAAGAACTGCCATGTGTATGACCCATGTTTTATCCCTGACTCTTGCCATGAGACTGTCCTGAGTAAAATTTACCCTTCTTGCTTATAAAATAAGTCACTAAATTATTGTTTAGCTAACAATTTCCTTAATTCTCTTTCTCTTCCTCAGGTCCATACTAACAGTGACTGCAATCAGCTTAGTAAAGCTATCATTTATGAGCTCACTCCCAACTATGGTGCTTCTATCAATGGCTAACACCTAACCCATAAATTCCCTTGTGTTTTAATGGCTCACACAATAAACCAATTCCTTATGTTTTATGGCTCACACAATTAACCCTTATAAGTGTTTCACTCTTAATCAAATATACCCAAACTCAATTGAGTAATAGATTACAATGAAAATACTCCCCAACCTATAATGCTTAGAATTTATGTGCAAATAGGTTTTCACAGAAAATAAAGGTTTTATTGAAAGTAATTAATACACAATGGCCACAACAAGATTTTTGATTTGAAAGTAATTCTTGTTCTCTTATTCAGGATTCATAAATGACTTGCATTTATACTTCCTCAATGAATTATAGCCATTTGGATGCAATTAATGCAAAAATAATCGTTGAACCAACTCTTAATTTCAGGCCTGATATGTTTCTCTTTCCACATTCACAGGAGTGAATATATGTGTCATGGTAGTGAATGTTATTCCAAGCCGTGGCTCAAGTGGTGACTTTGGCTGTGAAGCTCTCTGAAGGATTTTGATATGTTTAATCACATGCGTGACTTTACACTTTCATGGGTGTGAATATTCTTCCAAGCCGTGGTCCAAGTGGTGACTCTGGCTGTGAAGCTCTCTGGAAGAATTTGACATGTTATCTCACAGGCGTGACTATCTTTCACAGACGTGACTGATTTGATCAATCAAGGTTGGTATGATTACCTTAAATATTCAATAAGACTAAAAGATTTCTAAGATGCTTCTAACCCATATATTTCCATCATGTTAACCATATGAAGGAAATTAACATTCAAGGTTCGACAAATTTGACAATCATACTTAAGATAAGGTTAATCCATCAAGCATACTAAGCTCTCTTTATATGAAGTTAAATTTTTCTTCATTATGAGACTTGATGAAAATATCTCCCAATTGATTGTATGTATTAATAAATTCTAATACAACATCTCCATATTGAACATGATCTCTAAGAAAATGATGTCTTATGTCAATGTGCTTACTTCTAGAGTGTTTAATGGGATTCTTAGATAGGTTTATGACACTTGTATTATCACATCTGATAGGTATATGGTCCAAACTATGACCATAATCCTTAAGTTGTTGTCCCATCTATAGGATTTGAGTATAACAATATCTTACTGCCACATACTCCGCTTCAGCGGTAGAAAGAGCAGCTGAAGCTTGTTTATTGCTAAACTAAGAAACTAAGCATTCACCAATAAAGTGACAAGTGCATGAAGTACTCTTTCTATCAAAAAGACATCCAACATAATCAACATCTAAATATCCTATGATATGAAAGGATAAATTTCTAGGATACCATAAGCTTATATGTAATGTGCCATGTAAATATTTTAAGATTCTTTTCACAGTATTCAAATGTTGTAGGACATGATTGAAATCGAGCACATAAGCATACACTATACATTATATCGGGCCTAAAGGCAGTAAGATATAAAAGTGATCTGATCATACCTCTATAGAGCTTTTCATTAATGCTCTTACCCTTTTCGTCTTTGTCCAATTTTGTTGATGTGCTCATTGGAGTCTTGGCATTTTTGCATCCTTCCATTCCAAATTTCTTGATTAAGTCTTTGGCATATTTGGCTTGGTTGATGAATATGCCCTCATTGCTTTGTTTTATTTGTAGACCAAGGAAGAACTTACGCTCACCCATCATGCTCATTTCAAATTCCCTAGTCATACACTTAGCAAATTCTTGTCAAAACAATTCGTTAGTAGACCCAAATATGATGTCATCAACATAAATTTGAACAATTAGAATATCATGCTTATGCTTTTTAATAAACAAAGTAGTGTCAACATTTCCCTTTGAAAATTTTTTTTTTCTAAAAGAAAAGAACTTAGTCTTTCATACCAAGCTCTTGGAGATTGATTTAAACCATACAAATCTTTTGAAAGTTTAAACACATGATTAGGCAAATTCTAGCTTTCAAAACCCGGTGGTTGTTCTACATAAACTTCTTCTTCTATGAAACCATTTAAGAAAACACTTTTTTCATCCATTTGAAAGAGTTTAAAATTTATATGGCACGCATATGCTAAAAGAATTCTTATGGCTTCTAATCTAACTATCAGAGCATAAGTCTCATCATAATCTATTCCTTGTTCATCTAGTTTATTTCTAAATACCCATTTACTTCCAATCATTTGATGCTCCTTGCGTCTAGGAACTAAGGTCCATACCTTACTTCTTTCAAATTGGTTGAGTTCCTCTTGCATAGCAATCACCCAACTTTCATCATTGAGAGCCTCATCAATATTTTTAGGCTCAATTTGAGAGACAAAGGCAAGGTTAGAATTTAAAGGTTTGAGATGAGATCTAATACTTACTCCCTTAGTAGGACCACCAATGATTTGTTCCTTGGGTGATCTTTTGTCATTTTCCATTCATTTGGGAGCTCTTTCTTGTCTTCCTATTGAGCTTGAGGTAGAAAGTCATCTTGATGTGAGTTTTCTTGATCATTATCACCTTTTTTATTTTCACAATCAAGCTTTTCCATTGTACCTACAATATCATTAATAACACTACATTTTACAAGATCAAGCTTACTAGATTCATCAAAAACAACAAGCATAGATTCTTTAACAACTAATGACTTTTTATTAAAGACTTTATAAGCTTTGCTAGCAGTGGAGTATCCTAAGAAGATACCCTCATCAAATTTAGAGGCAAATTTTTCAATGTTGTCCTTGTTATTTAATATGAAACACTTACATCCAAATACTCTAAGGTATGATATCATGAGCTTTCTTCCATTCCATAACTCAAAAGAATTTTTTTTAAGAGTGGTTTTTTGAACACTCGATTTGAAATATAACATGCAGTATTGGTGGCTTTGGCCCAAAAGTAGGTTAGTAACCCATACTCATTCAGCATTGTTCAAGCCATTTCAATTAAAGTTCGGTTTTTCCTTTCGACCACCCCATTTTGTTGAGATGTCCTAGGAGATGAAAAATTTTATGAAATACCATGTTCTAGACAAAAATTTTCAAAGTTTTCATTTTCAAATTCTTTTCCATGATCGCTTTTTAATTTTGAAATACAATATCCTTTTTTCGTTTTGAACTCTCTTAGCAAAGTTTTTAAAAGATTCAAAAGCGTCACTCTCTTGAGCTAAGAAAATTATCCAAGTAAATCTAGAGTAATCATCGACGATGACAAAAGCATAGTGTTTACCTTCTAGGCTTGCAACTCTAGTAGGTCCAAAAAGATCTAGATACAAAAGTTGTAGAAGTTTCGAGATACTTACAATATTTTTGTTTTTGAAGGAGGTCTTGTGTTTTTTTCCTCTTTGGCAAGGTTCAATGTCTTGTCTTTTTCAAATTTGAATTTTGGTAGTCCCCTTGCTAGCTCTCATTTACTAAAGCTTTGAATTAAATACATGCTTACATGACTAAGCCTTCTATGCTACAGCCAAGATTCATCACTAGTAGTCATAAGACACTTAGAGGAAAGGTTAGATATTTTGTGTAAGTCTATTATGTAGGTATTGACATCTCTACTTCCTTTAAATATTTCTTGGCCATTAAAAGATGTTACAAGACATTCGTCAGAGGTAAAGATTACTTGGTTTCCCTTATCACATAATTGACTTACACTTAACAAGTTATGCTTCAAACCATCAACAAGTAAAACATCTTTAATGAAAGTAGTATTATTAATACCAATAGAGTCAATGTCAATTACCTTACCCTTAGCATTGTTTCCAAAGCTTACTTTACCTTCATCAATACTTTTAATGTCATTGAATAGTTCATTGTTTCCGGTCATATGCCTTGAGCATTCAATATCCACTAGCCAAGCATTTTCTTTTATTGTGGACTTGAGGCATACCTATAAAATCACAATTCAAGTATTGTTTTTAGGTACCCAAATGAGCTTGGGTCCTTGAGTGCTTGTGCATATATTTGAATATGTTGAACCCAAATCAATTCATGTATAGATATCAGAGTTATAAAGAGAGAACATACCGACAATAACATCTATAGGTTTTTGATCCTCTCTAACCCTCATAGCATAAGCTTTGGCTGGTGCTCAACCTGGTATAGACTATTGACAATCTTAGAGACTGCCTGGGTAGGTCCTGTATGAACCCTGGTCTGCTATCTAGTCTAAGCTATAGTTGACTATGTGGTAGGTCCTGTACCACCCCAGGTCAGCTATCTAGTCTAAGCTGGAGTTGACGGTGTCATATGGGCAAGTGTATTGTCTGTCATTAGAGGGCAATCCCTATTCATATGATCCTTAGACTTGCATCTATAGCAAGCACCTATATTTCTCTAGCATTCTCCCCAGTGGCTATTTTGGTAGGTGCCACAAACTGGAATGTTATCTTAGTTAGCCTGTGTCTGAGTGCTATCGACTCTAGATGTAGTTTTAGAGGGCTTCCCCCTCCTATAAGAACTGCAATGTGTATGACCCATGTTTTATCCCTGACTCTTTCCATGAGACTGTCCTGAGTAAAATTTACCCTTTTTGCTTGTAAAATAGGTCACTAAAGTATTGTCTAGCTAACAACTTCCTTAATTCTCTTTCTCTTCCTCAGGTCCATGCTAACAGTGACTGCAATCAGCTTAGTAAAGCTATCATGCTTGTTGCCCAGATAATGAACCAAGAAGGGGGTTGAATTGGATATTAAATAAAAATTTCTTAACTTTAAGTGCGGAATAAAATTAAATAGAGTAAGGATGAAGAGATATTACACACAAGATTTATAGAGGTTCAGGTATTAACTAACCCTACTCCTTCTCCAATCTCAAATGGGAGTTTCACTAACACACTAAATGTTACAATGGAGTTTTACAAGCTCACTCCCAACTATGGTGCTTCTATCGATGGCTAACACCTAGCCCAGAAATTCCTTTGTGTTTTAATGACTCACACAATAAACCAATTCCTTGTGTTTTATGGCTCACACAATTAACCCTTATAAGTGTTTCACTATTAACCGAATATACCCAAACTCAGTTGAGTAATATATTACAATGAAAACACTCACCAACCTATAATGCTCAGAATTTATGAACAAATAGGTTTTCATAGAGAATAAAGGTTTTATTGAAAGTAATTAATGCACAATAGCTACAACAAGATTTTTGATTTGAAAGTAATTGTTGTTCTCTTATTTAGGATTCATAAATGACTTGCATTTATACTTTCTCAGTGAATTATAGCCCTTTGGATGCATTTAATGTGAAAATAGTCGTTAAAGCAACTCTTAATTTTGCATCTGACATGTTTCTCTTTCCTCATTCATAGGCGTGAATATATGTGTCACGGTAGTGAATGTTCTTCCAAGCCGTCGCTCAAGTGGTGACTCTGGCCATGAAGCTCTCTAGAGGAATTTGATGTGTTTAATCACGAGCGTAACTTTATACTTTAATGGGTGTGAATATTCTTCCAAGCCATGGTCCAAGTGGTGACTCTGGCCATGAAGCTCTCTGGAAGAATTCGACATGTTATCTCACGGGTGTGACTATCTTTCTCAGGCGTGACTGATTTGATCAATCACGATTGGTATGATCCTTCATGGCTGTGAACTTTAAATGTTGGAGAGTTGGCGCTAAGCTATATCACAGGCATGAACATGCTATTTCTTCTTATTTTGACCTTCAAAGGTTGTCTTTCATTCTTGCATCATATTTTATTCAAGATATACTCTGTTCAACAAACTTAGAACACAAACATTGTTAAATACATTATTGCTATTTTATTTGTTAGCATCAAAATGATGGAAATTCCCTTCAAGGTTTAACAATGCTGAAGTGCAATCACGAAGTCGCCCATCTCTGCATTTAGGCCATACTCAAACCTTCTACACTTGTCCCTCACTGGTGATCATATATGCGGCAAATTTACTTAGTCAAGTAAACTCCTTCTGATTCTCAGTCACTGTCATTTTGCCCTGCTTGAGACTCAGAAACTCTCTCTTCTTCTCATCCATATAAATTAAAGGAATGTATTGTTCCTTGAACTCGATCACGAAGAAATACCATATCATAGCCTCTGGAACCTCTGGTTTTAGCAAGACTGTCTTCCACTAGTCATAAGCATTTTCCTGTAACAAAGAAATAACATACTTGGCCATCTAATTAGTGACCACATCAAACTCATCACAAACCTTTTCTATCTTCTCAATCCAATACACTGCAGTAGCAGGATCATCACTATTTGTTCTTAGAAAACCAGTAGCCCCAAATTTATGGAGCTTGTCTAACTGTATCCTTGACCTCAGTGGTGGAGGTGGAGGAGATGGTGCTGGTGTTGGTGTCACTGCTCTGGCTATCTATTGCAGTAATCCTACCATCTGCTACATCAATAAAGTCTGGTCCTGGTTAGCTTGTTCAGGAGCCTGTTGGTTAGGGACTGGTACTACACATGAGCCCTGAATACGAGCTACACTGGGTTGATTCAATGCCCCATTATATAGAGAGCTTTGGCTTTCAACTATGTCATTCAATTCAGACTCCATCCCACTCTAATCTTACAACTTAACAAAGAAGTAGTCAAAGTCAGAATCAAACAAGACACATGTATGTATCTCTTATTACATATCAAATCTATCATGTGATTTAAAATCTCTTATTACAAAATCCATACATTCTTGTACTTGTTAAAATTTATTACATACCTTTATTTTAACAATGAAATAACTATATGTCTCTATCCCATAATGTGCAGAATACCAAATGAAATGATTGAAATAAAAGAATAGACCTAATACGGGTCAACTCTGACTGACTTTGTCTTCTCTTCTTGTCAACTCAATGGTCTACTGGCTCTAAACCTGCATGCAGAAAAACCCACATGCTAAGCTACTGAATTCATAGTGGTACATATAAATATTTAAATTCTAGCATGCATTCACATATTAAATATCACATCTCATATTCATAAACATACCTGGGAGCTTGATCATATCTCCATATACATAAATATATAGGTAGAAGTTCATTTATACTGAATTAATTTCAATACAGTCATAACATACATTGTACATATTATTTCACCATCATAGTAACAATACATATTGTTTATCATAATTTCATAGCATCATAGTCTTAATGAATTCTACCATTATATATATATATATATATATATATATATCTTATTTTTGATTCATTGATTTCTGTATATTGTATTGCAAATTTTTGTATTACAATTTCTATGTAATATGAAATCAATTTCAAGTTTCATAGCCCAATACTCTATAGTCGGACTACTCGGATACGGATTGTGAAATATGAGCGCTTTTAACCAAACTTAAGTCACTCTGCTCACTATCTATATTTGTCTGTATTACAAATTTCGCATATCAAATGAGGAGCTCTCTGATCTGAGCTTAAGCCACTCTAATGAGTAACATAATAACTGCATGCATATGTATAAATTTCACATATCAAATTTGGAGCGTTCTTACCTAATCTTAAGCCACCCTGATAAGTAATATAATAACTACATGCATAAATATTCTACAGTACTATAATCCCTTCAATGACATGTCACCTATCCTAGCTAGGCCTCAAATAGAGAATGAGCATATTTAATTACATTCTAAGTATCATTATCATTTAGGTCACAATTCATATCCTTATATAGTCGTCATATATTACTTTTTATTTATAAGCACCTAGTGCATATTCATGGTTCTCAATCATGTTATCACATTACATATAACCTCATTTAATCATATCAAGTGCGTATGTAAATCATCTTCATGCAACTCAATCATATCATTCAATTATTCATTTTTGGATACATGACATTTACAGGTGTGAAGCCTTTTGTCACGGGTTGTCTACCCATGACTCAGTTGTGACTGGCTTTGTGTTTATTCATGGGCGTGAACATTTGTTCATAGGAATGACCATGTGATTTCATACCTTCATGAGCATGAAGTTTTACTTCACGAATGTGACTGTACTGTGTTCATACATTCACAGCATGAAGTTTGACTTCACGAGCGTGACACATCAAACAGAAATGTAATTCCAACACCGTTTTCCAACCAATTCCACACATAACATGCAATGTACTAAAGCTAACTAATGTTAGCCACTCTTATCAACACTTCTCATATTCTTGAATATAAAATTAACCATACACATGCATATTATATTATTCAATCATTCAAACTTGGCTCCATGCCTTATTTGTCAACACCCTAACATCAATTTATACTCAATTATCAACATATCAACCTTATTATGCATTTAAGAATATTACAAGCCATTTACCTTAATATTTACAACTAGCATATCAACATTTGATGCTATTCAACATACCATAATTATAATTCATACACAAGCATAATATGTTCGAATTAAAATTCATATATGTACAAACCTTGTTAATTGAAACCCTAAAACTCAATACTCTTATGTCTACCACCTCTGGTGGGGTTCTCCATCATCAATCTCAATCCCTAACACAAAAACAGAGACCATATTACATTCTATTTCTACCATTGTATCTATTTAAGCTATAAACTATCAAAACCTTAATTTGTCATTGATTTTAAGCCTATAAATCTAACTCTCCTATTAAATTGAATCGAAACAATCAAAGATTAATGAAAAACATCCTCCCTTACCTTTGTTTTGATGATTGCAGATTGGAAATAGGGTTCAAAACTTGTTCTAATCCTCCTTAGATTCTGACTTCAATTCTTATACCAAAATCTTTATTTTTAATATGTTTCAACCTCATTTATGGTGGGGATTTCGTGCTTAATAAATCAGAATCGAAAGGAAATGAGGAGAAATTTGTTTCTGACATTTTAAAGTGTGGTGCTAGGGTTTTATAATGAAATTGCATGAGTTCTATCAAAACATGAAACTACTCTATATAAACTTGCTGGGCTTTACGGGCGTGAACCATAGTGTCACAGCCGTGAAGATCCTCAACTTCAAAAATTGAATTTCGGGATATTTACAACTGTGATTAACTCTATCATAGGTGTAAACACTATAAAATTCACTTTTTTAAAATATTTTTCATTATTTTAAGTTTCTAATACCCATAACCATACATATACTTTCCATATACCCTTACTATACCCTTTTAAAAAACTTAACTTCTAGGCCCTAACTTGCGGAAGTTACATAAAATGTCTATGTTATGTAATAACCTTTTCACATCATTTTTGCATTCTTACACTCGATATTGACAAACATATACCTTTTTATGCTAAAAGTGTAGAGATAATAAATATATGTGTAAGCACACCCATCACTCACCGTTTAGACTTAAACCACATATAATTGGCTTAGAAACTTCCCTTAAAATTTTACCAAATTGTTTGTGATGTAGATTCTCGTTATTATGCATGATTGAGACTTTTTATAAGATTTTTTTATTAGTATTGAAATATCATAATAGCATGAATCAATTAGCATCTTTGGTATGTGATTTTCTTTTTGAGAGCTCAATATCTGAATTGCATATCTCTCATTAATATGCAATCTAAGACCAAAACTCCTAGAGATAGAGACTAGTTTTGCCATTAAATCATTTGTGTATGAGAAATAAGGTTGGAAGGAATATATGCTTCTTGTGGTCTGAATGTATAACATGTATATTATGAATTCATAAGCATTCCATATTAATGGTTTGATTTTTCAACCATCATAGCAACTCAACTCGGTTGTACAAAAAAATCTAAGATGCTCAAAAGAGTAAAAGTATCGATCAAGATTGATGAAAAAACAAAAATGTCAAGCGATCCATGATAGCTACATGATCAAGATAAATATTTCAAAAATATCAAAATCTATCTAGAAAGGATATGTTCAACATAATCAAAAATTAAATGCTCGAGTCTAAGGGGCATTGAAGAATAGGGAGGTAAAGTCAAGCGGGACTAAGAAGCCTATCAATATAGATGGTGGGAATGATGGGGATGATTTGATATATTATATGCCTTCTAAAATTGCCTAAAGCTAACAAAAAAAAAAAAAGATGAAAAAAGCAAATAATTAAAGCCCAATAGAAGGGGATGGATTAGAAAATGAAAAAACTAGATAAGCTTCTCAATGCACAAGGGATAAATGATTTATATGATTTTAAATCACTTTATTTGATGGGAGAAAATCAATTACCACCTAAGTTCAAAAATTCTATTATTCCTAAATTCAATAGGCTTGGAGATCCTAAAATTTATTTGAGACACCATATCACCATTATATGTTTATTGAGAAAAAAGAAAAATAGGCTTTCCATCCCCTAAAGCATCTCCAGTAGTCAGCATTATAAAAACATAAGATTGAAGGAGAACTCTTATGTTGCAATAATATTAGTTAATTCTAAAAAAAAGTATCAATAATTTAATTTATATCTATTGAAAAAGTGTTAGAGAAAAGTTGGTAGAGTGTTTTTGTTTTTGTTAAGTAATGTTATTATATACTAACTGTAAGACCCCATTATCTTTCCATCGAATATATGGAAGACAACATTATCGATTGACTGACCAACTTGCCTGTACAGGACTTATTGACTCCTAACACCCATGGTGCTACATATCCCATGAAATGAAAGTATACATGTGTTATAACACCAATTTTAAAACGATACTACTATTATTATTAATTAATTTATTTTTACATAGTTAAAATTTACATGTGTCTCTAGTATGTATACAATGAATATGAGGTTTCACTTCTATCATTGACATGAAGTTGAATGAAATCCGACCTTTATTGGGTGGCAATCACTGCTATTGTTGAGCTCCTCCGGTGGGGATCACATGTAGTACACACACACATATATATAATAGCAAATCATGTCTTTTTAATATAATTGTTATACATAACATTCATATAGTTATCTCACATTACATCCTAGCATGCCTTTCGAAGGAAAATAAGTAAACATGTATAATGCCAAAATCATATTAAACATGAACGACAAAACGACAATGAACACCAATATGTCTTACCTATTTTTCCTATAACTTAGCTACCTAGGCCAGACTTTAGGGAGACACGAATGGTATCTTGTCCCAATCCTAGGGTCATATATGTATCTCAATTTTATGGTAAAAAATAATGATGCCTAATAGAATGGATGTCCTGCATCATGAGATTGGGATGTCGAGTGTCCACTAAAGTAGACTATCTCAGCTAAAAGCTATATGTTTTGGCTAAGTCATATGACTCTATTGGGGTACCAACAAGTCTAATCTACTCTAGTCCAAGCTTCTTTATGGGCTCATGTCATGTGTATCAGTATTCTCATCAAATTTGAATACATTAGTTCATGTTACATGTCGTCATTGCAAATCATATGTATTTCTTAGATTTGCAAACCGATGTTCATTTAGGGCTTTATCACAATTGTCCGTATAAGGTTTGTCTCTATATAACATTTCATTATGCTCTTATAGCATTTATGTCCATATATCACACCATAGCATACAATATCCATCATACACTTTGCTTGTATATTCATGTGGGTTAGGTATTGCCATAAAAGCAAAATATAAATACATAAAATTTATATGCTTTACTTGGTTTTGAAATAATATACAGGTTGAGGTATATCAAAACTCACATATAGGCATAACAAACACATAATTCATAATTGACTTATAAGCCAAACCTATTTAATGGACTTATCAAACACATGTATTCATATGTCTACCAGTCATATTGGCATATTTTTCACAAAATGAAGTCATATCTAACACTTTTATATAATCAATTTATGAGACAAACTAATGCAACACTTCAAGCAGACTAATAGCATACCATGAAAATAGGCACATACTTAGCAAACATATGAAACACATACATATGATTACCATATCATTTTATAAATATTTTACTGAAAAGTTGCTTTAATGATCATTGTCATAAAGCTTGCACAAACATGGCTTATGTTAGTCTTGCATTAGCCAAGTCTTTGATCTCATATAGCTTGGGGTCCTGCAATGACGGCGCACCTGATATGAATCCACATATTAATTAATTAGTGTATGTGTCATACAAGTGTAAATTGAAAAATTATTGATAAACTAATCTTAGTGGTTCTTGCGTCTATCTTATGGTTTTATATTATGGTTCAATTAAAGGTTACGTGCATTCTCTTCTTAACGTTCTTGATACCTTCTCTTCTTTCACATTTTTTTGAGGTTGGTTCGTTGTTTTATAGTTTGTAGTCTAAGCTATTTTCTTCCGATTCAAAAGGAAATTACGGTATCTTAACATTCTAATTTAGTACTTAACTCTGCTACCTATATATATATATTACAATTGCAAAAACCTATTGGTTAACTTAATAAGTCATAATAATATATTATTATTATTACTGTTTTCAGGCAAAAGATAAATATAACCCTCTATAATTGTTTGTTTTCACCATTTTTCCCCATTAACCAATTTTTGATTCACTTTGCCCCTTATACTTTCTTTTTGGTCCACTTTGCCTCTTAAAATTCAAAAATATGATACACCTGGCCACATATGACATTTAGAGAAGCCCCTTAGTGTGTGAAATACATATGCCAATCAAAGGGCATATTATGACAAAAATTTGAATTTGTAAGGGTCAAAATTGACCAAAATGAAATATAAAAGGGTAAAGGGGACTAAAAATCAATCAAGGGGGAAAATGGCAAAAACGGACCCTTGTTTTTATTTTGGTTCACAATCTCATGTTCGAACTCCATATTTAGTCCTTGCCATACACTACACTTACTTTGAAGCTTCAAGTTTTGTCCTAAAACCTAATTTCCTTTTATTTATGCCCTTTTTAAACTCAAAACTCCATTTTAGTCTTTTGAGTTCTCGGCCAAACCTAATTTTATCCAATAGTTCCAAAAGTCTTAAAATTAAGTCCATTTCCTTCCGTAGCAGCTTAAAAAAAAATTAGCATTCTTCTCTCTTATCACAGTTTCAACCACAACAAGCCTCAAATAGGTCTTAAATTAAGCACAAGGTCCCAAATACTTTCATGGAAGTCTTGGTTTACTCAAATTCAAAATATAATTTTTTTCTTCTTTTTGTTGTTGTTCTTGTTGTTGTTGTTGTTGTTATTATTATTATTATTATTATTATTATTATTATTATTATTATTATTATTATTATTATTATTATATAACTTTAATTAACAAAACCTATTAATCTTAACTAATTATGTCTTAAATTGAAGCTTGTTCTTAGGTCTTTGATGTATTCTTATTTAGTATAGTTTTTATTCATATTTTTATTATTTAATTATAATTTTTTAATATGTTTTGGGTACTTGGTTGTGTGTTTTGGTAATTGCATGTGTTGCGGGAAAATGTGCAGAAGTGAAGACCCTCATAAGCATGACACATTATTAAGGTCGTGATGAGGTTAAGTATTAAAGAGCAGCCTTATGTGCATGACACCATGTCATGCCTATGAAGGGGTTCCACAGCCTTCCTTGTCATGCATGTTAAGTATCAACACAAGCGTGAAGATTTTTGTCATGGGCGCATGAATTTAACACGATTAATACCAAAGCTCCAATCTAATATCATGAGTGTGCTGAAGTGTCATGAGAGTGAAATTTTTGTGCCTTGTCAAGCTGTAGTGTGCGTGAAGCATTGTCGAGTGTGATGATCAACGATCTTGTAGAGTCTAATTTACAATGAAAGTTTATCTTCTGTAATAAGGCCTGTATTGTGGAGGATTAATTCTAGAGCTTATTGTTAGGGATTTCATTAGGATTTTTAGAAAGGAAAATATTGTTTCTTTAGAATTAGAATGCAACTAGAACTCTAAGTAGCATAAAGGTAGTTTCTTTTTAGAATTAAAGGGAGATGTTCTGTAACTTTTGATACTGGTGGCTGAAGAGAACTTGTAGGCTACCTTTATCATATTATTCTAGCAGAATTTTCATCATTGAAGGAAGCTATTTTGATACTTAAAATTTGGCTCAGAGTGTAGTTTAAAGATTTGGGGACCAACCAGTTCTGAGTTAGATTTTTTATCAACTTTTAAAAGAACAATTTAGTTCTTTTATTTCTATCTCTACTGTAATATGTTTATATAGTATTTGATATTAACATGATCATTGTAGTATCGATGCTAGGCTAACTTCCATTAGGTGTTTAGTAAGTTTACCCAATTTATATACCTTGATCCTTATTTGAAAGTTCTCATCCATATCCACCATTGGTATCAGAGCCTTGAAACTACTTGTTCTTGGTTCAATCTATGGTGACGAGGAGCCTTCTTCTTAATCATCATGTCAGAAGTTCAAAAAATGTCTCGTTCTTCTACTCTATCTCTTCAACCTTCTCCTTTTACTTCTAAAAATCTAAGTCATCTCTATGAGTTTTCTTTCCTTTCTAAAGATCAGAAGATTCAAGAAATAAATATTCGTATCATAAATCCATATCACACCTTCCAGAAACACAAATCCTCATTCACTACATCCATTAAAGCCTTAATCCATCAAAAACCTCCCTCTGTAAAAGAATATGCACAGTCTTCCTCTTTTAACCAGTGTCCTATTCAAGGTACTGGTGAGGAACAGTTTATCACTCTTGAGATCCCTTCTGAATTCCCTACACAGTGGCTCAATAGTGGATACTCTCACATCCATTTTGGATCTATCAGATTTGCTTTGACCTACCATGGCCAGAAAGGATTGCCTATGGTTGCTCGAATTGCTTTATTGGATACCAGATTTCTAGAATACCAACATGTTGTAATTGGTATCATTTAGACTTCTTTGAATACAGGGATTGTCCTTTGTACTTTTTATCCGAACTTTAACATGAGGCTTTAAGATCCTCATACTTTTACAACACTGAAGGTATAAGTCCAAATCACTGGAGTAAAGAATGTAGCTACCACTGATATAGCTACTCTTCACTATCAGATGATATACATAGTGCAAAATCATGTTATGGATCTTTGCATCCCAGCTTCTTCTGATGCGTTGAATATCACTATAGACTCAACTCATGTTCCAAGGGTAGTACAGATTCCAAAGCAGCAAACAAATGAAGATCTGCAGATCTTTCCTCAGTCTTGGTTGACCAATTATGAACTTCTTCATCAAAGAAGCCATCCGGTGAGCTCGACAAAACAATTGTTCATAAAGCACAAGGATGGTAGAGTCAAAACTCAGTTTTTCTCTCATGAAGAAAATGAACCCCAAGCTAGTACACCAGTGGAGTTTTCCACACAATTCATGATGTAGTCTGTTTTCTCTCATGAGGAAATTCCTATACTTGCTTTCTCAAGTTCAGTACAACCCATCTATCATTCTCACATAGGAAATCATAGTTACTTTGAAATATGTGACTGTGATGAGTGCTATGCAGATAGAATGGCAGATGAAGATGAAGCTTGGAATAGAAATGCCAGAAAATCAAAGAGAAAGACAAACTATTCAGAGAAACCGTTCTTTGAAATATACCAAGATGGAGATCCTTCTGTTGGTTTATTGGGACAACTGTCAGGTAAATATGACTATGTGGTTTCTTATTCACCTCCTTCTCATTTCAAAGATCCATTACCACTTGAACTACCTTCATAGGATGATCCTCCTGACCCCTTACCTCCTAGACCTCCAAAAAACCCACACCATTACCTTTGCCCTGTTACAAGCTAGTTCCAAAACCTAAAGTCACTAAACCTGAACCTATACCCATGATTGCTATGTACCAACCACCTTCTTCTCCAACGGCCTATAAAGCTGAATTTTCCCCGCTACAAGAACACATAGACACTGTTTCCTAAGTCTAGACTGCTCCATATGTCTAACCTTCGACGGTTACACCTAAAGGAACTTCAAAATTGATTTCTATAGCAGAATCAGTATTAAGCTGGCAAACCCAGAATGCACAAGTACAAAATAAGGTGCTTCAGAGAATTGAAACTAAGGTTGACAAGGTCATAAACAAAGTCTCTATTCTGGATAATTGACAAACAACACAATATGAAGCATTATACAAGCTGTTGAGATAGCTTGAAAGACAACAGATAGAACTAAAGGGTGAATTGATGAATATGATCTCTACCAGATAATATAACTCAACTTTTGATACTAAAGCTGTCTGTTTTCAGAAATGTGAAAGAGAGATTGCTTCACTAAAGCAAGATCTTAAGCAGGATTTTCTCAAATCTCCTTCATTAACCGATCCACTAGGGATGTTTTCCTCCCTACATCTTCATGTTTCACATCAGCCATTGTACCTGTTCATCAACCTTCACTTGCAGAACTGGAACATTTTGAACTCTCTCTAAAATTTTCCATAAAAAGTTCATGGAACAACTCTATTTAGGTCCAAAGCCTACCTCTACACCAAAGCCTAGTACTGTTCCAACCTAGATTGTTCAACCCAATACTGTTCCAGCCCAAACTATTCCACTAGCCTAAACACCCATTGTTATAAGGCCTGACATAACTCCTATTATTACTTCTGAACCGGGCCAACCGATTCCTATTCTTCAAACAGTTACTCAATCTGAGAAACAAAAAGAAATAACCTATTCCCATATGGTCCAACAACCCAAGTCCACAAATACCACCACGACCTTCATAGAAAAATAAGCCCTTCAAAATATGCCTCATCTTGAAAGTCCATCTCCAAAAATACCTTATCTTTCTCCAGAAAGCTCAGAGTCTGAACTCTCGGATAATGAGCTTAACCCAAAATACTTTCCTCTAATCCAGTTCATGGTAGATCCAGCCACTTCACAGCAAAGTGGAACAACTTATCAACAACCTACTTACCAAACTAAATAACCACCAGAAGAGGAGATGGATACAAACACACCAGGATCTAATCATCAAGTTCCTCCTATGCCACAGAATGGTCCGTGGTTCACATTTGATGATATTCCTCCTTATAAATGGAGAGATAGGATCCAAGAATTCTATGCTTGGATTGAAGTACAACAAAGATGTCCTAATTCCATATTTCCAGCCATAATCTTGGAATTCACTAATAGATTCAGAGGAACATTGAGAGATTAGTTTGTAAGACTTCCAGAAGCAGCTATGTTAAGATTCGATCATGCTTAGTCAATTGCAGAGGTACTCACAACTCTTTATCAAGAGTATGTTGGTAACACAATACAGTATGATGACATGGCTAATACTTCAAAATGAAATGTTGTTCTCTCTTGAGAAAAGATATTGACAGACACTACCAGAAAATGACAAAAAGGTTCTATCGCCTTAGCGGAGCTATAGATGCTAATATGAAGCAAGCATTCTTGATGTCTTTCCCATATAGTATTTCTAATCACATCTAGTTTCAACTTCAAGAAAAGAATATTTACCTCAACTCTTTAAGTCTTGGAGAGATTTACTAGATGATCCTAGAAGCTGGCATGTAGAAGACTAGACTTGCAAATAAAATGCAAAGACAGGACATGCACATGTCCCCCTCAAAAGTCAAAAAGATACCATAAGTGGAGACCTCTAGATGGCCTCTAGTCAAAAAGACACAAAAGAAAGAAATTCAAGTTCTTTAAAAGACTTAAACACATATTCAAGAAAAGTGACAGATATTATGTTTGCCGGAAAAAGGGGCATTCTGCAAAAAAACTGTCCAAATAAGCCAAAAAAATAGCAAAGATCATACAGAAGACTCATAAGATTTCTCAAGTAGACCAGAAAGATGTTGATATAGAATCACTATTCTCATTAGATGAAGAATCAGATTCAATAGCACTGTTTGTAGCTGAATTCTTAGACTCTGAATCAGAAATAAATGATGAACTACCTTCTCAAAACTCCATATTTCCATATCATTACCTTCCTCATGTTTATCCCATCACCCTTCTTCCTATTCCTCCAAATACAACACCTTCAACAAAGCTAACCCTATCTACTTTACCTACACCAATTGTTTTCTCTACCCAAACATTTCACCCGATTCCACTCGTTCCAATAACAGTTTTTCCCCATAAGTATGCCAAACCCATAAAGATCATCGCATTCATAGACACTGGAGCTCATAGGTCTATGATGAACCCCTCCATTCTTCTTAGCATATATTAAATTCAATATGATCAACACTTCCAAGCAGCCGATGGTAAAATCTTCACTACAACCTTAAAAATCATAAACCCTATCAAATTGCAAATCTTTCCTGAACTCACAATCTGAACACATGTCCTTGGATCAAAACTTCCTGATAAGGATTTGGTCTTAGGATTTGATCTCTACTTCAAATTAAACAAACTATCCATTTTGCCCACAGGATTGCAAAACAAAAAAAGTCACTTCTTTTCACTATTATACCTTGTTTACCCTGCAACCTACCCTACATTTTCCTTCTCTGTCCCTAGAACTAGTCAATAGCTTCAAGATATCTGTTGTGCCTTGCCTCACATAGAATTCTCACAAAAACACAATTCCCCTATCTGAACCATATCAGAGTTCTTTATTACACTCCCATTCAAAAACTTAGAAGATCTCATGTAACACCTAACACCTTATACATCTATATACCGTATATGTTGTCTTTATATTGTATTATCACATATGAAACAAGATTAAATAACATTCATGTTTACAGCGAGTATTTTTTTTTAACTCATCTCATATTATCAACAATAATTTCACAATCAATATGAAAGCTTTAATTATAGCTCATAACATCACATATATTAATAACTTAAACATTACGTTTTAAAAGTTAGTAAATATGCAAGTATTCAATCCCCAAATATAAATGATATGTTCTTATTTTATGTGGAATGCAAGGAGAGAGAGTGATGAGGCTCGACCGGTGACCTTTGATCCATGACTTATATATGCACCTCAATATGAACTACTAATCTTCTCTACCTGAAAAATGATGCAATTTGGTGAGTTGCGACTCAACGAGAATAACCATCAAATGAGTTCTAAAGCACCAAGCATTTCATAATAGCAAATAACAAGTATAATTAATACATACTTTATACTCCATTTCATCAGTTAATAACATATAAATATAGATAAAATCAAGTATTCAATAATTGCTATTTACTTATGCTTATGCTTGTACATTTTATTTTGTTGTGACAAGGTTAAACGAACATTGCCCCGGGTTTCCATGTGAACATTTGCATTTGCATTTGCATTTGCTAGCTAGCTTGATCATTTGTTTCATTTACACATTTGTTGGGCCATAGGCCTCTTCTTTTTCTTTGCACATTTGTTGGGCCATAGGCCTCTTCTTTTGCCTTGTACATTTATTGGGCCATAGGCCTCTTCTTTTTCTTTGCAATGCCGATTGACTAGTCACAACACCTTTTAAGTCATTATGCATATGCACTTGTACTTACATATTCATCAACCATTGTATATTATCACATATACCATACATATACCACATATATACCTTATATGTCAACACATATACCATACATATACCACATATATACTTCATATGCAATACATATACCATACATATATCACATATATACTTCATATGCAACTCATATACCATACATATACCACATATATACCTTATATGTCAACACATATACCATACATATACCACATATATACTTCATATGCAACACATATACCATACATATACCACATTATACCACATATATACCTCATATGTCAACACATATACCTTGCATATACTATACATATACCATGTATATATATCATATGTCAAACATATACCTCCAATATACCACAAATACACAAACATGTATGTACCACAAATGTCACAAATTATTCATCATCATATTTTCAAGGAAAAATCATCATAGTCATATAAATTACATAGCAAGCAGCATTCATATGCACTAAAGAATTCAATTGATAATTATACTCACTTTTTTCCTTTGATTCCAACCCTTAACTTATTGCCTACCCCCTTCTTGTAAATCTTCAATTTTTCTTGAGCCTAATATTGAAATATAATTGGTTAATTTATGACTAGAGAAACTTAATGTGACTTAAACAAATTAATATACATTATTCATATCAATAATTAAAATTTTTCCTATGAGGCAGTGTGACCTTATGGGACTGTTTTGACTATAACTTTTTCTGTATTTGACCAATTAATTTGATTCTTGTTCTTAATTAAAATTAACATCTTTATATATAATATATTAAAATTTCAGACCAATTAGATGACTGTACTCTAATCGTGTTCTGATTTCTACTCTATTTTATGCCCTTAGGCAGTTTCAGGGGTACTCATTTGGGTTCATCATAACTTATAATATGTACGTCCTATTTTAATGAACATTTACAGACACTTATATGAGTTCATATGGAAAATTTTTCATGTTTACAATTTTTATCAATTATGTCTCTAAGGGCTTCAAATTATAACAAACATTTTACTAGTACATAATAGAATTGGCTTCCGGACCAGTATGCCTTACCAAGACCATAACGTATTCTTTACATAATATTTTAAGCTAAAATTAGTACCAAAATTTAGATAAGACATATACCTATAACTTTCATGTTTTGATCATTTACAGAATCGATCTTTAAGAAGCTCAAAATAATTAAACAAGTTTCGGGACCTGTACAGGGCACTCAGTAGGCAGTTTAAATCATGGAACAGTCATAGTTCCATTCACCATAACCCAAAATGTATAAGACCTATGAACCTGAAATTTGGTTTACAGATCCCTAACACATATATATACAACTTTTATATTTTGAGTTACGACCAATATTGATTGTAACATACCCAAAACTAACAAACACAGTAGCTAATTTACTTAAGGTTCCCATCCGGACCAGTTTCAGTACGAAGAGGATATCTCATTCTATACAACACATCTTGAAAAACTATTTATATATCCATAAATATAAGACATAAAGGAACAACGTTTATGTTTTAATATATTCCAGAATCAATGTCTATGGATATCAAAATCGGAGTTCAAAGCAGTACCTATTAATGAACCTTAACAACTCGAATCAACCTTATAGCAATAAGAATTGATTACTTACCAAGAACGAAATTTCAAGGGATCAATTTGCCTCAAAAACCAAGTGAAACAAGGAAGAATTTGTGGCTGGAACTTGAGAGAAAATTGGTTGAAGAAATGAAGAAAAGAAGAAGAAGAAGATAAGAAAAGAAAAGGAAGATAATGGAGCTTAATAGGTTAAAACTCACCTAACCCATTTGATTTCTTTCTTCTTCATTGTCGTCCACTCTCTCTTTTTTTTCTTTTTCTTTTTCTTTTTCTTTTTTTTCTTTTTGTTGAATGCTTTCTTTTTTTTTTTAATTATTTTTATTTTTATTGTTTTTATTATCATCATACATACACACATTCATCTATACATATATACATTTAACCAATTTCACTAACCAATAATAAATAAATATATAATTTAATCACTTATTTTAATTTAATTAAATTAATCATATCAAATTTTTATTAATTCAATCTAGTCTTTTTATTCACTTAAATATTAATTTCATGTCATTTTCATCTATATTATAAAATGGACATATGCATTTCTATACAATTGTAAAATATTTGAAAATAAACTAATTGTATGTCATGAATATATTTAAATAAAAATGCATATTATGCATGTGTTCAAATGATATCTATGCAAAATGCATATGCACAAATGTGATGCTGCAGAAATGCATATGGAAAAAGTCAATGATGTTACAATTCTCCTCTCCTTTTAAAAATTTCGTCCTCGAAATTTAATACCTGGAAATAGGTGTGGATATTGCTTTTTCATATTTTCTTCTTTTTCCCATGTTGCCTCTTCTCATGAATGATTTCTCCATAATATCTTAACTAAAGGTATTTCTCGATTCTTCAACTGTTTAGTCTTGTATCCGATGATTTCCACTGGTTCTTCAACATAACTCATGTCATTTGCAATCTCAATGGCTTGATCTTTAAGTACATGTGTAGGATTTGACTTGTATCTTCTAAGCATGCTCACATGAAACACATTATGAATTTGAGTCATATTTGGTGGTAAAGCCAATCTGTATGCCAGTGGACCAACTTTCTCAAGAATTTCGTAAGGCCCTATGTATCTTAGGCTCAATTTACCTTTCTTGCCAAATCGGATTACTCCTTTCCATAGAGATACTCATAGAAATACCTTTTCAGCCAACTCGTATTTCATCTCCCTTCTATGTTGATCAACATAACTTTTCTGTCTGTCATGTGCTGCCTTTAACTTAATCTTGACAACCTTGATTTTATCCACTGTATCTTGTACTATCTCCGGTCCTTCTAATGCACGTGTACCTTCTTCATCCTATATGATAGGACTTCTGCACTTTCTGCCATACAATGCCTCATATGGAGCCATCTGAATACTGCTATGATATTGGTTATTGTATGCAAACTCCACCAATGCTATATATTCATCCCAAGCTCCCTTGAATTCCATAGCACATGCTCTAAGCATTTCTTCTAATGTCTGTATAGTTCTCTCTGATTGTCCATCAGTCTGTGGGTGAAATGCAGTACTGAAATTCAATTTTGTTCCCAATGCATTATGTAAACTCACCCAAAAACGTGAAGTTAACCGTGGATCTCTATCAGATACAATGGATACTGGAATGCCATGCAATCTGACTATCTCATTCACATATAAATTGGCCAAACTCTCAAGTGTACAACCCCATCTGATAGGTAGAAAATGTGCTGACTTTGTTAACCTATCGATAATTACCCATATTGCATCATTTTTCTGTGGAGTTCTAGGCAATCCAGAAACAAAATCCATCGTTATCTTTTCTCATTTCCATTATGGCACTAGTAAAGGATGTAGTTTACCAACTGGTGCCTGATGTTCTATCTTAATCTGCTGACATGCTAAGCATTTGGAAACATATTCTGCTATGTCTTTCTTCATTCTTGACCACCAGTAATGAGGTCTTAAGCAGTGATACATCTTTGTCATCCCTTGGTGCATTGCATAGGGTGCATTGTGTGCCTCTTCCATTATTTCCTGATGTAAGTTCTCAGTGTTTGGAACACATATGCATGACTTTAACATCAGTGTATTGTCTTGCAATTGAAAATCTTTACTGTTTCCCTGCCTTACTAATTCAATTTTCTCACACAATTTAGGATCTTTACTCTGTGCAACTTTGATCCTATCCTTCAATGTAGGTCTGACTTGAAGAGCAGCAATCAATGATCCACCATCATGCATATTCAATTCAACATTCATGGACCGTAATTGAATCAGATATGGAAAAGAAGATGCTTGCAAGTGAGCTACACTGCTACTGGTCTTTCTACTCAATGCATCTGCTACCACATTGGCTTTCCCTGGATGGTATTCAATTGTACAATCATAATCTTTCAACAATTCTAACCATCGTCTTTGTCTCATGTTTAACTCTTTTTGTTTCATCAAGTAACCTAAGCTTTTATGGTCTGTGAAGATCTAGAATGTCTCACCATACAAATAATGCCTCCAAATCTTCAATGCAAATACAACTGCAGCCAATTCTAAATCATGCACTGGATATGAGATCTCATGTGGTCTCAGTTGTCTAGATGCATAAGCTATCACCTTACCATGTTGCATCAACACACATCCCAAGCCTTGGTGAGAAGCATCACTATATACTGTAAACCCACATATACCTGTAGGGATGGTTAACACTGGTGTTGAGGTTAGCATGTGTTTTAGTTCATCGAAACTCCTTTAACATTCAGGAGTCCACTTGAACGACACATTCTTTCTCAACAATTTGGTCAAAGGGCGAGCAATCAATGAGAACCCATCAACAAATCTACGGCAGTATCCGGCTAAACCCAAAAAACTACGCAATTCTGACACATTCTTGGGTGCTTGCCAACTCACTATGGCCATAACTTTATTTGGGTCAACCTCTATGCCTTTTCCCGATACTATATGTCCAAGAAACATAACATGATCAAGCCAGAATTCACACTTACTAAACTTTGCATACAATTGTTTCTCCTGCAGAGTCTGCAACATTGTTCTTAAATGCATCTCATGTTCCTCTTTACTTTTAGAGTACACCAGAATGTCATCTATGAAGACAATAACAAAATTATCCAGATAAGGCTGAAATACCTTATTCATCAAAGCCATGAAAGCAGTTGGTGAATTGGTTAATCCAAATGGCATGACTAGAAATTCATAATGGCCATATCTAGTACGAAATGCAGTTTTAGGAATATCTACCTCATCTATCTTAAGCTGATAATAGCCCGATTTCAGATCAATCTTAGAAAATACTTGAGCTCTATGTAACTGATCAAATAAGTCATCAATTCTAGGTAAAGGATACTTATTCTTCACTGTCACTCTATTAAGTTGTCTATAGTCTATACACAATCTCATCATTCCATCTTTCTTTTTTACAAACAACACTAGGGCTCCCCAAGGTGATATGCTAGGTCAAATGTATCCCTTATCAAGTAACTCTTGCAATTGAGTTTTAAGTTCCTTTAACTCAATCAGTGCCATCCTGTAAGGAGAAATAGAAATAGGTGCGGCCCCAGGCACCAAATCTATAGTAAATTCTATCTCTCTATCTGGTAGCAATCCAGGCAAATCCTCTGGAAATACATCTGGGAACTCACACACTACTGGAATATTCTCTAACATAATATCTTGAGTTCTTGTGTCTGTCACATAGGCTAAGAAAGCATCACACCCTCCTTTCACCATCTTAAAAGCTTTAATTGCTGAAATCAAACATGCAGGTACTAACTTCCTTTCTCCTTTAAACACAATCCTTTGTTTATCAGAGGACTTTAAAATTACCTCCTTAGAAAAAAAATTCACTATGGCATGATGTTTAGTTAACCAGTCCATTCCCAATATTAAATCAAATTCATGCAATGATAATAAGATCAAATCAGCTTTCAATTTAACTTTATCAATGAATATCGAACAGTCACGACATATCTCATTCACAACTACTACTGCTCCCAATGGAGTACTCACATTTATATCAAATCCCAATGACTCATATTTTTTATGTAGTTTGGATGCCATATGTGATGATATAAATGAATGTGTGGATCCTGGGTCAATCAATGCAAATGCCAGTATATCATAAATGTAAATATTACCAGTAACCACTTCAGGAGCATCAACTGCCTCTTGCCTAGTCATAGCAAATGCCCTGGCCTATGGAAGGGGTCTAGAACTCTGTCCCTCAGATCTGGTCACTCCTCTGCTTACTGCCCCAGTTCTTCCCCTGCCTCTGCCTCTGACATGTGTCCCACTGGTAGTGTTAACCCTTGGTGTTTCAATGGTAGTCTCAGATATTCCTCTACCTCTGCTGGTTTTTGCTAATTTAGTTTTTTTGGGGCAATCTCTATACATGTGATCTAAGGACCCACTGAAATAACAAGCTCCTGTGAGCCTTATGCATTCACCGGTGTGTTGCCTATCACAATGAATACAAGTAGGCCATTGTTCTGTATACTGGCTTTGTCCTGTGCCTGGGTAAGAGAAAGTCATGCCTCGACCTCTAGAACTGGAGTACCCACTTCTGTTGCTAGACTGGCTCGGCATATATCTAGCTTTCTTTCCATATCCTCTACTAGACTCTCCAGCAAACACTCGTGTCACCCTTTTTACTTATTGTTCTCCAGCTTCTTTCATTAACTTTTCAGCTCTAATTGCAGCAGCTCTGAGTCTGGTATAACTATCAAGATCAGTAATTGTGATTCTATTTCTGATCTCATACTTGAGGCCCTCTTTAAACTTGCTGCATTTGTCTCTTTCAGTAGAGACCATAAAGGTGGCATAATGAGAAAGTTTATTAAATTGTACTTCATACTCCGCAACAGACATGTTTCGCTGTTTTAGATTCAGGAATTCCTTTCTCTTCTCATCTTTATATGCCTCAGGCATGTAATTATTCTGTAATTCCAGGAGGAAATCATTCCATGTCAGAACTGGTGGTTGTGCATCACTATCGGGAACTGTCTCCCACCATTAATAAGCATTGCCTTGAAGCAAAGATATCGCATAATCAAACTTCTCCTCTGGAGTGCATCTAATCATATTCAATACCCTCTGTGTTCTTTTAAGCCATGTTTCTGTTTCAACTGGATCAATCGAGCCATAGAAATCAACTGCACCTTGTTTTCTTCGCTTATCATATCGTATTTCCCTATACATCGCAGGACCATGCACTTCATGTTCTGGGTTTTTATAAGGTATTTCGACATGTGATGATTGTGATGCACGTGGAGGAGTCCTAGCTCCTGGTACTGGTTGATCTCTATGCAAATGAGGCGATGCCTCATGAGGATGCATTTCAGCCGGCCTCTCTCTCCTTGGTGAATCATGTCTAATGATGGCCCTAAAATAAATGAAATTATGTCACTACATAATGTTCAACACATATTATGCATATGTTATCATGCTTCTATGCATATGCATGTTCCCTTGGAACCTATCTCTGCTCTGATACCAAAAATGTAACACCTAACACCTTATACATCTATATACCGTATAAGTTGTCTTTATATTGTATTATCACATATGAAACAAGATTAAATAAAACTCATGTTTACAGTGAGTATTTTTTTTTTAACTCGTCTCATATTATCAACAATAATTTCACAATCAATACGAAAGCTTTAATTATAGCTCATAACATCACATATATTAATAACTTAAACATTACGTTTAAAAAGTTAGTAAATATGCAAGTATTCAATCCCCAAATATAAATGATATGTTCTTATGTTTATGTGAATGCAAGAAGAGAGAGTGATGAGGCTCGGCCGGTGACCTTTGATCCATGACTTATATATGCACCTCAATATGAACTACTAATCTTCTCTACCTGAAAAATGATGCAATTTGGTGAGTTGCGACAAAACGAGAATAACCATCAAATGAGTTCTAAAGCACCAAGCATTTCATAATAGCAAATAACAAGTATAATTAATACATACTTTATACTCCATTTCATCAGTTAATAACATATAAATATAGATAAAATCAAGTATTCAATAATTGTTATTTACTTATGCTTATGCTTGTACATTTTATTTTGTTGTGACCAGGTTAAATGAACATTGCCCCGGGTTTCCATGTGAACATTTGCATTTGCATTTGCATTTGCTAGCTAGCTTGATCATTTATTTCATTTACACATTTGTTGGGCCATAGGCCTCTTCTTTTTCTTTGCACATTTGTTGGGCCATAGGCCTCTTCTTTTGCCTTGTACATTTATTGGGCATAGGCCTCTTCTTTTGCTTTGCAATGTCGATTGACTAGTCACAACGCCTTTTAAGTCATTATGCATATGCACTTGTACTTACATATTCATCAACCATTGTATATTATCACATATACCATACATATACCACATATATACCTTATATGTCAACACATATACCATACATATACCACATATATACTTCATATGCAATACATATACCATACATATACCACATATATACTTCA
Organism: Triadica sebifera; assembly: GCA_023653625.1. Classification (NCBI taxonomy): domain Eukaryota; kingdom Viridiplantae; phylum Streptophyta; class Magnoliopsida; order Malpighiales; family Euphorbiaceae; genus Triadica; species Triadica sebifera. The sequence goes on along the minus strand of CM042898.1, from coordinate 23,046,958 downwards.
TATGCAACTCATATACCATACATATACCACATATATACCTTATATGTCAACACATATACCATACATATACCACATATATACTTCATATGCAACACATATACCATACATATACCACATTTTACCACATATATACCTCATATGTCAACACATATACCTTGCATATACTATACATATACCATGTATATATATCATATGTCAAACATATACCTCCAATATACCACAAGTACACAAACATGTATGTACTACAAATGTCACAAATTATTCATCATCATATTTTCAAGGAAAAATCATCACAGTCATATAAATTACATAGCAAGCAACATTCATATGCACTAAAGAATTCAATTGATAATTATACTCACTTTTTTCCTTTGATTCCAACCCTTAACTTATTTCCTACCCCCTTCTTGTATATCTTCAATTTTTCTTGAGCCTAATATTGAAATATAATTGGTTAATTTATGACTAGAGAAACTTAATGTGGCTTAAACAAATTAATATACATTATTCATATCAATAATTAAAATTTTTCCTATGAGGCAGTGTGACCTTATGGGACTGTTTTGACTATAACATTTTCTGTATTTGACCAATTAATCTGATTCTTGTTCTTAATTAAAATTAACATCTCTATATATAACATATTAAAATTTCAGACCAATTGGATGACTGTACAACTTTTGGTGGAATTTCTAATCGTGTTCTGATTTCTACTCTATTTTCTGCCCTTAGGTAGTTTCAGGGTACTCATTTGGGTTCAATATAACTTATATTATGTACGTACTATTTTAATTAAAATTTACCAACACTTATATGAGTTCATATGGAATATTTTTCATGTTTACAAGTTTTATCAATTATATCTCTAAGGTCTTCAAATTATAACAAACAGTTTACTGGTACATAATAGAATTGACTTCCGAACCAGTATGTCTTACCAAGACCATAACTTATTATTTACATAATATGTTAAGCTCCAATTAGTACCAAACTTTAGATAAGACATATACCTATAACTCTCATGTTTTGATCCATTACTGAATCGATTTTTAAGAAGCTCAAAATAATTAAACAAGTTTCGGGACCTGTACAGGGCACTCAGTAGGCAGTTTAAATCATGGAACAGTCATGGTTCCATTCACCATAACTCAAAAATTATAAGACCTATGAACCTGAAATTTGGTTTACAGATCCCTAACACATATATCTACAACTTTTATGTTTTGCATTACTTCTAATATGGATTTTAACATATCCAAAATGAAAAAACACAATAGCTAATTTACTTAAGGTTCCCATCCGGACCAGTTTCAGTACGAAGATGATATCTCATTCTATACAATACATCTTGCACAAATATTTACATATCCATAAATATAAGACATAAAGGAACAACCTTTATGTTTTAATATATTCCTGAATCAATTTCTATGGATATCAAAATTGGAGTTCAAAGCAGTACCTATTAAGGAACCTTAGCAACTCGAATCAACCTTATAGCAATAAGAATTGATTACTTACCAAGAACGAAATTTCAAGGGATCAATTTGCCTCAAAAACTAAGTGAAATAAGGAATAATTTGTGGCTGGAACTTGAGAGAAAATAGGTTGAAGAAATGAAGAAGAGAAGAAGAAGAAGATAAGAAAAGAAAAGGAAGATAATGGAGCCTAATAGGTTAAAATTCACCTAACCCATTTGATTTCTTTCTTCTTCATTGCCGTCCTCTCTCTTTTTTTTTTTTTTTCTTTTTCTTTTTTTCTTTTTGCTGAATGCTTTCTTTTTTTTAATTATTTTTTTTATTTTTTTTATTATCATCATACATACATACATACATACATATACATACATTCATGTATACATATATACATTTAACCAATTTCACTAACCAATAATAAATAAATATATAATTTAATCACTTATTTTAATTTAATTAAATTAATCATGTCAATTTTTTATTAATTCAATCTAGTCTCTTTATTCACTTAAATATTAATTTCATGTCATTTTCATCTATATTATAAAACGGACATATGCATTTCTATACAATTATAAAATATTTGAAAATAAACTAATTGTATGTCATGAATATATTTAAATAAAAATGCATATTATGCATGTGTTCAAATGATATTTATGCAAAATGCATATGCACAAATGTGATGCTGCAGAAATACATATGGAAAAAGTCAAGGATGTTACATCTCAACCCAACAAAAGCTTCACATCTAGGAATGTCTCCTACAGACATGACATGGAACTTGCAATCCAAGAAGGTTCTCAGCTAATGTCAGAAGGCCTAATTGAACTTACAAAATCAAATTGGGTGTGCTAGGCTTTCTACGTGAACAAGAGATCATAACAGATACGTGGAAAGAAAAGACTTGTCATTGATTACAAGCCTTTGAATCTTTTCTTAAAAGATGATAAGTATCCACTTCTGAAGATAGATTCAATGTTCCCTTTCATAGCTTCAGCCAAAGTGTTTTCAAAGTTTGATCTGAAAGTAGGATTCTAGCAACTAGGTATTGTTCTAGAAGATAGATACAAGACGACATTCTATATTCCCAACCACCACTACGAGTGGACTGTCATGCCATTTGTACTCAAAGTGGCACCATCCCTATTCCAAAAGGCTATGATCCAGATATATGAGCCTCTATTGCATACAACCTTGATCTACATTGATGATATCTTGTTGTTCAACCCAGACATCAACTCTCATCATGAGACGGTCAAGAAGTTTGAGTTTATGAATCTCACAAAGGCCTATGGAGTAATGCCCAGCCCAACAAAGATGCAGTTGGCCCAAACGACAATTGACTTCTTAGGAATGAAATTCTCAAATGGGACTTATAGGCCTCAACCTCATTTGGCCCAAGAACTATTAAAATTCCCTGATAATAATTTAACTGTCTAGCAGATTCAACAGTTTCTTGGGATAGCCAATTATATATGATAATTCATTTCAGGCTACAGTAAGCACATGAAACCATTATATCAGCTTTTGAAAAAGAATCCCACATTATGGTCGACCATTCATACTAAGTCAGTCCAGACAATCCTGTTAGTCACTCAAAGTCTGCCACACATGCAGATTCCCTCCATAGGGAAAATATTACTCCAGACATACACGTCAGATGAACATTGGAGAGCAGTACTTTTTGAGATCGTTGAAGATAAGAAAGAAGTATGTGGATATGCAGGTGGTCACTTCAAGGATAATGAACTTCACTATTAGTTGACGTCCAAGAAATCCTAACCATTAAGTATGGAATCAAAAATTTGAGTTCCATCTGATAAGACATTTCTTTAGAGTTGTCATAGACTGTTCATCCTTTCCATGAATGCTAGATTTCAAATAAAAGACTATTCCTCATCCTCAGTTTTTGAGATGGAAAGAGTGGTTCAACAGATACAGTTTCAAAGTTCAGCATATAAAAAGGGATAGAAATCTCATCCTTGATTTTCTATCACGACCTTCATAAGTTGATCTCATTTCATCATCATCAAAAAATTCCTCATACTCATGGCCTCCAGCTCTCAGTCAAATACCCCAGTTCTTAGTCTCTCAGACTTTACTCCTAGATGTCCAAAAGGTCTAAATCTCAAGCAAATCAGGACCTTTGCTCAGAATATGTTGTTCACTTATATGATGTTGTTTCAAGATAAGCTATGTCTTACAAGAAAAATTGTTTACTGTCCTATAGAGTACCCTTGGGTAGTTATCTATAGGCTCTCTACAGAGCTTATGCTTCCTAAGCAGCTATGGTACATATGGTGTCATCAACACTATTTTACAATGTAAATCAAATACCTTTGATAGATTTTCTCCCTTTCATTTGCAACCGTGAAAATCTATAGTCCCCACAGGTCAAGTTCCTTACATGGTTTCAGCCGCTAAGCTGTTGGAAGAAACTATTTGCTAAGCTTATCAGAGGAAATCATTGGAATTTTTATATTCAACTCCTAAGGTTTTAGAGGAAATCATTGGAATTTTTATATTCCATCGTCCTTACACACATTTTGCAAGAACTAATACAGTAGTGGCACTTGGACACCTCAACCTTTGGAGAACATTTTGTCATAAAGATCCCATGAGTCTAGAAGAAGTAAAATCAGCAATCCACCTTAAACTTAGACAAATGAACAACTACTATCATAACTTGGTCCAGATCCATGCAAAAGGATTAAAATGATCTCATGACCTCTGTTGAACCTTAAAGGGTATTTATGTCATTTTGATGATAACAAATAAAATAGCAATAATGTATTTAACATACTTGTTTTCTAAGTGTATTGAACAGGGTATGGAATATGTTAGCAAGAATGGAGAATGGAAGATTAATCTTAAAAAGATAAAATTGAAGAAATAGCATGTTCACTCCCGTCACATTATGTGTCACACCTGTGATGAAGCCTAGTGCCAACAAACCAACATTTAAAGTTCACGGCCATGAAGAAAGATAGCAACAGTGAATGAACATTTCAGTCACGCCCATGAAAAGACATGACAAATTCTTCCAAAGAGCTTCACGACCAAAGTCACCACTTGGACCACGGCTTGGAAGGATGTCATGCCCGTGAAGATAAAATGTCATGCCCATGAACAAACACTTCAAAACCTTTCAGAATGCTTCACGACCAAGGTCATCACTTAAGTCACGGCTTGGAAAAAAAGTCACGACCATGAAACATGAAAGAGAAACATGTCAGACGCGATTATGAGGGTTGGTGCAATGGCTATTTTTGCATTAAATGCAATCAAACGGCTGTAATTCACCATGGAAGTATAAATGCAAGTCATTTATGAATCCAGAACAAGAGAATAGCTAATACTTCAAATTAAAATCTTGTTGTAAGCCATTTGTGCATTTAATACTTTCAAAACAAACATTTATTCTCTGTGAAAATCTTTTTAATCATTATTCTCTGAGCATTAAAAATTTGTAAGTGTTTCTCTTTGTAATCATCCACTCCAGTGAGTTTGGGTATCTTGGGGTTAAGAGTAGAACATTTATAAGGGTTATTTGTCTGAGCTATTTGTGTGAACCTTTAAAACACAAGGAATTGGTTATTTGTGTGAGCCATTAAAACACAAGGGATTTTTGGGTTAGGTGTGATCTATTGTTAGAAACACCATAGTTGGGAGTGAGCTTGTAAAACTCCATTGTAACACTTAATGTGTTAGTGAAACTCTCAATTGAGATTGGGGAGAGGAGTAGGGTTTGTTAACACCCGAACCTCTATAAAAATTCTTGTGTCATAATTTACTATTCCTACTAAACTTAATTTTTATTTCCACACTTAAAAGTTAAATTTTTAAACTCCAATTCAACCCCCCCCTTTTTGGCTCAATATCTGGGCAACAATTGGTGTCAGAACTTAGTCTAGAATCAAAGCCTAATCAACGCTAGTAAAGATCAAGATATGGCCAATGAAGGATTCCAAAGTCTCAAGCCTTACTTTGATAGAGCAAATTATGCTCATTGGAAGTTTCGGATGGAGACATATCTAGATAGTGAAAGAATTGAAGTTTGGGATAATGTTCAAAAAGAATGGACACCACCAACTAGAAGAGGAGTTGATGGTGAAGAAGAAATCTTATCAAGGCATGATTGGACAGAGCCTCAAAGAAGGACAAACTTCAAAAACAAAAAGGCAATGACAATTCTCTCAAGCTCATTATCCATTGAAGAATGTGGTAGAATACAACACTGCCCAACAGCTTACAGTATGTGGAAAATATTGGAAAACTATCATGAAGGAACTAAGAAAGTTAAATCCAAGAAGATTCAACTTCTTACTTCAGAATATGAGATCTTCAAGATGAAATCCAATGAGTCAATTACTAACATGACCAACTGTCTTCTAGCCATCATAAATGGAATGAGAAAACTTGGAAAACACCTGAGTTTGGAAGATGCAAACAACAAAATCCTGAGAAGTCTTCCACTCAAAGATTACAGTTCAAGAGTTGCCGGTATAGAAGAGGCAACTGAAGACATGAGCACCATGAATACTGATGTGCTTATTGGCAAACTTCTCACTCATGAAATGGCAGTAAAAAGAGATAGAGAGCTTGAAGCAGAGCCAAAAAAAAGAAAGCCTCTAGCACTAAAAGCCTCTACTTCAAAATATCAAGATAAAGTTGAAGATGATGAAGAAAAGAGTGATGATGCAAATGAGGACATTGATATGCTCTCAAGAAGGCTGAAAAGAATCATTGAGAAGAGAATGAGCAACTCTAGAAAATTCAGGGAAAGAAACCTCAAACAGACCTCTAATGATACATAAAGAAGTAAAGAAGAGGTAAAGTGTTATGAATGTGGAAAGAAATGGCATATTAAACTGGAATGTCCAAGGCTCAATAAGCATAAGAGAAAATACCAAAGAGACAATGGGGAGAAAGGTCACAAAGCCACATGGGATGACAAAAGCTCTTCAAGTGAAAAAGATGACAATGAAAGCAAAGAGGTCAACCTATGTTTCATGGCTATAGAGGATCACGTCTCGGATAAGGTAAGATCACTTCACTCATACTCTTTCAATAATGATAGAAGTGATAATGATAGTAATAGTGAAAATGATGATGATGGGCAAAGCTTAATAGAAGTATTGAATCTAGAACTAGAAAAATATAGAAGTAAATTCAATACTTATAAGAATAACATTTCTGATTTGAAAATCAAAATACATACTTTAGAAAAGGAGAACTTTAAGCTTAAATCATCTAATGAATCTCTTCAAAAATCATTAGATGAATACTCATCAAGACCCTCAACTAAATCCTCACTTAAAGAGAATAATACTTTAAAAAATGAAGTTGAAGAACTTAGAAATTCCATTTCAAAATTTCACAAAGGAAAAGAGAGTTTAGATACTCTCATTGTGTCTCAAAGACCACCTTTAATTAGACACGGTCTAGGATTTAAGAACACATCATCATTTTCTCACAAAACTATTTTTGTTAAGTCAAGTGAAGCTCACATCTCCACACTTGTTGGAACAGCACCAAGGAATAAGTACACTAAACCTTATGTATATAAAAGGAATAATCAAGGATTGGTAAGCCTAAGAAAGAAACCTCAAAAGGCTAATCATGCCTTTATGTATAAGAAGGATGCATTTAGAAAAACACCAATTAATCATGATTGTGCATGTCATTGTTCTCAAAATCAGTCTAATGGGAATATGGTATTCAAAAACATTGTAAGATCAAAAAGCATCTTTAGACCTAAATAGTGTAATTATTGTATGAAATTTGGTCACATAAATAAATATTGTTGGATAAGGAAGGCGCATTGGGAACCTTCATGTGCTAACCCCCAAGGATCCAAGCTCATTTGGGTACCTAAACACCATACTTAAATTGTGATTCTATATGTATGCCTCAAGTCCACAATAAACAAAAATGCTTGGCTAGTAGACAGTGGATGCTCCAGGCATATGACAGGAGACAAAGAACTCTTCAATGAAATCAAAAGTATTGATGGAGGTAAAGTTATCTTTGGAAACAATGCTAAGGGTAAGGTAATTGGCATTGGTTCTATTGGCATTAATGGTAATTGGCATTGGTTCTATTGGCATTAAGCAACACAAGTCATCTTTCAAAGCCAAAAACATAGTAAGTACCTCAAAACCTCTACAACTCCTACATCTAGATTTATTTAGACCTACTAGAATTGCAAGCTTATGAGGCAAATATTATGCCTTTGTCATCGTAGATGATTACTCTAGATTCACTTGGGTAATTTTCTTAGCTTAAAAGAGTGATGCTTTTGAAAATTTCAAAAATTTTGCTAAAAGAGTTCAAAATGAAAAACGATATTGCATTTCAAAAATAAGAAGTGACCATGGCAAAGAATTTGAAAATGAAAACTTTGAAAATTTTTGTCTTGAACATGGCATTTCGCAGAATTTTTCATCTCCTAGGACACCTCAACAAATGGGGTAGTTGAAAGGAAAAATCGAACTTTAATTGAAATGGCTAGAACAATGCTCAATGAGTATGGTTTACCAACTTACTTTTGGGCAGAAGCCACAACTACTGCTTGTTATATTTCAAATTGAGTTTTCAAAAGACCTCTCCTAAACAAAACTTCATTTGAGCTATAGAATGGAAGAAAGTCCTTGTTATCATATTTTAGAGTATTTGGATGCAAGTGCTTCATATTGAATACCAAGGACAATCTTGGAAATTTTGCTTCTAAATCTGATGAAGGTATCTTTTTTTAGGATACTCTACAACTAGCAAAGCATATAGAGTATTTAATAAAAAGTCATTAACTGTTGAAGAATCTATGCATGTTGGTTTTAATGAATCTATAAGACTTGATCTTGTGAAAGGTAGTGTTCTTGATGATGTTGTAGGAACCATGGAAAGACTGGATCTTGAAAATGGAAAAGAAGAAAATGATCAAGAAGATTCACATCAAGATGATTCTCTACCTCAAGCTCAAGAAGAAAATAGGCAAGAGCACCCAAAGGAATGGAGATTGATAAAAGATCACCCCAAAAAGCAAATCATTGGTGATCCTTCAAGGGGAGTAAGTATTAGATATCATCTCAAACATTTAGCCTATGACCTTGCTTTTATTTCTCAAATTGAGCCTAAATATATTGATGAGGCTCTTAATGATGAAAGTTGGGTGATTGTCATGCAAGAGGAACTTAACCAATTTGAGAGAAGTAAGGTATGGACCTTAGAACGTAGACCCAAATATCATCAAATTATAGGTAGCAAATGGGTGTTTAGAAAAAAACTAGATGAACAAGGTTCCATAACTAGAAATAAGGCTAGATTGGTTGCAAAAGGGTATAATCAGGAAGAAGGAATAGATTATGATTAGACTTATGCTCCTATAGCTAGATAAGAAGTCATAAGAATACTTTTAGCATATGTATGCCATATGAATTTCAAACTCTTTCAAATGGATGTGAAAAGTGCCTTTTTAAATGGTTATATAGAAGAAGAAGTTTATGTAGAACAACCATCAGGTTTTGAAAGCTATGATTTGCCAAATCATGTTTTTAAACTTTCAAAAGCTTTATATGGTTTGAAACAAGCCCCAAGAGCTTGGTATGAAAGACTAAGTTCTTTTCTCTTAGAAAATAACTTTACAAAGGGGAATGTTGACACTACATTATTCATTAAAAAGCATAAGCATGATATTCTAATTGTTCAAATTTATGTTGATGATATCACATTTGGGTATACTAATGAATTGTTTTGTCAAGAATTTGCTAAGTGTATGACTAGGGAATACAAAATGAGCATGATGGGTGAGCTTAAATATTTCCTTAGTCTACAAATAAAACAAGGCAATAAGGGCATATTCATCAACCAATCCAAATATACTAAAGACTTACTGAAGAAATTTGGAATGGAAGAATGCAAGAATGCCTAGACTCCAATAATCACATCAACAAAATTGGACAAGGATAAAAATGGTAAGAGCATTAATGAAAAGCTCTATAGAGGTATGATCAGATCACTTTTATATCTTACTGCTTCTAGACCCGACATAATATATAGTGTATGCTTATGTGCACGATTTCAATCATGTCCAAAAGAGTCTCATTTAAATGCAGTAAAAAAAATCCTAAGATATTTACATGGCTCATTGCATCTAGGTTTGTGGTATCCTAGAAATTTATCCTTTTTCATTGTAGGATATTCAAATGTTGATTATGCTGGTAGTCTTTTAGATAGAAAAAGTACTTCAAGTACTTGTCACTTTATTGGAGAGTGCTTAGTTTCTTGGTTTAGCAAGAAACAAGTTTCAGTTGATCTTTCTATCGCTGAAGCGGAGTATATAGCAGCAGGATGTTGTTGTACACAAATACTTTGGATGAAACAACAACTTAAGGATTATGGTCATAGTATGAACCATATACCTATTAGATGTGACAATACAAGTGCAATAAATCTCTCTAAGAATCTCATTCAACATTCTAGAAGTAAGCATATTAACATTAGATACCATTTTATAAGAGATCATGTTCAATATGGAGATGTTGTATTGGAATTTATAAGCACAGAAAATCAATTGACAGATATCTTCACTAAGTCTCTAAATGAGGAAAGATTTAATTTCATAAGAAAAAAGCTTGGTATGATTGATGGATTAACTTTGTGATTACCAAATTTCCAAACCTTAAATTGATAATCTTGTTTTTAATCTCATCTTACTAGATATAAGGTAGCTAATTTGATGGAAATATGTGTTTATAAGGGATAGAATCTTCTTAGAAATGCTCTAGTCTTGTTTTAGACTTAATTTTATTTAATGAGAATTTTAGGCAATTCACGCCTGTGACATATGTTCACGACCGTGAACTAAATCACCAAAAGAACCATTAGCTTTCACGACATGGTTCACGACTTAAAGTAGTGTAGACTATGTTTCACGACTTCATTCACCCCTGTGAAACCCTTTGTTCATGCCCGTGATGCATTTTCACGACCGTGAACATTTTCACAAAAAACTTACAGAAGCATTCACGCTTTGTGTCATGCTTTGGTTCACGATCATAAGTAGTGAAGTTTAACAGTTCACGTCCGTGACTCATTTTTTCACCACCGTGATAGTTCATCATTCACGCCCGTGACCTTTAAATGTCATGACCGTGATCAATTTCATGCCTTTCTTCATGGGAAGAGCATCTCTTCAGCAAACTATGAACACGACACTTCACGCCCGTGACTAATTATTTCACGCCCGTGAAGATGTCAGCTATATAAAGTTTATGTCGATAATTTCTCACATTTCAACTCTCCGACTTCTCTCAGCTGCCCTCATTTATCAACATTGAATGTCATATTGAAGATTCCAGCCACCTAGCCACTAATTTCATCTATAAATACCTTCAAAAACCTCTTCCATCATCAGAAATCATATTTCCTTAGGGTTTACTCACAATTTCTGTCAAATTTTTTCCACCCTTCAAAAAGTTTTATTCTTTCAATCAAGATGGAAACCAGTTCATCCAAAGGTACTAGGAAGAAGTCTCACGCTCCTAAAAGGTACACGGATTACCTTCTGAACATCATTCCAGAGCATTTCCATCCTAGATACTCAGTGCTCAAGAAAAGGTCACTCTTTTTCTCCAGATCATTTGAGTGGCAAACCATGTGTACCCTCGGCCTCGAGATAACCATGACAGAGCAACTCCAGGCCTGTCATCTGAAGGAATTTGTTGACATTCATCAACCAACTTTTAGGGAGCCAACCTTAGAGTTTCTGAGCACTTTGCAAGTATCTCCCACAGGCACGGTGAAGTTCCAATTCTGCAAGCATCCGAACACCCTCTCTGCCACAGAATTTGGAGATTTATTCAACCTTCCCTCGGATGGCATCCTGAATGATAGTGAAGTGGAGTTCTATGCTACTCAGACATGGACTCACTTTGGTCTTGATTGCAGCTGGAACGTCAAAAAGATGAAGAGTACTCACCTTCAATCCCCAGTGCACAAGTATTTGCATAGGTTTCTGACGTATAACATCTTTTCCCAAGGAGACAACAATGGCACAATTAGAAAGTCAGACCTTTTTCTCTTAGAGATGGCCTAAAGAGGCTTCATAGTGGTTCCATCTCAATGGTTTGCGAACCATCTCTTGTCAATTGCCACCAAGCCCTCCGGAGACATTATGATTGGTGGGTACGTGACTCACATTGCCTTGAAGCTCGGATACTTGAAGCTGGATGCACATCACTTCAACCTCATCCCAGGGCATCCTCGAGACAAACTGGACGTCGAGTCCTTCATCAAGATGGGAGCGACTGTTCGAATTATGTTTGAGAACAACATCTACTATCATTTCATCAACACTGCTGGCGAAATCATTTAGGAAGAAAATGACTCGAAGGACTTCAAATCTGGCCTCCAAGGAATTCAGTAGAAAAAGAGGGCTCGAGTTGAGGTGGCACCTTCAGAGGTTGAGCAAGACATCGGACAATCTTCTGCCTCCACACTAAATTTGGTTCAACAAGTGATTGACCTTTTGGCACCACGATTTGTGCAGCTGTAGGCTTCAATGGATGAGAGGTTGGAGAACCTCAAGGACTTCATGGAGTCTTGGATGGACAGCCTTGAGGCAGAAGTTGCTCGTATTAGAGATAGGATTTCCGACTAGATGCTAGGCTAGATGTTTATGTTAGCCTTGTTATGTTTGTTTCTAGCTTGCTTGTTGTAGGAAATTCTAATTTCCTTTCTGAATTTTAATTACTTTTGTGTTTGTACTTTTCTTTCTTAATTAATATATTTGCTTTTATTTTCCATCATGTTTTACCTTTTTGATATTCTTTTTGTTGATGACAAAAGGGGGAGAACCTAGCAGTATATCAAAATGGAGAACCTAGCAACATATTTAAAGTTAAGTGCAATACTTAAATTTTGATTCAAAATGAATATGCAAATAGGCAAATGAGTTTTATACACCTTAAATATATCTTAAGTATACTTTGCATATACCTTGATGCGAGTTACATAAATGAATATGCACTTGATATACTCTGAATATACCTTAAATATACTTCATGCTTTAAAGAAAATTTTGGTATACATTGAATATACTTTGCATATAACTTGCATATACTTAAAACTAGAAAGTATATTTTGATGCTACACTTCATCATTCTTTACAATTCTTGCACTTCAGCACTATTTATCCTAAGCATCTTTTGAGGGGGAGACTTCTCAAAAATACATATTGCTAGATTATTTGTCACCATCAAAAAGGGGGAGATTGTTGAACCTTGAGGGGTATTTCCGTTATTTTGATGATAACAAATAAAATAGCAATAATGTATTTAACATACTTCTTTTTCTAAGTCTATTGAACAGTGTATGGAATATGTTAGCAAGAATGGAGAATGGAAGATTAATCTTAAAAAGATAAAATTGAAGAAATAGCATGTTCATGCCCGTGATGAAGCCTAGCGCTAACAAACCAACATTTAAAGTTCACGGCCATGAAGAAAGATAGCAACCGTGAATGAACATTTCAGTCACGCCCGTGAAAAGACATGATAAATTCTTCCAGAGAGCTTCACGGCCAAATTAAACACTTGGACCACGGCTTGGAAGGATGTCACGCTCGTGAAGATAAAATGTCACGCCTGTGAACAAACACTTCAAAACCTTCTAGAATGTTTCACGACCAAGGTCACCACTCAAGTCACAGCTTGGAAGAACAGTCACGACCGTGACACACATAGTCACGACCGTGAAACATGAAAGAGAAACATGTTAGACACAATTATGAGGGTTGGTGCAATGGCTATTTTTGCATTAAATGCAATCAAACGACTATAATTCACCATAGAAGTATAAATGCAAGTCATTTATAAATCCAGAACAAGAAAATAGCTAATACTTCGAATCAAAATCTTGTTGTAAGTCATTTGTGCATTTAATACTTTCAAAACAAACATTTATTCTCTATGAAAATCTTTTTGCTCATTATTCTCTGAGCATTAAAGATTTGTAAGTGTATCTCTCTGTAATCATCCACTCAAGTGAGTTTGGGTATCTTGGGGTTAAGAGTAGAATATTTGTAAGGGTTATTTGTGTGAGCCTTTAAAACACAAGGAATTGGTTATTTGTGTGAGCCTTTAAAATACAAGAAATTGGTTATTTGTGTGAGCCATTAAAACACAAGGGATTTTTGGGTTAGGTGTAATCTATTGTTAGAAACACCATAGTTGGGAGTGAGTTTGTAAAACTCCATTGTAACACTTAGTGTGTTAGTGAAACTCCCAATTGAGATTGGGGAGAGGAGTAGGGTTTGTTAACACCCGAACCTCTATAAAAATTCTTGTGTCATAATCTACTATCCCTACTAAACTTAATTTTTATTTCCACACTTAATAGTTAAATTTTTAAACTCCAATTCAACCCCTCCCCTTCATGGCTCAATATCTGGGCAACAACCTCTTTCGCTCAAGCCCAAGCTTAGAATTGAAGATGAGATTCCAACAGTGATTGATCAAGACTCACAGAAAGAGGAAATGCCCATACTCAACCTCAGTGATATGGTGATAACTACTCAAGTAGAAGAGCCCAAGCCCAATCTTGGCCCAGACTTCAGATTCAGATCGAACTTCCCAACTTTTCCAAATTTCAACTACAATCAAGACATTAAATTTTTAGACCCTCCACCAAAAAGCATTGAAGAGACTGAAGACATTGATGACTGGCCCAGAAGAGACGATCCCATTCTCGAAGACTTTAACTTGTCTCCATCACATGAGCCAATCCATAAATAGTGAAATATTTGCCACTATATAAAAGTTGTAATAATTCAGTTGATATGATGACAGCTGACCCTATCTATAAATGTATGGTTTACTTTTTGCTTTTTGATGTCTCCTTCATAGTGATTACATCACTATTTACGAATCTTACTTCATCTTTTCTTTAGTGCTTAATATTGAAAGCAGTGACGCATGTGTCAACTGCCTTTAACCTATATAAGCTAATATGTATTTAGTAGTAGGCATCGGTTGTTTAGCTCTTGTAATACCTCTTGTGAAATACAAATATGTTTTCTTAAACTTCTCTCTCTTCCTCTGATCCTAGATTAATCCATACCAAATAGTTTCATGATCGTATAACAATCTTTGGGTATGTTTAAGAATTCTTGAGTTAGAAATCAAAATAGGATAAACCCACCAGTGGCCAGGAAAGCCTTTAGGGTTAGTCATACCTTGATCCTTGTTTGAAATTTCTCATCCATATCCACCATATGAACATGTTAGGGTTATGTTAATAAAAGTCTCATCTTTAATTTAACCTAAAAATTAGATTGGGCATTACTTACATCATTAGTTTGGGTAATTGGTGAATTAAGGTGAGAGTCATTGAAAACTTACTTCATGGAGCTTAATTGAATTAGGAAAACGATTACAAAATTGGGAAGGAAAGCTAAATACATGCTCAGTCTTATTAGATCTTAAGTCATTATATTTATTTGATATCTTGTTTATTTAGTTTTACTTTAATTACTTTAATTAATTCATCGAATCTTAAGTCATTAGATTTATTTGCTATCTTGTTTATTTAGTTGTACTTTCATTACTTCAATCAATTCATTAAACTTGGTTAGAGTATTTAGGATTTAATTTTCTTATTCATTGATTTTTTAAAATTAATTAACTAGTTTCTTTGAGAAACCAATCTCGGGAGTGAGCTTGCTAGTATTACAATTGACTCATACACTTGTAAGTAGACTTTGTCATTTACCTCTTTTAGTACATAAATTAAATTCTTATAAAGTCCTTATATCTCTACCGAGCTCAAAGAGACCAATTTGGTTCCCTAAGTGTTTGTCCAACATTCCATTTTTACCTTTCCATGCATTCCTCTAGCTATAACATCAAAATAAGACCATAAAGAAGAAAAAAGATCAAGCATTAGTTTTCATCCTTCCATCCCAAGAGCAAAAAAAGAAATAAAAAGAAAAAAGAGAAAAAAAATTGGCATGAGAACCAAATAATGGTTTGAGATAGTTGGAGTAGAGTAGAGTTTAAAATAAAGTTTGAGTGTAGAAGAGTTAATATTTTCATGCCCATGACAAGGGGTGTCACAACCATAAATGTCAAGATTTTGTTTCACATACCGTGAAAGTTTGTATTGACTATGAATGAGAGTGTTCATACTCGGGAAAAATGAGTCAAAGTCGTGAATCATAGGCGGTCAAGAACAGATGAGGCAGACATAATTTTGTCTCTCTCATCCCTCAAAATCCTCCTCTTACTCTCTGAAACCTAACCTAACATGTCACATTTTTCTTCTTCCATCATTAAAGACCTATCCTTCTCCATTTTTCACTCAAAGGAACTAAGGTTTAATAAGGGAAAGTGAAAAAGAAAAGGAAGAAAGTGTTATTGAGATGTGAGTGAGTGAAGCTCAGGTTGGGGTATTTTGATGTTATTTTTATGTTCCAGAAGCTAAGTTTTATGTTAAATAGACTCGTTCATAGACAGTTTTATGGTTGAGTTCACAATTTGGTTCATGCTTATGAAGGGTTAATCAAGACCATGAAACCTATAGTTGATTCAAATGCGGAATCATAATGTGATTCACAGGTAAACTATCCGTGAAGGTACTTCACGACCGTGAAAAGTAGTTCACAGGCTTGAAGTTGTTAACTTGCACTTTCTTCTACTTTTGGCATGTAAATCAAGATTGATTTGTTTAAGGTGACATACCTTTTAATTATTTATCGTATAAAATGAACATATCGTATGTTTATGGAACACATAAATTATGGTAATTAACTAATGCAGATATGGTAAGTGTTGTGAAATGGTTGATGCCTGATACTTTAACTAAGAATGGAGTTAGAATAGATGACATGTCACTAAGGGGAGATCAGTTGGATGACCTAGATTATCAACCAACTCTTGTTCCTTAAACAGTTCCCCGGTCTCAAAAACAAAAAGAAATAGCCCAATCTCATATGGTCCAACAACAACAACCCAAAAACACCATTACTGTTATGTGCACACTTCTTTTTACCTCAAACAACTGTTCTAGAAAGCACAGACAAGTTTTCTGAGGGCTCGGGGTGAGAGCTTTATTTATTCTCGTATCCATTTTAGTTTAGTTAAGAGTAAAACAGATAATGAAATAGTTTTTAATAATTTCTAAGTGTGGTGTACATTGTGTGATTAATGGTTGACTAATTTGCTATGCTATGTTCAATCTTAGTTATTTATGTATGGAAACATTAAAGCATGACATCATTAGTAATACAGTTTATTTCATGTGCAGACTTCGAGGTTAGTCATATTGGTATGACGGTAAAAATATCATGTATACTGTCTATGTATATTGTATTTTGCGTGTTATTATATATCACTAAGCATTAGGTTGCTTAATGTATAGGTGTTCTTGTGCACAGGATTTGAGCATAAGAGGTAGATAGACAAATGAGGATGCCCAAGTTTAGAGTTGAGGATATATATAAGGGGTGGGTAATACACCTTTTTGTTCTTTTATTTTGGTTGTTTTGTTGGGTTGGATAGTTATAGGCATATATGTCTTGTATTTAAAATTCATATAATTTTGTAACTACTCATTTTATATAACCTTTGGGCTAGTGATTGCCCGCATATTTATAATATTTTAATTCTATAATATTTTTAATTTATTTTAATTATATATGATGTTTTAAGATTTTTAAAACAAAAATTTTAATTAAATGCGTTTAAAATTATGTGGATTGTAATATTCTTTGGTATAATTAAATTTATTCTTGATTATATCGAATGATGTTAATTATGTGTACACTAGTTATATTCAAAATTAGTAACCAGACAAATGAAGGTAATTATGATGTAAATTTATCTACTATTGGGAGAACTCAAAATGAGCCAAACCTTAATAACAATGTGGGCCTTGCTACAACTAATGTGAGCCATGCAAGCCAGACCTCAAAGAGACGAAACAAAAGGAAGGTAGTTGCCACTAATCAAGCCAGAGCTCAAGGATACAGAATAAGGAGACAAGTTGCTTCACATAGATGAAGTAGATTTAAGTCTAGGGAAGAAAGTGGAATTGGATTATATTATGTTGAGAATAGCGGTAGAAAAATTTACAATGTGAGTTCATAATGCTAAGTATTTTTTTGTCTTTTCAATTTGTGCATAATTGCTTTGTGTTTATTTTTGAATTAAGTATTGAGCAGTTGGAGTAACATCTGCACTTTGGTAATCTGTAGTAGCAATTGTTTTAGCTTGCCTTGTGAGTTCATAATGTCTGTAGATTTTTTTAGTAGTATATGTTAGCTTTCAGTAGCTTATAGCTTTCTGTTAGCTATTGTAGCTTTCTAGTAGCAGCTTGCCTTCTATTGCTTTCTGTTAGCATTTTGCCTTCTGTTGAAACTTTTTACTGTAGCTTGCCTTTTGTAGTTTTCTGTTAAGAGTTAGTTGTAGATTATTTGTGTGTGGGTCTCGGTATATTTAGTTGTCCAGTTTTTGAATCTTCATTCGTTTAAAATTATTGATTTGTAGACTGGTCAAGCTACTGAGAGATTTTTATTTGATGCTGCTTATGGATCCCATATGCCAGAAACAAGCCAAAGCCATGATATGGACCTAGAGGTCAGATTTTCCATTCCATCTAAGAGGGAAATAAGGGTCAATCAGAGGAGAGATAGCCAGGCTAATGGAACCAGGAAGATTGCAAGTGCACCAGATGGATTACAAGTGACAATGCCAAGTAATCTACCATATCTATTGGGTTACAGTGGAGAATTAAAAAAGCTGTTAGTATAAGGAAACTTGAGGCCCAAAGAAGAAAGATGATTGGGAAGCGAAAATTTAAGGGAACCCAGTAACTGTGTAATATTAATGTTGGGCTGACTTATGTTTTCTCAGACATTCAAACTTGTGTTATGTACTAAATATGTGTTAGAACAGTTTGAGGCAGTATTGTGAAAATGCCTTCAATTATGATCTTTTGCATTTGTTGATGTTTTAGGAAAGATATCGACATTTGGGTATATTTCAGGGGCATTTTTGTACTTTACCTCATTATGTAATTTGGTTTTGGTTTTTTAGTTGGTAGTAATTTGTTATGACTTCTTTATATAAATATTTATGATAAATCTCACTTGTAATCCCTCAATTTAACATATGTGCATATTAATATCCATTATCTTTAATTTGTAATACAATAATATCTCAACTTTTATTGATGTAACAAAAAAAAATCTCTCTAATTAACTTTAAAAACAATTTATAAATTCTTAGTACCTAATTAATAATTGTTAAGAAAATTAATTCAATAAATATCTAGTTAGTCTCTATTTATAAATCTAATCAATGATAATTAATTGAGTTGTTAAACTAAAAGACTTAATTATGTAATGTATACAATTTTGGAATCTAAATTATGTTTTTGTTTTTCTTCCTGTACAGTATTCTCCAATTCTTTTAATGGATATTTTAAAGCATTGTTCAAAATTGCAGAAACTCTAACACAGAATTGTTTTATATAGGGGTGTTAAGTGATTTTTCTTGTAGCCAGTCACAATCAGAGTTTGACAAACGCAAATTATGAGGCTATTGAACTTTTCATTAGTTATTGAATTCTTAATTTGAATTTTGTTATATTGAGCTAACAATTAATTTTTTTTTTAATGTCAAGCTCTAATTGGATGTTAAAATTTGATATGAAATGTAACAATTAATCAAAGGCTTTTTAACAAAAACTTGAAAATTTCAAGAGTCAAATAATATGATTTAACTTTTATATATAATTTATTCTTGACTAGCTAGGTCCAAGAAAACATGAGACCATCAACTGAAGGAAAAGATATATATATATATATCTGTTTTCTATAAAATAAAAGTGAAATAAATTATTCACAATAAAGCCAAATTAATTTGTGTGTCAATAAAATTATTAATTTCAAGAGCTACTGGCAACTTTCTTTCTGCTTGTAATTATAGTCTAGAGACTTCCAAATTAAAAATGGCAACAGCTTAGGTGTGATTATGAATTAGGTTTTGAGATATTCTTATTACCCTTGGAAGTATATATATATATATATATATATATATATACTCATATGATTTATTTTTGTCTAAAGAAATGAAACCAGAAGAAGATGAACACTAGCTACTCTACCAATACAAATTTGTTATAAAAAAAATAAATCTAAAAGAGATATTACATCATTTTAGGTTAAAAGTTTGTTTAATTCAGTCAGCTATCAATAATCAATAGTCATTATTAAGCTATTTACACTCAACGGTTCAAATTAATGGTAAAGTATTTGATAACTTACCGTTAATTAATGAAATATTTATAAAAACTTCTATATTATATTGATTTTTATTTATCATATTGCCCATAGTATATAAAATAACAATAATAATCTAAATATAAATAATAAGTAATTGGGAGCGGATGGGATAACGTGAGTCTTTTCAAGTTTAATTAAATATTTCGAATTCAAACACTAAGTATGCAGTTATCTTAAAATTTATAAATTAGTGTTTTATTGCTCTTAATATCTTACTCAGTATCAACAGAATTAGCCGTAACAGTGTGTGGATCTAGTTAAGTGACTGAGAATACCTGTGATCTGACAAAAAAAAAATGGTATATTTGGATTGAAGAATTTTAAATGAGAGAATTAGAACAATTCATAGATTTATATCAAATTCATTGTTTGACTATTTAAAAAATATCAAAATTCATGAATTTTTGAAAAATACCTCATTTTTTAGGGATTTGATTTCTCACCTTCTAGGTGGGAAAATAAAAAATCTACCATTTTTTATCCATAAGTGATTGTTGTCAAATTTTTTATTCAAAAATTATCTCTAATAAATTAATAGTATTCTAAAACTATCTTTAGTACTAAAAATACTGCAAAAACCATTTACCAATTTTTTTATTTTATTTTCACTTATTTTATCGTTATTTGTTTGAAAATCAATTAAAAAATATTAATAAATTCATTCGAAAAAAATATATTAATAGATTAATTTATTCTTAAAATAGTAAAAATAATGAGTTTATATAGAGTTTTGAGCAAAAACTTTGTAACTATTTCAAATTTGACAATAATAATAATTTCATCAATTGTTTATTTTAGAAAATTCACTCTAAATTATATTATTACACAATTAAATATAAACATCATAAAAAAACTAGAAAATGTTCAATTAATGATAAATCGTCAATATTTAGTAAATGGTAAAATTGAAAACTAATTGTTAAATACATAAATTGTTGTCATTGAACCAAACATTAATATAAGAGAAATTATTTCATTAATTCATAAATTTTTATGTTCAAACTAAATGATAGAATTCCTATGATTTATGGATTTTATAATTTATTAATTTAAAATTTATAAATTTTAAAATCTCACATTGGATGTAAATATTTTTTTTAGCAATAATTAACCATTGCACAACCCCTATTACTTTTTGAAATTTCAGTTCAACCAAACTAGTAACAATATAAGTCTAAAATTGGAAATTTTTATATGTATGTACATATGGCACAACCCCTGCTGCTTTATGAAATTCCAACTCACCCAAGTAATAAAAGATTTGAAATGAATATATATGTATTTAATAACTGATAAAATAAAATAATATTATTTTAGTTCTGATTAGTAGATTTCAAGTTCTAATAAATCATAGATAAAATCGAAAATTATTTTATTTTTGGAGAGATTCCGATCGATGCAAGATATCCTTTTCTGATAAAATGGTGAAAGGCGAAATACTGAAAGCCACTCTGGAAATTAATGTCTTCCTCAAGTTAAGATATCTGCCAAGTTAAATTACTTCAACTGTAAAGATTTTGATGCTCATATATATAAAGCATTCTTCAGTTTGAAGAAATTCTAAATCTACAAAAATAAATTTCGTAAATATTTTTAGATACAAAAAGAAGGGTTTTGAATAGGAAATTGATGGAGGTGAATAACCAAATGAGTAGAGAGGAAACAAAGAACTTGAGCTTTATTAATTTCATAAAAAAGTGAAACCTCACAAGTTCAACATGGAATACCTTAAAGCCCTCAAAACTAACCCAATATAAATAAATAAAAAAAAAGAATTGATTCCTTATTAAGAAACCCTCTACATTATGGTACTCTGTATATAAATACATATGAATATGATAGCTAATTACATTAATAAACATATATATCCAAACTTATATTCTTAATTCCCACAAATATCTGTAAACTGACCCAAAAAAGAAGAGAAATAGAAATGGCAACAAAGACAAAGAGCGGAGGATCACTAGCGGTTGAGTATGAAGATTTGAAGCCAATTTCTGAATGGAAGGAAGAAGAAGGTGCTCACATATTGCTTCTCCATCTTCCAGGTAATTAACCTTCTTATTATTTATTATTTATTTAGGCAAAATTACGGGTTTTTCCTTTTATTAATTATTATTATTTGGGTTGTAATAGAAACAATTGACTAATTTATTAATATGCATGATGGATGCAGATTTCCAAAAGGAGCATATGAAGATAACGTTTATTCATTCAAATGGTAGGATTAGAGTAGTTGGAAAGCGACCCATGAATAATAACAAATGTAAAAGATTCAATGAAGCATTCCCAGTTCCTCAAAATTGTAATGTGCAAAAAATCCATGCCAAGTTCCTAAGTTCTACACTTACCGTTACAATGCCTAAAATCACTCCCACAAAACCTTCTTCTTCTGTTTCCACAACTACCTCTAAACAAAGTGCAAATGACAACAAACTCCAAAATGAAGAAATTAAGGGGCTTAAACAAGAAAATCCTCAAATCGGTGAAGCTCAAGCTCCTTCGACATTAACTGATGATGCAATTGATGAGAAGAAAGCTGAAGAACAACCAGAGGAAAATAATAGCAAGAAAAAAAAGGAATCATCGGCGGCCTCGAGGGAGGAAACTATCAAGAAAAGAAAAGAAGCTGATGATTCAGAAAAGGAAAAGGCAGATTTGTTTGGTGAGAAAGTGAAGAATGTGACAACAGCTGCAAAGAAAACAGTGTTGGGATTTGCCAAGGAGCTAAGTGAAAAACAATATTCTTTAGTGAATATTGGTATTGCTGTTCTTGTGATTGCAGCACTTGGTGCTTACATCTCTTACAAATATGGATCCTCAGGAAATTCCAAGGACTAATTCTCATTTTAACATCAACTTCTTATATTTATTTTCTAATTCAATAAATTCATATGTTATTGATTACTTCATAATTAATCAATGTACGAAGAATGGAAATTCTGCCATAAAAGCTTAATTGCAAAAAAAAAGAAATTAAAAAGAATATCCACCTTTATGAGTCATGTGAAGGAAAATGCACAATATACTTTCCATATTTTTATGTTATGTTGATAAACATATACACTTTGATAATTGGATTGAATTAAACAGATTCAAATTAGGATGTTTTAGGTCGAATTGTTGGAATTGACCCGCCTAATTTTAAGCCCTTTGAAAAAAAAAGATCATTTCAAAATCGAATTGTTACATTAAAATTTTATTAAATTTTGAATTGGATTTCCGAATCTGAGTTAAAAATTACTAGATATAAACTAATGAAAAATTAAATATATCAGTTATTTGAAAAAAAAATATAAATATTTTGTCGGAATGGTAGACCTACGATATGAATTTACTCTAAAAATTTAAAGATTGAATTCTTAGAATCAGTTTGGCATTAAATTTACGAAAAGCATTTTTGGAGTTAGTTTTGAAAATTACTTTTCTATATAATCAAGTAAATAAAATTTTTTTTAGAAATAAATTTAAAAAAAACAGTTTATAAAAAATTTAAAAAATCAATTAATTAAATTAAAATAATTCTAAACTTATTTTTTAAAGAACTAATATCAATTCTAATCACCCTCAATTTTTTTTTCTCTAAATTTTATGAGAACCTCGCTGTGATCATCTTTGACCTATATACTTTTGATGGCCGATGACCAGGGCCCAACAGTTTTAATTAATAAAATATTAAAATTTACTGTAATCTCAAAAACAATTGAGAGGTTATGTGATATAGTTAAATTTTTAAATTTTTTTCAAAATATTATAGAGTATTAAAAATGGTAAAAAAATATTTTTAGAATATTTTTAAAAAATACTTATGTACCACTATTTTTGATTTTATCTTAAAATTATTATATTATCTCTAGTATATATCTATGGAATTATCTCTCTTTGTTCCCATTAATTTTTTATTAATGAAATAAAATATTCAGAACTTGTCTTATGAACATAATCCAAATTAAAAGGTGAACTACATTAAATTGTTGGTGTTATTTTTATTGATTATTTTATTCGCATTTATTTGTGTTGTTTTACTCATTATTCTCAATAAATACTATCAGAGCTAGTCTATCAGTCTTATAAAATTTTTAATATGTTATGTGGTTTTGTAGTATTAATTGATATTCCACATAAGAAAATATTTTATTTGGTTATTGTCTGTTGAAAGAGTCTCAAAATAGAGACAAATGACACCAAGATGATCAGATTCAATGACACAAATTACCACATATAGAAAATCAAAATAAATGATCTCCTATTTATGATGAAAATACATATGTTAGTATTTACTACAACTAAACCTGAAAGCAACAAAGATGAGGAGTGGGAGTTTGAGTACAAGCAGGTGTGCGGTTACATTCGACGGTTTGTCGAAAACAATATTTACAACCACATCTGCAATAAGACTCATGTTCGGACGCTATGGAACAAGTTTGAATAGCTTTACGCATTAAATATTGGCAATAATAAATTATTTTATTTGACAAAAATGACACAATTGAAATACAAAACAAAGAAATGACTTCCATAGCAGATCATTTAAATAAGATGCAAGGGATAATGAACCAACTGTCCAGAATAAGCATAAATCTGGATGATGAAGTTTTCACTCTACTAGTATTGTGCTCTTTATGAGAGTCATGGAAAACTTTAAAGATTTCAATCACCAACATTGTACCTAACAGTGTAATCAGTATGGAATCTATAAAAAACAGTATCATAAATTAAGAAATAAGAAGAATATCACAAAACTCATATTCTTCATCACAGCCAGATGTTTTAGTTACAGATTTCAGAGGAATAAGTTAGTATAGGCAACAAATGCCTAGAGGAAAGAGCAGAGACAAATCAAACAGATATACTAATGTTGAATACTGTTATTGCAAAAAAAAAAATGTAATATAAAGAAATATTGCCCAAAGTTCAAAAAGGAATAAAAAGGCAATGAAGTAAAGCAAGATGACAACAGTGATAATGTTATGACAAATCCATGAATAATTCAATATCGTTTGTAATAATACTATTAATTTTACATTTCACTAGATCAATTGGGTAATTAATAGTGACACTACCATTCATGCTACGTTTCGAAAAGTTTTTTATCATCCTACATAGTAGGAGATTTTGGCGTTGTAAATATGAAAAATTATAAGTTATTGGCAGAGAAAATATTTATCTTGAGACTGAGAATGGTACAAGATTAGTCTTGAGAGATGTCAAGTATATTATAGATATTCATATGAACTTGATCTCTACAGGAAGATTGGATGATGCATGATTCTGCAGTACCTTCTCTAATAACCAATGGAATCTCACCAAAGGTTCTTTGGTGGTGGCTAGATGTACAAGACATGCTACCTTATATATAATGCATATGAAGCTCTCCAACAATATTGTGAGTGATGTGGAGAAAAACAATATTATTGAATTATGGCACAGAAGACTCAGCCACATGAGTGAGAAAGAGATGACCATATTGGTCATGAAGAAGATGTTGTCTGGAATGGATAAGCATTAGAAGAAATGTATTGATTATTTAGCAGAAAAGTAAACAAAGTTGCTTTTAAAAGTTCTTCTCCTTCTAGAATGAGGAATGTGCTAGATAAAGTCCATTCAGATTTATGTAGCCCAATGCCAAAGTCATTAGGTGGTACTTAATCCTTTGTAACTTTCATTGATGACCATTTGAGGAAGACATGGGTGTATGCTTTAAAAAAAAAGATCAAGTGTTAAATGTCTTGAAATAATTTTTTGTCTCAATTGAGAGACAAACTAGAAAGAAGTTGAAGTGCATCCAAACAAACAATTGTGAAAAATACACTGAACTGTTTGATACCAAATATCATGCTCTTTGTAGTAGGCATGACATTCGACATCAGATAATGCCTTTAAAAACACTACAGTGAATGGTCTGACTGAGAGAATATATAAAACTTTGATGGAGAAAGTCAGATATTTACTCTCACATGTAAAGTTGTCTAAAATATTTGGAGAGAAACTTTACTCACAACTATGTACGTATTAAATATTTCACTATATATCTCTCTAAAGCTAGATGTACTAGAGAAATCATGGTCAGAAAAACATGATTCGTATAATCATTTGTAGG
Organism: Triadica sebifera; assembly: GCA_023653625.1. Taxonomy (NCBI): domain Eukaryota; kingdom Viridiplantae; phylum Streptophyta; class Magnoliopsida; order Malpighiales; family Euphorbiaceae; genus Triadica; species Triadica sebifera. The sequence goes on along the minus strand of CM042898.1, from coordinate 23,021,037 downwards.
TGTTTGGTTGCAAGGCTTATCTGCATATTCTAAAAGATGAGAGATCCAAGCTAGACGTCAAAACATGACAATGTATTTTTATTGACTAGAGAAACGATTAGCTTGGCTACAAATTTTATGATCCAGTAGAAAAACAACTTATCAGAAGTCATGATGTTATTTTTGTTGAGAATAAAATCATTGAAGATATTGTTAAGACAAAGAATAATGCTCCTAATTTTGATGTTGACTCAACAAATTAAGAATAGATTCCTCCAACACCGGTACCAATACAGGTTAGGGATGAAGATCATATTGATCTTCCTGAGAAGATAATGCTCTCATTGATGATCCATAAGATGATGTTGGAGATTATGATATTTATCATCAACCATCACCTATGTCTTCTTCAGTTCCTTTAAGAATGAGCAATATAATGAGACAACCTTTTAAAAGATATCCAGAAAAATGAGTATGTGTTACTTACTAATAGAGGAGAACCAAAAAACTTAAAAGAAGTTATGGCTGATGAGCATAAGCAGAAATTGATTGAAGCGATGCAAGATAAAATAAAATATTTACATGAGAACAAAACTTTTGAACTGGTAAAACTGTTAGAAGGCAAGAAATCTTTAAAGAATAAATAGGTCTTAAGAATCAAATATGAAGAGAACAATTATCATATATGATTCAAAGCCATATTGGTTGTTAAAAGATTCTGCCAAAGGAAAGGAATTGACTTTGAAGATATTTTCTCACCAGTTTTGAAAATGACATACATCCATACAGTACTGGGATTAGCAATAAGTCTTGACCTGGAGGTCAGTAAATGGATGTTAAAACTACTTTTTTACATAGTGATTTGGAAGAGGAGATATGCATGAAGCAATAAAAGGGTTTCAAGCACAAGAGAAAAGAGGTCTATATTTATAGATTAAAGAAAAGTCTTTACAGCTTGATACAAATGCATGACAATGTATTTTTATTGACTATAGAAAAGATCAGCTTGGCTACATATTTTATTATCCAATAGAAAAGAAACTTATCAAAAGTCGTGATGTTGTTTTTGTTGAGAATAAGATCATTGAAGATATTGTCAAGACAAAGAATAATGCTCCTAATTTTGATGGTGACTCAAAAAATTTAGAATAATTCCTCCAACACCAGTACCAATTTAGGTTAAGGATGAAGATCATATTGATCTACCTGAGAACATAATGCTCTCATTGATGATCCAAAAGATGATGCTGGAGATGATGATGTTCATCATCAACCATCATTTATGCCCTCTTCAGTTCCTTTAAGAATGAGCAATATAATGAGACAACCTTTTAAAAGATATCCAGAAAAATGAGTATGTGTTACTTACTGATAGGGGAGAACCAGAAAATTTAGAAGAAGCTATAGCTGATGAGCATAAGCAGAAATGGACTAAATCCATACAAGATAAAATAAAATATTTACATGAGAACAAAATTTTTGAACTGGTAAAACTGTTAGAAGGAAAGAAAGCTTTGAAGAATAAATGGGTATTAAGAATCAAATATGAAGAGAACAGTTATCATATATGATTCAAAGCCAGATTGGTTGTTAAGGGATTCAGCCAAAGGAAAGGAATTGACTTTGAAGAGATTTTCTCACTAGTTTTGAAAATGACATTCATCCATACAATACTAGGATTAGCAACAAGTTTTGACCTGAAGGTGAGCAAATAGATGTCAAAACTACCTTCTTACAAAGTGATTTGGAAGAGAAGATATACATGAAGCAACCAAATGCTTTCAAGCACAAGAGAAAAGAGGTCTATATTTACAGATTGAAGAAAAGTCTATATGGCTTGAAACAAATATCAAGACAATGATATAAGAAGTTTGAGTTGTTATAAAGGAGCAAGGCTACAAGAAAACTACTTTAGACCATTGCGTTTTTATATAGAAATTTTATGATGAAGATTTCATCATTGTTTTACTCTATATGGATGACATGCTGATTGTTGGTCGAAATATTTCTAGAATTAATAACTTAAAAAAGCAATTGAGCAAGTCTTTAACTATGAAAGACTTAGGGTCAGCAAAACAAATTCTTGACATGAAGATTATCAGATATAGTAGTGCTAACAAATTATGGCTATCATAGGAGAAGTACATTGAGAAATTATTTCAAAAGATTTAAAATGGATTAAGCTAAAGCGATTAGTTTTCCTTTTGCTAATCACTTTAAGCTAAATTCCAAACAAAGTCCTTCTACATATAAAGAGAAGGATGAGATGGATAAAGTTCCATATACTTTTGCAGTTGGAAGTCTTATGCATGTCCTAGTGTGTACACAACTAGATATCATTCATACAGTTGGAGTAGTAAGCAAATTCCTTTCAAATCCTGGAAAGGAATATAGGACTGTGGTAAAGTAGATTCTCAAGTATCTTTGGGGTACTTCCAAAATATGCTTATATTTTTTAGATATCAAACCAACGTTGGTTGGATACAGAGATGTGGATATGGCTGGTAACATAGACTCGAGAAAGTCCATGTCAAGATACCTGATTATTTTTGCAGGGATAGTCGTGTCATTTTAGTCAAAATTACAAATGCATTGTCTACTACTAAAATAGAGTTTATTACAATAACAGAATCATGTAAAGAGTTGTTATGAATGAAAAAATTCTTAAAAGAACTTAGATTGCAGTAAGACAGATATCCGTTATTTTGTGATAGCTAGAGTGTTATCCATCTTGGAAAAAATGTCTCATTTCACTTAAGATCAAAACATATTGATGTAGGATATCATTGGATCAAAGATGTGATGGAAAAAAAGCCATTACTACTTGAAAAAAATCCATACAGAGAAAAATATATCAGATATGTTGACAAAAATTTACTAAGATCGTACTTTGAATTCTTTTGTTTATGTTTTCCAGACAATGAACCAAGAAGGGGATTGAATTGGTTAGTAACTAAAAATTGCTTAACTTAAAATTGCGGTATAATTTAAAATAGAGTAAGAAATGAGAGATATCACACACAAATTTTATAGAGGTTTGGGTATTAGCAAACCTTACTCCTCTCCCCAATCTCAATTGGGTGTTTCATTAACACTCTAAGTATTACAATGGAGTTTTTCAAGCTCACTCCCAACTATGGTGTTTCTCTCAATTCCTAACACCTAACCCATAAATTCCCTTGTGTTTTTTCAGTGGCTCACATAAAACCAATTCCTTCTGTTTTATGGCTCACACAAAAACCAATTTTTTGTGTTTCATGGCTCACACAATAAACACTTACAAGTATTTCACTCTTAACTCGAAATGCCTAAACTCACTTTTGAGTAATTGGTTACAAGGAAAATACTCACCAACCTACAATGCTAAGAAATTATGAGCAATTAAGTTTTTACAAAGAATAAAGGTTTGTTGAGAAAAATAATTAATGAACAAGGCTACAACAAGATTAATGATTCAAAGTAATTGTTGTTCTACTTCTTAAGATTCATAAATGGCTTGTATTTATACTCCCTTTGTGAATTATAGTCGTTTAAGTGCATTTAATGCCAAAATAGCCGTTAAACCAACTCTTAACATCGCACTTGACATGTTTCTTTGTCCTCATTTACAGGCATGAATATATGTGTCACGGTCGTGAATGTTCTTCCAAGCCATGGTCCAAGTGGTGGCTCTTGGTCGTGAAACTCTCTGGAAGTATTGGAAGTTTTTGATCACGGAAGTGACTAATACTTTCACGGGTGTGAATATTCTTCCAAGCTGTGGTCCAAGTGGTGACTCTAACCGTGAAGCTCTCTGGAAGTATTGGTATGTTTGATCATAGGCGTGAATACTATTTCACGGGTGTGACTGTATGATCATTCACGGTTAGTATGATCCTTCATGACCGTGAACTTTGAATGATGGAAAGTTGGCGCTCAACTATATTCACAGGCGTGACATAATTAGTCATGGGCGTGACTTTGTTATTTCTTTGTTTTTAATCTTCAAAAGTTCTCTTTCAATCTTGCTTCATGTTCTAATCAAGATATATCATATTTAACACATTTAGAACAAACATTGTTAAATATATTATTGTTATTTTATTTGTTATCATCAAAATGACAGAAAATATCCCTCATGGTTTAACAATCTCCCCTTTTTTGATGGTGACAAATAATCTAGCAATATGTATTTTTGATAGGACTCTCCCTCAAAAGGTGCTTAAGATAAAATAAAATAGTGCAAGATTTAAAAGAGATGAAAATATTTGCAAACTAATAAGGTATATGCAAGGTATATCTTGAGTATATCTCATCAATTAACACATGTATTACCAAATGTATTCAAAGTATATGTGAGATATATGTTAAGTATATCAAATAAAATAAGTTAACCTTGTAAAGTATATGTGAGGTATATCTTATGCATCTTATCAATTAAGGAAAAGTTTACATATTTCATACCACACATTGCATAATAATGTATAGATCACATATATTGCTAACCACACATTGCATATATTGTTAGGTTTTCCCCCTTTTGTCATCAACAAAAAGAATTAAAATGTTAATAAGATGATTGTATTAAAATTAGAGGAGAATGATTACATAAAAAAAAAACATGAAGTCCTATAATAGCAAAAATAAAGCTACTACATGAAAACTAGGACTCTAGTTAGGCTTCAAGCCTGGCAGACCATCCCTAAAGCATGCAACCTCCGCCCCGAGACTATCCATATGAGACTTCATGAAGTCTTTGAGGTTTTTCAACCTCTCATCGATGGAAGCCTGCATCATGTCAAGGCGAGATGCTATAAGATCAGTAACCTACTGTGCCAAGCTGGATGTAGTAAAGGTTGATGACTGACCAACATTCTTAGCTACTTCCGGTGTTGATGTCTCGTCATGGGCTCACTTTCTTTGCTGGACAGACTGGAGACCAGTTTGAATGCGTCAGAGTCATGATTTTTCCAGTCAATTTCATCATATGGAGTGATGAAACGGTAGTAAACATTATTTTCGTAAATAATGCAAACAACTACTCTCATATTTATAAAGGACTCGACATCGAATCAATCTCATGAATGAGTTGGAATAATAGTATAAATGTACTCATCGAGATTCAGATACCCTAGTTCAATGGCAAGGTGAGTTACAAACCCACTAATCAAAATATCTCTCGATGGCTTCGTTGCATTGGAAATGAGATGATTTGCAAACTATCGAGACAAAGCTACGGATAGTCTTCTTTGTGCCATTCCCAATAAGAAGAGCTCCGATTTTTTGATTGTCCCGTTGTTATCTCCTCTAGCAAATATACTATATGTGAGAAACCTATGTAAATACTTATACACAGGAGACCGGAGGTGGGTGCTCTTTGTCTTCTTCACATTCTAGCTACACTCAACGCCGAAATATGTCCAAGCTGCAGGAGCATAAAATTCGACTTCACTCTCGTTGAGGATGTCATGGGAAGGAAGCTTGAAAATTGTGCTAAACTCTGCTGCTGTGAGAGTGTTAGGATGCTTACAGAGCTAGAATTTGACAGTGCCGGTGGGAGAGACTTGCAACGTGCTAAGGAACTCGAGAGTTGGTTCCCTTAGCATTGGCCGATAAATGTCTACGAATTCTTTAAAATGACAAGCCTGTAACTATTTAGTCATGTTTGTCTCAAGACTAAGAGTCTTGATAGAATTCCACTCGAACGATCTAAACTAGAGTAGGGGTCTTTTCTTAAGAGAGATAATCAGTGTGGTGTCTTGGAGCATGTGATTTCTTCCAAAATGACATTGAGAAGATAATTAGTGTGGTGTCTTGGAGCATGTGATTTCTTCCTTGTGCCTTTGGAAGAATTCCATTTTGATAAAACTTTAATAAAGGATTGGAGAAATTTTTTTGTAACAAAATATTGAAAAACCTTGAGAGAAGTTGTGATTCTTCAAAGAGAGAGATGTTTGAAAGGGTTTTATAGATGGAATGAATGTGAGGAGGCCGAAATTTGTGAGAAATATTGAATGAGACTATTAAATGAGGGAATTTGTAGAGATGAAAATGAGAAAATGGTAGAAATTTTGCTTTATAGTAGATAGATTCATGGCCGTGAATATTCAATCACGCGTGTGAATAATCGTGGTCAGGGTTTGTTAAAGAGACGCTCTAGCTGTGAAAAAAAAAGATGAATCGAGTCACGGTCATGAAATTAAATAGTCACGGGCGTGACCTAGGACTTGCACGTGAGAGATAAAAATAGTCCTAATCATGAAGAATTAGGCTTCACTACTTCTAATCGTGAGGCAAGGCGTGAATCAAAGCGTGAATGGTTCTGTAATTATTTCCCGTCTATTTTTATGATCGTGAAGATATGTCATGGGCATGAATCAGGCTATTCCCGGGAGTGACAAAAATAGTCACGGTCGTGAAGAATTAGACTTCACTACTTTTAACAGTGAAGCAAGTCGTGAATCAAAGCGTGAAAGCTACTGGAGCTTTTGCTATTAAGTTCACGGTCGTGAATATCTGTCACGGGTGTGAACTACCTCAAATTTTCAAAGAATAAAACTAAGTCTAAAATAAGACTAAAAGATTTCTTAAGAAGTTTTTATGCTCTTAAACATATATTTCCATCTTGTCAACCACTTCTTATTATAAAATTAGTTAAGTAAAGAGCATCATATGAAGGAATTAACATTCAAGGTTAATGATTTATCATACAATTGGCAAGAAAATAATTAAGACAAAGTTGATCCATCACGCATACCAAGTTCTCTTCTTATGAAGCAAAAACTTTCTTCATTTAGAAGTATGGTAAGAATGTCTGCCAATTGATTATTTGTATCAATAAATTCTAACACAACATCTTCATATTGAACATGATCCCTAAAAAAGTGATGTCTAATATCAATATATTTACTTATAGAGTGTTGAATGAGATTCTTAGATAGGTTGATGGCACTTGTATTGTCACATTTGATGGGTATATGGTCCAAGCTATGACCATAAAACTTGTTTCTTGCTAAATCAAGAAACTAGACATTCACCAATAAAGTGACAAGTGCCTGAAGTACTCTTTCTATCCAAAAGACTACCGGCATAATCCACATTCGAATATCCTATGATATTGAAAGATGAATTTCTAGGATACCATAAGCCTAGATTCAATGTTCCATTTAAATATTTTAAAATTCTTTTTACAGCATTCAAATGTGATTTCTTAAGACAAGATTGAAATTTAGCTCATAAGCAAACACTATACATTATATCGGGCTTAGAGGCAGTAAGGTATAAAAGTAATCTGATCATACCTCTATAGAGCTTTTTATTTATGCTCTTACCCTTCTCATATTTGTCCAATTTTGTTGATGTGCTCATTGGAGTCTTAGCATTTTTGCATTCTTCCATTTAAAATTTCTTGATTAACTCTTTAGAGTACATGGATTGGTTGATGAATATGCCCTCATTGCTTTGCTTGATTTGTAGACCAAGGAAGAACTTAAGTTCACCCATCATCCTTATTTCAAATTCTCTAGTCATACACTTAGCAAATTTTTGACAAAACAATTCATTAGTAGACCAAAATATGATATCATCAACATAAATTTGAACAATCAAAATGTCATGCTTATGCTTTTTAATAAACAAGGTTGTATCAACATGTCCTTTTGAAAAATTATTTTCTAAAAAAAATGAACTTAGTCTTTCATACCAAGCTCTTAGAGCTTGTTTTAACCCATACAAGGCTTTAGAAAGTTTAAAAACATGATTAGGCAAATTATGACTTTCAAAACCTGAGGGTTGTTCTACACAAACTTCCTCCTCTATAAAACTATTTAAGAAAGCACTTTTGACATTCATTTGAAAAAAGTTTAAAATTAATATGGATGCAAATGCTAAAAGTATTCTTATGGCTTCTAATCTAGCTACTGGAGCATAGGTTTTATCTTAATCTATACCTTCTTCTTGATTATAACCTTTTGCAACCAACCTAGCTTTATTCCTAGTTATTGAACCTTGTTCATTTAACTTATTTCTAAACACTCATTTACTACCAATGATTTGATGGTCTTTGGGTCTAGGAACCAAGGTCCATACTTTGCTTCTCTTAAATTGGTTGAGTTCCTCTTGCATAGCAATTACCTAACTTTCGTTATTAAAAGCCTCGTCAATATTTTTAGGCTCAATTTGTGAGACAAAAGCAAGGTTATAATCTAAAAGTTAGAGATGAGATCTAGTACTTGCACCCTTAGTAGGATCACCGATGATTTGTTCATTCGGGTGATTCTTTGTCATTTTTCATTCATTTGGAAGCTCTTAGTTGTCTTGCTCTTAAGGTTGAGGTAGAGATACATCTTTTTGTCATTTTTCTTGATCATCATCATCTTTCTCATGATCACGATCGAGTTTCTCCATTATACCTACAATGTCATCAAGAACACTACCTTTCACAAGATCAAGTTTAATAGATTCATCAAAAACAACATTCATAGACTCCTCAACAACTAAAAATCTTTTATTAAAGACTTTATAAGGTTTGCTAGTTGTAGAATATCCTAAGAAGATACCCTCATCAGATTTAGAGGCAAATTTTCCAAAGTTGTCCTTGGTATTTAATATAAAACACTTTCATCTGAATACTCTAAAGTATGATATCATGGGTTTTCTTCCATTCCATAGCCCAAAAGAAGTTTTGTTTAAAAATGGTCTCTTGAAAACTTGATTTGAAATATAACATGCAGTATTTGTGGCTTCGGCCCAAAAGTAGAATGGTAAACCATACTCATTGAGCATAGTTCGAGCCATTTCAATTAAGGTTCAATTTTTTCTTTCTACTACTCCATTTTGTTGAGGTGTTCTAGGAGTTGAAAAATTGTGTGAAATACCATTTTCTAGACAAAAGTTATCAAAATTTTCATTTTTAAATTCTTCGTCATAATCGCTTCTTATTTTAGAAATAAAGTAGCCTTTTTCATTTTGAACGTTTTTAGCAAAATTTTTGAAAGATTCGAAAGCATCATTCTTTTGAGCGAAGAAAATTACCCAAGTGAATCTAGAGTAATCATCAACAATGACAAAAATATAGTGTTTACTTTCTAAACTAGCAACTCTAGTAGCTCCAAAAAGATCTAAATGCAAAAATTGTAGAGGCTTAAAGGTACTTACTACATTTTTGGATTTGAAAGATGACTTGTGTTGTTTTCCTCTTTGGCAAGGTTCACATGTCTTATTCTTTTCAAATTTGACTTTTGGAATTCCACTTACTAGCTCTCCTTTGTTAAGGTTTTGAATTAATTCCATGCTTGCATGACCAAGCCTTCTATGCCATAGCCAAGATTCATCACTATTGGTCATAAGATACTTAGAGAAAATGTTAGAAATTTTATGTAAGTCTATTGTGTAAGTTTATTATGTAATTGTTGACATATCTATCTCCCTTGAATATCTCTTGGCCACTTAAAGAGGTTACAAGACATTCATTTGAGGTAAAAATAACATGGTTCCCTTTATCACATAATTGACTTACACTCAAAAAATTATTTTTCAAACCACAAACAAGCAAAACAATTTCATTAAAAGTAGTATTATTAATACCAATAGAGTCAATGCCAAATACCTTCCCTTTAGTATTGTTCCCAAAGGTTACCTTACCACCATCAATTCTTTTGATGTGATTGAAGAGTTCTTTGTTTCTGGTCATATGCCTTGAGCATCCACTATCCACAAGCCAAACATTTTCCTTTATAATGGATTTGAGGCATACCTATGAAATTATAATTCAAGTTTGGCTTTTAGGTATCCAAATGAACTTGGATCCTTGAGGGTTAGCACTTAAATGTTTCCAATAAGCTTTTCTTATCCGACAATGTTTGTTGATATGACCGAATCTCATACAATAATTACATTGCTTAGCTTTAAACATATTTTTCGGTTTTGACATGTTTTTTGGTCTCAACATCCATTTAAAAGGTGTTTGTGTGTAGCGACATATAGATGCATGATGAGTAAGTGCTTTCCTGGTTGCATGCCTCTTATAAATGAAGGCATGATTGGCCTTTTGAGGTTTCCCTCTTAAGCTATACGACCCTTGATCATTTTTCTTATGAATAGGGGGTTTTGTGTGTGTTATGCTCTTAGCCCTTATGGATATTACCTCAATTGTAAAGGTTTGTGGTACACTAGAATTAACAAATGTAGTTTTGTGAGATGAAGATGATGTTCCATTAAATCCTAGACCATGTCTTACTAAAGGTGATCTTTGAGAAACTATTAGAGTATCTAAATTTTCTTTGCCTTCATAAAACCTTGAAATAGAGTTTCTAACTTCCTCAACTTCATTTTTCAAAATATTGTTTTCTTTAAGCAAAGATTTAGTTGAGAGTCTAGAGGAATACTCATTTAATGATTTTTGAAAGGTTCCATTAGAAGTTCTAAAATCAAAATTCTCTTTTTGTAAAAGTTCCATTTTATTTTTCAAATCTAAAATGTTATATTTATAAATGATAAATCTAATTCTATATTTTTCTAACTCTAGGTTCAATATTTCTATTAAACTCTACTCATCATCATCTTCACTATTACTATTATTATCACTACTAAAAGAGTATGAGTAAGAAGGACCTACCTCATCCGTAAAGTGATCCTCTAAAGCCATGAATCATACGTTGACCTCTTCTCCTTCATTATCATCTTTTTTGCTTGAAGAGCTTTCATCATCCCATGTGGCTTTGTAACCTTTCTCCCCATCACCTTTTTGAGTTCTTCTCTTGTGTTTCTTGAGTTTTGGATATTCTAGTTTGATATGTCCTTTCTTCCCACATTCATGATACTTTACCTCCTTTTTATTTCTTTAAGAATTATTTGATGAGTGTTTGAGCGTTCTTTGTTTGAAGTTTCAAGAATTACCAAGTCTCTTCTCAATTATTCTTTTTAATCTTCTTGAGAGCATGACAATGTCCTCATTTGCATCATCATTATCAATTATCTCTTATGATTTTGAAGTAAAGGCTTTGAGTGCTAGAGGCTTTCTTTTTTCTGGTTTGGCTTCAAGTTTTCTATCTCTTTTTACCTCCATTTTGTGAGTTAGAAGTTTGCCAATAAGCACATCAGTAGGCATGATGCTCATATCTTCATTGCCCTCTTCTATACCCGCAACTCTTGAACTATAGTCTTTGAGAGGAAGGCTACTCAGAATCTTATTGTTCACATCTTCCAAGCTCAAATGCTTTCCGAGCTTTCTCATGCCATTGATGATGGTTAGAAGACGGTTCGTCATATCGGTAATAGATTCATTGGATTTCATCTTGAAGAGTTCATATTCCGAAGTGAGAAGTTGAATCTTCTTGCATCTAACTTGTTTGGTTCCTTTATGATAATTCTTCAATGTTTTCCACATGCTATATGCAGTAGGACAATGTTGGATTCTGCTACATTCTTCAATAGATAGAAAGCTTGCGAGGATTGTCATTACCTTTTTATTTTTAAAATTAGCTCTTCGTTGAGGCTCTGTCCGATCATCTCTTAAATGAACTTCTTCTTCACCATCAACTCCTCTCTTGGTTGGTGGTATCCATTCTTTCCGAACACTATCCCAAACTTTATTCCCTCAACTATCGAGATATGTCTCCAACCAGAATTTCCAATGAGCATAGTTTGCTCTATCAAAGTAAGGCTTGAGACTTTGAAATCCTTCACTGACCATTTCTTGATCTTTGTTAGCACTTTTTAGGTTTTTTACTAGTGCTTTTTAGGTTTTTTGCTAGTGCTTTTTAGGCTTTGTTGCTGGACAAGTTCTTTTACCAATTGTTGCCCCAATAATGAACCAAGAAGTGGGTTGAATTGGTTAGTAACTAAAAATTGCTTAACTTGAAAGTGTGGAATAACTTAAAATAGAGTAAGAAATGAGAGATATCACACACAAGATTTATAGAGGTTCAGGTATTAACAAACCCTACTTCTCTCCCTAATCTCAATTGGGTATTTCACTAACACTCTAAGTGTTACAATAGAGTTTTTTAGGCTTACTCCCATCTATGGTGTTTCTCTAAATGGCTAATACCTAACCCAGAAATTCACTTGTGTTTTTTCAATGGCTCACACAAAAACCAATTTTTTGTGCTTTATAGCTCACACAATAAACCGTTACAAGTGTTTCACTCTCAAACCGAAATACCCAAACTCACTTTTGAGTAATTGGTTACAATGAAAACATTCACCAACCTACAATGTTCAGAAATTATGAGCAATTAGGTTTTTACAAAGAATAAAGGTTTGTTGAGGAGAATAATAATGCACAAGGCTACAACAAGATTAATGATTCAAATTAATTATTGTTCTTCTTCTTGAGATTCATAAATGGCTTGCATTTATACTTCCTCTGTGAATTATAGTCGTTTAGGTGCATTTAATGCGAAAATAACCATTAAACCAACTCTTAACTTCGCATCTGACATGTTTCTCTGTTCTCATTCACGGGTGTGAATATATGTGTCACGGTCGTAAATTTTCTTCCAAGCCATGGTCTAAGTGGTGACTCTTGATCGTGAAGCTCTCTGAAAGTATTGAAAATATTTGATCGCGGGAGTGACTGATACTTTCACGGGCATGAATATTCTTCCAAGTCGTGGTCCAAGTGGTGACTCTGGCCGTGAAGCTCTCTAAAAGTATTGGCATGTTTGCTCACGGGCGTGACTGTATGATCATTCACGGTTAGTATGATTCTTCATGGTCGTGAACTTTGAATGATGGAAAGTTGGCGCTCAACTATATTCACGGGCGTGACATAATTAGTCACGGGCTTGACTTTGCTATTTCTTTGATTTTAATTTTCAAAAGTTCTCTTTCAATATTGCTTTATGTTCTAATCAAGATATATCCTATTTAACACACTTAGAACAAACATTGTTAAATATATTATTGTTATTTTATTTGTTATCATCAAAATTATATAAATACCCCTTAAGATTTAACAGTTTAGGTACTGGAATGGTGGAGCTTTCATATTGTAGGGATGGGAAGATTTGTTGTGTCAGCTGTAACATTTGATGATTAGTGAGTGGGTCTCTCTCACATTAGGGCCCACCACTATTTAAAAAAAAAAGAATATCAAACTTTTCGGTGCAAATATTTTTTTAACACCAAAATTAAAATTTGAAAAGTTACCAGCCAGTAGAAAAAGTTAACAATATGTACCCAATCTCTTCCTATAAAAGGCAAAGCTCCCAATTTCAAAATTCACTTTAATTTCAAGAAAAAAATGAGAGGTTCAATTTCAGAGAGGTAATCCTAAGAGAGAGTTAGGTTTTTAGATTTTTTCTAAAAAATTAGAGAATGGCAAAAATAGTGAGAAAAATATTTTTTTTATTGTTTTTTGGAAATACTTGTGTGTCACTATTTTTATATTTATCTCAAAATTATTGTATTACATCTAGCCTGTATATAGGAAAGACTCTCTCTTTGTACCCTTTTATTAGTGGAAAAAAAATATTCGAGTTTCTCTAGTAGATGTAGCCCAAATTAAAAAGTGAACCATATTAAAGTGCTGATACTATTTTTGTTGATTCTTTTATTTACATTTATTTGTGTCGTTTTATCCATTGTGTCCAACATGAACTCCTGACGACCCTTTACTCAAATATAAATTGAAATGCTCTTTTAAAGGTTGTCATTCACCTTTTGTAACGTTGAAATTGATTACAAAAAGGGGTGGGTGATTATTGTGAGAGCGGATGGTCATAGAAGAAGTGAGTAGTTATTGTAGAAGTGGGGTGAACATGGTCACATGTGAATGTAACGAAGTGAGTGGAGTTGTGTCTTATTGGGCTGTGAGTGACCATATGGCTATGTATTTGCTTGAGGTGTGGCTCTTCACATTACTAGCTCTAAGAAGAATATTGCCCAAGTTTTGCTCTTAATGTTGGCAAGATTCAAGGACATGCATGAATCGAGCTAGGGAGTTATCGTACTTCTTTTGTGTTATCACTTGACTTGTAATGTATTATTCATTTTATATTTTTTTTATAATATCTTTTCCATAGCAATTAATCTAAATATTTATAAAATTTGTAATAAGCCACTTTGTCTATTTTCCATCAATGACAAAACTAAAATTCTGATATGTCTCTTAGCTATGGAGCTCGCTAATTTCATGCAGTGCTACATTTACTCACATTATTAGAAACACAATAATTTATGATGGATAAATTCGTCTATAAACTTTTACATATATCGTTGAAAATATATTATATATTTTGAAGTTAAGGATAAATTTACTCGGGTAAAATTTGTTGTAAATTGAAATTTTCTAATAGAATGAGTAGATGTGTAATCATATGAGATTAGTGGATCCCACAGCTAAATATGATGCCAACATTTCATCCATCTTTGAAAAGAATAGATGGATGGGCCTAATTACAAATATTTAACTACAATTGCTATGAAAAAAAAACATATTAGGGAAGCAATCGCAAAATGGAAAATATACAGGGATTTTTTAATTGTTTTCTCTAAATGTAAATAATAATTTATGATATGGGATAGATCTAATAATTTTTTTATTTCATCCAAATTGGATAAAAATCAAATGAATCAATTCAAATATAAAATTTTTAAAAATTTAGTGTTATATTATGAATTCAGATCCATATTATTTTATGCACTTTATTTATTCACAAAAATATATATTTTTATGAAATTGAATTTTTGTAAACTAATAAATATAAAATATATTTATCAGTTATAACTTATAAGTTTATCATTTTTTAATTTATAAGTTTATCAGTTATAACTTACAGATTCATCATTTTAAAGTTCATTATTTAAAAATTATAAGTTAATTATTTATAAGTTACATATTCATTATTTATAATTTTTAGATTCATCGTTTAGAAGTTATTGGTTTTGTTTACAACTTATTATCTCATCATTTACAGATTCATCATTTAGAAATAATATTTTTATCATTTATAACTTAAAAATTCATTATTTAGATTTTGCAAGTTCATAGTTTACAACTAGTTGCTTCATCATTTATAGGTTTATCATTTACAACTTGTAGATTTATCCTTTTGAAACTACAGATTCATAATTTTAAATTTACATGTTAATAGCTTATAGGTTCATCATTTATAACTTATAGATTTATTACTTTCATATTCATTATTTTTACTAAGTTCATTATTTTTACCAAATTTATTATTTTCGACTTTCAACAATTTGATTTTCTCTCTCTATATTATTTATTTTTAGTTCAAATATCTTCATTTCAACTATTTTTTAGTGAAAAATTAAAATTAAATATTTTTATCCTAAACAATAATAACAATTATTACAATATTAAAAAATACTAAAAAATAAAATCAAATATGCAAATTAAAAAATTTTCTCTCTTTAAAAATAAACTTAAAATATACATAATTTTTTTTATCTCTATGAATAAGAAAAAAAAAAGAAAACTATGATAAATATAATAAAAAAATAGTATTGTACCAATTAATAGCACACGAAATAATCATGCACCCGGATTCATGATATAATTTGCAAGTTTTTAAAAGATGAACTTGACTTAACAGAATACTCTGATCCTAAGGCTCGAAACTGACCCTAACCCAAAAAGACATAACCTAAATCTATTTGGATTGGCTTGATTGTAAGTCTAATTTTGGTATGTAATAAATTCATGTTTTACTCGAAATAGGTACTTATTCCATAATTTATACCATCTCCGAATCAAATTCTAAAAAGAAAAAAAAAAGTATCAAATAGATTTAACATCGATGTATCTTGTAGAAGAGGAGAGTGTTGATTAGAAATGATAAATGTATTTGAAAATAACAATACAAGATCAAACGAAGAAATAGTATATTTGTAGGAGAAGTTATGCATGAGTTGGCTTTACAATAAATAGAAAAACTAGAATACCTAATCAAGAAGTTAAAGAAAACCTAGAAATATGGATATGCATAAATTACATAATTAAAAGGAAACAAATTAATTAGCAATGAGCTAATTATCCAAACCAATAGAGAGAGCAAAAAGAAATGGCAATGATTCAAAGAAGTGGTGGTGGATATAACCATGGCCGTCTCCGTCCTCTCATCCGCCCCAACTTTGAGAATTTTCAGCCTAATATTGAAAGGAAAAACCAAGAAAAGGTTGTCCTTTTTCTCCTTCGACTTCCCGGTACCGACTTCTTTTTTAATTTATTATTTTAAATAATAAATAGGCTTTAGTATAATATCATATTCTAAAAATTAAATTGGAATATACCAATATTGTAACACCCCATATTTTATTAATTTTGCTCAATTAAATTTTTTTTAATTATTTTGGTGACTTAATAATTTTATTTGAGTAAAATTTTATTACAAATTTGAGATTTGTAAAAAAGTACAAAATTGCCCCTGAGTATATATATATATATATATGGAGATTTCAAAGATTTAAGTAAAAAAAATTTCATTCTCTCTCATTTTCCCTACACGATCCCCATCTCTATTCATCAACCAAACGACATTCGATCTTCGCTAAATTCGAACCAGAAGTAGTTATCCATATTCTTATCACTCCGGCGACGTCTGATTTTCCAAAAACTGGCTGGATTTTCGAGATCGGAGAAGCAAAAATCGGATTCCGGGCTGCCCTCCCATTTCGAGTATTTTCCGACTTCTTTTCTTAAATCTAACACCGGAAATGGACTCAAGATGTCGAAAAACCTTGGTATGTGTAATTTCAACTTCGGGAACTACATTTTAGGGGCTGATCGAAGTCAGAATTTCTCACTGGAGTCGTGCGAACTTTTGTAGATCTACATGTTTTCAGCCACTTCGAAGCCATAAAACTTATATATTTGGACTCCTCACACCTCAAGCTTTGTTTTGGTACCAGCCGATCGTCGATCCGCCACCGTTGAAAATTTTCCGGTGACTGGAATCCGGCGACAACTAATCGGGTATTTTGGACAGAATTTGCAGCTCGTTAAACTGAGTCATCTGGTATAAACCGCACCTTCTAGTTATTTTTAGATAGTGAGATATGAATTTATTTGTAAAGTTTAAGTATATTTTTATTATTAAAGTGATTAATTAATTTTGTTGAATTGCATAATTATTTGAGTTTATTGAACATTATTTGGGGAATAATTGAATTTTATATTATTAAATGGAGGTGATTATTAGTTAAGTTAGAATATTAATATATTAGGTAATTAAATTAATAATCGATGATTATTAATTATGGAATTAATTGGAGTGTTTAGAAGTAGAAGATAACTTTTGAAGTAAAATGAATATTTAATAGAATTTTTGGAGAAATTTTGGATTATTAGCCTAATTATGAAAAAAATTTATTGGGAGTTATTGAATATTATTTATGTGAAATTGATGATGGAAAATGAAAGAAAATGAGTTAAAGTGATTATATGAATTTATTTGGAATTTTTAGAGTATTTATTGAATTAATAAGAATTTTTGAATTGGAAATGGACCTTAGAAGAATAAAGGGAAATAAATTGAGAATAGTTTTGGAGGAAAGATAAAGAAAATAAAATATTATTAAGGAAAATAATATTTGAAATTTTTGGTCGTACGAAAAAACATGTTGATGACCAAAACTGTGATCTATGCGTTAAACACGCATAATGAGGAGAATTTTAAATATAGAATTTCGATATACATGAGACCGAGAAATTAGCAAAAAATTTAAATTTTACTAGATTTTATGTCGTAAGGGGTTCAATAGCTAATTGAAAATTTTCTATCTCTAGGCGCGATGTCAGACCAGACGTCAGCCCGAGATAAAGGGAAAGAGCAGGTCAATACCGGCAGAGCGTAAAGAGGTTAGTGCGATTGTCCTTATAATATTAGTCATATATATATAAGTAAGTAATTAAAGAAGAGTGTGAAGTAATAAGGAAATTATTATATTCAAATAATTTATATATTACATAAAATATATTATATATTTTATGTGAAAAACTGGAATTTTTGCAATTATTGAGTTTAAAATATTTTATCTGTATTTCAAAAAAATTTAAAAGTTCGATATACTTTATGATGATATTTATTTTGACATGAAAATAATATTTTATCGATTTTATGGAAAATGATTAAGAAAATGACAGTAAAGTATTTTTGCAGAAATTATTATTCTGCTTTGAAATACAAAAATGAATTGAATTATGAATTTGAAAAATTTTGTCCACATATTAGCCTAGACGTGAGCTAGGGTATTGTTGGCATGCCAATGGTAGAAATTATGGTCATGTGCATTTCTGTTGACCAATAAATATTGTGATCCTGTGCATTTCTGTAAATCACCTGATACAATTGTCAGTCTTGTGCATTTCTATGGACTGAATCATATTACATTTGGATCCTGTGCATTTCTGTGGATCTTAAGTTGGGATGTAATATGATACCCCTTGATTCCCTAGAAGCAAGTTTAGAATGTCATAATATGTGAGTATATGAAAAAACTATTATATTTATTTATAAAAAGGAGATTCAAATTTTGAATTGATTATATTTTAAGAGCATATTTTATTCTAATGACTATTATTATAAGAATTTTTGCACCACTGAATTATATACTCAGCGCGGGAGTTTGTTTTCTCTCGCGTAGGTTAGGGTTTAGGGGCATATGATTTCTATGGTAAACAAGAAGATGACCCCTCAATGGCAGAATTTTGGTTGGAACGAAAAGAGCGAGTATTTGATCAACTACACTGCATAAATGAGTAGAAATATGAATATGCAGTATCTCTGCTACAAGAGCATGCATACGATTAGTGGTGATCTAAATCACAGAGCACAGAGGCTCCTGACCCTATGACATGGGAATTCTTTCTAGAGAAGTTTAAGGAACAATATATTCCTCCTATCTACATAGATGATAAGAAGAGAAAGTTTCTGATGCTAAAACAGAGGGATATGTTAATAACAGAATATGAGAGAGAAATCACTCATATTTGCAAGTATGCTGGTGGTATTGTGTCTAAAGAGGTTGATAAATGTCGATGATTTAAAGATGGGTTGAGAGATACGATCAAGTTACAAGTTTCAGCCCTACGTCTAATTAGTTTCCCCAGTTTACTAGCATATGCTAGAACAGTTGAAAGAGTCTTGGTGGCACAACAACCAGTATAGGTTAGTGGGGTTAGTAGACTAGCACCACAACGAAGTGGACTGCAGACTAGTGGCAAGAGAGCCAGATCTTTTGGTGGCCGATTCCAAGCTAGAGGTTCCAGCAGACCTCAGTCTTATAGGCGGGGACAACCCATAAGATCTACTTCATCGGTAGCCAGTGCACCGATACAGGCATTCCGCAGATCTACCACTCTACTGGTGTGTTAGCATTGTGGTCGTTCACATCCAGAAGAGTGTTGGTGGATGACATGAGCATGCGTAAGATGCGGCTCCAAGAACCATCTTAGAAGAGATTGTCCATTGCTACAGTTTGGTAGAGGTTCAGAGAGTATTGAGTCAATGCCAATAGAGCCTATGGGACAAGGCAGAGGACGAGGCAGAGGGCAAGGAAGAGGAGGCCGTGCAGGGCTAAGCCAGTTCAAATCAGACACAGTAGAGAGACTGGAAGTCAATAGAGTTACTCCAGCAAGAGCTTATGCCATACGAGGCTGAGAGGAGCAAGATGCACTTGATGTCATAGCGGGTAAATTCCTTCTATTTGGCTCTTGTATACATGTATTGATAGACCCTGGGTCAACACACTCATACATATGCACACCACCATCGGGTCGAGAGGGTCTAACACCAGAGACTCTAGAATATTAGATTCATGTGACTAACCTGTTAGGACACAGTGTGCGGGTTAGTAAAGTGTTTAGGGGTTGCCCAGTTGAAATTCAAGGTAGGCCATTTCCAATAGATCTAATAGAGCTACCATTCTGCGAGTTCTATGTGATATTGGGAATGGATTGGCTAGCTCACCATGGGGGTGATAATAGATTGTGGAAAGAGGCCGATGAGAATTAAAGTTTCAGAACAATAAGAGATAGTAGTGATGGGTGAGGATAGAGGATATCCAAATAATTTGATATCAGCATTGAAAGCTCAAAAACTCATTAATAAAGGATGTGAGACTTACCTAGCATATGTGATTGATACCCGAAAGAAAAGTCCAAAGTTGGCTGACATCCCAACTGTTAATGAATTTTCTTATGTGTTCCCTGAGGAGTTGCCAGGACTACCACCTGACCGAGAGATAGAGTTTGCTATTGAATTAGTACCTGGCACCACTCCTATATCTATTACACCATATAGGGTGGCACTCATAGAATTGAAAGAGTTGAAGATACAATTACAAGAAATGTTAGATAAAGGATTCATACAACCTAGTGTATCACCATGGGGTGCTCCAGTACTATTTGTAAAGAAGAAAGATGGTACTTTACAACTTTGCATTGACTACAAGCAGCTTAATAGGGTTACTGTTAAGAATAAATACTCACTGCCTAGGATTTATGATTTATTTGATCAGTTGAAAGGTGCAAGTGTATTTTCAAAGATAGATCTTCGATCGGGGTATCATCAACTGAAGATCAAAGAGTCAGATATATCTAAGATGACATTCAGAACTCGTTATGGTCATTATAAGTTCTTGATGATGCCATTTGGATTGACGAATGTGCCGACAGTTTTCATAGACCTGATGAACCGAGTGTTCAGGCCATATATTAATCAATTTGTGGTTGTATTCATTGATGACATTCTTGTTTTCTCTAGAGATCGAGTAGAGCATGACCAACATCTTAGAAAAGTATTGCAGAATTTGAGGGAGAAACAATTGTATGCAAAGCTATCTAAGTGTGAGTTTTGGTTAGAAGCAGTTATTTTTCTGGGTCATGTAATTTCAGCGGAAGGTATTCGAGTTGATCCTAGTAAAATCGAGGCGATTTAATTGGAAACCACCTCTAAATGTGATAGAAGTGAGGAGTTTCCTTGGATTAGACGGATACTATAGGAGATTTGTGAAAGAATTTTCATCTATAGCGAACCCTTTGACACGACTGCTGCGAAAAGAAGTCCGTTTTGAATGGACAGATAGATGTCAAACAAGCTTTGATCGATTGAAGGCAATGTTGACTGAAGCACCAGTTTTGACTCAACCTACTTCAGGAAAAGATTATGTTGTGTACAGTGATGCAAGTCACAATGGGCTAGGATGTGTTCTTATGCAAGAGGGAAAAGTGATTGCATATGCCTCCAAACAGTTTAAGCCTCACGAGCTTAACTATCCGACACATGATTTAGAGCTTGCAGCGATATTTTTTGCTCTTAAGATTTGGAGACATTATCTGTATGGACAAGGTAGCTATAGCTCTGGGAGCGCCCCTGATCCATAACCCGTATCCAGTCAGTCCAAATTTAGAGTGATGTGGGCAAGATAATGAGGATATGTCAGAAAATAAGAAAAGAAAAGAATAAGAAAATGATGATGATATGAGATTGTGATATAATAATAAAGAGGTTAACAGAGTAATTTACCATCAAAGATAAATGAAAATAATATTGTCTATGTGAGCATGACATTTATACTTGTATGAAATAGGAATATATTGATAGGCATGGCATGCAAACATTTTAATGCATAAAATGATACATGTTAATGCTTGTTGCATGATATAGTACATTGCCTTATTTATATGCACCACTAAGCTTAGAGCTTAGCGTGGGAGTTTCCTTCCGTGCAGATATAGAAAGGTAACTGAAGGTGATAGATAAAGCAAGTGGTGATCTTATTCAAGTAAAGCAGCCGAACTTTGAGAAAGTGGGTTACAAGCTTTGAAATTTTTGTATTTGACTTTTATATTAAATAATTTTAGAGTTTGTAAAACTTACTTTTAGAGTTTGTTAATAATTAATTTGATGTTTAAAATTACTATCTTATGTAAATAAATTGTACCCTGGTCTTTGTATATATCTATATATACATGAATGTTGAAAAAAAATAAAGGTAAAATAAAAATAATAATAATAGCGATTTGAAGAAGTAGATAGACGAGGGTACCGCTCCCTCATCTGGGCACGTGTTGGTCAGGTGAGAGGGTGTTATGCTACAAATGCTCTTAGTAATAAGATTTTCTTTTCTTGGAAGAGAGCTGTAAGAATAACTTTAGGAGCGAAACAAAAACTAGGGTTTGTGGATGGAACTATAGCTAAGCCTGACATAGATACAAAAGAGTATGAAACTTGGAATCGAATGGATTGTATGGTGCAGTCTTGGATCTTTAACTCAATATTGAAAGAAATTGTTGAATCTTTTCTTGACATAAGTTCTGTAAGAAAGTTATGGGTAGATTGGAACAAAGATTTGGTGAGTGTAATGGACATTTTCTTTATTAATTAAGGTAGTCTTTCTGTTATGGAGTACTTTAGCAAATTGAAATGTTTATGGGATGAATTTAGGACTTTGTTGACTAAGCCAAAATGCACTTATGGAGCTGCAAGGGTGATTGAAGAGAGAAATATGTCTAATAAGCTAGTATAGTTTTTAATGGGTTTGAATGATATGTCTGACCATGTTAGGAACCAAATCTTGATCATGGACCCACTTCCTAATATCAATAGAGCATATTCGATGATACTTAAGTTGAAAAATAAAGGAAAGTGCACATTAACTATGAAAACATTGAAAAAAAAATGTTATGTTGGCTCGAGGTATGAAGAACAAAAGCTATGTAAGATCTGGAGGAGTGAATGATATAAGAAAGAAAAGTATATACATTGTAATAAAAGTGGCCACACAAGAGATACTTATTTTCAATTGCATGGAATGCCTAAGTGGTACAAGGAGTTTAAGGAGTAGAAAGGAAGAACAACTGGTAGAAATAATTATGCAAATGTAATTGAAAGAAAACTTGATAATCCTTTGGACAATACCATAGACATTTTTGCTCCTAGGCAGGAAAAAGAGTTAAAACAACAATTGTAGTATTGATTCAATAAGAAATGAGCAAATGAATATGGTTCATACTGCCTACTATTCAAGTATGCCTTCTGAACTTACTTATGCTTTTAAAGCACTTATTTTGTTTAGGAAATGTATTTGAATTGTAGACACATGTGCCTTTAGCCATATGTGTAAAGACCTATGCATTCTAAATCATCCTTAACCTGTGATTAAGCATACACTTGTATATTTGCTACCACTAAATTGGTGGAATATATAAGTGATGTACACCTTATCCCCAATATAATTATCACAGGTACCTTATATGTAACGTCTGCTAATTCGTGTCTAGCTAATAAGACGAATTAAGAAAATATTGGTATGAAATAAATGATTACCATATGTGGAAAGAATTAAAAAGAAATAAAAAAGTAAAATGTCACAAGATTCATGCCCATGACAATGTCTTCACGACCGTGAACCATTGCAAGATGGAATTCTAGGTTTAAATAGATTCATGGTCATGACAGTTATTATAATGCCCGTGAACATTGCCCAATATAAAATGACTTGATTTGTTCATTCCTCTTTCTTCTAACTTTTCTGAAAACCCTAGTCTCCATTCCTATGTTCTTACACTAGAAATATTCTTCCAACAATTCTCTTTGATTTCTAGCTCAAAAATACAAAATTATAAGTCAAATAACAAGATTTAACTAAACTCACTAGATTGTGGCTAGAAGGAGTTTATTCTTGAGATGGCAAACATAGAGGAATAGGAGACAACTCGAAAACCCTAATCTACATGGTGTTTCCTTTAATTTCGATAAGAAATCATGTTTTCCCTTTTCTTCTACATGTTTTATGCCTTTTTTCATATCATTCCCATTTTGGGTAGACATCCATTTTCAAATGGGTTAGTGTTTAAGTTCAAGCTTGAGTTTTCTGGCTAAAATTTCCCGTGGAAGCTTGATAACAAGTTAAGGCATGACTTTGAAAGAAATTAGTTGATAAAGGCGCTAGCTTCAAAGTTTAAAGTCAGGGTTTAGTATCTAATAGCTTTATATTCATATTTATGGTTTAAGGATGTTAAAAATAGTTGTTCTCTGTGTTAAGAGTTTCAAGAAAGGGTGGGAATGACCACCAAAGAGAAAGACAAGCTTGAGTTGAGCTTGAACTTTAAGGCTACATATGGAGATATGCATATATGCATGCATTTAAATTCCAATTATGGCTTATTTGCATGTTAAATGCATTTAATGTGTGAATGGTGGCATAAATATGTGTTATTTATGGAATGAAACTTCTAAATGTAAGAGATAATTGGCTATAGAAATGTTATGTATATCACAAATGTTAGTCTTTTGGACAATGAGCTTTAAGGAAAAATGATGGCACTTATAATATCATGAAATGAATGCTAGCATTTTTTCATAATGAGTTTGAAAAAGGTGTGATAATATGAGAATTGAAAAAGAAAAGTTGTAAATGTTGTATATATGCATAATGAGCATTAATGATGTTTGAGTCGACATATGTAATAAATGTACATTATGAGCTAGTAATGAGAAATGTTATAATGGATGAGTTTTAAATGGTGATGATTGTGACAGTTAAAAGAGGTATAAATGCATATGGAATCACAAATGATTGTTGAATTAATAGATGAGCATGAAAATAGAAATTTGATTGATTATGTGTTCAATTGTGATGTTCATATTCTTTTAGATATTTAATTAATGTTATAGCCTGATGAATGTATGAATTAATGAGATTGTTGATAGGAAGAGGTTGTCATTGGACAACCAATAAAGCATTGCATGTGTCTGGCATTAAATGCCTTATTTTATGGTTAAATGGCAGAAAAACCCAAGTTCACGCTCGTGATAGAGGGTTCATAGTAGTAAATCATCGAACCAAAAACTGTCCATTTCAAGCAAAATATTTAACGACTTGAGTCACTACTTGACTCATGACTGTGAATCACCACAATCACACCTGTAACTATTTCTCTATCCCTATGAAGGAACATGCACTAAACAGATCCCTATGAAGGAACATGCACTAAACAGATAAAAACATTCACACTCAAGTTCATAGGTAGGTTCATAGAAAAAGGTATCTGTGAAGCTTATTTTAAATATAATATGCATAAGTACTCCATATGATAAACCACAAGTATGAACAATACTTTTATATGAAATATTACATATGATTAATACGTGAAAATGATTTGTATGTTTATAAGGGTATATGTATTAAGATGCGTTATATGATAAAGTATAAATTTAAAAGATGTTGAAGCATGATATTTGGTATTAAGTGTTCACATAGAGATATTTATGATGTATAAAGATTATTATATGAGTATGCATGAAATCCTAATAATTGGTATGAGATGTCAAAGGTTTCATGAGTTTGTATTTTGTTGTAATAAAACCAGTGATGAATGAAACTATTATATGAACCTTATCATGCAAGAATGAAAAAGATCATGGTGATGTAATTATGTATGCATGACTCATCTAGTTGCTTGAGGTCATGAAATTATGAGAAATTGTGTACAACTTATGTGAGCACTGAAATGTGTATAATGTATTAATTATGCGAATGGTATGATTCACATAAATGATGAAATGTGAAAAGTGGGATGAACGTTAAGCCTAAACTCGATACTAAGACTAGAAGTAGGATAGGTGACATGTCAATAAAGGGGCGTACATTACCGTAGTAATATGTGATACATATATCTTTTAAGAACAAAGTGGTTTGAGAGCACCATTGATCCTACATCACATACAAGATATGTATATTTTACTTAATCAATGTGACTTAAGCTTGTAAATCACTATTAACTTGAGGAGTTTAGATGAGCTTACAAGATCATAGATAGTGGTAGGATGGCTTAAGCTTATAGAGTATTTATGTTCAAAATTCATATCCGAATAGTCCATGTAGAGAGTTTTTGGGTGAGAATCGCTAATGAAATATGATACAGTGGAAAGATTAAAGAGAAAATGATTATTAGATACTTGGAATATTTGTCACATGATTGTTAATATATTGGTATAAAATATCAATGCATGATTATAGGAATTGACATATATATGAGTTTATGATGGTATGATTTCTTACATAACATAAAATATACGGTTCTAAGGTATCACTCCCATTTTGCTGTGTTATAATGTAAATGATTATTATTGCCCAGAAATTGAACCAAGAAGGGGGGTTGAATTGGATATTAAAAATTTTAACTTTTAAGTGCTGAATGAAAAGTTAAGTTGAGTAGGGATAGGAAGATTTCACACATATAGAGGTTCGGATGTTAACAAACCCTACTCCTCTTCCCAATCTCAATTGGGAGTTTCACTAACACACTAGGTGTTACAATGGAGTTTTACAAGCTCACTCCCAACTATGGTGTTTCTAACAATGAATCACACCTAACCCAGAAATCTCTTGTGTTTTAATGGCTCACACAATAAACCAATTCCTTGTGTTTTAAAGGCTCACACAAATAACCTAATTCCTTGTGTTTTAAAGGCTCACACAAATAACCCTTACAAGTGTTCTACTCTTAACCCAAAATACCCAAACTCACTTGAGTAGTAGATTACAAAGAGAAACACTTACAAATCTATAATGCTTAGAGAATGATGAGCAAAAAGATTTTCATAGAGAATAAATGTTTGTTTTGAAAATATCAAATGCACAAAAGGCTTACAACAAAATTTTGATCTGAAGTATTAGCTATTCTCTTGTTCTGGATTCATAAATTGCATTTATACTTCCATGGCGAATTATAGTCGTTTGGTTGCATTTAATGTGGAAATAGCTGTTGCACCAACTCTTATTTTCGTGCCTGACATGTTTCACTTTCCTCTTTCACGGTCGTGAGTATGAGTGTCACGGTCGTATACCTTACATATACTTCATGTCTTAAAAAGGAATTATGGTATATATTGGATATACTTCTCATATAACTTGCATATACTTAAATCTAGTAAGTTTATTTCAATGCTACATCATTATTTACAATTCTTGCATTTTATAAATTTTTTATCCTAAGTATATTTTGAGGGGGAGACTTCTCAAAAGCACATATTGCTAGATTATTTGTCACCATCAAAAAGGGGGAGATTGTTAAACCTTGAGGGGTATTTCCGTTATTTTGATGATAACAAATAAAATACCAATATTGTATTTAACATACTTGTTTTCTAAGTCTATTAAACAGGACATGGAATAAAATAGCAAGAATGGAGATTGGAAGAATAATCCTTGAAAGTCAAAATTAAGGAAGTAGCATGTTCACACCTGTGACTCTATGTGTCACGCCCGTGAAAGAGCTAACCATTACCAAAACCAACATTTGAAGTTCACAACCATGAACGAAGAACAAACCGTGAAGTGGACATTTCAGTCACGCCCGTGAATCAAAATGTCACGCCCGTGAATGTTCATGACATTTTCATCCAGAGAGCTTCACGACCAAAGTCACCATTTAGATCACGGCTGGAAAGTTTGTCACGCCGGTGAATATGTATGTCACACCCGTGACCCAATGTGTCAAAACATTCCAGAGAGCTTCACGATCAAGGTCACCACTTCAGTCACGACAAATATAGTCACGCCTGTGAATGATGAAAGAGAAAAATATCAGGCGCGATTATTTGGTTGGTACAACAGCTAGTTTCATATTTAATGCATCCCAACGGCTATAATCAGCCAAGGGAGTATAAATGGAAGTCATTTATGCATTCAGTACAAGAGGATAGCAAATACTTTGAATCAAAATTTTATTACAAGCTATTTGTACATTCAATACTTTGAGAACCAAAATCTATTCTCTGTAAAAATCTTTTTGCTCTTCATTTCGTGAGCAATTAAGATTTGTGAGTGTTTCTCTCTGTAATCATTACTCAAGTGAGCTTTGGGTATTTCTAGGTTAAGAGTAGAACACTTGTAAGGGTTAGTTGTGTGAGCCTCTAAAACACAAATTATAAGGTTGTTTGTGTGAGCCTGTAAAAACACAAAGTGAAGGTTGTTTGTGTGAGCCTGTAAAAATACAAAGTGAATGTTGTTTGTGTGAGCCTATAAAACACAAAGGAATTGGTTATTCTGCGAGACATTAAAACACCAGGGATTTCTGGGTTAGGTGTGTGCCATTGTGAGAAACACCATAATTGGGAGTGATATTGTAAAACTCCATTGTAACACTTAGTGTGTTAGTGAAACTCCCAATTGCGATTGGGGAGAGGAGTAGGGTTTGTTAAAACCCGAACCTCCATAAAAATCCTTGTGTCAAATTTCTCTATCCCTCCTAAAATTAATTATTTATATCTGCACTTTAAAGTTTAATTTTTTTGAAACTCCAATTCAACACCCATTTTTGACTTAATATCTGGGCAACAAAATCTTTCCTCATTTAGAGACTTAGTGAAGATATCTGCCAATTAATTGTATGTGCTTATAAATTCTAAGACAACATCTCCATATTGAACGTGATCTCTAATAAAATGATGTCTTATGTCAATATGCTTACTTCTAGAGTGTTGAATGAGATTCTTAGATAGATTTATAACACTAGTATTGTCACATCTAATAGGTATATGGTCCATAATATGATCATAATCCTTAAGTTGTTGTTTTATCCAAAAGATTTGTGTACAACAACATCCTGCTGCCACATACTCCGCTTCAGCGGTAGAAAGAGCAACTGAAACTTGTTTCTTTCTAAACCAAGAAACTAAGCATTCTCCAATAAAGTGACAAGTACCTAAAGTACTTTTTCTATCTAAAAGACTTCCAGCATAATCAGCATCTGAATATCTTATAATGTGAAAGGATGAATTGCTAAGATACTATAAACCTAGATGCTATGAGCCATGTAAATGTTTTAAAATTCTTTTTACTATATTTAAATGAGACTCTTTAGGACATGATTGAAAGCGAGCGCATAAGCATACACTATACATTATGTCAGGTCTAGAGACGGTAAGATATAAAAGTGATCCGATCATACCTCTATAGAGCTTTTCATTAATGCTCTTACCCTTTTCATCCTTGTCCAATTTTGTTAATGTGCTCATTGGAGTCTTGGCATTCTTGCATCCTTCCATTCCAAATTTCTTAAGTAAGTTTTTGGCATATTTGGATTGGTTGATGAATATGCCCTCATTGCCTTATTTTATTTCTAGATCGAGTAAGAATATTAGCTCACCCATCATGCTCATTTCGAATTCTCTAGTCATACACTTAGTAAATTCTTGACAAAGCAATTTATTAATAGACCCAAATATGATATCATCAACATAAATTTGAACATTTAGAGTATCATGCTTATGCTTTTTAATGAATAATGTAGTGTCAACATTCCTCTTTGTAAAATTATTCTCTAAGAGAAAAGAACTTAGTCTTTCATACCAAGCTCTTGGGGCTTATTTCAAACCATATAAAGCTTTTGAGAGTTTAAATACATGGTTGGGCAAATCATAGCTTTCAAAACCTGGTGGTTGTTCTACATAAACTTCTTCTTCTATAGAACCATTTAAAAATGCACTTTTTACATCCATTTGAAATAGTTTGAAATTCATGTGGCATGCATATGCTAAAAGTATTCTTATGGCTTCTAATCTAGCTATATGAGCATAGGTCTTATCATAATCTATTCCTTCTTCCTGATTATATCCTTTTGCAACCAACCTAGCTTTATTCCTAGTTATTGAACCTTGTTCATCTAGTTTATTTCTAAATACTCATTTGCTTCCTATGATTTGATGCTCCTTGGGTCTAGGTACTACGGTCCATACCTTACTTCTCTCAAATTGGTTGAGTTCCTTTTGCATTGCAATTACCCAACTTTCATCATTAAGAGCCTTATCAATATTTTTAGGCTCAATTTGAGTAACAAAAGCAAGGTCAGAAACTAAATGTTTGAGATGAGATCTAGCGTTTACTCCCCTTGTAGCATCACCAATGATTTGCTCTTTGGGGTGATGTTTTGTCAATCTCCATTCCTTTGGGAGCTCTTGCCTATTTTCCTCTTGAGCTTGAGGTAGAGAATCATCTTGATGTGAATCTTCTTGATCATTTTCTTCTCTTTCATTTTCAAGATCAAGTCTTTCCATGGTACCTACAACATCATCAAAAACACTACATTTCACAAGATCAAGCCTACTAGATTCATCAAAAACAACATGCATAGATTCTTCAACAGTTAATGATTTTTTATTAAATACTCTATATGTTTTGCTAGTTGTAGAGTATCCTAAAAAGATACCCTCATCAGATTTAGAGGCAAATTTTCCAAGGTTGTCCTTGGTATTCAATATGAAGCACTTGTATTCAAATACTCTAAAGTATGATATCAAGGGTTTTCTTCCATTCCATAGCTCAAATGATGTTTTGTTTAAGAAAGGTCTTTTGAAAACTCGATTTGAAATATAACATGCAGTATTTATGGCTTCGGCCCAGAAGTAAGTTGGTAAACCATACTCATTGAGCATTCTTCGAGCCATTTCAATTAAAGTTCGATTTTTCCTTTCGACTACCCCATTTTGTTGAGGTGTCCTAGGAGATGAAAAATTCTATGAAATGCCATTTCAAGACAAAAGCTTTCAAAGTTTTCATTTTCAAATTCTTTGCCATGGTCACTTCTTATTTTTGACTTACACTAAACAAGTTATGTTTCAAACTATCAACAAGCAAGACATCTTTAATGAAGTTAGTACCATTAATACCAATAAAGCCAATGCCAATTACATTACCCTTAGCATTGTTTCCAAAGGTAACTTTACCTCCATTAATTCTTTTGATTTCATTGAAAAGTTCTTTGTCTCCTGTCATATGCCTTGAGCATCCACTGTCTACTAGCCAAGCATTTTTGTTTATTGTGGACTTGAGACATACCTATAGAATCACAATTCAAGTACGATTTTTAGGTACCCAAATGAGCTTGGGTCCTTAGGGGTTAGCACATGAAGGTTCCCAATGAGCCTTCCTTATCAAGCAATGTTTATTTATGTGATCAAATTTCATACAATAATTACATTGTTTAGGTCTAAAAATGCTTTTTGGTCTTAGAACGCTTTTGAATGCCATATTTCTATTAGACTGAGTTTGAGAGCAATGACATGCACAATCATGATGAATTGGTGCTTTTTTAGATACATGCTTCTTATACATAAAGGCATGATTAGCCTTTTGATATTTCTTTCTTAGGCCTACCGATCCTTGATTATCCCTCTTATGTATAGGAGATTTAGTGTATTTTGTGAATTTAACCCTTGGGGCTATTATAGCAAATGTGGAAATGTGAGGTTCACTTGACTTAACAAAAGTAGTCTTGTGAGAAGATAATGATGTAACCTTAAATCCTAGACCATGTCTAATTAAAATTGGTCTTTAAGACACAATAAGAGTATCTAAACTCTCATTTCCCTTGTAAAATTTTGAAATAGAGTTTCTAAGTTCCTCAACTTCATTTTTCAAAATATTGTTTTCTTTAAGCAAGGATTTAGTTGAGGGTCTTGAAGAGTATTCATCTAACGACTTTTGAAGAGATTCATTAGATGATTTAAGCTTAAAGTTCTCCTTTTCTAAAGCATCAATTTTGATTTTCAAATTATAGATGTTATTCCTGTAAGTATTTAATTTACTTCTATATTTCTCTAGTTCTAGATTCAATACTTCTATTAGGCTTTGCTCATCATCATCATCATCATCTTCACTATTACTATCATTACTATCATTATTGAAAGAGTATGAGTGAAGTGATCTTACCTTATCTGAGACGTGATCCTCTATAGCCATGAAGCATAGGTTGACCTCTTCACTTTCATTGTCATCTTTTTCACTTGAAGAGCTTTCGCCATCCCATGTGGCTTTGGGACCATTCTCCCCATTGCCTCTTTGGTATTTGCTCTTGTGCTTCTTGAGCCTTGGACATTCCAGTTTAATATGCCCTTTCTTCCCACATTCATAGCACTTTACCTACTCTTTACTTCTTTGTGCATCATTAGTAGTCTGTTTGAGGTTTCTTTGCCAAAATTTTCTTGAGTTGCTCATTCTCTTCTCAATAATTCTTTTCAGCCTTCTTGAGATCATAGCAATGTCCTCATTTTTATCATCACTCTTTTCTTCATCACCTTCAACTTCCTCTTGAGATTTTGAAGTAGAGGCTTTAGTGCTAGAGGCTTTCTTTTTTCTGGCTCTACTTCTAGCTCTTTATCTCTTTTCATTGCCATTTCATGTGTAAGAATTTTGCCAATAAGCACATCAGTATTCATGATGCTCATGTCTTCATTTGTCTCTTCTATACCGGTAACTCTTGAACCGTAATCTTTGAGAGGAAGACTTCTCAGGATCTTGTTATTAACATCTTCCAAGCTCAGGTGTTTCCCAAGTTTTCTCATGCCATTTATGATGGCTAGAAGACGGTTGGTCATATCAGTAATTGACTCATTGAATTTCATCTTGAAGAGCTTATACTTTGAAGTAAGAAGTTGAATCTTCTTGGATTTAACTTGCTTTGTTCATTCATGATAGTTTTCTAATGTTTTCCACATGCTGTAAGCAGTTGGGCAGTGTTGTATTCTGCAACATTCTTCAATGGATAATGAGCTTGAGAGAATTGTCATTGCCGTCTTATTTTTGAAGTTTGCTCTTCTTTGAGGCTCTGTCCAATCATCTCTTGACAGGATTTCTTCTGCACCATCAATCCTCTTTTAGTTGGTGGTGTCCATTCTTTCTGAACACCATCCCAGACTTCAATTCCTTCACTATCTAGATATGTCTCCATCCGAAACTTCCAATGAGCATAATTTGCTCCATCAAAGTAAGGCTTGAGACTTTAGAATCCTTCATTGGCCATATCTTGATCTTTGCTAGTGCTGTTTAGGATTCAATGCTAGACTTAGCTCTGATACCAATTGTTGCTCATAAATTGAACCAAGAAGGGGGGTTGAATTGGATATTAAAAATTTTAACTTTTAAGTGCAGAATGAAAAGTTAAGTTGAGTAGGGATAGGAAGATTTCACATAGAAATTTTTATAGAGGTTCGGGTGTTAACAAACCCTACTCCTCTCCCCAATCTCAATTGGGAGTTTCACTAATATACTAGGTGTTACAATGGAGTTTTACAAGCTCACTCCCAACTATGGTGTTTCTAACAATGGATCATACCTAACTCAGAAATCCCTTGTGTTTTAATGACTCACACAATAAACCAATTCCTTGTGTTTTAAATGCTCACATAAATAACCCAATTCCTTGTGTTTTAAAGGTTCACACAAATAACCCTTACAAGTGTTCTACTCCTAACCCAAAATACCCAAACTCACTTGAGTAGTAGATTACAAAAAGAATCACTTACAAATCTATAATGCTCAGAGAATGATGAGCAAAAAGATTTTCACAGATAATAAATATTTGTTTTGAAAATATCAAATGCACAAATGGCTTACAACAAGATTTTGATCCGAAGTATAAGTTATTCTCTTGTTCTGGATTCATAAATGACTTGTATTTATACTTCCATGGTGAATTATAGCCATTGCACTAACTCTTATTTTCACGTCTGACATGTTTCTCTCCCCTCTTTCACGGTCGTGACTGTTCTTCCAAGCTGACTTGAGTGGTGACTTTGGCCATTAAGCATTCTGGAAGGACTTGAAGTGTTTGATCATAGGCGTGATATTATATATTCACGGGCATGAACATCCTTCCTAGCCATGGTCCAAGTAGTGACTCTGGATGTGAAGCTCTCTGGAGGAATTAGTCATGTCTTCTCACGGGTATGACTTTCTTTCACGGTTGTGACTGATATGATCATTCACAGTTGCTATCATTCTTCATGGCCGTGAACTTTAAATATTGGATAGTTGGCGCTAAGCTTAATCACGGGCATGACATATAAGGTCACGGGCGTGAACATGCTATTTCTTCATTTTTTTGTCCTTTTAAGATTAGTCTTCCATTTTCCATTCTTGCTTTCATGTTCCATACCCTGTTCAATAAACTTAGAAAATAAGTATGTTAAATACATTATTGCTATTTTATTTGTTAGTATCAAAATAACGGAAATACCCCTTACGGTTCAACAATTATGAATGTGACCTAATGATATGAATTCAGATTATATGATATGCTTAGTATGAATATGTTATGAATGTTATTAGATCAATAATTAATTATTTATGTGAATTATATATTGATAATGACGAGTATAGTAATTGTGAATTATAGAATATGATGATGCATACTCTCATGCTAAGCTAATGGTATTGTCATTGTATACATTTATGCATGATGGGTTTTATAATGCATGGTTACAAAATTGCTTGTTATAATTTTGATAATGCATATTAGTCAATGTGAGATAGTAAATTGAGAATTCATATTTTAAATATGCATATAGAAAAAAATGATCTAGACATATATATATATATATATATATATATATATATATATATATATATATATATATATATATATATATATATATATATATATATATATATATATATATATATATATATATATAGCATGCATGTATGGAAATTATTATGATTATGATTTTAACAATATATATGTACATGTATAACGCTAAGCAAGAGTTGTTTAGCATGTGAGTATTTCTCACACGCAAGTTGGAACCTAAGGAGAGCCTGAAAGGAGAGTCATAAGACAAAACCCGGTTTGGGTGGTGATACACTAAGAAGTCTTTAAGTTTGGTTTTAATATTTTAAAGGAATTCTATTTTCCCTTTGGGATATTGGTTGTAGATCTTGAGAATATTTCTATTCCAATTCAGTATTTCAATGTGATGTGACATTCTAATTAGTTTTTTTTCCATTTTCTAATTTTTTTATGGATTTTAAAATAGTCATAATTTAAATAAAGGATTTTAATAGAAATGTTT
This sequence comes from Triadica sebifera, assembly GCA_023653625.1. Classification (NCBI taxonomy): domain Eukaryota; kingdom Viridiplantae; phylum Streptophyta; class Magnoliopsida; order Malpighiales; family Euphorbiaceae; genus Triadica; species Triadica sebifera. The sequence continues at coordinate 22,986,256 of CM042898.1, read as the reverse complement.
ATTTGATCATATTTCAAAAAGAAAGGTTATGTGGCATATATTTATATAATTGGTTTAATACTAATTATTTTTATGGATGTTACATTATATATACCAACATTTAAATATAATTTGTTGTCAGTTAGAAAATTAACTAATACTATGCCCGTCACCTTTAACTTTTACTAATCTAATTGTTTATTATAGGACGAGAGGACTGGTCAGGTGTTAGCTTTTGGACATATTCTTGGAACCATGTACATAGTTGATCAAACCTATTTTTCTGATGATGTTATCAATTCTTATGTTCAAAGACACCAAACTTGTAGTATAAATAAATTTATTGCTAATGTTCTGAACAGTTTGAGTTTTACTAGTTCAATTATTACCAATTGTAATACTTTTGTTCATAATAATAAAGATATTAATTATGTTCTTTTCTTATGGCATGATAGGTTACGTCATGCTTCTATCCCCATTATGGAACACATTTCTCTCCCAAATCTTAAACATATTAGTAAACAACATGTTTGAGACACATGCTATATGGCAAAACAACATATGCTTACATTCTCTCTTAGTGAGAGAAATACAAAAACACATTTTGAACTTTTGCATACTGATTTATGGGGCCCTTATAAAAGGCCAACTTATAATGTAGATGACTTCACATAAGCTACCTGGATCTTTCTTTTAAAGCATAAATCTCAAACCACAGAAATCTAAAATATTTTTTTTCCTTACATTCATAATCATTTTCTCACCATTGTTAAATTCATAAGAAATGACAATGGGACTGAGTTCTTGGGTTCCAATTGTCAACAACTCTTTCATCCTTAGGTATAGTTCATTAGAAAACCAGTCCTTATACATCTCAATAAAATGGCATTATGGAAAGAAAATCCAAGCATTTATTGGAAATGGCCTAAGCTCTTATAAAGAAGTTCTTAAGTGATGTTATCCTTACTGCTGCTTACAACATAAATAGACTACCAACCTCTGTTTTACACTAGAAAATACCTTATGAACTTTAGTATCATAAACAAATTAACTATTCTTTTCTTAAGAACTTTGGATGTCTATGCTATGCTACCAATGTTATTCCATATAAAGATAATTTTGGTCCTAGGTCGTATAAATGTGTGTTTATAGGTTACTCATTAGGTCAAAAGGCATATAGATTGTATGATCTTGCTAGTCACACTATTCTAGTTTCTAGATATGTTATCTTTCATGAAAATATATTTCCTTTTAAGGGTCTTTCTACTTCTGATTCATCCTTTATTATTTTTTTGCCTAGAAATATTCAAGAAGATTTTGTTCCACCTAATCCTATATCAAATACCAATGATTCTTTGGATTTAGTCTTACCTTTATCACAACCAATACCACCCTTTAGGCATAACAGTAAAACTAGACAACCACATGCATGGTTGTAAGACTATGTGTATATTACTAACACTAATGAACATGTTTCTTCCTTCCAAACACTAAATGTTATATCCATTTCTTCAACTTATACACCACTTACCTTCCTATATACTCTCAACTTTACTTTTTCACGTAAATACATTTCATACATGTCTAATGTTTCTATTGTATATACTCTTATTACTTACAAAGAAGCTGCTAAGTCAACAAATTGGGTTCAAACTATGACAAAAAAGCTTTCTACTCTTGAAACAAAATGAAACTTGAGAACTTACCACATTGCCACTTGACAAGATAACCATATGCAAGAAGTGGGTTTATAAAGTCAAATACTTGCCAGATGGAACTGTGACAAATTTAAGGCTAAATTTTTAGTAAAGGGGTAAAACCAAATTGAAGGGCAAGATTACTTTGATTGCTTCTCCCTTGTTGCTAAATTTGTCACGAAGAGAATTTTCCTTACTTTTGTAACTACAAAGGTTTGGTCAATTCACTAACTAGATATAAATAATGCATTTTTGCATGGTTTCCTTTATGAATAACTTTATCTTAAGCCCCCTAGTAGGGTATACCAAAGCCATTGATGGTCAGGTCTACAAATTGAGAAAATCTTTATATGGGCTCAAGTAAGCCTTAAGAAAGTGGAACTGTGAATTCACTGAGCAATTTATTAGTTCTAATTTCACTTAATCCTCCTCTGACTACTGTTTGTTTATCAAAACATCTCCTGGAATTGTTGTAGCTCTCATCATTTATGTAGATGATGTCTTAGTATCAAACAAGTTAGATTTAGAAATCAAAGCCATCAAGCAATACTTAGAGAGAAAATTCACTATTAAAAACTTGGTATTTTCCAAGTATTTTTTGGGTATATAAATTGCTAGATCACCACAAAGGACATACATTAGTTAGAGGAAGTAGATACTTGATATTTTATAAGATACTAGGTTGATAGGATGGAGACTAGCTTATACTCTCGTTGTCAAGGGCTTTAAACTCAAATTAGAATATGGGCCGCCACTTTCTAACCTAGAAACTTATAAGAGGCTAGTAGGCAGACTTCTTTATCTCAATCTCACTAGACCTAATATAAGTTATTGTGTGCAGTAGTTGAGTCAGTATGTACATTAACCTTGTCAGTCCCACTGGGATGTTGTTACTTATCTATACTTTTATATCTCAAAGGTCATCCCTCTCTTGGCCTTTACTATCCAGCTTCAACTGATCTTCAGCTCATTGCCTATTGTGATGCATATTGGGCTTTATGCTCGATCACATGAAAATCTCTCACTAGTTACTGTATTTTTCTTGGAAATGCTTTAGTTTAATGGAAGACTAAGAAGTAAACAAAAATCTCTATATCTTCTTATGAGACAGAATACAGGAGCAAGATATCAGTAGTTTGTGAATTGTAATGAATCAGTTACTTGCTCCATGATTTTCAAGTGCCTGTTTCTCAGCCTATCAGTTTCTGGTGTGACAATCAATCTGCATTGCATCTTGTTCAAAATCTTATGTTTCATGAGCGAACCAAACATGTAGAAATCGACTACCACATTGTTTGTAACAAGTTTAAAGAAGAATTTATAACTCCACAATATATCTCTTATACATCTCAGTTGGTGGATTTGTTCACTAAGCCTTTTATTGGTTCTCAATTCAATTTTTTACTCTCCAAGTTGGACTTGGTCGACCATTACCAATCTCCAAATTGAGGAAGAATGTAAACTAATTTATGGAATCACAAAGCATTTGTAATTAGCTCAGTAGTGCAGTGTTAGTTTAGTATTATAGTGTTTTCTTATGGGGTATTTGAAATTGCTGTTAGGTATCCAAAAAACAGGTTTAAAATTTTTTTGATTTAATTGATTGATTTTTTTTTTAATTTTTTATATACTACTTTTCTCAAACATGCTTTTGGAAAAAAATATTTATTTAACTATTTCTCTCTAAAAACAGTTTTCAAAACTCAAAAAATTTAAAAATAAATTTTTTTCTCCAAATGCAATGTCAAATGGAACCTTACTGTTAATAGTTTTTTTAGTAGCTTTAGTTATGTATTAGTATAGCTGAGTTGTCATTTGCTCATTGGACCAAAGCTTGTATATATATATATTGGTAGTTACTTTTCATTTTTAGTGCAGATTGAAAATATTTTTATTTCTTGTTGTTCTCTCTGCTAAAGCAGAGCTGCTTCTTAATCTTCTAGATTCTTTTTCACACTAACAAATTAAAATTTTATTACTGTGCAATAGAGGGATGTTTAGTTTTTCTTGTTAAACTACCTGGTACTCATTTAATTTCTAGTGTGTATATATATACACCTTATGTGAATGTCCTAATGTTTTGACAAATTTTAGTTGAATTTGCAAATTTTTTCAATTCTATTGATGATATAAGTAATTCTACACAATTATATCGTGATCACTTATATCAAATTTGAAAAGGCATATGCTAAAATTCTCGAGCTGCTGTTTTAGCCAGTTTAAAGAAGGGGACACTTGATGATATAGCAGCTATTTTATTCAAATAGATAAAATAACATAATAATCAAATTTATTTAAGTGTAAGACTAGATAAACCTATTAATTATATTTTAAAATTGTTACTCATTGTTTAATTTTATAAATGAAAAAAAATATATAATTGAAAAATGAGATCACAAATGGGATAAAATTTAGGTGTTTTTAATAAATCATTCAAATTTCAAAGTCAAATTTTCATGAATTTTCTAAACATTTGAGTTCGAGTACAATTTGAATAAAAGTAGTAAACCCTAATTACAATTAATATATGTAAGCATGTGAAAGGATTATGTTGTGGAAATGAGGGATTTTTTATGTAAACTTTTATGTGTTTACAATATAAAAAATTATTATGTGTCATGAAATTTGAGAAAGAGTTGAAAATAAGGTAAAAAAAAAAAAGAGAAATTAGCTATTATTCAACATCAAAGAGTTTATTATACATAATAAATGTCATTTTTTTCATACAGATTTGAGAAATCCAAAAGAATGGAATCTGAGGCAAGTAAATAGCAAGTTTGAAACTGGGATTTCGAGAATCACAATTCCAAAAATTAATGTTAGAGAAAATGAAGAACACAAGAAAGATAATATTGCAGCTGAAAAAGAAACAAAAAAGCAAAAGGAAAATATATTTGTAAATGAATAGAGGAAAAATTAATTGATGAATTAGATATTTCCTCAAACACTGATAACTGTAACAGTAACTCTGGCCATTGAGGCTTTCATCTTCTTCACTGAGAGACTCATTAGGTTTATCATTATTCCATTCAACGATTCAGTTGAGTATTTATTAATTTAAAAAATAATAATAGGGTTTTTCCTGTATTTATTTTGTAAATTAAAGGCTATCACTGAAAAAATTGTGCAATTACATAGTCAATGTAAAACTCCTCAGAATCTTCACCTCAAAATCAGAATGGAAGGATCAACATGCAGCCATCCTTGTTCACATTCATCTTCCTGGTATTCTCTAACTTTTCTTATCAATGCATGTTTTCTATTCTAATTTTATATTATTCTCTGTTTTTAATGTTTAGATGATATAATTAAGATGTAATATACATAATATTCACTCTTGAATTTATTATTAAAAATTATTCTACGTCTTATGAACTAATTTAGAATTATCCATTAGATATTCTATATGTTTTCTAAGAGATCCATCAAATACTTGAACTTGTTTAAAATGAACTGTTAGACAATTTAACTTATTCAAAATAAATAGAGTGTCCTCTTTTCAACAAAAAATTATCCTTCTTGCCACGTTTTCTTAAGTGTATATATATATATATATATATATATATATATATATTTAATCAATCCTCTGAAAAATATAAGATAACAAATGGCTTATTGCTTTTAGGAACAAATTTATGAAAATGTTTATGTTATTAACTCTACAATTTAACTCTTATCCAAATATATATATATATATATATATATATATATATATATATATATATATATATATATATATATATATATATATATAGGTGAACAAAAATTTTATTAAAAATTAAATTAATTTATATTCTCCTTCTTGATCAATAAAGTTTTATTTTGGAAGCATCTCACAATTTGATTGTTCTTTTATTTTTTATTGTAATAATAGACTTGCCATTGGATTGGACTTAGATCAGTTTAGATTCTGATTATTTTCATATTCTCATTCTTTGAAGACTAAATAAAATATAAATCTCGAATTAAAATTTTTTTAAGACAGAATTGAATCGGTCAAATATCTGACATGTATGTTTGTGATGCTTAATACTTAAAAAAAGTTAAAAATAGAAATACATAGATAAAAATTTCTCCCACCAACTAAATTTTTTTTCCTAGGTGAAGTTAACTCAATTGAATACGTGATCAACCAACAAATTGGTCTTGAATTGTATTTTAAAACACTGAAATAGAGAAAACAAGATCTAATAAAACAAATGATCAAATTATTACTTATATATACATATTTTTTTACAAATGATTATATGAAGGAGAAAGTAAGAGTGACAAATTAAAGACCAATTGTGTAGATATATCACAGTGAGTGGGAAATGTTAGCTTCCAAATGGAAGAAATAATATGGACATCAATACTGGTTTCAACATTCCACGAGACTGCGATTTAAGCCAATTAATTAAAGACCAATTTTCAGAATGGGAATTAATCTAACAATCACCATTCCAAAAACTCTGTATTATACATTGACACCAAGGAAGAAAACATTATAAACAAACACAACATCTTTCATTTGTGACCATTTTCATGTAAGATACCCTTTTTCCCTGTATAATAGTCAGCTAAAAATACTAAATTTGTTATTAAATTCTATGTATTGATTATAGAATTTTAATTTATCAACATTTTTATCACCTAAATACTTAAAACACTCTTTTTGTTTTTTAATTTTCATATTCGATCTTAGATTTTTGTAGGAAAAGAAAAAAGACAAAAAAAGAAAAGAAAAAGAAGTAAATTAAACAAATATGAGTTGCCATTCATAATTTTTCAATAATATTTGTGTTAAATCTCGAGGGGTATTTCTATCATTTCGATGATAACAAATAAAATAACAATATTGTATTTAACATACTTGTTTTCTAAGTCTATTAAACAGGACATGAAATAAAATAGCAAGAATGGAGATTGGAAGAATAATCCTTGAAAGACAAAATTAAAGAAGTAGCATGTTTACGTCCATGACTCTATGTGTCACGCCCGTGAAAGAGCTAACCGTTACCAAAACCAACATTTGAAGTTTACGACCATGAAGGAAGAACAAACCGTGAAGTGGAAATTTCAGTCACACCCGTGAATCAAAATGTCACTCCTGTGAATGTTCATGACATTTTCATCCAGAGAGCTTCACGACCAAAGTCACCACTTGGATTACGGCTGAGAAGTTTGTCACGCCCGTGAATATGTATGTCACATTTGTGACCCAATGTGTCAAAACATTCTAGAGAGCTTCACGATCAAGGTCACCACTTCAGTCACGGCTTGGGAAGAAATGTCACACCTGTGACAAACATAGTCACGCCCGTGAATGATGAAAGAGAAAAATGTCAGGTGCGATTATTTGGTTAGTACAACGGCTAGTTTCATATTTAATGCACCCCAACTGCTATAATCAGCCATGTGAGTATAAATGAAAGTCATTTATGCATTCAGTACAAGAGGATAGCAAATACTTTGAATCAAAATCTTATTACAAGCTATTTGTACATTCAATACTTTGAGAACCAAAATCTATTCTCTGTAAAAATCTTTTTGCTCTTCATTTATTGAGCAATTAAGATTTGTGAGTGTTTCTCTCTGTAATCATTACTCAAGTGAGCTTTGGGTATTTCTGGGTTAAGAGTAGAATACTTGTAAGGATTAGTTGTGTGAGCCTATAAAACACAAATTAAAAGGTTGTTTGTGTGATCCTGTAAAAACACAAAATGAAGGTTGTTTGTGTGAGCCTGTAAAAACACAAAGTGTAGGTTGTTTGTATGAGCCTGTAAAACACAAGGAATTGGTTATTGTGTGAGCCTTTAAAACACAAGGAATTTATAGGTTAGGTGTGAGCCATTGGGAAAAATACCATAGTTGGGAGTGAGCTTGTTAAACTCTATTGTAACACTTAGTGTGTTAGTGAAACTCTCAATTGCGATTGGGGAGAGGAGTAGGGTTTGTTAACACCCGAACCTCTATAAAATCCTTGTGTCAAATTTCTCTATCCCTCCTAAAACTATTTATTTATTTCTGCACTTTAAAGTTTAATTATTGAAACTCCAATTCAACCTTTCTTCTTGGCTTAATATATGGGCAACAATTGGTATCAGAGCTTTGTCTAGCATCGAAGCCTAAAAAGAGCTAGTAAAGATTAAGATATGGCTAGTGAAAGATTCCAAAGTCACAAACCTTACTTTGATGGAGCAAATTATGCCCATTGGAAGTTTCGGATGGAGACATATTTGGATAGTGAAGGAATTGAAGTCTAGGATAGTGTACGAAAAGAATGGACACCACCAACCAGAAGAGGAGCTGATGGTGAAGAAGAAATCCTATCAAGAGATGATTGGACAGAGCCTCAAAGAATAGCAAATTTCAAAAACAAGAAGGCAATGACAATCCTATCAAACTCATTATCTATTGAAAAATGTGGGAGAATACAACACTGCCCAATAGCATACAGCATGTGGAAGACATTGGAGAATTATCATGAAGGAACTAAGCAAGTCAAATCCAAGAAGATTCAACATCTGACCTCAGAATATGAGCTCTTCAAGATGAAATCTAATGAGTCAATCACTGACATGATCAACTATCTTCTAGCCATTATAAATGGAATGAGGAAACTTGGGAAGCATATGAGTTTGGAGGATGTAAACAACAAAATCCTGAGAAGTCTTCCTCTTAAAGACTGTGGCTCAAGAGTTGCTAGCATAGAAGAAGCAAATGAAGATATGAGCATCATGAATACTGATGTGCTGATTGGCAAACTTCTCACACATGAAATGACAGTGAAAAGAGATAGAGAGCTTAAAGCAGAGGCAGAGAAAAGAAAGCCCTTAGCACTCAAAGCTTCTACTTCAAAATCACAAGAAGAAAGTGAAGATGATGAAGAAATGAATGATGATGAAAATGAGGACATTGTTAAGCTCTCAAGGAGACTAAAAAGAATCATTGAAAAGAAAATGAGCAGCTCTAGAAAATTCAGGCAAAGAAACCTCAAACAAACTTCTAATGATGCACAAAGAAGTAAGGAAGAGGTAAAGTGCTATGAGTGTGGAAAGAAATGACATTTCAAACTAGAATGTCCAAGGCTCAAGAAGTATAAGAGCAAATACCAAAGAGATAATGGGGAGAAAGGTCACAAAGCCACATGGGATGACGAAAGCTCTTCAGGTGAAAAAGATGATAATGAAAGCGAAGAGGTCAACCTATGCTTCATGGCTATTGAAGATCATGTCTCGAATAAGGTAAGATCACTACACTCATACTCTTTGAACAATGATAGTAGTGATAATAATGATGATAGTGATGATGATGATGATGATGAGGAAAGCCTAATAGACGAATTAAATCTAGAATTAGAGAAATATAAAAGTAAATTTAGAACTTATAGAAATAAATTTAGTACTTATAGAAATAACATCTCTAATTTAAAAAATAAGATAGGTGAATTAGAAAAGGAAAACATAAAGCTTAATTCATCTAATGAGTCTCTCCAAAAATCATTAGATGAATACTCATCAAGACCCTCAACTGCTTCCTTACTAAAAGAAAATAATGCTTTGAAAAATGAAATTGATGAACTTAGAAATTCCATTTCTAAATTTCACAAAGGTAAAGAGAGCTTAGATATTCTCATTGTGTCTCAAATATCACCCTTAATTAGACATGGGCTAGAATAGCACCAAGAAATAAGCATATTAAACCTTCTATACATAAACAGAATAAGCATGCCTTTATATATAGGAAGCATGCATCTAGAAAATCTACAATTAATCATAACTGTGCATGTCATCATTCTCAAAATGAATTTGATAGAAAAATGGTATTCAAAAATATTGTAGGACTAAAAAATAAATTTAGACTAAAATAATGTAATTATTGTATGAAAATGGGTCACATAAATAAATATTGCTGGATAAGGAAGGCTCATTGGGAACCTTCATGTGCTAACCCCCAAGGACCCAAACTCATTTGGGTACCTAAAAAACATACTTGAATTGTGATTCTATAGGTACGCCTCAAGTCCACAATAAACAAAAATGTTTGGCTAGTAGACAGTGGATGCTCAAGGCATATGACAGGAGCAAAGAACTTTTCAATGAAATCAAAAGTATTGATGGAGGTAAAGTTACCTTTGGAAACAATGCAAAGGGTAAGGTAATTGGCATTGGTTCTATTGATATTAATGGTACTATTTTTATTAAAGATGTTTTACTTGTTGATTGCTTGAAACATAACTTGTTAAGTGTAACTCAATTATGTGATAAAGGAATAAAGTAATCTTTACTTCAAATGAATGTCTTGTGATCTCTATCGATGGTCAAGAGATATTTAAAGGAAATAGAGATATCAATACATACATAATAAACTTACATGAACTATCTAACCATTCCTCTAAGTGTCTTGTGACTACTAGTGATGAATCTTGGTTGTGGCATAGAAGGCTTGGTCATGCTAACATGGACTTAATACAAAGTCTCAGCACAGGAGAACTAGTAAAAGGACTGCCAAGAGTTAAATATGAAAAAGGCAAGACATGTGAACCTTTCCAAAGAGGAAAGCAACACAAGTCATCCTTCAAAGCCAAAAACATAGTAAGTACTTCAAAACCTATTCAACTCCTGCATTTAGACTTGTTTGGACCTACTAGAATTGCTAGCTTAGGAGGAAAACATTATGCATTTGTTATCGTAAATGATTACTCTAGATTTACTTGGGTAATTTTCTTAGCTCAAAAGAGTGATACTTTTGAAAATTTCAAAAACTTTGCTAAAATAGTTCAAAATGAAAAAGGTAATGTATTTCAAAAATAAGAAGTGATCATGGGAAAGAATTTGAAAATGAAAACTTTAAAAGTTTTTGTCTTGAACATGACATTTCACATAATTTCTCATCTCTTCGGACTCATCAACAAAATGAGGTAGTTGAAAGGTAAATTCGAACTTTAATTGAAATGGCTAGAACAATGCTCAATGAATATGATTTACCAACTTATTTTTGGGCAGAATCCACAAACACTGCATGTTATATTTCAAATCGAGTTTTCAAAAGACATGTTTTAAACAAAACCTCATTTGAGCTATGGAATGGAAGAAATCCCTTGATATCATACTTTAGAGTATTTGGATGCAAGTTTTTTATATTGAATACTAAGGACAATCTTGGAACATTTGCCTCTAAATCCAATGAAGGTATCTTTTTAGGATACTCTATAACCAGCAAAACATGTAGAGTATTTAATAAAAGATCATTAAAGGTTGAAGAATCCATGCATGTTGTTTTTAATGAATATAGTGGACTTTATCTTGTGAAAGGTAGTGTTCTTGATGATGTTGTAGGTAATATGGAAAGACTTGATCTTGAAAATGGGAAAGAAGAAAATGATCAAGAAGATTTACATCAAAATGATTCTCTACCTCAAAATCAAGAAGAAAATGAACAAGAACTTCCAAAAGAATGGAGAATGATGAAAGATCATCCAAAAGAGCAAATCATTGGTGATCTCTAAATGGGAGTAAGTACTAGATCTCATTTCAAACTTCTAGTCACTGACGTTGCTTTTATTTCTCAAATTGAGCCTAAAAATATTGATGAGACCCTTAATGATGAAAGTTGGGTAATTGCCATGCAAGAGGAACTCAACCAATTTGAGAGAAGTAAGGTATGGACCCTAGTACCTAGACCCAAGGATCATCAAATTATAGGTAGCAAATGGGTTATTAGAAACAAACTAGATGAACAAGGTTCAATAACTAGGAATAAGGCTAGATTAGTTGCAAAAGGATATAATCAGGAAGAAGGTATAGATTATGATGAAACATATGCACCTGTAGTTAAATTAGAAGCCATAAGAATACTTTTAGCATATGCATGTCACATGAATTTCAAGCTTTTTCAAATGGATGTGAAAAGTGCATTTCTAAATGGTTATATAGAAGAAGAAGTGTATGTAGAACAACCACCAGGCTTTGAAATCTATGATTTACCAAATCATGTTTTTAAACTCTCAAAAGCTTTGTATGGTTTGAAACAAGCCCCAAGAGCTTGGTATGAGAGGCTAAGTTCTTTTCTATTAGAAAATAACTTTACAAGGGAAATGTTGACACCACATTATTCATTAAAATGCATAAGCATGATATACTAATTGTTCAAATTTATGTTGATGATATAATATTTGGTTATACTAATGAGTTGTTTTGTCAAGAATTTGCTAAGTGTATGACTAGGGAATTTGAAATGAGCATGATGGGAGAGCTTAAGTATTTCCTTGGTCTACAAATAAAGAAAAGCAATGAGGGCATATTTATCAACCAATCCAAATATCCCAAAGATTTAATTAAGAAATTTGGCATGGAAGGATGCAAGAATGTCAAGACTCCTATGAGCACATCAACAAAATTGGACAAGGATGAAAAGGGTAAGAGCATTAATGAAAAGCTTTATAGAGGTATGATCGGATCACTTTTATATCTTACTGCTTCTAGACCTGATATAATGTATAGTGTTTGCTTGTATGCAAGATTTCAATCGTGTCCTAAAGAATCTCATTTAAATGTTGTAAAAAGAATTCTAAGATATTAACATGGATCTTTGCATCTAGGTTTATGGTATCCTAGAAATTCATCATTTTATATTATAGGATATTCAGATGCAGACTATGCTGGTAGTCTTTTAGATAGAAAAAGTACTCCATGTACTTGTCACCTTATTGGAGAATGCTTAGTTTCTTGGTTTAGCAAGAAACAAGTTTCAGTTGCTCTTTCAACTGCTGAAGCAGAGTATGTAGCAGCTGGATGTTGTTGTACTCAAATTCTTTGGATGAAACAACAACTTAACTATGGTCATGAAATGAATCATATACCCATTAAATGTGACAATACAAGTGCTATAAATCTTTCAAAGAATCCTATACAACACTCAAGAAGTAAGCATATTGATATTAGACACCATTTTATTAGAGATCATATTCAATATGGAGATATTTTCACTAAGTCTCTAAATGAGGAAAGATTTAATTTTATTAGAAGAGAACTTGGTATGATTGATGGATTAACCTTGTGATTGCTAAATTATGAAATTTTAATTGAGGAACTTAATTTTCTATCATATCACTAAATTTAAGGTAGAAATTTTGATGAAAATTTATATTTGGATAGAATCTTTATTGAAAATATTTAGTCTTGTTTTTAGGACTTAATTTTATTTGATGAAAATTTTAGGGGAGTCACGCCCGTGACAGATATTCACCCCCGTGACTTAAATAGCCAAAAGAGGCAGTGTCGTTCACGACTTGATTCACGACATGGTTCACGGCTTCAAGTGGTGAAGCTTATTTTCACGGCTTCATTCACTCTCGTGAAAAGAGCTTTTCATGCCAGTGACGAATTTTCACTCCCGTGAACCTTAACACCCTAAAACTCACAGAGGCATTCACACCTTGAGTCACAACTTGCTTTACGGGCATAAGTAGTGAAATTCAACCTTTCACACCCGTGATATTATTTCACCCCCATGACAGTTCATCATTCACGCCCGTGAATATATTCACACCTTCATTCACGGGTGGAACACTCCTTCAGAAAACTGTGAACACGACCATTCACGGTCGTGAACACACGTTTCCCGCCCGTGAATGTATCGAGTATATAAAAGAACAACCGGTTATTTCCTCATTTCAACTCTTCAACTCCCTAAAACTACTCTCATTTACACATATTCAATGAAACATTGAAGATTCTGGCCCCCAAGTCACAAACGTTTCCTATAAATACCACAAAAAGTTCATTTCTTGATCAGAAATCATACATTCTTAGGGTTTCATTAAACTTTTTCTGTCAAAAATTTCTCCAATCCCTCACAAGTTTACTTCTTCAATTCAAATGGAGACTACCTCATCAAAGGGAAAGAGAAAGAAGTATCATGCTCCTAGGAGGTATTCAGATTACCTCATGAATCGAATTCCGGAGCAATGCCATCCCCCGTACTCCACTTTGAAGAAAAGGCCTCTACTGTCATCAAAATCCTTCGAATGGTAAACGGTCCGAACTCTCGAGCTTGAAACAGCTATGACAGACCAACTTCAAGCCTGTCATATGAAAGAATTTGTGGAGATTCACCAGCCAACCTTGAGGGAACCGACACTGGAATTTCTTAGCACTCCGCAAGTGTCACCTATTGGAATGGTGAAATTCCAACTCTGTAACAATCCCAACACCCTCAGTGCCATTGAATTTGGGGAATTGTTTAATCTACCATCAGATGCCATCCTAAATGACAGTGAGGTAGAATTCTCTGCCCCTCGAGCTTGGACTCATTTTGGCTATGATTGTAGCTGGGATGTTAAGAAGACAAAGAGCACTCATCTCCTGTCCCCAGTGCATAAGTATTTGCATAGGTTCCTAACCTATAGCATATTTGCTAGGGGAGAAAGCAATGGGACTATAAGGAAATCGGAGCACTTCCTATTTGAGATGGCTCACAGAGGACTCACCGTGGCACTCTCTAGATGGCTTGCAAACCATCTTCTATCCATTGCCACCAAACCCACAGGAGATATACTGATCGGTGGATATGTCACCCATATAGCCGTGAAGCTTGGCTATCTGAACCTGGATGAGCATCATTTCAACCTCATCCCTGGGCATCCTCGAGATCGCTTGGATGTCGACTCCTTCATAAAAATGGGAGCGGCTGTCATAATCGTTTATGAGAACGATATTTTCTACCGCTTCACCGATACTGCTGGGGAGATTATTTGGGAAGACAATGACACGGAGGACTTTAAAGCAAGCCTTCAAGGAATCCAGCAGAAGAAGAGGGCTCAGGTTGAGAAAGCACCTCTAGTGGCTGAGCAGGACATCAGACAGTCCTCGGCTACCACACCGACTTTAACGCAGCAGGTGGTTGACCTCTTAGCACCACATTTTGAGCAGCTGCAGGTTTTGATGGATGAGAGGTTGGAGAACCTCAAAGACTTCATGGAGTCTCGGATGGACGGCCTTGAGGCTGAAGTTGCTAGGCTTCGAGATAGGATGTCCGGCTAGGAGATAGGCTAGATTGTAGCCTAAATTTGCTTGTTATGCTTGTTTATTTCTTTTTTGTTTGTTGTTGTGTGTAGGAAATTTTGAAATTTCCTTTCTGAACTTAATGCAACTTTGTTTGTATTTTCTTTTATTTAATATATTTGTTTTTGTTTGTCTTATTGATTTCTTTATATCCTTTTTGATTAGTGACAAAAGGGGGAGAATAATGGTATCGAACTAGCAATATATTAATAGGAAAAACTAAGCAATATATTAAGGTAAATGAATTTTGAATCAAAAATTAGAATTGAATTATGAATTGACATTGAAATAGATTAAAAGGGATTAGAAACTTTAATTCAAAATTCATATGCAAAGTATGAAATTGAGAAATTGAACTTTAATACAAGTGTACATCATATTTAGAAATTATTAAAAACCCTTTCATTGCTCATTTTACTCTTAACTAGACCAAATTGGATGTAGAAATAAGCAAGACTCTCACTCGAGCCCTCAAAACACCTACCCGAGCTTTCCAAAATATGTGTCTGAGGTAAAAGAATTATGTACATATAAACCATTGTCCTTTAAAGAATCTTCAAAGTGACCAACCTAGATCATCTGGTACGAATCTTCCTTCAATGCATGTCATCTATCCTAGGTCTAATCCTAGTTACAACATTGGGCATAAACCTTTTTACAACACTTACCATAATTGTATTATTTAACTACTGTAATTTTCCAAATTCTATAAAATTATCACATGTTAAATTTTAAAACTGTGGAAATAATGAGAAAATAGAGGTATACCACTTCAAACTGAACTGACCTTGATTTGCAGGCCAAATATATAAGAAAATGCAAGTAACCAATTTCAAGCTAGTGAACTACTTTTTACGACCGTGAATAACCTTCACGGGAAATTTGCTCATGAATCACACCATGATTGAACCTCTGAATACGGATTTTATGGCTATGATAAACTCTTTATCGACATGAACCCAACTATGAAGTTGTCCATAAAAGGGTTTGTTTTAGCCAAAAATATAAATTCACAATATTTATGCCCATGAATTCACGACTATGAATCAAGAAAATTTTTAGATTTTCCAATCAAAATAGTGTATTCAACATGCACGTGCATTATCTTCTATGATTAACTAATATCAATCATCCTATCAATATTCTAGCATGTATTTAAACTAAATAATTTCATATTAGCCATTCTAAATAACAACTTTGAAAATAATTATCACATTTATCATTCAAAACTATTATTTTCACATAATAGCACAATAAATCCCAATATGCATATTGTAACACCCTTTGCCCCACTTCTGCTCAGCAAGGTAAGTGAGCATTACCCGTCTAACTGTTTTATAAAATTAAGGAAATGAAGTATAATTTTTTTTTTGCAAAAATATTAGAGACACTGAAATAAAATTTTTTACAAGCACCAATATACAAAAATTTATTTATTTATAAAATATATTAATTTACATTCAAACTATGTTCGGTACATTACCAGTTCACATTTCTAATTCACATTAGACGAAATAAAACTATAATTTAATTTACAAAACTTTTGATAAAAATATACCAAAATAAATCCAAAACTTTTAGTTGCTTTCGTCCGAATACCCTTTTCTTCTAATAATTCTACTATCTACTGTTACTCTTCTAAACCTATGTGAAAGAAAACTACTCGCGCTAAGCTACTATCTTAGTGGTGTTTCAATGTTAAAAATTTTACATACATATATTTTCTTACATGTCATTTATAAATTTAACAAATAAGACATAAAATAAAGAATTATATAAAATCAAAAAAATTTCATCAAACATTTAATATTTAACAATTTTAATTAATATAACATTATCAAAATGACATACTTTAATATTATTATTATTATTTTTTATTTCTTTCTTGTGCCCATAACACCTATAAATGAACTAAGTAATAGAAATAACGGAATTGTCATTATCAGTTTTCATAATATTGCGTCGAGCACCTCATAATAATATCATTACCGACTTTCATAATATTGTTATTACCAGCTTAATAATTTTGCGTCGAGCCCATTTATAAATTTGTCATTTCCGGTATTTATATTTGGCACCGGATGCCTTAAATCCCCTGATTGGCATGTCAAACTATTCTCTATTCTAGTTCTAGATCAGGTGTCATAGGGCTTAACTATTTTTATTTTAATTCACATTATTTCCAAAAGAGACTCTATTATTAAATTATCACAATTATGCTTATTTATTTTTTTGTTCTTTATTCTCATTATTATTGCACTAAAATCTCACACATAAATAATTTATTGAATATCTATAATTATCATTAAAATAAAAATTTACACTAATTATTACATATACTTATCACACCACATGCACAAACCCAATATTTCAAGTGTTTACCTATGACAGATTTCAACCCTAATTTTGGACTTCATTTTTAGCCCATTTATAATTCGTATTTGAAGTTATGATCTTCCAACAATTTGAAGTTTATTGTCTCAGATTTTTGATGTATCAAAAATCACTCAAATTTCAATTTTCTATCAAAAGTTGTGGCCAAATGAACATTAAATCATCACTATAATTTCTACCCAGAATTTTCTAGACAAATTTTAGGTCTAAATTTTATACATTTTTCTGAAAGAATTCAAGCATATTTAGATTTTAAGATCTAAATAAAAGTTAAAACCTATGTCTTAACTTTCAATTCCAATAAAGAACATGTAAAACGGAATTCCAGAACTCAAGTTATAATTAAAATAGTCAAGACTGATCCAAAATCTCTACAGTATGGTCATCAATTGACATCACTCTATATACTACTTACATTTATCATATGCATTCATTTTTATGTCAAAGTTTTCCGATCACAATTACATTCACATATCTTAATGATTTCACACCATTTGGTCTTATTACCATATAAAATATTTAAAACCAACATTTAGCCACATTATGACAAACCACATTCATATCACACACATTAGAACATAATTTCATACCATTAAATCACATGTAAAATTTTTATCAATGAAGCACATACCTAATCAGCCTTGGATATTCCCTTAATCCTTCTTTTTCTCCTCTTATTAGTTAGCTTTCTTCCTGCCTTTGTCACCCTCTTGAAGGTCTTTGATTGATTCATTTGGTTTTCCTACACAACCAATACCATATCTCAATTTTATCAGTTATTTTCAAAGTTTTTCATACCTACATAATATTCTAATGCTCCTAATATATTTTATACCTTAATTTAACCAAAATGTACTAGGTTAAACTTCCCTCTTAATATGTCATAGCTACACAAAAATATTATCATAGTTTCCAATTCATTTTCTTCAAACCAACACTCAATTCACACTTTATCTATCACCAATTGTGTTAATTCTAAGTTAATTTCAATTTTTTCCAAATTACTTTAACTATGGAAGTCCTTCATTCCTCCATTAAGGATACATTTCTCTAGTTTTTAAGTCATAAAATAATTAACTAATATTAATTATTATTAATTCAAAGTTTAACTACACTTTCATCAACTAGTTGCAAACTTTAAATTTCTAAGTTCAATATTGCAACATAACTCAATCTACCAAACCTAATCATATCTACCATCCTTATGGGTCTCAAATGGAAGAAAAAATATTGAATTTAAGAAGAATAAACTCATCTTAAAAGTTCTCAAAGGTGGCCAAAATTCCCCCTAAAGTTTATCTTTTTTCTTGTCTTCCTTCTTCATTCTTTCTTGCTCATTTGCTCCTTTTATAGCAAGAACTCCTTAATTCCAAATTTTCCTCTCTCAAAATATTTTTTCGCTCTTTTTTAAGCATGAAATGAAGCAAAAATAGTAGCTTTGGAAGGCTAAAGTGGACAGCCAAAAGGAGGAGAAAAGAAGATGAAGATGACTTAGATATTTTGGGTGGAAGAATGGAGAATTTGTTCTTCTTTTTGACTTTTATAATAAAATTAAGGAGTGAGTCCCACTAATTAAAATTAATCATAATTCCCATTGGTTCATTAAGTTAATTAATCTTAATTAACATTTAAACTTTGAAAAATTCCTAATTTGCCACATGTTCCTCAATATTCACACTTTTTCCCCAACAATTGCCATAATACCAATTTTGTCCATAAAAATTTTAATTTTTTTTTTCTAATTCTAGCACTAAACTTTTTAATTCCCCAAATAATAATACCCTTAATTATTTTTTCTTATTATTAGTCATTTTTTTATAGGTTCAAATTTAGACTCCGATTGAACTTGCGCATCTCACTACGGTCATGCGCAATCGGGGCCTAAATCACTAGATGTTACAGATATCAACACATAATCATGCTTCATATCACATCATTGACCAATCACAACATACATCAAAGGCAAACAAATCATATTTATGCAATTAAAGTCTTTGCATGTGGTTATGTATATACCTTTTACCTTAGATGAAGTCTAAGTAAAATTCTAGCTCTTTAAACTTGTCATCTCCCTTGAAATGGACATTCAGATTCCTTTTCAACTCCTAGCCAAAGCAAAAAGTTTCTTTTAGCTTTTGAATTGTAGAAAGAACACAAAAACACCCCAACCTGAGCTTCACTCACTCACAACTCAAAAATATTCTCTACCTTTCTCTCTCACTTTTCCTTGTTGATTCTTAGTTCCTTTGAGTGAAAAATGGAGAATGAGAGGTTTCTGATGAGAGAAGGAGATAAAGGTGATGTTTTAGGTTAGGTTTTCGAGATTAAGAGGTGGATTTTGAAGAATGGTGGAGAGAAAATTGTGTTTGTCTCACCTGTTTCTAATCATCCAGAATTCACAACTCTGAGCCACCTTTCACAGGCATGAAACTCTCCTTCACAATCATGATAACTTTCACAGTTAGTGAAAGAAAACCCTGACATTCACGATTGTGACACACTTTGTCATAGGCATAAAACCACTAACTTTTCAACATTCAATTTTATTTAAACTCTCACTGCCTCAAACCACTAACATAACTTTTAGACTCAATTTTACAGGTGTTACATTTCTCTGATTCTTAAGAAATTTTGTCTCTAAAATTTACCTGATATGTCATCTAGAAATAATTGAGGGCATTATACCCTCATCCTTGCTTTTTCCAGGTTGCTTCTTCAGTAGTATGATTCCTGCATATGATGTTCAATAGTGGTACTCGCTTATTTTTGAACTCCTTAACCTCTTGAGTTATGATCTCAATTGGTTACATTTCATAAGACAAGTTGGGTATCACCTCTATGCTCTTGGCTAAAATGACATGAGAAGGATCCGATCAATATATTTTCAATATGGATACATGAAAGACATTATGTATCCATTACAACAATTAGTGAAACGCTTTAAATAACATCCCAAAATGTATATAATCAAAGCGTCCCAAAAAAAATTGAAAATTTAGGCACCCAAAAAGTTAGCATGTAGAGCTTGGAGGAAACTATTTGGAACTTTTTTTCAATTATAGACAATAAATTTAATTTGTCACAAAATATCTAATGTTTTACGACGTGTTTTATAGTCGCTAAAATAGTAATTTAATTCGGACATTTACTATTTTGTAGCTTTTAGTTATTTATATATTAAAATATTTATTTTAATATTTTAGGACGAAATAAAATACATTGAAAAAAAAAGTGGTATATAAACAATATTTTCTCATAAATCTAACCCATTCTCTCTTTAGCCTCTCTGGTTTGCAGCGCCGAAAACACTCATTCCCTCACACCCTTCTCTTCCATATAAATCTGAAGGCGCAACCCACCACTCTCATCTATTAGAACATAGACTATGTATTGATCGGAGATTCAGCGGTGAGGAAATCACATATATTAGCTCGATTCGACAATGGAAATTCAGTTTAGACTCCAAGGCCACAATTGGAGTTGAGTTCCAAATGAAGACCATGGTTATCTAGCTGTCATAAGAGTGTGAAGGCTTAAATGTGGGTACTTTTGGCCAAGAACGGTACTATTCTACTTTTTGTTTTCATCTTTCTAATGCTTGTCTCTTCATTTTCTCTTTCTTTCTTTTCAATGATTTTTTTCAGATGATAAACTATCCAGTTATCTTCTGTTTCTAATTATGTTTGCCTCAAATAGCCAAACTAATATGATCCCCGATATATATAATCATTTTCTTTCAATGTATTCAACACCCTCTTGTGATTATACTCTGTTCAGAAATGTGATTTTGAATTGATGTTTAACTAATTATATGTGGGAACGACTCTTCATACTGTGGACCGACTTGTGGAAGAACAACGTCTATACCCTTTGTTTTTGAAAGTATGCGTTCTTACTTTCATGCGCATCTAAATATATAGTGGGGTGGGGGTGGGGCTGGTTGGCAATAAGTTCTTCAAGGATATATATGCCTAATTCCTTATATGGTGTCTTATTATCTATTATTAGATATGATTATTTATCTTAATATATCATTGCGAATATTAATAATGTTCATGTTTCTCAAAATCTGTGCTAGTTAATGTTTGATTAACTGAAACATAACTTCAGATTATGAATGGTTTAATACTTCAGCTTGGAATAATATTGGTTTTATTTGGATTCAAATTGCTGAGACTACTGGTTTAATGCCTTTGATCAAAAAACAATTTTATTATTGCCTTTACGTAGACTGTTTCCAATACTTAACAATTTAAAATGGCTAATCTTAGATTTAGGAGCTAGCATTATTTTATTTCTTGATGTATATGCAATAAACAATCTTCACTTTTCAGTACTTGCCAATTTACATAATTGACTTAGTTAAAATTTAAGCTTAGATTTAGGAGCATTCTATACGGGGAAAAGGAAAAACAAACATTACTTATAGAAAGAAATATAAGATTATATTATAATAGAATGATTTAATTTTCATTTTAAAGTCTTTCAATTTTCTAAAAATGTAAAAAAAAAAGAGAAATTTAAATCATTGAAATTTTCAATTCGTTTAGTGAAATATGTTTAGGGCATTATTTTGTGTAAATATATACTCCTTAATATTTGTTTGTTTATTTCACTCCTCAATATTATTCTCTAGTTTTGGTTAACTTTCCAACATCCTTTTGTTAGAATGAAAATGAATGAACATTTGCTCACACAAAGACATGTAAATCTCCTCTCTATTTTTTTTTTGAAATATCTTGTTTATAGCATCATTTGATTACCATTTTTGAATTATAATGTAGCACATTCCATTTACTTGAAGATTTGTGCTCCAAAGAAGGTTAATGTTACATTAGTTCTTTCAAATTACAAAAAAAAACATTTGACCAAAAAGAAAGGCATGCATGTCCTAGTTATTTCAGTTTGTTTTATACAATCTTTTCTTAAGTATTATAGAGTTGGTGTGGCATTAGTCCACTGTAGTTGTCATTTGATATTTTTGAAATTAGTACTTGAATAACTCCACTTGCCAAGACTCACCGGTAAATTGCAGTTGGAAGAACGACTTATGGCAATGGATGAATTGTTTGATGCAAATCAAGTTTTTGCACATGAACAGCTGCGGTTGTATCAAGTGTTCACTTACATAGAAAAAAGGTAATAGCGTATTCTGGAAATTATTAGTATATTCATCTATTTATTGATTCTGTAAAATTTTTGAAAAAAGCACCAAGGGAACAAAAATGAACATATATTATGAATTATGCATATACATGTTGTTCTCTTCTGTCGTGCAGATAACATTCATGATTGATTGTTGAGAGATCAATGAGGGGTCATACGTTTTTATGTATGTACATATAATTTTATTATTTCTAGTCCCAAGAACAATTTTATTCCCCCACATTTTAAAAAGATGGAGTTAAATTAATTCTACATACATGGTCAGCTATTATAACCCCCGCAAATTAGAGTCTAAAATTTATATGTTAAATAAGTAAATTAAGGGTATATAGGAAGTATATGTGAGGTTAAGAGTATTAGAAACCATAAAATAATGAAAAGATAAGTAAAAATGAAGTTCCCAGCATTCACGCCTGTGACAGAGTTAATCACGACCATAAATGTCGTAAATTTTAGATTTAAAAGCTAAGGATTTTCATAACCATGTCACTAGTATTCACCTCTGTGAAGACCTGTGGATTTAAATATGACAGTGTTGCATTTTTGACAGAAACTCATGTAAATTCCAAATAGAAACCCTAGCCACCAACCTGAAACCCCAAAAGCGAATTCTCTTCATTCCCTTTCAATTCCAATTGATTAAACACAAGGTTTCTAGCATGAACATAGTAAAAGCAGATTAAAATAAAGCTTTCCATTGTGAGTTTGAAATCAGAAATAAGTAGAGTTAGAACACATTTTGAACCCTATAAATCAATCTGTGTTCACGAAACAGAGGTAAGAAATCATGTTCTCCATTGTTCTTTAATATAGTTTAATTCAGTTTAAGGGGAAATAAGGTTTATAAGCTTTAAATCAATGAAAAGTTAAGGTTTTGGTTTGTTTATTGCATAAATAGATTAAATGGCAGTATAGATTATTGGTTTGGTCTCTGATTTCATGATAGGGGTTGAGACTGACGGTGGAGACACCATTAGAGATAGTAGACGCATGAGAGTCGAGTTTTAGGGCTCTAATATTAAGGTTAGTACATATAAATATTTTTATTCAATTTTGATATGTTTGTGGTGTGAAATATGATTATGATATATTGGCAAGTGAGTATTAAACATTGTTATGTTTGATAATTAAGGCATTGAGCCTAAATTTTTATTGGTTAAGTATGATTAAATGGATGTTTATGGTTGTGTGAAAATGCTGGAATATGTTAAGTGTTGATAGGTATGGCTAACATGGGTTAGCTTTAGACCCTATGCATGTTGTGTGTGAAATTGAGTGAAATTAGTGCTGAAATATAGTTTCGATGTAATGAATCACGCCTATGAAGCCAAGCTTCATATCCATGAAAGGATTTCACAACCGTGAAATCAAGCTTCACTCCTGTGAAAGTATGAATTTCATGCCCGTGAATGTTTAACAGCCAATCACAGGTAGACAACCCATGACAGAAGGCTTCACATATATGAATATACCATTCACGCCCGTGAATACCCTATATCCAAAAATGAATAATTGAATGATATGTTTGAGTCACATGAAAATGATTCACATGCACCCTTGATATGATTAAATGAGGGTATATTAAATGTGATAATATGATTGAGAACCATGAATATGCACTAGGTGCTTATAAATAAAAAGTAATATGTGACGACTAAGTAGGGATATGAAATGTGACCGAAATATTAATGATACTTGGAATGTAATTAAATATGTTAATTCTTTATTCAAGGACTAGCTAGAATAGGTGGCATACCATTGAGGGGATTACGGTACTGTAAAATATTTATGTATGCAGTTTCGTACTCATCAAGGTGGCTTAAGCTTGGGTAAGAGCGCTCTTGATTTGAAATGCATAATTTGCATATATGTATGCAGCTATTATGTTTCTCATCAGGGTGGCTTAAGCTCGGTTAAGAGCGCTCCTGATTTGAGATGCAAAATTTGCAATACAGACAGACACAGATAGTGAGCAAAGTGACTTAAGTTTGGGTAAGAGCGCTCCTATTTCACAACTCGCATTCAGGTAGTCTGGATCTAGAGTATTGGGCTAAGAAACTGGAATTTGGTAATACGGTATGCAAAAATGGTGTTAAGAAACCAGAAATTGGCAATACAGTACAATGAAATTGGCAATACATTAATTGTTTGTACAATATATAGAAAGTAGTGAATCAGAATACAAATACATCTTAGATAAAGGATGTGAAAACCAAAAATCGAATTTATATAAGAAACTTATAATTTGAATATGTGCTATACATAGTGAAGATTATTATGGTCATAATGATATAGAAATACTATGAATGAAAAGGACTATAAATATGATGAAATGACTTCATTTGTGCAATATACGCATTGTATGTATTGTAGTCAGTTCAAATTAGTATGAATGAGTTCATTTGTGAATAACTATGCATATGACAATGTGGTCAGACACATAGGTATGTTCTAATAATGAATGCTATATTAATATGTGAATACATGTTAGAATTTAAATGTTTATATGTACCACTAAGCTTTCAGTAGCTTAGTGTGTAGGTTTCCCTACATGCAGGTTTGGAGCCATAGACTGCGGAGTGACATGAAGGGAAGAAAAAGCCAATTAGAGTTGACTTAAGTTCATTCTGTTCATTAATTCATACATTTTATTTATTTTTCCGCATATCTTGGGATAAAAACATTTAATTCATGTTATAAAGGCATGTATTTGGAATTATGAATTTTGAATCAATATGGATTATGTAATAAGGGCTAGTGATGCCCAAATAGTTATAATTTGAAAATGATTGATATCCAGTTACATTAAATGATTTATTATGTTATACGACTGTCTAAATTCTAAAGCTCATGATGTAAAATTCTCGATTTTGGAAGTTGTAAAAAAGTTTTAATTCAGACAGATTTATACTGTTTCAGTCGTGTAGGATCCGTCTGTATAGTGAGGTTTGTCTTGGCTGTATGGAAGGGGTGATACATTTGGTGGTATCAAAGAGAGGTTTAGGCGATTCTAGACCTAAGTGGATTATGGGGTTATCATGCATGCATACATGTTTCTCGTCTAACTCTGACTTTGGCTACTTCTCTATCAACTTGTAGGACTAGAGTGAGATGACATCTGAATCAATGATATGGCTAAGAGCTAGAGCTTTTGACATAATGGGGTACCGATCCAGCCTAATGTTGCAAGTATTCAGGGTTCATGTACAGTACTAGTCACTGGCCCACGGGCTCCTGAACAAGCTAACCCATACCACATTCTATTGATGTTGCAGATGGTAGGTCTACTGCAACTGATAGTTAGAGTAGTGCTACTAACACTAGTACCAATTCCTCCACCTCCACCACTGAGGCCGAGGGTATAGCTAGACAAGGTCCTAAATTTGAAGCTACTGATTTTTTGGGAATAAAGGATGATGATCCTGTTGCTGCTGAATATTGGATTGAAAAGATAAAGAGGGTCTATGATGAAATTGATGTGGCCATTGATCAGAAGGCTAAGTATGTTGTCTCTTTGTTACAAGAAGATGTCTAGGATTGGTGGAAGACAATCTTGTTAAAACTAGATGTTCCACAACCTATGGCTTGGGACTTCTTTGTGGATAAATTCAAGGAACAATACGTTCCTTCGACTTATGTGGATGAGAAAAAGAGAGAATGTTTGAGCCTTAAACAGGGCTAAATGACAGTGATGGAGTACTAAAGAGAGTTACCCGACTGAATAAATATGCCTATCAGATGATCACTAGTGAGAGAGATAAGTACAAGAGGTTTAAGTATGGCCTCAATGTAGAGATAGACAATTTTGTCACTACACTTCAACATGAAACTTCACCAAGTTGATTTCAACTGTTGTTAGTGTGGAGCAGAGGAAGCTGCTAGATAGATAATGACTCAAGTGGCCCAGCTTTTAGGCAAAAAGGGTTGGTTCCATCCATAGTCTCATGGCAGGAGTCAGGAACAAAGCAGGGGTTATACTCAGGGCGGTTCATCCATAAGGGGATAACCCTCAAGGTCTACATCCGCAACAGGTAGAAATCAGACACAGGCAATAGATGATGTAGCGTATGTATTAAATAAGTATTATAAGGGTGTTACAGCGGATATGACAGGTTAGACATTATGGGCTTATACATATATAGATTTTTCACTTTCTCTTCTTATAACATTATTACTACATAACATATGTGCTCCACAAGCTTGTATCATATTCAACATCCTATATATATATATATATATATATATATATATATATATATATATATATATATATATATATATATATAATCATACCTTTCATGACTATCATGATTGTGTATATACTAAAAATAAATGATTCATTTTCATGTTGCATGTCTCATGTAATCATCGTCATCACTTTTGTTGTTCATGTATCAATATCATGGTTGTAATATAATAACATCATATGATCATTTATGATTTTCATAAAATTATATACATATATATATATATATATATATATGTTCATCACACATGTGAATCATACTTTTTATGGCTATCATGATTATGTATATACTCAAAATAAATGATTCATAATCATGTTGTATGTCTCATATCATCATTGTCATCACTTTATTGTTTATGTATCAATATCATGGTCGTAATATAATAACATCATATGATTATTTATGATTTTCATAAGCTTTTATAGTTATATACAAGATGACAATAAATGAATTATGTTCTTTTATCATGCTTTGCAGTCTCTATTTAATCATTTTGCATCAAGATAGACCATAGATGATGTAGCATATTACCTTGTAATTTTTTCATCATGCCTCACATCTTAATCTATTGGATTTTTCATTTAAAAATGCTCAAATACATGTTTTTAATTTTATTCAAATGTTTTAAGTCACTGCACAAGGGTTGAAATTATTAAAAATATGAAAAATTTAAAGAAAAGTTCAAGTATTGAAGATATGTGTCTGTTGCGTGTGTGATATAGAGCTTTTTTGGCTTTGTCAAGCAAGCGACATAGTCTCATCAGAATTTTTTGTGCTTGATGAACCTATTGTACACGCGACAGAGAGCCTCTCTCACGATTTCCAAACTCCTTTTTCATTCAGAACTTGTCTAATGCAAAATAAAATCAATTTTAAATCATTTTCATGGATTTTAAATCTTTAAAACATTCAACACGCTTCAAAGAACTCAATTTGCAAACTATTATGCATCTCAAGTTACAAATTCATGCTTTCAAAGTTCCAATCATTCAAGTTAACCATTTTTAATATTCATGCATAACATAGCATTTATATCACATTTCAAGGTCCTAAATTTAATCCACCACACTTTTAGCCTCTCATAAAGCCACATAAGTCACATACATGCTTATTTCCATCACATATTCTTTTAATTTAACATACATGCATAGTTAAATCATAAAAATGCAATCTTTATCAATTCAAAGCATAATTCATCATACAATTTAGCCACAACAAGAATAAAAATGTCATTGTGTACTAACCTCAACTTTAAAGCCCTATTTCTCTCTATTGTGTTTCTTTCTTTGGTTCAAACTATCCTTTAACTTAGAGTTCCTAACACATCTAAACACTATTTTTACTCACTAGGCCACTTTTATTCATAAAAGCTACATTTTTAAACTTAAACCCCATGGTTCCAACTCAAGGTTTCATTTTTATTACTTATACTACTCCAAGGTTCATCTTTTACTAGCTAAATATGAATATATACTCCATTCAAAATTCCCAACTTGATAATGTAGAGTCCCAACTTGTGTCAAAATCCTAACTTAACTGTTTGGATCTATTCAAAAATGAAAATAAAGTGAGAAAAAAAGAGAAGATTAAAGGATAAAATGGATTTAAAACTTACCAAAGCTGGGTGTGACCTTAAGTTCCAAACTTTCTTTGTTTTCTTCTCAAAAACTCCTTTTCAGCTTTAAATTTTCTTCTTTTCTATGATTCCTTTCAAAATCCAATCATTTATTATGTTTTTCTTTGATTCTAGTTAGGGTTTGTGGTAAGAAGAAGAAAATGGAGAATATGTGAGTGAGATGAAGATGGCATGTAAGAGAAGGAGAAAATGGGTGGTTGTTCTAGAAAAAAGTGAGGAAGAATGAGGGAAAAAAGTTGTCCCATTTTTTCATATACCGTTATGCAAACTTGCACTTTTGGTCCTCCTTTAATTACTATTTCACATCCTTCTAAATCAAGGGAACATATTTAGCCATATCTCCTATTAAATTTCAACCACAGTGTAAAAATAAAAAAAATGATTATTTTCATTTATAGAAAAATGTCTCATATATATATATATATATATATATATATATATATATATATATATATATATATATATATATGTAAACACAACCTTAATCATATATACTCTCACCTATCTTCACCTATTTACCATTAATTACATATCATTACCTATCTTTACCTACCTAACATTAATTATACACAATCACCTACCTTACTTACCTTCACATATCCTTAATTACACAAATCAAATTAGTATCTTACAATATTCTCCCTCAAGTTAGAGCATAAATATCGATCATGCCCAACTTATTATAAATGTAAGAAACTCAAGCTCCATTCAGGATTTTCATAAAAATATCTCCAAGTTGATCTCCAATCTTAACATAGCTCGAGAAATTTGCATCTTCTCACGAACGAAAAGGCAATCAATCTTTATATGTTTGGTCCATTCATGAAAGATTGAATTAGAAGCAATATGAATTGCAGCTTGATTATCACACCATAATGCTGCTAGTGTTGAGACTTTGAAACCAACATCTATCAAGAGATAAAAGACCCACATTACCTCACACGTGGATTGGGCAATAGCTCTACACTTTGATCAACACTAGACTGAGATATCACATGTTGCTTCTTACTCTTCCATAAAATCATATTGCCTCTTATAAATACATAATAACTGGTAATGGATCTTCGATCAATTTTATATCCTGCCCAATCTACATAAGAAAATACTCAATTTAAGTGTGAGCATAGTTTTTATACACTAAGCCTTGTCTCGAGGCCCCTTTTAAATAGCACAAAATATGTTCTAGAACTATCCGATAATGAAATATTAAGCAAATATGAATTGGTTTACAACACTGACTGCATAAGCTATGTCTAGTTGAATAACTATGAGATAATTAAGTTTACAAACCAACCTTCTATACCATTTTGGCTCTTCAAATAGTATAACGAGATGAAAAATGAGATCAAAGAGAAAACATAAAATTTGTCAGTAATAGGGTAAATAGGAATTGAAGAAGTTAATATGTAAAATAATGTGGATGTTATTATATTATGCAAATTATATTTTTATTGAGTAATTATGTGCTTGATTGAGCCATTAAACTCATTAAATATGTGAATTAAAGAATTATGAAATTTATGATGAGGAAAAGTATATGGTGAATGAAATAAATAAAGAAAAATAAGAATTTAATGATAACATATATTAGTTTCATAGTTTTAGACCAGTCAAGAAAATTGGACTTAAATAACTTATGATCAGTAATTTTGGACAACATAGGCACAACATCAATCATAATCAAAATTTTCTTATCATCAGCCATTAAGACAACACCAAATAGCCCAAACACAATATATGTAACTAGTGGGAAATTATAAGAAAGTCAGAAAGAAAGCTTTCTTGATCAACACAACATGAAAATAGGATATCAAAGGAGAAGAGGCGACCTAGAGTGACTTAATCAGAGGAGAAACATATGCCACATGCACCGACATGTGATGAAGGAATAGAAATTTCAGTCAATATGTGAGATACACTTACTGGGGCCCAAATGGTTGGATTTTGTAGGAAGGTAGATCGAAAAGTGATGCTTCAGATGGCAGAGGTAGTGAGACTTAAAAATCACTCAACAAAGGTGACACAAATGCTTCAGATGACGGAGGTGGTGAGACTCAAATGTTACTCAACAAAGGTGACCTAAAAATTAATCTATCTGCTTTTATAGGTTAGAACCAAAAAAATGCTGGAAAGTTTTAGCACCCACTCTAATACCATATAAAGATCAAAGAATTGAGAGAATTTGATTATTTTCATTGATAGAAAGATGTCCTATATATATATATATATATATATATATATATATATATATATATATATATATATATATATATATATATATATAGGACATCTTTCTATCAATGAAAATAATCAAATTCTCTCAATTCTTTGATCTTTATATGGTATTACAATCTCAATCATATTTACCCTCACCTACCTTCACCTACCTACCATCAATTACACACTCTCACCTACCATACATACCTTCACATGCCTAACATTAATTACACACATTCACCTGGCTTACCTACCTTCACCTACCCTTAATTACACAAATCAAACTAGTATATTACAACACATATAATATTAGCCAATCAAAATTAAGCTTTTTGTTGAACTATTCATTAAAAATCTTACACATCTACAACTATGACTATGCCTTTATTATCCCACTTATTTCAAATATTTCATTAATTAATTCCTCATTTTTTAATTAATCATATTCAATCATTTAATTATCCTCTTAAAAATCCAATTTTTTATTTTTGTTTGAATTTAAATTTTGATAATTGCAATCATGCCCTTTAGTTTCACTCACGATTCGGGGCCAATTAGTAGACGTTATATTCTTAATTTTGTAAGGGGCACTTTCATGCTTATGTTAACACTTATAATAAATTCTCACTAACCCTTAGGATGAGGAGTAACTTCCCCTATGTTCCCTAGTCTCCTTCTATTAGCTCTTTTTAGTCTAGACACACGACACCCCACATCCTATCTACAACAATTCAAGTGACAAAAAGTCAATAAGAGAAATATAAATGTGCCATTTGGCTTTCAGGGACTTGTCACAAGGGCTCTAACCTCAAGGCTCAAGTTTAATTATTTACTTATTTTTATTTTTGAGAATATTGTTAAAAATTGTGTAACACCCATAAAATAAGGTCTAAAAGTATGTTAGTGGTTTGATGGAGTTGGAGCTATGTAGAGTATAAACAAAGTTGAGTGTTGAAAAGTTAGTGGTTCCATGCCTGTGATAATGTGTCATGGCTATGAATGTTGAAGTTTCCTTTCACAAACTGTGAAAGTTTGTCACAACCATGAAGGATTTCATGCTCGTGAAAGTGAACCACGATTGTGAATCCTAAGCAACTAGAAGCATGTGAGACAGACACAATTTTATCTCCACCATCCCTGAAAATCCACCTCTTACTCTCTAAAACCTAACCTAACATGCCACTTTTGTCTTCTTTTCTCATCAGAAACCTCTATTTCTCTATTTTTCACTCAAATGAACTAAGAATCAACAAAAAAAGTGAGCAAAAAGAGGAAGAGAGTATTCTTGAGTTGTGAGTGAGTGAGGCTCAGGTTAGGGTGTTTTCATGTTTTTTCTACATTCTAGAAGCTAAAAGAAATGTTTTTGCTTCAACTAGGAGCTAAAAAGGAGTTTGGAAATCTATCTCAAGGGAGAAGATGGTTTGAGAGATGAGATTAGGTTTCATATAATTTTATAGCAGCTTAAGGATTGTGCGAAGCTGGTTTTTATTTCTATTATGATAGAAAAGAGGATAAAACTGAAGAGATAAGATGAGTTAACTAGGAGAGACTTCAAGAGTCCATCTTATAGTGCTGCTCAAACTTTGAGTATGAAGGCTCGCACCAATTTTGGGTACTTCCAATCTAGAGGACAGGGTCAGACTAAGAGTTAGCTAATGTCACTAGGTAGACAGCTTCATCGAAAGTCATCCTCACTGATGCCAACAGTTAGACTCATACAAGGAGAGAGACAACACCAGTATGTGCTTCATATGGTAGGAACCATTAAGAGGAATGTTGGGTACCATCAGGGGCTTACTACAGGTGTGGGTCTCGAGATCACTATAGGAGAAACTGTTCATTATAGATAGTTGAGACTCCCACTCGGACTCAAAGTTTAGCAATAACTTAGGCTAGAGGATAAGGACAGTTTTGTTTTGGTAGGGGTGGATTTAGATTGACCATTTTAGAGACTGAACATGCCAGGATCTAGTAAAGCACCAGTTAGGGCCTATGTTATGAAGGTCGGAGAGGATCCAAGTGCTTATGATATGGTTATTAGTACTTTTCTTCTCTTTGACTCTAATTTGATTGTTTTGATAGATCCGGGATCTATACACTCTTATGTATGTACCAATATAATTGAATGGTATAACATGTTAGAAGAGAGATTATTATGAAATAGAGGTTACAAACCCTTTAGGGCATAGTGTGGTGGTGAATTGGGTGTACATAAACTATTCCATCAGTTCAAGGGAAATAGCTTTCTAGCGAACTTGATCGAACTACCCTTCCATGAGTATAACGTTATCCTAGGCATGGATTGTCTTTCCCAGCATGGTGTGGTGGTGGACTACAGGATGAAATTGGTGTAGTTGAAAACCACAACTAGAGAGATAGTGGTTATTTAGGGTGAGAGATCCTCATAGCAGTCGAGGATTATCTCCATGATAAAGGCTCTGAAGATGATCAAAAAAGGGTGTGAGACTTATTTGGCTCATGTGTTCAATACAAGGAAGATGAGTACAAATCTTAGGGATATTCCGATAGTGGAAGAGTTCCTAAATGTGTTTCAGGATGATCTACTAAGGCTATGTCTGAATAGAATCATAGAGTTCTCAATTGAGCTTACTATGGGTACAAATCCTAAATCAGTAGCATCGTACATAATGGCTCTATCGGAAATGAAAGAATTGAATGTGTAGTTGTAGGAATTTTTAGAGAAGGGCTTCATCAGAATGATTGCATCCCCATGAGGTGCACTGATATTATTCGTTAAGAAGAAATATGGATTTATGAGATTATGCATAGACTACCGACAGTTGAATAAAGTGATCATTAAGAACAAGTATTTGTTACCATGGATTGATGGCATGTTCGATCAATTAAAAGGGGTAGAGGTATTCTCCAAAATTTATTTGAGATTGGGATACCATCAATTGAGGATTAAAGGAGATGATATTGTGAAGACAACTTTCAAAACCATATATGGTCACTAAGTGTTTTTGGTTATGCCTTTCGAATTGACCAATGTTCTGATAATGTTCATAGACCTAATGAACTGAATCTTCAGGCCATTTCTGGATCAGTTTGTGGTGATATTTATAGATGATATCTTGGTGTACTCTAAGAGTAAGGAAGAGCATAAACAACATTTAAGGACAATGTTATCAACTCTTAAGGATCAAAAACTTTATGCTAAGTTCTCAAAGTGTGAGTTTTGGCTCGATAAGGTTGTCTTCCTCAGATATGTGGTGTCAACTGAATGGGATCAGAGTGGATCCAAGTAAGGTTGAGATGATCCTAAACTAGAAGCCTCATTGAAATGTGATAGAGATTAGGAGTTTTTTTCAGTTTAACGGGGTACTAAAAGAGATTCATCAAAGGATTTTGTATGATTTCGTCTCCATTGACCAAGTTACTGTGAAAGGATTACAAGTTTGTATGGATCAATAAATGCCAACACAGTTTTGATCAACTTAAGAGTCTTTTGATAGAAGATCCAGTTCTGACACAACCAGTCCTAGATAAGAAGTATGTTATTTACAGTAACACTTCTCATAACAGTTTGGATTGCATTCTAATCCAAAAGGGGAAGGTTGTTACTTATGATTCCAGGTAGTTGAAGTCTCATGAGGAGAACTATTCGACACATAACCTAAAGTTGGTGCCGTTGTTTTTGCTTTGAAAATTTGGCACCTTATTTCTATAAGAAAATGTGTTACATCTACACTAATCACAAGATTTTGAAATATCTTCCTACTCGAAAAAAGTTAAATTTGGGGTAGAGAAGATGGTTAGAGTTGATAAAGCATTACGACTACATGACTGACTGTCATCCAGGAAAGACCAATGTTGTGGCTAATGCACTACATAGAAAAACTTTAGCAAAGTTGCACCTTTGACCTGCATTAGATCAAAAGATTAGAGATGTTCAAAAGCATAAAGTCAATATGGAAGAATTGTTAAGTTGAGCTACAAATAGGAGACATTAGGATTCATAGTTGGGCTAAATGGCAGTTTATGCTACCTGGGCAGTTTATATGTTCAAATCTAAGATAGAGGATTATGAAAAGGGCCTATAAGACAATATGTGAGATGTACCCAGGAAGCCAAGATGTTTTAGGACTTAAAAGGGAAGTATTAGTGGTCAGGAATGAAGAAGAACATAGCAAAATTCATTATGAGATGCCTTACATATCAGCAGGTCAAGGAAAAATACCAAGTACCTTCAGGCTTATTGCAGCTAATCAATATTCTAGAATGGAAATGGAAAAGGATCACAATGGATTTTGTGATTCGGTTGCCTTTGACACCAAAGAAGTACGACACCATATGGGTGATTGTGGATAGATTAATAAAGTCATCTCACTTTTTACCTATCCAAAGAGACTATCTGTTGAATAGGTTGGTAGAATTGTATGTGAATGAGATAGTGCGGCTTCACAGAGTTTTAGTTCCTATCATTTTCAAATCAGGATCTATGGTTCACATCTCAGGTTTGGGGTAATCTACAGTGAGATTTGGGTACCAGGCTCGATTTCAGCATGGCTTTCCATCCTCAAACAAACAGTTAATGTCATATCTACTAATTTAGGCCCTAAATCACACGTGTCGCCAATTGATACGTTGGACCGACTAGAGTCTAAATTCGGATTTTGACTAGAAATTAATCAAATAATGACTTGTAGTTGTGAGAAATGCTAAATAAAGCATATTAAAAGTGCAAAAATAATAAATTATGGTAAGAGCCCTAAATGTAAAATTTAAAAAATTTTGGGATAAATTTATAATTTACTGAAAATTAGAGGATCAAGTGAGTTATTTGCTAATCAAATGTATAAATGAGACAGAAAACATAGTGTTGGCCAGCCACCATAACATGAAAAGGGAATTAACATGTTAATTATGCAAATATCAAGTTATTAAATCATGAAGCTAGTCCTATATGTGGACTTTCAGTTTCTCCTTTTTCTTCTTTTTCTTTTTCTTTTTTCCTTTCCTTCTTCCTTATCATTTTCACTAACTCATTTTATGCACTCCTAAACCAGTCCAACATCACCCTTATGTTCCCCTATAGCCAAGCTTAGCTCTTGAGAGAAAGCAAAATGAGAAAGGCAAGTTAAAGCCATATATATGCATAACAAGACTTGAGGAAGCTTGAGGGGGTAAGAATGAAGGGAAAAGAGCAAGGAAATATGTGATTTGAACACCTCATAATCAAGCCATAGAAGAGAAAAAGGTGAAGGTAAAATGTTTTTCTTCTTTTTTATCATTCTTTCCAAAAAAAAGATATGGTTTAGAGCTCATTTAGAGCTTATGTGTGAAGAAAGAGAGAACTTAGGGTTTAAGGAGGGAAAATAAGGTTTAGAGAGATATGATGAGGTAAGGTTCTTATGATATTTTTATGTGTTATAGGAGCTCAAAGTGATAAATAACAAGCTTAAGGGAACAAAGGTAAATAAATAGAAAAATGAAGGAAAGCAATAGATAGGTTAGTGCATAACTTAAGGCAATAACCTATAATTTATTAAGAAATTGCATGTCAATAGCATTTGATATGTTAAGGTATGTGAGAGTGCATTTGATATTGAGTTGTTGCATGAAACTATAGGTTTAGATCCATGGAAGTGATATTGCATGATACCATGACCTAAGTAATGTATGTTAAAAACTTGATTAAGTTAAAGGCCTTTAAATGTGGAAAAAACATTGTATACTGCATTGAGAATTTTATGAATGCATGTTGTTATATTTTTATGGCTTGAGGAAGCTTGAAATGAATATTAAAAGTGAAAGTGTAATTTTTCAATTGCTAGTCACGGGTTTAAAGATTCAGTCAATGATGTGAATTGCTAAATTCATGAGAGCATGATTTTTGCTTGGAAAACAACAATATTCATTCTAGATTCATTCACGACTTAAAATATAGTTTAGATTAAGGGGTTGAACTTGTTCACAAACATGTACCTTTCAATCACAGTCATAAGGCAGTTCGTTTTCAATTGTTCACGGGCGTGAACAATGAGTCACGACCGTGAATGCCTTATTTTCTTAAATTATTTATTTGTAACTTAATAAGGAATTTCAAGTAAAGAGATCAAAATTTACTAGTTACACAATGAATTGTGAATATTAGTATGCCGATACAAGTAAAAGTGTGTTATTTCATGATTCATATTAAATGAAATGGAATGTATAAGGAAGAAACAAAAGAGAATTATGAAGTTGACAAGAGAAAGTGAATTAACTTGATAATGACATGGTCTACACCCTAGAACACTTAGTTTAGAACTAAAATTTTGGATAGTTTAACATACAAATCAGGGGTTTATTAATATCGGTGATGACACATATATTAATTTCAGTGATGACACTCTTATTAATACTGGTGATGACACCCATATTAATACCGGTGATAACACACACACACACACACACACACACACACACACACACACATATATATATATATATATATATATATATATATATATATATATATTATGTCGGTGATGATAATTGTATGTGCATACCACCATGCCCTAGTGGTAACTTTATTATACTTAGATGGTCAACCAAATTATCTTGGTTATTGGTTACTAGGTGTTATAGACATAAACACATTAACATGGTATAAAAAGTTTTATATGTGAATTGCTTGTTTAGAAAGAATATATATATATATCTATACATATGAAGAATATGTAAAAGAAGAAAATATAACTTAACAGATATGTATGATGAGACATAATTGTATGAGTATAATTTATTGTCTTATTTATATATACCACTAAGCCTGAAGCTTAACTAGCTAAGAATAAACTGAGTTCTGTATAAAAAGCTACCGGTGACCGATCCAGTAAAGCAACTTACTCCTAACACCATGGCTAATTTTTGTACTTTTATTTGAATTTTCTTTTATAGTATTGTAAATTTACTTTATGTTTTGTACAAGCATAAGTATTTTGTAAATAATACTTTTGTGTATAAAATGTATATTGTTTATTTTACATGATTAAAAATAAATAAATAAATATTGCATTCCAATGGTTACCAAGTAACAATTTCGACTAAATATAATGTAACATCTATTTATCTGAGCACATGCTACTGGGAGTCAATCAGATAAGGTTATACAAATCTTGGAGGATATGATGAGATGTTGTATGATTGAGTTTGAAGGAAGTTGGGACAAGTATATACCATTGATGGAGCTCACTAATAATAATAGTTATCAGTCCTATATCGAGATAACTTCTTATGAGGCGCTTTATGGTAGAAAGTATCGAACACCTTTGTTGTCACGTTTGTAATCTAGATCTTGACCATAAATGCGTATTTCGGTCATCTGTATCCTAGTATAGAGGTGTTCCGATCAAAGTCTAAATACGGACAAATAAGTGTGATAAATCAACTTTCATATGATAATAAAAATGTCTAATATGAAAGTTTTAATTCAATTGATTAATTGTTGCGATTTCATGTTTAGCACATAAATCAAGACAACATATCAGATTTGAAATACGTGATTTTTTTTCGACCTTGAAAATATGATTTAAGCATTTCAAAATGTTGGAAATATTATTTTCAGGCAAGAGATGGAGTTATAAAGTGAGATTTTAAGAGCCTTCCATGGTTGAACCTCTCTCTTTCCCTTCTCTTGATTTTCTTTCATTTTATTTCCTTAAATGCACAATATTCAAGCATTAAAGAGCAAAAATTTTAGTAAAAAAAAGAACTACATTTATTTGGAGCTAAAAGAATTCGGAAAAAAATTCAAGAAAATTTGAGGCAAGATTTTATCAATTTTCTTTCAAATTTTCATGATTATAAATTGATTTGAATAATTGTTGTTAGTTGATTTTAAGTTTGATAATGATTTGGAGTTGAATTAGTCTTATGGAGAAAATATGATTTTGTAAGAAAATTATGGGAAATTAGAAAAAAAAAATAGAAAATGAGTAGAATGAGACTTAAGGATGATAAATATGGTGAAAGTTGGAAGAAAATAATTTTTAGGAATTTTTGTGGAATTTTTAGAAATTTTCCATAATTATGGGCAAATATGTAAAAATTTATTTTGAAGGATTTGTGCCTTAAAGTGATAAAAATAGAGTTAAATTGAGTGTTTAGAAGTAAAAAATAATTTTTGGAATGGAAAAATATTTTAATAGGAATTTTGGTAAATTTTTAGATTTTTAGCGTAATTATTTAAAACAATTTATTAGAAATTATTGAATATAATTATCGTGAAATTGGTGATGGAAAATGAGAGATAACGGGTCAAAATAATTATAGGAATTTAGTTGGAATTTTTACACAATTTATTGAATTAATAGAAATTTTTGAGTTGGAAATAGATTTTTGGAGGAAAACATAGAAAATAAAAATATGAAGGAAAAAGTAAATAAATTGAGGAGAAAAATTAGAGGAGAAGAGAAAATTTTAATTAATTTGAAAATTTTATATTAGTAGTAAATAACATGAAATAAGACCGTTAGAAAAATCCTCGTAAACGTGATAGTTAGAAAAATTAAATGGGTAGTTTAATTTCGATTTAAATTTAGCAATTTTTATTAGTTATATAACTAATTAGGAATTTAATGGTTTAAGATGCACCGTTAGGATAAGTTCCAAAATCAGATAAAGAGAAGGAGTCGATAGCCTCCAGCAGAGTTCAATAGATATTTGTGCATTAACTTATAATATAGGGCAATTGTGATTTAAATTGATTTTTATTTGTTGTTTGGTATGAAATTACTTTACATTTTAGAAAATAATTATATATAACATTTATGAAAATAGTAAATATTTGGAAAGTTATTAAAAATATATTTTATGAGAAAAATAAAATGTTTTAGTAAAGAAATTGTATTAGTATGAAATAAATACGTTAATATGATATTTTAATAAAATAAATTTATTTTTCTCAAGTGTTGAATTTTTATGCTATAAAAATAATTGTATGAGAAATTGATAATGATTATATCTATAAAAATTTTGGTAAAATAA
Organism: Triadica sebifera; assembly: GCA_023653625.1. Classification (NCBI taxonomy): domain Eukaryota; kingdom Viridiplantae; phylum Streptophyta; class Magnoliopsida; order Malpighiales; family Euphorbiaceae; genus Triadica; species Triadica sebifera. Next base: position 22,946,880 of record CM042898.1, on the reverse strand, counting down.
ATACTTTAATATTTTATGTATGTTAATAAACGCATATATTAGCCTAAACAGTAAGCTAAAGAATTGTTGGCATACCTGTAAGGTACAAACTCTATGCCCAGTGGTTGTTTTGGTCATGAGAGGTATTGTATGCTTCCTATGGTAACTTTGACTATACAAATTATTTATTTACCGATCATGTGGTTATCTTGAATTGAGATGGCTCATGTGGTTATCTTGAATTGAGATGGGGCATGTGGTTATCTTGGATCAAATGATATTATTTGGGGTTATATGATTATCTTTTAACTATGGTCATGTGGTTATCTTGGATTCTGAGATTTTCGTCGTTTGATTGTACCCCTTGTGTAATATCCGCTAATTTAGACACCGTATCGCAAAATTGACGCGTATGACCGATCAGAGTTTAAATTCAGATTTTTGATCAGAATTAATTAAGTAATGACTAAATTAAATGATATATGCCTAATTAAGTGATCATAAAGTTTAAAGAAGTTGATTTACGGTAAATGACTAAATTGCAAATTTTGATAAGTTTTGGAGTCAAATTGCAATTTACCAAAAATTTAAGGATTTATGAGATTAATTATCAATCAAGATCTTAATTTTGGGGACATTTTAATAGGTTGGTTGGCTACTCAATGAGGAGGAGTAAGATTAGTGTTGATTAAGTAAAATGAGAAGAAGATGGTCAAGATGGTGGGTCCCATATGAAGACTTTTGGGTACCTTATTTAATTCTTTCTTTTCTTTTTCTTCTTCTCTTCATTTTCTGCTTTCTTCTCTCTCTTGTCTACCAGTCACGCTAGCCCCATTCCCTCCATAGCCAAACCAGAATTTTAGAGAGAGAAAGGAAGAGAAGAAAAGGAAAAGAGCAAGAACAAGTGATCTTCATGGTCCATAACTCCTAAGGAAGCTGGAAAGAGAAAGAAAAAGGAAGAAAAATCAAGTTTGGTGGAGAGAGAAAATCTCCAAAATTGTGATTTAGTGAAGAAAAGAGTAAGGTAAGAAGTGATTCTTCTTCTTCTTCATCTTTTCTTAAAGAAGTTCAAATTTTGAACTCATCCAAGACTCATATGGAAAGATAGAGAAATTAGGGTTTTGAGATAGAATGAGAGATTTTAGGGTCTTGAGAAAATCATATGATAATAATGATTTATGATGTTGTAGGAGTTCCAAGTGACAAGGAACAAACACTAAGGAGTAAAGGAAAAGAGAAATCTACATAGAAAAGTGAAGGACAAAGGTTAAGGTTTGTGCATAATTTAAAGAAATAGCCTATCTTTGTTTGAAATAATGCATGTTAGTATGATAATTGATGATTGAAATGCATTAATGATGATTATGGCATGAAACCATATGTTAGAGATAAAGAATGAGTTTCTTGTGATTTGTTGAATTAAGTGATGCATGTTAGAGAATTTAATTATGATTAAGACATTTATATGTATTAGCCATGATATGTTGAATAAAGGACTCCAGAAATACATGAACTGTGTTTTGATATGATTTAGTGTAATTAGAAAGAATGAAATGTGAATATGCAGATTTCCTGCAGAAAGTCATGGGCGTGACTATCGGGTCACGGGCGTGAACTTGATGGTTCATGGTTGTGACTGATTTGTATCACAGTTGTGACTTTGGTGTGGAAATGGTACTATTCATTCCAGAAGCATTCACGGTTGGGAATCACAGGCGTGAACTCATTCACGGGCACGAATGAGTATTCACGACCGTGAATGCTTTTGGCACGATTCATTACAGTAGCGTTCACGGCTTGGGATTATGGGCGTGAACTAATTTACAGGCATGAATTGGTAGTCACGGCCGTCAATGCTCTGTTTTCAAATAAATTATGAATAGGATTATCTATTGATGTATCTAGTTACACAAATGAAAAAGATGTTATCCAGTATGTATGAGCATGACGATATGTTTGCAAAATAAGAAAATTGAGATGTTAATACATGAGAATATTGATGTGTCGAAATTGAGAATGATGATGATGTGATGTATAATATGAGGATGATGAAATGGTTGTAAAACAAAAATTTAATAAAGATATATGATTGATGTGAAAATATGAAGATGCCCATCACTCCACTTGCGGACTAGAATCAGGATAGATGACATGTCATTAAGGGGGTGAACGGTACCGTACTGTATGAGATATTCCGCGATCAATGTGGCTTAAGCTTTGAGAGCGTCATTGATCTGAGATGCTCGGTCACTGTGGCTTAAGCTCGGAGAGTGCCATTGACTTGAGAAGCTCTGATGAGCACATATAAATTGAGGACAAGGTGGCTTAAGCTCGGAGAGCGGCCTTGGTCCGGTTATTCATCTATGATGAAATAATACTCAATCAATGTGGCTTAAGCTTGGACAGCACCATTGATTTGAGAAGCTCTGTTGAGCCAGAAAATGGACAGGGTGGCTATAGCTCTGGGAGCGCTCCTGATCCATAACTCGTATCCATTCAGTCTAAATTTAGAGTGATGTGGGCAAGATAATGAAGATATGTTTGAAAATAAGAAAAGAAAAGAAAAAAATGATGATGATATGAGATTGAGATATAATAATAAAGAGATTAACAAAGTAACTTACCACAATCTCATACCATAGAAAGGTAGCTGAAGGTAGTAGATAAAGCAAGAGGTGATCCTATTCAAACTAAAGCAGCCGATCTTGAAAATAGTGGGTCATCAACTTTTGAACTCTTGTATTTTGTTTTCCGCATTATATATACTTATAAGTTGTAAATTAGTTTTCAAAGTTCGTTAAATAGTAAATTGGTATTTATAAATACTATGTTATGTAAATAAAATGTATATTATTTATTAAAAAATATATATATAACGATTTAAAAAAGTAAAGAAGACAGGCAGTAGCACCCCCGCATCCGAGCACGTGCGGTTTGGGTGAGGGGGTGTTACACCTCGTTTCCCTAGGAGTAGGTCTATGGTATAATAATATATGGGTTTGATAAAATTTTTATTTTACTGAATGATTAAAATTTTTATTGCATTTATTATATACTTGTGACATTAATACCAATGGTTTTAGTTTCAGAAGATTTTATTTAATAATTTATATCTACTTTTATGTATAAGTAAATAATTTATTAATATTTTTGATACATAATTTTTTTTTCATAATTTTTTAAATTTTAATTTGTATATTTTTATTCAAAGTTACTTTTATTATAAGTTTTTGCACCACTATGTTTTATACTTAGTGCGGGAGTATATTTTATATCGCATAGGTTTTAGCAGAGCTAAACAATGATATGTCTGTATATAAAAGTTATTGCTAATATCAATGGATCCAATCTATAGAGCCAAGTAGCAGTGGCAGTCACTCCACAAGGGTAAATTTTTGCTACATATGTATTTTATATATTTCGCTTGATTTATTATATATATATATTGCATGAGCATGTAAATTAACACCATAGTATGAGAATAGTGAGAGAACGAAATTTTATCTTCTTTTGTTAATGTAATAAATTATTTTATTAAGTTCTATTATATATATATATATATATATATATATATATATATATATATATTGCATGAGCATGTAAATTAACACCATAGTATGAGAATAGTGAGAGAATGAAATTTTATCTTCTTTTGTTAATGTAATATATTATTTTATTAAGTTCTATTTTATATATATATATATATATATATATATATATATATATATATATATAAAGCTTTAATAACATATTATTTTATATAAATATCTAGTAATATTTCTTATCTGACCATGTACGGTAGTGTATACAGGTAGGTAAGAGGTATTACAATTTTATTGATATCAGAGCAAGGTTTAGGCAGTTCTAGGACAATAAGGGGTAGAATTAGGCTTTTATGCTCATGCATTGGTTTTTGAAAAGTGTTTTGAATACAAAAAATAAACTGATGTTGCTTCCTATTGTGTGCCACTGTTATATTTTATAAGGTGGTAGATTGCATTTACGAATAGTCAAAGAAGATTGTCCCAAAAAATATCAGCCATTACAGCAAGATAAGAAGGAGATCCTTAAATCATATATACCACTGAGCATGGATGTCATCAATCCTTCTAGGCAGCAGAGAATAGTAAAAGACAATACATCTATTGGTAGATATGATAGATGTTATCAATTAGACAGACGAGATAGGAGAGTTAAACATTCTCCGATTTCAAGTTCAACTAGGGAGGAGTTGCTTGAGGACATAGATGAGATTCTGCGAAGATTAGTTAGACCTGCTGTTATAGAGATGAGGCTCGACAAGCTCTGTAAGTTAGGAGCCACCGACTCTTATGGCCATGAGGAGGATAATGTTGAAGCAGCAAAATATTGGCTCGGGAGAACTGAATAGGTCTTTTAGGATATGACATGCCCACTAGGGAAGAAATATAGATATGTAGTGTCTCTATTACGGGAATGAGAACATGATTGGTGGAAGACAATGAAAAATAGACCCTAGATTCCACTTCGTCCTACTTGGGACTTTTTCTTGGAGCAGTTTAGAGAGAAATATATTCCCAAAGAGTATACGGACAAGAAGAAAAATGAATTTTTAGATCTGAGACAGAATAATATAACAGTAAGTGAGTATAAAATAAGTATAGTCGGCTAAGTATGCTGAAAGAATTATTAAGGATGAAATTAATAGGTGTCAACGGTTCGAGAGGGGGTTGAAAACATCTATTAAAGGTGGAGTAGCTGATCCCGGACTGAGGATTTCACTAGGCTGCTGAGAGCTGCAGAGAGTGTAGAAAAAGTGGAGGCTGAGAAGATGAATATAGTAGCTTAGAGTCATGGTAAGTGGCCTTTCCATCCGCTAGGTATAGGGTTTTTTTATGAATAAGAGGACCAGATCTTTTGGAGGTAGATTTTAGACTGGAACATGATGGCAGAATGCAGTTAATAGGTGGGGCTAGCCTGCAGGTACAATATCTTCATCTGCCAGTGTTTTAGCTCTAGTAGGGGGAAGATCTATCATATACCCCTTGTGCCATCATTGTGGCAAGCATACGTTGGAGAGTGTTGGTTGCCATCTAGAGCCTGCTACCAGTGTGGAGTAATAGGCCATTTGAGGAGAGATTGTCCATATCAAAGTCAGAGCACAGGTCTATTAGAGTGAGATCTGCACCACTCATGGATCTGTACCTACTAGGGGCAGAGATAAAGGCCATGTGCGAGGAGGCAAGACATGATTTGTATAGGTTGGGTTAGATGTAACATCCTTGACCTTCCCTCACATGCATTTCATCGAACATAAGCATCTTGCATACAATTCAATTGAATACGTGCATTTCATACGTATTTTCGTAGGAACAAGTTCATGGCACGCACTAGCTATATGTCCTAGTATTTAGCAATTATATCGAGTCACACGTGTATCCTTATAACCTAAATAAGGATAACAAAGTATTATAAATTAATTGAATAAGGTGACTAAATTAAAGTAAGAAAAATGATTAGATTAAGATTAGTGAACATTTACATTGCTAATTTAGTTAAATCAGGTCAAATGATTAAGCTGTATCATTGTGTGAATTAGTGGAATTATAAATCTATGTAAATAATAATAATAATATAGACAAAATAAAATGAAAATGACATAAAAGAGAAATAGAAGAGAAGAGAAAGGAGAAGAGAAAGGAGAAAAGAGATGAGAAAAGAGATGAGAAAAAGATAAAAAGACAAAAACCAAAAGTTAGCTTTATCTTCCTATTTCTGCCTTCTTCTCCAGCCTGACTTCTTCTTCAATTTCCTCCATTTCAGACTTTTATTCTTCCTTGTTTCAACTAGGTTTTTAAACTAATTGATCCATTTCAAGGTTTTTCTTGGTAAGTAATCAATTCTTATTGTTATAGGGTTGATTTGAGTTGCTTAGGTTCAATATTAGGCACTGAATTGCACCCCGATTTTGATGTTAATAGAAATTGATTCTGGAAATGTGTAAAACACAAAAGTTGTTCCTTGATGTCTTATATTTTTGGATATATAAACATGTTTGAAAGATTTTATGTATAGGGAGAGATATGCTCTTCGTACTGAAATTGGTCAGGGTGTAAACCCTAATCAAGTTTGCTACTGTGTGGTTTGATTTCGAATATGTTAAAGCCCTTATTTTAAGTCTCTCAAAACATAAAGGTTGTTGATATATTTGTGTTTTATCTGTCTACCCAATTTCAGATTCATAGGCCTTGTACATTGTGAGTTATGGTGAATGAAACCATGACTGGTCCATGGTTTGAACTGCCTACTGAGTGCCCTTGGAAGATATAGTAACTTGTTTGGCTAAGTTTAGCTTGTTATAGCTAGATTCTGTAAATTATCAAAACATGAGAGTTATAGGTATATATCTTAACTAAAATATGGTATGATTTTCAACTTCATTGGTTATGTATAGACTAAGTTATGGCCTTTGGAAGTCATACTAGTCGGGAAGTCAATTCTATTATGGACCAGTAAAATGTTTGGTATAATTAGAAGACCTTAGAGACATAATTGGTAAAAGTTGGAAAAATGAAACATGTTCCATATGAACCCATATAAGTTTCTGTAAATTTTCATTAAAATAGGACGTATATATTATAAGTTATGATGAACCCAAATGAGTACCCTGAAACTGCCTAAAGGCAGAAAATAGAACACTCTTAGAAATTCCACCAAATATTGTACAATGATCCAATTGGTCTGAAATTTGAATATGTTCTATAATTATATGTTATGTTTAATTAGGAACAAGAATTAGATTAATTGGTCTATTATAGAAAACGTTATAGGCTAAACAGTCCCATAAGGTCACACTGCCTCATAGGAAAAATCTTAACTATTGACATGAACAATGCATATTAATTTGTTTAAGCCACATTAAGTCTCCCTAATCATGAGTTAATCGATTATGTTTTCATATTAGGCTCGCAACATATTGAAGACCCACAAGGAGTGGATAAACAATAAGTTAGGGGTCGGAATCAAATGAGAACGGTGAGTCTAATTATCAATTGAATTCTTTAGTGCAAATGAATGTTGCTTACTATGTGATTCATGTGATTGTCATGATTGGTCCTTGATAATGTAATGATGGATAATTTGTGACATTGTGGTACATATAAATGGTATACTTGTGGTATATTTGAGGTATATGTTTGACAAATGTGATATATATACATGGCATATGTATAGTATATGCAAGGTATATGCTTGACATATGAGGTATATATGGAATATATGTATGTTGTATATGATAAAGATGCAATGGTTGATGAATGCTTAAATACAAGTGCATATGCATATGGGCTAAAAAGTCGTTGTGACTAGTTAATCGATATTGTAAAGCAAAAAAAGAGGCCTATGGCCCAACAAATGTGCAAATGAAACAAATGATCAAGCTAGCTAGCAAATGCAAATGCAAATACAAATGTTCACATGGAAAATATTCACATGGAGACCCGGGGCAATGTCTGTTTAACTTGGTCACAACAAAATGAAATAAGCAAAGCATTTGCATACATAAAGAGTAATGATTATATGTTTCAACTTTATTGATACTTATATGATACTGATGAATTGAATGGAATACATGGTATATATTGAAATTGTGATTTATTACCATGAGTTTTTTGGTGCTTTAGAGCTCATTGGATGGTTATTCTCACTGAGCTGCAACTCATCAATTTGCATCATTTTTCAGGTAAAGAAAAGTGATAGCTCATTTTGAGTAGCGTATAAAACACATGGAGCATAGGTCACTGGCCGAGCCTCATCACTCTCTCTCCTTGCATTCCACACAAGCATGAAAACATGTCATTTGTATTTTGGACTTATATGCTTGAATATGTATTATCACTCTAGATTAGTTTTGAAATGTATAAATGGAAATAACCTGTAATCCTTCGGATGTGAAGTTTATGTTTTAATATATGTGATATATCGTATTGTGGTTTTTAATGTTGTCTTGAAAATTCATTGAGTGATATTACAGTATATAAGACTTGTAAAGTCATTAGTTGATTTTACAGGATATGATATGAAAAAAAAAATTTACTACCACTGTTATCAGGGTATTTTACCTTTCCAGTATGTCATGTATGATTACTTGATATTTGGATAGGTTATACTCAAATGCATAAGGTGTGATGTTACATTAGATATCATCAATAGTCCAGAAGGAAATGTCAGGACACCAACCAGGACATATGCCTTAAGAGCCAGAGATGAGCATGATGCTCTAAATGTCATTGTTGGTACATTTTATCTATTTGGCTCAGTTATTTATACTTTGATAGATCCTAGATCAACACATTCTTACATATGCACTATGTCATTAGTTACAGAGAACTTAGAGACTAAGATTTTAGATTTTGATATAGTAGTGACGAACCCTTTAGGCCATAATGTTAAGGTGGATAAAGTACATCCACAATTACCCCTGTTAAATCAAGGTGAGTTGTATCTAGCTGATTTGATAGAGCTTCCATTCAATAAGTATGATGTTATTTTGGGTGTGAATTGGCTAGTTTGACATGGTGCAGTAGTTGATTGTGCAACGAGAAAAATTATCTTCAGAAGCCTGGATGTGAGGATATAATGGTACGTGGTGTCGAAACAAAGAAAGTTCATTCAAATAGACTTTTATTATAAATTTTTGCACCACTGAGTTTTATACTCAATACGAGAGTTTGTTTTCTCTCACATAGGTTTTAGCATAGCTAAACAATGACATATTTGTATATAAAAGTCATTGTTGGTATTAGTAGATCCCACTTATAGAACTGAGAAGCAGTGACAATCACCCCGCAATAGTGGGTTTTTGCTATATATACATTTTATATATTTCGCTTAAAGTATTATATATATATATATATATATAAGTTATTTGCATGAGCATGTAAATTAAGGGCATAATTATCTCATAGCATTTCTTATTTGACTATATACGGTAGTGTATACAGGTAAGTAAAGGGTGTTACAGTTGTATTGGAAGCTCAGTGAGAAGAAGTTAGTAGGGCCAAAATTGGTACTATAGAAGGAAGAAGAAGTTAAAATCACTCATAATCGGTTGAAGGCAGCTTCTGACATATAGAGGTCCTATGCAGATCTCAAGAGAAGGGATATTGAGTATTTAGAGGGAGATAAGATGTTTCTCAAAGTATCTCTATGGAAGAAAGTTATTAGATTTGGAAGAAAGGACAAGTTAAGTCTTAAATTCATCGAACCAGTTGCTTATCAACTAGCATTGCCACCAAAGTTTAGTAGGATCACTACAAGAAATTAAGCTTTATGTTATGTAAATTTTCGTCCTAAAAAATCATCAAAACGTCGCTAAAAATTAATCAGGACAAAAAATACATTACTCCATATGTTGTCTAATCGATGTCGGTAATTGTCATAGGGGATGAAACTTATAAATTGTCTCCTATAATTATCTTATTTGCTACAAAATATTAATATAGCAAAATTATTAAAAAAATATCCCAAAAACTCAAATAGTCACATATAACTAATTTCATTATTATATATAAAACAATAATTGCGATGAAAAATTACTTCGCCAAATGTCAATTATTTTGGGAAGTATAGAGAAATGTGATATTTTTTAATTATTTGGGATGTTTTCCAATGTTGTCCAAAGTCATAAAATATGGCTATAAGGTAGCATTGGCAAGATTAAGTTATGATAAGGGATGCATGAATCGTCACATAAAGATGTTTCTAGAGACATTTTTTTGATCATATGCGACAAATTTTAAAATTCTATGTCATTTTAAATTTTATTTTTTTTTATTTTATTTAATTTCCTAAAAATTCTTTGATATTTTTTAGTTTTCGTTCCATATATACAAAATTTATATATTTAAATTCAGCACAATAAAAGTGATACATAAAAATTTCTTCTAATTAATATATAATTAAAGTAAAAGTGAATATAAAATATTCATAAATAAAAGTATAATTTTTGCTACTAATTAAAACATGTTTAATCTATAAAATGTACTTAGATCATTTGTGCTAGCAAAAATATAATAATAAAAGTAATTGATTTACAAAAATCTAAGATCTCTAAAGTTGCAAAAAAATGAAAATAGTGCATTTCTTTTATTTTCTTCTTCTATCATTATATGCATCTTCCAAAACTTGGTCCATTAGAACAAAAATCGAAAATTAAATTAATCTTTGGTAGGGTTCAATTCGGTCTAATGGGATATTAAAGTTTTAGGATTTAAATTAATATAAATTTAAGGTTTCGATAAATTATGGTATAAGTAGATACAAAGGTAGATATATATCATAATAATGGCCTCTGTTGCGTGTTAGGGATTGAGATCAATGTGGAGAACTTCACAAAAGGCGATAAACGCGAGAGTATCAAGTTTTATGCTCCAATATTAAGATTTATACATATACTCATTTTCATTTGTTTTTATTGTGTTTGTGCTATGAATTTTGTATTCTGTTATGTTTAGTGGCAATAAAGGTTGTTATGGGATATACTGGGACTATGTTAAATGATATGTAATACTAGAGATGCACAATATTATTGACATATTAATGAGTCATGTTGGGATGATTAATAAATAAGGCATCGACCTTGTTTGCATGTTTAATTTATGATGTTATGCATGTTGATAGTTGATTTCCACATTTTGGATTATGGGAAGTGCTGATAGGTGTGGCTAACATTGGTTAGCTTTAGAATTGTGCATGCTTGTGTGTGAAATTGGTTGAAAACAATGTTAGAATTACGTTTCTGCATGATATATCATGGTCGTGAAGCCAAGCTTGACACCCACGAAGGGATTTCATGCCCATGAAGTCAAGCTTCACTTTATGAATATAAGAATGCTATGCCTGTGAACCATTATTCACGCTCATGAGTGATCATGAGTTTGTCACAACAAAGTTATGGCTAGACAACCTGTGACAGAAGGCTTCATACCTGTGAATATACTATTCGTGCCCATGAATGCCATGTAACCAGAAATAATTAATTGAATGATATGATTGAGTTCATGAAGATGATTTTCATACCCACTTATTATGATTAATTGAGATTATAGGCTATGTGATAACATGATTGAGAATCTGAATATGCACTAGGTGCTTATAATATAAAGTAATATGTGACGTCTATATAAGAACATCTATCCGAAAATCCTCCCTTAAGACGAGCAACTTCTGCCTCGAGGTTGTCCATCCTAGACTCCATGAAGTCCTTGAGTTTCTCCAACCTCTCATCCATGGAAGCCTGCAGCTTCTCAAATCGTGGTGCTAGGAGGTCAACCACTTGCTGAGCCAAATTTGGTATAGGGGCAAAGGATTGTCCGATGTCCTTCTCAACCTCAGAAGGTGTCATCTCAACTCGAGCCCTTTTCTTCTGCTGGATACCTTGGAGGCCAACTTTAAAGTCCTCCAAGTCATTATCTTCCCAAATGATCTAGCCAGCAGTATCGATGAAGTGGTAGTAGATGTTATTCTCAAAAACAATTTGAACAGTCGCTCCTATCTGGATGAAAGACTCGACATCCAGTCGATCTTGAGGATGCCCTGGGATGAGGTTGTAATGATGTTCTGTAACACCACATCTTATGCATGTAACTATCTCTGTATCAAATAATCACACATAGCATGCTGGAAAAACAAAATATCTTGTTAATAGTGATAGTAAATTTTTTTTTTAATATCCTGTAATATCATTCAATGACTTTGCAAGTCTCATCCTGTAATTTCATTCAATGACTTGCATGTAACACCACATCTTATGCATTTAAGTATTCATCAACCATTGCATCTTATCATATATAACATACATATACCGCATATATGCCTCATATGCCACGCATATACCTTGCATATACTATACATATACCCTGTATATATATCACATATGTCAAACATATACCTCAAATATATCACAAGTATACCACTTATGTGTACCACAATGTCACAGATTATCCATCATTATATTATCAGGGGCAAATCATGACAATCATATGAATCACATAGCAAGCAACATTCATATGCACTAAAGAATTCAATCGATAATTAGACTCACCTTTTTTCTTTGATTCCGACCCCTAACCTATTGTCTATCCACTCCTTATGGATCTCCAATATGTAGCGAGCCTAATATGAAAGCATAATCAATTAACTCAAGATTAGGGAGACTTTATGTGGCTTAAACAAATTAATATGCATTATTCATATCAACAGTTAAGATTTTTCCTATGAGACAGTGTGACCTTATGGGACTGTTTAGCCTATAACTTTGTCTATACTTGACCAATTAATCCGATTCTTACTCCTAATTAAAACTAACATATAATTATACAACATATTAAAATTTTAGACCAATTGGATCTTTGTATAATGTTTGGTAGAATTTCCAAACGTATTATGTTTTCTGCCTTTAGGCAGTTTCAGGGTACCCACTTTGGTTCATCATAACTTATAATATATAAGTCCTATTTTAATGAAACTTTCCAGACACTTATATGGGTTCATATGGAACATTTATAATGTTTACAACTTTTATCAATTATGTCTCTATGGTGTTCAAATTATAACAAATATTTCACTGGTCCATAATAGAATTGGCTTTCAGACCAGTATAACTTCCAAAGGTCATAACTTAGTCTATACATAACATATCAAGCTGAAGTTAGTACTAACATTTAGCTAAGACATATACCTATAACTTTTAAGATTTGAGAATTTAAGATTCTAGCTCTAAGGAGCTCAAATTAGCCAAATCAATTTCTGAATCTGCCCGGGCACTCAGTAGGCAGTTCAAACCATGGAACAGTCATAGTTTCATTCACCATAGCTCACAATTTACAAGACCTATGAACCTAAAATTTGGTATACAAATACATAACATATATATATACAACTTTTATGTTTTGAGATACTTCAAATAATTCCTTGATAATATTCAAAACCAAAGAACACAATAGCTATCTTGGATAGGGTTCACAACCTGACCAGTTTCAGTACAAAGAGGATATCTAATTCTATACACAATATCTTGCAAAAAATTTTATATATACATAAATATATGACATAAAGGAACAACTGTTGTGTTTTAAACTGTTCCAAAATCAATTTCTATTAATATCAAAATTGGGGTGCAATTCAATGCCTATTAATGAACCTTAGCAACTCAAATAAACCCTATAGCAATAAAAATTGATTTATTACCAAGGAAGAAATTGAAAGGGATCAATTTGGTACAAAAAATAGGTGATCAAGAAAGAAGTGAGTTTTATAATGGGGGAAGATGAAAAAGAAAACGGGGCTGAAGTGAGGAGGCAGAAATGGGGGAGCAAGATAAAGCCAACCTTTTGTTTTTTTGTCTTTTTATCCCTTTTCTCTTCATCTCTTCTCTTTTCTCTTCTCTTTTCTCCTTTTTTTTTCTCTTCTCTTTTCTCTTCTCTTTTCTTTTATTTTCCTTTTGTTTCATTTTCATTTTATTTTGTCTATATTATTATTATTATTATTTACATATATTTATAATTCCACTAATTCACACAATAATACAACTTAATCATTTGACCCGATTTAACTTAATTAACAATGTAAATATTTACTAATCTTAATCTAGTCATTTTTCTTACTTAATTTAGTCACCTTATTCAATTTATTTCTAATGTTTTTTTATCATCATTTAGGTTATAAGGATACACATGTGACTCGATACAGTTGCCAAATACTAGGACACGTAGCTAGTGCGTGCCATGAACTTGGTCCTAAGAAAATATGTATGAAATGCGTGTGTTCATTTGGATTATATGGAAAATGCATATGTTCAAATGAAATGCATGTGGATATGCATGTGGGGAAAGTCAAGGATGTTACATGTTCATCCAGCTTCAGATATCCAAGCTTCAATGCAATGTGGGTCACATACCCACCAATAAGTATGTCTACGGAGGGCTTGGTGGCAATGGACAGAAGATGGTTCGCAAACCATCGAGATAATGCCACTATGACGCCTCTTCTGGCCATCTCTAGGAGAAAAAGCTCAGACTTCCTAATGGTTCCATTGCTGTCTTCTCGGGCAAATATGTTATAGGTCAGAAACTTATGCAGATACTTATGCACTGGGGACCGAAGATGAGTGCTCTTTGTCTTTTTAACATCCCAGCTGCAATCCAACCCGAAGTGAGTCTATGCCTGAGTGGCATAAAACTCAACTTCACTGTCATTCATGATGCCATCTGATCATAGGTTGAATAAATCTCCGAACTCTGTGGCAGAAAGGGTGTTCGGATTCCTGCACAATTGAAACTTTACTGTGCCAGTGGAAGACACTTGTAGAGTGCTCAAGAATTCCAAGGTGGGCTGATGAATGTCATCAAATTCCTTTAAGTGACAGGCCTGGAATTGCTCTGTCATCACTGTCTCGAGCCCGAGAGTACGTATTGTCTGTCACTCAAATGACCTTGAGGAAATGAGAGGCCTTTTCTTAAGCACAGAGTACCTAGGATGAAAATGCTCTAGAATTATGTTCATTAGGTAATCTGAATACCTTCTGGGAGCATGAGATTTCTTCCTAGTACCCTTTGATGAACCGGCTTCCATCTAGATTAAAAGAATGAACTTTCGAAGAGAAGAAAAGATTTGACAAAAAATTGAGAGGAAACCCTAAGGAAAGATGATTTGTGATGATGAAATAAGTTTTTGATGGTATTTATAGAAGAAATTTGTGACTAGGGGACCAGAATCTTCAATGTGACAATGAATGTTGATAAATGAGAGCAGTTGCAAGAAGTTGTAGAGTTGAAATGTGAAAAATAACCGGCAGAAACGTTATATAGCCGACCTATTCATAGGCGTGAAACACATAGTCACGAGCGTGAAATGTCGTATTCACTGTTGGTTGAAAGGGTGCTCTACCCGTGAAGAAGGGCGTGAAATTGCTCACGATCGTGACATTTGAATGTCACAGGCATGAATGATGAACTATCACGGTGGTGAAAAATAAGTCACAGGCATGAAGTGTTGAATTTCACTACTTATAACCGTAAAACAAAGCGTGACACAAAGCGTGAACGCTTCTGTAAGTTTTTGTGTGGAAATGTTCACGGGTGTGAAAATGCGTCACGGGCGTGAACAAGGCTTTTCACAGGAGTGAATGAAGTCGTGAACATAGACTTCACTACTTTAAGCCGTGAACCATGTCGTGAATCAAGTCGTGAAAGCTACTGATTCTTTTGGCTATTTAGTTCACGGACGTGAGCATATGTCACAGGCGTGAACTACCTAAAATTCTCATTAAATAAAATTAAGTCCTAAAACAAGACTAAATCATTTCTATGAAAACTCTATCCCTTATAACATAAATTTCCATCAAACTTACTACCTTATATCTAGTAAGATGATACAAAAACAATATTATCACTTAAGGTTTGACAATTTGGCAATCACAAGGTTAATCCATCAATCATACCAAGTTCTTTTCTTATGAAATTAAATCTTTCCTCATTTAAAGACCTAGTGAATATATCTGCCAATTGATTTATAGCACTTGTATTGTCACATCTAATAGGTATATGGTTCATATCATGACCATAATCTTTAAGTTGTTGTTTCATCCAAAGAATTTGTGTACAACAACATCCTGCTGCTACATAATCTGCTTCAGCAATAGAAAGAGCAACTGAAACTTGTTTCTTGCTAAACCAATAAACTAAGCACTCTCCAATAAAATGACAAGTACCTGAAGTACTTTTTCTATCTAAAAAACTACCAGCATAATCAACATCTGAATATCCTACAATATAAAGGATGAATTTCTAGGATACCATAAACCTATATGTAATAAGTCATGTAAATATCTTAAAATTCTTTTTACAGCATGTAAATGAGACTCTTTTGGACATGATTGAAATCGTGCCCACAAGCATACACTATACATTATGTCGGGTCTAGAAGCAGTAAGATATAAAAGTGATCTGATCATACCTCTATAGAGCTTTTAATTAATGCTCTTACATTTTTCATCATTGTTCAATTTTGTTGATGTGCTCATTGGAGTCTTGGCATTCTTGCATCATTCCATTCCAAATTTCTTAATAAATCTTTGGCATATTTAGATTGGTTGATGAATATGCCCTCATTGTCTTGTTTTATTTGTAGACCAAGGAAATATTTAAGTTATAAACTCACTAAATACATTTTATTCATTATTTTTTATTTCATATATGATATCATCAATAAATAGAAAAATATTCAATATTTAATTTAAAAATTTTAAATAAATTTCTACCAACTTAAAATCATATTTTTTTACATTTAATTACTAAATTTTTATTTAATTAGCAAAGAAAATATTATTTTCTCCTCTTTCATTTTTCGGCCTATATTTAATTTTCATCATTAAAATTTTTCATTCACCTTCTAATTATTCATTTCACTAATTAATATATTCATTATTCCATATATATCATAAATATTACACTAAAATGTATTTATTTCTTAATATTCATTTTTCAGATAATAAGGTCGCATTTTACAATTACTACTAATTAATTTTTTTTAATTGAAATTAATCATTCTAATTCACTTTTCATAATCCATTAATCATGTTTTAAACATTAATTAGCCATTACATGCAAAACACACAATTTTCTAAATTTCCATAACCTTAAACCATACTTAATTAATGGAAATAATTAGATTATGGAATCACTAACCTTAATTACTTATTTTGGTCTTCCTAAGCTTCCTTTTCCTTGGAAGAACCTTCACCTTCTCTTGAATCTACCATGACCAAAATTTTTCTTCATTAATCCACCATTAATTTACTTCCTAAGCTCAAATAAAATTCATATTTATTATCTACATATCTTAAACTACCTATTTGAACCATTAAATTAATTTAAAACCATAAAATTTTCTTACCTCAAATTAATATCCTAAATTTTCTGCTCCGATTTCCTTCCACTTTAGTCTCCCAAATGAAGATTAAAAACTTATATTAGCTATTAGAAAGGCTGAAATTAATTTTGAGTGGTTGATTTTGGTGTGAAAATTGAAGGAAAATGAAGAAAGTTTGAAGAAAAACAATGAAGGAATGGCTCGGCTAAAAAAGGGAAAGAAGAAGGAGATGAAGCAAAATTATCTAGAGAAATATGATAATTTTGGTCCATTTTATGGTGGTCTTAAATGGGTCAGCTTGGGCCAAACAAAGCTCAACCCATTTAAGTCCAATTATTCACTATAAATTATTTCTCTCACTTCTCAAGCTCAATTTCACTCAAATTTGATTACATAATTCATAAAATATTTTTATATGTCTACACAAAAAATTTTCAAATCAATCGGAGTTCATTTTCTATCCACATCACTTAAATCAGACTAATAATAAATATTGGCATCGTAAAAAAACTTTTCACTGTCAAATAATCCTAAATATTATTTAGAGTCTATCTATGTCTTAAAATAATTTTTTAGATGTCGTTTGCTATTTTTCATAGCTCAGTCAAGGTATGGTCAACCAACTATTTAATTAAATCAGATCCTTTTTTTCTTATATTTGACTTTTGAGGACTTATCTGACCTCATTTTCACTCCAAATTTTACTCTTAAACTAGTCATAACCTATATTTTCCAATGATCAAATAAAATATTTTCACCAACGTGTGTATTTTTGACTGGTGTACCGATCAATCTCGGAAACTATAGCTTACGACTAACCCGGAATTTGGGCCATTACAATTCTCCCCTACTAATAAAAATTTCGTCCTCGAAATTTTACCTGTATTAAACAACTGCAAATATTGTTGCCTCAATGCAGCTTTTGGCTCCCACGTGACTTCTTCCACATTATGGTGACTCCATAATGCCTTCACTAGTGAGATTTGCTTGTTCATGAGCTGTTTAACCTCTTTGGCTAGGATCTTTAATGGTTTTTCTTCATAAGTCATATCAGCCTGTATTTGAATTTCTTTTGGCTTAATCACATGACTTGGATCTGACCTATACCTCCATAGCATTGACACGTGGAACACATCATGAATCTTTTCTAACTCTTGAAGCAACTTCAATCGATAGGCTATGGGTCCCACTCGCTATATAATCTCATAAGGGCCTAAAAATCTCGGACTTAGTTTTTCCTTCTTGCCAAATCTCATAACTTTCTTCCAGGGTGATACTTTCAGAAACACTTGATCTCTTACTTGGAATTCTATATCTTTTCTTCTAAAATCAGTATATGACTTTTGTCGGTCCATGGCTTCTTTCAACCTATCCTTGATCACCCGTACCTTCTCTTTAGTTTCTCGAACCAAGTCTATTCCTATCAACTTTTTCTCACTCAATTCTGTCCAACATAAAGGAGTTCTACATTTTTTTCCATACAGTCCTTCATACAGCGTCATTTTGATGTTGGACTGATAGCTGTTGTTATAAGCAAACTCTGCTAATGGAAAATACTTTTCCCAATTACTTTCAAACTCGAGGATGCAACATCGCAACATATCCTCAAGTATCTGAATTACATGCTCTGATTGCCCATCAGTCTAAGGATGAAAAGCTGTACTAAAATGAAGTCTTGTCCCCAATGCTTCCTGCAACTTTTTTCCAGAACTGGAAAATAAATCTGGGATCTCTGTTTGAAATAATGGATGATGGTACTCTATGGAGTCTCACTATCTCATTGATGTAGATTTCTGCCAACTTGGTCAATGGATAGTTCCTTCGTACTGGTATGAAATGGGTTAATTTCATGAGTCTATCAATGACTACCCAGATAACATCATGCTTTTTTCCTGTCAGAGGCAATCCTGTCACAAAATCCATGGTCACTCGATTCTATTTCCACTCTGGTATCGCAATAGGCTGAAGTAAACCCGATGGAACTTGATGTTCAGCTTTCACTTGTTGGCATATCAAACATTTACTCATGAATTATGTGACATCACGTTTCATTCTTGGGCACCAATAGTGTACTTTCAAATCCTGATACATCTTGTTACCACCAGGATGCATCATGTAGCTGCTATGATAAGCTTCTGCAAGAATGTTCTTTCTCAATTCAACTTGATCTGGTACACATAACCTCCGGTTGAAATAAAGACTTCTATCTTCACCCAAAGAATAACCACCTTCATTGCCCTTTTTTACTCGGTTCACTATAGAAATCAAACGATCATCTAGCTTTTGTGCCGCTTTCACTTACTGAAGAAAATCTGATTTTACTTGCATTTCTGATATTATCACTCCATCTTGTGCCATATCCAATCTGACATTCATCACTCGAAAGACTGCCATAAATTTTCTACTAAATGCATCAGCTGCTACATTTGCCTTGTCTGGATGATAGTCGATTAGACAATTATAGTCTTTTATCAATTCAAGTCATCGCCTCTGTCTCAAATTAAGTTCCTTCTGTGTGAGCAGATATTTCATATTTCTGTGATCTATATAAATGTAACATTTCTCACCATAAAGATAATGTCTCCTGATCTTTAAGGCGAACACAATTGCTGCAAGCTCAATACGGTGAATAGGATAGTTCTTCTCATGAGTCTTGAGTTGTCGGGAAGCATATGCAATCACTTTACCTTTTTGCATCAATACATAGCCTAACCCATTCTTAGAGGCATCACTGTAAATCACAAAATCCTTACCAGATTCTGGTTGAGTTAACACTGGGGCTTCTGTCAATATGTTTTTAAGCTTCTCAAAGCTTTCTTGACATTTATCCATCCATTCAAACTTAACATGCTTCTATAACAGTCGAGTGAGAGGTGTTGCTATAGTGGAAAAACCTTTTACAAATCTCCTATAATACCCAGCCAAACCTAAGAAACTTATGACTTCTGTAACAATCTTAGGTATTCTCCAATGTAAGATTGCTTCAATCTTCTTTGGATCCACCTTTATCCCTTCAGCTGAAATTACATGACCCAAGAATGATACTTCATTCAACCAGAAGTCACATTTACTGAATTTTGCATACAACTACTTCTCTCTCAATATCTACAAGACAGCTCATAGGTGTTTGTCATGTTCTTCTAGCATCTTCGGATACACTAAAATATCATCAGTAAATACTACCATGATCTGGTCCAGATAAGGATGAAAGATTCTATTCATTAGATCCATAAAATTTGATGGGGCATCCATAAGTCCAAATGGCATGACTAAAAACTCATAGTGGTCATATCTTGTGCAAAAGGCAGTCTTGGGCACATCTGCTTCTTTTACTTTCAACTGATGGTAACTTGATCGTAAGTCAATCTTTGAAAATACACTTGCTCCCTTCAATTGATCAAATAATTCTTAAATACGTGGAAAGGGATACTTATTCTTGATCGTCACTTTATTTAGTTGTCCGTGGTCAATGCATAATCTAAGAGATCCATCCTTCTTCTTTACAAAGAGTACCGATGCCCCCCATGGTGAAATACTAGGTCTGATAAAGCCTTTATCGGGAAATTCCTACAACTGAATCTTCAACTCATTGAGTTCTATAGGTGCCATCCTATAGGGTGCAATCGAAATAGGTGATGTGCCTGGAGCTACATCAATAGTGAATTTGACCTCCCTGTCAGGTGGCAAGCCTGGTAATTCATTGGTAAAGACATCTGGATAATCTCTCACTATAGGCACATCTGAAACCGTAAGGTTTTACTTTTTAGCTTCCATTGCAAAACACAAATAAGCAATGCACCCCTTTCTTATAAGTCTCTTGGCAGCTGTAGCTAAGATCACATCTAATAAAAAGTCTGTTCTTTTACCCATAATAGTGATTTCCCAATCATTAGAGAGTCTAAGTGTCACTCTCTTCCATTTACAATCTACTGTCGCTTGATGGGCGGATAAACAATCCATCCCTAAAATCACATCAAACTCGCAGAATGGGAGTTCAATTAGGTTAGCTAGGAATTCATAACCTTGCGTACTAATGGGACAATTCCTATACACCCTATTCACCATAATACTATTCCCTAAAGGATTGCTCACCAGGATGTTCTGATCTAATTGTGAATCTTTTAACCCTTTCCCTCGTGCAACATCAATATTTATGTAGGAATGTGTGGAACCAGGATCAATAAGTGCATAAGCAAAAGCAGTCATAAGCATAAATTTACCTACTATCACATCAAGAGCATCTTCCTCTTCTTTAGCTCTCACTACATAAGTACGGCCTGTAGCTCGTCCCTGACCCTGAGATTGCTGTGAAGAAGGTCTAGAGCTGATGGGTTAAGGGCTGCTCCCCTACCTCGGCCTCTGGATGGTAAAGATCCAATACCAGGTGCTAGTGACATAACGGTAGAAGCTTGAGCCACTGGACAACCCCTGACCTAATGATCTTTTAAATTGCACTTGAAACAGACGCCAGTCAAATATATGCACTCTCCTGGGTGAGATCTACCGCAATGGCTACAAGTCTGAACTATATTTTTCCCTCTGCCTCTAGGTGTACTGCCCACAGACGTAGCTGAGGCATTACCATGGAATATATTTCCTTGTCTGCGCCCTGTTACAACTAATGTATGACTTTGTGATGGAGCTGGTCCCCTAGGCTTATTACTCTGAGAATCTGAACTACTAAACTGTCCCAGCTTCCTCTTCTATTGAAACCGAGTTTGTCTATTAGCCTCATCTAACTGGATACTTTCTACTTTAATTGCAGCTTCTACCAAGGCACGCAAATTTGGATGTTGCTGTGCACCCACTGCCTGTCTAATCTTGTTATAGAGACCCCTCTCAAATCTCTAACATAACTTATCTTCTGTCTGTTGGTAATCATCAAGGTAGGCACTGAGGTGCTCAAACTCGTGCTCATACTCCGCTACTATCTTGTTTCCTTGTCTGAGTCTTTAGAAGGCATCTTGCATCTCTGCTTTATACTCTGACCATATATATTTCTTCTCAAACTGGGCCAAGAAGAAATCTCAATTCAACTGTTCACCTGGGGTATGCTTGTGTACTGAATCCCACCAGATGAATGCAGGACCCTGAAGTAATACCACAGTACCATCAAACTTCTTTTCTGGCGGGCTATGAGTAATTTCAAATAACCTCTATATCTTAAATAACCATTCCTCAACTTGTAAAGGGGTCAATGGATCACACCCATAAAAATCTTCAGCTCCCAATCTCTTCAATTGTTCCAAAATTGGCTTTTTTTTAGGTGGAGTTGGAGGCTGTACCTAGGCCACTGGTTATGGCTGTTAAGCTTGTTTAGCCTGCATTCTATGTTGAATATAATCAGGCATGAGATGTTGAAAATCTGGCTATGGCGGTGGAGGTGGTGCAACTGGTGGAGTGACATTCTGTTGCGAGGTTTCAGCTTGCTAGCACTAACCGATGCTTCACTCTTACCGTCCCCATCACCGTGACCTTGTTGGGATGTCATCATTCACTATAAAACAAGAAAAGAGCAAGCATACGTTAGACTTATTACACATTTCATCCATTCATTGGCATGTATATACATATAATCCATTCACTTAATTTCAACTCCGATCTTAGAACTGTCTAAACCATGCTCTGATACCACTAAAATTGTAACACCCTTATAACACTTATGCTATACGTATATTACGTGGGTAAATACGGTTATAGCCGATGTATGCCAATTTTTTTTTATCTTAATTTAAGGACCATAATATTGTCAACACTTAATTAATCCTTTTTATTTTTCCAAAAATTTCGGCAGCACAACGGTTATAACCTAACTAACCTCCCTACAAAGCAAATAATCCACAACCTATTTTTAGGCACAAGAATCCACATATAATGCAATATATTTTACATTCAACCACAATTTTCACACATATAATAATTCACAAATATTCTTTTATCAGAATATATACATAAATTTATCCATACAACACCATATCTAAACCTATATTACATGTCATTTTATATAATAACCTACAATTATGTCAATATTTTGTTAGCTCTCAAAAATTGTATGTCTCCTGATCTTTAAGAATTTCTATCGCATTGATCCAATAGGCTAGTATGTATTAATTTAAAAGTACACCAATCAACTAAAATCGGAATAAATTTAATACCAAATTCAAGTTCTGCTTTGTAAAATAAGCCAATAAAATTGTATCATTGCCTCAAACATATAGAGATCAATACTCTAGCTAAACCACTAATTTTCAAATATCAACAACAGAAACATATTTTGCTTCTCTAACTTCCCTAAATTTTCTTTTTCTTTTTTTAGAGTTAACAAAATCTTCCCTACTTAATAATGCATTCCACTTTTTTTAGCTCAACTTTGTGTACTATTTTTAAGAAATCACTACGCTCATATAGGGTGATTTTCATACTCATGTCATTAACTAAATATTAAACTTTAAAGATAATGAGGTAAGTACATCTTATGCTTTATCTCTTTATTTTCATTAACTCATTTATTCTTTTTATTATTATTATTAATTACATTGTCATCTCTATTTGATAATCAATAATCTAATATCGCATTAAAAACTATATTCTCAAGGTAAATCATTTATTATATTACCAAAATTTTGAAGCAAGTCATGCCATCAATAATAACAACATCCCAATCTATATCAATTAATATGCAATTTGAAATTAAGCAAACTCTAACTCTTTTTCATCGACTAAGTAAAAGATAAACAAAATAAAAAATCCAAGCATAAAAGGTATGACAACCATTCACAACTATGTTGTAATAGCATGCATAAAAAGAAACAAAAACAAAACTTAAACATTCCTTAAATACAAACCTAAACAATTCAAACAAACTCTTAAGAAAACAAAATATCCATTGCCCTACACTTAAATAGGAAATTGTTCCCAATGTCAAGAAAGTGCATAAAAGAATAAAAGTGTGAAAACAAATACTCCCCAAGGGTGATGCATGGCTTAAGGAAAATGAGGTGGTGATGAGACTTGATGACTCCTAAGTTGGAAGTATTGTTAAAGCTTGAAGGCTTATCGTTATTGCTCCCTTTATTTGATCCAATTTTGCATGTAATGAGGCATTGTTAGTGTCCATAGTGTCTAGTCGAGCTAAGATTTGTTGCCATCCCGCTTACACATTAGAATCACCACTCGAAGCACCATGGGGTCATAGGGGTTCGTTAGGTGAGGAGGGGGGAGGTTGTTCATCGACTTTTGAAGCTAATTTAGTCTACCTTAAGCCTTTTCTTGTTTTAATCAAATTGGATCTCTGCAAGATAGCAAGATCTAGATTTCTCTTACTAGGAACCATAGTTAAGTGAGTGCTTTCAAGATCTAATTTACAAAAAGAAACAAAGAAAGTAATAATGATATGTCCAAGGCTAAGCTATGATTGTGGATGCTGAAAAGTATAAAAGAAATGATGAAAAATAAAAGATGAGGTGCAAACTCTTCTTTTTCAACATACACAATAATATGAACAAATCAGATCTAAACACTTTAGAACTCTCACTTTTGCCAAAAATAGAATGACACATATATTCATGGAAGACAATTAAGCATGTATCTTTAAAGCTCATATTGGATGCATTTTTGCTATCAAAACTAGACTCACCCATCAAATGCTTCCAAACACTCTGTCCATATAATTTATCTAGGATATTCATCATTCTAGTCTTTAAAAAACCAAAAAATTCATGCATCAATGTAAAGTCCATAACACAGGACTTGCCTAACAAGCAAAATTGGATTTCAGTAAAAGTTTTATTGATGCTTAAGATTAAATAGAGCTTAACCATTAACTTCTTAAAGCCAGAATATTGAATGTCAAGAAATCAAAACCATCCCAACTTTCTAGCAAAAGCCTTCAATTTATCTAAGCTATCTAATTTCTCAAAAACCTTAAAATCTAGAAATTGACATGTATTCATAGGTATATCTATATAATTACTATATCCTCTACACTCTATCGCATTATAAATCGGAAAAGTGTGCCATACTTATCTGAGATATTCAGTGGTGGTGAAGGGGTAGAGCTCTCATCCATGGGCCTCTTGCTTTTAGACTTGTTGTGTGGATGAGGAGGTTCTTTGTGCTCCTCTATGTGTGTTTCATCGCGTGACTCTTTATGGACCTCTTCACATGGCTTCTCACTTGGAGGCTTGTGGGCCTATCTCTTAAGGCATGTTATGATAAATATCTTCAAAAAAAGAGTAAGGAGGCTAGCTATAAGGTGGGTATTATGGATTTATGGTGGATTGGAGGAAAAGATGGTGGAATGGAGGAGATTAAGAAAGCTTAAGGTTAAGATTTGTAGAAGAAGAAGAAAATAGAGGAAGAGAAAAATATGGGAGGCGGCCTGAGGGGCAAAGAGATAGATAGAGAGAATGATATGCACTTAAAAATCATTAGGAAGTAAATAAAAATAATAAAAAATTAAATTGGATGGGAAAATCACGTGTGCGACATACCTTGTTTCTGTAGAATTGCACGATAACTTTCAGGTCCATATTTTTATATATGTTTTGGGGTTCTTGGATTTTTTTTAAAAAAAAAAGAAATTAACCTATTTTAGGAGGTAGATATTGAGTAGGACCCCAGAGAGTATATATTTTATCTTTTGCTTAGAAATTAAGAAAAGTCACATTAGAGAAACTCATTGATTATTTTCTTTTATGCAATTTTTATGCATTCAAGAGAGCTCTTGATGTATCAAACTTTATTCCAGTAGATTGTGACTTTTTTTCTTAGAGCTATTTTACTACTTGAAGATTGATAGACTTGGAGTTTGGAGGATTGGTGACCAACTACTTTCAAAGTTTCGGATTTTATTGGTTAAAATATAGTTTTTATTTCTTCATTAGTTATGCTGTAATGTTTAGTTTATGATTTATTATTAATATGATATTTTATAATTTTAATATTAGGCTAAAATTTTAAAGGGTGCTAAGTTAACAACCCTAATCTTGTATGAATTTCAATTAATTTTTATAGAGTGAGTCATTATTATTTTTAATTCAATTGCACTTATTTAATTTTCTAGTTTAATGATTGGTCGACCACTATTGTTAAATTGAGAATAAAAATCTTAGAATTTGGTTATTAAAAATATTATCTATAATCTTGTCTAAAATTTGGATTGAACATTGGTTAATCTATTGATTTGATTAACTAATGTATGAGGTAATCATTAGGGATAATAATAATTCTTTGAACTTTATTATTCAAAGATAAATACAAGGTTGGGGGTGCAAAACTGATAGTCTGCTTCATTTCATTAGTTTTATTCTCAAGATATTTTGTATTTCAATTCTAGTAATTTTAGTTTCATTAGTTTAATATAAAAATTGATTCAAACATAATTAGAGTATGTAGTTTAGTTTTGTGTTAGTTGGTAATTGAATTAGTTAAAAATTTAAGATACTAATTCTTTGAGAGATCGATCTCGAGAGTGCGGTTGCCGTTATTATATAGATTCATACACTTACGAGTTTAAATTTACGGATATAAAAAAAATTTGAAAAATCTTATTAAATTATCTTGAATTTTTAGGACAATAATTTTTTTTTAATACAATACAAGATTTGTATTTATAAATTTTTAACTTTTTGAAATAATTTTTTGATATATGAATTGGAACAAATTATATACTCCTATAAATATAATATAAAAAATATGTCTTTAAGTAAGAAAACTACCATTGACTAACATAATAGAGCTAATAGACTAATTTGCCAAAAGTTTTGGGACTTAATTATAGAAAAGGAATTAGAGTGTGATTATTATAATTTAATTAAGATTATGAAATTGATGAGGTGTCAGCATATTCAGAAAATCTTGGCTCAATTATGCGTTTGGTTTGTACGTGTAGGATTTCCAAATGGGAATTCTCCGCTGAGAAAATCAATAAAACAACTGAAACAAAAACAGACATGGGAGAAGAAGTTATTAATTAAAAATTTAAAAACAAGACAGCTAATAATATGGAGTAGTAAAATAATGAATGCAGTTGTTGAAACCATTATTAATGCTCCAAGAAAGTTTAATATATTTAATAAAATAAATATAAATAAATAAATAAAACTGAAAGTGATTCAACAGCTGAAATGACAAGAAATAGGTCAAATTAAGACACCCTCTTCAAAAAAAAAAAAAAATAATAATAATAATAATAATAAACCCACGTTTACAACTATCAAAATAATATATTCAAAAGTAAATAATCCACTGCTGAAGACCATCATTTTAAAATTGAAACGGACCAGCTGGTTTAAACGGGTTAAACCGAAACTTAATGTCTAATTTCATTTTGGTAAAAACCGAAAGAGAGAAATTTGAAGTATGGGTAATATTGTATACTTTTTTTGAACATTAATTTCATCTATTTTAACAAGCAGAAGCATACACAAACAACCAATAGATGAAGAAATATGAAAATAATAGCGAAGAAATTCATCCATTTATCTCATCAAAAGATATGTTATGGGATTCATTAAATTTGTAAAAATTTCTCATAAAGAGAAAAATAGATTGTAAATTTATGCAAACGATACATCAAAAAAACTTATTCTATTGCTAGACAATAACTAACTAAAAAAAATTTACACATAAGTAAAAAAAATAAGACCTTTTGATATTGCGGTTGAATATAAAATAAATTTTAATTTTTTAATTTAATTAATAATTTTTTTATAAATAATTTTTTAAATAAATTTAAAACAACTATTTAAATACTTGTATTTCAAAATAATTTTTAAAATTTATAAAAATTAAAAATATATATTCTTTTCCAAACATAATACTAATATAAATTTGCACACGTGATCAAATGATGTAATCAAGGGCTACTTGCCAATTTTTATAATTTTATTAATATTATATAAAAAAATTAAGAGTTTGAATCAATTCAGTTGAATCGATCCAACTAGGATTCAGCCGCAGTGTCTGTTGAATCTCCAATCGGATATTAAGATTAAGAACTAAGAAGCCAATCGCAGGCCCGCCCCAGCATATGGCAAGGCCGTAGCCAGCAGTCTTTCTAGAAGCATCTCTTTTAAATTTTGAAACATCAAAAGCTCATTCATTCTCTCTCCTTCGCTCTCTCTAGAAATCAAAGACTTTCCTTTTTTATTTATTTTTTTCTTCTGCGTTTGCTGAGACGGTGAGACATCCTTTCTTTCTATTTCTTTTTTCCATATCAAATCTTTTTTTTTTTAATTTAATATTTCTGTCGCCACCTATTGCGACTCTTCCTCATTTCTTGTAATACTCGTCCTCTTTCTTCTTCTCTTCATAACAATGCCCTCGACTTTGTATATTTCTACTTCTTTCTGTACCTTCAAACACGCATTCTTGATCTTAGCTTCCTTTCATACACAGATTATGTACCACTCTCTTTATCTTCCATCGTTTTGCTGCAAATATTTATACACTCTCTTCCTCTTCTATTGGGTTTCCTCGTTTTCATCATTCAAGTAGCTGCTGACACTTTCTTTCTGTTATTTTGCAAGAGCTCCTAAGAAGGTTCGCGATTTGTTGTTCTAGTTTTCTGGGTATCTTGTTGTACTGTTGCTGAAGTTGTTGTTGTAATTCTATTCTTTCTTATTTTGTGATTTTGATTGGGATTCTTCTGGGTGTTCTATAGATTGGCTGTTAATTAGCTCTATCATGCTCAAAGAGTCATTTGATTTCTAGATCACGGCCTCAGAGAGGCCACTGCTTATCTCCATAGCGAAAAATTCATAATACCCAAGATTTACATCCAATACTTATTCTCTCTGATCCATCAAAAGCCCCTCTTACAATTCCGTATCGGTTTTCCAAGATGGATTCCAAAAACCCGATCGAGAGTTATTCAAACTTTGAAATCTCTTTGCATTCTGGGTCCAGGAGGAGCGCTTCTTCCAATCATTCCAGGGCTTCTCGTGGGAATTCAATTAGGGAAGTTACATTTGGTGATTTTGGATCCAAACCCGTTAGGTATGGATCTAGAGGGGCTGATTCAGAGGGGTTTAGTGTATCTCAGAAGGAGATCAATGATGAAGATGCTAGGTTGGTTTACTTAAATGATCCTGAAAGGACAAATGAGAGGTTTGAATTTGCTGGGAATTCTATTCGGACTGGGAAATATTCACTCCTTTCCTTTTTGCCTAGGAATTTGTTTGAGCAATTTCATAGAGTTGCATACATTTATTTCCTTATCATTGCTGTGCTCAATCAGCTTCCCCAGCTTGCTGTTTTTGGGCGGGGAGCTTCTATTTTGCCACTTGCTTTCGTTCTGTTAGTTACAGCAGTAAAGGATGCATATGAGGATTGGAGGAGGCATAAGTCAGATAAATTTGAGAATAATAGATTGGCCTGTGTTTTGATTAACGAACAGTATCAACAAAAGAAATGGAAGGATGTTCGAGTTGGTGAGACAATCAAGATTCACAAAAATGAAAGTCTTCCTTGTGATATGGTGCTCCTTTCCACTAGTGACCCAACTGGGGTTGCTTATGTGCAGACTATTAACTTGGATGGGGAATCAAACTTGAAGACCCGATATGCGAAGCAGGAGACCCTTTCAAATATTCCTGAAAAGGGAAAGCTTAATGGGTTGATTAAATGTGAAAAGCCCAATAGAAACATTTATGGTTTTCATGCTAACATGGAGATGGATGGGAAAAGGCTGTCCCTTGGGCCTTCCAATATTGTTCTTCGTGGCTGTGAGCTCAAGAATACTGCTTGGGCAATTGGTGTTGCAGTGTATTGTGGCCGTGAGACCAAAGTTATGCTTAATAGTTCAGGAGCTCCTTCAAAGAGGAGTCGACTTGAGACACGTATGAACTTAGAGATTATTATCCTCTCTTTCTTTCTTATTGCTTTGTGTACCGTTGTCTCGGTCTGTGCTGCTGTCTGGTTGAGGCGCCATAAGGATGAATTGAATACAATGCCTTTTTATAGGAAAAAGGACTACAATGATGATCTGGATGACTACAACTATTATGGGTGGGGACTGGAAATATTTTTCACATTCCTCATGTCCATTATTGTATTCCAGATCATGATCCCTATTTCTTTGTACATCTCTATGGAGCTTGTCCGGGTTGGTCAGGCCTACTTCATGATTCAAGATGAACTAATGTATGATGAGACCTCAAGTTCAAGATTTCAGTGTCGAGCCTTAAATATAAATGAAGATTTGGGGCAAATCAAGTATGTGTTTTCTGACAAAACCGGTACTCTTACCGAGAACAAGATGGAATTTCAATGTGCAAGTATATGGGGAGTAGATTACAGTGGTGGAAAAGCCATTTCACAGAATGAGCAAGTTGGACATTCTGTTGAAGGTAATAAAGTTTCTAATTAGTAAATTATTTTGCGCTTCAAATTATTTTGTTTGTTTTGAAGAAGTTCATCTTTTTTAATTGATCTTTTGATATCAGTGGATGGGAAGATTTTGAGGCCTAAGATGAACGTAAAGATTGACCAGCAGCTTCTACAATTATCAAGAAATGGAAAGGACACAGAGGAAGCCAAACATGTTTATGATTTCTTCCTTGCATTAGCCGCTTGTAATACAATTGTGCCTATTGTTTTTGATGATGAATCTGATCCAAATGTGAAGTTAATGGATTATCAAGGGGAATCTCCAGATGAGCAAGCACTGTCGTATGCTGCTGCGGCATATGGATTTATGCTTATAGAACGAACTTCAGGTCACATAGTTATTGATATTCATGGAGAAAAACAAAGGTGCTCTCCCTTTTCTCCGTCTCTAATTGTTATTTTGTACTTCTTTTTTTTTCCCAAGTTTGCTTGCTGTATTTTTGTTGTAAAACAACACTGTTGGGACCTAAATTGATGGTTGAATGGTATAACTCATGATTATTGTTGGCTCTTGGGAATCAGCAGTATAAGATAATCTAATTAACTTTTTAATGTGAAGACAGAGATTCCTTATAAATTAGAAGTCTTCTGCTTCTTCTAGCTTTGTGATGGAAATTTGGATATTGTTGCATAGATATTTTTCGTTCATTAGGATGAGAATCAGAATAATTCCTTTTCCATTTTTTTGGGAAATTGCCCATGGAAATGTAGGTGATTGCTTGACCTGTTTTATCTCAGTACGTGCATTTTATTTTGTAACTGGGTCAACATGAGCTGAATGATGGTCATACTGCTTTCTCTGCTAACTATTCTCCTACTTTTTCTTTCCTTCCAAGAAATATGATTCTTATTGTTCTTTTGTTTCATTGGATTGCCCGTACGGGCAGTACAGGTTCAATGTTTTAGGTTTGCACGAGTTTGATAGTGACAGGAAGAGGATGTCAGTTATATTAGGATGCCCCGACAAGAGTGTTAAAGTCTTTGTAAAAGGTGCTGACACATCAATGTTTGGTGTGATAGATAGATCTTTCCACATGAACATAATACGTGCAACTGAAGGCCATCTTCATACTTACTCTTCAGTGGGTTTGAGAACTCTAGTGATTGGGATGCGTGAATTGAGTGACTCAGAATTTGAACAGTGGCACACTTCCTTTGAAGCAGCTAGCACAGCTTTAATTGGTAGGGCCGCTTTGCTTCGCAAGGTTGCTAGCAGTGTGGAAAACAGTCTTACCATACTCGGCGCTTCTGCTATTGAAGATAAATTGCAACAAGGTGTCTCAGAAGCCATAGAGTCTCTGAGAATAGCAGAGATTAAAATATGGGTTTTAACTGGGGACAAGCAAGAAACTGCCATATCTATTGGCTACTCCTCAAAGCTCCTGACAAGTAAAATGACTCAGATTATTATCAATAGCAACTCTAAGGAGTCATGTAGAAAAAGTTTAGAAGATGCCTTGGTCATGTGTAAGAAGCTCATTAATGTGTCTGGGACAACAGAAACGACAAGAGGAAGTACTGGAGCTACTTTGAGCCCAGTGGCATTAATTATCGATGGTACCAGCCTCGTTTATATACTTGATAGTGAAGTTGAAGAACAGGTAACAGCCTGTTAACTCATTTTTTTATTTGTCTTTTCTGTTGTAATGTCTTTGCCTGCCCTTGATTTTATTTATCCCTTGTTGTAGCTCTTCCAATTAGCCAGTAAATGTTCAGTGGTACTGTGCTGCCGGGTAGCCCCATTGCAGAAAGCTGGAATTGTGGCTCTTGTGAAAAATAGGACTGCTGACATGACACTTTCTATTGGAGATGGTAATATATCTTGCTTTCTTTCAGATCAACATCTTATGCTTCCTAAAGAACAAAATTGGGAAGTATGAGGAAATACTCCATTACTTTTTCATTGGTGGTCTATGCTGATATTAGCAATTTCTGCTGGATGTTAATAGGTGCTAATGATGTCTCAATGATCCAAATGGCTGATGTTGGTGTTGGCATCAGTGGGAAGGAGGGTCGGCAAGCTGTTATGGCATCAGATTTTGCAATGGGGCAATTTAGGTTCTTAGTTCCACTTTTATTGGTCCATGGACATTGGAATTACATGCGGATGGGATACATGATACTATATAATTTTTACAGGAATGCAGTTTTTGTTCTTGTTTTATTTTGGTAAGTAATATATATATTTAGTGGTTGTATTATCCCAACTTTGCAGAATTGTTCTGTGTGAATGGGTTATCCAATTTTAACCAGTAAAAATTGTTTGAAGCTGTCAGCAAGAATTCAAATAAACCTGAACTGTGTTTCTTGTTAATGATGTTCTTTAAGGAAAGAATATCTTTCAGTTGATGGTTCTCCTATGGCCTATTTTCTAAAAAAGACAATGAATCATAGGTTTTCATTTACCATTCAATTTCAGATTGCCAAGTAAAATTTTTTGAAAGAAGCTGACTGGGGTTTCACTGCTGTTTGATCAATTAGGATACAAGTTGTTGGCAGTTGTACTACAGCAGGCAGAATATGGAACTGAGGGCTACTAAAATATCTTTTTTATGGACCTGATTGTTGATTTACTTCTAATATGTCTATGTATTGTTTGCAGGTATGTGCTATATACTTGTTTCACTCTGACAACTGCAATTAATGAGTGGAGCAGTATGTTGTATTCTATAATTTATACTTCACTGCCTACCATCATAGTTGGTATTCTCGACAAAGACCTAAGTAGAAGGACTCTTTTAAAGTATCCACAACTTTATGGAGGCGGGCACAGACAAGAAAATTACAATTCAAAATTGTTTTGGCTTACAATGGTTGACACTGTATGGCAAAGTGTGGTAGTCTTTTTTGTCCCTCTCTTAGCTTATTGGGGCAGCACAATTGATGCACCGAGTGTAGGAGATCTTTGGACACTGGCAGTAGTTATTTTGGTTAATTTGCACTTGGCCTTGGACGTCATCAGATGGAATTGGATTACTCATGCAGTCATTTGGGGATCTATAGTTGCGACTTTCATTTGTGTCATTGTCATTGATGCAATACCTGGATTAGTTGGGTACTGGTAAGCTCTTTTCTCCACAATATCAGATATCAGATCCATAGTACTTCATATGCATTGATTAATTGATCATTTGCATTTTCTTATACTCTTAAAAACTAAGTGGCAGAATAGCAAGCATTTTTGCATACTTCTGTCATTGGGAAGCATTTGAAACTATAGTTTGTCTTCCACGGGTATCCTTGGGTATTTTACTCATTTGCCTCTTTTAAGCATTAATGTTGGCTTTGTTATTCCAATAACTTAATAAGAATGAACTCTGATAGAATATTTGCATTTTCAATCATTTAACTAGAAATTTAAAATTGTAGTACTATGCCATCGGAAGAATGAGTTTAAA
The DNA here is from genome assembly GCA_023653625.1 of Triadica sebifera. Lineage (NCBI taxonomy): Eukaryota > Viridiplantae > Streptophyta > Magnoliopsida > Malpighiales > Euphorbiaceae > Triadica > Triadica sebifera. The sequence continues at coordinate 22,913,203 of CM042898.1, read as the reverse complement.
ATTTAGCATGGTAGGCTTGCGTCTTGTGTAAAAAAGTGGAAGGACTTTTTGCAGTAAAGGATCATTTACCGATAGAATATTGATGACAAAAGTTCAATTTTATTGCTTCTAATTAGTTTGAAATCATTCGAATATATTGGTGATCTCGAGCAGAACCTTGATTTCATTTAGAAAAGTTTATTTTCCTTGTAAATGAAGTTAGCTATGTTGTTCTTTAAGCCGATTCAATTCCATCATGGATGATTATTTTGGAAGTGTCTGGGATAATTGATTCATAAGTCACTCTTTCTAAACACTAGTTACTCTGCTTACCCTTACAAGTTAATACTTTTAGTATTCCTTGGAAAAATAAAGAGTGGATATATTGATTTGGAAATAATGTGACTTCGACAGTAAAAATGAGCATGGCACTAGTGAGTCTTGAGATAAATGGGTGGTACTGAAATTGCTACTTGGTGGCTATGCAATTATTGACCTTACAGGACTCTTGCTCTGCAAGTAAATAAGTCTTTCTCTGTCTGATCGGCTTGATTAATGTCTCCAAATGGTTGGAAGAGAAAGTGGGGGATATTGCTTTTTGCCATGTTGCCAGAACTGCATGCCATTCTGGTGATTCTTTTTGCCTATAGTTGCTTTGAAATGTTGAAAATCTACATATAATCATTTCAGTTGGGATACTGTTTGATATTTATTGATTCATAGTGATGAATTTACTTTCTTTATTGACAGGGCCATCTTCCATATTGTAAAAACAGGACTATTTTGGTTGTGCTTGCTAGCTATAGTTGTGGCAGCTCTCCTTCCTCGATTTGTTGTAAAAGTACTGTATCAATACTTCACTCCTGATGATATTCAGATTGTAAGAGAAGCTGAGAAGTTCGGAAATAGAAGAGAGTTGGGAGCTGTAGAAATTGAAATGAATTCAATTTTGGAACCTTCAAGGAGATGACTGGTAATAAGTTCCTTGTGCATCTTCTTTTTTGTTTTTTTGTAAAAAATATAAAATTCTTTTGGCTTCTCAGTGTCTCCCTCTGGGTTGCCAGGTTCATTTTGTTGTTTACTATCCGAAGGATAGTGGTTGTAACATTTAGGTTTGTATTTTGCCTTGTATCATACATAATTGTTGAGTGTAAATTAGCAGTGCTTAGAACAGTAGAAAATACTTGTTATAGTTTTTCCCCCTTTTTGTTTGGTAAAATTTTTACAATGAACGTTACCATGAAAAGATTTGATATGAACTTTTGGTTTTCTCCACTGATATCTTGGGTATACAAGGTTTCGGTTGGTCCTAGTTCTGTCTTTTGCCCTACGTCTATTATTTCTGAGTTTTTACTCCTGTGCTTTTTGCATAATTGAGTACCTGGTTAACTTTTTGATTCTTTGATTCTCAATCAGAATGCAATAGGAATAAATTAAGTGAAAAATAATGCTGATATTAGCACTCCTTGAAGGAAATATAGAAATAAAGAAATGAAATTGAAGAATAGAAGATTGATGATGAAAATTAAGGTTACATAGGGTAGTGAGAATGAAGTTACAGATGAGTAGAGGAGACATATGAATCCTGAAAATTGTAGTGTGATTCATCAACTTGTGCTGCAAAATGAAGGTTCCAAAGAGTATCTTCAACAGATGGCCTATCAGATGCTTCATCTGATAGACATCTCAAGCATATCTCCATCATTGTCTTCAATGAATTATCTCCACATTCTTTCCCAACCGATGGATCAACAATGCTCCTTCGAGCTGCATCATCTGCTCTTATGCTTACTTGTAACTGCAAACAGAGAGTTTAAAACTGAGAAAACAGAACTCACCCGCTATACTGGTTTTTGGCCTTTTTTCTATTTACCTATGTCAATAAGCACAAGCACTTACCAGATCTTTGACCAGAGCTGCTTCATCAATGGATGTGATTGGTCTTCCAACTAACATTTCAGCTAAGATTACTCCTAAGTCATACACATTTTTCTTATCATCTTCCTTTTCTCTGCAATGTCACATAGATGTGATTTATGCCCAAATCTTCCAAGATTATATTAACCAAGATTAAAATTTCACACAAACCTTTTCAAAATGTTCTGTTTAGGCCCTGGAAAAGAAACAAGAGCAGCACCCGCCTGAAACGCTTATGAAGATAGCAGCATAAGCTCAAGTGATTACAAGATGGAAAGAAATTTCAGATTATGACTAGAATGGAAAGAAAATACATACGGTTGCTCGGGTACTTTCAGCTAATGATGGCAGGTGATTATGACAACTTAGTTTAACATGAAGATCATGATCCAATAGAACATCCGTTATCTTCAGGTTGACAGAATATAAAGCAGGCACTGTGTGCAAGAACTGAATACCCTTTGCAACTCCAATAGCAGCTCTTATCCTTCGTTTCCAATTCATCCTTTTCCCTGCAAGTCCTGCCATAACAGACACTGCTGCTTATGATATAATTGGTTAAAAGATGCCATTGTGCATTTCAACATATGCAGAGAAAGATTTACAATACCGCAAGTGTAGTCTCTTAGTGTCCCATTAGGAACAAACTCAAAAATAAGAAATAATCTGGTGATGGTTGAATCATCCTGCAAGCAGCGATCAAAGCAATGCCCAAGAGCACTGACCAAATGCCTATGCCTGAGCATTGAGATCAACTCAATCTGATGAGTGATGCTTTGCTGACTTTGTTTCTTCTTCACTGGCAACCTCCTAATAGCCACAAGAGTACCATCCCCCAGCTTTCCCCTAAAAATCTGAGATCATAGTTAATAGAACCACCACTTCTACTGAATGAATTGAGCCTCACACTGCAGGATGTGTATGCAAATTCAAAGGAAAATGGCAAAACCTATATTTTAGCTCCTATACGTTTTGACTTTTCATATAGTGGTCCTTACACTTTTTATTTTGATGATTTGAATCCTATACCATTATCTATTAACAATAGAGTCCTTTTTTTGATAGTTTTTTTTAAAAAAAAAATTAAACCAAATTTGTTGGTCTACTAATATATATATATATATATATATATATTTGTCCTACTATCATTGAATATGATATGGATCTAAGTGTGTAAGTTTCTAATTGGATTGCAGATACACTTCATTCCCATACTTCAGTCCATGTTGCATTTAATCAATGCTAGAAAAAATAATAATTTTATATTAGCAGGCTATCGGCGTTAATCTAAATTTCAAAAAAATGTCATAAGAGAACTCAATTGTCAGTAAAATAATGGTACAGGAACTCGAATCAATATAACGAAATGTCAGAAAGTACACGGGCCAAATTATAGGTTTTACCAAGAAAAAGACATTAATTCTGTCATTGAATAGATATATACCTCGCTATGTGAAGGATCACCCAGTAAATTTGAGTGATCAAAGTTATTTGTAGCCTCCTTAAGCTCCTCCAAGGCAAAGGTACGATAAGCTGGGTGGATTGCTCCAAGTTTCATTGTTTGTGATATGTACCCTGAAAATGGAGGCAATTAATTGATAATGAAAATCTTTAAAAGAAAGAAACTAAAAAAATTAAAGTAGAACGAGAAATCTAAAACCTCACTTGCATCTGAAAGTAGTTTTACTGTGTTTACAGATGACACTTTCTCCAGAATCAGCCTTGCTTGAGGTTTTCTAGCAGTAAGTTTAGTATACAATCTCCTGATAACAAAGAAGGCCAGCCCAAAAGCAGCTATGGCTCCAATAGTCCCTCCTATAGATGTTGATGCAACTATTGCTTTACCATGAGGTTTATTGTTGTAATTATGCTTATCATGGGGCTTCACTGCTAATGCTTGGTTGCTGCAGAAGCTGTAAGGGTGCTGCTTTTGTTCATGGTTGGACAAGCAATTACTTCCATACAGCACAATCTTCTTGCTGTTGGGGGTTAATTTAAGGCAACTAGGCAATTCTCCACTCAAAAGATTTGATGAGAAATCAACATTCTCAATCTCAATATTGCATGACATATTCTGATATAGCTTTCCTGTGAATCTGTTATGTGAGATGTTGATGTAATTTATGGATGGAAGGGACAATAATGATGGCAAAAAGGGTCCAACAAACCCATTCATGGAGATATCTAGCCTTTGAAGTTGATAAAAAGAAGCTAATTCAGAAGGTAGACCAAATTGGAAACTATTGTTTCTGAGCACAAGAGTGACCAGTTTTGTGTGGAAGCTTGGAAAATGAGGCCCAAAATGGTTGTCTGATAAATCGACAACTTGAAGGTTTGTCAAGTTATGAAGGTCAACAACTTCACCAGATAAATAGTTGTTTGATACCGATAAAATTCGAAGATTTTCCATGAAATTCATGGATTTTGGAAGAGACCCACTAAAGGAATTGTTGTTCAAGCTCAGAACAGCAAGAATAGCAAGTGAAGTTAAACTATCAGGGATTTGACCAGTGAACTTGTTACAGTCTAAGATGAGTGTTTGAAGATTCCTCAAAGATGAAATCTGGTCTGGAATTGAGCCACTGAAATAGTTGGAACTAACATTAAGGATTTCTAATGAAGATAAGTTAGCAATAGTTGAAGGCAATGGTCCCCATAAGCCAAGAGAAACAAGAGAAAGGACCTTCAGACTAGATAGAGGAGCAAGAGTGGCAAAGAGAGTGTGGGTAGATAAATTTAGGGGCAAAGAAGGGAGACCATTATTACCTGCAATGTGAAGCTGAGTAATATTATCCTGATAACAAACCAGAGTTAGAGATGAAGATGAGTAATCAGAATTGCAGAAATCTGTGTTGGTGTTAAAAGTACTAAGGGGAAATGGGTAGTTAAGAAGTTGGTTGATTAGAAGAAGGGAGCGAGACTGAGGGGGTTGAAGCTGGTTTGAATGATGAATAAACGAAAGAAAAAACAGCAACAGTAGAAGATGATAAAGATAGCGAAGTGTGTTTGCCATAGATAATTAGTTTACAAAGGTTTAAACTTCAAAGAGGGTTTTGCTTCACCATATCACTTGATTTGCTAAATGATGAACTCTCTATTTTTTTTTCTCTCTACACAGTTTCTTTCATCTTATTTTGAGGTAGTTTGTGATGAGAATTGAGAAAGGCTTCTCTTTTGTGGTAATGGTGAGTTCATTGATGGAGAACAGTGCCAAATTGTTTGACTTTTGCTCACTAGATGTAACTGAACGACCATCTTTCTCAGAATGCAATGCCTCCAAAAAAAAAAAAAAAAAGCTCTTACTAAGCTCAAAAATTATATAAATACTGGTAAATTGGTAAATATATTTTTAAACCTTAATACAATAATTAGTTTATTGTACGAAAATCATCTCTCTCTTTCTTTTTTTTTTCCTAGATGGATTTTTTTAACAGATATAGAAACTTTCAACTTTAATAGGTATATTAATTGCAATTACACTGTATAACTCACTATTGATCAACCTTTTTCAACCTTATCTACAATGATTCAAATAGTTCACTTTGGTGGTGGAGCTGTCTCATGTTCAATTCTTCCATATGTGACCAAATGATAATTGCTTGTGTTTTATTTATCAAAATGAGAAAAAAAAAATCAATATGAGTATTTACACAGTTACTTTTCTAATGATTGTTGCTAATCTTTCATAATTTCTCAAACAGTTTAACATTTTTTTTTAACTTGAAATAAAAGAGGGTTACGTATAATTCCGGGAGATTTAAATTCGAAATTTTTTCTCAATAAAAATATATTTTTTATTATTTTAAAATAATCTAAATTAATTTAAAATTACTTACACTATAATTATAAAATTTTATTTTACCTCTTAAATCTTATAAAGAGAAAATTGAACTACCTTTTATAACTCCATTTCGTGGCAACGGCATATATTTGGGTGTAAATTTAGAGGCTAATTTGGTGTAAATAATTGATAAAAAAAAAGCTATAAAACAGCAATAATGCATCAAATTTTGAAAGGATGCATGCAGATGCTTTGCATATTTCCCAAAGCAAAGGGCAGATTCTGAATCAGTACATATAACAATGTGCACAAATAAAAAGGAGTTTTGTCTTTTTATCAGAAAAATGACACACTATATCATAATTTTACCAATACATTAAAAAAAAAAAGCATCAAATTACACTTTTTGTATTTTGTCATTTATTTAATTCAACGGTTAAAAATGAATCACTTGTTCTACTATCATGTGGTGGTCCAAACTCGTTTCAGACTTGGAGCTTTTGCATGTTACAGGAATGTTAATCCAGTAACTCAACAAAAATATTTATTTAGATTTACTAGTGTAATAAATAAATTATGTAAAAAATTGAGCCAAGAGACATAAAAATCTACTAATAAAATTAAAAAAATAATACAAATTAAATAAGAGAATTATCCAAATCTAAAATCCTATTTTTCGCAATATTTGTTTGCACCCGAAATCAGCATAAATATTAAAAACAATGGAGTTGTTACTAATTTATTTTAAAAGTCTCAATTGAAAATTATTTTGACAAGATAAATAAATTGATAATTTTTTAAAAAATAAATTATCTTTTAATATGAAACGAAATGAATTTAAATCTGATGATATGATTTTATTAAAATGTTTTCATGTCCGTTAATAACTTGTGGTTTTGGATGATAATTCTTTATATCTGTTATATAAATACTAATTCGCTTAATATGTGAGCTTTTATATTGGTCATCACTTTATTTTTTATATACATTGCTTCTAGTACTCTTATTATATTATAAATAGTCTTTTAATTTTTTTTTAATTTTAGATTCAATTAGTCATATTATATTAAATCAATTTGAAATTAACTTTTTTTTTAATATTTTTTCTTAAATGCAATTGATTTTAATCCATTTGTTACTTGTCAAATTTGACTTATCAAATTTAACCCTTTTTTTTAATATATTTAGGCTTTTTTTCTTTAAATATATACTTAATTAAAAATCTATAATCATACAATAATTAATTTTTATAGTTTTAATACCATATTAAAATTGTATGAAAACTTGTAAGTTTATTATATGTTCATCAAATTACATGTTACATTGTGGGTCTAAGTCGAATTTATTAATTATAAATTTATTATATGTTCATCAAATCACATGTTAGTTATATTATATTAATAAGACTAAAATGAACTGAAAATTAAATCATTAGAGAGATGATTATAATATATAATAAAAAAACAAAAGAAAATATGTACCAAAAATAAATTCAGAAAGCAAAGTAACCAATTGTGCAAGTACAAAGAGTTATAAATGTATTTGTTGGAGAGTCTCCCACATCAAAAATTTAAGATATAAAGTAAAAATTTATAATTATGGTGAAGTTAATTTAATATTTGATTTAAATAATTTTAAAGTAATAATAAACTTACAATTAACAAGTTAGATTCTAGGCCCATACAATTTTAATATGATATTAAAATTATAAAAAAAATTAATTATGGCATGATTATAAATTTTTTGATTAAGTATTGTGAAAAAACCTAAACAGATAAAAAAAAAGTTAAATTTAATAAGTCGAATTTGATAAGTGACAGCTGGTTTAAAGTGAATTGCATATAAGAGAAAATATTAGAAATAAGTTAATTTTAAACTGATTTAAGTGATTTACATAAATTCATACAATTCTAATAATATTAAGCCATATCCATTTCTTCACTTTTTTGGATTTGTCATACTCTTCAAGGATTGTATAGTTTACGTTGCCATTTCATCAAATTAGCATATTATGCTATCCCATTAGATAAGATGAAATTATTTACATGGTGTTTTATTCATTTTACTGTTCATTCACTAGAAAAATTGTAAAGTGAACCATCTTGATGAACCCATATATATATATATATATATATATATATATATATATATATATATATATATATATATATATATATATATATATATAAACCCTTAATATTTCATGTTTTTCCAATCAAAACCCCATTTATATTGCATCACCTCAACTTTTCCGTTAGTCTATAAAAACATATTGTGTCCAGTTGTAAAAACAAAAAAGAAAGAAAGAAGACGTTAAGTATTCAAATTAAAAAGACAACAAAACATAAGTGTTTGTTTTAAAGTTATCTCGAAAAAGTATTTTGGAATATATTTTTCTTTATTTTCTAATATTTAGTTTAATTCAAAAAAATAAAATTTAAAAAAAATATTTTTCAACTTAATCATTTATTTCTTTTTTCTTTTTTATTGACTGACTTATTTAAAAAGACAAAAAATATCTCTAAAATAAGAAAAAATAATTTTTAATTCTAAAAATAGAAAGTCATTTTCCAAGGATTATCGTATATAAAAAAATGAAAATATAATTTCACTTTTTTATTTTTAAAATTTTTCTAGTATTACAGTCAAATATAGAAAAATATTTTATAAATATAAATTATTTTCCGAAAATAAATGAAAATTTTCTCTTATTTCATTTCATTAGAATTTAATATATCCTATATATTTATCATGCAAACATTTATTTATTATATAGATAAATAAATTTATCCAAAAAATAAGTAACCCTACTTTTTCCGAGTAGTGGTATATATATATTAATGAGAAAAAAAATAGAATAAACAAAAAATGCTTTTTAAGAGGACTAAATTAGTAATTATTTCAAAAGATTGAGATAATCATTATGATAATTTTTTTGAATGCCTTATTGTGATAATATTAAAATCTAATATTATTAGAAAGTGATAATTATAATATTTTACTAGATCAATCAATATTTGGATATTAATCTCCATTTCTTATTTTCAACTTAAAGCATTTTTCAGAAAATTTATATATATATATATAAAGAAAGGACAAGTGAATGTGAAGTCACAGTATTCATGGGAAAGTTGGTCCTATTATATGCCTCACATTTTCCAATATTAATATGAAGAAAACAAAGACATCAAAATAATAGAGGAAAATGTCACCATTTTACATTTCATATTTAGTTGATCTATGTGACTAAAAGGTCACGGGTGAGCCTCTCCATCAATGATTGAGCTTTATTTTTTTATTTGTTTTTTCTAGAAAAAAAATGAATCACTATCCATAAGTAGTTTATCTTTGAAAATGCATCATATGTTACTCATTTTCATCTTTTCCTCACTTTGAACTAATAAAATTTAAAGTTTCATGTACATAATTTCAATAATTAAACGATTTTTCTGATATAAATCGACCAATCTCGCCTCTGCCGGATCCTTTGTCGAGATTAAGAAAAGTTAGGTATTATAGTTATATGACCAAATTTATTCTATTGTTTTTCTATTATGCTTTCATTTATATTAGATAAAAGATGAAGATATAAATCGTAATCAATAAATTTGACATGTGATAAATATTAAACCAACAATATTGAATTTCATATGGGTTGAAAAAATTTCATTTGAAAGATATAAGAAATTAAATAAAAGATTATTAATTATAAGGCAATTAAATAGAGATATGAAAGATAATTTACAAATTTAACTATAGTATTGGAATAATAAATTGAGCTATATACTAAGACAGAACAAAAAAAGAAAGTAGGACCTTTTTTTATTTTTTATACAAAGAGAGCATGAGATTTTATTCACCCAAATTTAGTTCATAATTTTATTTACGTACAAAGTTATTGATAGAATATCATGCAAAAAAATAAATTTTTATATATGATATTCATCATTTGCTTGGTTCCTGAATACATTCATGAATGGTATTTATTATTATTATTATTATTATTATTATTATAAACCTCATCTTATCGAGCAAAGATGAGAATAATAAGGTAACTTCACCATATTAGCATCCTATTGGATTGCTATCAATGTTATTAAAACCAATCTATTGCGATTGAATCAGTTAAGCCTGAGTTGATTTTATTTTATATATTTTTAACTAAGACCAAAGGCTAAAAGAGACTTGCGGTAGAGTGATTCCAAAATAACAAAACCTTTTTTTTTTTTTTCCACAGGTAGTAATTTAACTTTGCTTTATTTATTACAAAATTACAAATAAAAAAAAATCTTCCCAAAAAAATAACAAAATTTTATTTTCCTTTCATAAATTCCGATCAATTTTAATGGTTAGATAACAGAAAAAATTTATTTGGCAGCTGGTATGGCATCGCTTCGCTGATGTGTCGTCGGCATGACGGTCTATGTGACAGCTGCCAAATCAAAATTTTGATTGTCTAATAATCGAAATTGACCCAAAGTTATTTAAAGTGAAAGAACAATAAATTTTGTTATATTATTTTGGAAGAAAAAAAATTGTGATTTCGCAGCAAGTAATGTTTAGTGACTGTTGGTGAAATTAACTTTACAAATAGCAGAATTTTTTTATTTTTTTATATATATATATGTGTGTGTGAGAAAGAGAAATGAAAGAATATTCCTCGCATATACTTTTGTTTGACAGGTAAAGAGGATGCAGTAACAACTGCAAAAGATTAACGTCAACCAGCATGTCACCGTATGAACGATATTATAAATGTCAACCATACAGAGAATTGTGCAAGATTGCAATTTGCAAACAGAGCTAGAATCTCACAACCAACAAATCACTAGTTATACTAGCGATCATTGTGTGTTTACAACATGCATTCGCAACCCCATCTAAGCCTCTTCAATATATTTTCACTCTTTAAATGCATGCATTTACATCCCTATCTAACCCCCTTCAAATCATCAAAATATTGTTTATTACTGTTCCCTGAAGATTGTTGAAAATAGAACAGTTGGATCAATGCATCCAAGTTCTTGACTGCGGCCTCAGTAGTTGAAAGCATTGCAAGTTGTGTTGTATCTTACAAGATTCATAGCGAGACAACTTCTAAGTTATCCGTGTATTGTCAACATTTTTTCTACTTATAAGTAACAAAGTTGATATATTTTTTTTCTTTTTTTTTTCTTTTATTGTTGAAGAAATTCAGTTTGTGTTGTGTTTGTTAGGGCAATTTTTCATCATTGAATAACAATTGTGCTTTGGGTGCTTTCCTTTAGACCAATATAATATAAGGACCAAATTTACATCCTTTTTTCAAGACTATTAGACTACCAAAATAAATAATTTTAACTTATTTTTGTTCTAATTTAAATATTTGTGCATCTAATATGGTTTCAGGGTTTTAATGTCAATGGTCAAACATTTAAAAAAGAAATTTTGGTAAAAATTGTTTAAAATATACAGATATTATTTTCTAGTTATTTTGTCCAAAGAAGTTGAGAAGTCAAAAATAATAAGTCTAAAAATATTCAATTAGACAAGAAGGGATGAAGAGTGAGGTGTATATTGCGATATAAACTTAAAAAATATTTTATACAACAAACAAAACTTGAGTAAAAATATCAAATTATGTAGTGTCAACTATTGTTATTTAAAAAAATAAAAAATATATTTTTAGTACGATCGACACTAGAGTGTTGACTATATTATTCATAAAGGAACGATAGTCATACTGTTATTTTTGTGTTATTGAAAATTCTTGCCCTTCCATTTGTCTAAAAATAGCATATATGAGGCAATATTTTTTCATTCCACCTATATATTGCTTAATTAAGTAAAAAGCCTGCAAATGACATTATATATATTTAGGTGGCTCTGGTTCGATTCCTTTCATCTTGATTTCTTTCTTCTTCCACTGCCACTTTCCTTCTCCTTTTTTTTTTCTAAAAAAACTTTTAAAGTTAAATTCTCAATACATATCTTCCTTCATTATCTTCTATTATCACAACCTATAATTTATTCTTTTTTCTATTTTTTTAAATTGAAGAACAATTTCATTATTCTCAATTTGACCCTATCTATTGGATATGTTAAATCCCATATTGGGAAAATTTAATAAAAATGGACAATTTATAAGATTAAAATTGGTCAAATCAAAATGTCTTAGAAAATTTTGGTAAAAAGACATCTTCAATAATTTTCAAATTCATAAAATTCACATTCTTCTAATTTGCAATGGATCGGACCCATCAATTTCAACATGGTATCAAAGTCAATTGTTTAACGGCACATGAAGATCCAATTGATTTAAGAGTGCAAACTCAGATAAAACAAAATGGAGACTTGAGACTTTTGAGACTCAAATATGGACTGATGACTTTTGAGATTCAAAAAGTATAAGCTCAAGTAAGCCAAATATAAAGCCTTTAACCCTATAAAACTCGATGAATATAAATCCATGACATAAAAATAGTAATAAATTACAACTGAATAAATCTAGTTGGACTTGAAGGGGAGTGTTGGAGATAAAATAATCTCATATTGAGAAAAAGAGAGAAAAAATGGGAACTTATAAGACTCATGGGGACCAACCCAAAATACCTTAGGGTATTTTGGTGAAAGACTATTTTCAATAATTTTTAAGCCCACAAAATCTATGTTTTTCTTATTTGCAATAAATCAAATACATCAATTTCAACATGGTATCAGAGTCAATTGTCTAGTTGTCAATAGAGATCTAATTGATTTAAGAGTACAAGTCTAGACAAAGTAAAATGAGGACATGAAACATCTGAGACTCAAATATGGACATGTGGCTTTTGAGATTCAAAGAATACAAGACCAAGCAAAACAAATATGAAAACTTGAGGTATCTGAGACTCGATAAATACAAGTACATTACATAAAAATAATGACAAGTCTACATTACATAAAAATAATGACAAGTCACAACTGAATAAATCCAATTGGATTTGAGGGAGAGTGTTGGAGATGTTAAATCCCACATTGGAAAAAACTTAACAAAAATAGAGAATTTATAAAATTAAAAGGAACTAAAGTGAAAAAACCTCCTTAATAATTTTCAAACTTACAAAATTTACACTCTTCCCATTTGCATAGATCGAGCCCATCAATTTTAACACTAACCTATAAAATTTTATTGCTTTTAATGATCAAAAAGCTTTGAGATTGATTACAATGATGAGTTAAGTTATAATCATATTTTGGAATTTTTGTTACAAAAGACATAATTCTACAAAAACCTAGTTTTGACCAGTTTGACCAAATCATCTTGTTCACTGGTTTTTGTTGGTTTATTCCTATTTTTATTCTAGAGTAGATTTTATGTTGACTAGACTGGACTAGCTACTGCTTCGCAGTTAAACCAATCCAAAGGCCGGTCTGATCCGGTTTGAAAAACACGGATCTCTATCATTTACCTAAAATAACATGTCTTTCTTTTTCACTACTATAGAGAAACTGACATATTTTTTATTGGAAAACATAACAGAGAAATCATAACAGTTATTAAGAAAATGAAAAAGGCTTCCACGCTCTGATTACCATTTCGACTTTACATGTTGCTTCATGTTTATTGCCTATATTTTGTAACTTGAATATTTTAGTTATGCAGATATTACAAATGGCAGTTATGTTAGATTTGATGATATTTTTTAAAATCATTTAGTCAAAATATTTGTTGAAAATAATGATGATCCTCATTTTAAGGAAAAGTTGTAAGATTTTTAAAAATGTATTTGTTGACTAAAAAGCCGTCATTTTCCTATAAAAGGATGCTATTGTAACTGAAATGTAGAGTTTGAGTGTTAGAGAGGATATATTTCATAATTATTGTATTGAAAGTGAAGAAAAAGAAGAAAAAAGAAGCCTATGTTTCAAGAAAAAATTTAGTTTTCTTGTTGCTGTAGATTTTGCAGAGTTTATTTTCTTCTTTGCTTATTTTGGTTATTTATTTTTTTCCTTTCTAAACTACAATAGTGGTATCAGAACACCAATGATCTTTGAGGGGCCGGTTTTGTTAAAATTTTGAATTTTTATGTTTTTATATTGAAGATGAAACATAGCTTCATCAAGTTTGCATTTGATGGTTTAATGTTATGTATTCATATTTTGAAGAAAATAATTGTATTTGAATGGTACCAACAAGTCCAAAATCTGAAATTGCCTTAAAACCATTTTAAAAAAATGTTTTCAAATTTGTGTTCTGATAAACTTATTTCTTGAGTTGTCAAAAATATGATTTGTTAAAAGACCATCATGTCTTTAAATTGAAATATTTTCAAAATGTGATGAAGACCATCATGTCTCTAAACTGAAAATTATGTGATGGAGATCTTCAAGTCTTAAAACTGAAAAATTTGATATAGACCTTGAAGTTTTAAAACAAAAAAAAATGATAGAAACCTTTATGTCTTTAAACTGAAAAATGGATATAGATCATCAAGTGTAAAAACTGAAATTTGATAAAAGATTGAAAGAACCACGCAAGTCCAAAAAACTGCTCATGATTTGCATTTATGAATTTGAAGAATTTTTGGACATTCTCAAAAGCTCACTCTCAAGGAGGAGTTTTATGGTTGATGAAGAGGATACCAAATAAAAGAGAAAGAAGATTGCTGATGAAAATATGTTCCAGCAGAAAATAAAAATTGAAAACTTGGAAAATGTTGTTCCAAGAAATGAAAACCAGATTTGAAGATTTGGAAAATGGAGCTCCAAGGAATGAAATTGTAACTTTAAAAAGATGGTGTTGCAAGCCAAGTTAAGAAGATGTTTTAAGGAAACACAATTTCATTCTCCAATAAAATTTCATCAAGGAGGAGAATTGCTCTCTAAAAGGAGATTTAAGTTTGAAATTTTAGAAGATTTTTTTATTTGTCTAAGAAAAATCTCAAGGAGGGGTGTTAGATTTGATGATATTTTCTAAAATCATTTAGTCAAAATATTTATTGAAAAGAATAGTCATTCTCATTTTAAAGAAAAGTTGCAAGATTTTTAGAAATGTGTTTGCTGACTAAAAGTCATCCTTTTCCTATAAAAGGAAGCTGTTGTAATTGAAATGTAGAGTTTGAGATGAGATATTTTACAATTATTGTATTGAAAATGAGGAAGAAAAAAGAAGCCTATATTAGGATTCATTAAATCGTGTCAACCAAAATTAGTATTAAACCACTCGAGTTCCTGGGCAAGGAAGATCCATTCGTTCAACTTGCTAACATTAGCCTGAAAAAATCAGTATAAATACAGCAAGAGTCATTCTGCACCAAGCTGACCCTTTACAAACATGTTTAATATCTCTCTCCTGCATATATTTGACACTGAAGGATATGACTCAAATGGTAACTCACAATTTCAGGATTAGAGAGAAGACTCTCTTGTAGCCAGCCAGAGGAAGTTACTGACTTGATCTTTAGGAGTTATTGTTCTGTTGCTAGTTCCTAAGTTTGCAAGAGCATACCTCCTTCACCACATTAGTATAACTTGAATGTTATATGATCTTTCAGCTTTGTTCATAACACAGTTTATTTTAGGCTAGTGGTATTATTTTCTAATTACTAACTAATGAATGAATGTTTTTATCAATTAGTACACAAAAGATGAAATTGAACTGACATTTATGATTAATCAAGTTCTTCCTCATTTCAGTAATTATGTTCCTTTTTTCATTCCCTGAAACGTGTCACATGGCATCCTTTTGAATGGTCACATTGCACTTAGAAGTTGTACCAATTATAAGCAGGTGTAGATTTTAAGTTCAAACTCCCATTATGATCAATTTTACAACATATCATTAAGTGAAAGTTAATAGATGACTATGGTAGTCAGTGAGCAAAATAGTTACTTTCTAATTTAGCTTAGTTTAACCAGAGAGTTATTCTGTGAATAATAACCAGCAATTAATAAGCCTGAAGAATAATTCATAACAATTTACTTCATCTCTACACATTTCTCTTCCCTCTCTGTTCTTCTATATCTCCTCTTTCTCTCTAATTTCCTCCCCTTTATTTTTTCTTTCCACTTGCCAAACACAAGCTAGGCCTGTGGCCTAACATACAGCAAATTCTCCTGACTTAAAGCCACAAATTAGAATAGGAAGCTAACATATTATAACTTTTGTCAAACAATAAACAAATGCAATAAAGATATACTTAGATCCATGCAAGGTTGTCCACCAAAATATAGTCAGAGATTGTCATTCAAATAAACCAAGAATATAAGTAGATTAAGCATGTAAAACAAATAAAATGTACAATAAGCACAGGGTCCATGCTGAACCTAAAATAAGTACATTGATTCATTAATCCAATCTACTGAATGCAAAGAGGATATATTTCAAAAAATGGAATATTTTACTGCATCTAACAAAAGAAACAAACAAGGAAGTGTATATACACAGACACATGAAAGAGTTGTCCCAAAAAAAAATCTAAGTCATAGAAAGAAAATAGGACTACACAAACTCAGCAACATTCCCCAAGGAAGCCACCAGAACATTCAAAAATGTAACATTTACAAGCACAAGAAGAAGGAAATTTTGACTGGAGGGAATAACACTTGCACATCTAGACCCCTTTTTTTGGAGATACTCGAACAAACACATTCCATCACCTAAGCTTTTCAATCTTCAAGGATGTATCTATTTTTTCTCGCACCAAAAGCCAGTCTCTGGAATTGAGGAGAAAAGCATATCCAACAAAAATGGTCAGTTTCCTATACACTCCAACATATTCAAGATTACTTAAAAGAGTTTTCATAGCTACAAAATACAATCAATTTTCACTCAACTGAAAATATCTGCGAGTAGGCCTTTAAGCCAGTAAGAAAACGAATATAGGTGGGCTTCATTGATCCATTAGCAGGAATGGATCTGATATTTGGAACAAGGTACTCTGCAACCTGCATGTATCACCCCACCCCCAAAATTAAATTAAAAAATAAAAAATAAAAAAGTGGGGAAAAAAAAAACAGAGAACGATGTTAATCATGAAGATAAATATTGAGGCAAGCCTTATCACCAATTTCCACATATTGCATCATACATAAACATAATAATATTTAAGAGTCCATAAAAGTGTCTTTCTACACATAACTGATTGGATTTAGTCAAGTATGAAGTTATTTACTTAATCAAGATATGTTACACGGCTTCTGTTTAACATAGAACGCATTGTATCTGACAGTCAAACAGGGTCACCTAAAAAAACATGTCTCATTGATTCTGGATGATGAATAAAGTCTTACCACTTCAGCTGGTTCAGCCAAAACATTAATGAAAAACTTGGCCTGCAATAAATAGAACTTTAATTTTTCAACAGAAGCTCGCAGAGTAGAGACTCCAACTAGTAGATGTTCATTTATTTTATTTAACCTGCTTTGTAGTAGCTCCAGACATGAGAAGATCAGTTGTGACCATTCCAGGCTGCATGCCAAGTAAGAGAGAGAAAGAGGAATAGCACATGAGTTGAAAAAGGAAAAAACAAAAGTCACATAGAAATAAAGAAAAAACATATAATATAAACATTGTATGCCTTTTCCTTAAGATTCCAGAACTAAATGGATCCCTTAAATTCTTCCTCGTTAAACTCTCGTGCTCTAGTTTCCCACAAATTATAATTGATAATCTTCAACTTCAGAAGCCAATATAGGTGTGATTAGTACTGGTAAAGAGAAAGAATAACTAGATGCATTTAAAGAGTAGAATGGAGAAAGGAAATCCATTAATCTATGATTTATAATATTATCAGACTATGGCCATAGCAAAAGTATATACTTGGCATGATTTAATAATTCCTAAGGTGGACGCAAGCATGCAACAAAAGCAAGTACCCGATCATATTTGGCTTACTGAAAAACAAAAAGAAAATAATTATTGAGTAGAATTTCCATCCCTTAGACCCAACTTATTGAAACTAGACCAAAGATCTGACCTTATATGTATGCTCCATAGTCAATCTGACCTTATATGTATACTCCATAGTCAATGTTGTGCTAATATTTCTTTCAATCAATCAATCCTTGAACGAGAATTTGAATGATCAATTCAATCATTCACACTTATCTAATGAATACATGCATTGTCCATTAGTGAAAGTCATAAAGCACTCTTCATTAAAAGGAAATTTAAGAAAAAATACCATAGAAGTCCTCAAGTACATTCCTCTCTATTCTCTGTAGCAATGAACTCGACAACAATTATCAAGAAACAAGCAATAATACAACTGGGGATTCTTGTAAAGCATCTACATTAGGTAATTTGATATAATCTATTAGAATAAACCAAACAAAATCATGTAAAAATCTGAAATGAAATTGGTAAAAAGAACCTAAAATTTCAACTGAAGTTGCAACTGGTGATTAGTCTCCATGGATAATTATTAGCAAAGTCTTAAACGTGCTCTTTTTCGATTTTCCATTTTATCAAATACCAAAAACCCAATAACATTAGTATGGTATTTTCCCTGAGTTCAATAAATGGATGACATCATCAAGTTTGAGTTCCCAACTGCAAGCAAAACATGGAGGATGAAATGAATATTTCAGGGTCTAGTTGCATCAGTCATAAATGTTGCTCGGAGAAGGAATTGAAAAGAATGGCCTCAAGAAGATGCTCAAAGGATGGAAAACTTCAGTACTAGTGAAGAAGTTGAAGCTATGATTAGCATTAGCATTAATATGGGTTATTCTATCAATTACATGATACATGTCTCTTAAATCAATGCTGCTTTATTGAGTTGAGTTGATTTCATTAGGAGAATGACGCTAGTGCCTCGTATGGGGACCTTGATTTGACGGACCTAGTATGATTCGAGCTGTTACAGGTGACAGTACTCAATCATGCAGGTCAAGTCAATAACCTCTAAATTAATTGCGCCACGGGAACTTAACAGCATATTTGATGGTACTAACAATTTCACTTAATTCAATTGTTGGAAGGCTTAATTGACTGTAACTAAAATAAAAAAATAGAATATTGCATAGAAATTCAAGGGTTAATTTAGGCTCCCCACACCCACTCCAAAAAAAAAAAACAAGAAACAAATAATACAAGGAATACTCTCATTTCAGAGTTTGGCACAAGTATGAGGGAACAGGAGGATTTTTTTCAGCTCCAAATTAGTTATAGAGAAACAATTAAACGACGTGAATTATTCATGAAAAATATTTTTGAACAATAAAGATATAGTAAAACACAATCAGATTGACATGCTTGCTAGATTAAGTAAAAGGATTTAAATAGTTATAACCAATGTAAGAGACTAAAATAGTTATCAACCAATATTAATTACAAAAATAAAAATACAGATTGCAGTGTCTAGCACGACATTGTGGACATCACAGAAAATATTAGGAGGAAAAAGGATGATAAAAGTAATTATTGACCTAGAAAATATGTTTAAAATAATAAGGTCCCATATATTTTCTTTTCTTTTCTTTTCTTTTCTATCCTCTCTTTTCTCCTTTTTATTCTGGAGGTCCAACATGTATATATTGAAAGAGCAATAATTACTCAATGTGAGCAAGCATACCGATAAATTATGGACCACCACATTTTGAACATCTTGCATCTGCAACTCTGCCTGTTCAAGAATAAAAAGAGTAAAAAACTGTATGAAGTATTCTCTTATAGACAGCTCCTCTTGCTAACATGTTCACCAGTTTCAGAAATCTACACAAAACAAGGAGATGGATAACAGTAGCTTTATATTCCCAAAAAATCTCTTCTAAAATATCTTAATATTTTACCAAGTTTCACATCTTTGATTTTAACTATTTGAATGTGACAATATACACATTGACAGATCAATAACCACAATAAACCATTTACTTGGATGCACCACTTTGAATCCAACTCTTAATTTGGAAGTTCTTCCTGATAAAGAACGGCTACATGCAGGCACATTTATCTATCATCAAAATATTTTTTTACTCAATTATTTTAATTATGTTTGATTTACTTTTTCCATATAAAATTGACAGGTGCAGAAAATTCTATTAATTCCCTCGCTCTTAGTGGGACACACAAGAGGGTTACATCATTTGCCCAGTCCTGGTGCTCTGAAGGTATAAACAGGATGCAGACCCAGATGCAGGTGTCATCTGGTCAGTTAACAGCAGTATGTGCTCTCTTCAAACATGAATTAGATGAGGATACATGATGTAATAGGAACAGTAGCTCTGAACAAAACCTTCTTTTTAGATGCCATTTTTGACACTACAACACTGCAAACAAGATGAGCATGTACCTGTAATGACTTGGTTAAATGCACAACACTGCGTTTGGTTGCTCCATATGCAGCAAATCTAAGAAAGAGGGGAAAAAAATTGATAGTCAATTGACAAAATGACTCTAGATTGGAATTGAAAAGTTCAAGGAGTTTTTGTATCCCTAGGAAGTATGAAGAGGTTAGTTGATTAATGATCAACTAGAAATTTGGGCTATCTGACTTTTCTTTCCCCTTCATCATTATTTGTTAGCCCTAAAGGCTAAAACAACCAAAGTTGCATATAGTGCCTTGATTTGATGATAACAACCAAAAGAGAGAACAAGCCTCACAGCAAACATGGAGTAACTCAAAAAACAATCATCAAGAAAATCTAACAAACAAACCCTAAAATTTTCACAACACATTACCATGGTTTTCATGCAGTTGAGTTGCTCAGCTTGAGTATTGAATAGTTAGCATTATCTGTAATTGATACCATCATTCAAACAAATGCTAGATTACAAGAGATTTTCGTTAGAAAAGGAATAAGTTGTATATTTCAGAGCCAATAACATATATGGACCAATTTCAAGAATGCCCAGTACGATATTACTTTTGTTGTGTCCAATATCATACACACGCACAAGGTTGAAGCCAATGCATTAAGGCTAAGGAAAAATGTACTGAGAGTGACAATAGCATTGAACCTAATGAGCTAAAATTGAAGAAGGAAACTGATAAGCAATACCTTGGAGTGGGTCGTCCATCAGAACCAGCTCCATCAATATTGAATATATGACCTCCTCGAGGTTGGTTCAACATCATCTTAATTGCCTTGAAAGTGATTATGCATGAGAAATTTGCTAGAAAGAGCCATTCAAGAACAAAGGAAACCCTTTTACCTCTCGACAGCAAATCATTAAACCAAGAGTGTTTGTAGTGACAACTTCACTGCATAAAAGTTCAGTGAATAAACAATTACAAACGCTCAATGTAAAGAGAAAAGGTTAAACAGCAAAGAATGAAGGAAAAAAAAGAGTAACATAGAGATGATTACATAAGATCTTCATCTGATGCATCTGCCAAGGGCTTATAGCTATAAGCATTTGATCCAGCATTATTAATCTGCATCATTTTCAACATAAGATAAGAGAGACACAACAGAACTAGGCCTGATCAAATAACCACAAAATCATCATTTGAAAGGAGAAAGAGAAGAAGAAAGAATCATCTAAGAATTTGATTAAATTTCTATTTTATCATTATTTGTACATGTAAGAGGTTGTATCTGATAAGCCATTGATTACACTGACCTAAGTAAATAGTTTTGTCTAACTTAACATTCAGAAAGCATAGAGAAGCTAGAAATGAAGAGAAGAAACATATGGCATAAATACCCATAAATCAATGTATTTGAGGTTCTTTTGGGCAAATGTGACTAAATTTTTCACATCCTGTCCTTCTCTCACATCACATTTTGTACCCTGTAAAGCAGTAAAAAAAAAAAAGGAAAAATAACAACTGCGTGGAAGGAGTAAAAGAAATAAGAAACAACATGAGGTGATCAAGTATGGAGGAGGTACCCACACATGCTGCTCTCCAAACTCTTCTCTCAGACTCTGAACAGCAGAATCCACCCTCTCAACTGTCAAAAACTTCAGTAAACAACAGTGCGCACTAGCCATTTGCCACATACAAGCTTAAGATCTTTCTCAATATTACAATTAAAATATCAAGTCCAAATGTTTCAGACCTCGTTGAAAGGGGCCTGAATTGCAGAAAACACAAAAGCAGAACTAATGAACCCAGGATCCCCCACATATATGTCAAGCCTGAGTGCATAAACCTTGTTACTAAGTATATCGAATCTAAATATATAATCCTATTTAATTCAAGAAACTTGTGAATACGAATTTTCTATCCAACCATCAGATGTGTATCTCTAAGCTAGAGGTTCACAGGTTCTAAATCAGCATATACTTTTTGTTCTGCTCAATCATTCCCCGCATGTGTTTGCTCTTAAGAACAGGCAAAACATGCTTAAAAGAATTTAACTCTCAAAGCTATCAGGAGATGTGCCATGATTGAACGAACTTAGATCAATAGGTTAGATGCCTAGAGCTCACAAGTTTCCCTGTAAGAGATCAACACAAAATGTCGACAGATAATTGTCAATATGGCCAAGGGCCAGTTAACCAAAGCAGAGGAGTGATGAAATTTTGATCAAACATTCCATAGACCTAGGGCCTGTTTGATTGAGTTGGTGATAGCTGATAGATAACAGCTTTTAGCTAATAAATGTATACCATTCGCCAAAATTTTGTAAGCTATTGTATTTATATAATCATTAAGGATATATTTTATTGTTAATATACTATCATGATTCTTATAGTACTCTGTACTTTTATGTGTTATACAAATCAAATGAAAATAAAAATATCAAATAAGAAAATTATATCAAAATCATAGAAAACATTAGAAAAAAGTGAGAAAGCTACTAGGGCATCGTAATGGAGAATCCTTATCTTTCAGGGTTTCTATAATTAAAAAAACATCTACTAGGCATACCAGCCTTGAATTTAAACCCAATAAATTTGACTTCATCAAGTTATGAAATTAGAACTACCCCAAAATCATCTCCAATATCAACAATATGCATATGTCCTAGGTTCCTAAACAAGAAAGTAAAAGCATTTTCAACCTCATGTGTAATTGTTAAATCAAACATATATATGCTACAACTGTGAAAGGAATTAGCATAGTATAGTACAAAATACATGTTAACCTCTCAACAAGTATTACACCACACATGCGCACATATAAATACACAAGCTATAACAAGTTATTAAGTTACTCTTACACATCATATAAAATTCATTGGGAACATAGCCTTTCTGTTCATATAATACATGGATGTGATTATTCTCACACTCATCACCATAAAAATATGTAGAACTATTGAAAACATATTTTATAAAACAAAAAGCTCCATTACCCTGATGTTGGAGTTCTTTTAAAGAACTAAATCAAGCTGATATGTGGAGAAATGCAGCTCTGAATATAAAATTCACAGTCCACAATGACCAAGATTCTTACCTGATCTTGAGCAAATTATAACATTGTCACCCGCCCTTAGAAACTCTTTAGCGAGTGCATACCCTATTCCTGAATAATGAGTAAAAAATAAATAATTTTTGTCATCCACAGCCAATGAATTTAAGAAACCAATCAATTTCAACGATTGCACAGTGCATCTCCTGTGGCTCAACTTAAATTTATGAAATAAAGAAACAAATATTTTAGGAACTAGGTTACTTTGGACTTCAAAAGAGAACATATAATCAATCTCTACCAGCTATAGCATAAGACTTAAAATAAATCAAGCTTAAAAATACATTTACCACAATAAAAGATAAAAGACAGCTCAGTCAGAAAATGTCATTAACATCATGAAATCATAGCAGGTTAAGAAGCATCCACTCTTCATCTATTCCCATTGTTACTCCACAACATCATAGTAACAAAGAATGCTTCCATTCAAATATAAATAAGATTTACTATCACTATTTGCATCAATCATACGCCTATAATGCTAAGAAATTCACAGCACTGGCATGCAAAATACACACAAAACAAATTGCTTTACACAGAGTGAGGAGAAGTACCCAATGGCCATATTTTATGTATTTTATTATTGGATAAATGAAAATATCGTAGTATACTTGCAGACAAGAAAGTAGCAAGGGAGCGGGCATGATTTGATGGAAGTTCAAGATCTCCAAGGAAAGAGGAAAATGAAAAAGAAGAATAATAGAAAAGTAGAGTAACTAAGCTATAACTCTTCCTTGCCAACTCATTAATTAAAAAACAAATCTCTCGCATAAGATCCCTCATCGATACAGAAGTCACCTGAGTGAACCCACTCCATAAGATTACCAACATAAATCTTTGTGAGCCATTCAGTTTAGCCAAAGCAAAATTCTACTACGTTGCAATAAGATATTTTTCTTTCAATTTTTTGCTCCCTCTTCGTTTGGGACTTCATCTTGTCATTTGAAACAATTCACTTGTTTCATACAATTTCCCCTCAACTAACCTTACACAATTTTACAATAAATAAACAAACTTAGAAAAACTGACAACTCAAGTTTGATAACTGGAGTTATCAGTTTCTCCATGGCTGTCAACATACTTCACAAAACAAATTATTTGTGCAGCTTCTCCATGGCTGTCAACATACTTCATGAACCGCAACCACAAAGTAAACAAGATATGTTGATTCCAGAAAGCGAACTCCGCAAGAAAATCCTAACTTCCAAAATATTATAATTTCTTAAACAAGATATGTTGATTCCAGAAAGCTAACTCCCCGAGAAAATCCTAACTTTTAAAATATTATAATTTCTAGAATTATTATCATATATCAAGTATTTAACATCCTTGTGTTCAATAATCGATATTCAAATCACTATCTGCAGCCTTCCTATTACCATTGTAAGAAACCAAAATCAAGTCCTTCAAAGCTTGCTTTTCATATAAAAATTCGACCTTTCTCCGAAGACACTTGCGTCAAATATTACCGAGCTTAAACAATGAATAAGGCAGGTTATAAAGCAGCAGCAACCTTCAAAATTTTAACCATAACACCAATTTCCATACTAGAAAAATGTTAAAAATAAGCAAAACAACTGGAAAACCCCAAGAACAGATTCAGCAAAAACCCATAAACTCAAACACCATTGCCAACAAGTTAATGGGTAGAAAAGAAACAAACCCTTGGTTGAGCCAGTAATTAGGACATTGTAAGGAGGCAGCATAGGCTCTCTATCAATAAAAGAGAGGTCCTTTGCCATGGAAGGTTTCAAATTTGCAAATACGGCAGAAATAATGGAATCCCTGGAGTGAAGAAGCTTTTGGCGAGAAGCAACGGTAAAGGAAGGGTAACAGTGGAAATACAGAGGAAGAAAGCGAGGGGTGGAGAGCGAAAAAGGAAAGTGGAAGTGGAGATGAGTACAAGAAATCGACATTGCTGCAATGTAATTGCAAATTGCAGCAGAGAAAAAAGGTTCGGACACAAAATAAATGTTCATCTTCGGCTTTTAGATAACCAAATTTTGTCCATAAACATTTCTTGTCCTGTCTTGAGCTAAATGCACCTTTATTTCTTTTCCTTTTTTATTTTTTCCCCTCTTTTCTCCTAGTAAATTAGCATTATTGTTGACAGAAAATATATTTTTTTTCTTGGGGTAGTTAAAACATTTTATCTATTTTTCAATTTAACCTTTAATATTTTTTTCATATCAACCTAAAATATTTTTTTCAATTTAACCAAATTGTTTTCAAAATAATAATTTAAAATATTATTAAAGATTGATCATGTTCATAATTTCATGAAGTTGGTAATATTTTATTAGCATATGCACCATTATTAGACAATTTAATATAATTATAATTTATAATTTAACAATTATAAACTTATGATAATAAAATAAAAATTCATTGGTAAAATAAAATATTGAATTAAATAAAATATGAAATAAAAACTATTAATTTGGATAAAAAAAACTTAATCTAGATACTTAATTAAAATTTTTGGAAAACATTATAAGTTAAATAAAATCTCATAAAATTTTAACAAATTACAGTTGAAAACAAACTTTTAAAAAACTAACAGTTTAATCCTCTATCATTTGAAATAATGTCAATTAATTTGATACTGTATAAATTTCAAACATTACAATATAATATACCACATAATTTTTCTATATTTAACGTTTTTTTATAAATTCTTTAGAATTTCATATGTTGCCCAAATAATAATCAAAATGAGGGATTGAATTGACTGACAAATAAAATTTTTGTTTCAAGCAAACAACTAAGAATAAACGAAAGAGAAGTAAAGAGATAGATAATTAATATTTATAAAGGTTCGAATGTTAACAAATTTTATTGTTTTTCACAATCTTGATTGAGTATTTCACTAACACTTAAAGTGTTACAATAAAGTTTTTCTAACTCACTCTCAATTATTGTATTTTACTTTCTTGCCTAACACCTTACCCAATAACAACATTTGTATTTTAATAGCTAATACAACAACCAAATTCTTGTATTTTTTATAGTTCACATAAAAAATCTTACAAATATTTCACTTACAACTCAAAATCACTTAAATCCGCTAATGAGTATTTGATTACAGGAATAAAAGTATTCATTAACCAAAAAGAGCTTAACAAACTGAACAAAAATAGTTTTCACAACAAAGATTGTAAATAAATGAAGTTTGAATAAATGCACAACAGTTTTACAAAGATTAGATGTTTAATAATATGTTGTCTAACCCTTGGATATTCATAAATGATTGTATTTATACTTCATCTGAGAAATAATATCATTTGGGATGCATTCAATACAAAACTAACCGTTTAACCATTTTTTATTTGAAATTGTCAATATTAAATACGCAGGTTTACGAGCGTGACTGTTTTTGGTAAGCCGTGACTAAAGTAGTGAAGTTGACCATGACTCATTTTGTTAATAATTTGTAAAAACCCTTTACGAATGTGCCTAATTTGGATTCGTGGGTAGGCCAATTCTTTATAGTCGTGAATATTTGAATCTGGGATATTTGTTGTTAAAGCTTTCACTGGTGTGACTAGAAAAGCCACAAGCGTGACTGTTGTCTTTTACGGTAGTGATGAATTGTATCCATGGACATGATGGATCTATGTCACGAGCATGAAGCTTTGTTGATTTTCAACCTTTTAAGCTTCAATTGACTTGGATCAACTTACTTTATGGACTTAGAAATCTTAAGCATATCTAAAATACTTAGAACATAAAAATATGGTAAAATTTCTTATTGCTCAATTATTTGTGATAATCAAAATGATGAAAATACCCCTCAAGGTTCAACAATCTCCCACCTTTTTATGGTAACAAATAATTGTGCAACGTATAGCTTAAGAAAAAATGAATTTCTCCCCCTCAAAATATATTCATAACATGAAATATAAAGAACTTAAGAATGCCACCTTTTAAGCTATAAGAAAATAAAAAGATGAAATTTGAGAGATCTAACCAAGATTAATCTCAACATGTCAACATTAAATACATCATGCACATAAAGTATAAGTCAAGCTATATGTTGCATATAACATATTTCTTCTTCCCCTTTGTCACAATCAAAAAGAAACAAGTAAAAATGGAAGAAAAAGGCAATAAACAAGTCATATGCCTTACTAAGACAAAAGGTTACAATATTTGATAACAAGCTCAAATGAGGTTGATTACAAAAAAAAAACCCCATTTGCTATCCTAATGTTCCTAATGCAAAAGTGAAAGCTAGGATAAATCATAATTTGATGCTAGATATATGATCTTGTAAACGAGAAACTTCATCCTCAGTGCTCACTACTAGAGACTCAACAAAGTCATTGAGATCCTCTGATTTTTTATCAATAGACTACTGAAAGGAGTCCATGCTTTCTTGGAGCATATCAAAGCGATGAGTGATCAAAGCTATCAATTACTGGGCTAAGTCTGACTGGGATGAGAAGGAAGCATCACCAGTTGTTAGGCATCAAGAGCATCTATCGAAGTTGCAAGAGGTTTAACTCTTGCTCTCTTTCTCTATTGGATCCCTTGAAGACCAACCTTGAAATTTTTGGAGTTATTTATCTCTCAAGCTATCTCATCACCAGAAGTTTTGAAGAGATAAAAGACATCATCCTTGTAAATGATTCTGACAACAACTTTATTTTTAGAAAGACTCGACATCAAGCCAATCTCTAGGAGATGTCAGGACAATGGTGTAGTGGAAATGTTTGAGGTCCAAAACATTAAGCTTCACTGTTAGGTGAGTGATATAGCTTTCGATGAGAATGTCACTTATAGGCTTCGTGGCAATCAATAGAAGATGAGATGCAAACCATCTTAATAATTCCACTGGCTCACTATTTTGAACCCATTCAAACAATAATAACTCTAACTTTCAAATGGAGTCATTGTTATCTCCTTTGGCAAAAGATACTGTAAGTCGAGAAATGATAAATGTACCGATGCATAAGAGAGGTGAGATGTGTGCTTTTGGTCTTCTTGACATTCTAATTGTAGTGTCCTTCAAATGAATTCTAGATATAGTAATGATTAAATTCCTTGGTTTCGCTCTTATGCACCAAGTCCTCATGTGGTAGCTTGAAGATATCACCAAATTTTGTGGTAATGAGAGTGTGTTCTTGTTTACAAAGCTGGAAGGAGATATTATCGATCGGCGACACTTGCAAAGTGTTGAGGAACTTCAATATGGGTTCCTTGAAGGTGGGCTAATGGATGTTGAAAAAATCGAGCAAGCCACATTTTTAAGCCATACCTTCATGTCTAATTCAAGGCCTAAGTCCTGATGCAATCCTAATCAAAGGTTATAGTAGACAAGATATGATGCCCCTTAAGGAAATTGTACCTCTGATGAAAGTTCTTGCGTAAAATATTCAATAGGTTATCTATAAAGAGCTTAGGGACTCAAATTTTCTTCTTTCCTTTAGAGGAACTAACTCTTAAGGACATGATTAAGACTGGAAGACGAATGATAAAAGAAGAAAAAGTAGAAGAACTGAAACTGGTGAAACCTTGGGTTTTGGGAGATTTTTCAAAATAATGTGAAAACTAATAAAAATTTAGGAAAAGAGGCATATGAGGTGTTTAATGATGGAAATCGACAAGAATTGAGATTAAAAAGTGTTAAAGTGATCGGAAATGGCATGAAAATCTAAAAGATCAATATTATCGACGAAAGAGGAGAGTGGAAAATGAAAGAGAATGGTGAAAAATAGGTTTTATAACATTCGATTCACGGTCGTGAAAGACTTTTCACAAGCATGAATAAAGGTGTTCATGGAAGAGCAATCGGTGATTAAGACCATGAACAAAGGCAAAAGAGGTTAAGCATCACTTTGTTCACTGTCATGACAAAAAAGCAATGGGCGTGAACAAAAACTGTCACGAGCTCAAAATTGTGACACAGGGCATGAAAAAAAATATGAGTGTTTATGCTGTTTTGTTGGTTACAAGAGTCATGACTATGAAGATTCATTCATGGTCATGAAGACTTAAAACAAAAACATAAAATAATACAAGTTAAAAAAAATTGCAATATAAATCTTTTCACTAAGTAAAAATAAATATACTTTTTTATAGAAATTGAACATATATCATTCAATTGGAACATGCATATCATCAAACAAATAGTATATCACTTAAGGTTCACAATTAAGCATAGATATCACATAAAATATACACTTCATAATAAGATCATTTAAGAATGCAATACATGCCTTTTAAAACCCTTTTTAAGATAATGTGCTCTCATCAAGCATATCAAGCTCCCTTTTTATATATATATAAAAAAAACTTTCATCATTGAGAGGCTTGGTGAAGATGTCAGCCAATTGATTGTTTGTGTCACTAAATTCTAAAACAATATTATTATTTTGGACAAGATCTCTAATAAAATGATGCCTAATGTCTATGTATTTGCTCTTGAAATATTGAACGGGATTTTTAGAAAGATTTATTTCACTTGTATTGTCATATTTGATTTGAATGTGATCAATCTCTCT
Organism: Triadica sebifera; assembly: GCA_023653625.1. Lineage (NCBI taxonomy): Eukaryota > Viridiplantae > Streptophyta > Magnoliopsida > Malpighiales > Euphorbiaceae > Triadica > Triadica sebifera. The sequence goes on along the minus strand of CM042898.1, from coordinate 22,883,693 downwards.
ACCATAATCCTTGAGTTATTGTCTAATCCAAAGAATTTGAGTGCAACAACAACCCGCTGCTACATATTATGCTTCGGCAGTGGATAAGGTAACTGAAACTTGTTTCTTACTAAACTAAGAAACTAAACATTCACCAATGAAGTGACAAGTTCCGGATGTACTTTTTCTATCTAGAAGTCTATTAGCATAATCGGCATCCGAAAAACAAATGATATGAATTAAAGTATTCATGGGATACCAAAAGCCTAAATGCATTGTGCGATGAATGTATTTTAAAACCCTCTTAAAAAAATTCAAATGAAATTCCTCAGGACATGATTGAAATCTAGTACACAAGCATACATTAAATATTATATCGTGTCTAGAAGCGGTAAGGTATAAAAGAGATCTGATCATATATCTATAGAACTTTTCATCTATAGTCTTACCCTTATCATCTTTGTCCAACTTTGTTGATGTGATCATTGGAATCTTGGCACTCTTGCATCATTTCATTCCAAAACTTTTCAATAATTCTTTGGTGTACTTGGATTGGTTAATGAAGATATCTTCTTTGTTTTGCTTGATTTGAAGGCTAAGGAAGAATTTGAGCTCTCCCATCATACTCATTTCAAACTCCTTAATCATACACTTAGCAAAACATTGACAAAATAATTCATTAGTAGACCCAAAGATAATATTATCAACATAAATTTGAACAACTAGAATGTCATGCTCATGCTTTTTGATAAAAAAAGTAATATCTACATATTCTTTTAAGAAACCATTTTCTAAGAGAAATGCACTAAAACTTTCATACTAAGCCATTAGAGCTTGTTTTAAAACATATAAGGTCTTAGTGAGCTTAAACACATGATTTAATAATGCATGACTTTTAAAGTTGGGAGGTTGCTCAAAATAAACTTCTTCCTATATAACCATTTAGAAATTACACTTTTAACATCCATTTAAAAAAACTTAAAATTAATGATATGCAAATGCTAAAAGAATCATAATTGCTTCTAATATTGAAACCAGAGAATAGGTCTCATCATAATATATTTTTTCCTATTGGTTGTAGCATTTGGCAATAAATCTAACTTTATTCCTAGTGATTTGACCTTGTCCATCCAACTTGTTCCTAAAATCTCATTTACTACTAATAATTGGGTAATCCTTAGGTCCAAACCTTATTTTTCTCAAATTAGTTGAGTTCCTCTTGCATAACAATTACACAACTCTTATCACTAAGAGCCTTCTCAATAGTCCTTGGCTCAATTTAAGAGACAAAAGAAAAATTATAGTCTAAGAACTTAAGAAAAGATCAAGTATTTATACCTTTGGTGGGATCACCAATGATTTGCTCTATAGAGGTGGTTTCTTATGAACTTTCACTCATTTGGTAGCACTTGGTTACCTTGCTTTAAGTTTGAGGTAATTTTTCCTCTTGATACTCCTCTTATTGTTGCTCCTCTTAATCATCATTATCATTTTTTTAAGTTCTCTCCATGCTCTTCATGATTAAGATCAAACTTTTCCATTGATCCTATAACATCATAAAAAATAATACCCTTTTTAAGATTAAGTTTACTAGATTCATCAAAAATACATAGACTCTTTTTATAACTAATGATCTTTTATTAAAGACTCTATAAGCTTTGCTAGTTATAGAGTATCCTAATAAGATACATTCATCGGATTTAGAAAGCAAATTTTCCAAGATTGTCTTTGGTATTCAATATAAAACACTTGCATCTAAATACTGTAAGGTATGAAATCTTAGAATTTATTTCATTCCATAGCCAAAAGATGTTTTATTTAAAATAAGCCTTCTGAAAACATAATTAGAAATATAACACGTGGTATTGGTGGTTTTGGCTCAAAAGTAGGTTGACAAATTATACTCATTAAGCATTGTTCCAGCCATCTCTACCATTGTTCTATTTTTTTTCTTTTAACAACCTCATTTTGTTAAGGTTATCTAAGAGTTAAAAAAAATTATAGAAAATACCTTATTCTAAACATAGGTTTTCAAAATGCTCATTTTTAAATTCTTTATCATTATCATTTCTTATTTTAGAAATAAAATAACATTTTTTCATTTTGAATTCTTTTGGCAAAGTTTTTAAAGGATTCAAAAGAATCACTTTTATAAGCTAAGAAAATTACCCAAATAGACCTAGAGTAATCATCAATAATAACAAAAACATAGTATTTATCTCATAAATTAGCAACTTTAGTAGGTCCAAAAAGATTTAGATGCAAAAGTTATAGAGGTCTTGTAGTACTTACAACATTATTAGGCCTGGAAGATGTTTTATGTTGTTTTCCCTTTTGATAAAGTTCACATGTCTTATCTTTGGTAAATTTAATTTTGAGTAGCTCATTCACTAGCTCTTTTTTGCTAAGACTTTGAATTAAGTTTATGCTTGCATGCCTAAACCTTTTATACCATAGTCAAGGCTCATCACTAATAGACATAAAACACTTAGAGGAAAGGTAAGTCAACTTGTGTAAATCAATTATATAAGTATTTTCATCTCTATCTCTTTTGAATATCTCTTGTCCACTTAAAGTGGTCACAAGACGTTCATTAGAGCTAAAGGTGACTTGGTTTCTCTTATCACTTAATTGACTCACACTTAAAAGATTGTATTCTAAACCATCAACAAGTAAAACATTTTCAATTAAAGAAATATTATTTAAACCAATAAAACCAATGTCAATTACCTTATCTTTAGCATAGTTTCCAAAGGTTACCTTACTACCATCAATCATTTTGATTTGGGTGAAAAAGTTCATATGTTTGGTTATGTGCCTTGAGCTTCTACTATCTACTACCCAAACATTTTCCTTTAATATGGACATGAGGCACACCTGCAAAAAAACAATTTAGATTTGGTTTTTAAGTACCCAAATGAACTTAGGTCCTTGGAGGTTAGCTTTTGAAGGTTCCCAATGAGCCTTCCTCATAAAACAATGAATATTTATGTGTCTGACTTCATACAATAGTGGAATTTTTTAGATTTAAATTGATTTTGTCACTCTTCATGAGGTTTAGGCCCCACAACCTTTCTAGAGGTAACATGTATACAAGAACATGAACAAGCATATATAGTGGGTGTTTTTCTAGATGCATGTCTCTTATATAAAACAATTACGATTGACCTTTTGAGGTTTTTCTCTTCAACCATGCAACCTTTCACTACTTTTCTTTTGAGTAGAGGGTTTTATGTGTACATTGCCTTTAGCCTTTGAGGCTATTACCTCAATAGAAGAGGTATGTGAAGTGCTAGACTTAAAAAATATTATTCTAGATGAGGTGGATATATGATGCTCCATTGAAGCCTAGACCATGTCCCACCAAGGGATGTCTTTAACATACAATTAAAGTATCCAAGTTTTTTTTCCCTTTGTGAAATTTAGAGACATAATTTTTAAGCTATTCAACCTCATCTTTGAAGTATTGTTTTCTTTTAATAAGGAAATGGTTGAAGGTTTTGAGAAAATATCATCCAATGACTTCTTTAATGGGTCATTTAAGAGTTTTAGCTCTTCAACTACCTTTTAAATGTCATTAAAATTATATCTAAATTTTAAGGTATTTTTCTCTAAAGTTCAAGTTTTTTTTATACCTTTCTTGTAACACCCCCTCACTCCCGTCTCAAGTGCCTGGATAAGGGAGCGCTACACCGACTTCTTCAAATTATTATTTTAATAAATGCTAGAAAATCATACATTTTTTTTCTCCATGCTCAATGATATAAAAGAGATAATGTACATTTTATTTACAAAAGATAATATTTACAAAACTTCAGGTTAATGAAAAAATTATAGAAGATAATTTATAAATCCAAAATAAAGAAATATAAATACAAAATACAAAAGAGTCGTGATCCATGATTTTCACTGTTGACTGCTTAACTGGATTAGGCCACAACTAGTTTTATTTACAAGCTTCAGCTATTTCTTTATATATGCGCGAAAAAAACTTTCACGCTATGCTCTAAGTTTAGTGGTGCATATAAATAAGACAATATACTATTTCGCACAACATGTATTGTCATGTATATTATGTATCATATTATCTTTTTAGCATGCATAGACATCAAGTCCTATTTTTTTTATATCTCATATTCATTCTGATTTATTATGTAATATCTTATATCTCATACTTATTTCACTTATCATATTATTATTACATACTCATACATAAACAACCATTTCACATATCATAAATTATTTTAATTTTATTAACTCATTTATACCCATAACACTTAAGAACCACTAACTATAATAACGAGATTGTCATTAAGGCATTTATGAGTGTCATCCGGGCATTTATAGTATACGCATACGAGTGTCATCGCTGATATTTACACATACACACACACACATATATATATATATATAGGTGTTATCATCAGCAATAATAATAGTGTCATTATGAGTTTTAATTATAGTGTCATCATCAGATTCATTAATCGTGCCTTCATATGCATTAATAATTCTTCTGATTGGCATGTCAAACTATCTAAAATTATAGTTCTAAGTTAGATATTCTGGGGCTTAATTATATCATTAAAATTCATAACTCTTAAATTCACACAATTCATGCATTTAATGGCTCAATTAATTACATAATTACTTAATAAAAATATTCTTTGTATAATATAATAAGATCCGCATTAGTTTACATATCAAATTCTTCAATTTATTTTCTGTCTTGTTACTGGCAGATTTCATGTTCTTTCTTTGATATCAAATTTCATTCCTATTACATTCCGAATTAAGTTACAGAATCTTCTTAAAAAATTTAGACCTGAATCTTAATTTTAATATAACTTGAATCACTAAATTTGGAGTTCTGTATAAAAAGATATGATAATTGAATACTGACTAGTCACTAACAATTTTGTCGAGAATTTTCTAGAGAGATTTTATGTTCGAACTTTATATATTTTTCTGAGCAAATGCAGATATATTTAGATTTTATGGTTTGAATAAAATTTAAAACCTTATGTCTTAAATTTCAAACCCAACTAAGAACATATAAATATTTCAGAATTTAAATTATAATAGTTTATGTACACACTGCTCTATAAATTTCAGCAAAGAACACACAATCAACATAACTCAATTGTTACCAAATATCATCTTAAGTCTAGCAAACATGCATCCTCAGAATTTTATCACAAAATACTATTAATTTACAATCATTTATATGCCAAATACTCAAATCATACAACTTGAGGATAAAACATAAGCTATTGTCCTAAGTTATGCGTAAACCTCTTCTTTTTCTCATTCACTTTCTCTAGGTAGTTTTCTCCTTGCCTTTGCTTCCTTGAGCTTGATCCTTGTCACTAGAAACTCCTACAACATCATAAAACTATCATCAAAATCTTTTATATCCTCAACTCTCAAAATCCTAAACTCTCTCTTCAACCACAAGCTCTAAATGAGCTCAAAACCCCAACTTTCTTTAAGGAAAACTAAGGAGAAAAAGGAAAACATTTTACCTCAACTCTTTTCTCCCATTGATCACTACTTTGGACATTTCTCTCTCCTCTCCTATTGCTCTTTTTCCTTCTTTCTTCCCTTCCTTAGCTTTTTCAAGTCTTATTGTGCATGAAAATAGCTTCACCTTGTTCTTTTTCCTCTACTCCCTCTTTTTCTCTCTAGATAAGGATTTGCTTATGGTGGTAATGGAAGGGTGGTATGGGACTGCTTTTTAAGTGCATAAAATGAAATTAGAGAGGTGATAAGGAAGAAGAAGAAAAAGAAAGAAAAAGAAGAAACCAAATTCAAACATGGGTCCCATCATTTTGACCTTTAAAAGTTTGATATTTAGGCTAATTAACACATTAATCTTCTTATTATGTTAAGGTGGTCGGCCATCTCACAAATAAATGTCCCATAATCATGTTTAAATGTTAACTGTCTCATTTAGTCCTCTAATTTATGGTAAATTGCAAATTGACCCCAAAATTTATCAAAATTTATGATTTAGTCATTTACCATTTTTAACATCTTTTAAGCATTTTAAATAATTTATTAGGCATATATCATAATTATATATCATTATATAATTATTTTCTAGTTAAAAATTAGAATTTAGATTCCCGTCGATCCAACATGTCACTTTCACGACACATGCAACTCGATATCTAAATTAGAGGATATGACATTCTCCCTCCCTTAAAATAAATTTCATCCTCAAAATTTTACCTATTCATACATTATTAAACAATTGGGGATATTGCCTCTTTATCGTTTCCTCACTTTCCCACGTGGCTTTTTCTATTGTATGCTTTCGCTATAAGACTTTAATTAAAGGAACTCTCTTGTTATGGAGAACTTTCTCTTCACATGCTAAAATAGTCATTGGTTCCTCTTTATAAGACATGTTTGTTTGCACTTCTATCTTTTCAGTTGGTATAATTTAAGTCGGGTCCGAATGATATCTCTTTAGCATAGATACATGAAATACGTTGTGAATCCTAGTCAACTCTGGTGGAAGGGCTAATCAGTATGCCACTTGTCCGATTCTTTCCAGAATCTCATTAGGACTGATAAACCTTGGATTCAACTTCCTTTTTTTGCCAAATCTTAATACATTTTTCTAGGGTGAAACTTTAAGGAAGATTTTATCACCTATAACATATTCTATGTCTTGCCTTTTTAGGTTAACATATGACTTTTGTCGATCTTGAGTAGCCTTTAGCCTTTCTTTGATCATTTTGACTTTATCTTTCATCTAATGCACGATGTCCGCCCTAATCAACTTCTTCTCATTCAGCTCAGTCTAACAAACTGGGGTCTTGCATTTTCTTTTGTACAAAGCCTCATAATGAGTTATGCCAATGCTTATCTGATGACTATTATTGTAGGTAAACTCCATGAGAGGTAGATATCGATCCCAACTTCCCTCAAATTTAAGCACATAACTTCTCATCATGTCTTCTAGCAACTGAATAACTTGCTCTGATTGTCCATTTGTATGGGGATGAAAGGCCGTGCTGAAACTGAGTTGAGTTCCTAAAGCATGCTGCAAACTCTTCCAGAAGTGCGACGTAAACCTAGGACACTTTCAGAGATAATACACACAGGTACTCCGTGAAGTCTCATTATCTCATTCACATAAATTTCGGCTAGCCTGTTCAAAGTGTAGTCCATCTAAATTAGTAGAAAATGTGTTGGCTTCGTCAGTCAATCCACTATCACCCACACTACATCATGCTTTCTTTGACTTACCGGTAAACCGGATACAAAATCCATCGTGACTCTTTTCCATTTCCATTGTGGTATGGGAATCGGTTGTAGCAATCCTGTGGCTAACTGATGTTCAGCTTTAACTTGTTGAGAGGTCAGACACTTAGCAACATACTCAGTGATATCCTTCTTCATCCCTGGCCACCAGTAATGTGCTTTCAAATCTTGGTACATTTTATTTCCACTTGGATGCATAGTATAAACCGTTTCATGAGCTTCCTTTAAAATTTCTGACTTCAACTTTTTTATACTTAGTGCACAAATCCAGTTCTTAAAATATATAATACCATCATCTTTCAAAGAAAATTTCGACTTTTCTCCATTTTTCACGGCTTCAACTATCTTTACCAGCTTTTAATCTTGCTTCTGAACCACTTTAATCCTCTACATTAAAAGAGACTCTACTCACAACTCATCTAACATCTTTCTGCTTAAGGCATCTTCTACCATATTTACTTTTCCTAGCTGGTAGTCAATCACATAATCATAATCTTTAATTAACTCCAACCATCTTCATTGTCTTAAGTACAACTCTTTTGGTGAAGGCAAGTATTTAAGACTCTTGTGGTTCGTATAAATGTAACATCTTTCTCCATACAGGTAATGTTTCCAGGTCTTAAGAGCAAAGGCTATTGCTGTAAGCTCTAAATCATGCATCGGATAATTAAGCTTGTGAAACTTGAGTTTTCTAGAGGAATATGCAATCACTTTTCCCTCATGCATAAGAATACAACCTAGCCCATTGTAACTTGCATCACTGTATATAGCATAATCTTTTCTTGGAGTAGGCTGAGTCAAGACCGGTACTTTAGTCAACATTGAACTTGTCTATCCATTCAAATCGGATATCTTTTCATAGTAATTGAGTCAAATGAGTTGCTAAGGATGAAAATCCCTTCATGAACCTTATATAATATTCAGCTAATCTAAGAAAACTTCTCACTTTTGTCACATTACGAGGTGGTTTCTAATTAAGGATAGCCTCAATCTTGCTAGAATCAACTTAATACCTTCCGTTGATATTACGTGACCTAGAAAACTAACTGCTTCAAGCCAAAACTCACACTTTGATAACTTAACATATAACTATTTTTCCTTCAACATTTACAGTACCATGCTAAGATGTTGATTATCCTATTCTCTGTCTCTAGAGTATACTAGAATATCATTAATGAACACCACTATAAACTGATCAAGATATTTCTTGAACACTCAATTCATCAGGTCCATAAATGTTGTTGGTGCATTCATCAAACCAAATGACATCACTAGGAACTCATAATGACCATAACAAGTCTTGAACATCTTTTTTGGTACATCTAACTCCTCGATCTTCAACTGATGATACCATGATCGAAGACCTATCTTTGAAAATATGTTTGTATTTTTTAGCTGATAAAAAAGGTCATCAATCCTAAGCAATGAATACTTATTCTTAATAGTCACCCTGTTAAGTTGCCTATAATCGATGTGCAACCGTAAGGTGTCGTCTTTCTTTTTTACAAACAATACTGGAGCAACCCACATTGATACACTAGGTTGTATAAATCTCTTATCTAACAATTCTTGCAACTGCACCTTCAACTCTTTCAACTCCGCAGGTGTCATCCGGTATGTTGCAATATATATATGAGCAGAGCTAGGTATTAACTCGATAACAAACTCTATCTCTCGATTAGGTAGTAACCTTGGCAATTTCTCAGGAAATATATTTAGAAACTCACTAATAGTAGGGATGTCAGCCAACTTCAGACTATTTTTTCTTGTATCGATCATATACACTAGGTAAGCCTCACATCCCCTACTGATGAGTTTCCAAGCTTTTAGCACTGATATCACATTATCTGAATATTTTTTATTCTCACCCTTCACCATTATCTCTTCCTCCAAATATGGAACTCTAATCCTCATTTGCCTTTTTCTACAATCTACTATCACTCCATGATGAGCTAGCCAATCCATTCCTAAGATCATATCAAACTCGTGGAATGGTAGCTCTATCATATCAGTTGGGAATTATCTATCTTGAATTTCAAATGGGCAACCCCAAAAGACTTTACTAGCACACTGTGCCCTAACGAGTTAGTCACAAGAATCTCATATTCTAGAGCCTCTAATTCTAAACTCTCTCGATTCGGTGGTGGTGTGCATATGTATGAATATGTCTATCCCAGATTTATCAATTCATGTATATAAGAGCCAAAAAGAAGGAATTTACCTATTATGACATCAGGTGCATCCTGCTCCTCCCGACCTCGTATGATATAAGAACTTGCTAGAGCAGCTCTACTGCCTTCGGGTCTCTCCACTGTGTCTAACCTAAACTGGCTTGGCTCTGTTCGGCCTCCTCTGCTTTGCCCTCGGCCTTGACCTCTGCCTTGTCCCGTAGTCTATATCGGTACTAACTCAACACTCCCTGAATCTCTACCAAACTATTACAATGGACAATCTTTTTGAACAAGCTAAAATAAATAACTTTCAATTTTAAACCAAATAAATAATTTATAATATAAAATTTGTTTATATTAATTTTAATATAATTTAATATAAACAAATTATTTATAATATAATTTAGCCACCAAAATAAGTAATTTATAATATAAAACAAATAAATAACTTTCAATTATAAATTTTATAATTTATAATATATAATTTTAAAATAAATAAAAAAAATTAAAATTTGAAAAATAACTTTCAATTTTAAACCAAAATAAATAGACTAATTTATGAGGGAAAAATCCATTGCATAATTAAAACAAAAAAAAAACTGCTGATTTGTATGGAAAAACTAATAGAGATGCCTAATTAAAATTTTAGAAAATTGTTATAGGCTCAATTGGTATGAAAAAAAAAGGAGATTAAGTTAAAAATTGGATCTAAAGTTGAATTTTTTTTAATAATTATCTCTTTTTATTTTGTATAATTGATTTTTCTTTTCTTTTGTACACATTAAGCAACTTATTAACAAATTTAACAGAAAGAAAGCGTTAAAAGAGTATTAGGAATTGAAAATTAATAAAATATGAAAAAAATGTCTCTCTCCTTGTATTTTTCTCTTTAATCTCCTCATCTTATTTCCTTCTCTTTTTATTGTCTTTTCTTCATGTAAGCAATAAGCATATATTTTATATGTATAGAAGAAACAAATAACTTCAATTTCTTAGAATAAGTAATATGATAATTTATAACGGTGAATATCTTGATCATTTATTAATTTAGAGGAGGATAATTACCTTCTTTATATAGCATTTTCTTTTATTTTCTTTATCCTTTAATTAATATAGTGGTAGATCTATATTGAAATGAGTTAAAAATTATTGTTATAGTTAGAATATAATGAAACGAATCTCATTATTTTAACAAGTGAACCCTAATAAAATGGATGATCGATAATTGAATGATTTTTTAGTGATATATATAGATCTCAGTTAACAAAATTTCTAGATCTGCCATATTAATATGTGACCTTATTTTTTCTCATATGGATTTCAACTTTTAAGACATTAAAAATAAGATATTTATCTTTTAAAAGGTAATATGGAGAAAATATTTAGCATTGCTTATACTAATGAATACTTGTTACCTTCTTTTATACTTTTTTTTTTCATTTTCATTATTCTCTATGCTACTTTTTCTGATTTCCCATAACTGAATGAAACATGTTTGAGACTTTGTAATATGATATTAAATTAAAATGGAAAAAAAAATAAATTGTAAGAGGTCATTAGATTCTAGCTATAAAATCAAACTAGGAATTAAAATCAGAATGGATGAAATTGAAATTATAATGATTATTCACTGCTTGTATTTGATTCATCAACATCATTTTTTTTTTCAAATTATTATCCTATAAAAATTTGTAATAATATCTAATAAAAAATAAATAATAAGAGATTTATACAATATATGAATCAGTATATCGCTGAAAATTGAAGTGGAATACAAGAAATAAAAAAGAACATATTATGCATGTGTTTGCACTAGTATGTTTGGGCCTTCTACACAGTAGAGTTCAGTTTGGAATTAAATACCAGAAGGTGGTTTTTCGTCCCAAACCTAGATAAAAATTGTAATAGGATTTGGATAAAATCTTATTCTAGATAGATGTAGGTTGCATTAGATTAGAATAAGAACTATTTTAGAGAGAGGAGTTCTAATACTACGAGGATTCAAGTTGTTGTCCTACAAATATTATATTCCTTTATTGATAATACACACCTTACCCACTATTCAAGTCAATTCAATTCTCTTTTTTTATTAGTTTAGCTTTTAGTACTTTTATTTTTTTCGATGATCCACTGTTTGTTATCTTGCTAAACAATTAGTCACAAAGTGATCATAATTAGTTACTTGTCACAATTCCTATAAGCATTAACCCCATGATACGATCCTTGCTTGGTGAGCCCTATAGGTTTATTCCTCTAGTATTTTATAAGTACTAGACCAATAAACTCATTTTCACTCTTATTGGATTTTTATCTTTGGCCCGATTTTAGGGGTAAACAGTATCAAATATTTGACAAACTAATAAGATTTTGAAAATATTCTTTTTTTTTTTAAATTTCTTGATCAATATAATAAGAATTGTTATTGTTGTTATCATAATAAAATAAATGAGGAAGAAAGCATCTCTCACTCATATGATTAAATATGGTAAAACTCGTACCCAACCTCCTATAATTGTCCATTTTTGCACTTTGCTTCTTGTTCACATTTTTGGTACAACATGCACCCTTTACCCTGTTTTTGGTGCATCTTGCCCTTCAAAAATTCAATTTTTAGTTGCATTGTGCCTTTTGTTGTTACATGACAAGGAAATGAATATCACAAATAGATATGAGGCGCATAAAGTTGATCAAATTGACTTTGAAAGAGATTTTTTTTTTATTTTTTTATTTTGGGTTTAGAAAATAATAGCTTTAGGATTCAACCAAATATAAAATTTACTTTACGACTCAATAAAAGAAACTACTAAAATACAATATGTAATTTGCCAAAAAATAAAACTAAAATTCAGATTATCTCTAGCTGGATCCAATCTCCTCAGCGATGGCGAGAATGCATGAGACACTACCTCCTTTTCTGCCCTTTGCCATTTCCAGCGACTGAACCGTCATGGTGCTGCTCCCTCGCCATTGACTCGCGCTAGTAATAGCTTACCTCTCCCTCACTGGCTCATTCGCGCATTGCAAATGCAATCTCGCTACACATTTCCTCTCTTTCTCCCTCTTTCTCTCGGCCTCTCTATCGCTTTAAAAGATTGAAAGCATATAGATTTTGTGAGTTCTTCAATTTTGAGTTTTTTTTTTTATTTATCAATTTTAGTTATGAATTCTCAATCTTTTGTATATAAAGTGTTGAGTAAAATTAGGCAAAAAAAAAGGAATTTGTGTATCTTCCGTTGATTTGTCAATTGTTGTTGATTATCTTTGGTCGAGTATTTATAAGCGAAAGCAATAACAAATTCATGATTAATCCAATAGTTTTTGTTAGTTTCAGTTGTATTGCATTTTTTTTTAATCTTCTTTTTAATGCTCTAAAATGGCTTGGCTTTGTTACTGTCGTTTGTTTCCAACCCACATCATCCAGTAACTACACTTTCTCAAACTATTCTGATGCTCTTAAGACTCTAATCAACTTGATCCAACATGAACTTAATAGTTTATCAATGTAGGATTTAGATGTGGGTAAGGCCTTTGGTCTTCTTGCCAGTATTGCCTCTATTTATTGGCCTTCTTATGTAATTCTTCTTTTAAGTTCAATTGAAGGACTTGTTGGTTATGGGGCGCAATAGCTTGTTGATTGTTTAAGTTTTTTTTTAGAGTTAAGAAAATTCTATTTTCATTACATAATGTCAAATGTCCAATTATTATTAGACCAATGTACTATGTCATTGCACTTGAAATCACGCTCATCTACTTTTTTGGATTTGCAATGACAAAAAAGTGAAATAAAAATATAATTTTTGAGGGGTTAGATGTACCAAAAATAAAGTAAAGGGGGTATTCTAAACCAAAAATGGATGTAGAGGGTAAAGTGGCAAAAATGAATAATGGAGGCTAGGTATGAGTTTTGCAATTACATATAAATAAAACTATATATGACAAGAAAGAAGATAATTTTGGAAGACAGTTTGTCGATTCCTTATGAAATGGGATTTGTTAGCTATCTGGTGAGGGGAATGAACATTTTCCATTTCCAAGGGAATGAAATTTCCATTTCTCAATTTGTTTTCCTCTAATCAAATAATAGGAATAAGAATAACCTATTCTAGTTCATATTCTTATAGTTATTTTGTCCGAACCAAATGTCACTTAAGTATAAAAGGAGATCAGTTAAATCCCAACATTATTTCACTGTCGGCTCTCGAAATGAGTGAAAAGCAGAGGTGAGGTTGACAATAGTTTTCAGCGAGAAATTTGTAATGTCGACTATACCAGTGGTCATTGTTTGGTTAGTATTATGGCTCGAGATCACGTATGCTGTGAGGTTTGGACGTATGGATTTCAAAGTAATTTTTTATTATTTTAATGATTTACTTCTCGGTGTTAGAATATAATAATAGAAAAATCAAAATATATTAAAAAAAAGCTAATATATATGAAAAATAAAAGGACATGGATTCAATTATACAAAATAAAAAGTAATGCACTCAGAAGAGAAAAGTAAAAAGTAAAAGGCCTAATAATGATTTTTTTTCCTAAATGATACGGATTAAAAAAAAAACTACTACTAAAATATCCTTTTGCAGCCAAAGTCCAAACTATAACTCCATTTGCATTTTTTTCATTGTAATTTGCATTAATCAATGGAAAGCCTGGGGAGCATGAAAGACATAGCTAGTATGGTATTGGAAAGTAACACTAAATATATAGAAATATCGGTAAAAGGTCGGTAAAATTTGGGCTGGCTTTTAAGGTATTGCACAATGTTATTAATATTGGAACAAACCAGTCGGTCAAATCGATTTAAAATGAATTGGTAGTTAATTTGGTCTGTTTCAACATAAAAACTGTCACTAGAATAAAAGTAGAATAACCCCCAAAAGGGACAAACCGACAACTCTAACAAATGGAAAAGCAATTTTGTTAAAAAAGGTGTAAAGGTTCAAAAGCAAAATGCATTTTTAGGGTTCTTAAATGAGTTAATTATATTGATTGTCCTAAAGTTATCAGTCACAAATAAGAGTTTTAGATCTTACTATTAGCAAATGCACTATGTCATGCAAATAGCAAGTGGTAAGTCGAGTATTGTTCCTTTAAGAATTTAGCAATTATGCGTACAAGTGAACAAAGCTTAAGCTATCCAAGATTGCTGGAATAATAATTCTAACTATAAGTAATAAAATTAACAATTAAAATTGTAAACCCGGCTTTTAAGGTCTTGGAGTTATGTTGGCTTTAAAGAGAAGTTAGATTTTGGATATTGTTTAGAAAAGTCAAATTTTTATGTTATGAGATTTTCTATGCCCGTGACTATAGTGTTACGCCTATGAAAGTCATGCCAATATTCAAAATGATAAATCTTTAAATGTGGCTAGATTGTTTTAAGAAGAGAGGACATTCAGCCCGTGAATGGATTAGTCATGATGGCGAATGGTGTTTCACGTCCATGAACGCATGTCAGTTAATTATGCTGCAACTGCACTTTTCTCTCTCCTCTCCTCTATATCTTTGTTGTAACAGCTCCCCACGTCCCATAATCTTCCTTTGACACTCTATAGACTTATTCTCCATCTTCCTTACCTTCTTTTAGACCTAACCACCATTGTTGAAACTTGAAAGCTTAGAACTTATTGAGTTTTGAGAAAGTTCTTGCAAAAGTTGAGGTAGAATTCAGTTTTAAGGTTAGTTTGAGTGTGTTCTCTATTTTTGCAACATGTCTTAACAACATTTAATCCATCTGAACATCATTTAAATTAACAATCCCCTTTTTTAGGTCATTTATACTATAACATACCATATTTTGTTATTTTACTCACAATCTCATATGTCTAAGTCATTTTTCATTCATAACATGCTTTCACACTTTCATAAATGCATTTACCAAATAAATCATATGCCAAAATGCATGAAAAACGAAGTAATATTCCAATATGTACATGTCTAACACCAATAGAACATTAAAACTTACTTCAAGTTTTTCAAGCTTGCTTATACCTTTGAGACGTGTTTCCAAGCTTCCTAGCAGATCCTAAGAATATAAACACATTCTTGTCAGAATAATATTGATAGAAATGATTGACACTGGTCAATCCTTAAAGTTTTGGAAGTAGATGCATGGAAACTCTATTTTTGGATCGAGTTTTTGTTTCTAGAAGAGCGAGATTCACGCCTGTGACATAAGGGTTCAGGACCGTGAATCTATGAACAAAATAAGGGTTCACATTTTGCGAACATATAATCACGATATTGAACATCGAGGCCAGTTCTTCATGCTTTAACCCAGATTTTTGTGGTTTGTTTCATGGTTAGAAAGTCGTGAAATATTGTATCATGCCCGTGAAGATATACTTCACACTCGTGAACAGTGTGTTTTGAACCAGTAGCTTTCACGTGTTGGATTCACAGGTAATGCACTACCGTGAATGAGTATTTATACCCGTGAATCAGAGTAAATGTATGATATGCCTATTTTGATTGATGATGTTATGTGAATAGTTTTGTTTAAGCATATATTATTAGATGTATGTATACATGGACAATAGCATGTGAGTGGTGTAATATGATATTTATGTATTGGTAATATGATAATGTATGAATGTGGTTAAATGTTGGATAATAGCATATTTATGAAATGAATAGAAAGTGAATGTTATGATCTAAATATCTAGTTCTCTAATCTACGATTTGTTAAAATAGATGGTATACTATTGATAGGGTAACGGTACTGTAGAATATTTTTTTATATGAAGCATTTATAGCTGAAGCTCAGGATAGAATGCACTTAGTCCTTAGTTTTATGCAATCATTAGGACAATATGGTTGAAGCTCTGGTTAGAATGCCTTAGATCATGTTTTATACTCAATCAATGTGGCAAAAACTCAAATATATAACACCTGATTTTTAGGATCTATAAGTTAGTTAGGTTAGTTAAAAGAGAGTGTAGTGGGATTAGAGTTTGAAAGGTTTAACATAGTGATAGAGAGTTTGTTCACACCCATGAAAAAGGATTTCATAGTCATAAATGTCATGTGTTAAATTTTCCTGTGAAAGGTTTGTCACGCATGTTAGAGGAGAGTGTTCACGTCCATGAACTATAGTAAATGTTGAGCAGAGTCATTCTTTTCTCTCTTCCATGCTTTTTTAGCTACTCTATCGCTCCTATAACCTAAGTCTACATGCCACATTCATTTTCTTCAACTTTTTCCCATGTTACACAAAAATCACCATTTTTAATCCTTGTGGGAGTTTGTTCCTAAGAGATAAAGAGGAGTTCTTGAGGTTCAAATCAAAGGTTGGTTTGAGAGTAAGTTTCATGATTCATTTTCTATTCTATGGTTCTAAGATGTGGATTTTTCATGTTGTAGGTGCTAGAACCAGTGGATAGGATCATCGAAAGGGTTAGGCAAGATTGAAGAACTTGAAGAGCTTAGGATCTATTGTTAAATGTTAGTACATATATGTATATTAATTCCTCTATTTTGAATGTTGTTGTGTTATATGCTATGAAAATGTGATAAATGACATACATGGGTGTCTGGTTATGTAAATGTATAATGGTTGCATGGGTTAAGTGTTAAAATGTCATAAAAATAGGTTATATTTGTTATGATACTTAAGAGAGATTGATATGTTTTATGAATGTTCCAATAGATGTTAAAGGCACTTTGCTAGCTTGATATGTGGTTAAATACTGATAAGAGTGATTGACATTAGTCAATCTTAGAGATCCTCGCATGTAGCTTTTGTTATGCTTTGTTTTTGGGTCTGGAAAACCTAGAAATTCACGTCCGTGATAAGGTTATCACACCCGTGAATATAACACATACACATATTTTCTGTGTGTGACAAATGGCGTCACACCCATGAAACATAAATCCAAAAAATGCATAGAATGGACATAAGCTTTCTAGGTTCATGGCTAATAAAGTTGTGAATGCATGAGTTCATGCCTGTGAACAGATAATTATGGCCATCAATATCTATTTCCAAGTTTTCACTCTCATTTTTCACATTTTGAACCATGATCATGAATACTTAGTTTCACGCCTATGAACATATCATCACAATTGTGAATGAAGTGTGTTTGGGGGATAAAAGCTTTCACGTGAATAGTCACGGTTTGGTTCATAGGTAAGGAAGTACCCGTGAATGTTGTTCACACCCATGAACATGTAGTTCATGCCCATGAATGTAATTCATGCCTATGAATCCTGATAATTTTATTATGTGAGATTTTGATTTTTGATGCTATGTAAAGAGTGAATAGATAACATGCTATTATTTTATGCCAGTATGAGTAAATCACATGTAAGTGATGATAATAAGGTAATATACTGGTATTGATGCTATAAGCATGGTTATATGTGATGATGGTATTAAAAAGAAATGAAAGATAAAGGAGAAGACTTTAAAAATCATTTTCTCTAATTTAGGAATTGGCATTGGAGAAATGACATGTCATTAAGGGGGTTATGGTACCGTAAAATATTCTTTATATGAGACCCTGATAAATGAAGCTCAGGTTATAGTGTCTTTGGTTTTCGATTCCATGCGATTTTTAGGACAAGATGGATGAAGCTCAGGGTATAGCACCCTTGATCCGATATATACTCAGTCAAGATGGTTGAAGCTCTAGGAGCATCCTTGACTTAAGGATCTCACATGAGCTTTTACATTTAGTGGATATAATGGTTAAAGCTCTAGGAGTGCTTATATTCCACAACCCGCATCCGGATAGTCCGACTTAGAGTTTTAGGTGAAAACATATTAAAAAGGGAATTATGGTAAATTTTGGGCAAAAGCAGAACAATTATTGTAACACCCCCTCACTCAAACCGTACGTGCCCGGATGCGGGGCGCTACTGCTTGTCTTCTTTACTACTTTAAATCACTATATTTTTTTATATATAATAAATAATGTACATTTTCTTTACATAACATAGTATTTATAAATACCAATTACTATTTAACAAACTTTGAAAACTAATATATAACTTATAAGTATATATAATGCAGAAAACAAAATACAAGAGTTCAAAAGTTTGTGACCTACTATTTCAAGATCGACTGCTTTAATTTGAATAGGATCACCGTTTGTTTTATCTACCACCTTCAGCTACCTTTCTATATCTGCATGGAAGGAAACTCTCATGCTAAGCTCTAAGTTTAGTGGTGTATATAAATAAGACAATATACTATATCATGCAACAAGCATTAACATGTATCATTTTATGCATTAAAATATTTGCATGCTATTTCTATCAACATGTTCCTATTTCATACAAGTATGAATATCATGCTCACATATATAATGTTATTTTCATTTATCTTTGATGGTAAGTTACTCTATTAATCTTTTTATTGGTATATCTCAATCTCATATCATCATCTTTTTTTTTTCTTTTCTTATTTTTTCGACTTATCTTCATAATCTTGCCCACATCACTCTAAATTTGGACTGACTGGATACGAGTTATGGATCAAGAGCCCTCCTAGAGCTATAGCCACCCTGTCCACTATCTGGCTCAACAGAGCTTCTCAAATCAATGGCGTTCTCCGAGCTTAAGCCACATTGATTGAGTATTATTTCATCATAGATGAATAACCGGACCAATGGCGCCCTCTGAGCTTAAGCCACCTTGTCCTCAATTTATATGTGCTCATAAGAGCTTCTTAAGTCAATATTGATCGAGCATCTCAGATCAATAGTGCTCTCCGAGTTTAAGCCACATTGACCGAGCATCTCAGATTAATGGTGCTCTCCGAGCTTAAGCCACATTGATCGAGGAATATCTCATACGGTATCGTTTGCCCCCTTAATGATATGACATCTATCCTGATTCTAGTCCACAGGTAGAGTAATGGGCATCTTCATATTTTCACATCAATCATATATCCTTATTTAATTTTTATTTTACATCCATTTCATCATCCTCATATTATACATAACATCATCTTCATTCTTAATTTTCAACACATAATATTCTCATGTATCAACATCTCAATTTTTTTGTTTTGCAAACATCTTATCATGCTTATACATACTAGATAACATATTTTCATTTATTTAACTAGATACATTAGTAGATAATCATATTCGTAATTTATTTGAAAACAGAGCATTCACGGTCGTGACTACTAATTCATGCCCGTGAATTAGTTCACGCCTGTAATCCAAAACCGTGGATGCTCCTGGAATGAATGGTGCCAAAAGCATTCATGGTCGTGAATACTCATTCGTGCCTGTGAATGAGTTCATGCCCCTGATTCCCAACCGTGAACACTTCTGGAATGAATAGTACCATTTTCACACCAAAGTCACAACCGTGATACAAATCATTCACAACCGTGAACCATCAGGTTCACACTCATGATTCCCAATCGTGAACACTTCTAGAATGAATAGTATCATTTCCACACCAAAGTCACAACCGTGAACCATCAGGTTCATGCCCGTGACCCGATAGTCATGCCTATGACTTTTAGCAGGAAATCTGCATATTCACATTTCATTCATTCTAATTACACCAAATCATATCAAAACATAACTCATGCATTTTTGGAGTCCTTTATTCAACATATCATGACTAATACATATAAATGCCTTAATCATAATTTAATTCTCTATCATGCATCACTTAATTCAACAAATCACAAGAAAACTCATTCTTTATCTCTAACATATGGTTTCGTGCCATAATCATCATTAATGCATTTCAATCATCCATTATCATACTATCATGTATTATTTCAAACAAAGATAGTCTATTGCCTTAAGTTATGCACAAACCTTAATCTTTCTCCTTCACTCTTCTAGGTAGCTTTTTATTTTCCTTTGCTCCTTAGGGTTTATTCCTTGTCACTTGGAACTCCTACAACATCATAGATCATTATTATCATCTGATTTTCTCAAGACCCTATACTTTCTTATTCTCTCTCAAAACCCTAATTTTTCTCTCTTTCCATATGAGTCTTGGATGAGCTCAAAATTCAAACTCCTTTAAGAAAAGAAGAAGAAGAAAAAGAAGAAAAAGAAGAATCACTTATTACCTTACTCTTTTCTTCACTAAATCACAACTTTGGAGGTTTTATCTCTCTACTAAACTTGATTTTTCTTCCTCTTCCTTACTCTTCCCAGCTTCCTTTGGAGTTATGGACCATAAAGATCATCTTGTCTTGATCTTTTCCCTTTCTTCTCTTCCTTTCTCTCTCTAGAAATCAAGATTGGCTATGGAGGAAAAGAAATGGCTGGCATGACTGGCAGAGAAAAGAGAAAGAAGAGAGCAGAAATGAGAAGAAGAAGAAAAGAAGGGAAAATATAAAAGTCCTCATGTGGGACCCATAATTTTTTTTTGACAAATTCTTAACATTAAGCTTAATCACATCTAATTCTTGTTCTTCCTCATGCTATGGCCAGTCAAACCAATTTAAAATGTCTCATCTCTTATGTTAATTAGCAAACAATCTCATTGATCCTCTAAATTTTTGGTAAATTGCAATTTGATCCCAAAACTTATCAAAATTTGCAATTTAATCCTTTATCATAAATCAACTTCTTTAAACTTTATAATCACTTAATTAGACATATATCATTTAATTTAGTCATTACTTGATTAATTTCGATCAAAATTCGAATTTAAATTCCAATCGGTCAAACGCGTCAATTTTGCGACACGTGCGACTCGGTGTCTAAATTAGTGGATATTACAATTATAAAAAGGAAACATAAATTGGCAAAGTAGTAAGTCATTAGTAAAATAAGATAAACTAAAGGAAGAAGTAAGGTTACTATGAATTAGTTGTATGAGGAAACTTGTTATGTGTAATGTTGATATGAGATATGGTGATTGTATTTTCATTCATTAGGTAATGTTTATAGTAAGATAGTATACATGAACATGCATAATATACCATGATATGAATTGTATAGTTACATGTTTGAATTTTTATGCTTATATGTACCACTAAGCTTTCAGTAGCTTAGCGTGTTGGTTTTCTGCATGCAAGTCAGAGCCTAAGGGATAGCAAAAGTTGACTCAAAAGAAGAAACGTCCATTTTGAAGAGTTAATGCACATGTCATCTTTGTTTTTTTTGGTACATGACATAGTTTTTGGTTTCTATTTTTTATAAGTTTGCATGTTAAAGAATATGTATTTAATTTTAAAGTTATATTTTTGTAAACAATGGCTCAGTTAAGGCCAAATTTGTATTTTATGAAAGGGATCTTTAGGGATCAAGGTTTATGAAATTAGTTTTATAAGGAAAGTTATAATTTCACAAGTTCTATAAAACAGTAACTGGTAGCATCCGCCTAATTAGTCAAAAGTAATTCAGATTAGCTGGATGGTTGTTACAAGGTATGAGCACCATTGATTTGAGGAGTTTGGACGATAACTTTTATAATTAGTGGGCAAGGTGGTTGAAGCTCAAGTGTGAGCGCCCTTATTCCATAGTCTGCATTCAGATAGCCCAACTTAGAGTTTTGGACAAAAATGAATTAAAAAGAAACAAATAAATAAAGTAAAAATGTTATAAAAATTATGGAATGAGGATATGGTTGATGTATCTATATATATAAAAAGGTGTAGGAAGTAATTGTAATATCCGCTAATTTAGGTCCCGAGTCGCACGTGTCGCGAAGTTGACGCGTTTGACCGATCGGAGTCTAAATTCGGATTTTTATAAAAATTCATTAAGTAATCGCTAAATTAAATGATAAATACCTAATTAAGTGATTATAGAGTTTAAAGAAGTTGATTTACGGTAAAGGGTTAAATTGCAAATTTTGATAAGTTTTGGGGAAAATGTGCAAATTACCAAAATTGGAGGATTTATGAGATTAATTGCTAATTAACTTAGGAAATTTGGACACTTAAAATTGGGTTGGCCGGCCATGACATTAAAGAAAGAGGGTTAATATTGATTAAGTATAAAATTGGAAGAAGATGGTCAAAATGGTGGGTCCCACATAAAGACTTTTTGGGTACCCTATTTAAGACTTCCTTTTCTTCTTCTTTTTCTCTTCAATTTCTGTCTTCTTCTCTCTCTTTTCTACCAGTCACACCAGCCCCAATCTCCTCCATAGCCAATCTTGATTTCTAGAGAGAGAAAGGAAGAGAAGAGAAGGGAAAAAGCAAAAAAAAGGTGATCTTCATAGTCCATAACTCTTAAGGAAGCTGGAAAGAACAAGAAAAAGAAAGAAAAATCTAGTTTGGTAGAGAGAAAATCTCCAAAGTTGTGATCAAGTGAAGAAAAGTGTAAGGTAAGAAGCATATCTTATTCTTCTTCATCTTTTCATAAAGGAAGTTCGAATTTTGAACTCATCCAAGACTTATATGGAAAGAGAGAAAAACTAGGGTTTTAAGAGAGAAAAAGAGAGTTTAGGGTCTTGAGGAAATCCAATGATAATAATGATTTATGATGTTGTAGGAGTTCCAAGTGATAAGGAACAAGCTCTAAGGAGCAAAGGAAAAGAGAAAGTGACCTAGAAGAGTGAAGGAGAAAAAATGAGATTTGTGCATAACTTAAGGCAATAACTTATTTTTGTTTGAAATAATGCATGCTAAACATGATTTTAGATAAATACATTTCAAGAATGATGATGATTATGGAATGAAACCATAGGATTAGACATGTATGAATGAGATCCTTGTGTGATATTAAATTAATGATGCATGTTAGAAAATCTTGT
The DNA here is from genome assembly GCA_023653625.1 of Triadica sebifera. Classification (NCBI taxonomy): domain Eukaryota; kingdom Viridiplantae; phylum Streptophyta; class Magnoliopsida; order Malpighiales; family Euphorbiaceae; genus Triadica; species Triadica sebifera. The sequence goes on along the minus strand of CM042898.1, from coordinate 22,860,582 downwards.
ATGATTAAGACATTTACATGTATTAGAAAGTAATAAGTTGAGTAAAGAACCTTAGAAATTCATGAAATAGAATTTGGTATGATTTGGATGATGTTAGAATGAATGGAATGTGAATATGCAGATTTTCTGCTGAAAGTCACGGGCGTGACTATTGCATCATGGGCATGAACTTGAGGATTCATGGTTGTGACTGATTGTATCACAGTTGTGACTTTCTGTGTAGGAATGACACTATTCATTCCAGAAGCGTTCATGGGTTGGAATCACGGAAGTGAACTTATTCACGGGCGTGAATGAGAAATCACGACCGTGAATGCTTTTGGGCGATTCATTCCAGTAGCGTTCACGACTTGGGATTACGGGAGTGAACTAATTCACGGGTGTGAAATGAGTAATCACGGTCGTGAATGGTCTATATTTGTGATTATGAATGTGGTTATCAAATGAGGAATTCAGGTAAGTAAATGAAAGTCATTGTCTATCTAGTGAAATAAGAATGATTATATATATATATATTGATGAGAGAATGTGTTATGTTGTGATATAGAAAATTGAATTGTCATGGATGATATATGAAATCTGATGCAGATGATATATGAAATCTGATGCGGATGATAAGTACGAGAATATGGATGTACCTAGTTAAATAAATGAAAAGATGTTATCTAGTATGTATGCGTACGACTATATGTTTGCAAAACAAGAAAATTGAGATGTGGTTAAATATAAGAATATTGAGATGTTGATAAACATGAGAATTATGATTGATGTGAAAATATAAAGAAACCTATTACTCTACCTACGGACTAGAATCAGGATAAATGACATATCATTAAGGAGGCGAACGGTACTGTACTATTCCTCAACCAATGTGGCTTAAGTTCGGAGAGCGCCATTGGTCTGAGATGCTCGGTCAATGTGGCTTAAGCTTGGAGAGCGTTATTGACTTGAGAAGCTCTGATGAGCACGCATAAATAAGGACAAGGTGGTTTAAGCTCGGAGAGCGCCCTTGATCTGGTTATTCATCTATGATGAAATTATACTCAATCAAAGTGGCTTAAGCTCGGAGAGCGCCATTGATTTGAGAAGCTCTTATGAGCCAGATAGTGGACATGATGGCTTAAGCTCTGGAAGCGCTTCTGATCCATAACCCGTATCCAGTCAGTCCAAATTTAGAGTGATGTGGGCAAGATAATGAGGATATGTTGGAAAATAAAAAAAGAAAAGAATAAAAAAATGATGATGATATGAGATTGAGATGTAATGATAAAGAGATTAACAAAATAATTTACCATTAAAGATAAATGAAAATAACATTGTCTATATAAGCATGACATTTATACTTGTATGAAATAGGAATATGTTGATAGTCATGCATGCAAACATTTTAATGCACAAAATGATATTTGTTAATGTTCGTTGCATGATATAGTATATTGCCTTATTTATATGCACCACTAAGCTTAAAGCTTAGTGTGAAGTTTAATTTCCATGCAGATATAGGAGCAAGCGGTGATCCCATTCAAGTAAAGTAGCTGAACCTTGAGAAAATGGATTACAAGTTTTGAAATTTTGTATTTGGCTTTTATATTAAAGAATGTTAGAGTTTGTAAATCTTACTTTTAAAAGTTTGTTAAGAATTACTTTGATGTTAAAATTACTATCTTATGTAAATAAATTGTACTCTAGTTTTTGTATATATCTACATATACATGAGTGTAAAAAAAATTGAATTTGATGAAATCTAATTAAGTATGGAATTTGGTTAGTTTATCGTCAGGTCATAAAACCATTGGGAACAAATGGATTCTCAAAACTAAACATAAGGCAGATTGGACAATTGAAAATATAAAAGTAGCCAATAACTACACATAAGAAAAGAGAATTGACTATGAAAATACATTCTCACTTGTGGTAAGGTTTGCGTCAGTTCGGCTTATTTTGGCTATTGTAGCACAAATGGACTTAGAATTATGCCAAATGGACGTTAAAACTGTTTTTCTAAATGAAAAATTAGATGAAGAGATCTATATAGATTATCCTTCAGGTTTCGAATTTGAAGGTCAAAAGCGCAAAGTTTGCAAGCTCAAAAGATTCATTTATGATCTTAAGCAAGTGTTAAGACAATGAAACCTTAAATTTTATGAAGCCATTTTAAAGGATGGTTTTACAATGATGAAGGAAGACCATTGAGTGTATATTAAATGTTCTAACAATAATTTCTTAATTCTGTCCTTATATATTGATGACTTTTTAATAATTGATAAAAAGTTGATAGATACTACCAAAAAATGGTTATCGAACTTAGAATTGAAAGACATGTGTGAGACTAGCTATGTGTTTGGTGTTAAGATCCCAAAGGATTGCTTGAAAAAACTTATGGGTCTATCTGAGGATACTTACATCAACAAAAATATTAGAGCATTATCATATGCATAATGCAAGCCCTTGGATACCCTTGTCGAAAGGAATCTGAGTCTTACTCTTGATATGAGTCCTAAGACATTAAACGAAAAAGAACCAATATCCAAAGTACCTTACTCTAGTGTAGTTGTTAGTATGATGTATGCAATGATATGCACATATTCAGAGATTTGCTATACCGATGGGCTAGTAAGCATATTTCAATCCAATCCTAATCTGAAACACTAAATGGCAAACAAATGAATATTGAGATATCTGAAAGGAACATCAGAGTATGTTATGTGCTATTAAGGCAAGGATTTGCGCTTAATTGGTTATATAAATGCTGATTGGGGAGATGATATTGATCAACGCAAATCAATATCTGAATATGCATTATGTATAATGATTGCACAATTTCATAGAGTAGCAAGAAACAATCATGTATAACTTTATCAACGATGAAAGCTGAATTTGTAGCACGTTCCTCATCTATACAAGAGACAGTTTAGTTGAAAAGGTTTTTGTAATATTTATAAATTGTCAAGACAACATTTGAATTTGTGATAATCTATTGTGGCAGTATAGTTGCATTAACTTATGCTAATGATCTGAAGTATTATGGGAAGACCAAACACCCCCATATTAGATATCATTATGTTAGAGACATGATCACACAAAAGGAAGTGGTCCTGAAACACATTTCTGCAAATAAAATAGTAGCAGATCCATTTACCAAACCAATAGTTAAGGATGTTTTTGTTAGACATATGAAATTCCTAAATTTATGTAGAATATAATCAATTTGTATATGTTAACAGACCATTTGGTTTTACTTACAATAATATGAAGCGTATTTATCATGATTCGCTTGTTTTACGATTTTTTATCATTATATGAATATGTTGTAAATACAAATTAGTACAACTCGATGAAGTATGTCAATAGACTTATATTGATTTATTCATATGAGTAATCGTCTCTAGCATTGTAAAGCGAGTAGAGATGAGACTAAAATATAGATACATTAAGTGAGCGACTAAAACATAAAGGGAGCAGTCTTGACCACATTATTTGATAAAAGATCTCCTTGATAAAGATCAATATGGTATTTTTTATATATATAAGAATCGTCATAAATGATTTTTCCACCATTTATGTATTTATTTTGAAGAAAACTAAGTGTAAAACTTATTATTTAACATTGTTGAATATGTAAATAAAAGTTTCAGGTTTGACACTTTCATAGCGATAAAACTAAAACTCACATGGTATTATTTATTTTTAAACTAAAAGCAAAATATTTTTTTATTTTTGACAAAAAAAGAGTTACTCCACCATAGCATGTATTTCATACTATATGATTCGGCTTAATAAAACACTTCTACAAAAACGAATTAATTCAGATCTAATTGGTATAAGGGTGAAGGAAAATATTTTGCTTATATATTCGCTGACCAAAATTATTTTGTTTGATAAAACTTGAAGTAACTTAAAATATTAGTAATTGTTAAAATAATTTGAATATGAATTCTTGAAAAATTAAATGATACTCAATCAACTATATTGAAAAAGATACTTAAAAGTAAAAAAAAAATATTATTGAAAATAATTTTTTTTATTAATATCTCATAAATGACCAATATTTAAATTTGCATATTAGAGTTCATATTATTTATCCTTTAAATTGCACAGTCCATTCACTAATTCTCTATTTAAATTTAAGATTTTGGAATGAATCAAACCAGAGTGTTAGATTTTATAGATTTGAACCGTCCATATGGACCTGACCCAGATTAAATCCAATTAATTTATTAAATAAATAGTTTTTATTTGAAAATAACTACTCCCCATTATTATCAGAAAATTCTGCGCAGACGAAAGTTGCCAATAACAAAAAGAAACATTGTCAAGTTATAGCAATAACCTCTTAGGTAAAATAAATTAATAAACTGAGAGATCATTAATTGAACGATCGCCTTGGGCCTAGAAGCTATTACAAATGGATGCATTACCTTCGTCAATGCACAGATGACTTAATGTTGCTGTCAGATTGACAAAAAATTTTTGGAAATTTCCTATGCCTTTACAACCTCCCTATATATATATATATTTTCCCAGTCCTCACTCTGTATCACTGATGGCTTGCCAAAAAATTACACCATCTTGCTAAGCTCATTAAATATCAAATGTAACAAAATTTGAAATAACCTCGTAACCTATATGTCTATCCTACGTTGCAAATACGCTAAAATTTTCTAATTGTGATATTTTACCCAAATGACAGTAACTTATTTCTCTCTTTCAAAATTTGTATTTTCTTCCTGGTTGCTGATCAGCTACCAAGCAAACAGTGGCAGCAGAAACCATCATCAACCAGAGCTACTCTTTGATCTTCGGCGTTTCCCAAGAAGTTTTAGCATGTTGTCAGTGACATCAGGTGGGGAGTCGACATTCTCATCTTGATTATTGTCAGAAGTATGGGTCAACCAAGCCAGTGCTTCTATAGCAGCATCTCTCTCTGCCAGTTGCTTACTTTTCTTAGGTTTCCCCACAAATTGCATTCCTTTGAATTCGACGAGTGCTCTAAACTCATTTGTCTTAAGATGCTTTGTTTTATATTTTGGAGGGGAATGTCCAGCTCGCATCAGAAGAGTTTGCAACAAGCTCTTCGGATTTGTTCCATCTTTTGTAAATCTGCTTTCACTAGACACCCTAGGCTTTTTGCTTTCACGTCCGAAGACAAATCTCCCTTCACATTGATCTCCTGACACAAGCTCTTGAACAGCAAGCAAGAGGTATTTCCCTTCCCTATGAATGTCAATTGTAGGATCTTGAAGCTGCATGATTGCCATCTCACTCAATAAAACAGATATAATAAAAATGTAACCAAATATTCACAGGTCCAGTTGATATGTTAAACATATATGTTATGCAGAATTTACTCCCTCACACTCACAAACCAAACGGGCCACCATGTGAAGACTGCTTCCCTCCTCCTCAGTAATTTCACATACAACACTACAATGGAGCTGTTGTGCAGTAAAACAATGTAACCAAAAGCAAATTGTTTAAGAACTTAAAAATCAGTCGAGAGATACCATTAAGTGGAAAAAAGTTTAAATCTCAAACATTATCATCACACCAAGGGGGCTCAGAATAGTGAAGAAGCCCCTCTTCAGGGAGTTTATAAAAATTTCATTTAAACAAAGTTACAAGGGCTAAGAAAACGAAAGAAGAACACACCTTGAACCAGACACTCCCACAAAAAGAGCAAGAACTAAATAAAACTATCAAAATACTAGGAAGCAAGTACAAGGCACGGTTCATCAACTTAACTATGACAAACCCTACCACATTATTCTTCCTCTACCATGCTCACACACACAACATAATTTATGTGCTCCTTTCAGCTGTCAAAATCTTACATGGAAAAGTCTGATGTCATGTGAACGATAAGACATGTCAAGTTCACTTTATAATGATAGCATGAAGTTATAAATAGATTTGGAAAAAGAACTATATGATCAAATGCATAAGAAATTATATGAGATATATCATGTCAACACAAAAGAAGTTCTGCTCCCCCCTTGATAACATGTGTCTAATGATTTTATTAGCGGATGTTTGGGATTGTTGTTTGTCAAAAAAAGCAGGTTTAGAATTTTTTTTATTTCATTAGCTGATTTTTTTTAATTTTTTATAAATTTTTTTTCTTAAAATTATTTCTGGAAAAAATATCTATTTACATGCTTCTCTCCAAAAGCAGTTTTAAAAAAATAATATAAATTTTTTTCCCCAAAAACATTTTTCCCAAACAGACCATTAGCATTAGTTCCTTTTTCATCATAAACTGAATATGTATATTCTATTTGCCAAAAAGCATATAGAAAAATTTCTTGTTTTGTAACCAATTTTTTTTTAACTCACCTTCTTTTGAATAAGCCTATCAAGTTCTTCCTTCAGATGCAAATAGCACTCTGCTAAACTAGGATCCATGAAAAAGTCAATATACCCTTCCAACATTTTTAGATGGCCAGCCTGCATATAGGAAATTTACTCAATATAGAATCCATAAGTTCAGAAGAAGTCACAACATCATAATTTTCTCTCAGTAAAGTAAATCACCTGCACACCGCAACTAAGAGCACCGCCAAAAAGGATCAGAATCGAATCGGATACACCAGTGGAATCACGAATAAATACTGTGTTAACCTTCACTTTTTCACCAAAAACAAGCCATGGGTAGGGAATTATATGATAGCGTGCATTCACAGAATTCTGAAGCAGAATAATAATCATTATAAAATTATGTTAGGCATTACCTGAAATCATTCAGTACTGACAATAAAGCGATAAGTACTGGATAACTGCACATAAAACACATGTACAACATGGTTGCGTGGATGATGATATCATGATAAATGTGCCATGGTAAAGATTCTTATTTTTCCAGATCATACTTTTCAGATTTTTTACGAACTGCTCAGTTCAAAAAATAAAGAAGCTAAGAAGCTATATCATATTCATAACACTAAAAAAAATCTTGATTTAAGCTTTTGATAATTAGAAAATTAAAATTCTACAGGTTACCAGGGTTACAATGTTCAAATCAAGACAGACACAGAGAGAAGCAACAAGTGACACGACAAAAATTTTTCTTTTCATTTGTATCAGAAAGAGCATGAAATTATTGATCACACGTCTAGATGCATGAGCTAATGTACACAACTTCCTCAACCTCTCCGACGTGCGACTTTACAGCATAAAACCTTACAACTGAGAAATTTGAAAATACATGTACTTGAAATGATTGATTTATATAATGACTATTAAAGGGATGGTAAAGTTGTGGGAAAAGAAAGAGAAGGAAAAACAGTGTCATTGTTAACAGCTGATTTCGTATCATTAAAACCATACTTGCCATTCACAAATCCCTGCTCAAAATATGCACTTAGAAATAATATCTGGAATCACATTTATATATGATTATATGCCCCAACAAGCCACTACTTATGTTCTTTTGCAGAATGATGATGTAATACAAGCCAACAGAGCAGAGGGAGAGAGGGAGAGACAGACAGACAGACTAAAGAATCTAAAGTGAATAGAAAGGAGCACAAAAGGGGAGAGAAAAGATCTCCAATGTTATCTCAATGATAACACTTCAATGCTCTGACCTGATATCAAAATGCCATCCCATTAAAACACCACAATAAAATCCCAAATTAAAGAATATTCACCAAATGTTAAAAAAAATAAGAAAAGAAAAAGAAAACTAGGAACTTCAAAAAATATATCCTCATCTATAGGAATATTCATTAAAGAAAAAATCATCTTTTAGATCCCGAAATTATATAATAAATTATAAATCTTCGATTAATATATGACCATTTTTGAAGGGTCACACTGGTAGAATCATCAATTCCTTTTTTTTTTAGTCGTAGGGCGGAGGGTGATGGAAGTTCTCGGATGAAACAGAAAAAGCATAATCTTTTCAATCATCGTATGAGAAAAGAAAGTGAAGCAAAAGTACAAGCATTTTTTTCATTTTTAAATTTTCATGTTTGGAGGTTTAGAGAAGACAACAAGAGATTTTAAGCATCTTATATTGTTTAGCTCATGGGAAAGAAAGGAGAAAGAAAATATGACTATAGTCCAACCAACACCTTTTGACCCATGGAGTGAGAAGAGAGAATAAAAACACTATTTTTTTTACTTTTCATGTTTGGAGATTCACGAGAGAAAACAAGTATCTTATATCAATTGGTTCATGGAAAATAAAAGAATAAGAAAAGTTGGAAAAAGAGAGAAACTTTGCTCTCAATTTTCTTATTCAATCACAAAGAGTTACATGAGTTTATATACGACTTAAGTCCCTAAAATTAAAGAATGCAAATGGAAATAATCAAAATACAAAAGGAAATAAAATCAAAAGATACAAAAGGAAATATTCTAGGATTATTTCCTAAGTTTCCTACACTTCCCCTCAAATTGGTATATAGATGTCAATCATGTCCAACTAACTTATCAGATGCTCAAAGTTATGTTTTGTAAGTCTTTTGGTCAAGATATTTGTCGTTTGTTGACTAGAAGGAACAAAAAGTAAACAAATAGTTTCAGCTTTAAGTTTTTCATTTATAAAGTGTCAATCAATCTCAATATGCTTCGTCCTATCATGTTGAACAAGATTGTGAGCTATACTCATTGTAGTCTTACTATCACAGTATAGCTTCAAAGGAAATTCCACTTTCTTCTTAAACTCTTTGAGAATTCTAGCATTCACAATACCTCACAAATTCCTTAAGTCATCACTCTAAATTCAATCTCCAGCTACTCCGAGCAACAACACTTTATTTCTTATTTCGTCAAGTAACCAAATTCCCCCACAAAAAAGTACAATACCATGAAGTATATCTTCTGTCAATTACTGAACCTACCCAATCTAAATTAGTAAATACTTCAATACTCTTTTGATTAGTCTTCTTAAAAAATAGTTATTTTCTAGGAGTAGACTTTAAATGTCTTAAAATCTTGTATATGGCCTCAAGATATTCTTCATAAGAAGCATGCATGAACTGACTAACAACACTGACTGAAAAAGCAATATACGATCGAATATGGGACAAGTAGATTAATTTGCTAACCAATCTCTAGTTTCTACCAGTATCAACAAGAACACTTCTCTTTTTCCAAAATTTCACATTGAAATCTATAGGAGTCTCAGTCGGTCTGCAACCTCTCATCTCGGTCTCTTTCAAGAGATCAAGGATATATTTACATTGATACAAAAATTTCATTCCAAGAAAATATCGCAGAGCTCTTAAATCCTTGATCTCAAATTATAATATAAGACTCTACTTTAATCTTTTCATTTCAACCACATCATCGCCTGTGAGAATAATATCATCGACAAAAACTATTAACACAACAACCTTTCCATCAGAAGATAATTTGAAAAAAAAAGTATGGTCAGCTTGTCCTTAAGAATATCTTTGTTTTTTGACAGATTGTGTAACCTTTTCAAACCAAGTCCTCGGAGACTGTTTGAGGCCATATAGTGACCTTTTTAATTTGCATACTCTGGAGCCAAATTTATCTTCAAAACTTAGTAGACTATCAATGTATACTTCCTCCTCCAAGTCTCTATTGAGGAAGATGTTATTCACATCTAATTGTTGCAAAGACGAATCCAGATTAGCAGAAATAGATAAAAATACTCTATACCGTGTTCTATTTTGCAATAGAGGCAAAAATCTCAGAATAATCCATGTCATATGTCTAGGTGAATCCTTTAGCCACCAACTGGGCATTGTATCTTTCCATTGAATCATCATAGTTGTATTTCACAATGAAGACTCATTTATAGCCAACAGTAGTCTTCTCTGCTGGCAATGCCACAATACTCCAAGTATTGTTCTTCTCAAAATATCTCATCTTTTCAAGTATTGCTTCCTTCCACTTTGGAATTTTTAAAGCCTATTGTACATTTCTATGAATTTCTACACTGGACAATTGAGATGTAAAAGCAACAAGAGATGGAGACAATTTTGAATGACACAAATTTAGATAGAAGATGTCTAGTACATGCTCTAACTCCTTTGCAAATAGCTATAAGGATATCAAAATCAAAACTTTCAAAATAAGAATTACCCACACTAGATTTAGTTCGTGGTTTGTCCTCAATTCGAAATCATGGGCGTGCTGAAGAGAATTTGATAGAGAAAAGATAGGAGCATGAATATTCTAGAATAAGATAGGAGGGACATGAGGGTTTTTGAGAATTAGGGGTTTTAGGTAAATCAAGGTAGAAATTAGTTATAGATTGGTAGTGGGAGCAAAGGAAAGGGGCAGGTTGTTATTTTGCAATCTTTTGGGGTCTCTGAGTGGCTGCTTAGAGAAAGGGAAATTCTCGTTGGGCTAGGCTCAGCGCACAAAGGTTCTCCCTCTATGATAGTGGGTATTAAAACCCTAGAAAAAAAATGTTGACTGAATCAGCAGAACAAACACTAGCTGATCGAACCCAACTCTGATACCACATTGGAAAAAGAGAGAAACTTTGTTCTCAATTTTCTTATTCAATTACATTAGTTTATATAGGACTTAAGTCCCTAAAATCAAGAAATACAAATATCAAAAATCAAAATACAAAAGGAAATAAAGTCAAAAGATACAAAATAAAATATTATAGAATTATTTCTTGATTTCCCCAAATCTCCTAATTTTCCTACAAGAAAATATAGTTAAAGTCCAACCAATATCCAACTAACACTTCCAATCTTACTATCAGTTGTAAATTTTATACAAGAAAATCTCAACCACATTCAAAACTAACACTTATAATCTCAACCAAAGTACAAAACCAACACTTAATCTTACTATCAGTTGTAAATACATATAAACAAGAAAATCTTAACCACATTCAACCGACATTTCAAATTAAATTCCGATGTAAGGTAATTATGTACATGTGTATTTTATGAATTTTTGTATCAAATCGAAGTTACATACCCTAATGAAAGTGAGCAAATCAAAATCTCTATTAGTATTCAAGCTTTCTAAATTTACATGCATATCCATAGTCCAAAACAAGCCTCACCGCAAGCAAATGTCTAGATTTGGTCCATTGGTTTGTATTTTACACTTACCGCATATAATAGAACTTGGCCATCATCCATAGTCTTGAAAGACATGGAAGTTTCTCTGTGCTGAAAACGAAGAGGCAGCAGCAAAAATTCAACTTCCAAATTTTAGAAATAAAAAATAATAGAAAATTGTCAAGAAGACAACCTTACCACTACTGATGCTATGCCAGGATAGAGGCCTGAACAAATGATAGCACGAACCAGTGACTGATTGTGACTTAATTTGTTGTTGATGCCAGCATCTGCATCTACTAACCCAGCATCTCTCAAAATGAAGCTAAACTGCTTCCTCAAAGAATGGATGGCTTGTATAGTCTGCGCAGAGAGAAAATTTCTCCAGCAATACTCATATGCTGACCCCTCTCGTTCAGCATCTTTCCACCCTTCATATGCGCGGACAAGAGCCATATGGTCGCTATAGTCTTTTGCAGAAAATCTAGACTTGGCTGTCCCAGCTAACTAAACCATGGAGAAAATCAACACTTAATGAGATGTCAAAAGTGGAAACTTGATAATACCATTTATTATAAGGTAAATCATATTTTGAGACCCCTGAACTTTGATGCTGTCGCATGAAGTTCCTGAACAATAATTATTTTCCACAACAAATTCTTACTTGACAGCGAAAAAACAGAATTGAATTCAACAACACAGACAAAAGAGGTGGGTCATGATAGCCAATAGGATTCTTTTTTTCTTTTAGGAAAAAAATTATATATATTAGTATTGGCATTTTTTGTCTCATCTTTAATGCTTCAAGACAGATAAGACCAAGGAAAAAACAAAAACACATGGATTGAGATTTCAAACACGCATCCCCATCTAAGAATAGATAGTATGTAACGTTCAATTTTGTTTTTGCCATCCAATAAGTGCTTGATGCAGAAAATTATTATTGTTCAAGGACTAAATGACAAAATCAGAATTCAATGGTTTAATAACTGAAACACAGAAAGTTCAGGTATCTCTAGATATGACTTGCCTTCTTATAACAATTAGTCACAAACATCGTGATGAAGCCTAAACAATGATGAATAGTCACCAGTTTGATTTTAACTATCAAGAAGCATAAATCAAGTGCCAAGAGAAAACAAATAAACAATGGCACTATGTCTCATACTGTACACCTGATTAGCCAAAATTTCTCTTAATGTTTATTTATATTAAAGTTCAAGCAACCGCTTATGATAATTAATGTGGATTCCAGAGCATGCTTAAGATGAGAAAAACGTATACATTAAGATGGTTCAGCTATTCAGGGCTTTTACATATCTTCCTTATTCTTCCTAGCAATTCTTATTCTTATGGTCTTATCTCAGGAAATAGTTGATTCTCTTTGTTTCTAGAAGCCAAAAGTAACAAAATAATAAAATTAATTAAACAATCAAGAAAATCAAGATAAATATGTTTCAGACAATTGACCAACATGCACAGGAATAAAAATGCAATAGTGTTGCCATAGGATCTTGAAGGTAAAAACGCATTGATTTCAAACTCCTTGTACACACAAACCCCTACAGAAAACATAATATATCCATTAGTTCCTCTTCTATCCATGAGATACATAAATATAAGAATATTTAAGGTAGTTAAGGTGTCCTTGAAGAATTAGGTTGGAGCCAATTACTTCTCTCAACCTCCACACCCTTCAGTTGATACTTGTAAAAACCAACATAAAAAGAGCTTCCATAAGCTTCTTTCTGGAAAAAAGACTATCTTAATTCCCTTAATATTAATAGAGGCTGAGACCTACTCAACAATATACATAACTTCCACAACAAACTGATTAGTAATAACTGATATTCTTGTCCAACCATGAAATCTTTTTACTTGCAAGCAACAGTGCATAAAAGATATCCAATTACACGTTCTTTGGCATTACGTTTGGGGAAAATGCTTTTCAGAAAAAATTAATTTATTTTCACTTTTTTTGAGTTTTGAAAACTACTTTTGGAAAAAAAACAGGTAAATAGATATTTTTTCCAAAAGCATATTTGAGAAAAACAGTTTATAAAAAAAGTTATAAAAACAGTCAATTAAATTAAAAAAAATTTAAACATGTTTTTTGGATACCCAACAACAATCCTAAACGCCCCCTTAAAGTCTTATCAAAAATTTGAAATGCTGAACACTTGGTCAATTAAACTGTTGATCAATTCTAACCCAAAAGATGAAGGTAATATACATTATCTTGCATAATACTTGCAAATAACATAAGGAAAAAGTGCAGAGCAGTCAGACTACTACAGCCATGGAAAATATATTCATTCAACTCAACCTTTGTTCTTCGATTTACTTTTTGCAATAATTGAGCATGTAACCTGATGCTTGCTAGTTTCCCTTTCCCCTAAGAATCTCATCTTCTGATAGCAACAGGAAATGAGATTATAGCATGGTCCTACATATTTAAACAAACCCTAAACATATTTTCCAAAAAACTACATGAAACTATACAATATACTTCTCTAACAAGTTTAAAGACACTTTAGTCAATAACAAAATTATAGAGACAAATTTACTGAAATGCCTTACATCCTTTTTATCTTGTGGCAGAAGGAAAGGATCCCTGACACTGAGTCCGGATATTATTGTCAATATAGGGTCAAAACAACGAAAGATAGCTCCCATGATAAGCATTTTCCCTAGCTTGGGATCTACTGGAAGCATTGACAAGTACTTACCTGATTGAACATCCAATAAACAGAGAATTTTGAAATCCCACAAAAATAATAATATAAACAATTAAAAACTTATAATAGAAAATCTCTTATTTCCAAAAAAAGGGGGCAAACTAACCCAGATTTGTCAGATTCTCTTTCTCATCTAGTGCACCAATCATCTTCAAAAAATCAATAGCATTTTGGACCTATTACAGTATTACTCATAAAAAATTGTCAATATTTAGCCATTAACTGATGAATGAGATCAAAAACTAAAACCAATAAATTACAAAATGGAAAAATAAGAGGCACATGAAAGTCATTTGCAACAGACGTTAATTTATTTGTGCACGTAATGAATGAGCTAATCCTTTAATGCCTTCCATTTTTTATTCCTCAGGTCAAACTTCCAGCAACATCCACTTATTGACCCCTTGTACATTTACATAAGACTAGAAACAAGTGGACAATTAAAACAACATATTTGGATGAGTGACCATTAATAAGCAAATATTCTTGCATAAAAAATTTTCAACAAGAAGCTCTTTCGTGGACAATTGATCTTGAATAGGCGTTGCAACTTGCAAGTAATTGATTTAAAGTGGGTATAGAATGTGAAGGAGTTCATTGATCATTTATAAATTTATGCACAACATCAAATAGTGAAACAACCATCATATATTACAAGGTCTCCACTGTTGGCCTCTTCACTTGTGATTCAAAAATAAATCTTCTAAGCAATAGTCAAACATAACCACAAGAGGGGGAAAAAAGCAATATTTCCCTATAAATAAATATATAAATAAAAAGAAAGAAAAATCTGCTTCAGGTCCAAAAAAATATGTTTTCATATTGCTTGTTCTTTCACTAAAATTAAGTTGAATTATTATTGAATGAATATTTCCCAAGTTTTTTATTTGCATTCAGGTGTCATCACTGAAATCAAGAGAATTCCTGCCACAATACTTACAGCCAAAGGTTCTGGTGGCTGGAGTGCAGCTGACAAGAATTCTCCAATACTCCCAACCTGCAAACTTTTTATTTGCAAGCAAAGAGAGTTTAAGGGAGTTCTCAAAAGTTCAGGAAGCTGATATTCAGCAAAAGCTTCATAAATGCATTTGGGGTAGAGGTGATAACATTCACCGGGCTGCACACGACCAGCCCTTCCTCTTCTCTGCAATCAAGTACAACACAAGGGAAAGCATTTCAGCTTTGAATAAAGACCAAAGACCAAATGGAAAAGGAAGATGGAACACAAAATATAATTGAAGATGCCATTAAAACTATAATTACTTCATATAAGGAAGGCGACTATAATTACTTCATATAAGGAAAGCAACTACGCGATCCAAATCATAACTTTAACTCTTTGATCTAGCCTGACATACGAACAAACACTGCTTTCAGACAGTTTCTTGGATGGTCATCCAACTTAATTGGAGGATTAATATCTAAGCCTGTTTCTTGGGTTCTTTTATGTAGTTTTCTGCTGAATTATAAAGAAGGATTCCTTGTACTCCAAGGTGTACTTTTTCTCGTCTTTGATAAAATTTTCCACCTTTGTAATACATGCCCAATAAAACACCTAAACCTGTTTAACACTCTTAGGTCACACAAGCCCCTCAAATGGCCAAAAACACCAGCCCATTGCCGTAATTGTAAGCGAACACTGACGGCAAAAATATGTGAACAGGCTTCTCCGCCCACAAAAATAAAATGGAAAATGAATAGAGATGAAGAAATCCGGAAATACGCACTCATACATACAATGAAAGACAAACCTTTGTAAAACTCTCTCAGGTCATACAAGGCCCTAAACGACCAGGCAGGCCAGCTGTATCACTCTAAGCTACATTTAAATAGGGTTGTCCATACACAAACAAGTGGCTATAGGGATTTTCAGACCCAGAAATATATCCAAAGAATCCAGACTGCTTGAAGTCAGAAATTTATATAATAAAGGGAGTAAAGGTTCCCTATTTTGATTCAAAGCATTCAATTCAGAAATGCATGCTCAAGAACAAAACGAAATTACCATAAACCAAGGAAACTTACTTGTCGTGCAGATGCTTGTGATATCCATGAAGGTAGTAGACAAGGTGTATTGTTCAAAGCATCATAAGTGGTCTCTTTTGCTTTTCCACCATCAACCACAAAAACTACGTCATTGATTGTAATACTTGCTTCTGCCATATTAGTAGCAAGAACAATTTTTCGTACATTTGGAGGAGGTCTCTCAAATATGAGTTTCTGCAGAAAGCAATTGCAGAAGATGGTGAATAATATGAAATGAAATCACAACTCCAAATGGGATATGAAAAGCAACATAAAATCTGTCACATTTTTTTGTGAAGTAAAGTGTACAGTTGACTAGAATTCACAAGCAATGATCTTTAAGACACTCTATAATTAAAAAGGGACTTAAGAGCATTCACAGTAGACACTTTATAATTCATAGTTGACTGGAATTGAGAGCATTCATAGTAGAAGGATAAACATAAGGAAATTCAAGCTCATTCTCTTTCAAGGGTGGAATGAGCATGTATCACAAGGGCCCTGTTCTACTTTTTTATCCAATAATTTCAATATAATTATTATTTCACCATACGGTTCTTCTACCACCAAAGAAATACTCACTCAAGATAACTGCAAAAAGTAACTGCATAGTGGTTATGAGTATGGAAAAAATTGCAATTTGTAAGAGTAAAATATTTAGAACAGGTGAATGCATGGTGCACAACCACCAGTTGTGAATTTTAGGACTACTTATTCTAGGAAGAAACATTAGAAAATCAATTATTCAGGCTACTAAGGGATTCTTCTTCTTTCTAAGATTCTTTTTTTTCTTTTTTTCTAAATTTCTATTCGAGCATCCTTGTTGACTTGTTGGCATCAGCTTATATTTAGAAAATTACTAAAATCCACCACGCATTTGGTGATACTCACAATTGCATCCTCACTTTTTCAAAAGTAAATTAAATAGTCTTTGATATTTAAATTTGTCAACAATATAGCCCTTGGGTTAGAATTTTATTTAAAAATCCATTAATCAAAATATTGAGCAACATTCATACATGCATCCTTGCTTTTTCAATAGTCAATTAAATAATATTTGATATTTAATTCTTTCAAAGATGCGGCCTTCAATTGGGGTTTTCTTTAAAAATGTGTTAATCAATATGTTTTAAGGTGGTCAAATGCCATATAGTAATTTAAAATTCTTAAATTGTATTATTTAACTATCTATTAATATCAAATTATTTCATCCTTTGATTTCTTATTCGTTGAACAAAACAAAACCCTAGTTGCCTGTAAAAAGAGATTTTGTTTTTGGGATGCCTTTTTATACTGCACTATACCCTTTTTTTCCAAATATTTTTTTCTAGTGCACTTGGTATATAGGTATGCTTTTTTGGAATGTCATTTAAAAAAAAAAAGAAGTTATTATTCTCTTAAAATAGTGCACTTAAAAAACAATAGCAGTAGTTTAGGAATCTTAAATTACTATCCGGCATTTGATTTCCTAAAAACGCATTGACTAATGGATTTCAAAATAAAACCCTAATGAAAGGACTATATCGTTGATCGAATTAAATGTCAAGGATTAATAATTAACTTTTGAAGAAGTATGAATGCAATTGTGAACATCACCAAATGACAAGGAGGGTTTAGTAATTTGACTAACAGATATTTAATTAAACCCTAATGGAAGGACTATATCATTGACAGAATTGAATGCTAAGGACTATTTAACGACTTATAAAAAAAACAGAGATGCAATGTCTTAGTAATTTGCCCGCTGATTGACAATAAAGTTGAAATTTCAGACAGTTGATTACTTGTGTTTTTCTCCCTCTTTCATTGGTTCTAAATCAAGTGCAGTTCAGCAACTTCAACCAAGATCTCTCATTCTTTCCCCTGACCACATAACTGGTCAGCTTAGTTCAAAGTTAAATTTCCTGCAGATTTCTTCCTCGGAATTGCTTTGTAACTTCCATTGAAATTGCATTTGGGTTCAAAATTCCTTCACACCTTGGTCCTCAATTTTTTCCCGTCACCCCGTCCTCAATTAACTGTTAGATAAGGTTTTATGCATGGGTATGACAATTTGAAACATCAAATTAATGGGAAAATCTAAAGAATTTTGGAAAATAGGTGAGTCCAATACATGGAAACCTACTTAACATGTGACCCTGAGCCCAGGATAGCTCCAAACAAATTGACTATAACTAACACTCGGGACCACTAGCACAAAACGCAGAACTAAGGTGAGGTAGAATTTGCACCAAGTCATTTTGGGTTCAGGCCACTAGTTTTGGGAATTTTACAATCAGATCATATTGCATACTTAGGGTTTTTTCTGCAATTTTTTAAATTATTTGGTATTTTTTAATTTGAGGTTGTTAGGGTTTTCTGTCACTAGTTAGATATTATCTTTGTGCAGCAAAGGATAGTATAATAAGCTATATCTAAATCAATCAAAATCTTTTGACTCCAAATCTTTTTTGGAGATGTAGCACAAAATAGGGTGGAACTGAGAAAATAGGTCCACAGCCTATCCAGATTAATTTGAAATAAAGGATTAGTTGAGTTGAGTTCAGTAGATTTTTACCTTTTCCTTTTTTTCCTTTTGAAACGTTCAAATTGTAGGTCATTGGGATTTGGTCTCCATTTTTCTGGTTTAGACAGGTTCAGGTGGGATTTGACACAACCTTTTGGTTGGATTGAAGTTGCCAGATTGGGTCAAAATATTGCCACCTCAAGGCACAAAGCAAGCCCAGTACAGAAAGTCCTTGGAGTCCACAATATATATACCTATATAAAAACTACTTTTGATAGTCTTAATATATATCTCTATTCTTATATCTTTATTCAAGGATAAAGTCATTCTTAAACTTTTTAATTGTTTGCTTGATTTTTATTTCATTTTTAATTTTTAATCCATATGAATCAATCAGATGAAAAGCAAATCAGTTCTAAGGGTGCATAGCTGTCAACTCATGATACTTTTTAACATATATGAATAGATTGAATAGATGATGACTTTATCCATTATAGGTTGTAACTAATAAACTTCTTTTAGAATATACTTTTATTTTAATTTATAGGTTGTAATTTGAATAGATAACTTTTTTCTTAATGGTTAAAAACCGAATTTAAAGGTTAATCAAATTGAATTAGTAGTAAACCAATCTTTACTAAACTAGTTTAAGTTTTACTTTTTGTAAAACCAAGCTTAATGGACTGGACTAAAGAAAAGGCCCATAAACTGGTTAATCAATCGGTCTATGCTCACCCCTAACAGAAACTAGCCAAACAGCCCCTTGAAAATAAAAGTAAAAGCACCAGCTTTGACCAACCTTAGACACACTCTACAAGGTGCATTCCTAGCTCCAAATTGCTGCATCAACTACTATTTTTTCTCACTTCATTAGTATGTTGAACATGATACTGCAACTGAATGATGACCTCATTTCAAGAAGAGGATTATACTACTCCAGCCACCAAAGTAAATGTGAAATCCATCACACATTCCATACAAGACGCTAGTAATTAGAAGCCATAGATCACCACACCAAGCAGAAATGATATTCTAAACCTTCAGGAGTTAATCACGAAACAAACCCTTGAGAATAGTTGAATTAATCATACCTGTTCAGCAGTTGCCATAGAACCATGGCATGTTAAAAGTAGAACTCTGTTAGGATCTCCCAAAAGAGGATGAGCTTTAAGTTGGTCCCTCAAACCACTAATGTCCTCCCAGCCAGTCATGAATACCAAGACAGCACCAGGTCGTTCTTTCCTACATATATGGCATAGAACTGCCTCAATTAAGTTAAATCCTATGCAATCAGGCATCCAGCATGCTAGAGAATCACGTGCCCTGGAGCTATATGTCTCAAAACTTGATTTATTTAAAGCATCCTGAGTAAAAATAAAATTACAGTATTTGAAGCAAATCTTCAGATTTATGACATGCATGATCTACAAAACTATATTGTTCATCCAACTGTGAGGCAAAAATCAATAAAAAGGCAATCAAATAATGATTTTGTGAAGGAAATAACAAAGCAAAAAATGTAATGGACAAAGTTCTTAAGACTCATCCAAAGTTCTTAAGACTCATCCACGATCCTGCTAAAATTGCAGAAACTTCAATAGTCAAAATTCTCGTAGTTATAAGACACCATACCTCAACAAGAGTAGTGATCTGATTTTTCTTCTTCCTTGGTGCAAGTTGTCTTTGTGTTTTCCACATTTTCTCTTGGCCATAATCATCAATTTGATTAAAAGAAGTCAACTTATATCCAGTCATTTCCAATACATCTTCTAAAAAGTGTGCCCTTACTGGATATGTAAAGCCCTGAATGACATAAATATGTGCTTAAATACCAACTTTATGGTGCCATACAATTTCTCAAACATGAAAGACATATCCACTTCAGAATAACATGAATATGTGCTTAAATACAAACTTCATGGTGCAATACAATTTTCAAAAATGGAACACATATCCACTTGAGAAACTAGATTCATACACATTCTTATCTTAGCTATAACGAAAGACTAAAATATAGAACCATTTAGAAATAGAAAACAGTCTTGGAGAGTACTAGTAAGCTTTTTGTGTTTAGTTTTCCAGCGAGATAGTTAAGACAGAACCACTAAGCAGCTGTTGTAGAATATATGCGCACAAATATGATAATCTAACTTTTCTTGTACCTACTTGCAATAGAAAATTTATTGTTTTCAAACACATCTGAGACCACAAGCAGGCCACTGTTTATATGCGACTTTCCAACATACCCCTGCTTATTTTTTCTCATCCAGTCAATTAATCTTCAACAAACCCCAAGGCCCACAAAAGAGTTATTTGAAGATATGAACTCTTAAAGTTGCGAAACAAAGTCAATCAAGATAGATGGCAAAGAAAACCTCTATTGTCAGCACAAAATATCAATTTTTAACTTACTGGAATATGAATTTTTGGTGCCCCACCAAAATAGTTGGAGAAAAGTTCTGCATTCAAAGTAGCACTCATCAAAATCAATCTCAAGTCTGGACGACGAGAAAGAAGATCCTTGAGCACAATCAATAAAAAGTCTGTTACAAAGAAACCAATGAAGGTAAAAAAAAATTAGAAAAGCTCCATGCAAAATAGAAAAGGCAAAAAACTCTAATTGTAAGGAAGCCAACCTTCATTCATGCCACGTTCATGAATTTCATCCACAAAAACATGAGTTATGCCATTCAAGTTTCTGTCACTTAGTAACCTTCTAAGCAAAATTCCACTGGTACAAAAAAGCAGATGGGTGTTTTTTCCTTTCATTCCCTCTAGTCGAACTTTATAACCAACCTAACAAAAAAATCTGTCGTTGTATAGCAGGCAGAATAAAGAAGTTTTCAAATTGAAATATATATATATATATATATATTAGCAGGTGTGTGCACGTATTTTTGCTTTGATGGTATGAGGACTCACAGATTCACCAAGGGGCTCTCCTCTCTCTGCTGACACTCTATCTGAAACAGCAATAGCAGATATTCTTCGAGGCTGTGTGCAAATTATACTGCAAAATGCTCCACGGCCAGATTCTATTTCTGATTCCAATATATACTGAGGAAGTTGAGTTGTCTTACCACATCCGGTCTCCCCAGACACTACTATAACCTATGAAACAATTAAAAAGTTAAGAATTCAAAGCAACTATATACTATTTGTTACAATCAAAAAGAAAAATCAAAGAGCAATAATTAGGTCCATATCTTCTTGAATTCTGAAGATGCATTAACAATGTTTTGGTTTAGAATCAAAAGCATGTCCACATGGCATATCTCTTATTCTCTCTCTCTTCTCTAAAGTATGCTTGCTCTTTAGTTTTTCTCTTCCATTTTAATTTCCAGCACTGCTTCCTCCTGCTCAGCGGTTTGATCAATCTCTTAGCTCATTAATATGTACATCCACAAATAATATTTTTTACCTATTTCCCAATAATCCTAATCTATAGTTGTCCCGACACAAAGTCACGCATGAAAAAAAAATTACATTAGTCTGTTTTGCTTTACTCATAGGACTTAGTAAGGCTCTAAGGTTCTTAAAGCTTTTGTGGTTTCCATTCTTTTACTTCAATTTCTAGCAACACTTAACAGACCATAATATTTCTGCTCTCAAAACCATTAGAGAACCAAAAAAAAAAAAAAAAGCAAGGAAATTACTAACTGGAAACTCTCATTGCTGCTGTGGGAAAGATTGCAACATTTCAGCATTCCATAACATCAGCATTTTATATTTTCTTTTCTTGTATTTTGATTTTATTCCTTTTATGTTTTACTTCCTTTTTTGTTCTTTAATTCTAGGAACATATTTTGTATTTAAACCTCTGTAATCCTATTGTCATAATAAGATTAAAAGAGCACATATTCTCTCTTTTCAATTCTGTCACTTTTCTAGGGTTTTAATACCCACCCATTTAGAGAGAGTTTTGACGCTCACCGCCCACACCAATAGCAAGACCAGACACTGACCAGTGTTCCATCAAAATCCCGTCACAAGAAACAGCTACGCATGACCACACGCGTCAATCACTCTTCCAGATCCAATCACACACGCCGGCACGTGAGACACTTTCCGGCCACCGTTTTGTGAATTTCTTGTTCCCGATCTCTTTACCTCATCTTTTCGCCTTTGTTTAAGTGGTAATAGAGGTTATTCAGGTAAGTTAACTATGTTGGCATAATATCCATGTTACTAATGGCTGGTTACAATCCATGGAAGACAGCTTTGATTCGAACAACCAGTAGGGATTCAATGGCGCCAAGAGAAAGCACTATGAGTTACATCTCATTTGGAAGTCCAATAGAAGGATCCAATAATTCACTAAAGGTGAATATTCATCGGCTTAATGAGAAAAATTATATGGAATGGTCTCAAACTGTTCAATTGATCTTGGAACAAAAGGGGAAGTCGGATTATGTGACAGGGGAAGTAACAAAGTCTGTAGATGGAGATCCGGCTCTCAAAACCTGGAAATCAGAATATTCTTTGATCATTGCATGGTTGGTGAATTCAATGGAACCTACAATTGGCAAGCCATTTATGTTTCTACCAACAACCAGAGATGTTTGGGAAGCAGTCAGAGATACTTATTCGGATTTAGAAAATTCTTCACAAATATTTAAGTAAAAGTCTAAACTTTGGCATGCGAAATAGGGTGATTGAGATGTAACCTCCTATTTCAAAGAGTTAATGACTTTGTGGCAAGAGTTAGACTTTTGTTACAACGATGTCTGGGAATGCAAAAATAATAGTGTAAGATCCATGAAGCGACAAGAAAATGATCAGATCTTTATATTCTTGGCAGGATTGAATAAGAAATTAAATGAAGTGTGGGGCATAATTCTAGGAAAGACACATCTACCAACAATTCATGAGGTGTTTTCAGAGGTTAAAAGAGAATAAGCAAGACATAATGTAATGCTTGACAAATATGTTTCAATCAACAAAATACTGGAAATGGATAACTCAACTTTAATAACCCAGAGGTTTTAGGATGAAGAAAAGAATAATGGTAAGCAACCATGGTGTGATCATTGCAAGCGTCCATGACTCACACAAGAAACATGTTGGAAAATTCACAGCAAACCAAAAAATCTGAAAAAGAATTCTGGTGGAGGGGGACATGCACTCCATGTTAATGTCTCATATCAGGAGCAATCGTCTTCATCAAGTTCATTTTCTTTCGCTAAGGAACAAATAAACCAATTGTACAAGCTTTTTGAGTCTCAGCAAATTCCTTCCTATTCTTTGGCTCAAAAAGGTAATTACTTACAAAACGCTTTCTTTAGTATCCATTCTGATCATATGGCTTGTAATTACTTACAAGCCATATGACAAGATCGTCAAATCTTTTTCTTCATATAGTCATTGTGCGAGTAATCAGAAAATTAATATTGCAGATGACTCTCTTTCAGCCATTGCAGGAAAAGTTTATATTGTAGTATCCTCATCACTTACCTATATGATATTCTTCATGTCCCCAAACTTTATTGTAATCTATTGTCTATTAGTAAGCTAGTCCGTGATCAAAATTGTCAAGCTAATTTCTTTCCAACTCATTGGGTATTTCAGGATTTGACTTCGGAGATGATAATTGGCAGTGCTAAACAAAGTGGAGGACTTTATTCTTTTAATGGTGGATCTAAATCGGGACAGAAATCCCAACCAATAAGTATTTGCTTTGAATATTTTTTTTCCAATAATGATATTATGTTATGGCATTTCAAATTAGGCCACCTAAGTTTTAGATATTTAAAACATTTGCTTCCTAAGTTATTTTGCAATAAATATTTGTATTTGTTTTATTGTGAAATATGTGAATTTGCAAAACATCACCGTGTTTCTTTTCCTTCACTGCCATATAAACCATCAAAACCATTAACTAATATTCACAGTGATATTTGGGGTCCGAATAAGACAAATATACTTTTCTAACAAAAGATGGTTTATCACATTCACAAAAGACCATACTCGACTTTATTGGGTATATTTATTAAAAGAAAAATCAGATGTGGAACAAGTTTTTAAAAACTTTTACAATATGGTGCAAACTCAATTTCAAACCAACATACAAATTTTCAAAAGTGATAATGGAAAAAAGTATTTTAACATGATCTTAGGAAATTTCTTTCTTGAAAAATGAATAATATATCATAGTTTTTGCATTAATACACCCCAACAAAATATTGTTGCTGAAAGAAAAATTAAATATTTGTTAGAGGTGGTTACTGGCTCGTGCATTACTTTTTACTATTAAAGTGCCTAAGTATTTGTGGGGACAAGCGTTTTTAACTGCTGCATACTTAATAAATAAAATGTCTTCCAAAGTTTTACACTATTAAACTCCTTTTCAGGTTTTCACAAAAAAATTTCCAAATGCTAGAATTTTTGTTGATCTCCTTTTAAAAATTTTGTTGTACAACTTTTGTTCATGAACATAGAAAAATTAGAAAACTTGAACCTCAAGCTATAAAATGTGTTTTCATTGGGAAACAATTATAATGAAGATTCATTTGTTTTCAGATGATGTATTTCTTTCACAGCCATAGGATTATGTTGTGTATAGCTCATATATATAGTAAGCGGATAGACGTTGGAACGGAGCAGAGCAACAACATCTGTCCTTGTGGGAGATTTCTCAGCTATTTTTATGGGTTACGGATTAAGTGGGTTAGGGATGCGGGGGCGTCCCCACAGTATGGTATAGGGGTATCTTTGTAAAATCATACCGTACATGTTATATATATAGCATGTGTATTGTAACCTAGTTTCTTAGTACCATCAATAAGAAAACCTAGCCACTCTACTCCCGAAGACGTAGGCACATTGCCGAATCTCGTTAAATCTTATGTTCTCTGTGTTCTGCTCCTCTTATATTTTTCTTGCTATTTTCGTTATTTCTCAACAGATTACGAAGGGGTATTTGGGATTGTTGTTGAAAAAATTGATTTAGAATTTTTTTCATTTTTTATAAACTGTTTTTCTCAAATCTGCTTCTGAGAAAAGTATCTATATACTTGTTTCTCTCCAAAAGCAATTTTCAAAACTCAAAAAAATTAAAAATAAAATTTTTTTTTCCAAAAGCGTTTTTTCCAAACACAATGTCAAACGAACTCTGAGTCTAGTGCACCTACAACAAATGGTCAATATTCATTTGTAAAAACTTCTCTTACTATGAGTGATGTTTCACATAAATCTAAACCTACATTTGAAATTGAAAAATCTGAACCACCACCTTTGGAAACTGAGAATAAGGGGCAGTATATTATAATGCCACAACATGAAAATTCCACTAAAACAACAAGGAATTGATTCACAGAAGGTGACTAAATTTGAAAATGGATTGTTTACTTGAAGAATCATAAGCAAAGGAAAGATGAATTGGCTCTACAGCACGATCATAATTCTGAATTGAGGACAAACCAACAATATGAATCTAGTACAGGTAAATCTCATTCTCTTCCTGACAATCATCCCGAGACTTTTGATTCTGACATTCCTATAGCCCTTCGAAAAAAGGTTAGATCTTGTACTAGATATCCATTGTCTAATTTGTGTCGTACTCGAAATTGTCTCCATCTCTTGCTTCTTTTACAACTCAATTGTCTAGTATATAAATTCCTAACAGCGTACAAGAGGCTCTAAAAACTCCAAAGTGGAAGGAAGCAGTTTTTGAAGAGATGATAGCACTTAAGAAGAATACGTGGAGTGTTGAGGCATTGCCCTCATGAAGGCTACTGTAGGCTATAAATGAGTGTTCACTGTGAAGTACAATTCTGATGGTTCAATGAAGAGATACAAGACCCGATTGATGGCTAAAGGATTCACCAAGACATATGACATAGATTACTCTAAAACATTTGTCCTTGTTGCAAAAACTCGATAAGAGTATTTTTATCTATTGTTACTAATCGGAACTAACATTTGCAGCAATTAGATGTGAAGAATATCTTTCTCAATGGAGACTCAGAGGAGGAAGTTTACATAGATAGTCCACCAGGTTCTGAAGGGAAATTTGGCTCAAAAGTGTGTAAGCTAAAGAAGTCCTTGTATGACTTAAAATAGTCTCCAAGGGCTTGGTTTGAGAAGTTCACACACTTTGTTAAAAAACAAGGATATTCTCAAGGACAAGCAGACCATACCTTGTTTTACAATATCACTTCTGAAGGAAAGGTTGTTGTGCTAATAGTTTACATTGATAATATTATTTTCATAGGTGATGATGTGGCTAAAATAGAGAGATTAAAAAAATATTGCACTAAAATTTGAGAGAGGATTTTGGAGCTTTACGATACTTCCTTGGAATGGAAATTGATCGTTCAAGAAAATGAATTGTTATATCTCAACGCAAATATATTTTTAACCTTTTAAGGGAAACTGGAATGAGTGATTGCAGAATAGCTTAGACTCCATGGATCCTAATATGAAATTTTGGAAAAAGGGAAGTGTTCCTATTGATACTGGCAAATATCAAAAACTAGCTAGTAAACTGATCTATTTATCTCACACTTGACCAAATATTGCCTTCGCAATCAATGTTGTTTGTCAATTCATGCATGCACCCTATGAAGAGCATATTGAGGCGGTCTACCTGATTTTGAGATATTTGAAGTCTACTTCTAGGAAACATTTATTTTTTTAAAAACCAATCAAAGGAGTATTGAAGTATTTATTGATGCAGACTGGGCAAGTTCAGTAACTGATAGGAGATCTACTTCTGGATATTGCACCTTTGTGTGGGAAAACTTGGTTACTTGGAGAAACAAAAAACAAAGTGTTTCCAGAAGTAGTGCTGAAGCTGAATTTAGAGCAATAACTCAAGGAATTTGTGAAATATTGTGAATATATAGATTCCTCAAAGAGCTTAAGAAGATAGTGGAACTTCCATTGAAATTGTACTGTGACAATAAGGTTGCTATAAGTATTGCTCACAATCTTGTTCAACATGATAGAACAAAGCACATTGAAATTGATCGGCACTTCATAAAGGAAAAACTTGAAGCTGAAACTATCTGCTTGTCATTTGTTCCTTCCAGTCAGCAAACAGTTGACATCCTGACCAAAAGGGTTGTAGGACCTAACTTTGAACATCTGTTAAGCAAGTTAGGGCATGATGAACATCTATGCACCAACTTGAGGGGTAGTGTGGGAAAGATTTTAATATTTCAACATTCCATAAAATCAACATTTTATATTTTCCTTTCTTGTATTTTGATTTTATTCCTTTTTTGTTCCTTAATTCTATGAACATATTTTGTATTTAAACATTTGTAATCCTATTGTCAGAATAAGATTAAGAGAGCACATATTCTCTCTTTTCAACAGTAGCCTCAGTATAAGCCTCAAATTACATTATGGGAATCTTTAATCACAACCAAACAAAAATTTCAACCCTAAAACATTATCTATATCTATTTCACATACTTGGAAGTTTAACCTACCTATTAAGAGGAAATCAGCCAGAAGTGCTGCTTTTTGCTGGTCGATCAAGCAGAAGAGCAAAATGCAGGACTTTCAAACTCAAACTTGATCCAACCTGATAACCCAATAAAATCAGGAACCTTAAAGAAATGACACCAGCAAACACCAGTAAAGCAAATGTTTTGACAATGAATCAGCTGATCCAGTCCAGGTTTCAACAGCTTAGATGGAGTTCATTACTTGAAAAGAGGTCCCCAAAAGTCATTACTGGCAACTTGAAGCATTGACCATAAGCTTAAAGAAAAACTAGTTGGCTATTATATTGTGCAAAGGCTTACAACTAATGTATTTAAATATTGGCAGCATATATTCTTTTTCCAAACAAGTATTCCTATTGACATCAGCCACTGAACCATGGTAAGATTTTTTGCCCCCACATTGGTCTCTTTAAGTGCTATGAATATT
Source organism: Triadica sebifera (assembly GCA_023653625.1). Classification (NCBI taxonomy): domain Eukaryota; kingdom Viridiplantae; phylum Streptophyta; class Magnoliopsida; order Malpighiales; family Euphorbiaceae; genus Triadica; species Triadica sebifera. The sequence goes on along the minus strand of CM042898.1, from coordinate 22,832,431 downwards.
TATTTTGCCAAAAAAGGAAAAAAATGAGGATTATCAGAATATAAAATACTCTACCAAGTTATTATGCTATAAGGTGCAATACTACCAAAAAAAAGAACTTCAATATTCTTTTGATGAACTATTTCCCAAATAATTATTCCAGCCAAATGCTTAACCGTTATTCAAACAAATAGGAATATTTGCACCAAAGTTAATTTTTAATCAATAAAAATATTATGCTTTGATTTTTAGTCGCTCAAAATAATATGAATTTGTATATTTAATACATACCCTAAATACATTTTATTTTTCAATCAGTGATAAATAATTGGAATAGTAACACATTAACACTTAAAGTCAAATTACTCCAAGTTGAACAAATATTTCAGGCAAAAATCCTGAATAAATACTAGAAACATGTGGAACCTATAAGGATCATAACAGAGACATGATCAAGAGAAGAGCAAACAGAAAATTTTGAAACCTATAAATTTATAGCAAGGCATCTTCTTGAACATAAATAGCACTACTGACATATTAAATGAAAAGGAACCAAAACATTCCATAATCAAACCTGGTTTCTTGCTATTGCTTGAAGCAGTTTTTCCTTTTCCTTGAATGCAGGTAGAGACTTCCGAAAGCCCATCATCTTCTTGCCTTCTGGTGATTCCTATAAAACAAAAGAAATGCATTGAGATCAAAGACTCAAAGAATGCATATCACTCACGGTAGAGCAATTACAATCAACTTCATAAAAGAATATCAACAGGAAGCTTTCGCTGCAGGGTATTAACTATGAAGAGGAAGGTTACACTGTGATAACACAAAATAAAAAGGACATAAATTCAGTTTCCACAAAAGATAAACAACCAACACATCTATCTATAAGTCTAAGCTCAAACTCAAACAGCTCTATCATTTTTGGATTATTTAAGAAACAGACCTATGACCCAACAATCTTAGTGCCCAAACAAGGAGATCTGTTCTGAGTAAATCAACCCAAAAAATAACCACCTAGAAATATTAATTTATGTTATAGAAATTTTCAATTTAAACTGGAGAGAAATAAACTAAGATAAATGAAATAACAGAAATATTTTTGTAAATGAAATAGCATGAATGAAGACAAGATGAGATATGCAAAGTTTAAACTTTATTTCTCATTTTCATCAACCTCCAGAATAAATCATAACACAGTGTTTATTTAAGTTGGATTTTATAATGCACAGAGATTTAGATTTTAACAAGTGAGGACAAACACTTTTTGCAAGAAAAAGGCAACAGAAATTGTCTAATTAATTATATATTTATTTCTATTCTAATTTATATTTTATAAAGCATATGAAACTATATAAGAAATTTTAGATATAAAGAAAGATTAAAAAGAATCAAACGACCACTAGTTACAAGCATTGAATATGAAAATATTATTTTAGCCCTCAAAAAATCTAGGGTAGAGAAGGTAGGTTGGTTATTGAAGTGGCTAAGTAGACCAAAAATTATCTTGCATCCATTTAATAATATAATTTAGAACTTGTCAAATGGCAACCCACAAAAATGATCACTTTGATTACTTAAATAGGCTCCAAGTTCAACTTAAACTATAAGCACCCACTATACTCTATGGGCCATTCTTAGACATTTATCTCAAGAATCCACAGCCGTGCACTGGATGCACAGATACAAATTCTGAATAGTTGGTTGGATGTTTAAAAAAAATCCAGAGTCCTCATATACGAAAAATAGTTAATGTAGAGGAAATTACTTAAAAAAATTACCTGCCAAGCTCTTTGCATATTACGAATTCTTAAACTCCTTCTCTGAAGGACCTTTTCCATTACAGACCCATCTAGAAAAGACTCCGGATTGTCATCCAGACTAACATCTTCAACCTGATCAACAGATTCGGCATCATGTGCATTGTCACCAACTTCTCCAGAACTCAGCCGAGTTCTATCAAGATGTTCCTGAAGTAAACCTTCTACCCTCCTTTGAAGGCTTAGCGGGAGTACCACCTTCAACAAAACAACAAAGAAACGAGAAAGAAATTAAGTTAAGAGATTTTAAAATAATAAAAAAAGAATAAAAAGAATTCCAGAGATAGCAAAATAAATGGATTTAAAAAGGTTCACAGATAATTACCTCCCTTTGGGGCCTTTTATCATCCAAATCCGGCCTGTAGTTGGGAAGCGGAACCTTGCTAGCAACAATCACTTTTCCATACATTTCACTAGTAGAGCAAAGAACACATATCATCGCAATCAATAACAGAAAGAAAAAATAAAATCATAAAAATCTGCAAAGAGGAACCTGTAAAGTCCCATCCTTCTGGCGAGGTTCGAAATCTGCTCATAATCCCTTCTATCTTTTCTATCTTTAGAAACAATTTCTTCGTCAGTTTCACTGCGCAATAGCAAGCTGAGCTTCCATTTCCACTCGTCAATATTGGCCACCGACGAAGATGCCTGACATTAAAAAAAAAAAAAAAAAGGCATCATCTAAGAAGTAGAATTCAGAAATTACTTTTCCCTAAACAAAAATCCGAAATTGGATTTTAAAAAAGAAAGGAAACCTTATGGGTTTCAAAATCGCACTCATAGTCATCATCGGAAAACTGCTCGACAGCATAGCCGGAGAAAGGACGGCGAACGAAAGAGGAAGAATTAGACAGATACGAAAGGAAGGTAGAGAGAGGGTTGATAAGGCGAGTGGAAGAGCGAAGAGTGTTATAGTTGGAGAGTGAATTAGAGCATCCTAAAAGGAAACCTCCTAACTTGGAATTTCGCATTCTAATAGACAACGAATTTGAGGCATCGTTTTTCTATCTTCTTCTTCTTTACTTGTTCTTCCCCTAACACCACAAATCCTCTGCCTGCAGCTGAGGCTCTAAGATTCTTCATTAGCCTTTTATATAAACTTCTGTAAACTCCATTTAGCAGGAATCAATTGAATTTTTGTCTTGTTTAGGCTTTTAAGCTCAGCTGTTGATGCAGCGCTTAGGGCATTGATACAGTATTTGTTAAAATTAATTTTAGGCCAAATTACAAAAATATATATATATATATATCCCAAACTTTTACATTTTAATCATTTTCCACCTATCCATAATTACAAAAACAAAATACACAAATTTTACTATATATAAACAAATATAGCTTCCAGCAAGAAAAAATTATTTTTGTGTCTATGTGGATGCCGATAGTTTGGGCTAAAAAAAATAAATTCAGTGAGTCAATTGAAAAGATTAGCCATCAATACCAAATTATCAAAAAAAATCACAATTTTTAACAATTATAGTTTCACTTATCCTTAATTATAAAAACTATATATATACTTTACGATTTCTGAGGAACTAGATAACAAAAATACCTACATTTTTCCTTCACTTTTTCAACAAACAAAAAAAAACTTTTCTTATTTGTTTGACAAAAAATATGAACATATTATTTCAAATTTATGTGTAAGTAATTTTATAATAAATTATAATAAAAAAGGACAAAAATCAAGACCCAACTCTCATTTTTGCTGCATTGTGTTATTGGCATTATTGTTATTATTGGTGGTAGTGCTACCACCATTGGCACTACTAGTGATGAAGGTGATAGCAATTGCAAGTGTTACAGTGATGACGGCGGTGGCAGCACTGACTATGTCAACAAATGAAGACAATTTGTATCGAGTGCAATTGTTGATGTTGAGGTTCTTGAGATAATTAAAGACCGAAAAATTTTGATTGGTTATAAAGGGCTTAGCAAAATTCCGATTTTGGGCTAGAAATGGAGCCTGAAAATGGAGGGAAGTCTTTGAACTTGTAGGGAATTTGGGTTGTGAGTGAGGTCTAATGTTACAGTTGAGAATTGAAGGAAAGCTGAAATAGTTGTCATACTTGATAAACGCGGAATGATTGCTTTTGCTGGCAAATTTGGATTCATTATCCCATTTGCACTTGACATTGACCCTAAAAGCAACATTCTTGCTACTATTATTGTTATTGACGTTATTGCTATGGTAGAATAAATGTGGTTGCCTTCATATATTGTTATTAAGATTATTCTATCTCAGTACATCGTTGAATCTGAAATTCATATGCCAGACATTTATTATATTAATCCATAAGAGTATAACTGAATTGGTATGGAAAAAAAATCAATTGAAGTATGATTTGAGATGCGAACATACTTCCAGTATCAGCAATGAAAAGGTGCAACTCAGTCTATATATATTTAGAATTTAAAATAAATTAAGTAAATAAATAAAAACCTCTAAAAAAAGTTTAAATAAATAAATTGGTCTATATTAACATCAAGGCTAGACTTGGGAAAAAAATGGGTTACTAAGAAAGTGAGAGAAAGTGAAGAAAAATGAGGATATTTTTGTTATTTGGTTGCTAAAAAATTGTGATGTGTATATATTCTTTTTTAATTATGGATAGGTAAAACTATAATTGTTAAAAGTGTCAAAATTTTTAGTAATTTGATCATGATAATTCATGTTTGTTGAAACAGTTTTTTTTTTCAAAAATATCGGTGTCCACATGAGCACAAAAATTATTTTTTTCTAGCCGAAAGCTATATTTGTTCAAAAACCATAAAACATGTATATTCTTTTGTAATTATGGATAGGTGAAGCTAAAATCATTAAAAGTATAAAAAATTCATAATTTTTTTTGGTAATTTGACCTTAATTTTAGTAGTGACATAAGTTATTTTAAAAAAATATATTTTTAAAAGATACATAAAAAAATAAAATACAGTAATTATTTAATATAATTATGAATTTTAATAATTAAAATAACATATTATAATTAATTATAAAAAACCTATAAATCTATATAATCATTTAATTTAATATATTTTTAATATATTTTATTTTATTTTGAAGAGGTGTATTTTAATTTTAATAATTTTTTTATAAAAGATATATTTTATTTTAAATAGACTAATTTTGTCATTTTATTAAAAAATAAACTTCAACTATTCTACTCAAAAATGCAGTTTTTTAATCCACAACTGTTTAGATTTTTTATCAACTATCAACTGATGTTACTAAACATTTTTGCTAAGTTTTTTATATCAAAAAGTTTAGCTGCATCCAACAGCTGAACCAAACATCTTATAGTCATTTTTGTCACTTGCTACTTATTCCTTTTTTATCTACCTTATTCACATTAGCAGATTTTTTGTTCACTTTATCCTTAAAAATCAAAATTAAATTATGATATAACCATTGTCATATGGACAATTAGAAAGATTAAAAAAACATGTGATTTTCGTACCTATTGATGTATTCTTACGATCAAATAGGCATTTGAAACATAACACCAATTGAGTCACATGCAAAATAAAAGCATTATTTTTTTTTACCATTCAAAATCAGAAATTATTGAAAGAAAAAGAAAAAAAAGATATTTACATAAATAAAAAAGCTCTACTCATTTTCTCTCTTATGTTTAATTCTAGAAATCATCAGATTTTTGTGTGGGAGAGATTTGGGGATTCAATTAAACTTTTCTTCTCAAACGCAACTTATTTCTAGCAATGATTGGCCATCCTAGCATCAACAAAACCTCTAGAGACTAAGCGGTGGTGAGCTACCAATCGTAATGGAAAATAGGCAAAAATGAAAGAAAAAAAATTGTCCACTTTCATTTCAAACCGGTTTGCAACTTGGACCAATATATGTTGTCCAATTGTTTTTTTTTTATTTTCAGAAGAAAACATGTTATATTTGGGTAAGAGAACAATAATAATTTATTTATAATTTACTTGTAAAAAAATTACAAACTTATTATAGGGATAAGTAAAAGTGAGTAGGTATGAGAAAAAGAGTGAAGAGATAGGAGAGAACTATATCATCTCCAACCTTAAAGGTTAGAAGGAACTAGAAACAAAGACGATAGTTGAAAAAAATGTTGTTTGTTGTGTTAAATATAAAAATGTTATATTTTTTTATTTATTTTAATTGTAAAAAGATTTTCTATTTGTTAATTACAAATAGACAATATCTTTTTTTTGTATTTTCTTAATTGTTGGTTGTATGGGGGTGTTTTCTTGCCCAATAGTTGATATGTAAATAGCTGGTAAATATTTCTAAACAACAATTAATATATGTTTAGAGTCTCTGTACCATCCACTCATATAATTAGCATTAATCCAACTATATAAACGAGTAGTCCAAAACCACCTGTTTTAAAATTCAATTAAAATAAAGGTTTTTCCTTAAATCATTTTGACTACATATTAGTCATGATGACTACTTTCAAAATATCAGAACAAAAAGTAAAAAGAGAAGCATAATAAAATATTTAATCAAATTGAAAATACTATGTTGGGTTTCAAATGGTTTCAAGTTTATGCACAACATCCTAAAAAGAAAATTACAAATCTTTTAGTACACAAAAATAAAAATAAAAGACATCATTGGTCTATCTAGGTTGTGTCATGTGACTCTTCCTTCAAGCTCTTTTTCTTTGTCAGCAATAACTAATCAACTCCAGTCTGAGTATGAGAAATACTCATATGTTAAGTAATTCGTGTCTAGTAGTATATATATATATATATATATATATATATATATATATATATATATATATATATATATATATATACCTCAAGATTCATACATGCATGTCTTATTTATTATGTTAAGACATTACTATACATAATGCACAATTAAGAACATAGATTCACAAAATATTTTTCCATAGATCAATTACCTATCATCATATGTTCATGCATATCCCAAACTTATATATTTTATATCCTCATTATTTACTATAAGTGGTTCATTACATCATTAACATCCATAATTACCATTTGTTTACCACTTTTTATATACATGTGAAGGCATATAAATATTTTCGTTCGTGATTCATACATCATGACTTAGCATGTCATATATCTTACCATATCACTATGTTTATCATCTTATGTCAACAAATCATTATACCCATGATACCAAAACACCAAGAATCAACATGCCAAAATTATTGTGTGCCTCAAACATAAAGAAAACCAATTACTATTGGATCATACAAAGGTTTTCCATATTTATTACCTTTAACAATTTGCCCATATTAATCTAAATTGGACTAAACAGGATACAGACAAATCCACAACTCTCACTCGAGCCCCTCATAATATCTGTCTGAGTCTTTCAAAATACCTGTCTAAGATAAAAGAAGTCATTAGGTCACCTGCCGAAGATAAAAGAAGTATGTGTACATTTCCACCAAAAGAGCTCACCTAAGCTTGAAACCCTTGTCCATAATAACCAACCTAGATCACCATCGTTTTTCTCTTAATGATATATCATCTATTATAACTCTTATCTTAGTTACGATATTAGGCTTAACCATAATTTTACCATTAATCCATAATTATGTTGTGCATTAACCATTTTCATACCATATTTATATCATTTACCATAGTCAGACCATACATACCTTGTGCATTAAACATTACCGAAACATACATGTGCATTTCATGTTAATGAGAACATATGAAAGTATATTTATCATTAGTAGAATCAAGGCTAATTCTACGTTATGAAACCACAATACTATTACATGCTCATATGAACTTAATAATGTATATGAATTATCTGCTTATACATATGTCAATACATGTTTATCACGTCGTAATATAAATCCATAGCAATTTATGTCTTTTAACCCATAAAATCATATCATGTATTCTGACTATCCATACATTTAACATGCATTATGTCATATATAGTACTCATACTATGATATAGTATAACAAGGACTGTGACATTTCATGCCTAAAATCATATCATGCATCAACTATGATTTCCATATACCATAATTTAACCATTATCATTTCTTATGTTCATTTTCATACCATATTATATAAGAACAACAAATGTATACCACTTCGAACTTAATCAATCTTGATTCATACATTAAAATATAAAATTTCAATATCAAACAAATTCACATCCGTGAACAACTTTTCACAACCGTTAATCAACTCTTTGTGGGTAGTTTACTCGTGAACATATTGTGATTCAACTTATGAATCACCTCCTGGTTTCACGACCATGACTAAGCCTTCATAAATATGAACCTAACCACGAACCCTGTCGTGAAGCTACCCGTTACAACAATCACAAACACGATATTCACTCTTGTGAACTACCAATTCACAGCTGTGAATCTAGAAAATTTTCTAAAAAACACATCAAGTAAAAGAATACCATTTTTATATGCATTTTTACTCTAAAATTAACTAATGTCAATCACTCTATCGACATACAAGCCTACATATAACTCAATTTCATGCCTTATTTGCCCTTTTTACTCATGCCAAATAATCTTCATTTTACTTTTTTTCATTTACTCATCATTCCATCATGCTTAAATCCCACAAATATGTAAATCAAAACCTCAAGAGAATATAACCCGACACCCATAAAACATGTTATGGAAAATAAATGTATATATCTATTAACTTTGAACTAAGGATCCTCATTTAATATCTTCAAGCTTATTCTAAGTTATCCTCCCTTTTGCGTTTATTTCTCTTTGTCTTTAACATATTCTCACCATAAAAATTAAAGAATCATTTCCTTTCCATCTCAATTCTTCCTCTTTTCTCTTTAGAAATGCTCTTCCTTTACAAACACTTTTTATTCTATTTGATTTCAAGCTTTTACCATTGTTGAAGCTTTGAAAACTCTTTGAAAATGGGAGAAAAAAGATGAAGGCATAGTGTAAACTTTTTTTTCTAGTTATCTACACCATGCTTTGATGCTTGATATCTTTTAGTACATTTTGTGTATATGATACGCTAACTTGGTTTACTTTTCTCTGCTTCCCTAACGTACTCAAATCTTTCCCTCTTAAGGGATTTATTCAACCACTACACCTACCCATCTTGGATTTTGTACTATCTTAATCTCTTTTACCTTGTACAAATCTGACACATAGCCTTATTAGGTTCTCCATTGATCCACTATTTATATACATCCTTTTTGCCCGAATACATAGTAGTTTATGATCTGTTTGTAGTCTTAGTTTGATCATCATTGACTCCTTTTGTTCATGTTAGACTCTTTTTATGGAAGAAAACCTTATTTACATCTGTTAGTATAGTTGTATAACTTTTTTTGTATATTGATATCAATTTTGTATCCTTATTATTATCTCATTTGCTATTGATCCTCACTCTCATATTGCATACTTCAACCTTTGAAGCTACATCTCTGACTTTCAACTCATCTGACATTATTCTTATAGGGTATGACAAAATCCAAATTGTGCTTGTAGAAACTCCTTGTCATACTCTTAATTATCTATATCGGACATTTTTGACCAATAATTAAACATATTGTCTTCCATTGATAATATATATATATATATATATATATATATATATATATATATATATATAACATATCCTTCAAAATTCTTCCGTCTCCACTTTTATTGGAGAAATAATAACGAAAACTCGCAAAGAATTTTCGCCATTAACTGCACCATCTCCCGGTTATGTAGATTTTATGATTAACCTTTCTTTTATTATACTGAAGTTTTGTTTCATGCCATGAGAACTAGTCTTTTTCTAATAATTTACCCTTTTATTGAAACATCATCCAAATATGTTAACAAAAGTCTTTCCTTTGCATCATGATTTGCTATTCTCTGTATATCTTTATTCACCTATCGTACTATATTTTAGAAAGATTCACTGGTTAACTTTACACTATGCCTATTTATGATTATTCCTGATTCTTTGATTCAATATTTTTCACCATTTGTGACCATTTTTATTTAATTGGTTTGAGCATGTGTGATATAGAATTTTGGTAACACCTAATTCTAATAGCTTTTAAAGTTGTAACCCAATTCCTTTAATTTAGTCATAGACATTTGTAATGCGGAATTGGAACTGGCTCTACCAAAAATAAATTCATGTCGAACTTATATCTCTGTTTGATGTACTTTGAAAATACATATGAATACTCTATTCATCTTATTTTCTATTAGTATCTCACTTCACATCTAGTTACCTTTCTCAACTTAAATTCTCTGTTTATCGCCCTTTTCCTTTTTACACCATTGTTTGATAATATATATATATATATGTGTGTGTGTGTGTGTGTGTGTGTGTGTGTACTTATGCGTGTGTATGATTGGTTAGTTTTGGCTCATGTTTTTTTTTATCCTAGATTCAGGATATCATACTTCATCTCCCTTATAATTGAACCATTTCGAGCCATTCTATCATTGCAAATACTTTCATACACTCTTAGATCGAACTGAGATCCATTGCTAAACTCAAGTTATCGAGACATGTCTTTATCATATCAACCATCACCTATTTTATTTTTTTACTCTTAATCTCGTCTATTGTTTAACCAATGTCCCTTACTAGCTGTAAAGATTGTACTATTGCAAGCCATTTGATATTTTATCCTAATTATCTAACTTGTAAATTCGAAGTTTGATTTAGAAGATAATCATTTCATCCCTTACTAGATATAAAGACATTTCATTGTTTATATCTTATGTATCTCCTTCGTTGAGCCTAACAATTTTGGCTTTAACTTCAATACTGTGAACTTTTTTGACTAACATACTAGGTTTTCTACCTCTTGTTGTCAACATAATTTATATTACTACAATCTATCATGTATCTCGGTTTACAAACTTCCATATGGAGTGGTATGCACTTCGAAATTAGTAACATAATCTTTCGTGTCCCATAACCATGTTTCAAAAAATGTTCATCAATTCTCACCTGAGTTGTAATTGAGGTCATCATATCATTCACATAAAGAATTATGGTTGTACAATATATAAATATACTTGTTAATACTGGCCTAACTCCTCTAGTTTAAGATCTTATAAATGATTAGACTATTACCCTTAACCTTCTTTCATATAAACTTTATAGTTTTACATCGTATGATACTCACACTTGATAGAGAAGAGCCATAATCTGAGTCATATTATAATGCTTGTATATAGGGTCTATAAGTTGTATTAATTGTCAATGAGAGTTAGAAGTTAAGAAGAGTATAAAAAGATTTTAAAGTTATTGATTTTGTTATTTCATGCCCGTGACAAGTGGTGTCATGATCATGAATGTCGGTCTTCAATAAACGAACTATGAAGGTTAATCATTCGTAAATCGATGGATCACACCTATGAAGGATGAGTCACAACTGTGAATCATGGGCAGTAAGGCAAGTGAGACAACTGCGATTTTCTCTCTCTGTGATCCCTTAAAATATGTTCTGCACTCTCTATTAACCAACTAAACACACCACCTCCATTCCCTTTTATCATTAGAAGCCATTCTTCTCCATTTTTGGAGCTTCAAAGACCTAGTTTTATCAGAGTAAAATGAGAGAGAATAGTGAGAAAGATAGGGATGTGAGTTGTAAGGAAAGAGTTGATTTTGGTGTTCTTGCTTTCAGTTTCAGTTCTAAAAAGCTTAAGGAGACATTTTCTTGTTGCTAGAAGCTAATAAAGGTGTTGAAAGTCCATCTTAAGGGAGAGGACAAACTTATAGAGCTAAATCTTTAGTTAGGTTTCATCCTAGGTGAAAGATTTGTACATAACCACATTCAAAACTGTAATTTGCATATTCTTGTGTTGTTTGTCTTGAATGCATATTTTGGATGATTCTAGGGCATGATTTTAGATTAAATGCACTTAGGGATATATTGTGATTGATATGTTAAGATGATAGATTGAGATTTTAAATGGATTACATTGGTAAATGTTGATAATTATAAAAGTTATTGGTGTGATATATGGCTTGTATGCATGCTAAAGTGATGATAGGATATTGGTCAACCATAGAGATTATTACATGTAAAATTATGAGATGGTGTGCTATGTTTTTTAGGAAAGATTTCTAGATTTACAGTCATGAACTAGTGGTTCATGGGCACAAATGTCGTGAAAATGAGTTATGTTGATGAAGTAGAGTCGTTCACGAGTAGTTTCATGGTTGGTCCATGCCTGTGAAGGGCAAATCATGAGCATTAACATGTTGCTAATTCATAGGTAAATCATAGTTTGGTTCACGAATAAACTACCCATAAAGAGGTTCTTCACGACCGTGAATGCATAATCACGGGCTTGAGTATGCTAAATCTTAAAAAGTTGTATGTATGCATGTGAATTGAGTTGGATTCGGTTTGAGGCAGAGTACCTTTGTCTTATGGTTTTAGTATGTTATGAGAATGCATGTTATGGTTATGATTATAAGAATCATAGATGATGTATTTTATGAAATGGTATGTGATGTGATAAATGGTTAAGCCCACTACTCTAACTAGGACTAGAGCTAGGAGAGATGACATGCCATTGAGGGGAGATTGGTACCAAGTGACATCGGTTGGTCACATTCGAGATTCTTGAGGCCAGGGCTAAACCAGGTGTGTTTCCTTTGGTGCTTGATATGTGCACACACTTTTCCTCAAACAAGTATTTTGAGAAGTTCAGGCAAGTGTCCTGAGGGCTCAGGTGAAAGCTGTAGATTACCCGTATCCAATTTAGTCTAATTATGAGTAAAGCAGGCAAGAAAGAAGGTAATTAATAATTTTTATGTGTGGAATATATATTTGTATGTTTAATGGTTGTTTGAATTGTTATGTTATGCATAATTGAGTATTGGATTGAGAACATTGGAGCATGATATCATAAATACATGGTAGGTTGTATGTGTATACGACAAGGTAAGTCATATTGGTATGACGGTAAGTGTATCATATATTTTGTATATGTATGTTGTGCTTTACATATTATTATGTACCACTAAGTATTAGGTTGCTTAGTGTAACTTTGTTAACATGCACAGGTTCGAAGCCTAGTTCTTGATCAACAGAGGGGGACACCCAAGATCAGAGTTAAAGATATACACTTGGGGTGAGTGATACAACTGTTGTATTTTGTTATTTTTATTGGGTTGGGTAGTTATAGATATACATGCTTTTATTTTCAGAGACATACAATTTTATAACTATTCGCTTTGTAAAACAGTTGGGCTAGTGTATTACGCATTTGTTATTGTATTAAATTTTTAGTTGTATTTAAGTCTTTTATTTACGTTTTATGATTTTTATAAGTCATCATGACCATGGTGTATCAATATTTTAATTTATGGCGTTTTGAAATCATATGCATCATAATATTCCTTGGTATAATTGGGTTTATTACTAATTATATCAAAGGTTATTACACATATATGATACACCATATACAAATGATACACCCATAACCCACTTTGGTCTAGAAACACCTAAATCTAAGCTCTGATTCCAAAAATTATTTTCCCTTTCATATAATTAATATTAATCCAACTAAAAAGACGAGTGCTACAAAACCACCATTTTAAAAATTCAATTAAAATAAAAGTTTCCTTTAAATCACTTTGGTTGCATCATGGCCATGATGACTACTTTCAAAATATCATAACAAAAGTAAAAAAAGAAGAAACATAATCAAATGTTTAATCAAATTGAAATAATGTGTTGGGCTCCAAATGGCCTCAAGTTTACAAACAACATCCCAAAAAGAAAAAATACAAATATTTTAACACGCAAAAATCAAAATAAAAGACATATGTAGTGTATCTCCTCCCAAACTAGGTTGTATTATGTGACTTTTCCTTCATACTCTCCTTGTCAGTTAGCATCAACTAACCAGCTCCAACCTAAGTGTGAGAAACACTCTTTAGCTAAGTAACTGATGCCTAATGGTATATATGTATATATATCAATAATCGTATATATATACCTCAGGATTCATACATGTATGCTTTACTTATCATGTTAAGACATTATCATACATAATGCACAATTAAAAACATAGGTCCATAATACATTTTTCCATAGATCAATTACCCATCATCATAGGTTCAAGACGTGCATATCCCAAACCTGTATATTTTATGTGCTCATTATTTACCATAATTAGTTCATTACATTGTTAACATCCATAATTGTCATTTGTTTAACTCTTTTTATATACATGTGAAGGCATTTAAGTATCTTTGTTCGTGATTCATACATCATGACTTAACATGTCATATATCTTACCATATCACCATGTTTTATCATCTTATGTTAACAAATTGTTATACCAATGATACCAAAATATCAAGAATCAACATGGTAAAATCACTATGTACCTCAAATATAAAGGAAGCCAATCACCAATGGATCATACAAAAGTTTTCCATATTTATTATCTTTAACAATTTGCCCACATTAATTAAAAAAATGGATTAAACTAGATATGGGTAAATCCATGGCTCTCACTTGAGCCTCTTAAAACACCTGGTTAAGTCCTTTAGTACATATGTCTAAAATAAAATAAGCCCTCAGATCACCTGCTAGAGATAAAAAAATGCCTTTGTTTCCACTAAGGGATGTCACCTAGGCTTCATACTCTTATCCATAATGACCAACCTATGTCACATGGTATTGTTTTTCCCTTAATGGCATGCCATCTATTCCTATTCTAGTTCTAGTTAGTGTATTAGGCTTAACCATAGTTTTACCATTAATCCATAATTATGTTGTGCATTAACCATTTCCATACCATATTTATATCATTTACCATATTCACACCATGCATACCTTGTGCATTAAACATTACTGAACGACATATGTTCATTTCGTGCTAATGAAAACATATGAAAGTATATTTATTATCAATAAAATCAACTTTGATTCATACACTATGAAACTGCAATACCATTACATGTTCATTTGAACTTAGTAATGTATATGAATTATATGCTTATACATATGTCAATACATGTTTATCACATCGTAATATAAATCCATAGCAATTTATGCCTCTCAACCCATAAAATCATATCATGTATTCTGACTATCCATATATTTAACATGCATTATGTCATTATAGTACTCGTACTATGATATAGTATAACAAAAACCATGACATCTCATGTCTGAAACCATATCATGCATCAACTATGATTCCATATACCATAATTTAACTATTATCATTTCTTATATTCATTTTCATACCAAATTATGATAAGAACAACAAAGATATCCCATCTCAAACTGAATCAACCTTAATTTAGGCATCAAAATATAGAATTTCAATTCAAATAGATTCACACTAGTGAACAACATTTTACAGCCATGAATAAACTCTTCATAGGTAGTTTACCCATGAACATGTCATGATCCAACCTGTGAATCACCTTTAGGTTTCATAGTCATGATTAAAACTTCATAAGCATGAACATGGCCGTGAACCCAACCATGAAACTGCCCATAAATGGGTATGCTTTTACAATAATCACAACATGACATTCACACTTATGAACTACTAGTTCATGATTGAAGTTTATGGGTGTGAATCTGGAAACTTTTCCAAAAAAGACATCAAAACAGAGAATACCATTTTTACATGTATTTTTCCTTTAATATTGACTAATGTCAATCACCCTATAAATATATAAGCATGCATATAACTCAATTTTATGCATGATATGCCTTTGTTTTTGCTCATTTAAAGCTCATTTGGATTCAAATCTACTTCTTAATTCCATCAATCAATAATGTTAACATATATCATAATTAATCTTTATTTTACTCTTTTATCATTTACTCATCATGTCATCAAGCTTTAATCCCATAAATATGTAACCCAATGGAATCTAACTCGACATCCATTTTTGGAAAAAATATACATATGTATTAACTTTTAACCAATGGTCTTTCTTTGAACTCTTCAAGCTCGATTTAAGCTTATCCTCCCCTTTGTGCTTGTTCCTTTGTCTCTACACCTCTAACCATGAAAACTAAAGTATCATCTCCCTTCCAACTGGGTTCTTCCTCCTTTCTTTTCATAAATGCTATTCCTTTATGAACACTTTTTCTTCTCTTTGATTTCAATCTTTTACCATTATTGAAGCTTTGAAAACTCTTTGAAAATGGGAGAAAAAATATGAATAAGATGAATGAGTTGGTTGTGCCTGATGGAAGAGAGAAAAAAAACTATATGCCTCATCTGCTCCTGGTTGACTAGCTTTCACGGCTATGACTCTTCCTTCATAGGTGTTACTCATACTTTCAAGATCATAACAATGATTTCTCTAGTGTGATATAAAAAAATATAACAAAGGATATATGAATAGGTTATGCCCAAGCTCTATACTAGGACTAGAGGTAGGATAAATGACATGTCCTTAAGGGATTTATGGTACCGTATTAATATGATTTAGAAATTGTTTTTTTAAAGACAAGGTGGCTTAAGCTTGGAGAGCGCTCTTGATCCTATATTGCATGCAAAATATATATTTTACTCTGTCAAGGTGACTTAAGCTCAGAGAACGCTTTTAATTTGAGGAGCTCGAATGAGCACACATGATTATAGATAGTGGCAAGATGACTTAAGCTCAGAGAGTATCCCTGTTCACAATTTGTATTTGAATAGTCCATATAAAGAGTTTTTCTACAAAAATATTTAATGAATATGATACAGTGAAAAAGGTATAATGACACATGACTACTATTGTCCACCAATTTTATGCCATATGTTGTTAACACCTTGAATTGATCACCTATGCTTGGTTAAAGATAATGATGTGAGATTTGAGATAAAGTAGAGGTATTTTATTTTCATGCATGGGTGTACATGATCTAATTTGACATAACGACATAAACATGAATTATATTAATAGAAGCAATAGTTGTACCATAGGTGTACATTATCTAATTTGACAAAACAACATAACCATTTCTTATGCATGTTTGATTTTTTAAGCCTATATGTAACATTAAGATTTCAGTAGTTTAACGTGTGAGTGTCTCTACACGTACATCTTGAAGCCTAGTAGATAGAAGCGATAGTTGACCACAAGAGAAAGCCTATTTAGAGACTATAGAGTTGACCCGTATTGGGTCGGTGATATTTCATGCCATCTTTTGTTTTTATACATGACATATAGGATATGAGTTGTTTACATTTTTACATGTCTTTTATTTCAAGAAACATGTAATTTTTATAATAGTTATGTATTTTTATAACCAGACCAGTTTAGCCCAAACATGATACTTTTAATATGATATTGATCTTTGGATCAAAAAGGTTTCTTTTAAGTATGTTTATGAACATGCAATGGATTAACAAGTTTTATGTGCCGAAAAGAGTTTATGTTGATAAGTGTTTTCAAGAAAATAAAAGTTTTTAATTCTCACCGATTTTCAGTAATAGGGCCATGTAACATTCACTCATGTAGTTGGGTTTATCCTAATTAAATGAGAGGATACTACAACCCTTGCATTGCATCGGGAACATAAAATTTATACAATAAATATAACAAATAGTATCTTAATGCATCTTAAATAGGATATATAACTGAATCTATTAATACATTGTTAAAGTATAAGTCCAAATAATTATTTTACAAAGTTAATAAAATAATTAATAATAAAGTATGAAAATAATAGCTCAAATAATTATTGTTTTATGATAAATACAAATATTTAGAATAAATACATATTATAAGTATAAAAAATTATTATTAAAAGGCTCTACATGATTTATTATTGTTAAGGTTTACAAAGAGAAAAATAGTGTTAAGCTGGGACAACAAGAAATGTGAGGATCGATCAAGTATTAACACACTTGAAACATAATAGGTAAGTAATTGATATTAGTATATATAAAACATATAAATTAAATAAACTACAGATGATTTATATTTATTAAACCTTGAATAATGTATACATGCAGTCAATCGACATTTTCTTATTCCGATAATGAATGTTCTGACCTTAAATTAAAAAAATATATATTTGATTGTTTATTATGTATTTATTTGCTATTATATATAAGTTATAATATTTCACATTAAATATAATACAAATTTATTTACCTGATACATGTTCTTTTAATGAATGATTCATTTATCAATTGGTCTGAATGTTCATCACTATTTGTTTCTGTTGGAAAAGGATTTCTTACCAACACAAGAACAGAAAAAATTGCATTTTCACTCAGCTTGTATCTATGGTATATGTACCTTGATCCTTAAAAATATGCATGACTATGAAAGTTAAATTATAAGGATCATCAACACAGTTGTTGATAATAACTTAAAACATAACACACGTTCCATTCCATAAACTTTAGTAATCAAGGTGGAAGAGTATTTTTATCCTTTGAACCATGAATTAAAATATTAATAGGTAAACCAACCAATTCAGCTGTATATCGATGAAATATAATAAATATTCTAGATCCACTTGAATATTCAACAATAGTGTTAACTTGTATCTAGAAAAAAGAAAAATAATATTTATTAAACATGAATTTTATATTAGTAATACATATAAATAAAAAAAATCAAAATATACAGTATGCAAGTGGCTTTTCAAGAAATCCACAATTGTTATTGTTAGATAGATTACGTAAAGGCAATCACTTTAGGCACTTGATGTACTCATTTATTTATAGAAGATATATTTCATTATATTAGTGTTCATTTATATATGAATTTGATTTTGATCTTAGATCGTTTAATGAAGTCTTTGGTATGTAACACAATATGAAGGAAATTAAGATGAGATCATGATAGTGCTATCATGTGCAATTATATTTTTACCTAAATGATCCCTATTAATAAGATTAACAAGGTAGAATATTGTTAATCTAGACAAATTAGTGCATATTATACTTATTGATTAAGTCAAGCAACTGATCTCTTAAGATGAAGACATAAGATGTTTAGAGTTAACATGTGGATGCTTGCTATAATAGTCAAGTACATTAGAGGACCGATTATGAGACAATCACATGGATATCTATTCAATGTCAGTGATAATCTCATCATAACAATGGTGCAAGTATCATTAGATATGAGATGCTCAAGATTATCTTGGATACTGAATCCTACATTTTGACTCCATTTCTTGTTGTCTCTCAGAGGTTGCTCATAGGGTGGTGATTGGATATACCATAAGGTATTCGAAGGTAGTTAAGTAGTCAATAGAGAATTCACCACTCATAATAAAAGGCGAATATACCTATGACCATTTGTATAGTTCATTACTTAGAAATCTTTGGTCGAGGTGGACTTATCTTGAAGAAGATCTTCTGTAATGCTTATAATTAGGGCTTAGTAATTAATATAGATTAAAAGATATAAGTATGTGATTAAGGATTATGGGAAAAGAATTAAAAAGAGATAAAAATTTGAAACGTCACAGGACTTACGCTCATGACAATTCTTTCACGACCATAAAGAAATTCACGGCCATGACAGTACTTTCACGCCCATGAACATCGTCAGATATAAAATTTCAACAGATGCTATTTTTTCTTCTCATGACCCAAAATCAAGTGAAACCCTAGAATTCAAAATATTTCTCATACTAGAGACCAATGCTTACGTTTTTCTTTTGATTCCCAATCCTAAACAACTAAGCCAAAGTAAAAGATCAAAGTTTAAATAAGTTATTGTGCAAGAGGAGCATAAAAGAAGAGGTGTTTTGAGGAGGCTGAACCATAAGAGGAAGAGAGGATATGAATATCCCTTTCTAGTTGTGTTTCCTTTAATTAAGGTAAGAAATCACATTTTTCTTTCGCTTTTACAAGTTTTCCATAGCTTTAATCATGCTTAGCTTGTTTATGGTAGAAGTCCATTTCCAATTCGGTTATGATTTCAAATGATCAACGGTTTTTATGGCTTTTCTTTAAGGTTTTTAAAGGTTATAATAAGTGTTAGTAAAGAGTTATATAAGATTAAGGTTGTTAAAAAGGGTTAACATTAGGGTTTTCACCTTAATAGCTTTAAAGGCTAAGTTCAAAGGTTGTGGATTATAATATAGAGATGTTATATGTGATAGGAGTTCAAAAAGGATGTGGTGAAACCCACCAAAGGGATAAATAAGCTTGAGAAAAACTTAGTTTTGAGGTTCCATTAGAGGTATGTACATATATGCAACTAAATTCCAAAATATGACATGTTATGTTAAATATGTGATAAATGAATTGTAAGCTTTAAATGCTAGCTGATTATTATAATAAGATGAAAAGTAGTAATGAATGTCATGATAATTGTAATTAATTGAATGATATGAGCATGAATGCTAATGTAGGCAAGAATTTCCTTGATAAAGATGTTTGAAAGGAATTTTATTCCTAAATGACATAAATATATCTTAAGAGGTATTAATGAGCATAAGTTACGATGATGGAAAGGTAAAAAGAGGTTGTTGAACCATAAATGCATAAAAAGGTATTAAAAGAAGTGAAAGGATAAGTTAAGTTGAAATATACTTTTATGTATTTATATGATGCTCTAATATGTTTTAAATGTATGTTTGAGATGAATGTTGATAGGAAAAAGGTTGTCATGGGATGAGTCTTAGAGACCTTGTATATAACTTGTAATGAATGCATATTTTTAATGCTATTAATTGCTGGAAAATCTAGATTCGCCCATGATTAGGTGTTCACGATCGTGAATCTTATTAGAAGAGCAATGTCACTCCTGTGAATTAACCTTCACGGTCATGAACACGTTGTTCACACCCGTGAATCTTGCTTGAAAGGAAATATGTTAATTGTTTCAAGGGTTACAATACAATGGCTATGCATATGATTCAAAATGATATGATTGAAGTATGCTTGTATAATTTATAGCACAAGGACGTTACATGATGAGTTTCTATATGAAAAAGTATATATGTTATATGATATGAATGTTATATTGAAGTGTAAAAAAGGTAATATGAACAAGTGAAGCCTAGACTCAATACTTAGACTAATAATAGGATAGTTGGTGCATAATTAAGGGGGTATACGGTACTATAGTTATAGATAGTGTGGCTTAAGTTCGGAGAGTGGCATTTACTTGAGGAGCTTGGACTGACACCCATAATTATAGATAGTGGCAAAGTGACTTAAGTTCGAAGAGTGCCCCTGTTCATAACTCGTATCCGAATAGTCTACGTTGAGAGTCATTGGTGTTAGAGAAGTACTCTAAAGGCAATCACCTTTAGCATTTATTGTATAAATTTATTTGATTAATAATTTTTTTCATTAATTTGATGTTCATTTGATATATGAATTGATAGTGATCTTAAATCAATTAATGAAGTCTTTGATACATAACATAACATGAAAGAAATCATGATGAGATCACGATATTGAGATTCTTATCATGTGTAATTATGTTAGTATCTAAATTATCCCTAGTCATAAGATTAATGAGACGAGACATTGTTAATCCGGACAGACTAGCATATGTTACACTACTTGATTGGCTCGAGCAGTATATCTCATAATCTGTAAACATGAGATGTTTAGAATTGACATGTGGATGCTTGCTAAGTGTAGCTAAGTACATTAGATAACCTGTTATGAGATACTCATATGGATAATCTACTCAAATGTTAATGATAGTCTCAACATAGCAATGGTGCAAGTATCCTTAGACTTAAGATACTCAAGGATATCTTGGATACTTATTCTATATTTTGACATTATTCCTTGTTGCCTCAGACAGGTTGCTCATAGGGTGGTGATTGGATACAGCTTGAGGTATTCGAAGGTAATTGGATAACCAACAAAGGATTCACCACTCCTAATAGAAAGAGTGTATACCCATGGCCTCTTGTTGGGGTCATTACTTGGGAATCTTTGGTTTGAGTGGAAATGTTATGAAGATTGTCTTTAATGACATGTTTAATAGAGTAATGAGCCTCAGGGACAAGAATTGACATTATTTGGAGTAGACGTGACGTAGTTATTCTAGGGGGGTTAACACATATCCATACTCTAAACCAAGTGGGGTATAGAATGGTGAAAGGAATAATTGCACGAAAAAGGTAATATAATGTGTTACTTAAGCCATACTCAAACCACTGACTTTATAGTCAATTGGAGGTCATGATATGTTACTAGATACCACTTATGACTTGTTTAAATTAATTATTAATTTAAGTGGCCAATATAATTGAGAATCTAATGGGTAACAACCATTGAAGATATGGAGAATGAGTAAAATGATATTGGATGAGATCCAAAAATATGAGAGAATTATTTTGGGACAGATCTCATGAAAAATTCCTTCGGAAGGGTAACGGGACTGCATGGGCTAGGCAAGCTATTGGCTTGTCTATTGGCAGCTCGCAAGAGTTGTACACACAAAACCCCATATTCAAAAGAAGAATGGTCAAGGGTCACTTGTCTTAAGAGGAAAACCTCAATCATGCTTTCATATATAAGAGGCATACACCTAGAAAAACACATATTCATCATGCATATGTATGTCATTGCAAACAAACCCCTTCCAAAAGGATGGTGAGACCAAAAAACATGTCAAAACCGAAATATTTATTTAGAGCTAAACAATGCTATTATTGTATGAAATTTGGTCATATCAACAAATATTGTTGGATAAGGAAGGCTCATTGGGAACCTTCAAATGCAAACTCCCAAAGACCCAAGTTTGTTTGGATACCGAAAAACCAAAATTGAATTATGGTTTTATAGGTATGTCTCAAGTCCATTTTAAAAGAAAATGTTTGGCTTGTGGATAGTGTATGTTTAAGGCATATGACTGGAAACAAATAACTCTTCAATCACATCAAAGGAATTAAAGGTGGTAAGGTAACCTTTGGGAAGAATGCTAAGGATAAGGTAATTGGCGTTGGCTCAATTGATATTAATAATGCTACTTTTATTGAAGATGTTTTGCTTGTTGATGGATTGAAACATAATTTGTTAAGTGTAAGTCAATTATGTGATAAGGGAAACCAAGTTATCTTTACCACAAATGAATGTCTTGTAACCTCTTTAAGTGGCCAAGAGATATTCAAGGGAGTTAGAAATGTCAACACTTACATAATAGACTTACACAAAATATATAACCTTTACTTTAAGTGTCTTATGGCTATTAGTGATGAATCTTGGCTATGACATAGAAGGCTTGGTCATGCAAGAATGGAATTAATTCAAAGCCTTAGCAAAGGAGAGCTAGTAAGTGGACTTCCAAAAGTCAAATTTGAAAAGGATAAGACATGTGAACCATACCAAATAGGAAAACAATACAAGTCATCCTTCAAATCCAAAAATGTAGTAAGTACTTTTTAATCTCTACAACCTTTGCATTTATATCTTTTTGAACCTATTAGAATTGCCAGTTTAGGAGGTAAACACTATGCTTTTGTCATTGTTGATGATTACTCCAGATTCACTTGGATAATTTTGTTAGCTCAAAGGAGTGATGCTTTTGAATCTTTCAAAAATTTTGGTAAAAAAGTTCAAAATGAAAAAGACTATTTTATTTCTAAAATAAGAAGCGATCATGGCAAAGAATTTGAAAATGAAAAATTTGAAAACTTTTGTTTAGAATATGGTATTTCACATAATTTTTCGACTCCTATGACACCTCAACAAAATGGGATAGTAGAAAGGAAAAATCAAATTTTAATTGAAATGGCTCAAACAATGCTCAATAAGTATGAATTACCAACCTACTTTTAGGCTAAAACCACCAATACTGTGCTTTATTTCAAATCGAGTTTTCAAAAGACCATTTTTAAACAAAAATTCTTTTGAGCTATGGAATGAAAGAAAACTCATGATATCCTACTTTAGAGTATTTGGATGCAAGTGTTTTATAGTAAATACCAAGAACAACCTGGGAAAATTTTCCTCTAAATCCGATGAGGGTATATGCTTAGGATACTCTACAACTAGCAAAGCTTATAGAGTTTTTAATAAAAGGTTTTTAGTTGTTGAAGATTCTATGCATGTCATTTTTGATGAATCTAGTCAGCTTGATCTTGTGAAAAGTAGTCTTCTTGATGGCATTGTATATAATATGGAGAAGCTGGATCTTGATCATGAGAAAGATGATGATGATCAAGAGAAACAACAACAAGATGTCTCTCTACCTCAAGCTCAAGAGCAAGACAACCAAGAGATTCTAAAAGAATGGAAAATGGCAAAGAATTATTAGTGATCCTACTAAAGGAGTAAGTACTATATCTCATTTCAAACTCATAGATTCTAACCTTGCTTTTGTCTCTCAAATGGAGCCTAAGAATATTGATGAGGCTCTTAATGATGAAAGTTTGGTGATTGCTATGCAAGAGGAACTAAAGGAGTAAGTACTATATCTCATCTAATGTTATTTCTGCTTTGAAGGCTCAGAGGTTGATTAGGAAAGGCAATGAAGCTTATTTGGCATATGTGGTGGATACCAGGAAGGAGAGTCCGAGGCTTCAGGATATTTCTACAGTATAGACATTGGTTCTTAGACCCAAAAACCATCAAATCATTGGTAGTAAATGGGTGTTTAGAAATAAGTTAGATGAATAAGGCTCAATTACTAAGAATAAAGCTAGATTAGTTGCCAAGGGTTATAATCAAGAAAAAGGTATAAATTATGATGAAACCTATGCTCCGGTAACTAGATTAGAAGCCATAAGAATACTTATTAGAATTTGCATGCCATATGAATTTTAAACTTTTTCAAATGGATGTCAAAAGTGTTTTCTTAAATGGTTTTGTAGAAGAAAAAGTTTATGTAGAACAACCTTCGAGTTTCTAAAGCCATAATATGCCTAATAATCTTTTTAAACTTTTAAAAGTCTTATATAGATTAAAACAAGCTTGAACAGCTTGGTATGAAAGACTAAGTTCTTTTCTTTGAGAAAGTAATTTTTCAAAAGGACATGTTGGTACAACCTTGTTTATTAAAACGCATGAGCATGACATTTTATGTAACACCCCTTACCCTTCCATACATCCATATGTATACCGGACGGATAAGAGGTGCTACAGAAAATAAAGCTTTCTAAAAATACTTCTTTAATTTTAAACATATTTAATATAAGAAATTTTAAATATATACTAAAATATTATACATACACATTTTTTTTTATTTTATTTATATACATGCTGTAATGAAATTTAAAAAAACTTATATATATACATATCAAAATAGAATAAATGGATCAATCCGTTCTGCGTGGCTACCACTGCTACTGCTGTGCTCCATAATGCGGTCCCTAATCAGCGTCTCTATCTACAAATCAGGACGCTCTCTGCTACCTTGTTAACTTACGCGAGAGAAAACAAACTCTCGCGCTGAGTATATAACTCAGTGGTGCAAAAACTCTTATAATAATAATCATTAAAATAAAAATATATATTTAAAATAAAATCAATTCAAAATTTCCATCTTTTTCTGTAAATATCATAATACAATATGTTTATAATTCAAATATCGCTGAATTCTTAATAATATATTTTTCATATACCCACATATTATAATGTCCTAGACTTGCTCCTAGGGAATCAAAGGGGTATCATATTACATCCCAACTTAGGATCCACAGAAATACACAGGATCCAAATGTAATATGACTCAGCCCACAGAAATGCACAGGACTGACAATTGTATCAGGTGATCCACAGAAATGCACAGGATCACAATATTTCATTGGTCCACAGAAATGCACAGGACCATAATTTCTACCCTATTGACATGCCAACAATACCCTAGTTCACGTATAGGCTAATATGTGGGAAAAATTCTCATATTCATAGTTCACTTCATTTTTCATAAAATTAATAAATATTCTTTCAATACTAAAATAATTATCATCATAGAGAATTTTTGACATTTAAATTTTCTGGAAAACAAAAATATATTTCCAATACAATAATTGAAAAATATTTCCAATTTTCACATAAAACATATTTACATGACTATTATTATAAAAGTAGTTGCACTAAGCTTTTTACGCTTTGCCGGTATCCGCAATTTTCTTTCAATACTAAAATAATTTCCTCCAATACTAAAATATTCTTTCAATACTAAAATAATTTCCTCCAATTTTCCTTAATTTTCTTCACCCAGCAATTAATTTTTCTTGCTCCAAATACTTGATTATTGGTAATCTTGTGAAATTAAGGTGAAGGAAAAGCTTAATCCAGCTCCCATGGTGGACGGCCACACAAGAAGAAGAAGAAGAAATTGATTTTTGATATTTTGTAGATTTTTGTCCTATTTATACTCAATTAAATTAATTAATCTTAATTAATTTCTTAATCCATCTCCTCATTGGCCAATAGCACAATTAATTATCCCATAATATTGACACATGGCCCAATCACATTTCCATTAATTTTGACTTAAAATTTTTCCAACCAATCAAAAAATATTTCTTCATTTTTCTTCATAATTAATTTTAATTCTCCAAAATTCAACCTCTAAACAACTCAATTCCATCAAATTAAATATTCCAAAAATTATAAAATAATTTTCTCTTCGAAACGGTCTCTTCGATTTTGCAAAATGACCATCAGTGAAAAAAATCGAGTTTTTACGGGTTAATCATTTTTCTTAATTTCACTCGTAAAAATTCTTCTGTCATCCGATTTCTAATTTATCAGTTTTAAAAATCTTAAAATTATATTTCGATCACATCGACTCCATTGTGATCGTGATCGCATTTCTCTAGCTCCTGATCTGAAATATCAGACTGTAAACTTGTACTAAGGATCCTATTTCCACAATTCAAATCCTTAGCCTTAAAATTTCACCTTATAACTCCACCTATGACCTTATAATAATATATTTTCATGTTTTGGTATGCTTAAATTATAATTTCACTACCGAGCAAAAAACCCAAATTTCGGCCCGGACTGTCGTCTCGATTTGGTTGCAAACACGAAATTTCTTTATTTCATTTGATAAAATTCCTATTCATTTTATTATATTAATATAATTAAATTTTTATGTATTTATCCGTATTTAGACTCCGATCGTATGCCTTTATACTGCAGTATAAACGACCGCAGTACACGTATACGGTCAGGGTCTAACTCACGGATGTGACATTTTAATAGTTCAAATTTATGTTGATGATTTCATGTTTGGGTCTACTAATGAATTAATTTGCCAACAATTTGCTAAGTGTATGACTAGGGAATTTGAAATGAACATGATGAACGAACTTAAGTTCTTCCTTAGTGTACAAATCAAGCAAAACAATGAGGGCATATTCATCAACCAATCCATGTACACCAAAGAGTTAATCAAGAAATTCGGAACGGAAGGATGCAAAAATGCTGACTCCTATGAGCACATCAACAAAATTGGACAAAGATGAGAAGGGCAAGAGCATATGTGAAAAGCTCTATAGAGGTATGATTGGATCACTTTTATATCCGACTGCCTTTAGGCCCGATATTATGTATAATGTATGCTTATGTACTAGATTTCAATCTTGTCCTAAAGAATCACATTTGAATGTTGTAAAAAGAATTTTAAAATACTTAAATGGCACATTGCATTTAGGCTTATGGTATCCTAGAAATTCATCTTTCTATATAATAGGATATTCGGATGCAGATTTTGCTGGTAGTCTTTTAGATAGAAAGAGTACTTCAAAAACTTGTCAATTTATTGGTGAATGCCTAGTTTCTTGGTTTAGCAAGAAACAACTTTTCGTTGCCTTATCTACCATTGAAGCGGAATATGTAGTAGCAGGGTGTTGTTGCTCTCAAATCCTATGCATAAGACAACAACTTAAGGATTATAGTTATAGTTTGGACCATATACCTATCAAATGTTACAACACTAGTGCCATCAATCTATCTAAGAATCCCATTCAATACTCTAAAAGTAAACACATTGACATTAGACATCATTTTCTTAGGGATCATGTTCAATATGGAGTTGTTGTGTTAGAATTTATTAATACAAATAATCAATTGGAAGATGTATTTACTAAACCTCTTAATGAAGAAAATTTATGTTTTATAAGAAGAGAGCTTGGTATACTTGATGGATCAATTTTGTCTTAATTTTACATGCCAATTATATGTTGTGTCAACCTTGAATATTAATTCCTCCGTGATGCTTTATACTTGACTGATTTTATGGTATGAAATGGTTAACATGATATAAATATATGTTTTAAGGGATAAAAACTTTTTTAGAAATATTATAATCTTGTTTTAGACTTAGTTTTATTTTTTTGAAGACCTGAGGTGATTTACGCCCGTGACATATATTCACAGCTATGAACTTAATAGCAAAAAGTTCCAGTTGCTTTCATGCTTTGCTTCATGACGTACTTCACGAGTAGAAGTCGTGAAGACTAACTTTCATGCCCGTTACTTTATTTGTCACACCCGTGAAAAGCTTTTCTCACACTTGTGACATATCTTTAGGACCGTGACCAAAGACAACAAATAATTCCAGAACCATTCACGTTTCGTTTCACGCCTGCTTCACGGGTAGAGAGCCATGAAAACTAAGTTTCACGCCCGTGACAATATTTGTCACTCCCGTGAAAAGTTTTATTCACACTCGTGATTGTTTAATGTTATGACCGTGACTCGATTCATCTTCTTCTTCATGGCTAAATTGCCCCTTCAACAAACTGTGACCCCGATTATTTACGTCCGTGACTGGGTATTCACGGCTGTGAATCGATCGACTAAAAAACATAATTTTCTGTATTTTCTCATTTCCATCTCTACAAATTCTCTCATTTAACACTTCCATTTAATATTTCTCACAAATTTCGGCCTCCTCACCTACGTTTCCCTCTATAAAACCTTCTCAAACTCTTTTTCTTCAAAGAATCACAAATTTTCTCAGGGGTTTCAACCTTATTTCAAAACTTTCTTCTCCTCCCCTTGTTCAAATCCATCAAATGGAATTTGGTTCTTCCAAAGGCATTAGGAAGAAATCACATGCTCCGAAATGCCACACCGATTTTCTACTCAACGTCATTCTGGATCATTGCCATCCGTGATATGCTGTTCTCAAGAAATGACCTTTACTCTCATCATGATCCTTTGAGTGCAGTTGTATCAAGACACTTGGTCTTGAGACAAGCATGATTGAACAATTACAAGCTTGTAACCTAAGAGAGTTGGTGGACATTTATCGTCCAACGCTAAGGGAACCAGCTCTTGAGTTCCTTAGTACATTGCAGGTATCACCCACAAGAACTACCAAATTCCAGCTCTGTAAGCATCCTAACACTCTCATTGCAGCGAAATTGGGCACTATTTTTAAGCTCTCCTTGGATGGAATCCTCAATGAAAGTGAAGTTGAATTTTATGCTCCTCCAGCTTGGACACATTTTGGCTCGAAATGCAGCTGGACTGTGAAAAAGACAAAGAGCACCCATCTTGGGTCTCTTGTGCATAAGTATATACATAGGTTTCTCACCTATAGTATATTTGCTCAAGGAGATAGCAATGGGGCAATCAGAAAATCGGAGCTATTTTCGTTGGAGATGGCAAGCAAAGGATTATCTGTAGCATTATCACGATGGTTCACAAATCACCTCCTTTCCATTGCAACAAAGCCATCGAGAGATATTTTGATTGGCGGGTATGTGACTCACCTTGCCATTTAGCTAGGGTATATGAACCTCAACGAACACATTTACACTCTCATTCCAGCTAATCCATGAGACTGACTCGATGTCGAGTCCTTTATAAAGATGGGAGTAGCTGTCCATATTATTTATAAAGATAATGTCTAGTACTGTTTCACCACTCTAGCTGGTGAAATTGATTGGGAGGACAACGACTCTGACGCTTTCAAAGTTGGCCTCTAGTTTGTCCATCAATGAAAGCGAGCTGGTGACGAGAGATCGATACCGGCGGTAGCTGAGGGTGTTGGTCAGTCATCGTCCTCTACCATATCCACTTTGGCACAACAGGTTGCTGATCTTATAGCACTCGACAGGATGCAGGCTTCCTTCGATGAGAGGTTGGAAAACCTTAAAGACTTTATGGAGTTTCGTATGGACAACCTCAAGGCGAAGATAGCACACTTTAGGGATGATTTGTCAGGCTTGAAACCTACCTAGAGTGCTAGTTTTCTTGTAGTAGCTTTACTTTTGCTATTATTTATCTTTTTTTTTTT
Organism: Triadica sebifera; assembly: GCA_023653625.1. Classification (NCBI taxonomy): domain Eukaryota; kingdom Viridiplantae; phylum Streptophyta; class Magnoliopsida; order Malpighiales; family Euphorbiaceae; genus Triadica; species Triadica sebifera. The sequence continues at coordinate 22,802,510 of CM042898.1, read as the reverse complement.
GCATTCTAATGTAATCCTTCTCTTTTAATTTTTAATACAATCATCTTATTGATACTTCATTTCTTTTTGCTGATAACAAAAGAGGGAGAACCTAGCATATATGTGTGATCTATACATGAATATGATTAAGTAATATGAAATGTGTGCTATGAAATATGTAAATTTTTATACTTAAGATATACCTTGCATATACCTTAATATGCTTTGCAAACTTTAACTTATTTGAATGCATAAGATATACTTCATATATATCTCACATATACTTTGAATACACTAGATTATTTGTCACCATAAAAAGGGAGAGATTGTTGAACTTTGAGGGGTATTTCCATCATTTTGATGATAACAAATAAAATATCAATAATGTATTTAATAATGTTTGTGTTCTAAGTATGTTAAACATGATATACTTTGATTAGAACCTGAAGCAAGATTGAAAGAATCTTTTGAAGATAAAAAAATCAAAGAAATAGCAAAGTCATGCCCGCGAATATAGCTTAGTGCCAACTCTCCAATATTCAAAGTTCACAGCCATAAAGGATCAAACTAACCATGAATGATCAAGTAGTCACGTCCGTGAAAGATAGTCACGCCCGTGACCAAATATGCCAAATTCTTCTAGAGAGCTTCACAGCCAGGGTCACTACTTGCACCATGGCTTAGAATAACATTCACGACCGTGACACATATACTCATGCCCATGAATGAAGATCGAGAAACATGTCAGGTGCGAAATTAAGAGTTGGTTTAATGACTATTTTCACATTAAATGCACCCAAACAGCTATAATTCATAGAGGGAGTATAAATACAAGTCATTTATGAATCTCAGCAAGAAGAACAACAATTACTTTGCATCTTTAATATTGTTGTAGCCTTGTGCATTAATTATTTTCTCAACAAATCTCTATTCATTGTGAAAACCTAATTGCTTATAATTTCTAAGCATTGTAGGTTGGTGAGTGTTTTTATTGTAATCAATTACTCAAAAACGAGTTTAGGTATATTGGGTTAAGAGTAAAACACTTGTAAGAGTTTATTGTGTGATTCATAAAACACAAGTAATTAGTTTTTTGTGTGAGCCATTGAAAAACATAAGGAAATTTGTGGGTTAGGTGTTAGCCATTGAGAGAAACACCATAATTGGGAGTGAGCTTGAAAAACTCCATTGTAACACTTAGCGTGTTAGTGAAACACCCAATTGAATGGTGATACACCCAATTGAGATTGGGGAGAAGAGTAGGGTTTGTTAATACCTGAATCTCTATAAATTTTGTGTGTGATATCTCTTTTTCCTTACTCTATTTAATTTATTATGCACTTTCAGGTTAAGAAATTTTTAGTTGTTAACCAATTCAACCCCCTTCTTGGTTCATTGACTGGCCAACATAGTAAAATTGGTAGAGTTGGTCTCTAATAGGGAGACTAAGTTTTATGATTAGGTCAGATGGCAGTTTGTTCTACCATAACATAGCATGTGTGCTAGACATTTTTGAGTTGAGACAAAAGATATTGAGAGAGGCTCATGAGACAAAATTTGAAATACACCCCAGAAGTAATAAAATGTATCAGAATCTAAAAGAGAACTGTTGGTGAACACGGATGAAGAAAAACATCACAGAGTTCACAACTAGGTGTCATACATGTCAATAGGTGAAGGCCAAACATTAGGTACCTTCAAAGTTACTGCAATAGGTCATAATTCTAGAGTGGAAATGGGAGAGAATCATAATGGATTTTGTGAATGGATTGACTTTGGCATTGAGGAAGTACGATGCCATTTGGGTGATCGTGGATAGGTTAACAAAGTCAGCTCACTTCTTACCAATTCAAAGAGACTATCCATTGAACATGTTGGCAGAGCTGTATGTGAATGAGATAGTACATCTTCATGGAGTTCCAATCTCCATCATTTCAGATCGAGATCCGCAGTTCACATCTCAGTTTTAGGTAATTTATAGTGAGCTTTGGGTACCAAGCTCAACTTCAATACAACTTTCCATCCTCGAACAGATGGTTTGTTAGAAAGAGTTATATAGATCCTAAAAGACATGAAGAGATGTTATGTGATTGAGTATGAAGGAAGCTTGGACAAATATCTATCATTGATGGAATTCACTTATAACAACAATTATCAGTCTAGTATTCAAATGGCTCCGTATAAGGCACTTTATGATAGAAAGTGTTAGACACCGTTGTGTTGCACCGAACTTAGTGAGAGAAAGTTATTGGGAAATTTGGCATAAGAGATAGAAAATAAGGTGAAAGTTAGTAGAGATCGACTAAAAGTAGCTTTCAACAAATAGAAATCCTATGTAGACCTGAAGAGGAAGGATGTTGAGTACCTAGTGGGAGACAATGTGTTTTTCAAGGTATCTTCATGGAAAAAGGTTCTCAAGTTTAGAAAAATAGGGTAAGTTCAATCCTAAGTTCATTGGACCTTATGAGATTCTGAAGAGGATTAGACCAATTGCATATAGACTCACTTTGCCACGAAGTTAAGTAGGATACACAATGTCTTCCATATATCCATAGTGAGAAGGTATCGGTCAGACCCTTCTCACATCATCACCACTGAAAGCATAGAATTGAGACCCGATTTGTCTTATGAAAAGGAACCAATCGAGATCTTAGCTCATAAGTTAAAGGAGATCAAGAAAAAGTGAGTTCCATTACTAAAAATTTTATGGAGGAGCCATAGAATTGAAGAAGCGACTTGGGAAAGTGAGGAATTAATGATGGTACAATATCCTCAGTTGTTCGGAGATAACATATTAGGTCATTTCGAAGATAAAATATCCTAAAGGGAAAATATATGTAACACTCGTAATTAGAGTCTATAAGTTAGGTTGGTGATTAATGAGTGTTGGAATTTTTAAGGGAGTTTTAAGAGTTTTTATGTTATTAATATATGATGTTCATGCCCGTGAATAAAGGTGTAACAACCATGAATGTCGGGATTTTAGTTCACATATTGTGAAGATTGTTCATGACCGTGAATGAGGTTTCATGTCTGTGAATCAATAGATCACGACTGTGAATCCTGGGCAGATAGGGCAGGTGAGATAGCTGCAATTCCCTCTCTTCCATATCCTTTAAATTCACTCAACTATATGTTAACCAATCTAACACGCCATATATATCTCCTTCTACCTTTAGAAACCCCTTTCTCCTCCATTATTGAAGTTTATAGACCTAGTTTGTGTTAACCTTGAGAGGTTTTTCCGTCATTTTGATGATAACAAATAATATAGCAATATTGTATTTAACATACTTGTTTTTGTAAGTATATTATACAGGACATGAATTAAAATAGCAAGAATGGAGAATTGGAAGAATAATCCTTGAGAAACAAAAATCAAGTAGTAGCATGTTCACTGCCGTGACTCTAGGAGTCACTCCAGTGAAGGAAGCTAACCGTTACCAAAACCAACATTTGAAGTTCACGGCCATGAAGGAAAAACAAACCGTGAAGTAAGCATTTCAGTCACCCCCGTGAAGAGTCATGCAATTTCATTCAGAGAGCTTCAAGACCAGAGTCACCACTTGGCTCACAGCTGGGAAGAGTGTCACGCCCGTGAATGATTAATGTCACGCCTGTGACTCTATATGTCAAAACATTCCAGAGAGCTTCACCACCAGAGTCATCGCTTGGATCACGGCTGGGAAGCTTGTCATGCCCGTGACTCAATATGTCAAAACATTCCAGAAAGCTTCACGACCAGTGTCACCACTTCAGTCACGGCTTGGGAAGAACTGTCACCCTCATGACAAGCATAGTCATGCCCATGAACAATGAAAGAGAAAAATGTCAGGCGCGATTTTTTGTTGGTACAACGGCTAGTTTCTTATTTAATGCACCCCAACGGCTATATTCAGCAATGAGAGTATAAATGGAAGTCATTTATGCATTAAAGAACAAGGGGATGATAAGAAAAACAAAAGATTAGCATATAATTCAAATCACAAGCTATCTTGTACTTTCATACTTTGAGAACAAATCAATTCTCTGTAAAAAATCTTTTTGCTCCTCATATTTGAGCAATAAAGATTTATAAGTGGTTCTCTCTGTAATCTTTACTCAAGTGAGCTTTGGGTAGTTCTGGGTTAAGAGTAGAACACTTGTAAGGGTTAGTTGTGTGAGCCTGTAAAACACAAAGTGTAGGTTGTTTATGTGAGCCTGTAAAATACAAAGTGTAGGTTGTTTGTGTGATCCTATAAAACACAATGGAATTGGTTATTGTGTGAGTCATTAAAACACAAGGGATTTCTGGGTTAGGTGTGAGTCATTGTGACAAACACCATAGTTGGGAGTGAGCTTGTAAAACTCCATTGTAACACTTAGTGTGTTAGTGAAACTCCCAATTGCGATTGGGGAGAGGAGTAGGGTTTGTTAACACCCGAACTTCTATAAATCTTTGTGTCTGATTTTCTCTATCCCCCTTAAAATTAACTATTTATTTCCGCACTTTAAAGTTTAATTTTTTGAAAATCCAATTCAACCCCTCTTATTGGTCTAATATCTGGGCAACAATTGGTATCAGAGCTTTGTCTAGCATCGAAGCCTAAAAAGCGCTAGTAAAGAGTAAGATATGGCCAGTGAAGGATTCCAGAGTCTCAAACCTTACTTTGATGGGTTAAATTATGTCCATTGGAAGTTTAGGATGGAGACATACTTGGATAGTGAAGGAATTGAAGTCTGGGATAGTGTATGAAAAGAATGGACACCACCAACCAGAAGATGAGCTGATGGTGAAGAGGAAATCCTATCAAGAGATGATTGGACAGAGCCCCAAAGAAGAGAAAATTTCAAAAACAAAAATGCAATGACAATTGTATCAAGCTCATTATCTATTGAAGAATGTGGGAGAATACAACACTGCTCAACAGCATATAGTATGTGGAAGACATTGGAGAACTATCATGAGGGAACTAAGCAAGTCAAATCCAAAAAGATTCAACTTCTAACCTCAGAATATGAGCTCTTCAAGATGAAATCCAGTGAGTCAATCACTGACATGACCAACCGTCTTCTATCCATTATAAATGGAATGAGGAAACTTGGGAAGCATCTGAGTTTGGAAGATGTAAACAATAAAATCCTGAGAAGTCTTCCTCTTAAAAACTATGGTTCAAGAGTTGCTGGCATAGAAGAAGCAAATGAAGATATGAGCATCATGAATACTGATGTGCTGATTGGCAAGCTTCTCACATATGAGATGGCAGTAAAGAGAGATAGAAAGCTTGGAGCAGAGCCAGAGAAAAGAAAACCCTTAGCACTCAAAGCCTCTACTTCAAAATCTCAAGAAGAAAGTGAAGATGATGAAGAAATGAGTGATGATGAAAATGAGGACATCGTTATTCTTTCAAGGAGATTAAAAAGAATCATTGAGAAGAAAATGAGCAATTCCAGAAAATTCAGGCAAAAAAACCTCAAACAAACTTCTAATGATACACATAGAAGTAAGGAAGAGGTAAAATGCTATGAATGTGGAAAGAAAGGACATATCAAACTAGAATGTCCAAGGCTCAAGAAGCATAAGAGCAAATACCAACGAGACAATGGGGAGAAAGGTCATAAAGCCACATGGGATGACGAAAGCTCTTCAAGTGAAAAAGATGATAATGAAAGTGAAGAGGACAACCTATGCTTCATGGCTATTGAGGATCACATCTCGGACAAAGTAAGATTACTACACTCATATTCTTTTAATAATGATAGTAGTGATAATGATAGTAATAGTGATAGTGATGATGATGATGATGAGCAAAGCCTAATAGAAGAATTAAATATAGAATTAGAGAAATATTGAACTAAATTTAATACCTATAGAAATAATATCTCTAATTTGAAAAATAAGATAGATGGTTTAGAAAAAGAGAACATAAAGCTTAAATCATCTAATGAATCTCTTCAAAAGTCATTAGATGAATACTCATCAAGACCCTCAACAGCTTCACTGTTAAAAGAAAATAATACTTTGAAAAATGAAGTTGAGGAACTTAGAAATTCCATTTCTAAATTTCACAAGGGTAAAGAGAGCTTAGATACTCTCATTGTGTCTCAAAGACCACATTTAGTTAGACATGGTCTAGGGTTTAAGGACACATCATCATCTTCTAACAAAACAGTATTTGTTAAGTCTAAAGAACATAACATCTCCACACCTGTTAGAACTGCACCAAGGAATAAGAATGTTAAACTCTCTATACAGAAAAAGAATCATGCCTTTATATATAGGAAGAATGTATCTAGAAAAATGCAAATTAATCATGATTGTGCATGTCATTGTTCTCAAAATCAGTCTAATCAAATTATGGCATTCAAATACATTGTAAGACCAAAAAACAAGTTTAGACCTAAACAGTGTAATTACTGTATGAAAATGGGTCATATAAATAAACATTGCTGGATAAGGAAGGCTCATTGGGAACCTTCATGTGCTAACCCCCAAGGACCCAAACTCATTTGGGTACCTAAATATCATACTTGATTTGTAATTCTATAGGTATGCCTCAAGTCCACAATAAACAAAAATGCGTGGCTAGTAGACAGTGGATGCTCAAGGCATATGACAGGAGACAAATAACTCTTCAATGAAATTAAAAGTATTAATGGAGCACAGGAGAGCTAATAAAAGGATTACCAAGAGTTAAATATGAAAAAGGCAAGACATGTGATCCTTGTCAAAGAGGAAAGCAACACAAGTCATCTTTCAAAGCCAAAAACATAGTAAGTACTTCAAAACCTCTTCAACTCCTTCATTTAGACTTATTTGGACCTACTAGGATTGCTAGCTTAGGAGGAAAACATTATGCATTTGTCATCGTAGATGATTACTCTAGATTTACTTGGGTAATTTTCTTAGCTCAAAAGAGTGATGCTTTTGAAAATTTCAAAAACTTTGCTAAAATAGTTCAAAATGAAAAAGGGTATTGCATTTCAAAAATAAGAAGTAATCATGGGAAATAATTTGAAAATGAAAACTTTGAAAGCTTTTGTCTTGAACATAGCATTTCACATAATTTCTCATCTCCTAGAACACCTCAACAAAATGGGGTAGTTGAAAAGAAAAATCGAACATTAATTGAAATGGCGAGAACAATGCTTAATGAATATGAATTACCAACTTATTTTTGGGTAGAAGCCACAAACACTGCATGTTATATTTCAAATCGAGTTTTCAAAAGACCTCTTTTAAAAAAAATCTCATTTGAGCTATGGAATGGAAGAAAGCCCTTGGTATCATACTTTAGAGTATTTGGATGCAAGTGTTTTATATTGAACACCAAGGACAATCTTGGAAAATTTGCCTCTAAGTCTGATGAAGGTATCTTTTTAGGATACTCTACAACCAGCAAAGCATATAGAGTATTTAATAAAAGATCATTAACAGTGGAAGAATCCATGCATATTGTTTTTAATGAATCTAGTAGACTTGATCTTGTGAAAGGTAGTGCTCTTGATGATGTGTAGATAATATGGAAAAACTTGTCATTGAAAATGGAAAAGAAGAAAACGATCAAGAAAATTTACTACCTCTAAATCAAGAACAAATGGAGCAAGAACTTCCAAAAGAATGGAGAATGAAGAAAGATCATCCAAAAGAGCAAATAATTGGTGATCTATCAAGGGGAGTAAGTACTACATCTCATTTCAAGCATTTAGTCACTGACATTGCTTTTATTTCACAAATTGAGCCTAAAAACATTGATGAGGCTCTTAATGATGAAAGTTGGGTAATTGCCATGCAAGAGGAACTCAACCAATTTGAGAGAAATAAGGTATAGAACCTAGTACCTAGACCCAAGAATCATCCAATCATAGGCAGCAAATGGGTATTTAGAAATAAATTAGATGAACAAGGGTTAATAACCAGGAATAAAGCAAGACTAGTTGCACAAGGATATAATCAGGAAGAAGGTATAGATTATGATGAAACATATGCACCTGTAGCTAGATTAGAAGCTATAAGAATACTCTTAGCATATGCATGTCACATGAATTTCAAACTTTTTCAAATGGATGTGAAAAATTCATTTCTAAATGGTTATATAGATGAAGAAGTGTATGTAGAACAACCACCAGGTTTTGAAAGCTATGATTTGCCAAATCATGTTTTTAAACTTTCAAAAGCTTTGTATGGTTTAAAACAGGTTCCAAGAGCTTGGTATGAGAGACTAAGTTCTTTTTTATTGGAAAATAGCTTTACAAAGGGAAATGTTGACGCTACACTGTTCACCAAAAAGCATAAGCATGATATACTAATTGTTCAAATTTATGTTGATGATATAATATTTGGTTCTACTAATGAGCTGCTTTGTCAAGAATTTGCTAAGTGCATGACTAGTGAATTTGAAATGAGCATGATGGGAGAACTTAAGTATTTCCTTGGTCTACAAATAAAGCAAAGCAATGAGGGCATATTCATCAACCAATCCAAATATGCCAAAGACTTAATCAAAAAATTTGGTATGGAAGGATGCAAAAATGCCAAGACTCCTATAAGCACATCAACAAAATTGGACAAAGATGAAAAGGGTAAGAGCATTAATGAAAAGCTTTATAGAGGTATGATCGGATCACTTTTATATCTCACTACTTTTAGACCCGATATTATGTATAGTGTTTGCTTATGTGCACGATTTCAATCATGCCCTAAAGAATCTCATCTAAATGCTGTAAAAAGGATTTTAAGATATTTACATGGAACATTGCATCTAGGTTTATGGTATCCTAGGAATTCATCTTTTTATATTATAGGATATTCAGATGCAGACTATGCTGGTAGTCTTTTGGATAGAAAAAGTACTTCAGGTTTTCTTGGTTTCTTGGTTTAGCAAGAAACAAGTTTCAGTTGCTCTCTCAACTGCTGAAGCTGAATATGTAGCAGTTGGATGTTGTTGTACACAAATTCTTTGGATGAAACAACAACTTAAGGACTATGGTCATGAGATGAACCATATACCTATAAAGTGTGACAACACTAGTGCTATAAATCTTTCAAAGAATCCTATTCAACACTATAGAAGTAAACATATTGACATTAGACACCACTTTATTAGAGATCATGTTCAATATGGAGATGTTGAATTAGAATTTGTATGCACAGAAAATCAATTAGCAGACATTTTCACTAAGTCTCTAAATGAGGAAATATTTAATTTCATTAGAAGAGAACTAGGTATGATTGATGGATTAACCTTGTGATTGCAAGAAAATGAAATTTTAATTGTTGATCTTAAATCATATCACAAGTTATAAGATAGAAATTTTGATGAGAATTCATGTTTTATGATGTAGAATCTTTGTTGAAATGATTTAGTCAGTTGTAGAACTTAATTTCAATTTGATGAAAATTATAGGGGAGTCACGCCCGTGACATATATTCACGCCCGTGATTTAAGTGGGCCAAAGAGGCAGTGTCGTTCACGACTTTGGTTCACGACATGATTCACAGCTTCAAGTGGTGAAACTTAGTTTCACGACTTGAGTCACGCCCTTGAAAATGGACATTCACGCCCGTGACGATTTTTTACTCTCGTGAACAATTATGCCCCAAAAACTCACAGTGTCGTTCACGACTTTGGTTCACGACATGATTCACGGCTTCAAGTGGTGAAACTTAGTTTCACGACTTGAGTCACGCCCGTGAAAATGGACATTCACGCTCGTGACGATTTTTCACTCCCATGAATAATGACACCCCAAAACTCACAGAAGATTTCACGCCTTATGTCACGGCTTGCTTCACAGGCATAAGTAGTGAAATGCAACAGTTCACGCCCGTGAACTTATTCACGCCTTCATTCATGGGTGGAACACTACTTGAGCAAACTGTGAACACGACTATTTACGCCCGTGAATGTATCGAATATATAAGAAAACAGCAGGTTACAACTTTCATTTCAACTCTCCATCTCCCAAAACTGCTCTCATTTACTCTCATTCATTGAGACATTGTAGATTCCGACCCCAAATCCTTGAAATTTCACTATAAATACCATCAAAAGTTCGAATATTCAGCAGAAATCATACATTTCTAGGTTTTTTTTTATATCAAATTTTCTATCAAAAATTTTCTTCAACTCCATCAACAACTAATTTCTTCAAATATGGAGTCTGCTTCATCTAAGGGAAAGAGAAAGAAGTCCCATGCAACTAAGATGTATTCAGATTACCTCATGAACATCATTCCAAAAAGTTGCCATCCTCGGTATGCAACTTTGAAGAAGAGACCTATTTTATCATCAAGGTCCTTCGAATGGCAGGCAGTCCGTAGTCTCGGGCTAGAGATGGCTATGACAGAGCAACTACAAGCCTGTCATCTCAAAGAGTTTGTTGAAATTCATCAGCCGACTCTAAGGGAGCTAACGCTGGAATTTCTCAGCACCCTGCAGGTTTCACCAACTGGAGTGGTGAAATTCCAACTCTGCAATAATCCTAACACCCTCAACGCCATCGCATTTGGAGAATTGTTCAACCTACCATCTGATGGCATTCTAAATGAGACTGAGGTTGAATTCTCTGCCCCTGTAGCCTGGACTCATTTTGGATATAATTGTTGCTGGGACGTGAAGAAGACAAAGAGCACTCATCTCGTGGCCCCAGTACACAGGTATTTGCATAGGTTCCTAACCTATAGCATTTTTTCTCGGGGAGAAAGTAATGGAACAATCAGAAAGTTAGAGCTTTTCCTCATTGAGATGGCTCACAGGGGAGTCAAAGTGGCACTTTCCAGATGGTTTGCAAACCATCTTCTCTCCATTGCCACCAAGCCCATATGAGATATCTTGATTGGGGCATATGTCACCCATATTGCAGTGAAGCTCAATTATTTGAAGCTAGATGACCATCACTTCAACATCATTCCTGCACATCCTCGAGATAGGCTGGATGTCGAGTCATTCATCAAGATGGGAGCAGCTATCAGAATCATTTTTTCAGAACGATATCTTCTACTGCTTCACTGATACTGCTGGAGAGATTTTCTGGGAAGATAATGACACGGAGAATTTTAAAGCAGGCCTCCAAGGAGTCCAGCAGAAAAAGAGGGTTCGGATTGAGGAAGCACCTCCAGCAGTCGAGCAGGACATTGGACAGTCCTCAGCTTCCACACCATCCTTAGCGCAGCAGGTGGTCGACCTCTTGGCACCACGTTTTGAGCAGCTGCAGACTTCCATGGATGAGAGGTTGGAGAACCTCAAGGACTTCATGAAGTCTCAGATGGACAGCCTTGAGGCTGAAGTAGCTAGGCTTCGTGATAGGATGTCTGGCTAGGAGATAGGCTAGAGTGTAGCCTAAATTTGATCATTTTTTAGCTTGTTTGTCATTTTTATGTTTTTTATGTGTAGGAAATTTTTAAATTTCCTTTCTGAATATTTTAACTTAGTTTGTATCTTTTTCCTTTATATATATATTTGTTTACTTCAATCTTCATATCCTTTTTGATTGATGACAAAAGGGGGAGAAAACTAGCAATATATGATAGGGGAGAATGGTATAGGAATTGGTGAATCAAAAAGTGAATTGACTTTGAATTGGTTTAAAAATCTTGATTCAACATTTCATATGCAAAGTATATAAGTGGAAAATTAAGTTATATATATATATATATATATATATATATATATATATATATATATATATATATATATATACCTTAGATATACCCTAAGTATACTTTGCATATACTTTAAAGCAAGTTACAAATAAAAACATGCCATGATATACCTTAAATATACCTTACATATACTTTATGTCTTGAAAAGGAATTATGGTATGTATTGGAAATACTTCTCACATAACTTGCATATACTTAAAATCTAGTTTAATGCTACATCATTATTTACTATTCTTGCACATTATAATTTTTTATCCTAAGTATATTTTGAGGGGGAGACTTCTCAAAATCACATATTGCTAGATTATTTGTCACCATCAAAAAGGGGGAGATTGTTAACCTTGAGGGGTATTTCCGTCATTTTGATGATAACAAATAATATAGCAATATTGTATTTAACATACTTGTTTTTGTAAGTATATTATACAGGACATGAATTAAAATAGCAAGAATGGAGAATTGGAAGAATAATCCTTGAGAAACAAAAATCAAGTAGTAGCATGTTCACTGCCGTGACTCTAGGAGTCACTCCCGTGAAGGAAGCTAACCGTTACCAAAACCAACATTTGAAGTTCACGGCCATGAAGGAAAAACAAACCGTGAAGTAAGCATTTCAGTCACCCCCGTGACTTAAGGTGTCACCCCCGTGAAGAGTCATGCAATTTCATTCAGAGAGCTTCAAGACCAGAGTCACCACTTGGCTCGCGGCTGGGAAGAGTGTCACGCCCGTGAATGATTAATGTCATGCCTGTGACTCTATATGTCAAAACATTCCAGAGAGCTTCACCATCAGAGTCACCACTTGGATCACGGCTGGGAAACTTGTCACGCCCGTGAATGAGTAATGTCACGCCCGTGACTCAATATGTCAAAACATTCCAGAAAGCTTCATGACCAGGGTCACCACTTCAGTCACAGCTTGGGAATAACTATCACCCCCATGACAAGCATAGTCACGTCCGTGAACAATGAAAGAGAAAAATGTCAGACGCAATTTTTGGTTGGTACAACAACTAGTTTCTTATTTAATGCACCCCAACAGCTATATTCAGCCATGTGAGTATAAATGGAAGTCATTTATGCATTAAGGAACAAGGAGATGATAAGAAAAACAAAAGATTAGCATATACTTCAAATCACAAGCTATCTTGTACTTTCATACTTTGAGAACAAATCAATTCTCTGTAAAAAATCTTTTTGCTCCTCATATTTGAGCAATAAAGATTTATAAGTGGTTCTCTCTGTAATCTTTACTCAAGTGAGCTTTGGGTAGTTTTGGGTTAAGAGTAAAACACTTGTAAGGGTTAGTTGTGTGAGCTTGTAAAACACAAAGTGTAGGTTGTTTATGTGAGCCTGTAAAACACAAAGTGTAGGTTGTTTGTGTGAGCATGTAAAACACAAAGTGTAGGTTGTTTGTGTGAGCCTGTAAAACACAATGGAATTGGTTATTGTGTGAGCCATTAAAACACAAGGGATTTCTGGGTTAGGTGTGAGCCATTGTGACAAACACCATAGTTGGGAGTGAGCTTGTAAAACTCCATTGTAACACTTAGTGTGTTAGTGAAACTCCCAATTGTGATTGGGGAGAGGAGTAGGGTTTGTTAACACTCGAACCTCTATAAATTTTTATGTCTGATTTTCTCTATCCCCCTTAAAATTAACTATTTATTTCCGCACTTTAAAGTTTAATTTTTTGAAACTCCAATTCAACCTCCCTTCTTGGTCTAATATCTGGGCAACAGTTTGTAAGGGTAAATAGAGAGAGAAGAGTGAAAGAGAAAGCTTGTGGGCTTGTGAGCAAAAAGCTTGGCGTTGGGTTTTTCTGGGCCTTTTGTTCATGTTCCAGAAGCTAAGGAATGTTTCTCATCTTACTAGGATTAGAAGATAAAGCTGAAAGTCTATCTCATGGAAGAGGACAAGCTTTAGGATCCAAAGCTTTGGCTTAGCTCCATCCTAAGTGTAAGGTTTGTACATAACATGTAAGACCACATCTTATGCAATTAAGTATAACCTATCCCTGTATCAAATAATCACACATAGCATGCTGGAAAGATAAAATATCCTGTTAACATTGATTGTAATATTTTTATATCCTATAATATCATTCAATGACTCTGCAAGTCTCATATTCTGTAATATCATTCAATGAATTTGCAAGGCTCATATCCTATAATATCATTCAATGACTTTTCAAGTCAACACTGAGGCTTTCGCCACAATATGATATATCACATATATTAAAACATAAACTTTGCACATAAGTATCTACGAGTTGCTTTCATTTACACATTTTTAAAACCCATTCCAAAATGAACATACATATTCAAACACGTAAATACAAAATGCATATGACATATTTTCATGCTCGTGTGGAATGCAAGGAGAGAGAGTGATGAGGCTCGGCCAGTGACCTGTGCTCCATGTCTTCTATACACTACTCAAAATGAGCTAACACTTTTATTTGCCTGAAAAAATGATGCAAATTGATGAGTTCGGCTCAGTGAGAATAATCATCAAATGAGATCTAAAGTACCGAACAACTCATAATAATAAATAATAAATCCAATACATACCATGTATTCCATTCTATTCATCAGTATCATATAAATATCAATAAAGTTGAAACATATAACCATTACTCCTTACGTATGCAAATGTTTTACTTATTTCATTTTATTATGAATAAGTTATATAGACATTGCCTCGGGTTTCCATGTGAACATTTGCATTTGCTAGTTAGCTTGATCATTTGTTTCATTTGCACATTTGTTGGGCCATAGGCTTCTTCTTTTACTTTACAATATCGATTAACTAGTCACAACGCCTTTTAGGTCCATATGCATGTGCACTTGTACTTAAGCATTCATCAACCATTATATCTTACCACATATAACATACATATACTGCATATATGCCTCCTATGCCACACATATACCTTGTATATACTATACATATACCATGTATATATATCACATATGTCAAACATATACCTCAAATATACCACAAGTATACCATTTATATGTACCACAATGTCACAAATTATCCATCCTCATATTATCAAGGACCAATCAAGACAATCATATGAATCACATAGCAAGCAACATTCATTTGCACTATAGAATACAATTGATAATTAGACTCACTTTTCTCCTTTGATTCTGACCCCTAACTTAATGTCTATTTGCTCCTTGTGGGTCTCCAATATGTTGTGAGCTCCTATGAGGTAGTGTGACCTTATGGGACTGTTTAGCTTATAACTTTTTATATACTTGACCAATTAGTCTGATTCTTATTCCTAATTATAATTAACATATAATTAGGTAACATATTAAAATTTCAGACCAATTGGATTATTGTACAATTTTTGATGGAATTTATAAATGTATTCTGTTTTCTGCCCTTTAGCAGTTTCAGGGTATCAATTTTGGTTCATCATAACTTATAATATATAAGTAATATTTTAATGAAAATTTAAAGAAACTTATATGGGTTAAAATGAAACATTTTTCAGGTTTACAAAT
This sequence comes from Triadica sebifera, assembly GCA_023653625.1. Taxonomy (NCBI): domain Eukaryota; kingdom Viridiplantae; phylum Streptophyta; class Magnoliopsida; order Malpighiales; family Euphorbiaceae; genus Triadica; species Triadica sebifera. Next base: position 22,787,366 of record CM042898.1, on the reverse strand, counting down.
TTTATCAATTATGTCTCTATGGTCCTCAAATTATAAGAAATATTTGACTGGTCCAGAATAGAATTAGCTTCCGGACCCGTATGACTTCTAAAGACCATAACGTAGCCCATACATAACATATTAAGCTTAAATTAGTACCCATATTTAGATAAGACATATACCTATAACTTTAATGATTTGATAAGTTACATAATCTAGCTCTAAATAGCTCAAATTAGCCAAACAAGGTTCTGGATCTGCCCAGGGCACCCCGTAGGCAGTTCAAACCATGAAACAGTGATGGTTCCATTCCCCATAATTCAACATATACAAGCCATATGAACCTAAAATTTGGTATAAAGATACATAACACATATATATACAAATATTATGTTTTAAGATACTTCAAATAATAGCCTTAGCATATTCAAAACTAACAAACACAGTGGCCAACTTACTTAGGGTTTACATCCAGACCAGTTTCAGTAGAGAGAGGATATCTCATTCTATACTCCCCATATTGAAAAAATGTTTATATATCCATAAATATAAGACATAAAGGAACAACTTATGTGTTTTAATATTTTCCATAAGCAATTTCTATGGATATAAAAATCGGGGTGCAAGGCAGTACCTATTAATGAACCTTAGCAACTCAAATCAACCTTATAGTAATAAGAATTGATTACTTACCAAGAAAAAACTTGCAAGGAATCAATTTGCCTCAAAAACTAAGTGAAACAAGGAATAATTGAGTTTTGAAATGAAGGAAGATGAAGAAGGAAATGGGATGGAGTGAGAAGGCATAAATGGGGGAGGAAGATAAAGCTAACTTTTTGGTTTTTGTCTTTTTATCTTTTTCTCTTCATCTCTTCTCTTTTCTCTTCTCTTTTCTCTTTTCTTTCTCTTTTCTCTTCTCTTCTCTTTTCTTTTATTTTCCTTTTTTTCATTTTTATTTTATTTTATCTATATTATTATTATTATTATTATTATTATTATTATTATTATTATTATTATTATTATTTACATATATATATAATTCCACTAATCCACACAATAATACAACTTAATCATTTGGCCCAATTTAACTAAATTAACATTGTAAATGTTTACTAATCTTAATCTAGTCATTTTGCTTACTTTAATTTAGTCACCTTATTCAATTGATTTCTAATGCTTTGTTATCCTCCTTTAGGTTATAAGTACACACGTGCGACTCGATATAATTACCAAATACTAGGACACATAGCTAGTGCATGTCATAAACTTGTTTTTAAGAAAATATGTATGAAATGCACGTGTTCAATTGGATTATATGGAAAATGCATATGTTTAAATGAAATGCATGTGGATATGCATATGGGGAAGGTCGATGATGTTACATAACAACCTCTCAATCTTTAATCTTGAATTTGTATGTTGGTATGACTTGAATGCGTGTTAGTATGACTTTTGGTTAATGAAAATCTATAATATTTGGAATTGATATACATGATGGTAGTTTCTATGTTAAATGATCATTCTGAGATGTTAGAGGAATTATTTTGATTTATGTGGATAATGACAAAGTATATAGTTGTCATAAATGGATAAAATACATGCTGGAATGATGATAGAGTGACTAACATTGGTCAGCCGCAGAGATTATTGCATTTGAGGATGTTATGTTCTATTTTTGGAAAAAATTTCCAAATTCACTATTGTGAATTGATGGTTCCCGGGCATGAAGGCCATAAAAATGAACTTTGTTGTTGAAGTAGATCCATTCATGGATAGTTTCACAGTTGGGTTCACAGTGTGGTTCACGCCCGTGAATAGGGTGACCACGACTGTGAACATTTGTTGATTCACATGACAAATCATGGTTTGATTCACCTATGAAGAGGTTATTCACGTATATGAAAAGAGCATACACAAGCGTGAAGTTGTTTAACTTGAAAATCTTATATGTTTAACTTATATGTGAATCAAAGTTGATTTATCATAAGGTGGTATACCTCTGTTGTAAGAATTCATTCTTCTACTGATTATTCAACATTTGAGATTGTGTATGGTTTTAATCCGCTAACAACTTTGGATTTGTTGTCTTTACCTTTGAATGATATTTCTAACTTACGTTGATGTAGATCAAGGACATGTAAGTCGATCTTCATGCAAGGAGAATGATGCACTATTCATACCAAGTGGTGCAATCATAAGTTCAAGGACTAACAAGCTAAGGCAAACAATGCAAAGCTATATTCAAAGCTTGGTAACCAAGGAGATCACAAGTGAGGCATGCATCAGAAAGGAGATGAAGCTTATTGAAGTCCTGAGGCCCATTACTTACCTTGGGGCGTGTGGAGAATCAACTTGCATAAACTAGCCCAATGGGTTAAATGAGGCAAAATCCATAAAGTTGAAGATTACAAGTCATATGTTGTTAGTGCCTAAAAAGGATGGATCTTAGAGGATGTGTGTGGATTTTCATGATATTAATAAAATAACAGTAAAGTATAGATATCCTATTCCTAAAATTGATGATATGTTTGATGAATTATGTGGGGCACGTTACTTTTTCAAAACTGATCGTAAAAGTGGTTATTTTCAAGTTAGGATGAAAGTAGGAGATGAATGGAAAATCACTTTTAAAACTAAACAAAGTTTATATGAGTGGTTGGTAATGCCTTTTGGTTTAACTAATACACCTAGTACTTTCATGAGACTTATGAATCATATTTTGAGACAACTTATTGGTAAGTTTATTGTGGTTTATTTTGATGATATACTCGTATACAACAAATGTTTTGATGATCATATTATCCATGTTATGGCTGTATTAGAAGTATTGAGAGAAGAGAAATTATATGCCAACTTAAAAAAATGCACGTTTGCTAGTGAAAAACTTGTATTTCTTGGATTTTTTTTAGTGCTAAAGGAGTTGAGGTAGATGAGGAATGTGCAAGCTATTAGAGATTGACCAATGCTTACTAATGTTAGTGAGGTTAGGAGTTTTCATGGATTGACTAGTTTCTATAGAAGGTTTGTTAAAGATTTTAGTTCTATTGCAACACCTTTAATTGAGTTCGTTAAAAAGGATGTTAAGTTTAAATGGACTGAATCACAGGAAAAGACATTTAATTTGCTTAAGGATAAACTATGTAGTGCACATATTTTGTCTTTGCTTGATTTTAACAAAACTTTTGAGCTTGAATATGATGCCTCAGGAGTTTTCATAGGAGTTGTTTTAATGCATAAGGGGTGACCAATAGCATACTTTAGTTAGAAGTTGCATGGAGCTCAATTGAATTATTCCACATATGATAGGGAATTATATGCTTTAGTGAGAGCTGTGCACGTGTGACAACATTATCTTCTTCCTAAATAGTTTGTCATACATACTGATCATGAGTCATTAAAACATTTGAAGGGACAAATAAAACTCAATAGGCAACATAGTAAGTGGGTGGAATTTATTGAGACAATTCCCATATGTGATAAAATACAAGCAATGTAAAGATAATATGGTGGTGATGCACTTTCAAGAAGTTATTATTTAATTTCTACTTTAAGTTCTAAATTGTTAGGATTTGAATAAATTAAAGAACTTTATGCCACTGATTTTGATTTTGCTAATGTGTATGATGCGTGTGATCAAGCTGTTTTTCATAAATTTTATAGGCATGATGGATATTTGTTTAGGGATGGTAAACTTTGCGTGCCTATATGTTCTTTAAGGGAGCTACTTGTGTGTGAAGCTCATAATGGAGGGGGGGGGGGGGGAGAGGGTTTAATAGGACATTTTGGTGTTAACAAGACTTTGGATATGTTGCATGAATACTTTTATTGGCCACATATGCATAAGGATGTTGAAAGAATTTATGCTAAGTGTGTTGCATGTAAACAAGCTAAATCTAAATTTATGTCTCATGGATTGTATACTCATTTACTTATTCCTAATGCACATTGGTTTGATATTTCTATGGATTTTGTATCAGGATTGCCTAGGACTATGAGAGGTAAAGATAACATATTTATTGTAGTTGATAGATTCAGCAAAATGGCTCATTTTATTGCTTGTGCTAAAACGAATGATGCAATAAATATAGTTGATTTGTTCTTTAGAGAGGTAGTGCATTTGCATTGTATTCCTAAATCTATTGTTTCTGATAGAGATGCTAAATTTCGTAGTCACTTTTGGCATGTTATGTGGGGTAAACTTGGTACTAAATTGCTATTTTCTTCTACTTGTCATCTATAAACTGAGAGACAAACCGAAGTGGTCAATAGAACTTTAGGTGCTCTATTGCATGTTGTTGTGGGTAAAAATTTAAAATCATGGGAAGATTGTTTGCCATTGGTTGAGTTGCTTATAATAGATGCATACATTCTTCTACTAGTTTTTCACCTTTTGAACTTGTGTATGGTTTTAATCCATTAACTCCATTGGATCTAACACCTTTGCCTTTTAATGAGTTAACTAATTTGCATGGTAAGAAAAAGGCTGATTTTGTAAAATCTATACATGAGAAAGCAAAAGAACACTTGGAGAAGAAGAATGAGTCATATGCACGCAAAGCTAACAAGAGGCATAGAAAAATGGTGTTTGAACCAGACGATTGGGTGTGGGTGCATATGAGAAAGGAGTGATTTCCTCGCCAAAAGAAGAATAAAATTGATCCTAGAGGAGATGGCCCATTTCGCATACTTAAAAGGATCAATGATAATGCTTACAATATAAAACTTCCTGGTGAGTATGGTATTTCTACATCATTCAATGTTTCTAACCTTACTCATTTAAACAATGTAGGAAGAGCAGATTCAAGGATGAATCCTTTTGAGGAGGAGGGAATGATGTAGATTAAGGACATGTAAGTCGATCTTCACATGAGGAGAATGATGCACTAGTCATGCCAAGTGGTGCAATCATAAGATCAAGAGCTAATAAACTAAGGCAAACAATGCAAGGCCATATTCAAAACTTGGTAACCAAGGAAATCACAATTGGGGTGTGTATCACAAAGGAGATGAAGATGATTGAAGACCCAAAGTCGATTACTTACCTTGGGGGCGTGTGGAGAACCAACTTACATGAACTAGCCCAATGGGTTAAATGAGGCAAAATCTATGAAATTGAAGATTAAAAGTCATGTGCAAGTCATGTACAAATCATATGCTAGGAGTCATGTGCAAGACATCATGTGCCAACCATGTGCTCAAGATTATGTACCACGCATATGCCTACTTATGGGATTTGGGCTTAACATATAGTTGGGCTTAATTATGTATGTGTACTACCTATTTTAATTATCATAAACTTTAATTAGTGTTAGTTGTGTGGGCCAAGATATGAAGCCCAACCCGCCACCTTAATTAGGTTTCTATAAGATTTTAATTAGTTGTCCTTATTTGACAAGGATTTGGGTTTTTAGTTGTTATATCCCCATTTTTAAGGGATTAAGATTAACTTGAATGTAAATTCCTATTTTTAAGGGATTAGATTAGATTTTAGTTATCTTTTAGGATTTGGGTTAGATTAGGACTTAGTTATCCTTTTCCATAAAAGATTCCAAGACTTAGGGCTATAAATACTCATTTAGGCTTATTTTACAAAAACTAAATGAATAAAAATGAATTTGAGTATTCTCTTTAAAGTGAGGCAGATTTGCATCTTTTTATTACTTTTAGGAATTAGTGTGGCATGGCTATTCTTAATAATCCTTATAATCTTAGTTCTTTGTTACATTGGTTAGCTTTGGGTCGGATTCAATTTATGATCACGATATCTTAAGGTTTGTTTACTTGTCTTGTTGAGGGGTTTCAAGGCACGGTCTTTAGGGTTCCGTATTATAGATGGACAAAAGAAGGTGAAATTTGTTAAATCCATACATCGGAAGGCAAAGTAGCACCTTGAGATGAAAAATAAAATTTATGCACAAAAGGCCAATGAAAGGCGTAGGGTTATAAAATTTGAACCTAGAATAAAAAAAATTGTTTGAATTTCATTTCTTACATTATACTATGAGAATGCATGTTATAGAATGAATAATGTGAATTATGTAATTTAGATAAATGATTAAGTGCAATACTCTGACTAGGACTAGAGTTAGGATAAATGGCATACCATTGAAGGGAGTTCAATACCGAGTGACCTAGGTTGGTCATGTTTCAGATTCTTTGAAGGCCAAGAGACAAGCAATGAGAGCTTCCTCAGTTGATTTATATGCAGACTCTTTTCCTCATACAGGAGTTCTAGAAACCTCAGACAGGTGTCCTGAAAGCTCTGGTAAGAGCCATGGAGTACCCGTATCCATTTTAGTCTAGTTATGAGTATAGCAGGCATCAAAACAGTAAGTAAATAATTATAAATGGTAATTGTTTGATATGCCATGTTCAATGTGTATATAGTGTATGAGATTATGATCACATGTCATGTAGAATGCGGGCTAATGCATGTGTGGCTGCGAGTTAAGTCGTTATGGTAGGGTTGGTAAGTATCTCATGCATATTTTGTTTTTTTATTTATTTGTCATATGGTGTGCTTGCATATTGTTATGTACCACTAGGCACAATTTGCTTAGTGTGTGGGCTTTCCATATGTAGGTTTGGAGCTTAGGAGATGAGTGACAAAGGAGAATGCCTAGTGATAAGAGCCAAGGATATACATTAGGGGTGGATGATACACTGTTGTATTTTTTTATTATTTTATGGGTTGGGTAGTTATAAGAGTACATGTTTTGTATGCTTTTAAAGGGTCATGTAGTTTTATAACTACTTGTTTTATATAAACTTTGGGCATGTGACTGTCCATTTGATATTGTATTTAAATCTTTTATTTCGTTAAGTCTTTTATGATATTTTTATTTTTAATTAAGTCATCATGATCATAGTACATGAAAGTTTTAAATTATCCCGTTTTAACTCATGTGCATTATAACATCCTTTGGTATAATTACATTTATTCTTAATTATATCCAAAGATGTTACAAATTTCATCAGTATTAAAATTATTAGGCATATCATTAACTCTTTCAATAAAGAATTTAAAAATTCTCTGCATAGTCTTATGAGTAATTACACACCATTTGCTTAATAATCTAAATTCCATTTGAGTACATTCCTTATTTATAACCAAAATGTTGTGGAACTCTAAAACTAGTTCTTTAAAACTAGGATATATTTTGGTAATGAACTCACTTTAACTTAAGAGCCTAATATATGCCTTTATAGTGCCTAATATGTATGCAGTCACAGTTCTTTACACATAATGTTTATATTATGCTCTTTCTTCAGTGGAACAATTGGAAAAATAAGCATTATACATGAAGGAGATTTTATTTCTTCATGTTCTGAAGCTTCTTCAGCACTGTCATGTGAAGCTTCTTCATCTTCACTCTCATGACATGGTGGTGTTGGGTTGAGCACACGTGATGACTCTCTATGCCTCTGTGATGAGATTTTGATCTTGGGCATCTTTGATTTTACTGAAAAATGGAAGAGAGGGACCAAACTAATGATGTGTTTATGAGATTTGGTGCTAATTTGAGGGGAAAATGAGAAATTAAGAGGAAATTGGAAGTTAGGGTTTGGGAATAGTTAAACGAAAGTAAAGAAGAAGAAAAAGAAAACTTGAGGGAGAATGACACGGTCGTGAGATACCTACATAATTTAAAAAGCACATGAGCAATATAGTAAAAAAAACTAAGTGTCACTCACGTGAGGAATTCCTCACATCTGTGACATTTTGATTACCTTATAGTGTTACATGCGTAAGGTAATTCTCATGCCCGTGACACGTCTTGGCCTTACGGACTTGTCGCATATCTTTTCTTATCATCCTTTCTCTTTTGTAAACGTATTCTTAAACATAATTTAGAGTTATGATTCAAATAAAAACTCACAAACTTACACAAAAACGAAAACTGTATCTAATAAACTAAAAATAACTTGGGTTGCTTCCGAAAAAGCACCACATTTATTGTATGGGCAAGACATTGCTGACTAAGGTCCTTTTAAGATGGGTGGAAAGTCATTTGAAGCTACATCTACTTCTTCATCTCTAACAATTTCACAATACTCATTTACATTTGAGTTTCCTTCAGAGACAAACTTATCAACCTTAAACAAGAAAAAACATTGATTTGCAATGGGCAAAGTTGAAAAGTCATATACCTCAATCTCATTAGTCTCACATCAATATAGGTGTCTATTATGGCCATAAAAGATCTACCAAGAAGTATTACAAAACTTTCTTTTAAGTTTGCAGTTTTAATATCTATGACCACAAGATTAACAAATACTATTAACTTACCAATTTAGATCATAAGGTTTTCTATTGTACCTAAAGGAAGTTTAATTGAACCATCACTAACTGAAGGCCTATATTGGTTGGTTTGAATTCTTCAAAACCTAGCTGCTTTAAAACTGAGTAGGGCATCAAATTAATACTAGCACCTAAATATAGCATAACCTTTGCTTTTGTTCCCTCTCCCAATGTAATGTTAATAGTGAAACTCCTAGGGTTTTCCTTCTTTTTAGGTAATGGTGATGTCATTTTTGGTTTTTCCATGTTTGAAGACTGCTCTTTCACTTACTTCAATAGTGAAGATATTTTCCTTACAAATTTGAAAAAAACTAAGTCATGCTTATCTTGCGAAGATGCCTTACTCTGTTATTTTGTTCCCTTTGTTTGAGAAAATGAGGTTGATAGGGCTCAGTTGCTTTGTGTAATTGAGGTTCTAGGACTTATTATAGTGCTCTCTTACCCTATTAGTCATTAATGGTGTATAAAAGTGCTACTAAACTCATATTTGTAAAAATCAATACTCAAATAATTTTATACATTTTTTTCTTTCTAATTTTCGAATTTATTATTAGCGGAATATTTATTACTATATTTTTTTTCTTTATATCATTTAAATATATAACTAATGATGTAAATATTTTGATTTAAAAGAACTCATTCATTAAACCATAATATTTAGAAATACATTTACAAATAATATCAAATATATAAATTACAAAATTCACACCTTATAAATCCTACATGCCACAAATTTACATCAAAAAAATTCTTAAAATTTAATTTTTACAAAAAAATTTCCAAACATACAAAAGAATATATGTAACACCACATCTTATGCATTTAAGTATAACCTATCTCTGTATCAAATAATCACACATAGCATGCTGGAAAAATAAAATATCATGTTAATAGTGATAGTAAAAAAAAAATTTATATCCTGTAATATTATTCAATGACTTTGCAAGTCTCATATCCTATAATATTATTCAACGACTTTGCTAAGTTAACACTGAGATTTTCACTACAACATAATATATATCACATATATCAAAATATAAAATTTACACATAAGTATTTTCGAGTTGTTTTCATTTATACATTTTTAAACTCATTCCAAAATAACTATACATATTCAAGCACGTAAAGACAAAACATAGATGATATATTTTCATGCTTGTGTGGAATGCAAGGAGAGAGAGTGGTGAGGCTCGGCTAGTGACCTGTGCTCCATGTCTTTTATATGCTACTCAAAATGAGCTATCACTTTTCTCTACCTGAAAAATGATGCAAATTGATGAGTTGCGGCTCAGTGAGAATAACCATGATATCCTGTTCAACAAACTTAGAACATAAGCATTGTTAAATACATTATTGCTATTTTATTTGTTAGCATCAAAATGACGGAAATACCCCTTCAGGTTCAACAATCTTTCCCTTTTTGATGGTGACAAATAATATAGCAATATATGCTTTTGAAAAGTCTCCCCTTCAAAAGATGCTTAAGACAAAAATAATAGAGTGCAAGAATTAAACGACGTATAACATGGATCTTTGCTAACTAGTTTGGTATATTCAAAGTTTATCAAAGTTGTTTGCTTAACTAGTTAAGTATATTCAAAGTATATCAAAGTTGTTTGCTAACTAGTTAGGTATATGCAAAGTATATGTTAGGTATATGTTAAGTATATGTTAGGTATATGTTATATAACACATTTGCCTTTTACTACACATTTGCATATATTGCTAGGTTCTTCCCCTTTTGTCATCAACAAACTATAAAAAATAAAATAATAATAAGGTAATTATATTAAAGGAAGGAGAAAGATTACAAAGCATAAAAACATAAATTAAAGTCCTACACCCTTAAAAATAAAACTAGTACATAAAAAAGAACTAGGACTCTAATTAGGATTCAAGCCTGACAGATCAGATTTGAGGCATGATACCTCTGCCTTGAGGCTATCCATATGAGATTCCATGAATTCTTTAAGGTTTTCCAACCTTTCATTGATGGAAGCTTGCATTAGGTCAAAGCGAGGTACTAAAAGATCCTTAACCTGCTGCGCCAAGCTAGGTGTGGTAGAAGCCGATGATTGACCATCCTCTTGTTCAACCTCTGGGATCAATGTTTCGACTTGGGCTCATTTTTGTTACTGGATACCCTGGAGGCCAGCTTTGAAATTATCAGAATCCCGGTCTTCCCAATCACTTTCACAAGTTGGAGTGGTGAAACGGTAATAAACATTATTCTCGAAAATAATTCGAACAACTGCTCCCATCTTTATGAAATACTCGACATCTAGCCAGTCTCGAGAATGTGCTGAAATGCGATTGTAATTGTGCTCATCGAGTTTTAGATACCCGAGCTCAATTGCAAGGTGAGTCACATACCCACCAATCAAGATCTAAAGGTAGAAAACAAGGCAGAAAATAGAAGACACTTAGAAATTTCACCAATTATTTTACAATGATACAATTGGTTTGAAATTCTAATATGTTCTATAATTATATGTTAGTTTTAATTAGAAAAAAGAAACAGATTGATTGGTCAAGTATAGAAAACGTTATAGGCTAAACAGTACTATAAGGTCACACTGCCTCATAGGAAAAATCCTAACTATTGATATGAACAATGCATATTAATTTGTTTAAGCCACATTAAGTCTCCCTAATCATGAGTTAATCGATTATATTTTTCATATTAGGCTTGCAACATATTGGAGACCCACAAGGAGCGGATAGACAATAAGTTAGGGGTCAGAATCAAAGGAGAACAGTGAGTTTAATTATCAATTAAATTCTTTAGTGCAAATGAATGTTGCTTGCTATGTGATTCATATGATTGTCATGATTGGTCCTTGATAATGTAATGATGGATAATTTGTGATATTGTGGTACATATAAATGGTATACTTATGGTATATTTGAGGTATATGTTTGACTTATGTGATATATATACATGGTATATGTATAGTATATGCAAGGTATATGCGTGACATATGAGGTATATATGGATTATATGCATATTGTATATGATAAAGATGCAATGGTTGATGAATGCTTAAATACAAGTGCATATGCATATGAACTAAAAAGGCGTTGTGACTAGTTAATCGATATTGTAAAGCAAAAGAAGAGGCATATGGCCCAACAAATGTGCAAATGAAACAAATGATCAAGCTAGCTAGAAAATGCAAATGTTCACATGACAAATGTTCACATGAAAACCCGGGGCAATGTCTGTTTAACTTAGTCACAACAAAATGAAATAAGAAAAATATTTGCATACGTAAGGAGTAATGATTATATGTTTCAACTTTATTGATATTTATATGATACTGATGAATGGAATGGAATACATGGTATGTATTGGATTTGAGTTATTATTATGAGTTGTTCGGTACTTTAAAGCTCATTTGGGTTCATCATAACTTATAATCTATAAGTCTTATTTTAATGAAACTTTACAGAAACTTATATGGGTTCATATGGAACATGTTTCATGTTTACAATATTTATCAATTATGTCTTTAAGGTCTTCGAATTATAACAAATATTTCACTGGTCCAAAATAGAATTGGCTTCCGGACCAGTATGACTTCCAAAGGCCATAACTTATTCTATACATAACTTATCAAGATACAATTAGTACCACAATTTAGCTAAGACATATACCTATTACTTCCATGTTTTAATAATGTACAGAATCTAGCTCTAAGGAGCTCCAATTAGCCAAACAATTTTTTGGATCTGCCCAGAGCACCCCGTAGGCAGTTCAAACCATGAAACAATCATGGTTCCATTCACCATAACTCAAAATTTACAAGCCCTATAACTTTTATGTTTTTATTTACTTCAAATATTGGCTTTAACACATCCAAAACTAACAAACATAGTAGCTAACTTACTTAGGGTTCACATCCGGACCAGTTTCAGTACGAAGAGGATATCTCATTCTATACACCACATTTTGTAAAAAGATTTATATATCCATAAATCTAAGACATAAAGGAACAATGTTTGTGTTTTAAAAACTATGGTACAAAACTATGGAACAAAATACTGCCTATTAATGAACCCTAAACACCAAAATCAAGCTAAACACAAAAATAAATGTTTACTCACCTATAATCACTCTTGGCTAATCTTGTTGCTGCAATATTTGGAGTGAAAGAGGGAAGAAATGGTGGCTGGAACTTGAGAGAAAATAGGTTGAAGAAATGAAGCAAGGAAGAAGAAGAAGGTGAGGATGGAAATGAATATGGTGGCTGCCTAATAAGTTAAAAGGCACCACCATTTCATTACCCGTCCACTTCCTTTTTTTTTTTTTCCTTTTTATGACTCTTTATTTTTATTTTATTTTATTTTATTTTATTTTTTTCTAATTATTCTTATTATTATTACACAATTTAACACAATATCCAATTTAATCTTAATCTAGTCATTTTGCATACTTTAATTTGGTCACCTTATTTCATTTATTTTTAATACTTTTTATCCTCATTTAGATTATAAATACACATGTATGACTCGATACAATTGCAATGTACTAGAACATGTAGCTAGTGCGTGTCATGGACTTGTTCCTACGAAAATACGTATGAAATGCATGTGTTCAATTTAATTATATGTAAGATGCATATGTTCAAATGAAACGCATGTGGGGAAGGTTGAGGATGTTACAATTCTCCCCTCCTTTTAAAAATTTCGTCCTCAAAATTTAATACCTGAAAACAGGTGTGGATATTGCTTTTTCATATTTTCTTCTGTTTCCCATATTTCCTCTTCTAGTAAATGGTTACGCCATAATACCTTAACTAAAGGTATTTCTCGGTTTCTTAGCTGTTTAGTCTTGTATCCAATGATTTGCACTGGTTCCTCAACATAACCCAAGTCCTCTGCAATCTCAATGGCTTGATCTTTAAGTACATGTGTAGGATCTGACCTGTATCTTCTAAGCATGTCACATGAAACACATTATGAATCTGAGCCATCTCTAGTGGTAATGCCAATTTGTATGCCAGTGGACCAACCTTCTCAAGAATTTCATAAGGCCCTATATACTTTGGGCTCAATTTAACCTTCTTGCCAAATTGGATTATCCCTTTCCATGGAGATACACGAAGAAATACCTTTTCACCCATCTCGTATTCCATTTCCCTTCTATGTTGATCAGCATAACTTTTCTGTCTGTCTTATCCTGCTTTTAGCTTATTCTTGAGAATTTTGATTTTATCCACTATATCTTGTACTATCTCTGGCCCTTCTAATGTACGTGCACCTTCTTCATCCCATATGATAGGGCTTCGGCACTTTCTGTCATACAATGCTTCATATGGTGCCATCTGGATATTGCTATGATACTGGTTGTTGTAAGCAAATTCAATCAATGCTATATATTCATCCCAAGCACCTCTGAATTCCATAGAACATGCCCTAAGCATTTCTTCCAATGTCTGTATAGTCCTTTCTGTTTGTCCATCAGTCTGTGGGTGGAATGCAGTGCTGAAATTCAATTTTTTTCCCAATGTATCTTGTAAACTCACCCAAAAATGTGAAATAAACCGTGGATCTCTATCAGACACAATAGACACTAGAATGCCATGCAATCTGACTATCTCATTCACATATAATTTTGCCAAACTCTCGAGTATACACCCCCATCTGATAGGTAGAAAATGTGCTGACTTGGTTAATCTGTCAACAATTACCCATACTGCATCATTTTTCCGTGGGGTTCTTGGCAATCCATAAATGAAATCCATCATTATTCTTTCCCATTTCCATTCTAGTATTGGCAATGGATGAAGTTTTTCAATTGGTGCCTGATGTTCAATTTTAATCTGTTGACATGTCAAGCATTTGGAAACATATTCTACTATGTCTTTCTTCATTCTTGTCCACCATTAATGAGACCTTAAACTGTGATACATCTTTGTCATCCCTAGGTGTATTGCATATGGTGCATTGTGTGCCTCTTCCTTTATTTCCTGACGCAAGTTCTTAGTGTCTAGAACACATATGCATGATTTTAACATCAGTGTATCATTCTGCAAATGAAACTCTGTACTCTTTCCCTGCCTTATCATATCAACTTTCTCACATAATTGAGGATCTTTGTTTTGTGCTTCTTTGATCCTCTCATTTAGTATAGGTCCGACTTGAAGAGTAGCAATCAGTGATCCTTCATCATGTATATTTAATTCAACATTCATAGATCGTAATTGAATTAAATATGGAAAAAATGATACTTGCAAGTGAGCTACACTGCTACTGGCCTTCCTACTCAATGCATTTGCTACCATTGGCTTTCCCTATATGGTATTCAATTGTATAGTCATAATATTTCAATAGCTCTAACCACCGTCTCTACCTCATGTTTAATGCTTTCTGTGTCAGCAAATAACTCAAGCTTTTATGGTCTGTGAAGATCTGAAATATCTCACCATATAGATAATGCCTCCAAATCTTTAATGCAAATACAACAACAGCCAATTCTAAATCATGCACTGGATATGAGATCTCATGTGGTCTCAGTTGCCTAGATGTATAAGCTATCACCTTACCATGTTGCATTAATACACATCCCAAGCCTTGGTGAGAAGCATCACTATATACTGTAAACTCACCTATACCTATAGGGATAGTTAACACTGGTGCTGAGGTTAGTCTGTGTTTTAGTTCATCGAAACTCCTCTGACATTCTGGAGTCCACTTGAAAGGCACGTTCTTTCTCAACAATTTAGTCAAAGAGCTAGCAATTAAGAAGAATCCATCAACAAATTTGCGATAGTATCCGGCTAAACCCAGAAAACTACGCATTTCTGAAATATTTTTAGGAGCTTTCCAATTTACCATGGCCTCAATTTTCTTTGGGTCAACCTCTATGCCCTTACACGACACCACATGTCCAAGAAACACCAAATGATCTAACCAAAATTCACATTTACTCAATTTGGCATATAATTGTTTCTCCCTCAAAGTTTGCAACACAATTTTTAAATGTTGTTCATGTTCTCCCATGTTCTTTGAGTATACCAATATGTCATCAATAAATACTATCACAAACCTATCCAGATATGGCTGAAACACCTTATTCATTAATGTCATAAATGCAGCTGGAGCATTAGTCAACCCAAATGGCATTACTAAAAATTCATAATATCCATACCTGGTTCAGAAGGCAGTCTTTGGAACATCCGCTTATACTATCTTCAGCTGGTAATAGCCTGATTTCAAATCAATCTTGGAGAATATTTGGGCTCCTTGCAACTGGTCAAACAAATCATCTATTCTGGGAAACAGATATTTGTTCTTCACTGTCATTTTATTCAATTGCCTGTAATCGATGCACAATCTCATTGTTCCATCTTTCTTTTTAACAAATAATACTGGAGCTCCCCAAGGTGATACACTAGGTCTAATATACCCTTTGTCAAGTAACTCCTGCAATTGGGCCTTCAGTTCTTTCAACTCAACTAGGGTCATTCTGTAGGGTGACCTTGATATTGGTGTTATTCCTGGTACTAGTTCAATAGTGAATTCTATCTCTCTATCTGGTGGTAAACCAGGTAGATCATCTGGGAATACATCAGCAAATTCCCTTACCACTGGTATATTTTCAAGCAAGCTATCAGTAGTTCTAGTATCAGTCACATATGCCAAATATGCTTCACATCCCTCTTTGATCATTCGAAATGCCTTTACAGCTGAGACTAGACATGTAGGCACAAGTTTTCTTTCACCTATAAATACTAGCCTTGGCTGGTTTGGTAATTCCAAAATTACTTCCTGAGTAAAGCAATTCATTATTGCATGATGTCTAGTCAACCAGTCCATTCCCAATATCACATCAAATTCATATATTGGCAATAAAATCAGATCAGTTATTAACTCAGTTCTATCAATGCATGTCAGGCAATCACGACAGACATTATTCACAACTACTACAATTCCCAATGGAGTACTCACATTTATGTCAATCCCCAAAGGCTCATGCGTTTGATGAAGTTTAGATGTCATATGTAATGATATAAATGAATGAGTGGAGCCTGGGTCAATCAATGCATATGCTAACATATCATAAATGTAAATATTACTGGTAACTATTTCGGGAGCATCCACCGCCTCTTGTCTAGTCATAGCAAACACCCTGGCCCGAGTAGGGGGTCTAGAACTCTGACCTTCAGATCTGGTTACTCCTCTGCCCATTGTAACAGTCTTGCCCCTGCCTCTTCCTCTGCCCTGTGTCTCACTAGAAGGGTAGACCTTCGGTGCCTCAATTGTAGTCTCAGATAATCCTCTGCCTCTGTTGGTCTCTGATAGTTTGGATCTATTTGGACAGTCTCTATACATGTGCTCCATCGATCCACAGAAATAACATGCTCCTGTGAGCCTTCTACATTCGTCCGTATGCTGTCTACCACAATGACTACATGTGGGCCTCTGTTCAACATATTGGCTCTGCCCTCTGCCTGGGTAAGAGAAAGTCATGCCTCGACCTCTAGAACTGGAGTACCCACTTCTGTTACTAGATTGTGTAGGCATATATCTACCATGTCAACACCGGTGGTTGTGCATCACTGTCGAGGACTGTCTCCCACCATTCATAAGCATTTCCTTGCAACAAGGATACTTCATAATCGAATTTCTCATCCGAGGTACATCTCATCATATTTAGTACCCTCTGTGTCTTTTTCAGCCATGTCTCAGCTTCTACTGGGTCTGTTGTGCCATTGAAATCAGTTGCAGCATGTTTTCTCAGCTTGTCATAACGTCTTTTCTTGTACATTTCAGGACCATATACTTCTTGTTCTAGGTTTTCATGGGGTACTTCTGCATGAGATGACTGTGATGCATGTGCTGGAGCTCTAGCTCCTAGTGCTGGTTGATCTCTATGTAAATGAGGCGATGCCTCATGAGAATGCATTTCAGCCGGCCCCTCTCTCCTTAGTGAATCATGTCTTATGATGGCCCTAAAATAAATGAAATTATGTCACTACAAAATGTTCCACACATATTATGCATATGTTATCATGCTCTTATGCATATGCATATTCCCATGGAACCTATCCCTGCTCTGATGCCAAAAATGTAACACCACATCTTATGCATTTAAGTATAACCTATCTTTGTATCAAATAATCACACATAGCATGCTGGAAAAACAAAATATCCTATTAATAATGATAGTAAAATTTTTTTTATATCCTGTAATATTATTCAATGACTTTGCAAGTCTCATATCTTGTAATATTATTCAACGACTTTGCTAAGTTAACACTGAGCTTTTCACCACAACATAATATATATCATATATATCAAAACATAAACTTTACACATAAGTATTTTCGAGTTGCTTTCATTTATACATTTTTAAACTCATTCCAAAATGACTATACATATTCAAGCATGTAAATACAAAACATAGATGACATATTTTCATGCTTGTGTCGAATGCAAGGAGAGAGAGTGATGAGGCTCGGCTAGTGTTCCCCTTTTCTTCGGTTGCCCTAACGCAACAGTTACACCAATTTATCTGTGTGTAAAATACACACGCTAAGCTACTAGCTTAATGGTACATTTGACAACTATCTAATAATTATATAAATATTTCTAAAATAAAATTTTAAAACTACAATTAATTTACTATGTATGTCAAAATATTCAAATAATATCAAAACCATTTACATCAAGCAAAATTAAATAATTCATCAATTATAACATTTCATTCATTTAACATGCTTGAAATTCTTTAACAATACAAGACATACTATTTAAAATATCAATTTAATAATTTAAAATTTATTTTTGTATTTATTTGATAGCTCACGATATCTTAGACTTGAATACTGGATACAGAGTTTCTGCTCTCCGGTAGTATACTCAGTGCCTACTTAATAATTTTATAACTCGGCGTTTAATGCCTACATTTTCAACAATAACTCAGTACATTTTAGGTATCTACATAATTTCGAACTCAACACTATTTGTTAGAGCCTACGTAATTTCAACTCAGTACTATTTCTTAGTGTATGTAATTTAAATCACATCCCTATTTTCTAGTGCCTATATTTCTACTTTTTTATTGGCATGCCAACTTATCCTAATTTCTAGTTCTCAACTAGATGTTATAGGGCTTAATTATATTTGTTGCCTTTATTATTATTTACATAAATTATGCATGTAATACTAACATAATTTCACATAAAAGCATTAATCTCCATTAAATATTTTATAACATCTTACTTGCTCATTTATTCATTATAACTATAAGAAAAGTCAAATAATATATTTTTCTATCACAAAATTCCACAATCAAAACATATATACAAGCTACCCTATTCTAGACAATATTTATGGATTATATTGTTCTGCATTTTTTGTCCATTTCTAGATGTAATTTGGATAAGTGATCAACTAATAAAATATAGTACATGTCTTATCTTTAATTTCCAACGAGAATCACATTTAACTAAATTTGTTAGAAAATTTTATGAATTTTTCTCTAAACTAAGTTCTTTCTAATTTGTGCAGTATTTTACTAGACAACTTTCAAGTTCAAACTTTAAGTTCATTTTATACTTAATTTCAAGCATATTCCGGTCTATGGTCTAAATGAAAGTTGAAGTCCTATGTCTTAAATTTCCAAAATCACAAGAATCACTCAAAAATTATTTCCAGAACTCAAGTTACAATCAGAATAGTGGACACTGTTCATAAGATGAATTTTTCAACACTTCAATTAATTCCTGCAATTTCGATCTTCATGCATCAACCTCATACTCAAAATTTTATTTTCCCATTAATAGCATGATTTAATCACCAATTCATCACTTAATGAAAATATCAAGAATTACATACACAATTATACATAATTTCACAAAATCAAAATCAACATTTGTCATATTAAATTTTTGTCAAATGTACATACCTCACAAAATTTATTTCTCTTCACTTTTATCTTCTTCCTAGTAAGCTTTCTCCTTGCCTTTACTTCCTCCTTGATTATGGGTCAAAGATTGTTCATCTTCTTATTCTAACAACAAATTTCACACTAATCAAGCACTAAACATACTAATCAACCCTTAATCACCATTAAAATAATAATCACCCTAAATTACCAATTTTAATGACAACTAACCCCAAAATCAACGAAAAGAGAAGAAGAAAATTGAGAAGATGGAAAATCTAACCTCAACTTTGTAGATCTTCAAAATGAATAAAATCATCCTTCTTTTTCTCTTCCTTTCTTCCTTAGTTTTGTTCACTTTGCTTCACTTCCTTGTTGATCTTGCCTTAATCCAACTTTTTTTTTTATATATATAATCTTTGCTTTGATTGAAGAAAAAAAGAAGCACAATTGGGGGGGAGGGGGAGAAGGAGGTCATGGCTACAATGAAGAAGAAAAGAGAAGTATATTTGTTTTAGATGAGGAAGAAGAAGAATAAAGAAAAAAAGTGAACTTTGTCTTTTTATAGTTAGATTAGGTGAGTGGCTAGGATTAATTAGATAATTTTGTCCCTCATTGGTCCATTAATTTAAATCACTCTTACTTTATTTTAATTCAAAGAATATTCCTTTTCTTAGATAAAGATATTTCATTTTTATACCTTTTTAAAATATTTGTGTCAAAAACACTATAAATCCCAATTTTGTTCAGCGAAAAATTATTATTTTCTAAATTTTAGTTCCGAGATTCAAAATTCTCAATTAATAATATCCAAAATATTTTTCTAATATTTTATTATCATTTTAATTTTTCTTTTATGTCCAAATTTAGACCCTAATTGGTTCGGGGTGCCGGATTTCGGTCAACTGCAACTGTGGCCTAAATTACAATTTTTCCCTCCTTAAAAAAAATTTCATCCTCGAAATTTACCATTATAACTAGAGTGGAACAATTGTGGATACTGAGCCTTCATCATCTCTTCATTTTCCCAAGTCGCCTCTTCCGAATTATGAATTTTCCACATAACCTTTACCAATGGTACTTTCTTATTTTGTAGCTCCTTCATTTCTCGAGCTAGAATTTCCACTGGCTTCTCTTCATAAGTTAGATCTGGTCGTATCTCTATAGGTTCTGCTAATATGATATGAGAGGGATCTGATCGATATCTTCTTAACATGGACACATCGAATACGTTTTGGATCTTGTCTAACTCTAGTGGTAAAACTACTCTGTACGCCATGGGACCTATGTGTTCAAGTACCTTATATGGTCCAATGAACCTAGAACTCAACTTTTCCTTCTTTCGAAATTGGAAAATCCTTTTCCAATGTGAGACTTTTAAGAATACTTTTTCACCAATTGTCTACTCAATATTCCTCCTCTTGAAATCTACGTATGATTTCTATCTATCAGTAGCAGTTTTCAACCTATCTCTTATTACTCTCACTTTTTCCTCTATCTGCTGCACTAAATCTAGACCCACTACTTTCTTTTCACTAAGCTCAGTTATACATAGAGGCGTTCTACAATTCTCCTATGCAAGGCTTCATATGATGTCATACTGACACTAATTTGGTGACTATTATTTTAAACAAATTCTATCAATGAAAGATGTTTGTCCCAACTGCCTTCAAATTCCATCACACAACTCCTCAACATATTTTCCAATATTTGTATGACTCTCTCTAATTGTCCATATATTTCTGGGTGGAAAGCTATGCTAAAAGTGAGTCAAGTACCCATTGCTTGAAGCAAAATTTTTCCAGAATTGTGAAGTGAACCTTGGGTCTTGATCTAAGATGATTGAAACTTACACACCATCTAAACAGATTATCTTATTAACATAGATATCTATTAAATGGTTAAGTGGATAATCTATCTTGATCGGTAGAAAGTGAACTGATTTTGTGAGTCGGTCCACCACTACACATACTGCATTATGCCTCTTTTGTGTCAAATGAAACCCAGAAACAAAATCCATTGTAACTCTTTCCCATTTCCACTTTAGAATTGAAATTGACTGCAATAATCCACTTAGAACTTGATGCTCAGCCTTCACTTGCTAACAAATTAAACATCTGGTAGTATAATCTGTGATATCTCTTTTTATTCCTGACCACCAGTAATATGCCTTCAAATCATGATACATTTTGTTGCTTCTTAGGTGCATTGCATAAATAACATTGTGAGCCTCTTTTAAAATATCTTGTTTCAATTCTGGTATGTCTAACACACATAACCTGCCCTTATGCCTTAAACTCCCATATGCCTTAAACTCCCATTTGCTTCAATAGTAAATTTTGGTTTTTCACCCTTTATCACCATTTCAAAGATTTCCCTTAATTTCGTCTTCTGCTTTTGATTGTCCTTTACTTGTTGAATCAATATGGGTTAAATCTACAATTATGCCAAAATAATGTATAAATTACTTATTATTTTTTGTATTTAATCTTGTTCACTTAATAAATTTAAGTTTTTAACATTTACCTCCCAGAGTTTTTCTACTCAGAGCATTAGCTACCACATTAGTCTTACCCGACTGATAATTAATGATACAATTGTAGTCTTTGATTAATTCTAGCCATTGCCTTTGTCTCAAATTGAGTTCGTTTTATGAAGGTAAACATTTCAGACTTTTATAGTTTGTATAGATATAACATTGCTCGCCATACAAGTAGTTTTGCCATATTTTCAATACAAACACAATGGCTGCTAGTTTCAGATCATGTGTCGGATAATTTCTTTTTTGAGTCTTCAATTATCTGGAAGAATAAGTGATCACTTTGCCTTCTTGCAATAGTATACAACCCAAATCATTAAGGGAAGTATCACTGTACACCACATAATCTTTTCCCTAATAGACTATGTCAACATTGGTGCCACTGTCAACATTTTCTTCAACTTTTCAAAATTAGTTTGACACTTATCTGTCCACTCAAATCTGGTCTCCTTCCTAAGCAATTTTGTCAATGGTGAGGCTATCATTGAAAACCCTTTCATGAACCTCCAATAATAACTAGCCAAACCAAGAAAACTTCTCACCTCTATCACATTTTGAGGCGATTTCCAGTTGAAGATGGCCTTTAACTTGCTGGAGTCGACTATGATCCCATCAGCTGAGACAATATGCCCTAAAAAGGCCACTTCATCCAACTAGAATGCACATTTCGATAACTTTGCATATAATTGATTCTCTCTCAAGGTATGGAAGACAATACGAGATGTTAATCATGCTATTCTCTACTTCTGGAGTACACCATGATATCATCTATGAACACCACCATGAATTGGTCCAAATAAGGCCTTAAGATTCTATTAATTAGATCCATAAATGTTGCTGAGGCATTTGTCAGGCCAAAAGGCATTACTAAGAACTCGTAATGACCATACCGAGTCCAAAATGTTGTTTTTGAAATGTCTAATTCTTTAATTCTCAATTGGTGATAACCTGATATGAGGTCAATTTTAGAAAATACCCCTACTCTTTTTAATTGATCAAACAAATTATCTATTCTCGACAAGGGATATCTATTCTTAATTGTCATCTTGTCCAACTAACGATAATTGGTACACAAACGAAAGGTACCATCATTCTTTTTCACAAATAGAACTGGAGCACCCCAAGGTGAGACACTGGGTTTGATAAACCCTTTTCTCCAACAATTCTTACAACTGCACTTTCAATTCCTTTAGTTTAGCAGGTGCTATTCTGTAAGGAGTGATCAATATTGAGATTGTGTCTGGCAAAACATCTATGGAAAACTCTATCTCCCTGACAAGTGGTAACCCTGACAAGTCCTCAAGGAAGATATCTGAATATTCACATACCGTAGAAATCTCCCTAAGATCTAGACTCCCTTTATTGGTATCTACAATATGTGCCAAAAATGCTTCACATCCCTTTTTCATAAGCTTACATGCATTCATCACATAAATGACATTAGTCAAGTATGGTCGATTCTTGCCCAAGACAATCCCATCATCATGCCCTGAATTCTTGAAAGTCACTCTCCTATACTGACAATCCACCACTGCCCTATGCTGAGTTAATCAATCCATCCCCATGATTGCATCAAACTCATGGAATGGAAACTCTATCAGGTCAGTTGGAAATTCTACATTTTGAGCTTTGACTGGACTGTTTTTATAGACTCGACTAACTTTCACTCTATGACCCAAAGGATTTGTCACTAATATATCATAATATAATTCCTTTGCTACCATATTACCCAGACTAGGTGATGACATACATAAATATGAATGTGTAGAACCCAGATATATCAATGCAAATAAATCAGTATCATCAAGAGAAAATTTCCCAATAATGACGTGCAGGGCAACCTGCTCCTCACGAGCTCTCATGGCATATGCTCGAGCTGGGGCTCAACTACCTTCTGCTCTATTCACTGATTTTGATACACTCTACCCAATCCTACCACTTATAGAATATCCATATCCCCTGCCTCTACCTCAAATTACATTTTGAACCTGAACAGATACTACACCATATGTACCTCTTCCTCTAGGGAAATCCTTCTGTTTGTCTTCAGTAGATCCGCATTGTAAGCATGCTACCATATTCCACCAACAATCACCTGTATGTGATCTTCCAAAATGCTGACATATGACAGATATAAATCTCTTGTTACCCGAAGCTGGTGCACTAGTTGTATACCCTTTTGGCCTCGACTGTTGGCTTTGCTTAGCTAAAAATATTGGTCCAAAACCCCGTGACTAGAAAAACCTAGGCACTGTCTGCCCCCTTTTACCTGATATCTAGACCATGCTAATTGTCGATCTCAGGGATGGCTCTTCTATCCTCTTTCTCTTTGACCATTTTTCCACACTAATGGTAGAAAAATACTCAAGCTGAAAGATAGTAATCATATTTCCAATATCATCATTAAGTCCATCCTCAAATCTATGATGTCTATCTACTTCATCAATAATGATTCCATATGCATATTTAATTAGTCTAGTGAATTCCATCTCGTATTTTGCCACTGACATGCTACCTTGCTTCAGGTCTTGAAACTCCTTTTTCTTCTCATTATTATTAACTCTAGGCACATATTTCTTACTAAATTCTGCCTTGAAGAAATTCCATGAAGGTGGTTTCAGTGTTTGGGGCTTTGATAAAATTGATTTCCATCAATCATAGGCATGATCTTTTAGAAGGGGCACTGTATACCCAACTTTCTGTTCCTCTGGACACTGAGTTCCTTAAACACCCTTTCTGTCAATTCCATCCAAAAATCTGATGCTATTGGGTCACCCTCTCTCATTCCCATAAAATCTATGGCCCTATATTTTCTCAACTTATCAATCCGGGGTTTTGGCTGAGGTGGAGGATGAGGTGGAACTGGTTGTGGAACTGCATGTACTATCCGTTGCAACAAATTTGCTATCTACTCCATAAGAGGCTCTTGTCCTAAATTAGCCTATCCTTCTGCTATCGGTAGAGCTAGTACACTCGATCCAGAATCTCTAACTGATGTAGGTTGTCTAAGATTGTTGCTCAGTTCATCTTCTAACAAATTTTGTTCCGATCTCGAATCCATATCTACCTATAAACTAGAATAATGGACCCAAATCAGATAATTGCAGCATTTTATGCATATGCATGAGACACTTTCTATTTTACACTCACTATTTAAGAATCAATTTACCTGGGCTTTGATACCACTAAATATAACGCTCCCTTACCCTACTAGTCATTAATAGTGTATGGAAGTGCTACTAAGCTCATTTTTGTAAAAACCATTGCTCAAATAATTGTATAATTGTTTTTCTTTTCCGTTTTCGAGTTTATTATTAGCGAAATATTTATTACTATATTTCTTTTTTTTAATATCATTTAAATACGTAACTAATGATGTAAATATTTTAATTTGAAAGAACTCATTCATTAAACAATAATATTTAAAAATATATTTGCAAATAATACCAAATATATAAATTACAAAATTCACTCCTTATAAATCCTACATGACACAAATGTACATCAAAAGAAATTCCTAAAATTTAATTTTTAAAATATAATTTCCAAAACATAAAAAAAGAAAATAAATTATTGAAATTTGATCTTGGGGCTCCCCTTTTCTTCGGTCATCCTAATACAACAACTATGTCTATTTATCTGAGCATGAAATGCACGCGCTAAATTACTAGCTTAATTGTACGTTTGACAACTATTCAATAATTATATAAATATTTTTAAAATAAAATTTTAAAAACTACAATTAATTTACTAAGTATGCCAAAACATTTAAATAATATCAATACCATTTACGTCAAGCAAAATAAACATTTCATCAATTATAACATTTCATCCATTTAGCATGCTTGAAATTCTTTAACAATACAAAACATACAATTTAAAATATCAATTTAATAATTTACCATTTATTTTTCTATTTATTTGGTAGCTCACGACATCTTAAACCGGAACTAAATACTGGATACAGAGTTTCTGCTCTCTGGTAATATATTCGACACCTACTTAATAATTTTATTACTAAGCATTTAACGCCTACATTTTTAATAATAACTCAGCACCTTTTTGGTGTCTACATAATTTCGAACTCAACATTAATTCTTAGTGCTTACGTAATTTCAACTCATAATTATTTTTTAGTGCCTATGTAATTTAAATCACGACACTATTTTTTAGTGCCTACATTTTTTATCCTTTTATGGGCATGCCAATTTGCCCTAATTTTTAGTTCTTGTCTAGATATTATAAGGCTTAATTATATTTGTAGCCTTTATTATTATTTACATAAATTACGTATGTAACACTAACATAATTTCACATAAATGCATTAATCTCAATTAAATATTTTATAACATCATACTTGCTCATTTAATCATTATAACTATAAGAAAAGTCAAATAATGTATTTTTCTACCACAAAATTCCACAATCAACACATATATACAAGCTGCTCTATTTTTTATAGCATTTATGCCTTATATAATCCTGCACTTTTCGTCCATTTTTAGATAGAATTTGGACAAATGATCAACTAAAAAAATGTAGGACATATCTTATCTTTAATTTCTAACTAGAATCATATTAAATTGTATTTTGTAACAAAAGTTATGAATTTTCTCTAAGCCATATTCATTCTAATCTGCCTAGTATTTTACTGGATAGATTTCTATTTCATATTTGAATCTATTTTACACCTAATTTCAGGAATATTCAGGTATAATAGCCTAATAAAAGCTGAAGAGCTATGTCTTAAATTTTCAACCTAATAAGAATCTCTCAAAAATCATATCCAGAACTCAATTTATGACTAGAAATATAGAGACTGTTCATAAGCCAAATATTTCTGCACTTCAATTAATTCCTACAATTTCCATCTTCATGCATCAACCTCATATTCAAATTTTTATTTTCACATTCATTGCATCATTTAATCACCAATTCACTACTCAATCAAAATATCAAGAATTACATACACAATTACACATAATTTCACAAAATAAAAATCAACATTTTTCATATTGAATTTTTACCAAATGTACATACCTCACAAAATTTACTTCTTTTCACTTTTCTCTTCATCCTAGTTAGCTTTCTCATTGCCCTTACTTCCTCTTTGATTATAGTTCAAAGATTGTTTACCTTCTTGTCCTAACAATAAATTTCACACTAATCAACACTAAACATACTAATCAACTCTTAATCACCATTAACATAATAATCACCCTAAATTGCCAACTTTAATGGCAACTAACCCCAAAATCAAAGAAAAAAGAAGAAAAAAATTAGAGGATGAAAAATCTAACCTCAACTTTGTAGATCTTCAAAATGATTAAAATCTTCCTTCTCTTTTTCTCTACCTTTCTTCCTTCTTTTTCCTTAGTTTTGCCCACTTTGTTTCACTTCCATGTTTATGTTTCCTTAATCCAACTTTGTTTCATCTAATCTTAGCTTTGATTGAAGAAAAAAAGTAAAACAATTTAGGGGGGCGAACGGGGTGGGTAAGGAGGTCATAGCTACAATGAAGAAGAAGAGAGAAGTTTGTTTGTTTTAGATGAGGAAGAAGAAGAATAAAGACAAAAAGTGAACTTTGACTTTTTATATTTGGATTAAGTGGGTGGTTAGGATTAATTAGATAATTTTATCCCTCATTGGTCCATTAATTTAAATCACTATTACTTTATTTTATTCCAGAGAATATTTCTTTTCTTAGATAAAGAATATTCTATTTTTATACATCCTTAAAATATCTGTGTCAAAAATACTATAAATTCCAATTTCGTTCATCAAAAAATTATTATTTTCTAAATTTTAGTTTAGAACTTCAAAATTCTCAATTAATAATATCCAAAATATTTTTCTACTATTTTATTATCATTTTAATTTTTTTTTCTTTCATGTTCAAATTTAGACCCCGATATGTTCGACACACCAGATTTCAGTCAACCGTGACCGTGGCCTAAATTATCGGGCATTACACTTATTCCTTCTTTTCCTCACATTTTGCTTTACTCTCTGGAAACTTCAATTCTTTGGTTTGTAATTCACATATACCTATGATAGAACAATACTTCATGTCACTTTCAGAATTTACTTCATCATTACGAGTATTACGTAACTTTTTTTTTGGGTTTTGTCGATTTTGAAAGTAGGAAACCCTTTTCTTTATATTTGGTATAACTCTAACTACTTGAGCCGGATGAGAGGAAAATCAATAGCAATAAGTCCTGTTTGAAGAGGCTCATATATGGAATGTCTCGAAATAATACCTGGAGCGGGAGATTCAATTAACCGAGATTCAGAAGCTTAAATTTCACCTCGACCGTTAATAGGTTTAGCCAGGGCATTTATAACACGACCCAAATAAGCCTCACTCACCGGTATCTGAGCAATTCTTCTTGTTGCCTTTACGGAGCTTCCCTCTTGTATCATTAAACTGTCACCCATCAATACAATACTGACATTATTTGATTCCAAATTTTTAAAATATTAAATATTAAAATATTTAATTTATTTAATTTTAATATTAAATAAATTATAAAATTATTTATATTATATTATTATATTAAATTATAAATATATCATTATAAATATATTATTAATTATTATAAATATTATTAAATTATTAATTTATATTATTAAAATTAAATTATTAATTTTTTAATATTTAAATATTTATATTATTAATTTTTTAATATAATTATTCTTTAATATAATTAATATAATTATTAATATAATTAAAAATTAATATAATATAATTACTACAATATATAATATAATTTATATATTGATAGGGGATAAGCTTCATCGTCGAGAGGGAAACAACTGTAACGATCAAATTATATCTGGCCTTGTTTCCACTTTTCTAGTCATTATCGATACAATTTTTAAATATTGGATTTTTTGTTATTTAAATTTGGGGTTCGCGGTGGTGGAGAAACTGGATCGGAAAAAAGAGGGATTCTAGTTGTAAGATATCTAATGAAACCGTCGCTGGAACAACTTGATGCACTATCTCCCTTCAACCCTTTAGCGAAATGCAACAAAAGTAAGGAAAATCCATGGACCGACCCTATTGTCTCCACCCCATAGGAACTACGAGATCACCCTAAGGACGCCTTCGGCATCCAGGGGTCGCGGACCGACCATAGAACCCTGTTCAATAAGTGGAAGGCATTAGTTTTCCGCTCTCAGGTTAGGCAGTAAGGGTCGGAGAAGGGCAATCACTCATTCTTAAAACTAGCATTCTTAAGACCAAAGAGTGGGCGAAAAGAAGGGGGTTCTTCGTTCCTGGTTTTCCTATAGTTGGATCCTCCGGAACCCCAAGAATCCTTAGTTAGAATAGGATTCCAACTCGACACATTTTGAGATTTTGAGAAGAGTTGCTCTTTGAAGATAAAAAATTCTACCTAAAATTAAAAGTCAAAAAATTCCATTGATTCATTTATAGATCTAATTGATACATGATTGAATTTCATTTACCAAAATGGAATATGGAGTGTAAACAAATGACGAGTTTATCTCCTTGTTTTGATATACTAGATCAGATATGCTATGAGATATATTTGAAAATTTCACCCTTACAAAAATTTCAACTGCGGATATATATATATATATATATATATATATATATATATATATATATATATATATATATATATATATATATATATATATATATATATATATCCTTACCATACTGAATCGACTGGCATTATTAGTATCGAACCAATAGCGATTCATACAAGCTAAATCTTCTAATCGAAAATTGGGCCAAAGGAAAAATTTTAATTTCATTAGTTTATTTTTTTCGCTATCAAAATGTTTGTTTTTATCCAGAATGGGACTGCCATTTTTTATGTTATTACCATTGAAAATTTCTGTATTTATATTAATATCGTTTTTCTTTTTTAAATTGAAAGAAGTTAGAATTCTTAATTCTCTACGACGTTTAGGGGATAAAATATGTTCAAGAACAAGTAAATCATAATTATTTTTTTCTCTGTTTCCAATTATATTGCGATGTCTTTCAATAGATTTGTTAAAATTCTATCAAAACAAAAATATATACATACATATACAATAGAATACATATATAATCCTTGGATCTAATGTACTTTTTCGATCTAATAAGTACCTTGTGTCAGAATTGAGAAATTCTATGGCTCGAATCTTTAGTATTCTCTTATTTATTACCTGTGTCTACTCTTTAGGCAGAATACCGTCACCCATTTTTACTAAGAAACTGAAAGAAACCTCAGAAACGGAAGAAATGAAGGAAGAAACAGATGTTGAAAGAATTGAAATCTTAGATCAATACACTATGTATGGACGGTATGAACTACCTAAACAAGAATTCTTGAACAGCAAGCAACTAGAACTATTACTCACTACATCAAAATATTTCCATTAATGAAAGATGTAAATCCATTGGAAAATCAAAAATATGTATGTCGAATGAAATGGTGGTTGTTGCTATCTGCTCCAATAACGAATCATTGGTTTTACTGAATAACTAAATAAAATAGATAGACCCTTCTCTTCGTCTCAGGACGATGGATCTTCTCAATTGGAGAATCCCCCATATGGATAAAACACATTCCAGTTGACCAGACCTAATTCTAATTGTTTTGTTCCGAAGCAAAGATTTCCAAGGGGCGGTTCGTCCTATTCAGATATTCACGACCAAGAAGTACTGGATTCTCTTTCGGATAGGCCCTGAAAGGAGAAGGAAGGATGGAATGCCAACAGATGTCTATTATTGAATTCACCTGACCCAAGAGTACCCATTTTATTTTGGGAACATCCAGTGCCAAAGTCACTGAATGGGTAAGTCGCCAATCCCTAAAACGGACTATGTAATGTACTTTATTGGGTTACGTGCGGGCATTTTACCAGAGGTTTCTATTGTATCAACTACCCTTGTGTAATTTCTGTTGAAGCATATACTCGAGGGTGGTTGTAGGGCGAATGCTTTCAAAGCGGACTCCCCATTCATTAGATATTAGATAGAGAAGATCACCAAGATTTCGTGATCCGCTGCCGAACTTATTCCAATTCCAAGATCTCGGATCGAATCGATATAATTATAAATATATTATTAATTATTATAAATATATTATTAAATTAATATTTATATTAAATTAATAATATATTAATATTATTTTGAAATTAATTCTATTTTACTATTTTAATTTTAATTTTATTTATTTTAATATTAAATTCTATTATTAAAATTAAATTCTATTAAATTCTATTTTAATAATTAATATTATTTAATATTAAATATTAATATTAAATATTTAAATATTTAATTTATTTAAATTTATAATTTATTTAATATTTTAATATTTTATTATTAAATTTATTTAATATTTTAATTTATTTAATTCTAATTTAATTTCAAAATTTAAAAGTTAAACATAGTTATAGACTTGGCTTACTTTGTTTGACTTGGTAACTTTTCTTTTTTATTTTCTTCTACTATCTTTACTATTTGCCCAATCTGAATTTCTAGCCTTTTGAATGAATCTTCAATTGAATCAAACCTCTTATCCATTCTCTTCTGCTTATCTTAAGTTGCTAGTATGAAACTATTTAATGTTTCTTCTAAAGATGGTTTTCTAGGTGCAGTAATAGATCCAATTTGGTTTATATGTGGGTATGAAGGTTCGTTCAGACTCTTGGTGATGGTACTGTGAATTTGGATTTTGATTTCTACGGATTTGAGATGGGTTCTGATCATAATTTCTCCAAGAGAAATTAGGATGATTCATCCAACCAGAGTTATAAATGTTTGAGTGAGGGTTATTTTGTTGCCTCGGTTCACAGAAATTTAAGGCATTAGCTTGCTCCACTTCAGTCCCTGTCAAACAATCAAAAGAATAACATATATCATATCCATGTCCATAAATACTGCAAATTCCATATACCTCATTTACAGATGCATGTCCTTTATTGGTTAGCATTTAACTTGCTTTGTAAGTTCAACAATTTGTAATGCCAAAACATTACCACTGGAAAGTTCATGCACTGCCATTTTTCTTTCTCTCACACTCTTTTGTTTAGAATTAGCTCCCAGTGGTTCATAGATGTCATAGATCTCTACTGCTATCTTTTCACCCATAGCTCCTTCAATTGTATTATCAACCATACACTGATATTGTTGGCTCAACACATCATAGAAAGTCTAATTTGTTACTGGGAGAGGTTACCCATGGTGAGGGTACTTTAAAAGAAGTATTTTTAAATCTATCCCATGCCTCAATAAATGTTTCAGAGTCTTTTTTATAAAAATAAGTAATTTCCGCTCTCAACTCATTCGTCTTTTTGTAGGAATAAAATTTATATTCTTTCAACCGTATAAAGCAACTATTGTCATTAATAGTTAAATGAAAACTTTTCTATTTAAATAAGAAATAAAAATAATATTCTTAGTTAAAACTGGAACATAATAGCAATTGTCTAATTTTAAAACAAGTCCACTAGGGAGTGTCAATACATAAGTTCCTATAGCTGATGCAACAACTTTTACTATGTTGCCAACACGCAGGTCTGACTCTCATTTATTAAATTGTCTACTATTCCTTATGCCTTACATAAAGTACATATGTGTGAGCCATAACCGATATCCAATACCTATACATTATTATAGGAAATAATATTAACCTTAATAAAATAAAAACCTATAGTAGAATATGCATCCAATGTATTATCCTTCTCCTTCTGCAAAGACTCTAGATAGGCTTTGCAGTTCCTCTTCTAATAGTCATTTTTGCCATAATGGAAGCAAGTCCTCTTTAAATCACTCTCCTTGCCCTTATTTTTCATACCTCCTTAGGTCTTTATGAACTTTTTCTTGTCCTTCTTTTTCTTAGAAGAACCAAAAGTGTCCACCTGCATCATAGCCTTTTACTCTTTATTGATAGAAGGCTAAGTTGTCTTAAGTATGTTGATGAATTCAAGGGTCGAAATGGATATCTTGTTCATCTAATAGTTTAACATGAAGTGTGCATAACTATTTAGAAAACTTTAGAGAATTAAATCTATTCTTAAGTCGTGATCCCTAACAAAACCTAAAGTGGTCAACCTCTTAATGTACTAATTCATCTTTAATGCATGTTGCACTAGAGAAGTCTCCTATACCATATTAGAGCAAAAGAGCAACTTAGATATCTCATATCGCTCAGCTTGCTCATCGAAAAGCTTCCTTAGATGATACATTATGGTATTTGTATCCATATTCTTATGTTGCTTTTAAAGCTCAAAAAACATATTGCAACCTGCCAACTCATTATCATCCACTTGCTTATTGTATGTCAACTATTCACCAATAAATTGCATCTTCAACAGAAATGGAGGGAAATGACTCTTCCAAGACTTAAGTTATCTTTTCGGTTTTGAGCATAATTGTCAATTTTTTAGCCAATCAAGGAAGTTTGATCCAGTCAATTTGTTGGATTTAAGAATTGAGCGTAGGTTCATGTTTGATGACATGATTCTAGCAAGCAAGATGTAAAGAAATATCATGTTAGAGTATGTACTATATGCATGAACATTAGGTCTTCAATAAACACGTATTATTACTCCCACTATTTTATTATGAACTTATAGTCCTCACTATAAATCTGAGAAAACCCATTGGAAACACTCCTAGTGGGTTAGTATCCAACATCACTAAGCATTACCTTTGGTGTGCCCAACAAGTCACCTTAGGTCAATTGGCAAGTGTTTCATATCAATTGCATTCATTTATACAACTACTGAATCACTTAGCAATCAACTCTTGATATGTGTATATATCATATACACTAGCTCAATATTGTCTCTAATTCACATTGACCTTGGGTGTGCCTAACAAATCAATGTAATCAGTTAAAGTCGACCCAATAACCATGAAATCATATATCAATGGTTTGAACATATTCTTGTAAAGTGGGCTAAAGTGTGTCCAACAACCTAAACTCTAAAAGAACTTTGGTTCTTGCCATATTAATGGAAGCAATTGGCCTTAATATAATTTTATGAGGGATTTTCTTTAATTAAGTCTCATCATGGTTGTTGGGTATGCATAATATATTCATTCATCACATCTAGATATATAAGATAATTATACTAATTATATGGTCATGATTATGAACATATCTAACATCAATTCTTCGAGCTATGAAAGAATTGACTTAGTTTCAACTAGGTATATGCATAAAATTACAACACCAAAATAGAAAAAAAAATTTCTTATTCTAATGCTCTTTTGCTTTTGGCACCATCTCATTGGCTTTTAGCTCTTTTTCACTTCAATTCTATTCTAATCCTATGTAATCTAATTACATCAATTCTTCATAAAAAAAATCTCAAGTAACATTTTAAGGGAGTGAGATGAGAAGAGAAATACAATATAGAGAATAGAGAAGGCAGGAACTCGCAGACCCTTTTTACCAAAAATAATTTTTTTGTGCATGATCAATCATATCATCATGTCATTCCATACCCCTCTAGCATGCATTCTCTAATTCATAAAAAACGTAATCTATTAAAGTATCAATTTGGGTTCTTTAGGTTTCAATGCTTAAACATTATTTTAATTATTTGACCTAATGAAATTCATCATATATTCAGCATTTAATCTCATTAATGATTATATGAACATTTAAAAATACTTTCTAAAAGGAAATTATGAAATTTAGTCAAACATTTGATCATAAAATTTTTTTTTATAAAATTGCCTACTTTCCCAACTAAGTTCATACCAATTTAATGCAAGCATCTTATAAATCCAAATTTAATAATTAAATCACATTAAAATTCAAATTCACATATTACCAATAGTTAATTCATAATTAAATTACTTTAATTTTTTTATTAGTTTGATGCCAAATAAGATTAAACAATCAAAGTTACAATTGCATACTAGAATCCTAGTCAAATTAGGATTTAGAAAACCTTTTTCTAATTCAAATCAAAATCTATTTTAAAATTTCTAAAATTTTCAAGAATTCATTCTCATCATTATAAGTAACTTATAACCAGTTTAAACTAATTAAATTCATTCATTAGACAATCTAAATCATTAAAAACTTAACTAATAAACTGATTACTCAAAAATTGCCTGAATTGAATCATATGTAACACCCCCTTACTCTTTTGTACACCAATCAGGTAAAGTGGTGTCTTTGACTAATTAGCTAATGTGCCTTCACATGAATTACAGATGTACAACCCATATAAACCAAATCATAATTTAAAATGAAGAAAATTAATCATTTTATACACATGCGTGAAAATGTACTTTTACAGACACGTATTTATTTTACTTAAAATATTCTTAATGCATGTAGCAGTTTCTTTTATGAGCATGAAATGACTACCATTATTACTGTAATTGTTGTGCTCCTTTGGTGGAATCACTAGATCTGTGAACTTTTGCCTACCCATACTCGGCTTTTGCTGCGGAAATTGAACCTACACGAGAGAAAGACAACTCTCACACTATGTGTTAACTCATACAAGCTTTATAGAAATAGTCAATTCATAATTAATTTAAATTTGTATTTATAATCGTAACATGCTTCTTTCTCGTAAGTGATATATATATATATATATATATATATATATATATATATATATATATATATCATCATAACAAATTGACATATCAACATTATAAAACACATCTCAAGTTGTTTACCTGTTGTGCCTATAAATTAACTACTTAGACCTGACTAAATGGAGATATAAGGGATAACTGTATGAAAAAGGCGTTTGTATATATGGATGCCAAGCATTCCTATATCTGTACGCTCTGACTTGTATGTTGGATAATTTATCTGTATCTGTATGATCCTATTAGCATGCTGACAAGTCTACCCTACTTTAGTCTAGGCTCATTTACGGGCTCATGTCACATTCATCTATATATGTGATATCATATATTATAACATATTGAATTTTATAATTCCTATTGTATTTCCTTATGTCTAACATTTTGTTGTTTATCTTGTTTGTACTATATTATTCATCGATTATGTTATGTTAATTCATATTACAAGTATAATTAATTTCTTATTTCAGGTTCCATGTATCGCATATTATTTATACAAAATATTAGCAAACACCAAAGTGACAAATAATTTCACACATAACATATATAGACAAATACATTATTTATTAGGGTTATGCAAATATACATTCATACCTAATATTTATCTTTTCATATCTATGTTACTAAATTCACTCTACTACCTTTGCTAATATTTTTCTACTTGCTAATATACTATATATTATATATTAATATTTACCTATCATTCATTATTTTGAATAATCATGTACTTCCCTTCTACTCACAATAATCCTTTAAGATTCATAAACTCCCCATTTGTAAAAAATGTTATAGGTTAGATATACAACATCATTGTTTGAAAAGTTATAGTATACCTCACTTATCACCATTCTCAGGTTTGACCCTATGACATATTCATTCTATGGAAAAGGTAGGTATTTCTTGATTTTCGCAACCCTCGAGTGTCACACACTCGTTTCTTCATTAGGATAGCATAGTCCTATCATCCGATAATTTTTCACTTCAGTTGCCATATCTTTTTGCGATTACAAATCTTAGCGCCATCATATCTCTCACTAATATGGAAATGTGATCAAACACTAGAAAAGAACTTAGTCTTTTCGCTCTCTTTTCAAGAGCCAATTCTAACTAAGGATTCAACTTTCTTATCATAAATAATGACCCACATCAAAGAGCAGCATAGCAAAACTTTCATGTCATGCTATTACAAACATGTACACATGTGCATGCCTAACTTTACCCTTTTACTGTCTTAGAACAGTCTAAATTTGCTTAGATACCACTAAATGTGATATATTACATACTTTCCATATGGGTCTCATGCAAGGTGTATTTGTGATTTGATTAACTATCAATTAACTTAATTAATTTTACTTAATATTAATTATATTCAAAGTTTTAATTTGGTCCTCTAATTTTCTGCTATTTATGTTTAACCACACTGTATATTTTTGTTTCTTCATTTTCAAACTCTAAATGACTTAATCTCTTGCAATTAAATATTTCAATATTCACAGTTTAATTTATTCTACATAATGACATTTCTGATTTCACAATTGGCACAATAGAGTGAACGTATTTCTCCATATTCTTATGAAACTGCAACTTAAATTTTATTCCTTCAATTTTGTACCCTAAATATTGAAGTTTTAACATGAAATTATACCAATAGGTTTGTATTAATATTCTATATATCCAGGTGTCCTTAGTTTGCAATTCACTAACTGCATATAAATCGCTTAATTTTTGACCTATCCCCGATTCTTCAATTTTCGTGCAAAATTTCACGTCGTACATTTGTGATCAATTTTCTCACTTGTATATTGTCCTAATTTAGATTTCAATTTTATTTCTTTTGTTTTGCTAACGAACACGCTCAATTTTTGGTCGGTTTGGCACATCCGGTCATAAAACGCACATATCAATTAAGGTTTAACTGACAGGGATGACATTATACATAAACCATGATTCTATAAGAACTTAAGCACAAATTTTATTTGACTTTAGCATATAATTGACATCAAAATTATATCATGAGTATCTCATAAACATGAAATTAAGATTTCGGCCATGAAGTTACATCACATTAAATTACATAAACAAAAATTGTTATATCATGTGGTTAGGATTTTTGCCTTAATTACTAGTTTTGTTCATGCCTGGATAAAAATGATTTTTGTATCAATTACATGGATTTCCATACCTTAAAACATATTATAAATATGTATTAAACATATTTTGAATAATCAAATTAACAAACCAAATTCGAACAAACCCAAAAAAACTCAATTGGTAATAATACTAGGTTTCATGAACCCTAAAATTTTAGCAATATGCACAATTTTGAATTTCATATTTAAATTATTCTATTATCATCAACAACATATAATATCATTATATTAATATGTTATTGAGTGAAAAATAAAATTCGAGGCCAAAGATAATCAAATTCATTTTTAGTAGGATGAGGGAGTCTAAGTTATTCCTTTTTAATCAATCTCATTGACACTTCAATTAATCCAAAACTAATTTACATAGAGTGGCTTTGATACCACTGTTAGGTTTTGAATATATATATATATATATCATACATATGACTGAAGAAATTTAAAATTTAATAAAATCCAAAAAACATGGAACACCTTATTTAATTTAAAATCGGATTGAACTATTCAATAGGAAAAGTTGATTACCTTGTTTTCAATTATTGTTCTTCTAGATTTTTTAGCGTTTCTTTCAAGTTGGGTGGTTGCAAACCATGACAATCGAAAGGTTAGATTGTCTTTAATAGTAGTCCATGCAAAGGAACAAACGATAATCCCACAAAGGTGATAGGATGTCAAGGTACTAAGGTGTTAGCAATGATGTTTCAACTTGAAAAAGAAGAAAAAGAGAGAATAACTTTGTTTTTATCTAGGTTGGTAGTAATGAATTTTACCCTTAAAAAGGTTATTTAAATGTTCTCTAATCATAATTAGGATTGGACATACATAACCCATGTATAAGTGTTCTATTCGGAATAGAAAACCTAAAATTGCACAAATTGCTATCGCGACTGTCAGACCTGTAGCAACATTATCATGGCCATGACTCTCATGTTGTCATGCCCGTGACAATCTTTGTCATGACCATGACACAAGATGCCACAACTACTATCATATGTGAGCCATGACAAGTGAACGCACAATGTGCAACACATCATTCATACTTATAAAACACCTTTCATGCCTATGAATGTGCTTGGCCCAAATTTTCTCTTTCCTCTTTTTGAATCCAATCCAAAGTCCATTTCCAATCTCCTTCATTCTTTCTATATGTGTGACTCATTAGGTTCCCAATTATGTTAGCAACTCAAATTATTATATGATTGCGAGCAGATCATGAGTGGTATCTAGTAACTCATCATGACCCCCAATTTATTGGTAACTTAATGGTCTAATTGTTATAGACAATTACTGTACAATTCATCCTTTCACCAAACTACACCTTATCTTGTTCAAAGCATGGATTGTCCCTCAGCTCCCACTAGACTTACTACGTCACTTCTAATCCAAATGATATTAGTTATTATCTATGAGACTCATTACTCTATTAGACATGTCAATGAAGACCTTCTTCAAGACTTGTCCACTGCGACCAAGAATTTCTAACTAATAATCTCTGCAGTAGGCCATAAGTATGCTCTCCTTCTATCAGGAGTGGTAAATCTTTTATTTACTATCCAACTACCTTTGAATACCTCATGCTATACGCAATCACCACCCTATGAACAACTTCTAAGAGGCAATAAGAAATGGAGTCAAAGTATAGGATTCAGTATCCATGATAACTTTGAGTATCTCAAGTCTAAGGATACTTGTAACATTGTTAGGATGAGACTATCACTAAAATTGAATATATATCCATGTGATTGTCTAATAGCATGTCATCCAATGTACTTGGCTACTCTAGCAAGCATCTACATGTTAACTCTAAACATCTTATGTCTTCAGCTTATGAAATCAGATGCTTGACCTAGTCAATGAGTATAACATGTATTAGTCTATCTGCATTAATAATGTTGCATCTTGTTAATCCTATGACTAAGGAAAATTTAGGTATAAACATATTTACACATGATAAGAATCTCACTATCATGATCTCATTATGATTTCCTTCATGTTAATACAAATGACTCCATTAAAAAGTCTAAGATTTAAATAAAATTCATATATAAATAAACACCAATATAATAAAAATGTCTATTATTAATTATAAATGAGTACATTAAGTGTCTAAGGTGATTTTCAAGGAACCTTTCTAACAAGATCAAAAGCTCCAAGACCACAAGAACATCAATTCGAAGAAAATGAGGAAGTCCTTGAAAATCTTAAGCTTTTAGAAGAAGAGAGAGAAAGTGAACAAGCTAATAACAGCTCCACCTAGGACGCTGGCAAAGAGGCAACTTGCCATAAAAGATTTTGCCAAACCAATTATTAGCAATACTACTTCATGCATAGTTTTAGGGGAAGTGGCCTAGAATTATGAGCTCAAGAATATACACTTAAACATGATTCCCTTATTCTATGGCATGTCTAGGGGAAGTGGCCTAGCTTAAGGAAAGAGGGATGCTCAAACCATTATAAAGAGCACTTTGATTTTTTAATTAGCTAATGAGGGATATCTTAACACACACACTCTCATGCTCAGGGCTGAACATATGTAGAAAACCTAGAGCACAAATTTTGTAGGACTAGACATCTACGAGTGGCCTAATATCGAAAGATAAGCCAGCTCTGATACCATGTTGAATTAATGAGCCTTTAGCTTAACTCATCCCACAAGCTAGCCTAAGAGAAGAGAGATGCCCAAGTCATTATAAGGAGTACTTGGATTTTTTAATTAGTCGATGTAGGATATCTTAACAAAGAATCAGGTAATCCTTTTTAGTATGCCATTTATGGATACCACAGATACTATTATTGATGTTCGGAAAGAGGAATTGACTATGAAAATATTAAGTGAGATTATGACATTTAAAGTGTTCAATCCTTTAACTTATCCTCTGTATTTGTTTTGAGGAATGTGCATATATTGGCTACATGAACTCAAGTGTTAATGACCTGTATTTTCAAGATAAGTGGACTAAATTATGAGTGGTTTCGCCTATGTCAAAAGTGGATATTCGTTTTGAAGTGGCTACCCTCCTACCTTAAGGACTAGAATCAATAATGTCTTGCATAAACATTAAATGTGGCATTTATTACGAGGCAATCCAAGTTTCACTTTGGTATTTTTCAATTTCATTTCTGTTTTTCTTTATAGTTTGAGTCTATGATAAGAGCAATATAATTATTATTTTTAATCCCTTGATATTTAGTTTGGGTAAATTTTATTTGGTTTTCAAAGCTTATTATCATAATTGTGGAATTAGGATTAGATTTATGTCATTCATGTGAAATTGTGCTGATAAAAGCAATTCTTTTTATAGAGGCATATTTGACCTTTGGATTTTCAATAGCAATTTTGATGGCCTTTTTGTTCTAGAATAAGGAAATGGTATTCATTACTTTTGTAAAGGACATATTGAGCTTTACATAAAGTTATGGATTGCACAAATTCAATTTCATTTGGGCTTTCAAATATTGAATTGAATTCTATCCAAAAATCTGGTCAGGGCAGTGTGAACACTTAGTAATAAAATGGACTTATCTTGGCCTTTTGATAACCAAATCAAATGATTAAAAGTATAAATTACACTAATCTTCTAGATCTACAAATTTCTAAACGTTTATGAAGATTACAAGTTTGAATTCTACCTATATCTAGTCTGAAATGAGGCTATAATTGTTGATTATGCCACACCAACCTTTGGAAAAATATCACCAATCTTTATTAAAATTCCATACCAAATTTTGAAATATTTTACCAAACAATTTGAAAACCTAGTATGGCCATTTGTTTTAGCAAATTTTTTGCCTATAAATAGGCTAACAAGTCTTGTTGAAAATATATCAAGTGAGAGCAAGTAAGGGATATCCAAAGTGTGAGAGAAAATAGATTAAAGAGTTTTGTTATTCTCTTAATTTTAAGAGAGTGTAAATGTTTTCTCTTTAAAATTAGAGAGAAATTGTAATCACCAATTTCTTTTACAATGTTTTCTTTTAATTTTAATTTATCTATAAAGATGTGTGGCTAAATCTTTTCTTTTCAATTCAAGGGATTCAATCAAATTCATGTTCAATTGTGAGACTTTGTTCTTAATTTAATGTTATCTTTGAATTGTCTATCTATTGTTCTTTTGTATCTAAATGTTCTATGAATACATAGGTAGATAACTAAGAGGCCTATTACTTTGATATCTATTGTATTCAATTGCTTAATAAATCTCTTAATCTATAATTGTTAAGAAGATTTATTAAAAAAGCAATTAGATAACAATAATTATGATTCAAGTTTTTATTGACTATTTAAAAGAAACATAGAGCAAATTAAATAATTCATGTTTGTTAAATTGTTGTTTGTCCTTAACTGTCTTCTCAATCTTACAGTTAATTTTGATATGATGAAGATTGGTTGAATACCGAATTTGTTAGAATTAAGGATTAATTTGGTCACTGGGATTGAATTAATTTAATCAATGAAGATTAGAGTTTATTCTAGCTTTAGATAAATTTTTGGTTAAGTAGACAATCATAAGTAACTTTTAGATGTCTATGATCAATTGATTTATGACCTGAATGAATTTTCTGTAGATTGAAGTTTGTAATATTTTGATTTTCAGTTAAGTTTTATTTCATTGCTTTCTAATATGTTATTTAATTTTAATTTGCATTCAAACCCTCCATCCCTTATAATTAAAATTGATAAGAAAATTTTTCTTTAGGATTTGACTAGAACTTACCATTTCTACAAAAATTATATTTTTGGTAAAAATAGTTTTATTTTTTGTGACTTCAACACGCACCAAATTTTTGCACGGTTGCAGGGGACTTTTTTATTGATTTTTATTAAATTGTACAGATAATTTATTTAATTATTTTTTTATTATCTAATTTTTTATTTTTAATTGTGTTGAATTTTTAGTTTTTCAATGGTACTTTTCACAGCAAAATTTCTGGTGAAATTAGAAGGTGAAAAAGTAGTCTTTTCAAAGCAAACAGCGAACAAAACAAGACTAGTAATCTTTTGGATTACTAGTGCCATCCTCTCGAGGCTAAATTCCATTATTTTCTTGGTTTTCTGCCACTTTTTGGTTTATGGTTATATTTTTATAATTGTTTTAGTTGTTTTTATTTAATTTATTTAATAGAATACGACTTGATCCTCATAATCTGATGAGTTAAGATTTGACCTAGAAATTGAGAAGACTACCGAGTCATTGAGGAAACAAACTTGGTAAGTTCAAACTACAATTTCAGAATCCAACCACACCATTGTTACCACACCTAAACTAAATATATCCATTGATTTGACGTCTAATAGCTCATCCAACAATTTAGAGGAGGAATTCATGGATGCTCATAATCAGAACAATAACAAAACTTTGAAGGAGTTGGCTGCTCCTAATTTGAATTTACGGCCTTTATGTACTGAATATCCTAAATTAGATGTTGTTTTTGAACTGAAATCAAGATAAATTCATTTGTTACCTACTTTTTGTAGTCTTACAGGTGAGGATCCACATAAGCATCTGAAGGAATTCCATGTAGTATGCTCAAGTATGAAGTCACAAAAGCATATCTTAAGAGAAAATAAAGCTTAGAGCCTTCCCATTTTCACTTGCAGATTTGGCAAATTTTGGTTATAGCACCTTCCATCCCAATCAATTAATTTGTGGAATGAGATGAAAAGATTATACTTAGAGAAGTATTTTCGTATGTCTAGAGTTGCCAATATAAGGAAAAAAAATTTATGGCATTAGACAACAAAATAGAGAATCCCTTTATGAGTATAGGGAGTGATTCAAGAAGTTAGAGGCAAGCTGTCCACATCACAAATTTTCGAACCTGCTTTTGATTCATTACTTCTTTGAAGGCCTGATGCGTATGGATAAAAGTGTACTTGATACTACCAGTGGATGAGCATTAGTAGATAAAATCCATTTTCAAGCTAGAAATCTGATTGCTAATATGGTTGCTGATTCACAATAGTTTGGGACCACAATGGATGCATCTAAAAGAGTGAATGAGTAATTACATCTAACCTGGAACACCAAATTTCTGATTTAACCTCTTTGGTTCGTCAAATGGCTATAGGAAATATGCAGTCAGCAAAGGTATGTGGTGTTTGCTCAATACTTGGCCACCCCACAGATGCTTGTCCAACTTTGTAGAAAGATGAACTAGTTTAGCAAACGAATGCCATGGGAAATTTTTAGGGATAAAATCAGCACAAATACGATCTTTATTCAAACACATACAACCCTGGATGGCTAGATCACCCTAACCTGAGTTATAAGAACTAAGCTGGGCAAGGACGGTTTCAACCTCAATTTCAACCAAAACAGCAATCAAATCAATCTCAAAATTTAGATATGTCTCTTGATGAAATTGTTAAAGCTTTAGCGAACAATACTACACAATTTCAACATAAGGCAAGGATGAACATGTAGCAAACCAAGGCAAGCATAGTATTTAGAGAATCAAATTGGACAGCTTGCAAGAATAGTAAGTAAGCTTGAAACACAAAGTTTAGGCAAGTTGCCCTCTCAAATTGTAGTAAATCCTAGAGAAAATGCAAGTATAATACTGCTGAGGAGTAAAAAGAAGTAGAAAATAAACCCTTATAAAATTTGACCAAAAACATACAAGTAGAAAAAAAAAGGCTCAAAATTATGAAAATAAGGTAAATTCTCAATCTGTTATTGTTGAATTTGGATTTAATATTGTTATTCCTCCCTTTCCTACTAGATTGGCAAAAGCAAAAAAGGAAAAGCAAGATAAGGAGATCCTTGAGACTTTAAAAAAGGTGGAGGTGAATATACCTCTAATCGATGCAATTAAAGAAATCCCAAGGTACGCAAAATTTCTTAAGGAGTTATACACAAAAAAAAGGAGTCTGAAAGGTAATGAAAAGGTAAGTGTAAGGGAGAATGTTTCAACTATAATTTAGAAAAAATTACCCAAAATATGCAAAGATCCAGATATGTTTACGATTCCATGCGTAATTGGCAATTAGCAAGTGAAATCTGCCATGTTAGATTTAGGAGCATCAATTAATGTAATACCTCTTTCAATTTATACATCTTTGAATTTGGGTCCTTTAAAGGAAACATGAGTTGTAATTCAGCTAGTTGATCATTCTAATGCGTACCCGAATGGGT
The DNA here is from genome assembly GCA_023653625.1 of Triadica sebifera. NCBI lineage: Eukaryota > Viridiplantae > Streptophyta > Magnoliopsida > Malpighiales > Euphorbiaceae > Triadica > Triadica sebifera. The sequence continues at coordinate 22,742,775 of CM042898.1, read as the reverse complement.
AGTTGAGGATGTTTTGGTGCAGGTAAACAAATTGGTTTTTTCGGTATTTTTCTGATGAAGGATCATAAATCATCAAATCCAGCCCTAATCCTATTAGGACGACCCTTTCTGAAAACAATTGAGATGAAAATTGATATGAATGATGGGATGCTTCACATGGAATTTGATGGAGAGATTATTAAATTAATATTTTTTATGCAATGGAATATCATGTTGATGATTGTTCTGTATTTTCTATTAATGTCATTGATAAGTTAATACAAGATACATATGACTTGAATGGAGAAGAGGAACTGGAAGTGGGTTGATTCGAAGTTTGATGCAACCAGAGAATGAACTCGAATTAAATGAGGCAGTAGAAAAGGCAATTACGGTATTACAGTCATTGCTCCTAATTCCAAAAAGTTATGAAGTTAAGAAATTGGATCTACAAATCTCTCATAAAAAGTTGTTACCTTATACTGTGCATACACTAGTTTGGGAATTAAAGCCTCTACCTGAGCACTTGAAATATGTAGACTTAGGGAAAATGAGACTTTCCTTGTCATAATTTCAAATTAGTTGACAGTCTTACAAGAAGAGAAACTAATTAAAGCATTACAAGATAGGAAGACAACTATAGACTAGATGATAACTGACATAAAGAGAATTAGCCCCTCTATATGTATTCACAAAATTTTGTTAGATAAGGGATCCAAGACTAGCATTGAGCCTCAAAGGAGACTAAACCCACATATGATGGAAGTGGTGAAGAAAGAGATAGTGAAATTAATAGATGCAAGTATTATTTGTTTGATTTGAGATAGTAAATTGATAAGTTTGATTCAAGTTATGCCAAAGAAGATTGGAATAATAGTGGTGAAGAATTAAGATAATGAGTTTGTTCCAACTCAAATTTAGAATGGATGGAGAGTGTGCATTGATTATCACAAGCTAAACTTAACCACTAGAAAGGATTATTTTCCTTTTACCTTTCATTGATAAGATGTTGGAATGCTTAGCCGGTGAAGTTTACTACTATTTTCTTGATGGTTTTTCAGGTTAATAGGAGATCATGATTGCACCAAAGGATTAAGAAAATACAACATTCATGTACCTATTTGGAACATATGCTTTTAGACAAATGCCTTTTGGCCTTTAAAATACACCTAGGACTTTTTCAACGATGCATGATGAGTATATTTTCATATTTGTTAGAAAAATGCATTGAAGTTTTATGGATGATTTTGTTGTGCATGGTAATTTTTCTGATAAATGTTTGGATATTTTATGCCATGTACTAGATAGATGTATAGAAAAGAGCATTGTTTTAAATTTTGAAAAATGTCATTTTATGGTAGAACAAGGTGTTGTTTTAGGACTTATAATGTCTACTAAAGGAATTGAAATGGATAAAGCTAGGTTGATTTAATTTTGAATTTATATTATCCCATTAATGTGCAAAAAGTGCATTCTTTTCTTAGCCATGCAGGTTTTTACCACCGGTTCATTAAGAACTTCTCAAAAATTGCATGGCCTTTGTCCAAGATACTGCAAAATCATGTTCCTTTTGAGTTCAAAAAGGAGTGCAAGGATGTTTTTGATAATTTGAAGGATTGTTTTACTTCAACCTCAGTCATTCAACCTCCAAATTGGGAGTTACCTTTTGAGATAATGTACGATGCAAGTAATTATGCTATGGGAGCAGTTTCAAGACAACAAATTGGCAAGCAGGCACACTTGATTCATTATGCATCAAGGACACTCAATTCTGCTCAGTACAATTATTCTATAACAGAAAAAAGAGCTTTTAGCTATTATTTTTTCTTTAGATAAACTTTGGTCTTATTTGTTAGGATCTAAACTGATTGTATTCTCTAACCATACAGCTTTGCAATATTTATTGGCAAAGAAAGAAGTGAAATTGAGGCTGATTAAATGGATTTTTTTGCATCAATAGTTTCATTTGGAGATTAAAGACAAAAAAAAAAGAGCTAAAAACCTTGTAACAAATCATTTGAGCAGATTGGTGAGAGAAAAAAATCAGTTCCATTGCAAGATTTTTTCTCTGATGAGCAGTTATTTAAAATGCAAGGTATTGTTCCTTAGTATATTGATTTAGTTAATTATTTGATAACTAGAACCTTGCGTAATGATTTGACTAATGCTAAAAAGGAAAAATGGAAAAGTGAAGCAAAATATTATGTGTGGGATGATCCATATTTGTAGAAATATTGTGTTGATCAAGTTATTAGAAGATGTATCCTTGATAATGAGATTCAGTCTATCCTTAGCTTTCATCATAATTTTGCATGTGGAGGAAATTTTAGACAAAAACAAACTACTAGAAAAATATTGGATTGTGATTTTATTGGCCTATTCTGTTTCATGATTCTTCTTTATTTTGCAAAAATTGTGAACAATGTCAAAAACAATGGAAGTTTAACCTATAGGCATGAGATGGTACAAACCCCTATACTTGTTTATGAAATTTTTGATGTATGGGGAATAAAATTTAGGTCCATTTCCATATTTTTTTAGTTTTGTTTACATTTTGCTTGCTATTCATTATGTTTTGAAATCGGTGGAGGCAAAAGCCACAAATTCTAATGATGCTAAAGTTGTTTTAGATTTTGTTAGGTCTAACATTTTTAGCAGGTTTAGAATTCCTAAGGCATTAATCAGTGACCAAGGATCCCATTTTTGTAATTAGAGTATGGAAGCTTTATTGAGAAGATATGGAGTTTTTCATAAAATTTATGTAGCTTATCATCCTCAAACAAATGGGCAAGCAGAAGTGTCAAATAGAGAAATCAAGTCGAGTTTGGAAAAAGTGGTGAAATCAAATAGAAAGGATTTGAGTATTTAACTTCATAATGCTTTGGGGGCTTATAGGACTGCATATAAAATGCCTATTGGGATGTCTCCCTATAGGTTGATTTTTAGTAAATCATGTCACCTTCCTATAGAATTGGAGCATAGGACGTTTTGGGCCATTAAGCGCTACAATATGGGTTTCAAGCAAGCTACTATGGAAAGAAAGTTGCAGTTGCAAAAACTAGAAGAAATGAGACTTGAAGCTTATGAGAATTCTAGAATTTACAACGAAAAGGCCAAGGTATTTTCATGACAAAATGATTAAGAGAAAAAAAAATTTATTGGCCAAAAAGTGTTGCTATGTAATTCAAGATTGAAAGTAGTGCTTGATAAGTTGTGTTCTCATTGGCTTAGACTTTTTATTGTTACTAATGTGTTTCGTTATATAGCAATTGAGATTAAGAGTTTAGCAACAAACAAGGTGTTTAAAGTCAACGGTCAAAGGGTTAAGTCATTCTATGACGGATTTCAAGAGCATATAATTGAGGAATTACGATTGGAGAATCCGGCTTTTAAGGATTGATACAAGTTTTCATGTCGAGTCAACAATATTAACCAAAGGTGTTGCTTGGGAGGCAACCTAAGGATAAAAAGATTTAATTTATTTCCCTAACTTCTTTAATTTTACATTTTTTTATTTTGTATGATGATTGTGTCTTACATTAGGGATAATGTAGGATTTAAGTGTGGGGAAGAAGAATTAAAGATTTTTATTATTTGATTTTTTGTTGTAATTATTTTTGCTTAGGCTTGATTTGTGTAAAAAAAGCAAAAGCAAAACAAAATTATACCTTATGATGTATGACAATAATTCCTATTAACGCAAATATACTTCCAAATTTATTTGTGTAGCTATCTTTTATAAAATCAAGTTAAATGTGCTTGAGTTTTTCATAGTCAATTAAAACAAGCATTCCTTGAGAAATCATGTGAATGGTGCAATAAAGCATGATTTTGAATTGCATGATTTGCTTTGAGATTTTATTTTACTAGAATGACTTCAGGATTTAAGTAACTAAAGAAATAAAAAAAACAATGTGCAAAGCATCTAGTATGATATAGCATAAAATGCACCAACCGGCTAAAGAAAATTATTTGACTGAAATATAGCATAAAATGCACTCACTTAGAAGAAAAAAATAAAGAAAACGCAATTAGGTGAGATGGAGCATAAAATACACTCGCTAGAGAAAAAAATCTCCAAATTACTTCCTGATTTGTATTAGTTTTGAGAAGTGGTTGATGAATAGGATGTGCATAACCTGATTGTGACAATTGCATAGTCTATAGATATAGATTGAGAATACTTTTGTGGATAAAGATGAAGGAAATTCAGATTTTTTTATTTTATTTTATTTCATTTTAAATTACTACAATTTTAAGTTTAGTAAGTGTGCTAGCTTGAAAAAAATTAATTGTCTATGTATTTTTTTGGTATTTTAAGTGAAGTATTTTTTGGTTTAAATTTTTGTTTTGCTCAAGAACATGCAAAAGTTAAGTGTGGAAAAATTTGATGAGAGCAAAATAATAATAATTTTTAATTCCTTGATATATAGTTTTGGTACATTTTATTTAGTTTTCAAAGTTTATCATAATTGTGCAATTAGGATTGAATTTAAATCATTCATGTGAAATTGAGCTGATAAAAGCAATTTTTTATGTAGAGGCAGATTTGACCTTTGGAGGTTCAATAGTAATTTCGGTAGCCTTTATATTCCATAATGAAGAAATTGTCTTCATGACTTTTGTAGAGGACATCTTGGGCTTTCCATAAAGGTATGGATTGCAGAAATCCAAATTCATCTGGTCTTTCAAATATTGAGTCAAATTCTATCTAAAAATCTAGTCTTATTTTGGTCATTTGATAACCAAATCAAGTGATTAAAAGTCTAAATTGCACTAATCTTTCAGATTTATAATTTTTATAAAAAATACAATTTGAATTCTGCCTATATCTAGTATGAAATTAGGTCATATTTGTTGATTATGTTACACCAACTTTTGGAAAAATCTCACCAATCTTTATTAAAATTCCACACCAAACATTGAAATTTTTTACCAACTGATTTGAAAACCTAGTATGGCCATTTTGTTTGAGTAAAGTTTTTGCCTATAAATAGGCTAACAATTCTTGTTGGAAATATATCAAGTGAGAGCAAATAAGGAATTTCCAAAATATGAAAGAAAAGAGAGATTAAAAAGTTTTGTTAATCTCTTAATTTTAAGAGAGAGTGTAAATATTTTCTCCTTAAATTTAGAGAAAACTTGTAATCACCAATTTCTTTCACAATATTTTCTTTTAATTTTAGTTTATCTATGAAGATGTATGGCTAACTCTTTATTTTCAATTCAAGGGATTCAGTCAGGTTCATGTTCAATTGTGAGACTTTATTCTTAATTTAATGTTATCTTTGAATTGTCTATCTATTGTTCTATGAATATGTAGGTAGATAACTAAGAGGCCTATTAGTTTGATATATATTGTATTCAATTTCTTAATAAAATCTCTTAATTCGTATTTATTAAAAAGATTTATTGAAAAAGCAATTAGATAATAATAATTATGATCTAAGTTTTTATTGATTATCTAAAAGAAACATAGAGCAAATTATATAATTCACACTTATTGAATTGTTGTTTGTCTTTAACTGTCTTTTAGACCTTAATATTATTTATGATATGATGAGGATTGCTTGAATACCAAATCTATTAGAAATAAGGATTAATTTAGTTGCTGAGATTGAATTAATTTAATAAAGGAACACTAAAGTTTATTCTAGCTTTAGATAAATTTTTGGCTAAGTAGACAATGATAAAAAATTAATTTTTAATACTTCAAAAAAAGAGCAAAATAGTGGCCACATTTAGCGACTAAATAAATGTAGTCTCTAAATAGTGACTCATTTACGACCACATTATGATCATGAAAGACTAATTCTAATTAATTAAAATAGTGACCACTTTACGATCACATTATGACTATATGTGGTCGTAATTTAAGGACCATAAATTTTATGGTCCTTAAATAACGACTACATTATTCGTGGTTACTATATTGTAATTATGATTTGTGTGGTCGTTACATTGATAAACTAGAACAGTTTATTAATATACCATTTAAGAGTCTAGAATTAGCGACCACAATCTATTTAGTGACCACAATAAATATTGTCACTAAATAGAAACCATAATTAAATATGGTCGCTACGTGGATAAATTAAAATGGGTTATTGTTTTGTCGTTTTAGTTTATGGAAGCAGCGACCATATTTATTTGTAATCTCTATTTAGTGATCACTTATATTGTAGTCACCAATTTAATTACCACATTTAATTGTAGTCAGTAGTTTAGTAACCATATAGTTTGTGGTCGCTATTTAGGGACCATATTTATTTATGGTCGCTATGTTGATAAATCAAAATGGACATTTTAATTTATGGAGTCAGCGACCACATTTATTTGCAGTCTCTATTTAGTGATCATATACATTATAATTGCTAAGTTAGTGACCATATTTATTTATGATCACTAAATTAGTGACCTTATTGTTTGTTGTTGTTATTTAGTTACCACATTTATTTGTGGTCATTACATTCATAAATTAAAACGGTCGTTTTAATTTATGGAGTCAACGACCATATTTATTAGTGGTCGCTAATTAGTAACCACATTTATTTGTAGTTACTATTTAGTGACTATATTTATTTATGATCACTAAATTGTAACCATGTATATATGTGGTCTCTAAGTATACACCACTTTTGTTATAATAATAATAATAATAATAATAATAATATTATTATTATTATTATTATTATTATTATTATCATAATAAATATTAAAATATTAAATTTCAATTGCAATTGGACCCATTTTAATTCCATTTGACCAATTAAAATCCAAGTTAAACTCAATTTAATCAATTGAGATTCAATTTAATAAAACAATTCTTCAATTTAAGTTCAATTAATGAATTGAACTCCAATTTCATTCAATTTAATAAATTTAAGTTTAATGTCTAATATATTGAATATCAATTTAATCAATTTAAGCTAAATATAATTTAACCAACTGAGTTTAAATTTAATAATGATTTATTAAATTTAATTTCAATTTAATTATTTTAAAGTTTAGTTAATCAACTAATCTCTAAATTAATCAATTGAATATTAATTTAAGTCCAATTTAATCTTTTGAATCAAATTAATCCCTAATATAATTTAAGTTCAAATTAATCATTTCAATCAAAATGAATCCACATTGAAATTGATTAATTAAAGATAAAAAAAAATTTGATTAATCAATTTAAGTCAATTTAAAAAAATTGAACCATAATTTGAGTGAATGTTATCAATTAAATCTCAATTTAATTAATATAAGTTCAAATAAAGTTAGTTTAAATGTCAAATTAAGAACCCTAATTTATATGAATTGCAACAATTTAATCTAAATTTAAGTCAATTTAATCAAATTAAATTCACTAGAATCTCAATTTAAACAATTAAGATTCTATTTAATAACGGTTTATTCATTTTAAGTTCAATTAATGAATTAAATTCCAATTTAATTAATTTATATTCAATTTAATTATTTTAATTTGAATTAGTAATTTAACTAATTGAGCCCAAATTTAATTAATTAAACTCTAATTTAAAACTATTAAATCAAATTAATAAGTTAAATCTCAATTTAATCAATTGAAGTTTGATTAATTGAAATTTAATTAATCAAACCACAATATGATCAAATTAATTAACTTAGTTTAATCAATCTAAGAGTAATTAATCAATAAATCCTAAATTAATCAATTAAATTTCAATTTAAGTAAATTTAATAAAATTATTAAGTCAAACATCAATTTAATCAATTGAGTTTAATTTAAGAATAATTTAATCAATTGAACTTGAATTTCATCAATTGAAGTTTAATTTATGCTTAATTTAATTATTTTAAATTCAATTAGTAATTTAACCAATTGAACTTTAATTTAATCAATTGAATCATAATTTAGGTATTAAATCAAATTACTCAACTAAAATAAAATTACTCAACTAAATCACAATTCAATCAATTTAAGTTCAATTAATTAATTGAACTTCAATTTGATTGAATTCAATAAATTGAACTCCACTGTAAGCTCAATTGAATCAATTTAAAATTCAATTAATTAAATAACCTCTCTATTAATCAATTTAATCCAAATTTATGTCAATTTAATCAAATTATTGATCAATTCAATTTCAATTTAATCAATTGAGGTTCAATTTAAAAATAGTTCATCAATTTAAGTCCAATTAATCAATTGAACTCTAATTTAATCAATTGGAAATTTATGCTCAATTTAATCGATTTAAGTTCATTAATAAATGAAACATTAGTTTAATCAATTGAATCCCAATTTAAGACTATTACCCCAATTTAATTAGTTAAACTTTACTTTACTTTAATCAATTGAACTCTAATTTATATCAATAGAATGAAATTAATCAATTAAACCCTAATTTAAAATTTTAAAGTTCAATTTAATCAATTAAACTCCAATTTAACTATTTTATGCATTGTTAATCAATTAACCCATAATTAATTAATTAATTAATTAATTTCCAATTGAAGTTAATTTAATCAAATTATTCAATTGAATCTTAGTTTAATTATTAAGGTTAATTTTAAGAATGATTTAATCATTTTAAGTTCAATTAATCAGTTGAACTCCAATTTATATTTAATTAAATCATTTTAAGTTCAATTAGTAATTTAACTAATTGAACCCTAATTTAATAAATTGAACCCAATTTAAGACTATTAAAGCAAATTAATCAACTAAATCCTAATAACTTAACTCAATTAATCAATTGAAATCTCACTTGATCAAATTAATTAATTAATTAATGATGTGGACCAGATGATAGATGAATGAGCTTTGGATTTTAATTAATAAATATAATTTTCATTAATGTATTATATGTAATAGTAATTATAATTTATATAATTATAATATAATTTTATTTCCCTAGCTATAAAGAACTTTTCCTGTCACTATTAACATGAAAAAAATAGATTCTTCTCATTTTTGATTTATAATTTAAGCGGGATAATTTCTCACCAATGGGTTATCCGGTTGGTTAGTCCAAATCTAACCTCTCTTTGATGTTGCAGCTCAATGTGATTCCTTTTTCTTATCTCTTCCCTTCCTCCTTTGTGTTTAGCATTAGAGATGTTTGATTCCTTCCTCCATGTCTAATTCCTTCCCCCTTTATGTTCTGATAACCGCAATGTTGGCTGCTTCCCTTTTCTTGAAATTTATGTGTTGGAAAGCTTGGCACATGCAATCTCCTCCTATCTAGCTCATTCTCTCCTATTTAATATTAACCTACTGAAAAAAAGGTACCTCAGCAACAGAAAAAAAAAAAAAAAAAAAACATCTTTGTTCTCATCTTAGAAAAGCTTAAATTGGGATGAAAAATATAGCAGAGGTGAAGAAGCAAACCATTTTAATTGTTTTTTGTTTAAGCATTTTGAAGTGAAATTGGCGAAGTGTGAAATTGGCGAGTTCTATTGTTGGATCTGAGTTTCGATCGAAATGGAAGGCGGTGGTGACTGTACTGTACGTCTGGTTGCTCTATACTTGAGGGCGGCTTTGATTCCGACATCGATATGCCTGTTTCGTTGCATGTGACTAGATAGAAAGCTGTTGCTACTAAGAGTGGTGCAGAGTTTATCCTTGGATCTTTTACTTTCCATCTCTTCTGGTTAGCATTTATATGTTTTAATCTTCGTTTACTGGTTTATTAATTGATTGTGAATATAGATGATCAGTAACTTAAATCTAAAATGGAAACACGAATTAATGAAGAAAGTTCTAACTCTGTTTTAGACATCAAGCACTTCGATGGAGAGCACAAGAAGCTCATATATCAAAAGCCTATTTTTCCGGGAATGTTGGTTATGATATTTTTAAACAAAAAAAGGCAATCTAACCAAGTCGTTTTTAATATTAGAGCACTGATTATTGTTTGTTTATTATTATTATTGATTTACTTGAGGGCGCATGATGCACAAGGTCAACATATATGGAACTTAATAATTAGTATAATTAAGCTATTATAAAATACTGAGTCAGTTATGTTAGACCACTTTATGTCTCACGAGGATGATGGGCATGGACTAAATGAATTCAGTTTGGTAAGAAAATAGACAAAAGCTTGGCTCGGCTTGTTGCTAAATGCACGTGCATATAGCTAAGATTTTTAAATGCATAATGGTGCGGCAAGAAATTGATTACAAATAGAATTAATTCTCAGGATATAGTTTTGCAGAAGACATTTCTGGGCCTAATACTATTCCTGCTCTTTGGTTTCTGCTCTTTAAAATATAAACACAATGAGTGTCATTTTTAAGCAGAGCATCAGTTCTCAAATTACCAGTCAATGGTGCTTAGATCATTCTCTAGGTCTCAGATCATTTGCATTCACAATGCTCTGACTCTAAGTCATAAGTTCTTCTAAGACATTCTATTCCATTTAGGTTAGGTAGATGTCAAATTCAAAGTTCTCAAAGGTGGACTTCACTAGTTGAAATGGTATAGCATATATTACAAGTCATAACTCTAGTTTTTTTAGGCTTTATTTAAGTCCTAGCCCTTGATGTTATCTTTTTTTAATATCTTTCATCTAAATCAGTGCACAAACAATTTTTGGAATATTTTTAGGGACTGATTTTCCTGCTAGCAATGGTGGAAATTCGCTCTCTCGCATGGATGGGTTGGCTGATCTTAGTAACCAGGTACTTACAAGATCTGTACTCTTTCATCATGGTATTATTTATGAAAATTTTCTCATATGTCTCATTCTACAATATGAAAATTTATTGTTTAATGGAAATTAATTACTTCAGCATTAACTAAAACTTTATATGATATTGATAGATTCCCAATATACTTTAGTTTGGTGTTGGCATCTTATGTATGTGAATGATGTGAGCGGTGAGCACATTATCCCTTCATATGCATTTGATAGTAACTTTATATGATATTGATAGATTCCATGAAGCTATTGCTTGTGCAATGTGAAACAATATTACATTTTCAAAAGCTCATGACTTTAACTCTTTTTGTTGTTTCCTTGGGATTTGGTTGATAAGGCACCAACTCCCTTGATGCTATTGCTAAATTAACTTATTAAATAAATATTTTTTTGAAATTCTTATAAGCATCAGTTTAAGTTATAATTTTGAAATTCTCTGAGTCCAAAGTTTATACTTTACAATATCTCACTTTGCTTTGCATATTGGAATGCTAAAATTATTTGTATGTTCCCCATGAGCTTAAATATATTTTCGGTTTTAATTTAGAACTAAATTATGTTGATATATATAATACTAATTAGTCTCGGCTAATATATTTAACTAACACTGCCCTAATCCATACTACTTGACTGCATTATGTCGGGTAATTGAATGATATAAGGAGTAGGTTAATTAGTTAATTAGTTTGTTTTAAAAAATATCTAGTTATATGAGAATGCATATTAGATTCTGTACCAAGAATTAAGCAATAAGAACAAGGATGGAGTGGATCCTTTATGTTGATTATGCTGCTTTTAAACTTTTTGATATCATTTTATGATAGATGAAAAAGACATTTAAAAGGCTTTTTGAGTTCTAGTGATGCTATTTTAGAGATGATGTGGGTTAGTTTGAAATGAGGTCAAATCATATCCATTCTTAAATGCAGAAAAATTATCTCACCCACATCATATGCATCCAATTATCATTTACACTTTTCACAAAACATGCAAATTAACAAGATAAAAAAAAAATCCATGCTTTAATGCAATTTAAACTAGGTAATTTTTCATAATTATCTTCGAATCTCATTTTTTTAATTAAAATAGTTGATTCTATTTTATATATTTTTTTCATTTTCAGCAACACCAATTGGTTGCCGAAAAATTATAAGAATATCATAAATTTTAAGTGTAGGAAGTTTGGATATACGATTTTAGGGATATGAAGTTTGGATATGCAGATGCAAATGTTGGAGGAGATAGACATAATTTGTGACAATAAGCCGCCACCAGATCCTCATTCTTGAGATTATATTTCATATTTATTATTTTTATAACAAACATACAAATAATAAATTTTAAATATTTAATTGTATTTACACTTTTAATATTTTAATGAATTGTAGATTTTATATTTAAATAATAATTTCTTAATTAAATAATAATTACAAATATATAATTATTAATAATTATACATTTGTTAATTACTAATTTAAATTAATAATAATAATTAGTGGTCATTATTCAAAGACCAGATATATGGTCGTTAAATTGTAACCACAAAGATAGTCATTAATTTGTGACCGCAAGAGTGATCTTTATTCCGCAAGCACCTAAATTGTGACTACAATCATGATTGCTAAATTGAGATCATAAAGGTAGTCGCTAATTTATGACCGTAAGAGTAGTCTATATTCTGTGAGTCTCTAACCTGTGATCATAAGTGTGGTGGCTAAACTATGATCATAAGAAATTGTTACTATTTGGTCCACTGTATTTTGCTATTTTTTCTATTATCGATCATAAAAAGAGAATTTTACGACCAATAATGTGGTTATAAAACAGAAACTATAATTGTAGTTGCTAATTTTAGTGACAATTCATTGTAGTCACAATTTGTAACCACACTTACAATGTAGTCACTAAAATAGGCTAACGATGAGCTTTTTTGATACCATTGGTCACTAAATACTAAACTATTTTTGTGACCACATTTGATGGTCGTTGTTTTTCTCCTACTTATGAATATTTTTCTCTTCACAATTATATTTCCAAGTAATTCACACCATCATTTCTTCAATCATAAATTAAATTTTAATTTTCCTCTTGTTGCATCAAACCTCAATTCCAGTTCTCTAAGAATTAATTCAATTTAATTACATAAAAAAATATAACATCACTGTTGCACAAGACAAGATCACAATTCAAAGAAATTTGGCTTACCCCATCAATACCCCAAAAGAACTCGTGGCTTCACCCTCCTTTCTCCAATTTTTGTTTCTTTTCCTATTTCCACTTCCCCTAATACTAATTTCCTATATCATCAGCCCAAATACCAAACAAAAATCAGATTCTCCTTTGCTCCTCAGATCTGGTCGACGCTTGTGCTCCACCAAGCTCGGTTTTTCTCTTTCGTTTTGATTCACTTAAGCTCACCTCCCTTTTGTATCATAATTTGCCTTCCATCAAACTCAACTTTCCTCTTCATTTCATCATCCAACCAAAGAATTAAAGAGGAGTTGAAGAGTGATTCAGGGTAAGAAGAAGAAAAAGTGAATTCGGTAGGAAGAAGAGGAGAGAGATTTTGAAGATATAGATGGAATAAGCATGGAAATCAGTGCTACATTGCGGTTTCAATATTTTATATTATTTTACATTAAGAAAATTAAATAGACAATAAACATGTAAAGTATAATATTATAGACGTAAATATATATTTCATATATAAATATTTATTATTTTTGCCATAATATTTACATATACCAATATATTTACAATAACTATTGCACGTATATTATAATTGTTATCAAACAAATAGTTTTTAGTAATCACTGTATATAGGTGTTTGTGGAGGATTAATACTTTTTTTTTCCTTTCATGATTTAAAAAAGTTAAATATAATTAAATAAATTAAAATAAATTAAAGTTGAAAAAATTAAATAAAATAAATATTATTTTATATTTTATATTTAAAAAGTTAGGTTATATATATATATATATAAATTCAAAATTTTTGCAAAATTAAAATCTCATAAAAAATTGAAAAAAATAATAATTTCTAGAATAGTCCAAAATAAAATTGTCTTTTTCCATATCATAATTTATTTACTTCTCTAATGGATATCATAATTCACTTTTCATTGTTATAAAGTTAAATTGTTCTAACTTATAGTCTATCATCCTTATATGGATAGTAAAATTTTAAAACTTGTAATATTTTCCAATTTCAACCAATGAAAAGAAAATAAAATAAAAAAGCTAATTAAAGTCAACAATAAAACCTATCTTCATAGGGTCAAAAGAGAAATAGCTTTTTTAATCAATTGAATTTAAATAATATGCAACTTGTAGTTTTATGTAGAAATTCGGACGTCTTTTAGAAAAGTGGAAAATACTTATCTTAAAATTATTATAAAATATATAGCATTATAATTTTTAGAGTATTGAGAAATATTATGCAGTTATAGCGTATGTATATATTTTAAATCCACCATTTTTGAACTGTTTATTAATATAAAATTTAGAATTATTTTTATTTTATTTAGTTTTTCTACATCAATTTCTCTTATTTAATTTTTAGATTATTTAATTATATTTAACTTTATTTAAATTATGAGAGAAAAAATGGTATTGATCTCTCATAAAAATCCATATACAATGACTATTAAAAGTTAATTATTTGATGAAATTATAGTATATTTGTATCTATTATTTTCTTTTAAATTAAAGAAGAATGAACTGTTAAATTAAAATATATATGATAAAATACTAAAAACCATAGTTATTGCATGGGTTTACATGCTTGTATTACACTAAAATTAAAATTTATACGAAAAAGGACCAAACGTGCTACTTTCCTTTCAAGAGTAGATCGTAGTTGTGCTCCCGCAATAAATTATCTTTCATCTTTTCTATTGTTGGAAAAATGCATAACTTAGTCTCTAATTGAGTTATCTTTCATTTTTTCTATTGTTGGGAAAATGCATAATTTAGTTTCTAATTTTATCACTTTTATTTTATTTATTTTTTAATTTTTTATTATATCAAATGTTTAAATAATTATTTTTATCATATTGGATTCTTAAAATAAAAATTTGTGAAATTTTTTCTCACCCAGTTTTATCAATTTTTTGATTTATCCGTGTAAAAATAATTAATTAGCAAGAATCAGATGTTTTGTAAAACCAATGGAATATGAGGAATGGCCCACAACCATTTTGAGTGACCCACGCTCTACCTACCTATTTATTTTCCAACATTGGTGTCATTGAGAGAGGAGCAAGATCAAAGGGCCACATCTATTTTTCTCATTTCTCCTTTTTCTTTCTCATAATTTTTCTTTCTTCCCAAACACAAATCTTTTTCTAATATGGTTGATCAGCTCACCAACGAACATATCTCTGCATTCAAGGAAGCTTTCAGCCTCTTCGATAAGGATGTCGCTGGTCTCTTTCTTCAGATCTTTCTTTTTTTCATTTTTTTTTTAAATTTTTCTCTTAAGCTCTTTTTCTTAGATCTAATTGCCTTTTCTATGCTTTATTTGTTTATTTTCTTATTTTCATTATGATATTTTGGTTGTTTTTTATTATTTGGTTATTTGATTTCTTGTTAATTGTTTTATACGGTGTGGCAAGAAAATGTTTTGATGGCTCGATGTCATATAGAAGATGGGCAATGTTGGAAATAGAGCACAACTCAGACAATGTCGTGCGGGGGAGGAAAAGATGAAGATGGTCAACCATATTATACGGCATCGTTTTGTATCCGGTTACTAATGGAAATTCACTATACTAACTACAGTGACTTTTAGAAGTGTTTTAGTATATACTAGGGAGCAACCATAGCTTTTTGACGGGGAGCATGGCATGTGGTTATAAGTACCAATTGATATATTAGGATGTCATAAATAATGCATAATAAATACAATATTTAATAAATACACGAGCAAAATACTTAAAATAAATTTGCACTAATTGCTACAAATGAATGAGATTGCTACAAATAAATACGGCATCGTCTTGTCTTGATAGTTTTTTCATTGTTCATTATTGCTAATATAATTTCGAAAAACTAAAAATGATAGTTGATGGCAGTAACTGAGTGCCAACTATAACACCCACTGATATAACTAGAAAATTTTCACCAACTGTACCAATGGATGTCACAATATTGTTTTACAGAAAACTCATTAAGTTAAAATTTTTACATTTAAAACATGTTTAAATATCATAATGAAATTAATTCATAAAATCAACATAAAAAAAATTTCGATCCAACGATCGATATCATAACATAAAATATATTTCTGGTTTCACTAACCTTATATTATAAAAATATATTATAAGATATTATTACATGTTCTTAAAATCAAAATACACATAAAATATTATCCCAAAATATTCAATGACATAAACAAAATATAAATATGTCATGAATAATAACACACCCAAACAAAGTACTCTGACTGAACTATGGTAGCTTGCTACTCTTTCAGTCAACTTTTATCTATTGGCTCGGAACATACATGTAGGAAATCCACACACTAAGCAAATTAATGCTTAATAGTACATATGTACATAAAAATTCTACATTTAACTCGTGTCATACCATTTCATGCAATTCATCTCATGATTATTCCTAGAATCATATATTCTAACTATTTCATGCCTTAATGCAAGTTTACCTGCCTATTAATACTATAGACATCATATAATATTACCATGTATATTATACACATATACATACTCATATTAACATCATGCAATATACCATGTATATAACAATACATATATCACAATACCATATCCTTTACAGTACCATAATTTCCTTTTTTATATTCATTTAACTTCCTTTTTTTTTATCACCCGAGACTATTTAAGCTTGACTATCCTGATGCGGGACATGAAACAAGAGCACTCTAACTCGATCTTAAGTCACCATACTCATAAATATCAACTCATCCAAACCCTTCTAATCAATGACACTCATACAATCCGAGCTTAAACCACATTGACTGAGAAACAATACATGACATTCTAGCCAAACTAGGATTAAGAGCTCTTAGTCCTTAAGTCACCTTATCCTCATATAAAAAATAGCTCATACAATACCATTTACCCCCCTTAATTGTATACCATCTACCCTATAATAAGTCCAAACTACAAAACTGAATATTTTATCTTATAATCATTTATCTTTCGATTCAATTTAAACACAATCTATTACTAGCATTTACTTTCCCATTTATGCATTATCATATCCAATACATAAATGTCATATTATGTCACTACATGTTATTTACCATGTATTCGTACATTCATGACATGTTATTAATCCATTTACAAATAGATCAAAATTTAAAAATGTACATATTATACATTCAAACAACTTCATGGGCGTGAACTACTTAGTCACAGCTATAAAGGAACATTTCACGGTTGTCTTACCCATGAATCATCATGTGAATCACCATATAATTATCACGAGTGTGAATTACTTGTTCACGGTCGTGACACCATATCATCACGACTTCTCAAACCATGACACAACTCGTGAATTTTTGGATTCATGCAATTCATAATAGATTGACATTCACAGTCGTGACACCCTTGTTCACGGGTTCACGGACATGAATCATACATTTTTAGCAAACTCAAGACAGAGCAAAATATGCATTTCATATAAAAACTCTAAGATTAACCATAGTTAATCACTCCTATCAACATACAAGGCATATGACATACCCATAACATGTCTTAACATGATTAAAACACGTTAAAATCAACCAAACATACCATTTTATCTCATTAATACCATAATATGCATTTTTCTCATTTAATCACGTTATTAGACACCATAACATATCACTTTTCATTTCATTTTACATCTCATAATATGAAAAACATACTAGATGCATGAAAATGAATTTAAATGCCCATATGTAAATACCTTTCACCAAAAAGGACTCTTAACTATCCCTTCAAGTTTTTTAAGCTTGATTTCCTTTTTGTGATGTATTACCTTGCCCTCTAGCCGAATCTAACATCAGAAACATGTTCTTATTAGAATCTTATAACGTCAAACAAATTCAAACAAACCTAAAAATCAAGTTCTACCTCAACATAGGCAAGAACTCTCTCAAACCTCCATGTTTCTAAAGCTTCCAAGCTTAACAATGATGTTTAGGGTTCTCAAGGTTAGGGAAGATGACTAAGATGTCCTGGAGTGTGTTAGAAGTGATAAGGGGGCAGTGAAAGTGAATTAAAGCAATATTTGGTATAGAGAAAAGAGAAAAGTGTGGCTAGTCATGGCCAACCAACGTGCATTCACATGCATGACCCTTAACCTCATGAGTGTGAAATGTCTTTCACAACTGTTACTAAACCATTCACGAGTATGAAAGTTCTCTCTTTTCAAATACTTCCGTCATGTCAAAAACTCTGTCATTTGAACCATATCATAACATTTCACGGACGTGAACAGATATTCACGGGTGTGAAAGCTTTCCTTTTTACAATACTTAGACTTTCAAACACTTTAAACCCAATCATTTCCCACTCTAAACATGTATATAACTAATAGGCCCTATTTTTTGAGCGTTATATTTCTCTCCCCTTTAAAGAAATTTCATCTCGAAATTTACCTATTGTTTCGAGTGGAAACAACTAAGGATATTGAGCTCTCATAACATCATCACTCTCCTATGTCACCTCTTTAGTAATATGATTCTACCATAATACTTTGACTAGTTTATCTGTTTGTTCCTCAACTCTTTGACTTCTCGAGCCAAAATTTCAATTGGTTCTTCTTCATAAGATATGTCTGGTCAAACCCCGATGCTTTTGACTGGAATAACGTGACAATGATTCGATCTATACCTTATCAACATAGATACATGAAATACGTTATGAATCCTACTCAAGTTTGACAGTAACACTAGTTTGTAAGCAACTAGTCCAATCATTTCCAGGATCTTATAAGGCCCAATGAATGTAAGACTCAACTTGCTATTCTTTCCAAATCGAAGAACTTTCTTCCATGGAGAGACTTTAAGAAACATTTTGTCCTCTATATTGTTTTCGACATCTCTTTCATTTAGATCTGCATACGACTTTGCCTGTCTGAAGCTGCTTTCAAATGATCATGAATGATATTTGCTTTCTATTTTGTCTCTTGCACTAATTCTGGCCCCACTAACTTTCTCTTGCTAAATAAAGTGCCTCTTAGACAACCATTTGAATGCTCGATTGGTAACTATTGTTGCAGGCAAATTCCATCAATGGTAGGTATCTTTCTCAACTACTCTTAAATTCAATAACACAATTTCTCATCATATCTTCTAATATTTGTATCACCCTTTTTGACTGACCGTCTGTTTGTGGATGAAAAGTTATAGTAAAGCTAAGCTTCGTACTTAAAGCTTGTAGACTTCCCCAAAACTGTGATATGATCCTCGGATCTCTATCCGATATGATGGAAAGTGGACCTCCATGAAGTCTTACCACTTCATTCACATACAATTCTACTAGTCTAATCAATTGATAATCTCTTCTGATAGGCAAGAAGTGAGATGACTTCATTAACCTATCAATAATGACACATATGGCATCATACTTTCTCGATGTCAGAGTAAACCAATCACAAAGTCCATTGTGATCCTTTCCCATTTTCATTCCAAAATAGTGATCGGATATAGTAATCCTAATGGTACTTGATAATCTGCCTTGACTTGCTGACATGTCAGACATTTTGTAGTGAATTCGGTAATTTTCTTCTTCATTCCTGACCACCAATATCTTATCTTTAAATCTTGATACATTTTGTTACTTCCTAGATGCATCACATATCTCATCTCATATGCCTCCTTCAATATCCTCTATCTCAATTCTGGTACATTCAACACACATAATAGTCTCTGATAGTATAACCCACTATCTGACTTAACTAAAAACTCAAGTTTTCCCCTTTGGAGAATAACTCGATCAACACAACTAATCTGGGATCCTGCCTCAGGGCATCTCTAATCTCTTAATTCAAAATAGGTCAAACATACAACTCTGCCATGACCTTTCTACTCAATGCATCGGCCACAACTTTGGGCTTGCTTGGATGATAATCAATTACACAATTGTAGTCCTTGATTAACTCTAACCACCTTCTTTGTCTCAAATTCAACTCCCTCTGAGTAGGAAGATATTTCAAACTCTTATGGTCGATGTAGATGAAACACTTTTTCCATATAGATAATGATGTCAAATCTTCAATGCAAATACTATAACTGTCAACTCTATATCATGGGTCGGATAATTCTTCTCATGAGGTTTTAATTACCTAGAAGTATGGGCAACAACCTTTCTTTCTTTCTTGCATCAACACACATCTCATTCCATTGTGAGAAGCATCGCTATAAATGACATACTCCTTGTCAGGAACTGGCTATGTCAGAATTGGAACTTCCCTTAATAAAGTCTTAAGTTGATCAAAACTATGTTGACACTTGTCTAGCCATTCAAATTTTACATTATTTCTCAACAATCTGGTTAAGGAGAAGCTATAACGGAGAATCCTTTAACAAATCTCCTGTAGTAACCCACTAAACTAAGAAAACTTATGATCATTATCATATTATTTAGAGGCTTCTAATCCAATATTGCCTCAATCTTACTAGGATTCACTTCAACTCCATTTGCTGATACAACATGTCTGAGGAATGTCACCTCATCTAACCAAAACTCACATTTAAAGAGTTTGGCATGCAATTTCCAATCCTTGAGAATCTGTAAAACTGTCCTCAAGTGCTAATCATGATCTTCTATATCCTTGGAATAAAATAAGATGTCGTTAATGAAAAACATAACGAACTGATCTAAATATGGTCTGAAGATCTGATTCATCAAATCCATAAAGGTTGTCGAAGCACTGGTCAATCCAAATGGCATAACCAAAAACTCATAGTGGCTATATCTAGTCCTGAAACTTGTCTTTGCAACATCGGTTGACTTAACCTTCAATTGATGGTACCCTAACCTAAGCTCTATCTTTGATAAAATTCCTACACCTTTTAATTGATCAAACAGGTCATCTATCTGTTTGTTCTTAATAGTAGCTTTGTTCAATGGCCTGTAGTCAACACACAACCTCATCAATCCATCTTTCTTTTTAATGAATAACACTAGTGCACCCTATGAGGATACACTCAGACTAATAAAACCTTTATCTAGCAATTCTTACAATTGTGCCTTCAACTCCTTTAACTCTGAAGGCACCATCATGTATGGCGTAGAAAATATCAAAGTTGTACCTAGTGCAAGCTCTATAGAGAGCTCTATCTCCCAATCTAGACGTAATCCAGCTAAGTCATCGAGAAATACCTTTGGATATTCTCTCACTATCAAAAAATCATGTAGATCTAGTCATTTCTTCCTTGTATTGATCAAATGAGCTAAATAAGCCTCACACCCTTTTATAATATTTTTTGAGCCTTCATCATAGAAATGACTTGGGTTGGCTGTGGAAATCTCTCACCATTCATTATTATATCTTTTCAATCTAGGATCTTAAGAATCAACTTCTTAGACCTGTAGTTGACTAATGACTCATATTGAGAAAGTCAATCCATGCCCAAAATGGCATCGAACTCGTGGAAAGGTAACTCGATCAAGTCTGTAGAAAAACTCCCTCATGTGTACAATCAACGAACAACCCTTATAGACCTGATTCACAATCACATTGTGACCTAAAGGGTTCATGACTCCAATCTCATTCTAAGTTTTCAACTATCATATTATGCTGGCTAGGTGTTCTTATGCAAATATAAGAGTGTGTAGATTCAGGGTATATGAAAGTACATAAACATAATCCATAGAGAGAAAATGTACCCACGATAACATCAGTGACCTCATGATCCTCCTGTGCTCTCATAGGAGTCCTGTTGGGTCCTAGTCTATCGACTATCAGTGATGCGGTATGCCTAGGTCTTGATCGACCTTATTGGTTATGCTGTCAACTTGGTACCAAAGTCGATCCCATTGTCTTTGTAGGCATTGTACTATCCAATAACAAACAATCTCTCTTCAGATGATATTAGGACCCACATTTGTAACAAGCCTTGGTGTTTAACCAACACTCGCTTATGTGGCTCTTGTTGCAAGTCCCACATACTAGCACAAATCCTTTTGTGTTATGCGACTATGAACTAGTGGCAACAGAAATAGATATGGAAGGTGGTCCCCTCCCAAAAGAATTCGGATGTGGAAAGCCCTAGCTGTTTCCCTTGAACTGTTCTACGATGTGCTGTGAAGGTAGTGGTGCATCACCCGGAGCATGTATGCTAGCAACACTAAGCCGATCCTGAGCCCGGGCATGGGTAGGATTGTTACTTTCCATAACATCATGAGGATCCACCTTCTCAATCTCCAGACCCTTTCACTTAATCCTACAAGTTGACAAAGCAGCAGCCCATGTCAGAGTTAGATGAGACACAATGAATGCATGATTAAAAATAAATCCTTTTAGCCCACTTAGATTCAAAAATACCTAAACCTAAGCTCTGATACCAATAAATGTAATACATATTGATACTGTCGAAAAACCTCACTAACTATACCAATGGATGCCACAATGTTGTTTTATGGAAAACTCATTAAATTAAAACTTTCACATTTAAAACCTATTTAAATATCATAATGCAATTAATGCATAAAATCAACATAAATAAAACCTTGATCTAATGATCGATATCATATCATAAAATATATTATCGGCTTCACTAGCCTCATATTACACAAATACATTATAAGATTTTGCATGTTCTTAAAATCAAAAGACGTATAAAATGTTATTCCAAAATATCCCATGACATAAAAAAAATATAAATATTCCATGATTGATAACACACCCAAACAAGACACTCTGACTGAACACTGGTGGCTTGGTGCTTTTTTAGTCAACTCCTATTTATCGACTCTGAACTTGCATGCAGAAAATGTACACGCTAAGCAAACTAATGCTTAGTGGTACATATGTGCATAAAAATTCTACATTTAACTTGTGTCATACCATGTCATGCAATTCACCTCATGATCATTCCTAGAATCATATATTCTAACTGTTTTATGCCTCAATGCAAGTTCACTTGCCTATTAATATCATAAACATCATATAATATTGCCATGTATATTATACACATATACATACTCATATTAATACCATGCAATATACCACCATATACATACTCATATTAATATCATGCAATATACCACCATATACATGGCAATATTATATGATGCAATATACCATCATATACCAATACATATATCACAATACCATATACTTTATAGTACCATAATTTTCTTTTTTATATTCATTTAACTTCCATTTTTTTATCATTTGAGACTCTCTAAGCTTGACTATCCCGATGCGAGACATGAGACATAAGTGCTTTAACCCAAGCTTAAGCCACCCTCTCACAAATATCAGCTCATTCGAGCCCCTCTAGTTAATGGCGCTCATACAACTCAAGATTAAATCACGCTGACTGAGAAATAATACATGGCATTCTAGCTAAACCAAGATCAAGAGCTCTTAGTCCCCGAGTCACCTTGTCCTCATGTAAAAAGTAGTTCAATAGTACCGTTTACCTCCCTTAATGGTATACCATCTACCCTATGATAAGTCCAAACTAGAGAACTTGACATTTTATCTTATAACCATTTATCTTTGAATTTAATTTAAACACATGCTATTACTAGCATTTACTTTCCTATTTATGTATTATCATATCCAACATATAAATGTTATATTATGTCATCCACACGTTATTTACTGTGTAATTGTACATTCATAACATGTCATTAATCCATTTACAAATAGATCAAAATAAAAAAAATGTACATATTATATATTCAAACAACTTCACGGGCATGAACTACTTATTCACAACTGTGAAGGAACATTTCAAGGTTACCTTACTTGTGAAATATCACGTAAATCACCATATAATTATCACGAGCATGAATTACTTATTCACGGTCGTGACACCATATCATCACGGTTTCTCAAACCATGACACAATCCGTGAATTTTTGGGTTCATGCAATTCATACAAGCTCAACATTCACAACCATGTCACCCTTGTTCACAGGCGTGAATCATACATTTCCAACAAACTCAAAATAGAGCAAAACATGTATTTCATGCATAACCTCTAAGATTAATCAGTGTTAATCACTCCTATCAACACACAAGGCATATGACATATTGATAACATGTCTTAACATGATTAAAACGTGTTAAAATCAACCAAACATGCCAACCATACCATTTTATGTCATTAATACCATAATATACATTTTACTCATTTAATCACGTTATTAGACACCATAACATGCCATTTTTCATTTCAGTTTACATTTTATAACATGTAAAACATACTAGATGCATGAAAATGAATTTAAATGCCCATATGTACATACCTTTCACATAAAATGAGCCTTAACTATCCCTTCAAGCTTTTCAAGCTTGATTTCCTCTTTGTGATGTATTTCCTTGCCCTCTAGACGAACCTAACATTAGAAACATGTTCTTATTAGAACCTTATAACGTAAAAACTCAAACTAATCTAAAAATTGAGTTCTACCTCAACATAGGCAAGAACTCTCTCAAACCTCTATGTTTCTCAAGCTTCCAAGTTTAACAATGGTGTTTAGGTTTCTCAAGAATAGGAAAGATGAATAAGACATCCTGGAGTGTGTCAGAAATGATAAGGGGGTGGTTGAAGTGGTTTTAAAGTAAGATTTGGCGCAGAGGAAAGAGAAAAGTGCAGCTGGTCATGGCCAACTGACCTGCATGCACGTATGTGATCCTTAACCTCACAGGCGTGAAATGCCTTTCATGGCCGTTACTAAACTATTCACGAGCGTGAAAGTTCTCTTTTCTCAAACATTTCTGCCATTTCTAAAACTCTGTCATTTAAAACATACCATGACCTTTCACGGGTGTGAAAGCTTTTTTTACAATACTTAAACTTTAAAACACTTTAAACTTCATCTTTTTCCACTCTAAATACATATATAACTTATAAGCCCTATTTTACGAGCGTTACACTAACGATTATAGAAGAGCAACATGAAAAAAAATATCAAATATTAAATTAGGATTAATAACATTTGTTTTATGAGAATAATAATATATAAAACGACAATAAGTATAGTTGTTGAAAAAAAATCAATACCTCTAAGAATACAACCATGTCATCATTCAATCTTCTTTTTACTGGATGAGCACTTATCAACCTTTTGATATTTAAAGATTTTTCTTTATTGTTGTTGTTGTTGTTGTTGTTGTTATTATTATTATTATTATTATTATTATTATTATTATTATTATTATTATTATTATTATTATTATTATTATTGTAGTTGATTGTTAAGTATATATGCATATTTGATTAATAATATATAGTTACATAATACATGGCTTTTTCTCCAGGGATTCCTCTAAAGATTGACTGGTTCAAATTAGGTGCTAGAGAGATATTTTCTGAATGTGTATTACGCGCAAGAAGGAGTGATTTCTCTTATTTGATGAAAAGATTTCAAAACAAAACAACACATGTTAAAGATGATCTCCCACTAGATTAACTCATGAATACCAAATGAGTTTTATCTTTTAAAACTATGTGTTACTTTAAAAGAAAAATTATAAAAATTTTCAAATCGGTTGTTAAACCTTTTCATCAAGCATAAGAAACTCAAAACTATATAACTCAACAGGATTATAATTATAAGATTAACTTTTTGTCTAGACACAAATTCATATTGTTTAGCACAATAGAAATATAATTCGCTTCCTGAATAAATAGATTTGAAAATATTAGACTATCATCACAAAACAAAAGGTGAGATACCATTGGAGTTCCCCTAAAAATCCAAACCTTATGTAATGTGACATCTCGTCTATATAATAGGAATAATCTAATTACATAAGCTGAGTGATACAAACAAGTTAAATAAAACTAGCTCGAGTTTAAAATTTTTATTTAATAACTTAATTGATATTTTTTTAATATTCGAATATACATATGAATTCAATTATCAAAATACACCATCATATTACATAAATATTATACTTCATTATAACTATCAAAATAAACGGTTTTTACCTCACATCTAACTATATAGATATAATACCAAGATACAATATATGTTCTTAACTATATACAAGATATGTCTATCAAACCAATATGCATGATAATGAACAAAATGCAAAAATAACATGCATCAGACCCTCAACCAGTTCTGACGCATCTTCTCTAGTATGAGCTTGTACCTTCTTTATCAACTTCACAGTTTACTATTTGCAAGCTCTAGTTCATACGCAGAAAAAATCCACGCTAAGCCATTTCTAGCTTAGTGGTACATATACGCATTTAAGTTTTTTTATGCAGTCACACAAACGTGTGGCATAAAAACCATGACATAATTTAAATAAATCATTGTATAAAATTTAGAAAAATATTATAATAAAATAAAATTTATGTTCCATTATATTATCATTATATTTGTATCAAGACATAAATTGCATATATTCAACCATATGTAATATATAAAATATTAAACATACTACCTCCTCTCATGTTTTCATATTTTATCACATTTGTTACCATGTCCTTTAAATTATTTATTAAATTTCCACATACATACTTAATTTAAATAATTTTTTTACATATTATTTTAATTTAATTAGTTTTCATAAGTTATTTTAATTTAATTGATTTTTCTAAAATTATTTCAGTTTAGTTAACTCAAATCTCAATCCATATAAACCTAAATATTTTAACATACAGTTGCAAAAACTGCATGGTAGATAATTCATAATACAGTTCATAATAATTCAATATACATTATACAAGAAGAAACATATGACTATACAATATTACTAAATTCATTGATAATATATATATAACTTAATTATAAATTTAACTTTAACTTAATATATATTTATAATTCATACTATCGCATACATTCATCTCTCAATGTGTACATGTATATCTTTTAATTAATTTATATATAATATTTTAATCTAAATAGCCGAAATCTCATTTTCGGACTGTCCGGATATAGAGCATGTAGTAGGGCCGATTGCAGAGCTTAAGCACCCTACTCATTATAGTCTCAAGTCAAGAGCGCTCGCGGAGCTTAAGCCTCATGACCGAATATAATCACATCATCTGTGTACAATTAGGACAGGGTGCTCTCGGAGCTATTACCATCCTGTTCCTAAATCATATCAATATCAATGTTGTAATACCCCCATAATGGTGCACCATCTATCCCTAATTAGTCCACAGCTTGAGAACTGAGTAATTAAAATTATTACTTATTTATTTTTTATATATATTAATTTACTGGAATCAATATTCCCTTTACATTTATAATGAAAATATAATTATAAAATTTTAAAATCATATAATCATATAATATTCCATTATATATAACCATTTAAGTAATATTGACATACTTTAATTAGTTTTTCATACAATCAAAGCCAACAAATTTTTTAATGCAAAACCAAAATTTATAATACCTTTATGAATCCAAGTATGCTATATAATCTCTCTTTTCATACCAAATACATATGTCATACATGAGTTTCTAACTTCACATTTTATTGTCATAATTATTCAATAATCATCATTAATAATTATTAAATTTTTAATCAATCATACACTAATCCATATTGAAAAATATATTATGTTACGTATTCCACATTCACACCCCTTAACACACATTTACAATCTTAAAACAAATGTTTCTACATTTTATTAATCAATTATTCATCCATACGTCTAAACATGCATTAATATATAATTTTATTAATTAAACACTCAATTCATTGTTATGATAATCACACAATATTTTATCAATAATTCAAATTTTACAAACTTTCTATCTCAATAACCATTTATATATATATATATATATATATATATTATTTAAAATCTTATTTATCATAATTTATATGCCACATATATTTTCCACTCATTTATACTCCTAACATGTCATCTTATCCTTTGACAATCATTTCACATTTTAATACATTATTCAAATATGTAATTTATTTAATTAACACACAAGTATGTAATAAATACAAACCAAAATGTATATATGTACAAACCTCAATGGAGCTTTTCCAAAATTTAAAATTTGGAGCTTATCTAGTTTTGTTACTCTTCCTTTTGCTGAGGGCCTAATATAATTGATTAATACCTTGTTAAAATACTTATTTTTATTATAATTTAAATAAATAACTAAAATTTCTCCTAAGCGGTCATATGACTTTTGAGGACTATTAGCTCTATAAAGTTTTCTACACTTATCCAATTTATATGATTCTTATTTTTAATTAAATTTAACATGTAAAACTATAGCATACTAAAATTTCAGAATTTTTGAATCATTACACAATTTTCAGTGTAATTTTTAATATTGCTCGATTTTCTACCTTTAGGCGGTTTTGGAGTGCTATATTTAAAAATTTATATCTTTCACCGTGTATATTTAATTATTATGAAACTTTTTAGACAATTATATAAGTTAATTTGGAATATTTTTTATGTTTATCTCATTTCCAGATTCTACCCCTAAGATTATCAAATACTAGAGGATCTATAACTGGTTCATAATAGAATGACAACTTGACTTGTTCATTTGCTAGATTCATAACTCACAAAATAAACAATATTTTTAGGTAAAACTTTCACAGAAAACTTAGCTAAATATAGAATTAAAACTTTTATGTTTTTAATTTTAGTTAATTTGATCTAAAAATAGGTCAAATATGAGGACGAAATTACAAGAGCTGTAAAGGTATGTAGAACCATTTCCATTAAGGAATAGCCATAGTTACTTTTACTATAACTTAGCCTACACAAGAGATATTTCTACAAAGTTTTGTAGAGACCTGTATCACATATAGGTCCACAACTTTTATGCTTTAAGTTACCTTAGATTCAGCCCTTAAGATGATCAAATTAAGTAAAAACCGTGAAGTATCCTATTGATACTCTTATAGGGGTCAGTCTCACTCGAATAATTATTTCGCTTCATATACTCAAAATTATTCAATAACATTTGGCAAACAAATAAACAAGACATAAAAATGAACAACTTTTATATTTAATACTTCTCCAATTTCTATTCATGAGGCAATAAAAAATAGAGTGAAATATACTTCTGCAACATACCCCTAAAAGCTCTAAGTAACACAATAGCAGTGGAAAACAAATTACTTACCAAAAACATATTTATTTGGAGTGATTTTAATGTAAATTTTCAGTAAGATCATGAAAAATTGGGGTTGTTATTGAGATGAAGAAAAGGGATAATGATGGTAGATAGAAAAGTGTAGAAACTAGCCTAAAATAGGGCAAAAGAAGTCTTAATTGACTTCAACCCCTTCTCCTGATTTTTTTCTTTTTTTAACTTATTATTATTATTTTTTTTTCACACATTTACTTATATCTAATCCCCTAATTTTTACCCAAAGTACAATTTAATTATATAGTTTAATTTAATCAAATATATCATATCATATCAATCAATTTAATTTATTTTAATTTCTAATTTAGTCATTTATTCTATCTATTTTAATCTCTATTGTCTATCATGTAGTTCTTATGTATACCACATACTTATTCTAACTTAGACTAATAAGTGGACATTACATGTAGAACTCTTGAACAAATAGCCTCAGCAAATAAGACTTGTCAATCCTTCTAAAAAATGCAAGAATAGTTTTTTCCTTTTTGTTTTAATTTATCATTAATGCAATTATTTATAAAACCAAAATAAGTGATTAATATAAATGAAAAAAAATACTTTCTCTGATAAAAAAAATAATTATGAAAACATGAAAATACATATTAAAAATTATATAATAATTCTCTTCATTATTTTTGAATTAGAATTTTGCATGTTTATACGCCCCCATTTCTTTCAATTTCAAAATTTACAAACCATTTTTGCATGATATTCAAAAAAATATATGTTAATGGTTGAGAGTTTTTCCTTTTCTTTTGTCTTGTAAAAATTTGTAAGGCTAAAAATTGAGAAAATCACAATAAAATGCAAAAAATGACAAAAACACCAAAATTTAGCAAAAAAACTGAAGAAATAGGAAAGAAGGGCATTTGAAGCAGACAGACAAACCATAATTATGATAGCAAAATAATTAACCAAAAAATCCAAATTATAAATGAGGCCACATAGGGATACCGATGCATGCAAGTTCCTCAACGGAGTAGTAGGGGAAGAAGAAGAGTACAAGCAAAGGAGATTGTCAATTAGATCATTGTCGTTTTGGTTATTAGAAAATATTATGGTCGGGTAATAAAAGAAATGGATGATTTTGGTCACAACTATTTGGATTCAATCATTCACAGAGATGAATTTCGATTTCTCTGGCTATTCATCGGATTTGAAATTGATTCTCAAAATTTTGCAAGTTTAATTGAATTACTTAGTGGTTGCTTTTGATATGGGAAAAGTTTTTTGGTTGGTCTTATGAATTAGCTTTGATGCATTTTACTTTATGGATTGTTCTTTTTACGGCTAGGTTTCTTTGGTTATGGTCTTCAATGGCTTCCCTTAAGGAATCCCATCTCCTTGTTGGTACAAAAATGATGACATTTAAAAAACAATTACTTAACAAAGGAGACCTTTAAAATGATATTGTTTTGTTGAAAGAGCATTTGTGGAAATACACTGCTATAGGAACAATGACTTTGTTATAAGTTTTAATGTATTTAAATAATTTTACGGCTGGGTTACTTTAGTTATGGTCTTCGTTAGCTTCCCTTAGGGAATCTCATCTCTTAGCTGGTATAAAAATAGTGACGTTTAAAAAATAATTACTTGATACGCATCCGAGGATGATGAAAATGTATCACAGTTTGAGACCTCATTACTGTGGTTAGGAATGAAAAAAGACATAACTCAATATGTTTCTAATTGCTTAATATGTTAGCAAATTAAGATAGAACACTAGACATCTGTTGGTAAACTACATCCATTGCTAGTGCCATAATGGAAATGGGGGAAAATAACAATGGATTTTATTTATGGATTGCCAAGAACTCCATAGAGAAATGATGCAATATGGGTAATTATTGACAGATTAACCAAGTCAGTACATTTTCTACTTGTTAGATGAGAGTGTACACTTTAGAGTTTGGCAAAATTATATGTGAATGAGATAGTCAGATTACATGATATTCCATTATTCATTGTGTCTGATAGGGATCCCAAATTTACTTCATGATTTTATGTTTACAAAATGCATTGGGAACAAAATTGAACTTTAGTATTGCATTCCACCCACAGACCAACGAATAATCAAAAAGGACTATACAGACATTGGAGGATATGCTTAGGGCATGTGCTATGGAATTTAGAGGAGCTTGGGATGAATATATAACATTGATAGAATTTACTTACAACAACCAATACCATAGCAGTATCTAGATGGCACCATATGAGGCATTGCATGGTAAAAAGTGTAGAAACCCTTTCATTTGGGATGAAGAATGAGCGCATGCATTAAAAGACCTAAAGATAGTACATGATACAATGGATAAAATCAAAATTGTCAAGAATAAGCTAAAGGCAGCATAAGACAAATAAAAGAGCTATGCTGATCAGCGTAGAAGGGAAATCGAATACAAGTTGGGTGGGAAGGTATTTCTATGAGTATCTCCATAAAAAAGGATAATTCGATTTGACAAAACAAAAGGTCAATTGAGCCTAAGGTACATAGGACCTTATGAAATTCTTGAAAAGGTTGGTTTATTGGCTTATAGGTTAGCTTTACCACTAGAGATGACTCAGATTCATAATGTATTTCATATGACCATGCTTAGAAGATACAAATCAGATCCTATACATATACTTAAAGATCAAGCCATTGAGATTGCATATGACATGAGTTATGTCGAATAGCTAGTGGAAATCATTGGATACAAGACTAAATAGTTGAAAAATCGAGAAATACCTTTAGTTAAGGTGTTATGGAAAAACCATACACAAGACGAGGCAACGTGGAAAACAGAAGAAGATATGAAAATGCAATATCCACACCTATTATCAGGTATTAAATTTCGAGGACGAAATTTTTAAAAGGAGGGGGAGAATTGTAACATCCTTAACTTTTCACCATATACATTTTTACATGCATCTCATTTGGGCATATACATCTTGCATATACTTCACTTGAAGATATGCATTCCATATGTATTTTCATAAGGATAAATTTATGACTTATACTAGTTACGCATCTAAGTATATTGCAGTTGTATCGAGTTACATGTGTACCCAAATGAGAGTAACAAGAAATTAGAAATAAATTGAATAAAGTGACTAAATTAAAGTCAATAAAATGACTATAAAATGTGACATAGTTAATATAATTAAATTAGACTACTTAATTATATTATAATTTTGGTATTAACTAGTAGGACTAGATACATGTCAATATTTAGAAAAGAAAATAATAATAAAGAAAATTATAAGGATAATGATAAGAATAATAATAGAGATAAGGATAAGGATAACACTAATAATGACGATAATAATTACCAAGAAAAAAAGAGGAAAAAGACAAAAAAAAAGAATGGATAAGAAGAAACAAAAAAAAGAAGAAGAATGAATAAGAAGAAACAAAAAAAAAAAAGGTGGCCTCATCTCTCACCTTGCTTTTCTACTCTTCCCATTCTTTGTTTTTCTTCTCGTTCTCTCTTCATTCCACCATAAATCCAACATTTTTCTTCTTCATTTTACTTCAACGATTTCAACAACTTTAGCCTTGACAAGTTGGTTATAGGTGAGTAATCATCTTTTATTGTTCTAATCATAGGTAGACTTGTTTATGGCTTGTTAATAGGCATATTATTGCACCACAAATTGGAAGACCTTAAATGTTGATTCTAGAAAAGTGTAAAACATAAAATTTATAGGTTTACATCTTACCTATATGTCTGTAAAATGGTTTCAATTATTTGGTGTATGTGAATAAAAAACTTCTCTTGATTGGGACTGGTTCTAGTTCGGATCCCAACTGGATACTCCACTGTCTTTACTTATTTTGACCATCTTAGAGGAGGAAATAGATGAAGCACAAAATATGAAAGTTGTAGGAACATGTGTTATATATTTTTACATCAAATTTCAGATTCATACATTCTATGAATATCGAGTTATGCTAAAGGGAACGATGACTGTTCCATAGTTTGAGCTGCCTATTTAGTGCCATGTATATAGGTCTAGAAAATTGTTTGATTATTTTGAAGTCCTTATATATGGCATATGTAATTTATCAAAACATGAAAGTTATAGGTCTATCTCTTAGACAAATTTTAGTAAAAATATAATATTAATATGTTATGTATATAGTGAGATATGACCTTCACAAATTATACTGGTCTGGAAGCCAACTTTGTTTTGGACTAGTAATATATTTCTTATAATTTGAGGATATTAGAGACATAATTGATAAAAGTTGTAAATATAAAAAACTATTTCATTTTAACATACCTAAGTGCCTATCACATTTCATTATAATATGACTTATATATTGGAAGTTATGAAGGACCAAAATTAGTATTCTGAAACTGCCTAAATGCAGAAAACATGGCAGAAAACAAAACTCAATTAGAAATTATACCAAATATTTTGTAATGCTCTAATTGATATGAAATTTTAATATGTTATATAATTATATGTTAAATTTAATTAGGAATAAGAATTAGACAAATTGGATAAGTTTAGAAAATATTATGGGCTAATTAGTCTCATAAAGTCACACTGCCTCATAGAAAAAACCCTAACTAACTATATGAATAACGCACATTAATTTGTTTAAGTCATATTAAGTTTCTCAAACCATGAATTAATAAAATATATTTTCAAATTAGGCTCACAACAAATTGGAGACCCATAAAGAGTGGATAAACAATAAGTTAAAGGTCGGAATCAAAGGAAAAATGTGAGTTTAATCATGAAATGATTATTTAAATGTTGTTTCTTATGTGAATTATATAACTATCATGATTTGACCTTGATAATAAGATAAATAATTTGTGGATATGTTTTTTTATCATGGTTGTATTGAATGTATTTTCTTTATTTGCAAAATGTGATTGATGAATGTTTGTTTACAAATGCATATGCATATGGACTTAAAAGGCGTTGTGACTAGTTAAATGACATTATAAAACAAAAGAAGAGGCCTAAGGCTCAAACAAACGTTCAAATGCAAATAAATAGAAAAAATAGAGGCTTGTAGCCCAACAAATCTGCAAATGCACTAATGAAACAAATGATGAAGCTAGCTAACAAATGCAAATGTTCACACGATAAATGTTCAGATGGAAACCCTGGACAATGTTTGTTTAGTTTCATCACAACAAAAAAAATGAACAAGCATAAGTATAAGTGAAGAACAATGATTGAATGCTTTGATTTTTCTTGTATCTAAATGATATTGGTGAATAAATAGAACGTATAGTATGTATTGTGCATGTTTGTGAATTGTTATTAAAAATTACTTATTACTTTAGAGCTCATTTGATGGTTATTCTCACTGAGTCACAACTCACCAAATAGCAATATTTTTCAAATAGAGAAGAGTAATAGTTCATATGAGGTGCATGTAAAAGACATAGATCAAAGGTCACCAACTAAGTCTCTTCACTCTCTCTCTTTGCATTTCATACGAGTATTCAAGCATATCATCTATATTTGGGGGTTTGAATACTTCCATATGTATAATTACAATGGATACGTACTAAGATATATGAATGGATTTAACTCGTGAACCTTTATACTTAAAGTTTAATTTTTAATATATGTGTTATATATTATGTTGATGAAACGCTCAATGTTGATTTGCATATTTATTTAATGATATTATGAGATGAGATAAAAAAAATTACTCGCACTGTAAATATGAACTTTGTCTTATTCTTGATACGTGATAACTTAATACATAGATATGTCGTATCTAAAAGTATAAGGTGTTAGATGTTACATTAGGTATGTTGTTTTCCTTCTCTATGAGCATGCCTATGATTGGTGGAAATGTGTTCTTCAAAAGCCTCAGACTCCAAAGCCATTTACTTGGACTTTCTTTCCAGCCAAGTTCAAAAAAACTATATATCGAGAGTGTACATTAATGAGAAGAAGTAAGAGTTTTGAACCTACGGCAAAGGAACATGACAGTAGCAGTATATGAGAAAGAGTTCACTAAACTAAGTAGATATGCATATGACATTATTAGGGATGAGGCGGACAAATGTCGCCAATTTGAGAATGATCTAAGAAATGGGATTGGTGTTTATGTTCTTTCATTACAGTGGAAGACTTTTTGAAGTTAGTATCATCTGCTATCAGTATAGGGAAGATGATCAAGTTTAGGAGACCATATGAGCCATTCATGAAGGACTTAAGGGGATCATCTTACAGTGTTATATAGACATCAAGTAAGAAGCCTCGCATTAGTTTTGGATCCTTATAAACTAGAGGATAGGGTCAGGGTCGAGGTCAGTAGGGGTATACCAAGCAAGCACCCTCACTAGGAATCGTTTCTACTATTGTTAGTATTCTGACTTAGACACGAAGAGAGGGAGCACCAGAGTGTGCATCATTTGGTTGGAAGCACAAACAAGAGTGTTGGGGACCTTCAGGGGCTTGCTATAGGTGTGGGTCTCGAAACCATTGCTGGAGAGATTGAGCTTTGCAACAGTTAAGACTCAGACTTAGACCCAGAGTTTAGTGCTAACTCAAACTAGGGGATAGGGACAAACCCATAGGGGCAGAGGTGGATCTAGATAGGTCGTATCAGAGATAGTGAACATACTAGGATCTAGTAGAACACTAGTTAGGGCCTATGCTATAAAGGGTCAAAGAGTATTCTAGTGATTTGGATGTGATTATTGGTATTTTTCTTCTTTTTGACTTACTTTTAATTGCTATTATAGATCCAAAATTTTACGCATTCTTATATATTTACCAACATAGTTAAGCAGTATAATATGTTACCAAAGAGATTAGATTATGAGATAGAGGTTACTAACCCTTTGGGATATAGCATAGTGGTGAACTGAGTCTATAGAAATTGTCGCATTATTGTTTAAGGGAAGGAGTTATCCACGTATTTAATTGAATTGCCCTTTCATAAGTATGATGATATCCTGAGTATGGATTGGCTCTCTCAGCAGGGTACGGTGGTAGACTACATAGTGAAAATAGTTGAATTGAAAACACTAAAGGGTGAGATAGTGGTTGTTCAAGGTGAGAGATCCTTAGAGCAATCGAGGGCCATCACCATGATGAAGGCACAGAATATCATCAGAAAAGGGTGTGAGGCCTACTTGGCTCACGTAGTCGATACTAAGAGGGAAAGGCCAAACTTTAGGGATATTTTGACAGTGGAATAATTTCCATATGTGTTTTCAAATGATTTACCAGGGCTACCTCCGAATAGAGAAATACAATTCTCGATTGAGTTTACTCCAAGTACAACTCCTATATTAGTAGCAATGTATCATATGGCTCCGTTAGAGATGAAAGAGTTAAAAGCACAATTACAAGAACTATTAGATAAGGGTTTCATCAGACCAAATGTATCTCTATAGGGTGCATTGATTTTGTTCATTAAGAAGAAAGACGAGTCTATGAGGTTATCCATAGACTATAAATAGTTGAATAGGGTGACCGTTAAGAACAAGTATTTGTTACCATAGATTAAAAGGTGCAGGGGTGTTCTTGAAGATTGACTTGAGATCGGAGTACCATCAGTTGAGAAGCAAGGCGAGTGATGAAGAGAAGACAACCATCTGAACTAGATATGGTCACTATGAGTTCTTGGTTATGCCCTTTGAGTTAATCAATGCTCTGATAGCTTTTATGGATATGATGAACTAGATCTTCAGACCATTTCTAGACTAGTCTGTTGTGGTTTTCATAAACGGCATCTTGGTGTATTCAAGATGCAAGAATGAGCACAAACAGAACTTGATGACAATCTTGCAGACTCTCAGGGAACATAAGTTATATACCAAACTCTTTAAATGTGAGTTTTGGCTTGATGAGGTTTTCTTTATTAGGCATGTGATATTAGCCGATGGGATTAGAATGGATCTAGATAAGGTTGAGGCGGTCTTGAATTGGAAATCCCTTCGGAATGTGATTGAGATCAAGAGTTTTTTAGACTTGGCAGGATATTATAGGAGATTCATCAAAGGATTTTCTATGATTGCTTTTTCATTGACTAGGTTGTTACATAATGATATCAAGTTTGAATGGACACACAATTGTCAGAACAATTTCAACTAACCTAAGAGTCTTTCATAAGCTCCAGTTTTGACAGAACCAATTCTGGATCGGGAATATGTTGTTTATAGTGACGCTTCTCACAACAGTTTGGGTTGTATTCTGATGCAAGAATGGAAAGTCATTGCCTATGCATCCAGACAACTGAAGCCTCATAAGAAGAACTACCAGATGCACAGTTTAGAGTTGGCGGTCGATGTTTTCATATTGAAGATTTTGCATCATTATCTATATGGAGAGAAGTGCTACATCTTCACTGATCACAAGTGTTTGAAATATCTTTCTACATAGCGGGATATGAATTTAAGAAAAGATTAT
Source organism: Triadica sebifera (assembly GCA_023653625.1). Taxonomy (NCBI): domain Eukaryota; kingdom Viridiplantae; phylum Streptophyta; class Magnoliopsida; order Malpighiales; family Euphorbiaceae; genus Triadica; species Triadica sebifera. The sequence continues at coordinate 22,705,433 of CM042898.1, read as the reverse complement.
GATTGTATAATTGATTATCATCCAGGAAAAGCCAATGTGGTGGTCGATGTACTTAGTAGAAAGATTTTGGCAGAGTTGCACTTCTGATTGACTTTAGATCAAATGATTAAAGATACACATAAACTTGATGTCAAGATAGTAGAGTTAGTTGAGTTGGTCTCCAAGGAGGAGAAACTGGATTTTAAAGTTGATTTAGATGGTAGTTTGTGTTACTAGGACCGATTTATATGTACTAGATGCCCTAGAGTTAAGACAAAAGAATATGAAAGAGACCCATGAGACAAGATTTTCAATACACCTCGGAAGCAATAAAATGTATCAGAATCTAAAAAGGAAGTATTGGTTGTTAAGGATGAAGATGGACATCACAGAATTCATTACTGGATGTCTTATATGTCAGTAGGTAAAGGCCGAACACCAGGTACCTTTAGATTTGTTGCAGCCAGTCACAATTTCGGAATGGAAATGGGAGAGAATCACCATAGATTTTGTGATTGGATTGTCTTTAACACCGAGAAAGTATGATGTCATATGGGTGATCATGGATAGATTAACGAAGTCAGCTCACTTTTTACATATTTGGAGAGACAATTCTTTGAACATGTTGGCAGAATTGTATGTGAATGAGTTAGTACATTTCATGAAGTTCCAATCTCCATCATTTCGAATCGAGATCTAAGGTTCACCTCGCAGTTTTTGGATAGTCTACAGTGAGCTTTGGGTACTAAGCTCAACTTTAGTAAGACTTTCCATCCTCAGACAAATGGTTAGTTGGAGAGAGTTATTCAAATCTTAAAGGACATGATGAGATATTGCGTGATTAAGTTTGAAGAAAGTTGGGACAAATATCTACTGTTGATGGAGTTTGCCTACAATAATAGATATCAGTCCAATATCCAAATGACTCCATATGAGGCACTTTATGGTAGAAAGTGTTGAATCGAGCTTAGTGAGAGTAAACTAATGGGGCTAGATTTGGTACAATAGATGAAAGATAAGGTGAAAATCATTAAAAATCAACTAAAAGCAGCTTCTGACAAACAAAAATCCTATACAGACCTCAAAAGAAAGGATGTCGAGTACCTCGTGGGAGACAAGGTGTTTCTCAAGGTATTTCTCAAGGTATTTATGTGGAAAAAGGTCCTCAAATTTGGGAAAAATGGCAAGTTGAGCCATAGGCTCATTGGACATAATGAGATTTTAAAAAGGATCAGACTAGTCATGTACACACTCACTTTGCCACCAGAGTTGAGTAGAATCCACAATTTCTTCCATGTATCTATGTTAAAAAGGTATTAGTCAGACCCTTCTCACATCATCACAACCGAGAGCTTAAAGTTGAGACTGAATTTGTCTTACAAAAAAGAGCTAGTTGAGATATTAGCTCAAAAGGTTAAAGAGCTCAGGAAAAAGTGAGTTCCACTAGTGAAAGTCATATGGAAGAGCCATACCACCAAATATGTGACTTAGAAAAATGAGGAAGTGATGAAGGTACAATAACCTCAATTGTTCTGAGACAATATATCAGGTAATTTCTGGGATGAAATCTCCTAAGGGAGAGAAAAATAAAACATCCGTAAATAGGGTTTATAGGTTAGGTTGATGGTTAGTGAGAGTTGAGGGTTTAAGTAGAGTTTTAAGAGTTAAAAAATTGCTGATAATTGTTGTTTTACGCCCATGAATAAATGAGTGGTTCACACTCGTGAAAGGAGAGTCACAGTTGTAAATCATAGGCAAACAGGGCATGTGAGACAACCATTATTTTCTCTCTGTCATTTCTTTTAAATCTTCCCTCATACTTTTATAACCAACCTAACACTCTACCATTACATATCCCTCACTATCTGAAACCTTTTTCTCCATTGTTGGAGCTTCAAGAACCAAGTTTTACATAGGGAAAGTGAGAGAGAAAAGTGAGAGAGAAAGCTTGTAAGCTTATGGGAGAAGGGCTTGATTTTGTATTTTCTAGATTTTGCTGAAGTTCCAGAGGCTAAGGAGATGTTTTCCATCTTGTTAAGAACCGGAGATAGAGATAGAGGTCCATCCCAAGGGAGAGGACACGTTTGAGGAGCTAAAGTTTTTAGCTAAGCTCCATCCTAGGTATAAGGTTTGTACATAATTACATTGAAAGTTTTAACTTGCATGTTCTTGTATTATTTGCCTTTAATACTTGCTGTGAATGGTCATTGGGGTGATAAATGATATATTTTTGGGTTGTATTACATTAAGGGTAAATATGTTAAAATGGTAGATTTTAGATGTTAATTAGGTTACATTATTTAATGTTGATATTTAGAGATGTTATGGATATGATATATGACTTATAAGCATACTAGAGTGTTGATAGGGTGACTAACATTGGTCAACCGTAGAGATTTTTGTATGTGAAAGTGGTATGAAATGACTTGCTTTATTTTCTGGAAAATTTTCCAAATTCACGACTATGAATTGGTGGTTTAGAGGCATGAATGTTGTAAATTGAAGTTTTGTTGTTGAAGCAGACCTATCCACAGGCAGTTTCACGATTGAGATCGTGATTTGGTTCACGTCTGTGAAGGGGTGATCACGGTCATTAAACCGTAGGTGATTTAGAAGCTAAATCACGATGTGATTCATGGGTAAATTGCCCGTGAAGGTTCTTCATGACCATAAAAATGAGTTCATAGGTGTGAAGCAATTAAATTGCATTTTCTTGTATTTTTCCATGTGATTCAAAACTGATTCATTTTAAGGTGGTATACCTCTGTCGTATAGTTATAACATGGTATAATAATACATGTTATGATTACGATTTATGAGAATCATGGAATATGGATTAATAGTTAAGCTCAATACTTTGACTAGGACTAGAGTTATGATATATGACATGTCATTGTGGAGAGTTTGGTACCAGGTGACCTGGGTTGGTCACTATCGAGATTCTTGAAGGCCAAGGATTTAAGCCAAGTGTGATTCCCTCAGTAATTGATACGTGTACATTTTTTTCTTAGACATGTGTTTTGGAAAGCTCATGCAGGTGTCCTGAGGGCTTAAATGAGAGTTGTAGATTATCCATATCTAATTTAGTCTAGTTATGAGTAAAACGGACAAATGTATGGTAATTAATTCTTTCTAAGTGTAGTATATACTTGTATGATTTTTTTGTTAGTTATGTAATATGCCATGATTCGATATATGTACAATATATGAGACCATTTTGGTGTGTCATGTAGAGTAAGAGATAATACATGTGCAGACTTCAAGATAAGTCGTTTTGATATGTTTATAAGAATATCATGTATGTTGCATTTGTATATGATGTTTTACATGTTGTTATGTACGCTAAATATTAATTTGCTTAATGTATGGACTTTCTATGCGCATATTCGAAATTTAGGAGTTGATCGCTAGAGGAGGATACCCAAGGATTAGAGTCAATGATATATACTTGGGGTGGGTAATACAATTGTTATACTTTTATTGGGTTTATTAGATTTGAGTAGTTATAGATATACATGTTTTTATTTTTAGAGACATATATTTGTAACTATCCATTTTGTAAAATTGTTGGGCTAATGATTGCTCATTTGTATATTATATTTAAGTCTTTCAATAACATTTTATATTTTGATTAAGTCATCATAATCATAGTGAGTCAAAATTTTAAATTATGGTATTTTAAATCATGTACACCGTAGTATCTTTTAGTATAAATAGATTTATTTTTAATTATATCGAATGGTGTAATAGGATCGACACTATTTTGATCATAGATAAGCTTAATTTCAGGTCGATCGATGTATCCGGTCTCAGAACGTGCACGTTGATCGATGTCCAAACTCATCACTTGCTAACCGGTTTGCTTATAAATGAGAGAATGACATAATATTGTATTTATACATAATAATTTAAAAATAAAATAGAAATAGTACACGCTATTTTATTTTTTATTGTTTTATAATACCTTGAAGTTTCATTTAACAATGTCGTCAATCATTTCTAAATAGATTTCATCTATTTTTTTGTTTTTTTCTCAAACAGTGCGAGAGCTGGAAAAAATAAATTCTAACTTATCTCTATAATTTTTTTTTATTTATTGTTTTGTTGCAATAAATCTCTCATTATCAATCTTTATATATTAATAAACTTTTGTTACTCTTTAGTTACTTTATCTCTATCATATCCCACTAAAATCTCTAGTGTAGTTGTATATATATTTTAAATACTTACCACATATCTCTTGTGATTTAACTTTGACCAGTTAATGTGAAAAGCTAATTTCCTTAAGCCATTCAATTTCTGTTCTTTGACTTGGTATTAGAGTCACATCTCATCATGGTCACTTTTCTCTCATCATCATCTTCTTCTTCATCTGTTTCCATGACCGTTACCACTAATCTTCTGTCATTTCTCTCCTCTAACTCCTTAACAGGACCCATTCAAATTCAACAAACTTTTTCTATCAAATTAACCTCTAAAAATTATATCCCTTGGAAACTTCAATTCACTCCCTTCTGAATTTTTACAACCTACATGGAATTCTCAATGACACTGAAAAATCATCACCAAAAACAGTCATAAATCCCTCTACTAATCAAACTGAACTGAACCTTGAATACATTATCTGGTTTAACAAAGATAAGCTTATCTTTTCATGGCCTTTTTCCACTATAACAAAAGAAATATACCCTAATTTAATTGGATTGAATTCAACAATAGAAGTATGAGCTCCATTAGCATATGTTTATGGTGTTGTCCATAATGCTTAAAGAACCCAACTTCATATTGAACTTCATAACCTATCCAAAGATGATAAGTCTATTTCTCATTATTTGTATCAGGCAAAGGCTACTGCTGATTCATTGGCCTTGGCAGGACAAGATTTCAACCTTAGAATTCAATGTTATTATTTTTTGAAAACTTGGAACTAATTACAATGGCATAATTTGATCCTTGTAGCAACGATCAAATTCAATTTCATTTCATAAGTTACATGCGCAACTGGTGGCATATGAATTGCTACTTTAATCTTAGCAGACCCAACTTTCCATGACCAATCATGTGTAACACACTATTGTCTCTTCCCATTCAAATATCTCTCGCTCAAATTTTAATTACAATAATCGTGGCAAACAAGGGAATCAAGGCGTTTGAAGAGGATTTCAATCTCATAATCAATCTTTAGTTGCATGATATTTCTATAGTTATACTAATCATATAAATGGCTCATTGGTAATGGTGACAGTTTAAACATATCACACATTGGTAGTAGTCATCTCTTTACTTCCTCGAAAGAACTAGCCTTGCATAATGTTTTGTATGTTCCTACAATTTTTAAGTCTTTTTTATCAATTCAAAATCTTTGTAAGGATAACAACTATTTTGTTGAATTTTATGTTGATTATTGTCTTGTTAAAGACCAAGTTACCAAGAGAACACTACTCCGATGAACGAGTGAGCTAAGACTTTACAAATTGTAAGTAATTCTTCAATAAAAAAATCATATACATGTTGCGGCATACCTTGCACGTTTGGAGGATTGACATGCATGACTAAGGTATTCTCATCATTCTACTGTTCGTTGTTTAATTCAAAGCTTTCGTTTACCATGTTCTTCTTCCAAACTTACTTCCAATAAATGTCAAATTTGTTGCTTAGGAAAACTTCATAGAAATTCATTGATATTAACAAATAATTGTAGTCCTAGTCCTTTATATTTAATCCATTCTAAGTTTTGAGGTCCAACTCCTTTTATGTTCATCCTCTGAATTTAAATATTTTATAATTTTTATTGATGATTTTTCATTATTTACTAAGTTTTTTCCTATTAAGTGTAAGAGTGACGTGCCTTATATTTTTTGTCAATTTCAGTCAATGGTTGAATGTCAATTTGACACAAAAATAAAACAGTTTAATTCTGATTGTGGAGGAGAGTATTGTCCATTGTTGAATTCAACAATCAGTATTTAAAAAAAACTAGTATTATTCATCGTACTTCTTGCCTTCATACTTATTATCAAAATGGGACTGCAGAAAGAAAAATCTGAAATATTGTTGATATTGGCCTTACTTTGTTAGGTCATTGTGGTGCACCCCTTATATACCGAGATTTTGCTTTTGAAACATTCATTATTTTAATTAATCGATTACCAACCACCTCTCTATCTAATCAAATTCCATTTCAAGTTTTATATAAAAAAGCGCCAAATTATTCATTTCTCAAAACGTTTGGTTGTGCCATTTATCCCTTCCTTTGCTCATATAATACTCATAAGTTCTCATTTGGGTCAAAATAGTGTATTTTTTAGGTTACTCACCTAATAACCTTGGGAACCATTGCTTAGACAGATGTTAAACCTTGAGAGGTATTTCCGTCATTTTGATGATAACAAATAAAATAGCAATATTGTATTTAACATACTTGTCTTCTAAGTAACATGGATTAAAATAGCAAGAATTGAGAATTGGAAGAATAATCCTTAAAAGAAAAAATTCAAGAAGTAGCATGTTCACTGCCGTGACTCTATGAGTCACTCCCGTAACAGAAGCTAACCGTTACCAAAACCAACTTTTGAAGTTCACGGACATGAAGGAAAAACAAACTGTGAAGTGGGGATTTCAGTCACCCCCCATGAATAATGGTGTCACCCTTGTGAAGATTCATGCAATTTCATCCAGAGAGCTTCACGACCAGAGTCACCACTTGGATCACGGCTGGAAAGCTTGTCACGTCCGTGAATGAGTATGTCACACTCGTGACTCTATATGTCAAAATATTTCAGAGAGCTTCACGACCAAGATCACCACTTCAGTCACGGCTTGGGAAGAAATGTCACTCCCGTGACAAGCATAGTTACGCCCGTGAACAATGAAAGAGAAAAATATCAGGCGCAATTTTTTAGTTGGTACAACGGCTAGTTTCGTATTTAATGCACCCCAACGGCTATATTCAGCCATGAGAGTATAAATGGAAGTCATTTATGCATTAAGAACAAGAGAATGAAGAGAATAACAAAAGAATAACATATACTTCGAATTTAATTCTGATTATAAGTTATTTGTATTTTCATACTTTGAAAACAAAATCTATTCTCTATAAAATTCATATTTGAACAATTAAGATTTATGAGTGGTTCTCTCTGTAATCTTTACTCAAGTGAGCTTTGGGTATTTCTAGGTTAAGAGTATAACACTTGTAAGGGTTAGTTGTGTGAGCCTCCAAAACAAAAATTAAAAGGTTGTTTGTGTGAGCCTGTAAAACACAATGGAATTGGTTATTGTGTGAGCCTGTAAAACACAAGGGATTTCTGGGTTAGGTGTGAGCCATTGTGAGAAACATCATAGTTGGGAGTGAGCTTGTAAACTCCATTGTAACATTTAGTGTGTTAGTGAAACTCCCAATTGAGATTGGGGAGAGGAGTAGGGTTTGTTAACACCCGAACCTCTATAAATCTTTGTGTCTGATTTTCTCTATCCCCCTTAAAATTAACTTTTATTTCCGCACTTTAAAGTTTAATTTTTTGAAACTTCAATTCAACCCCCCTTCTTGGTCTAATATCTGGGTAACAATTGGAATTAGAGCCTTGTCTAGCATCAAAGCCTAAAAAGCGCTAGTAAAAAGTAAGATATGACCAGTGAATGATTCCAAAATCTCAAACCTTACTTTGATGGAGCAAATTATGCCCATTGGAAGTTTAGGATGGAGACATACTTGGATAGTGAAGGAATTGAAGTCTGGGATAGTGTACGAAAAAAATGGACACCACCAACCAGAAGAGGAGCTGATGGTGAAGAAGAAATTCTATCAAGAGATGGTTGGACAGAGCCTCAAAAAAAAGCAAATTTCAAAAATAAGAAGGCAATGACAATCCTATCAAGCTCATTATCTATTGAAGAATGTGGGAGAATACAACACTGCTCAACAGCATACAACATGTGGAAGACATTGAAGAACTATCATGAGGGAACTAAGCAAGTCAAATCCAAGAAGATTCAACTTCTAACCTCAGAATATGAGCTATTCAAGATGAAATCCAATGAGTCAATCACTGACATGACCAACCGTCTTCTATCCATTATAAATGGAATGAGGAAACTTGGGAAGCATCTGAGTTTGGAAGATGTAAACAATAAAATCCTGAGAATTCTTCATCTTAAAGACTATGGTTCAAGAGTTGCTGGCATAGAAGAAGCAAATGAAGATATGAGCATCATGAATACTGATGTGCTTATTGGCAAACTTCTCACACATGAGATGGTAGTGAAGAGAGATAGAGAGCTTGAAGCAGAGCCAGAGAAAAGAAAGCCCTTAGCACTCAAAGCCTCTACTTCAAAATCTCAAGAAGAAAGTGAAGATGATGAAGAAATGAATGATGATGAAAATGAGGACATCGCTATGCTTTCAAGGAGATTAAAAAGAATCATTGAGAAGAAAATGAGTAATTCCAAAAAATTCAGGCAAATAAATCTTAAACAAACTTCTAATGACACACATAGAAGTAAGGAAGAGGTAAAATGCTATGAATGTGGAAAGAGAGGACATATCAAACCAGAATGTCCAAGGCTTAAGAAGCATAAGAGCAAATACCAAAGAGACAATGAGGAGAAAGGTCACAAAGCCACATGGGATGACGAAAGCTCTTTAAGTGAAAAAGATGATAATGAAAGTGAAGAGGTCAACCTATGCTTCATGGCTATTGAGGATCACGTCTCGGACAAAGTAAGATCACTACACTCATACTCTTTCAATAATTATAGTAGTGATAATGATAGTAATAGTAATAGTGATGATGATGATGATGAGCAAAACCTAATAGAAGAATTAAATAAAAAATTAGAGAAATATAGAACTAAATTTAGTACTTATAGAAATAATATCTCTAATTTGAAAAATAAGATAGATGGTTTAGAAAAAAGAGAACATAAAGTTTAAATCATCTAATGAATCTCTTCAAAAGTCATTAGATGAATATTCATCAAGACCCTCAACAGCTTCATTGTTAAAAGAAAATAATACTTTGAAAAATGAAGTTGAGGAACTTAGAAATTCCATTTCTAAATTTCACAAAGGTAAAGAGAGCTTAGATACTCTCATTGTGTCTCAAAGATCACCCTTAATTAGACATGGTCTAGGATTTAAGGACACATCATCATCTTCTCACAAAACTATATTTGTTAAATCTAAAGAATATCACATCTCCACAACTATTAGAACTGCACCAAGAAATAAGAATGTTAAACCTTCTATATAGAAAAAGAATAATCATGCCTTTATGTATAAGAAGCAAGCATCTAGAAGAATGCAAATTAATCATGATTGTGCATGTCATTGTTCTCAAAATTAGTCTAATAGAATTATGACATTCAAATACAGTGTAAGACCAAAAAGCAAGTTTAGACCGAAATAATGTAATTATTGTATGAAAATGGGTCACATAAATAAACATTGCTGGATAAGGAAGGCTCATTGGGAACCTTCATGTGCTAACCCCCTAGGACCCAAACTCATTTGGTACCTAAAAATCATACTTGATTTGTGATTCTATAGGTATGCCTCAAGTCCACAATAAACAAAAATGTTTGGCTAGTAGACAATGGATGCTCAAGGCACATGACGGGAGACAATGAACTTTTCAATGAAATCAAAAGTATTGATGGAGGTAAAGTTACCTTTGGAAACAATGCAAAGGGTAAGGTAATTGGCATTGGTTCTATTCGTGTTAATGGTACTACTTTTATCAAGGATGTCTTACTTGTTGATGGCTTGAAACATAACTTGTTAAGTGTAAGTCAATTATGTGATAAAGGAAACAAAGTAATCTTTACTTCAAATGAATGTCTTGTAATCTCTATTGATGGTCAAAAAATATTTAAAGGAAATAGAGATATCAATACATACATAATAAACTTACATGAACTATCTTACCATTCCTCTAAGTGTCTTGTGACTACTAGTGATGAATCTTGGTTGTGGCATAGAAGACTTGGTCATGCTAACATGGACTTAATACAAAGTCTTAGCATAGGAGAGCTAGTAAAAGGATTGCCAAGAGTTAAATATGAAAAAGGCAAGACATGTGATCCTTGTCAGAGAGGAAAGCAACACAAGTCATCTTTCAAAGCCAAAAACATAGTAAGTACTTCAAAACCTCTTCAACTCCTGCATTTAGACTTGTTTGGACCTACTAGAATTGCTAGCTTAGGAGGAAAATATTATGCATTTGTCATCGTAGACGATTACTCTAGATTTACTTAGGTAATTTTCTTAGCTCAAAAGAATGATGTTTTTGAAAACTTCAAAAACTTTGCTAAAAGAGTTCAAAATGAAAAAGGGTACTGCATTTCTAAAATAAGAAGTGATTATGGGAAAGAATTTGAAAATAAAAACTTTGAAAGCTTTTGTCTTGAACATGACATTTCACATAATTTCTCATCTCCTAGGACACCTCAACAAAATGGGGTAGTTGAAAGGAAAAATCGAACTTTAATTGAAATGGCTAGAACAATATTTAATGAATATGAATTACCAACTTATTTTTGGGCAGAAGCCACAAACACTGCATGTTATATTTCAAATCGAGTTTTCAAAAGAACTCTTTTAAACAAAACCTCATTTGAGCTATGAAATGGAAGAAAGCCCTTGACATCATACTTTAGAGTATTTGGATGTAAGTGTTTTATATTGAACACCAAGGACAATCTTGGAAAATTTGCCTCTAAATCTGATGAAGGTATCTTTTTAGGATACTCTACAACCAGCAAAGCATATAGAGTATTTAATAAAAGGTCATTAACGGTTGAAGAATCCATGCATGTTGTTTTTAATGAATCTAGTAGACTTGATCTTGTGAAATGTAGTGTTCTTGATGATGTTGTAGGTAATATGAAAAAACTTGATATTGGAAATGGGAAAGAAGAAAATGATTAAGAAAATTTACTGCAAAATGACATTCTACCTCAAAATCAAGAACAAATTGATCAAGAACTTCCAAAAGAATGGAGAATGACGAAAGATCATCCAAAAAAGCAAATAATTGGTGATCTATCAAGGGGAGTAAGTACTAGATCTTATTTCAAGTATTTAGTCACTGACATTGCTTTTATTTCACAAATTGAGCCTAAAAATATTGATGAGACTCTTAATGATGAAAGTTGGGTAATTTCCATGCAAGAGGAACTCAACCAATTTGAGAGAAATAAGGTATGGAACCTAGTTCCTAGACCCAAGGATCATCAAATCATAGGTAGCAAATGGGTATTTAGAAACAAATTAGATGAACAAGGGATAATAACCAGGAATAAGGCTAGACTAGTTGCAAAAGGATATAATTAGGAAGAAGGTATAGATTATGATGAAACATATGCACCTGTAGCTAGATTAGAAGCTATAAGAATACTTTTAGCATATGCATGTCACATGAATTTCAAACCTTTTCAAATAGATGTGAAAAGTGCATTTCTAAATGGTTATATAGATGAAGAAGTGTATGTAGAACAGCCACCAGGTTTTGAGAGCTATGATTTGCCAAATCATGTTTTTAAACTTTCAAAAGCTTTATATGGTTTAAAACAGGCTCCAAAAGCTTGGTATGAGAGACTAAGTTCTTTTTTATTAGAAAATAGTTTTACAAAGGGAAATGTTGACACTATACTATTCATCAAAAAACATAAGCATGATATACTAATTGTTCAAATTTATGTTGATGATATAATATTTGGTTCTATTAATGAGTTGATTTGTCAAGAATTTGCTAAGTGCATGACTAGGAAATTTGAAATGAACATGATGGGAGAACTTAAGTATTTCCTTGGTCTACAAATAAAGCAAAGCAATGAGGGCATATTCATCAACCAATCCAAATATGCCAAAGATTTAATCAAGAAAATTGGTATGGAAGGATGCAAAAATGCCAAGACTCCTATGAGCACATCAACAAAATTGGACAAAGATGAAAAGGGTAAGAGCATTAATGAAAAGTTTTATAGAGGTATGATCGGATCACTTTTATATCTTACTGCTTCTAGACCCGATATTATGTATAGTGTTTGCTTATGTGCACGATTTCAATCATGTCCTAAAAAATCTCATTTAAATGTTGTAAAAAGAATTTTAAGATATTTACATGGATCATTGCATCTAGGTTTATGGTATCCTAGGAATTCATCTTTTTATATTATAGGATATTCAGATGCAGATTATGCTGATAGTCTTTTAGATAGGAAAAGTACTTCAGGTACTTGTCACTTTATTGGAGAATGCTTAGCTTCTTGGTTTAGCAAGAAACAAGTTTCAGTTGCTCTCTCAACTGCTGAAGCAGAATATGTAGCAGCTGGATGTTGTTGTACACAAATTTTTTGGATGAAACAACAACTTAAGGACTATAGTCATGAGATGAACCATATACCTATAAAATGTGACAACACAAGTGCTATAAATCTTTATAAGAATCCTATTCAACACTCAAGAAGCAAGCATATTGACATAAGACACCACTTTATTAGAGATCATGTTCAATATGGAGATGTTGCATTAGAATTCATAAGCACATAAAATCAATTAGCAGATATTTTCACTAAGTCTCTAAATGATGAAAGATTTAATTTCATTAGAAGAAAACTTGGTATGATTGATGGATTAACCTTGTGATTGCAAAAATATGAAATTTTAATTATTGATCTTAAATCATATCACAAGTTATAAGATAGAAATTTTGATGATAATTCATGTTTTAAGGAGTAGAATCTTTGTTGAAATGATTTAGTCTTGTTTTAGAACTTAATTTTAATTTGATGAAAATTTAAGGGAGTCACGCCCGTGACATATGTTCACGCCCGTGACTTAAATGGCCCAAAGAGGCAGTGTCGTTCACGACTTGGTTCACGACATGGTTCACGGCTTCAAGAGGTGAAAATTTATTTTCACGACTTGAGTCACGCCCGTGAAAATAGACGTTCACGCCCGTGACGAATTTTCACTCCCGTGAACAATTACACCCCAAAAACTCATAGAAGCTTTCATGTCTTGAGTCACGGCTTGCTTCACGGGCATAAGTAGTGAAATTCAACAGTTCACGCCCGTGACCATTTATTCACCCCCGTGACCGATGATCAGTCAAGCCCGTGATATTCAAAGATCACGCCCATGAACATATTCACATCTTCATTCACGGGTGGAACACTCCTTCAGCAAACCATGAACACAACCATTCATGCCCGTGAAAACCTACTTCACGCCCGTGAATGTATCGAATATATAAGAGAACAGCCGGTTACAACCTTCATTTCAACTCTCCATCTCCCAAAACCGCTCTCATTTACTCTCATTCATTGAGACATTGAAAATTCCAGCCCCAAAGACTTGAACTTTCCCTATAAATACCACCAAAAGTTTGAATCTTCAGCAAATATCATGCATTTCTAGGGTTTTACATCAAATTTTCTGTCAAAAATATTTCCAATTCCATCAACAACAAATTTCTTCAAAAAATGGAGTCTACTTCATCCAAGGAAAAGAGAAAGAAGTCTCATGCTCCTAAGAGATATGTAGATTATCTCATGAACCGCATTCTAGAGAATTGCCATCCTCGGTATGCAACTTTGAAGAAGAGACCTCTTTTGTCATCAAGGTCCTTCGAATGGCAGACAGTCCGAAGTCTCGGGCTAGAGATGGCTATGACAGAGCAACTACAAGCCTGTCATCTCAAAGATTTTGTTGAAATTTATCAGCCGACCCTGAGGGAGCCAACACTGGAATTTCTTAGCACATTTCAGGTTTCACCTACAGGATAGGTGAAATTCCAACTTTGCAACAATCCCAACACCCTCAGTGCCATCGCATTTGGGGAATTGTTCAACCTACCATCTGATGACATTCTGAATGATACTGAGGTAGAATTCTCTGCCCCACAAGCCTGGACACACTTTGGCACCGATTGTAGCTGGGATGTCAAGAAGACAAAGAACACATATCTCAGGGCTTCAGTGCACAGGTATTTGCATAGTTCCTAACCTATAACATATTTACTAGGGGAGAAAGCAATGGGACAATCAGGAAGTCGAAACTATTCCTCATTGAGATGGCTCATAGAGGAGTCACAGTGGCACTTTTCGGATGGTTTGCTAACCATCTTCTCTCCATTGCCACCAAGCCCACTGGAGATATTTTGATTGGGGCATATGTCACCCATATCGCAGTGAAGCTTAATTATCTGAAGCTGGATGCACATCATTTCAACATCATCCCTGCACATCCTCGAAATCGCTTGGATGTCGAGTCATTCATCAAGATGGGAGCGGCTGTCAGAATCATTTTCCAGAACGATATCTTCTACCGCTTCACTGACACTGCTGGGGAGATCATCTGGAAAGATAATGACACGGAGGATTTTAAAGCAGGCCTCTAGGGAGTCCTGCAGAAGAAGAGGGCTCGGGTTAAGGAAGCACCTCCAGTAGCCGAGCAGGACATCGGACAGTCTTTAGCTTCCACACCATCCTTAGCGTAGCAGGTGGTTGACCTCTTGGCACCACGTTTTGAGCAACTGCAGACTTCGATGGATGAGAGGTTGGAGAACCTTAAAGACTTCATGGAGTCTCGGATGGACAGCCTTGAGGCTGAAGTGGCTAGGCTTCGTGATAGGATGTCTGGCTAGGAGATAGGCTAGAGTGTAGCTTAAATTTGATTGTTTTTAGCTTGTTTTTTATATTTATGTTTGCTTGTGTGTAGGAAATTTTTAAATTTCCTTTCTGAATATTTTAACTTAGTTTGTATCCTTTCCTTTATGCTATATATATTTGCTTTTGTTTACTTCAATCTTCATATCCTTTTTGATTGATGACAAAAGGAGAAGAAAACTAGCAATATATGATAGGGAAAATGGTATCAAACTAGCAATATATATTAAGGTAAATGAATTTTAAATCAAATAATTAAAATTGAATTGACTTTGAAATGGATTAAAAGGGATTAGAAATCTTAATTCAAAATTTCATATGCAAAGTATATAATTGGAAAATTGAGCTTTATATACTTTAGATATACCTTAAGTATACTTTGCATATACCTTAAAGGAAGTTACAAATATAAATATGCCATAATATACCTTAAATATACCTTACATATACTTCATGTCTTAAAAAGGAATTATGGCATATATGGGATATACTTCTCATATAACTTGCATATACTTAAAATCTAATAAGTTTATTTCAATGCTACATCATTATCTACTATTCTTTCTCATTATAAATTTTTTATCCTAAGTATATTTTGAGGGAGAGACTTCTCAAAATCACATATTGCTAGATTATTTGTCACCATCAAAAAGGGGGAGATTGTTAAACTTTGAGAGGTATTTCCGTCATTTTGATGATAACAAATAAAATAGTAATATTGTATTTAACATACTTGTCTTCTAAGTATATTATACAGGACATGGATTAAAATAGCAAGAATGGAGAATTGGAAGAATAATCCTTGAAAGACAAAATTCAAGAAGCAGCATGTTCACTGTCGTGACTCTATGAGTCACTCCCGTGAAAGAAGCTAACCGTTACCAAAACCAACTTTTGAAGTTCACGACCATGAAAGAAAAACAAACCGTGAAGTGGGGATTTCAGTCACCCCCGTGAATAATGATGTCACCCCCGTGAAGATTCATGCAATTTCATCCAGAGAGCTTCACAACTAGAGTCACCACTTGGATCACGGCTGGAAAGTTTATCACGCCCGTGAATGAGTATGTCACGCCCGTGACTCTATATATCAAAACATTCCAGAGAGCTTCACGATCAAGGTCACCACTTCAATCACGGCTTGGGAAGAAATATCACTCTCGTGACAAGCATAGTCACGATCAAGGTCACCACTTGGCTCGCGGCTGGGAAGAGTGTCACGCCCGTGAATGATTAAGGTCACGCCCGTGACTTTATATGTCAAAACATTCCAAAGAGTTTCACCATCAGAGTCACCACTTGGATCACGGCTGGGAAGCTTGTCACGCCCGTGAATGAGTAATGTCACGCCCGTGACTCAATATGTCAAAACATTCTAGAAAGCTTCACGACCAGGGTCACCACTTTAGTCACAGCTTGGGAAGAACTATCACCCCCATGACAAGCATAGTCATGCCCGTGAACAATGAAAGAGAAAAATGTCAGGCGCGATTTTTTGGTTGGTACAACGACTAGTTTCGTATTTAATGCACCCCAACGGCTATATTCAGCCATGAGAGTATAAATGGAAGTCATTTATGCATTAAGAACAAGAGAATGAAGAGAATAACAAAAGAATAGCATATACTTCAAATTTAATTCTGATTACAAACTATTTGTACTTTCATACTTTGAGAACAAAATCTATTCTCTGTAAAAATCTTTTTGCTCTTCATATTTGAGTAATTAAGATTTGTGAGTGATTCTCTCTGTAATCTTTACTCAAGTGAGATTTGGGTATTTCTGGGTTAAGAGTAGAACACTTGTAAAGGTTAGTTGTGTGAGCCTCTAAAACACAAATTAAAAGGTTGTTTGTATGAGCCTGTAAAACACAAAATGAAGGTTGTTTGTGTGATCCTGTAAAACACAAAGTGAAGGTTGTTTGTGTGATCCTGTAAAAACATAAAGTGAAGGTTGTTTGTGTAAGCCTGTAAAACACAATGAATTTGTTATTGTGTGAACCATTAAAACACAAGAGTTAGGTGTAAGCTATTGTGAGAAACACCAAAATTGAGAGTGAGCTTGTAAAACTCTATTGTAACACTTAGTGTGTTAGTGAAACTCCCAATTGCAATTGGGGAGAGGAGTAGGGTTTGTTAACACCCGAACCTCTATAAATCTTTGTGTCTAATTTTTTCTATCCCTCCTAAAATTAATTATTTATTTCTGCATTTTAAAGTTTAATTTTTTGAAACTCTAATTCAACCCCCTTTCTTGGTCTAATATCTGGGCAACAACAGAGACTCTAGAAACTCTCCATTTGTGAGGAGGAATATCATCAAATGTGAACAATGGACCATTATGTGGCATAGGAGGAACTTGACAAGTTAATGAAAAAGTATTTTCCTTTAATATTGTTTTAGGTACAACTTCCTCACTTGGTCCACTAGTCAGCGTGTCCAACTCTCCATAGCTCACACTTATTCAATCTCCCAACTAACTCTCTAGTTCCTCCGTTCCTTGAGGTAATTCTCTAAACTCTAGTTCATTTCCGTCAACTTTGCCTGGATCCACTAACTCTCATTTAGCTTCCAGCCCTATAAGTTAATTACCTACTCATATCCCATCACAATCACTAAGCCCCACATGGTCAGATTCTCTCCTATCACATACACAATTTCCCACCTGTGAAGACCTCTCTAATTCTACCAGCCCCATAAATTTACATAACCCAGTAGGTATTAATTTATATGTTGATCTTCGTGCCCCACCTCACTCCACACATTCTTTCATTAATCAGCTTTCAGTCCAATGTTCCCACCCTAAGCAACTTCATCCATCAACTTTAAATAAACAAAAAAATTATAATGGTAATCTCACCATAAAAGAAACACCTTCCACCACAATCGAACAAACATCTTTTATCCAAGCCATTAAATTCCCTGAATGGATTCATGCAATGAAAATTGAGATGCAGACTTTACATAAAAATAGTACATGGAATCCTGTTCCTCCTTCATCAAATGCCAATGTTGTAGGAAACAAATAGATTTATAAAATTAAGAAGAAGGCAGATGACACCATTGAGTGACTAAAAGCCCAATTAGTCGCAAAAGGATACACATAGGAGTATGGCTTGGACTATAAAGAAATATTCGATCTAGTAATTAAATCTATTACTATTTGAACAATTATTTCAGTAGCAATTTCACGAGGTGGCCACTTCATTAACTTGATGTGAGTAATGTTTTTTTAAATGGAGATCTAGAAAAAAAATAGTGTTTATGGTGCAACCACAAGGTTTTATTGATCCTAAATACCCATATTATGTCTATAAGTTATGCAAATCTCTTCATGGATTAAAAGTAAGCCCTGAGATCCTGGTTTTAATGTTTCAGTAATTATATGTTCTCTATTGTCTTAAGGGCTCCAATGCTGATTCTTCTTTGTTTCTATATCATAAGAACGATTTTGTATGTTTTCTCCTTGTATATATTAATGATGTGAAACTTACAGGGAGTAATATAGAGTTGGTTTGTTCCATTATTAATGGGTTTTCATCTGAGTTTGCTTTGCGGGATTTGGGAACCTTGCATTATTTTTTGGGTGTTCAGGTACTTACTTATCCATATGGATTGCTATTGTCTCAACAAAATTACATAAAGGATATTCTTCACCATGCCAATATGTCAACCTGTAAACCATGCTTCACCTCCATGTTAATGGGTGTAGCTCTTTCTAAGCATGTTGGTCAAGCTTTTTCTCATGCAGATACAATAAAATATCGTCGTCTATGTGATAGCTTTCAATATGCCACTCTTACTCGTCCAGACTTATCTTTTGCAGTGAACAAACTATGTCAGTTTATGCACCAACCAACTGATTGTCACATGCAAGCTCTTAAAAGAGTCCTCCGGTATCTTAAAGGTAGTTGTTCACTTGGGTTGTTCATCAGAAAGAGTTTTTCTCATACACTAATTGCCTTTAGTTACTCTGATTGGGCAAGATGCCCTGATGACATATGTTTTACTGGGGGATTTTCTTATTTATCTTGGTCAGAATTTGATAGCTTGGAATTCAAAAAAACAACACATAGTAGCCAAGTCTTCAACTGAGTCAGAGTTTAAAGCAGTTGTAGATATTTGTATCCAATTCAAATGGTTGCAGCTTTTACTTCAAGAGCTTAGTGTTCTTCTTTCCAAATCATCTCATGTTTGGTGTGACAATGTTGGAGTTATTTATTTATCAACAAATCCGGTCTTCCAAGCTCGGACACACCATGTAAAAATAGATTTTCATTTTGTCCACAACATGGTGCTACACAAACAGGTTTTAGTTGCTTCACTTTCTTCCTCAGATCAACTTGCTAATATATCACATGATATTATATCTTAACAAACTCTTGTTACTCTTTAGTTACTTTATCTCTATTGTATCCCTCAAAAATCTCCAGTGCTGTTGTATATGTATTTTAAATACTTAGCACATATTTTTGTACCTTAACTTTGACTAGTTAATGTGAAAAACTAAAGTCCTTGAGCCACTCAATTTCTATTCCCTGACTCTCACAATGAATTCAAATTTGATTAATAAGTTGTTTTTCTAATGATCAAAAGATGAGTTTTATTAGTCTTTTTAATTAACTTTGTATTTATAAGATAAAAATAAGTTTTTTTAATCTAATGGAAATTTTTTTATGATGTTTTTGTGATAGAAAAAAAATATATATTAGGATTTGAAAAACCTACATGAGAATAAAATTTTTAATTTCTTAATTTGTTTTGTTTAGATAATTCTTCGTATCAGTTATACTAGGTTTTACATTTTTTTTTTCATTCCAGGATAACTTTTTCAACAACTTTTTTAAATTACAAGAAAAGAAAATGTCAATTTATTACACAAATATACCTCAAAGATTTTAAAAAATACAAATTACGTGTGTTTTTTAATGTTTTTTAATATAATTAATATACCCATATTAATTTAATCCCTGCTCATAATTTTATTCGAGTTTCCATTTACACCATTTCAACTATCAGCTAAAGGTGAGGTTGTATTATCAGTTTCTTTCTTTTTCTTCTCGTAGTAAAATGATCCATTTATATTTTTTATAAGATTGTATTGTCTATACTACTACTACTTTAATTTCATATTATTTATTGCATTTACTGTCTAAGATTAACCTCTGACACAACGCGAGTGCTACATGCTAGTAAAAAATAAAGACTGCTAAAAACGACCAAGAATAATACCCAAAAGGATGGCATACCAATTTGCTGAAGAAAAGTTCTAGATGTTTCCATTGTTTTCTTGCATTCTGAACTATTACAGAGTCGTTAATGACCTTCTCGAATAAGTTAATTACTCAGCTTCAAGGGCAGCAATTTCATACTTGACTTCTTCTAAGTGTTCATTAATTGCAGTCACTGCATCCTGCACTCCTCTAATGGCTTCATTTAAAGCATTATCGTACTCAGCATCTGCTTCTGCCTCTTCAGTTCCAGAAGCTTCAGTGAGTTCATGGACATGCACACACTCATGCAGCATTTGTTTTGTAAATCTGCAAGTTTCATGGTTAACCAAACGTTCTGATGGACGACCAGCCTTCTTCAATACCTGAATTGTTGCTGTCTTTTCAAAAGGAAGGGGAAAGAACAATTCAAATTTCATTGTTCCATGGAAAAAAAAAATTAAGTTAGGAATTCCATAAAGTAAAAGGACTTATAGAAATAAAAGAAAGTAGAGCGAAAAAGACAAAGCTAATGGTCAATCATAATAACGACAGAGATATCAAAACTCACATTACAATGCAGCCTCAATCAGGATTTTCCCCAAACTGGTTGATGTTTATAATATGGATTTTATACTTTCAACATCTTTTAATATATTACGTTTTCAGCCATTTCATTTCATTCTCTTTCCATTTCTCTTAAGCATTCACTCCCCAGTCCCAGTACTTGAATGTAATCAGTTTTTCAGCTTGCGTAACTAGCTGGCAATATTTGGCACAACCCACGTATGCCAAAAGACACTCACTCAATTCATTTTAATTCAACATTATTTCCATCATGAATTTGATTCAATCATTCATTCTATCTTACCTTACTAATCCCTGTATTTCTGATACTATTATATTGGTAACACAGATTAACATAATTTCCCATCCTTGTTTCAACAATTAGATCAATCTTCTACACAAACACAAAAGGGAAGAAGTAATCGTATTAATGACCAAGTGGATATCATTGTCCAACAATATTAAAGGACTACGTATAGCATGAAATAATATCCAAGTATGCTGCCTAAATTGTGCATCTCTCCCAGAGGATCATAGCTTTTTCAGCCAAGAAATTAGATGCATCAAAAAATTGCATACCCTCATTGTTACTCCTAATAGAACTAGAAGCTCCTCATTTTATGCAAAAAATTAGAAACTTGTCTAGATTCTAAAAATTACTTGACATGGACCTATTTCAGACAGAAAGATTAAATCATCTCATTTCTGCACCATTTCCAGTCAAAAAATGCAGTTTGCAATCCTTGAGAATTTCAAGAAGTAGGCCTAGATGCTGCCCTCAGAATTCTACTCTTAAACAATAAAAACACACACAAAAAAAAAAAAAAAAATTCCCTGTAGAAGAAGATGCATTCAGAAACCAAAGTAGGCAGCCAAAAAAGAGAAGCATGCTGTATATAAACATATATTCAGTGGCTAGAGAGTTCATGTTATTAGAGATGTCCATTTCGGATAAATGATCTAATTATCAGAGAATAAGATATAAAAAAGATGCCTTCTTTGGCTTACAGGAATTAGTACCTAGATTTAACACAAACTCAAAGTGTTTCAACTTTCAAATGCAAGAGTTCTGCATTCCAGATTTCCTCCAAAGAACATTTAGAAATCACAAGTAAGTTGAGAAACATACCAGGTGTAATTTCCGCTTTTCCTGCGATTGAACAGCTCGGAGAAGCTGAGATAGATCAACTCGGCCATAATTAGGGCTCAAAAATTGGGACTGCATTTCAAGCACCTGCGCTCAAGTAAAATTTGGCGACGAAAAATAAGAAAATATAGAATTAAAAAGGAAAAAGAAAAAAAAAACCCTAAAAGACAACGTGCTGAACTTGTTTTGAGCAGTCATTGAATTCTTGTGTGATCTCATTGCAAAACTGTTGGTAAGCCAATTCCCCTCCTGAAACCATATATTCATCAAAACCCCTGAAAATAAGTTAAATTCGAAAACAAAATATCAGAAATCTCATTAATTTTGTTCATTCAATTTCTATAAGCAGACTATAACAGTGAAATGAACCTAAATTATCAGCAATTAGATACTTCTGATTGTAAATGCGTAATCGAAGCAACAAGAAAAGAATAATCGGATAGAAAAAAAGGCCAAAATCGCAAGTTAATTACCTTTTGAGGCTGGCATAAGCTTGGGCTCTTCGTTGCTGAATTTGAAGAAATCTGCGAAGCAAAAGGAGGATTTCGTTGTTAATTTGTTGTTGTTGCGACTCTAATTCCATTTCCTCTGTTATTCTAACCTTCTTCTCGAAATCTTCCGTCATCATTTTCCTTTTTCTGCAACCTCCTTCAGAATAGCTTTATCTCAGGCTTCAGCCTGATTTTGTTAAACATAGAATCATAGATGTGTTCTGTTTTCAACGTCTTATGTATCGGTTTTGTATAAACCCAACTTCATTTGAAAACAATCAAACTGAACTATTTAATCGAACCAAAATATACCAGTCCGATTCAGTCCGACTTAATCGGTTATGATTGTTTCCTTTTTAATTCTCATAGCTTTTGCAGTCATTCTCGGATATAACCCTCACTTATTCATCAGGATACAATCGTTTCAAATTAATTATTAACATCCATTTATAGGCGAGAATTCAAAAACTAACTTTAATAAGAGTAAATTTTTATTTATGAATTAATCTTTTAAGAAAATATTTGATAAATTTAATAGATAGGGCAAATACGTGCGTCTGTTGCTCCTAATATAAATTTGCCCTGCCTCTAAGTACAAGCAAAATGCATCCTAAAATTTTTGAGGACGCCTTTGGAATAGAAATGACAATTTAAATTCGGTTCATAGTGTCTCTTTAAATTTTTTTTCACACCTGATTATTATATTTACATTTATAATAATTATTTTATATTTTAATATAATTAATATTTTAAAAAAATAATAAAATAAAATTATAACATTTATTTAAAAATGTATATATATTTTTTACTTAAATAATTATATATTTAACTAATTAATTAAAATAAAAAATAGAATTTTTTTAATATTAAAATAAAATAAAAAATTTAATAAAAATCGACAAACATGTGGTGCGGCATGAAAAACTCTAATTTTTTCATAGAGGAGAATGAAATGGGATTTGGGGATGGGAAAAAATTTCGGAATCGGGATCTATTTGTCATTCCAACTTTGGGATTGACTTATTTTTTTTGGTTTTCTATTTTTTTAAAAACTAAAAATTATCTTTAGTTTTTATTATTTATATTTTTAAAAATGATTTTATGATATCCATAAAAAAACTTTATTAGTAATATTTAAAAAAAAAAGAATATTTGGTTATTAGTCAAATCTGAAGCTCCCAAAAGGCCACGATTAGTTAAACACTGATACACTACGAAAAATAAATTATCATTCGAAAATTTTTGATTTTCTTAAATAAAAAATTATTCCTAAAAATTTGAATAAAAGAAGTAATAATTGAAAATAGTTGAAACTTAACACTTGTTCAGCAGCAGAATAATTAACATTACGAATACTTCTCTTCAGATCCGGCAATTAACAATTATTCAAAACTTCGATTATAGGGAACGAAGGAACAAATAGATAATTTCAGATTTAAAATGAGCAAAAAACAAACAAAAAAAAAACAAATGTTATTAGGGAAACAGAAGAAAGTGAGATTAGAAAGAAGAAGAAGAATGTGAAAATTGCATTGCATTGGTGTTTTAGAAACAGAGCTGCCCAGCCTAGAAGGCGGCACATAATCTTGTTGTTTTGTATTTTTTTTTAACAAGTATTCGATTAAATATTTGAACTCAGAAATTTTATGGTCCTGATCATAAGATCAATATCACTAAATTAAAATTTATTGACTTTTGTATTGCTTATTTGATAATTCTAGAAAACCAAATTTATTGTATTTTGAAAAAAAAAAAATTGTGTGAGGAAAAAAAAAACAACGAACATGAAACTAATATTTGTGGTTTCCAGCAAGAAATAAAAGTAGGATCTATATTGGGGACAAAATTTATGTTTCTTTTACAGAAATAAAAAAAAATAAAAAAAAATCTACTATTGAGTTTTAAATTTTTATTTGATTTTAGAGATGGTTTGGTTCAAGCTCAAAAAATTAAATCAGAGTGAAATGTAGTGACCATTTACTCCTATTTGATTTATAATAGAATAGGGATCAAAATTCCTTTAAAACTATTTAAATAAATAAATAAATAAATAAATAAATAAAATTATATTTTCGGTTTAATGATAAAAAATATTAGATTTAAATATTTTTTTAATTCATCAATTTTTTATGACTTTAGTAATTTTATTATTTAATCTGATGGATAATTTTATAAATTTTAATATTTTTAAATAATTTTAATAAATTTTAATATTTTAATCAATTTGATAAGTGATATTGAAATATACATAATAAATATATATTCTTTGAATAAACACAAAAATGATTGAGAACAAAAAATATATATATTGACATTTTTATTTTGTAAAAGAACATTTCTTTAATCGTAAAAAATTAATTCAAATATGTTTTAAAAATAAAATAATAAAAATATGTCTAGTCGGACATCTCTGTAAAATAGAGGTTAAAAAATAACAGAAATATTAAATAAAGGGAATTGGTTCATTTCATACATTTTCTTATCTCTTCATTCCATAATCGTATAATATTTTATATAAACATGTTATTTACAACTTAAAAAAAAAATGAATAACTTCAAAACTACTTGTAATTTTTCATGCCGTTATTAATTAGACTCATAACAGTTTTTTTTTTAAAATTGAGTGCAACATATTTCAATTTGTTTTCAATTATAACTCTTCATCAAATTTTTCGTTAAAAATGGACCAAATGCTGCTGTAATAGTTTTGTCGCTATAGTTTTTAAGAAATTTGTTGGTAAATATCTGAATAGTTTTTAAGAAATAAATTTTATTTAATTAATATCACAACTATATTTATGGTCAAAATAATCAATTGAAAACACAATTAATACCATAATAAATTTTTCTCAATAAACATTGTGCAAAAAATGCAATCAAATGGTTATAAAAAAAATCCATTTTTATAAAAGTTTGATAAAAGGCATAAATTAAATATTGTTTATGTCATTATTTTAGAGAAAATTCCATTGTAAATATTGAAATTTTGCTATTTTATATTTATGGTCAAAATAATCAATTGACGACACAATTAATACCATAATAAATTTTTCTCAATAAACATTGTGCAAAAAATGCAATCAAATGGTTATGAAAAAATTCGATTTTTATAAAGTTTTTTTTATAAAGTTTGATAAAAGACATAAATTAAATATTTTTTATGTCATTATTTTAGAGAAAATTCCATTGTAAATATTAAAAATTTTCTATTTTAACTCCTTAAATATTTTTTTTGCATTTTCAGTAAAATTATTATCTTATTAATTGAGAAAGATTCATAAGGGTGCTAACTGAGAAAAAACATCATGGTACTAATTGTGGTGTCAATTGATTATTTTGATCATAAATCTAATTGTGGTATTAATTGAATAAATTATATACCCAAGAATTTTCAAGAAAAATAATGTTGCCAAAGCTTAAAAATTATTAGCGGTAAAAAAATCCGTTGCAAAAATTTAAGACCTAGAGTCACATTGTGGTCCAGAAAATATTTGAATCTGAAAATGGTATTTTCTGGTGCAGCAGGGGCGGTATTCCTGAGTTTGTGTCTCTTGTTGTGTCACTTGTATCTTTCCCCATTTTTCCTGAATCAATGCAAACATTCTTTGATTTGGTTGTGATGTGCTATGCTTGGATGCAGACGAAATGTGGAGGGCAAGAGATAGATAAAAAAGAGGGTACATTCCTTTTAATAATACTGAAATCCTTATATTTACATTTTTTGGTAATGTCCTTATTTTCATTTTGTTGGACTTTATGAACTTTTTATGGATCGTTTATAATTTGCTTGGATGTTTATTTATTTTGATAATTATGTTATTATGTGATTGAGTGATTGAAGAGTTCATAGTAAACCATTTATTTTATGTATAATTCCATGTAATGAAAAATTATTATCATTATTTTTTTACAAATATCCAACTTATTAATTAATAAAAAATTATTTCCAAATATAAAGGATAGATTTCTAATTTCGAATAAGCCATCATAAACTACCTTTTTTTTAAAACCTTTCATTTTCAAAAATTTCATTAAATTAAAATTTTTGCGGAGCTCATGAATTTTATTTTAATTTATTCAACAAGTTCATTAATTTTATCTAAATTAATAATTTTTTTTTAAATTTTAATCATCCTAATTATTTTCATTAAAGATAATCAAACGACTGCATAAAAAGGAAACGACTGCGAATACTCCCAAAACGATTTCAGGGATTGCAAAAAGACGGTAAAAACGACATGAATTCGTTATTTATCTTCCACGTCTGAGACCAACCACTGTTAGTCTTTCTTTTCTAACGCTTGTGCTAAATACCGAAGCTGCCCCTTCCCTCGGACGAAACCCCTCACTTTTTCTCCATCCATCGGCATTCGTTGCAGAACTCTCTCTCTCTCTCTCTCTCTCTCTCTAATTTCTACTCTGCAGTTTTCTCCGATTTCTCGATCGGACGGCCACTGTTGTCACCCATGACTCTGATGACGACTCCTCCATTAGATGTAATCTCCATTGGCCCTTGCTCTGTCTCTGATCACACTCGCTGTCGCTGACCACCTCCCATATCTCTTCCCATCTTCTACTTCAATACATTTGAATTCAATTTGGATTTCGAATTGTCTAGCTGCTACTATTTCGATATTTATTTAATTTTTCCTCATAAATTCTCCGTTTCTGGACGTCTATGATTAGCTCTTAGGGTTTCAATCAGCAGATCCAAGCTCTAACATTGATTCTGTGTTTTCTGCTTTTTTGTTTTTTTTTTATTTTATATTTTCATTTTTTTTACTTTGGAATTTTCAGCAGCAAGAAGAAGATGAGATGCTGGTCCCGCACACTGACTTTGCTGATGGTCCTCAGCCTATGGAAGGTACATTCTACACTTTCTCTAACATTACCGTTAGGCGATGTAAGAGATTGGAGCTCATGAATTTTTACATTTTATTTGTATGTTTGTTTCTTAATTGCATGCTTTTGATTGAATTCCACTAATTACTGTTTTATGTGTTCTGATTTTATATTCGTATTTGTTTCTTAAGTGCATGCTTTTGAATGAGTTCCACTAATTTCTGCTTTTATGTGTTCTAATTTTATTTTCTGTCTCTAGCAAAGCTGCACTTATTCAAATTAATTTTTTTATGTGGCTTTCTAATTTTTCAAGTATTACCCTGCTACTCTTACTTGAGTTTAATTTGGGTTTTCTTATGGTGTGAATATCTCAAATTTCCTTAAATCTTTCTTAGGAGTTAAGGATTGTAGATATTAGTAATATGATTTGATTTTTTGGTCTCTTTTATCGATTAGGCAACTATTTCGAGGAAATGAAATTTGGACTTTTGGATATTGGAGTTCCTTGATTTCTCTGGCTATGCAAAGTAGAATATATTTATTTCTTGTCGTGTGCAGTTTATTTTGGATAGTATTTTCAGCATTTGTATTTTAATATGTTGGTTTTGTGAATGTCTGGTTTATTTTTTTTAGTAGCACCTGCAGAAACTGCAACTGCAGTCGATGCACAATCAGTGGATGATCCTCCTTCTGCAAGGTTCACCTGGACAATTGATAACTTTTCAAGGAACAATACCAAGAAGCTCTATTCTGATATTTTTGTTGTTGGAGGCTACAAATGGTATTTTGTTTTTTTTTTTTGGAATGCTGATTTTGATTAATTTATTGGCCACTTAATTCAGTTATGTTTTTGGTGAACTTTTGAATTTGCACGGGCAGGCGGATACTGATTTTCCCAAAGGGGAACAATGTGGATCATTTGTCAATGTATCTAGATGTTGCAGATTCGGCAACTCTGCCATATGGGTGGAGTAGATATGCTCAGTTTAGTTTATCTATTGTCAATCAAATTCATCAAAAATACTCCATCCGGAAAGGTATTGTTTCGCTATTGGTAGCCTGAAATGATCTATCTTGTCTTTGTATTTCTCCTTGTCATTGTCCTTGTATTAAACTTTGCCTGAATGTTTATATTCTTCTTCAAGCCCTCTCTTTGGGAAGGTCATTTTCCCCCCCTTGAGTGGAGCTCGTTTTAGTATTATTGGAGTTTGTGCATTAGGTGCGTTTTACCTTTGTTTTTTTTTTCAAATCAAAATTAATCATTACTTTTTTTTCCTTCTGGGAATTGGCTTTTGAAAGTGGATGCTTAATTTTACTTTAGTAGGTCATGAGGTAGTCGTGTGTTGAGGGATGTTTTAATTTTGTGACGGTGGTGATTGGGCAGAGAATAATGGTGATTTTGTAGACTTTCTTTATCTTCTGGTGCTTAGTTATTATAGTGACTGTTTTTTTGTTAAAAAATGAAGTTGTATTTGATGATAGTAAATAAATTTGCTGGCAAAAGTACCTTAACTAACTTAGTTTACATGCATTGGATCATTAAGATTTGCTTTGGTATGGATACTTAACTATTCAACTATGCAGAGGTATTTGTTTGCTAGGCCTTATGTTATCCACGTTGTATGCTGGTATTTATAAAGGGCTGGCCTCCCTATGTTCCAAAACATTTTATAGATTTCCTAGTGTTTTGAAGTATCTTAATCATACCTGGCTGCTCTTTCTATATATGTGACTCAGACCATGCTATGTATTCTTAGACATCCGTATTTATGAGAGATCCAAATTATTGATTACTAGCAATTTGATTGTTGAAATTAATTCTTTGAACAAGCAAGCAACTGTGGAGTAGGGAAGCAAACAATCTCAATCACTAAAATTTGATGATCTCAACATATGGGGATTGACAAGATTTTTGATAGTAATGTAGTAGTTAGCATATCATTGAAAATTTACATGATCATTATGCTCATGCAGGATCTTAGGAAAATCTTTTTTGTTATTTTTTTTTATTTCATTATTGTAAGGTACTTGGCCTACTCCTTGGGATGGAGTAATTTTTATTTCATTATGCTTGTTTGGATGTTGGTTCCTTGAAGTGGTTTGAAGAAGCCTGCTTCTACATTTATTAATTTAAGACTTGAATATTCTATGTTTTTTATTTTTCTCCATATATCAAGTTTGTTCACACTGAGTTATTTCAATTTATTTTTACCTTAGAACCAACTTTTTTTTCCCTAATAATTGCTGGTAAAAGGTGGTAGACACTAAGTACATCGAAGATAGTGTGGAGATGGGTTGGTTTAGAAGTGTTATGCTAAAACTGAACTGACTATTTTGGTTTGGAATTTTTCAAATCGAATAAACCATTATGCTATAAAGACCAACAACTTTGGTTCGATTTATTTCAGTTTTGTTTGGTCCAGTTTGATTAAAGAAATTAACAAATCCATTGTATTACAACTCAAAAGAATAGATCCCTCATAGTACATGTTAAAAAATCAAATACATCTTGCATATTGAGTAATTGAGAGAATAAGAGCTATTTTCTTAAGGAAAATGTTTGATTATCCTATGATATGAGATAAATATTCAAACATGAAACATAAGAGTGGATATTTTTTTCACATTATTAGTGAGTGAATAATTAAATGTTACATCCTCTTATGAAAAATAACAAAAAGTTGTAAAACACTTTTTCCCACTATGCATTTAATAATTATTTTACATTTTAGAAGTGTTAAATTAATTAACAATTATTTGCATCTTTTTAATAATTATGATATAACTAATCAAATATAATATAAAATATATTGGTTTGCGTTGGTTTGGTTTGTGAAAATAAGAAGCATGAGCACCAAAATGTCTTAGTTTGTTAGAATTACAAACAAAACCAACAAAAAGATTTAGCAAATCATAAAGTTTGGATTGGTTTGGTTTGATTTGGTTAGTTTACTTAGTTGATCAGTTTGATATACAACTCTATAGAGATGCATAGGTTTGAGGCTAATTGGGGATGGAGATAATGTAGGTTTTGAATATAAGGTCCAAGTGCAATAATTTAATTTCAAATTTCTAATTATTTACAAGATTTATCTAAAAGGATCTAAAATAACAATGACATATCTACCAGCTGAATAATATCAGATTATAGTTGTCAAATTGAGAATGAAATCCTCATGTTAATTGAGCTTTGATAACCAAATTGTAAGGTTTGATACAAATTCTCAAACTCAACTAAAAACAATATATGCTATGTAAAATAGGTAACATATGGCATATTTTGACAAATATTATAATTTGTACATTTTGAAGTGCAATATATTATCTGTTATTAACATATGTTTCATGTAGTTTGCGTTAGAAATTATGAATTATGTTATTGTGCATGAACTTCCACACTGAACCTGATCAAATGCTAAAATTATAAAGCAACAATTTTGGATTAAATTGAAGATCACAATAGGTGCAAAATGTCATAAGGTAAGACACTATCTAATGCTTAACAAATAAGTAAAAAAAAAGAAAGAAAAAAGATTAGGGAGATTGATAAGAGTGCTGGGTGGAAGCAAAATTCAAGGAATGGTTTTAAGAGTTCTTTCCATTGTAAAATTGTTGTTATATCTTGATTTTGAAGCTCAAGGGTCACACCAACCCCTATAAGAAATGAATTTACCGAATTGATTGATTTTCATCTACTCACTTGATTGGATATTGAATTTATTGATAGAATCCAAGTACATTCATGATTCATTTGGTATTCGAATGGAATTATATGATTTTTAATCTATTTGAGTGTTGTTAAAAACACTGCATTAAATAGAATGCTAAAGGAAGCGACACAAGGTTACCATATAAAACAAGTTGAATGAACCACAAGATTTGGTGTCTTTTTGGTGTCTATGATGTATCATATTAGCTTGCTGATTTTGACTAGAAACAAGGTGTGGTTATTTTCATGGTTTTTATGACACATCTAGAGTGTTTTGAAGGTGGTCTTAGATGTTCATTTTGATTTGGGCATTTGTACATGAATTTGTGAGAAGCTAGATCTAGAAAATTATGAATTGGGTTTGTAAATTGTAGCACATTATACGTATATGCAAGCACACACACATGCACGAACTCCATTCCACAAAAGATAGGATTACGAGTACTAGTCAATTGTAAATCTTTTTCTTTTACAAGAGAAGATAAAGTGTATGTTTGGTTCAACTTTTGCTCCAATTTTTTGCGGTCTAACAAACTAGATGCTGAATTGAGTGTTTGATTAATTAAACTTTCAACTATGCAACAAACCAAAAGCTAAGTCGGGTGTTTGATGTAACAAAAACAAAAGTCAGCAGTTGGAAATTCCAACCTGATTGCCAACTTTTATAATTTGTACTGAAAGTTGGATTTTTATGAAAAGCTGAAATTTTCAGCTTTCCGCATCAAAAGTTGACTTTTAGAAATTTGATACATAATTTTTTATTTGTACTTATATCAATTTAAAATAATTTATTTGCTAAAAAAAATTATGTTTCCTATTGTAATTGTATGTTTAGTAATTATTTTTTTTTGTATTATATATGATATGCATTATGACCAATAAAAAGTTAGTAATGTATTATATTTATAATATAATACAAATATTACAAATATTTACATTATAAAATATAATTAATTTTCAACTGCTAAGTTGCCAAACATTTTAAAACTAATTATGCATCATTAATTGCCATTACTGGGTGTTGATAAGTAATTGCCAATGCCACCACTGACCGCTAGCAGTTGATTGCCACTACTAGTTGTTGACAACTAATAGCTATTGTGGAACCAAATAGGCTCTTAACCTTTTCTCTAGGATATTTTTTTATATTTTTTGAGAGAAAGTTCTGAGATTTTCACCTTACGAAAAGGGAAGGACTTTGTGATGGAACCACATAATCATGAGGATTGATAATTTCTAGTAGTCAACAACCACTTGTAACTACCATAATTTATTTTTTTATTGGTGTGCTTTTTTTGCCCATTCCATTATAAATGGGAAAAAAAAGAAAAAATTGTCCTACTTTACTCCAAAAGTGAAAAATTCTATTCCAATTGAGTTTCATTGTCAATTAAATAGCGGAATAAGTAATCTTTCTTGTAAATTTTCCTCTTAAAATATTTTGCAAATGCAAGTTGTTTTCTGCAAAACTCAAGGGTCTGAAATTGAAAGCGTTTGGTATGTTCTTTAATGAAAAAGTGATGATATGTAGCTTTGTACATGCCTTTGAAGTTTGGGCCAGCTAAATAATTGGATGGGTTTAGGTATTCTCAAGTAAACCCCTAGCGTTTAGAACAAATCTAATTGTACTTTCTAATGAATACTTCATAATACAAAGAAAGCCATTATTTATTGCTTTTTTAGAGAGGAACACAAATTACTTGCTCATTTGTAGTAAAGTTCATTGCATAGTTGTGATAATGACATGAATATTTTGTTGCTTTTTGCAGACACTCAACACCAATTCAATGCACGTGAGAGTGATTGGGGTTTCACTTCCTTCATGCCTCTCGGGGAATTATATGATCCTGGTAGAGGTTATCTTGTTAATGACACATGCATAGTTGAAGCTGATGTCGCTGTCCGTAGGGTCATTGATTACTGGTCTCATGATTCCAAAAAGGAGACTGGGTGTGTTGGACTTAAGAATCAAGGAGCTACTTGCTACATGAACTCTCTGCTTCAGACACTGTACCATATTCCTTATTTCAGAAAGGTTAGTGGATTTGATCTTCATGACTTGAACTCTTGAAATTATTCACATGCCATTGTTTGGAAATGCTACTTGCAGGCTGTGTATCATATGCCAACAACTGAGAATGATATGCCATCTGGGAGCATTCCTCTGGCTCTGCAGAGTTTGTTCTATAAGCTGCAATACAGTGACACTAGTGTGGCAACAAAAGAGTTAACAAAGTCATTTGGTTGGGACACTTATGATTCCTTCATGCAACATGATGTTCAAGAACTCAATAGGGTTCTTTGTGAAAAGCTTGAGGATAAGATGAAGGTACAAAGGTTTTATTGTTCATTGCTAAATTATAAAGCATTAGAAATTCTGATCTTGTTTTATTGGCTCAGGGAACGGTTGTGGAGGGAACAATACAACAGTTATTTGAAGGGCACCATATGAATTATATTGAATGCATCAATGTGGATTATAAGTCAACAAGAAAGGAATCATTTTATGGTACACATTTGGATTACACTGAGTAACTAAATTACCAAGATTCATCATGTGGGCCTCACAGAATTTTGTATTTAATTGTAGATCTTCAGCTTGATGTCAAAGGCTGTCGGGATGTTTATGCTTCTTTTGACAAATATGTGGAGGTGGAACGACTAGAGGGTGATAATAAATATCATGCTGAACAACATGGGTTGCAGGTAAGATACTTTTCTGACACAAGTTCTATTTTAACTTGATTCCAGAAGCACCCAAAGATTAGTTATTTGTTTCCAAATTTATAAGCTTTTGAACAAGTTGATCTATTTGCATTTGGGAGATTGGTCTCATGATTTTGGAAATTCTTGCTAAGTCTTTGATATGTCATTTTTTTTAATTTTAAAGAAATAATTGTTGAAATGCATTGGTTTAAACATCTCTTTCTAGTTTGCTTCTTTTTCCTCTATTATAATAGTTTGTTTCAGTAATATTTGCCTAGTTTTGCTCATTTGCAGTTTTGAGAAATGTTATCAGGATGCTTTATATATTATTCATGTGACATTTTCAGGATGCTAGGAAGGGTGTCCTATTCATTGACTTCCCCCCTGTTCTTCAGCTTCAGTTGAAACGATTTGAGTATGATTTCATGCGGGATACTATGGTAAAGGTTGGTTTTTGACCATATGCTCTTTAGTCTCCAGATTTATTTCCTTTTTTTCTTGTGGCCTATTGGATCAACTATACATTGGGGATTCCTTCATTTTCTCATAATTTGCCAGGCATGAACTTGAGGCATCTTAATCATAGTTTATTTGAATTGTATGATTTGCAATTCAAATTATGTTTCTGTTCAATTCACCTACCCACCGATCTGAGTCTAGGTGGTTGAATCAAGATTATGCAAGAATTGGTGTTGAATAGGGGAGTATCAGGAATCAAAGTGAATTGATTCACTCCATTTGCTCACTCAAAAATTTCTGGAACCATTATCTAAAGAAAAGAGAGAAATATTTGGAAAAGTGAGCCCTTTCTTTTTGCCATTGTTTCCTCATGTCATTTCGTCTTTCTTTTTTGGAAAACAATATCTTTTTGTTGAAACATTTGCCTTTTACTGTTTTATTTGTTTGGTTTTAAGTTGGAACTTGTCGTTTCTAGGTATGTTACTTTTGGTTACACATACTCTTTCTATGTTTGCTCCCTTTCTCTTGTAATGTTTAGTAGCTTTATTGCTTCATCTATTCCATCACTGCCTTGCAGATTAATGACCGGTATGAATTCCCATTGCAACTTGATCTTGACAGAGAAGGTGGTAAATATCTATCGCCTGAGGCTGACAGAAGTGTCCGCAACCTGTACACTCTTCACAGGTAAACATTGATGTTACAAAAGAATCTGAGAACTGATTATTAGACCTAATCATTTTTCTGTAAAAAGGATGAGTGAGAATTGATTGGAAACTGAATAGCATGAGGGAATGTGCCTTAAGGGCTTTTGATGGATGTGAGAGAAATTGGTATAGACCTTGAATACATCAGGGGGAGTAGGAGAATCAGTAATAAGCTGCAGAACTCCTAAAAAAAAATAATAGGGTCTTGATAAGAAAAAAATACATTTAATACTTATATAAGTGAGTAGAAGTACCAGTGCAAGGACAGCTTGAAGCTTGAAGGTACATGAGTAGCATGCATATGAGATAACTGAAGGACATTCTTGAACATTTGCGTAGAAAAGCTCAACATTTTAAAACAATAGATCAATTCTCTTGCAATAGAGGATCCAAAATCTGACTTAGGCTAATGTGCATGGCTGTCTTGTTCAACTCTTTAATCTCTGCGACTCTGAATGCCTTAGTCTGCCATAATTTACAACTTATTATTGTTTTTGTTGTTGCATTACTCTAACATCTTGTTGTTTGTATTGTTATAATATCCTGCTACAGTTCTATTGTGCTGTTCATAAATTTTCTGTTGATTGATATATACAGTTATGCTTAGTTGCTCTCCATCATAATTGATCTCTCTTTGTTGTGCTGTTTGGTGGACTATTGGATTTCTCAAAAGTGGAATATTTGCCCTATTTTGTTGGTTGCATATTTTAAAAGACAATATGAACATTTTGTTGTTAATAAGAATATTGGGATAATTATGTGTGCTGTTGTT
The DNA here is from genome assembly GCA_023653625.1 of Triadica sebifera. Taxonomy (NCBI): domain Eukaryota; kingdom Viridiplantae; phylum Streptophyta; class Magnoliopsida; order Malpighiales; family Euphorbiaceae; genus Triadica; species Triadica sebifera. The sequence continues at coordinate 22,670,175 of CM042898.1, read as the reverse complement.
TGTTGTCAGTGTTTTAGTTCATAGTGGTGGTGTGCATGGTGGACACTACTATGCATATATTCGGCCAACTCTCTCGGAACAATGGTATGCATTATCTTCCACAAAGCTTAGCTACTTTCAACATATATTATCATTTCTTCATTCTTAGTTTCTTTTTTAAAATATTATACTGAAGCATTAATGTTACAATCCTTGTATAATTCAACTCAACTAAGCCTTATCCAAGCTATCTGTCTCATTTTGTTGCTAAATTGAGGGCATCTTATAACAATGCCAATTTCTTTCTTCCATATCTGCTTTGGGCAATTTCTATGAAACATTCAGTGAGCTTGCTTATGTTACTTGTTTCTTGCTTGGGCATCTCCTGGTTTTTTGGATGGCTGCAAGTACTAATTTAGGAAACTGGCATGCTTGGACTTTAATTTTGAGCACTCTCAGTAAAACCTGTTGTCAAGTATCCACCGCTCATCATGGTTGCGCCTTTTTTAATTTGCTTCTAATGTTTATGTGGCATATAGGTTTAAATTTGATGATGAGCGGGTAACAAAAGAAGATATGAAAAGGGCACTGGAAGAGCAGTATGGTGGTGAGGAAGAGGTAACATTTCTATCGTCTTTTGTTGGATTTTATTTGATTTTATACTTGTGTTTAGCTTCATGTTCCTTGATTTTATGAAGCAGTTGCCACAGGCAAACCCTGGCTTCAACAACTCTCCCTTCAAGTTCACAAAATATTCTAATGCTTATATGCTTGTATATATACGTGAAAGTGACAAGGAAAAGATAATTTGTAATGTGGACGAGAAAGACATTGCTGAGCACCTTAGGGTAATGTTGATGATAATTTTACCAATTTCTATTTTTTAAAATTCCATTGTTTCACAATTTTTACTGTGAATATCCAATTTCTCATTTCAGATAAGGTTGAAAAAAGAACAAGAAGAAAAGGAGCAAAAGAGAAAGGAAAAAGCTGAGGCCCACTTATATACAATCATAAAGGTGACTATCAAAGTTTTTCCTTTACAGTTCTGTCAGGCCAATCTGGGGCTTTCTCAACACGAAAAGCATCCATGTTGCACTGCCCACCACACACCCCAACTGCTGCCTACATGCCTTTGCACAGGCAACCATAATATGTTGATATATTGCCAATTTGTGTCTGGTGGAGTATCAACCAATGGCTTAGCTATTCTTTGCTTTTAGGTCGCCCGTAGCAAGGATCTATTTGAACAGATGGGAAAGGATATATATTTTGATCTTGTGGATCATGACAAAGTTCGTAGTTTCCGCATCCAGAAACAGATGCCCTTCAATCTTTTCAAGGTACCTCCTATTTTTCTTTTTCCTCTTATTGCGCCAGTCTCTTTTCAGTTTTGCATACAATTTAATGATGCCAACCTTTTTCTAATGGGATCAAGCTGTTTTGGCTCCTAAAAATTTCTGAACAATATTTTTGCATTAAAAGTATTTACTTCAAGTTCTAGTTTACTCGCACCAAAGGTGGAAAGATCCATAATTTTTTGCAAGAAAACAGTGCTTTAGTTGATTTACAATAGGCGCAAACTAGCAAAAACAAGCAGTTCGATTCCTTTGTCATGTGTGCAGCTTGTTTTAATGGTTGCTTTCAAGTGCTAGCATTAGTATTTCTAATCAATTACATTCAAAAGTTTGCATGATTCTGTATACTTGTTTGGGGTAGTGTGAGCTACAGACAACTAACGTAGCTGTGTTAGTGTGACTTCAATCCTCAAGGAGGCATTTTAGGGTCCTTTTTTTTATTTTACTTTTTATAACTTAAGATTTTAATTTCTCAAAAAAATTAAATTCTTAGAATTTTGAATTTATGTTGTTTTTGTTTTCCAAGAATTCAATGCCTGTGTACTAACTAAAAACATTTATTCTTTCTAACCCCAAAAAACTCTGAATCACGTTAAAGGACATTATACACTGAGATGATTATTTTGTATATTATTGAAGCAATGAATTTTATTATCACCAACTTTGGTTAATTACTAATAACAGGTAATTTATAAAAAATACATTTGGCGCAAAAGTTCAGAGGTGAAGAATTAAGACATCTGACTTCATTTAGAACTTTCAATACACACACACACACACACACACACACACACACACACACACACACATATATATCAGATCTAATTTTTTTGTATGATGCTTTTAGATTCAGCTGGAGACCTTGAAAATTTTCTTTTATATTTTTATTTTCTTATGGAACTTTAATTTTCATATTAAATTATCTAAAGAACGAGAAATGTTAGATGGCCTTGGACTTCTTCTTCTATCCTTAATTTCCTGACATAAGAACAAATCCTTGCTTAAAAGAAAGTGTTGATTTTTTTTTCTTGGTTTGAATGGCACAAGCATGCTGCTTAAAAACACATTAATAATAGTAGACTCTGGTGCTATCATGGAGCATTGAACCGAAAAATTTAAATTAACGGGTGGAGAATTATAGGCATTCAGAAATATTGGCTATTTGCACCTTATCCATATCCTCCTAATACTATTCTTATGCATGTTTCACAAGAACATGTGTTTTTATCTCATCCTAACCATTGTTTTTTTAATTGATGAGTATGAACTACATATGTTAAGGACTGACAAGATGTTTTGATGTCGCAGACAGGTCTGGGGCAATTAGATCTTGACAATTAGGGTTGCAATAGGGTAATTATGATTGAAACGATGTAAAATAATCAGGGTTTAATAAAAACTTATAGTTTATAATTCTGAATAAATACAACTAATGATTTTTTATGCTAACAGCCATAAATACTAGTTTGGTTTGATCCTAATCCTTGTTCAAAAAGGAATCCTAATCAAAATAACAGACTTATTAAACAAGAATCTTAAACAAAATAAAGAAAAATGTACAACCAAACAAGATAAGATGGCATGTATGCATCGTGAAATAACAATCTAGTTTGAGTGTTATTTATATGATTTACATGCAGGTGCTGTATAATCATAGTTTTAGTGAAATTAATCAATATGGTAATATACTGATTAGAACTGAAAATTATCTGCATAAAATGATATAAAAAGACATTATTCTCATAGTGAAAATGGTTTAAATTGTCTTTAACTTCTTACTATAATTCTATACATGGATTTTGCTTGCTTCTTTTGGGTCTTTGTTGTCCCTGATATTCTAATCATCAAGTTTGTTTGCAGGAAGAAGTTGCTAAAGAATTTGGCATACCGGTGCAATTTCAACGTTTTTGGTTGTGGGCAAAGCGCCAAAACCATACATATCGTCCAAATCGACCAATGACTCATCAGGAGGAAGCACAGTCTGTGAGTACATATTATCTTTTGTCCTTTTAACATGATAATTTGTAAGGTGTGTTACTTTCTGAGTATCCAACATAAGTATGTTTTGGATTATGGGCTTGCGTGTTTTTTTTTGTTTTCTTTTTTGGGTTTCAACTAATTTGAAACTAGAAATTAATATGCCTATTTTCAGGTGCATTTATTTGACATGGGTACTTTTCTACTTTAGGGTAAAATTGAGTCTAACCATATGTACTTGGTCAAGAGATTGTAAAATATTTCCAATTTTAAAGCTATGAATGCAGAATCCACAAACATCTGATTCAAATTACTGTGATCTATACAACATGATTAAAGAAGTAAATTCAATGATCAGTTTATATAAATGTGAATGGCATAAAAAGTTTTGGGTCTACAGAAACTAGTCCCACTTGCAGACTTTCACACTCACAATACTGAAATCAGCATGAATTTCTGAACAACAATGGAGAAAGGACATCTGAATTTTGGGTTACACTTGCACTGGAATGAAAAAAGAAGTGTAAAATATGGGTCTATATTTTTTGTTTTGATAGCATGATGGTACTTGTGCTGAGCTGGGCAACTATTCATTGGCTTCAGGTTTATAGTCCTGGAAATTCATTGAAATTCCTCTTTGGTCTCTGCAAAATGGCCTAGATTCGTGAGATCAATAATTTTGAAACCTTGATTACACTTCCATTTGCAGAGCGTAACCTGAAGTTGTAAAAGAATGTAGTTTAAATTCCAGTCAATACCTTGGGTACTGTTGTTATTTTCTTAAACTGACAGTCACAGTTGTAATATATCTCTCCTGTTTTCTGTCTTCATGTATAACTTGTGTTTTTTTTTCACCTTCAAATTGTTCTCCAACAATCTCAAATTTTTTTTTAATTCTGCCCAAAGTCAGAATACCAATGGAAAAAGCTCTATTTTCAATATATACATATATATAATTTTTCTTCAATAATTAAACCATTATATGACTTAGACTTAATCTCTTGTCCCAAGAAAGCTGCAAGCTGGTTATAGAATTCCAAATGCTAATTGTGTCATTCAACCACACCAAATTCAAACAATATCTCCTTTGACCTTTAAAGTTCACCCACTTAAATTTCCATTTATGCAAAGATTTGAAACTCTTAACTGCTATAAACTTGCAGATGTTTACAAAATCAAAATTTTTTTTAGTCATCATTTATTTTGGAATTTTGGTTGATCTAGCTGAGGGAATATGCTTGATGGTGTAACTATCGCTGCTATTTTCTATATCTTGGTGTACATTGTTATTGTATTAGTGTGCATGTGCATGTTTATACTGATGCCAGGATTTCAAGTAAAATATTAGCAGTAGTTCCTTTTATTTGTAAGATGTTACTGGAAAAATGGCCTGTTGATATGGGATGTAGTGATTTGGAATGAAAATTCGGGAATCGTCTCCGCTTCTAATAGGCTGTTTTGCCCATTATGGACGATGCATTTCATCTTTCTTAGTTACATAGTAGCATCATGGGCAAAATAGAGAGAAAACAAAATAAAGGAAAGGGCAGGAAGAAGACACTGTAGGTAACATAGGAAAAGATGACAATGATGGTGAAAAAGAAGAGGAAAGGGGGGAGGGAAATCAACTTGGGCTGGTTGGAGTTTGTTTCTTCTTTTGTATCATTCAACCCTATTCAATGGCTTCCAATTGTTTTTAATTTATTGGGTTTTTTTTTCTTTTGAAATTTTAATGTGATTGTTACTGATAAATGTCTAAATTCTAACAGAAACTAATCCCAAAGTTTATTCCTTTAGATTTTCCTTATTGAACTTCTTTTTTTTCTTAATTTTTTATGAAAAGGAAGTTATAACAATAAATAGAATGACAATTTGGCGCCATAATTTTGACATTAAATTACTTAATTTTGATATTTCAATTTTTTATTATTTATAATATCAGCCTAGTTTTGACTTTCTATACTGTTTTTGCAAAGTTACTGACAAAAAATTATTATCATAAACTTTATATTTCAATTATGTTATTTTTCTGAATAGTAATTTTAGAGATATAGAATATGCCTATATTTATTCTAATTTTAAATAAAATTCACATAATGTTGATTGATAGCAATTTCATATTATCCAATACAGTCCGCAACTTTGTAACCCTGAATTATTCCATTATTTTTTAATCTCTAGCTGGTGCCTTGGTGGGAAGGTTTGTGGAATGTCAATCACCGTTTCCAAATATTAACTTATTGTAGCAGTTACTGAAATGAAATCTAAAGTAAATGTTTTATGTTCTTTGACCACATTTATATTCCTTTAGATATTGTGAAGATAACCACATAGAAACCAGTTCTTCGTCCCTAGTCTAAGTCAGAATTCCTCAAATGTTAAGATCTCTTTCTTAGACACTCACATAAACAGGGTTTTGGTACTTTATCACTTCTTCCCTTGATGTAGATTGAAGTGTAAACTGTGACAAAAAACTGTCTTGGAGAGTAACTAGTTGCAGTTGTCATTGTTTTTCAAGCATTATTATTGTAGGAGATTTTTAATGATTAATTTCTGGATTTATACTCTCATTCAGCATTTTTCCTATCAAATTTTTATGTATGATACAGTTTTGACTGGAATAAAGTTTTAGGGTGCGAAGCTGGGGTTTTACACTGGTTTTATATAATAATATTGATTGTAGTGTCAGGGGGTTGTAGCCAAAGTTTAATGGTAAACAGGCTCTACCCTGAAATTGATTTTAATAGATTTGCGGAAGGACATAAAGTTCATAGGTCTATAATCATCAGATAGAAACAATCTATTCATACTTTTAACTCCAAGCACTCGTGGAGGCCCCATTTGCACACATGCATCACAACTGTGTTTCTATTCATGTAGGGATCACTAATTTATCCGTGCAAATAATATTTTATTTGCCTGTAAATATGTTTGTCTTTTTTTTGGTCATTTACTTTTGATGCCATTCAGAAGTGGAAAAAGTTCTGATTCTCTGTAAGCCGTGGACTTAAAAAATGAGTTTTTGGCATTTATATTCTCTAGCATGTTTTTAAAATGATTCAATAGATGTTATTTTCTGGGAAAAAAACTTGTTCGTTGTCTGCTGCATGTGTCTTAATATAAATCCACAAAAGCAAAAAGAAATAAGTCAGTCTAGATTTTTGTTTTGATTAAACTCTTCTGCCACATACATGTTCTGCTTGTGTCTTCGACTTCTAAGTGTATGTGCATGCACTGATGATTGTGTTGCAGGTTGGACAATTGAGAGAAGTTTCCAATAAAGCAAGTAATGCTGAGCTAAAGTTGTTTCTGGAAGTAGAACTTGGACAGGTATTGTTGTTAAGTCTATACCATCATTTTTTAAATTTTTTTTTAATTTTTTATTGGATATTGACATGAACGTTTTTGTATTTACTTTTGCTCATCATATGTTGTCACTATGATGATTCAGGACTTTCGGCCTATCCCTCCACCTGAGAAGACTAAAGAGGATATTCTCCTTTTCTTTAAACTTTATGATCCCTTGAAAGAGGAGCTTCGGTAATATCATTTTCCAGGTTATCTTGCTTGCATAGGTATTAGCTAGTCAGGCTCACTTTCTGCGATGACAGGTTTGTTGGAAGGCTGTTTGTGAAGGGAAGTGGGAAGCCACTGGAGATATTGACGAAGCTAAATGAAATGGCTGGCTTTACTTCTGATCAAGAAATTGAACTTTTTGAGGTATGCCCTCCAGATGTAGTTTGAAGTACATTAATGATATAGTTTGATTAATTGGTTGCAGCATCTATCACAGTTTCCTTTATATACAGGAAATAAAATTTGAACCTAATGTCATGTGTGAACACATTGATAAGAAGCTCACTTTTCGTGCTAGTCAGGTATGCAAAATCAATTTATTATTATAATTTTCTCCTTTCTGATTCTGTCCATTGCAAAGTTGCATTTACTTTTTCATTTCTTTATCTTCATTATCATTTTCATTTGTTCTTTATGCAGCTTGAAGATGGAGATATTGTTTGCTTTCAGAAATCTTCTCAAGTTGGTAGTGGTGAACGCTGCCGCTACCCTGATGTACCTTCATTTCTTGAATATGTGCATAACCGACAGGTATATAATAAAGTATTCCAAGAAGGATAGTTATTTTTCATAATATTTATAGCAATTGCTGCTTTAGAAAGTTTGATTTCTTTGTTGTCATGGGTTGGTTCTCATCATTATTGTTGCCAACTTTGCATTCAGTTCCATTTTATGATGATTGAAACTTGTATGAATATATTTGTCCCTTGTTTTTACCAATATTAAAAAAATTAGAGATTAAAATTTGAAAAATGAATTTATTTTTTGTGCCCTTGGAATTTCCTGGTCTTGTCACCTTTGTCTGAGCCTGTTTCACATTTTACTGAAAAAATAAAGAAATTGAACTAATATATGAAAATTAAATTATAGTCAACTTTTAATTGGACACAAGGAATGTTGACATTAGGGTATTCACTATTTAGAAATGCCACTATCAAATGTTCAAGGTTCTGTGTTTAATATGGATCAGTAAAAGGTTTTGTATTTAACATGGGCTCTTTTACTTTTTCTGATTATCTGTAGGTTGTTCGCTTCCGATCTTTAGAGAAGCCAAAGGATGATGAATTTTGTCTTGAGCTGTAAGTTAATTTATAATTTGCTATTCTGATTCACAAATCCAACAGGTAACCTATATCTCATTTTGCATTTATTTTGTCTTTTCTGATAAATCTTCAGGTCAAAGCTTCACAATTATGATGATGTTGTGGAAAGAGTAGCTCGCCATCTTGGCTTGGATGACCCATCCAAAATTAGGCTCACTTCTCATAACTGTTATTCCCAACAACCTAAACCTCAACCTATCAAGTATCGAGGAGTGGATCATTTGTCTGACATGTTGGCCCACTACAATCAGGTATACAACGAAAATTTTAACCTGTACAGTTATTGTTCATTTGTTTATCTCTTCTGGTGGCTGGAATATACTGGTTTCTTTCCTTGCTTGCTAGACAAGTGATATCCTATACTATGAAGTACTGGATATCCCTCTGCCAGAACTGCAATGCTTGAAAACGTTGAAGGTTGCTTTTCATCATGCTACCAAGGATGAGGTCAGTGCATCTCATTGAAATTAGGTTTTAAATATCTTATTATGCATGTTCTTTTTTTTTTTTTTTGATTTAGTGGACCACTGTGATATTTTTAGGTGGTGATTCATACTATTAGACTGCCAAAACAGAGTACTGTAGGTGATGTTATTAACGATTTAAAAACAAAGGTAACTCTTGTAGCTTTGTTGTTTCTTTCTTATGCTTTATTCTTCATTTCTCTGGGAATTTATGCATCAGTTGCCCTGATTCAGATTAGGAAGTTATGGAAATTATTGAACTTCTTGATTCAAATTCCCTTTTTCTTTTTTTGGAAAGATTGCTTTTCTAATTGTCATAATGATTATCGTGCCTTGATTTGTATCAGGTTGAGCTGTCTCATCCCAATGCAGAACTTAGATTGCTTGAGGTTTTCTATCACAAGATTTACAAGGTATGAAGTTTATTTTCAATAGTGGTGTTCTTTTTCTTCAGTAGAGTATACTATTCTGAAGAATTTAATTGTATTATTCATCAAGGGTTTTATGCCGTCATTGTTTAAGGAGATTTGAAACACTTAATTGTTTACCTTCTATGCTATCGTTTGTTTGTTTCCTTCTTTTGCATTTCATTTTAAATCTGCCTACTAAATAATGGTCTAAATGGGCACAATGCCTTAAACATGAAACTGTGAGAATTTTTAAGCTCTCGGAAAATTATCATTAATCATTGACCTATGAACAAAACATATCCAATTTTTTCATGTTATTGCAATCTTATCCAAGCTTTTTAATTTTGGCAAAATTGTCCTAATTTTTAAAATTAGTTGCAATTTTCCCCAAATATTAATATAGTTTATTTTTCAAGCATTTAAGTATACATAATTCAAGCTTTTCTATTTGTTGATCATCTTCTGTATCATAAAGATTTTTGCATGCAAAAATTTGGAAGGGGAAAAAAACAATTCATTACTAAATTATAATTAAATATATTGCCAAATTTATAATTAATTTTAGGAATTTGATAAGATTGCAACTAGTTATTGAAATTTGGCTAAAATTGTCAAACTTAATAGGTTTGGATAAACTGCAAAAATTCGAATATCATATCAAATATGAAGAGTTGAATTATGCTAGTAATAAGAATGTGTACATGCCATGTATAATTGTTTGACAAATATCATATCAAATTTGCATATGCTGATTTCATTTGCAATCCTTTATAACATGGAAAATATTACTTTGACATTATGCGTTTGTTAGTTATTCATGTTTATCCTTCATCATAGGTTTAACAAAAGGGTAAAGTTCAAAAAAGTATCCTGTGGCTTCGCGTTTTGACACTTAAGGGACAGTTTTATTTTTCCTTGGTGTCAAATAAATAACCTGTGCTTTTTTTTTTGTGTGTGTCAAATAAGTATATTTAATTTGATTATTTACAGTTTTATTTATGAATTCAAGCTTGAGAAATTCTTATGTTCAATTACATATGGTATTTGAAACTTATAAATAATTGATATTCAATGAAGTTAAACATATCTGAGTATTTTTTTTGACACAGAAAAAATCAGTGTACTTGTATGACAAAAAAACCTTCTGTCCCTTCAGTGTCAAAGTGTAAAACCACATGGTACTTGTATGAACCTTACCCTTAAAAGAATTATTAAGTTCTAGCATGATTCCTTTTTATTTATTCTTAGTCTTCCTCGATATGTCAAATAGTATGGACATCAACTTGGCAAACATTGTATTCATTCATAATTATATTGAGGAGAACCTTTATCATTTAACCTTTTGATGCAGACAATTTGGAGGATTTAGACACTAAAGCACTCATTTTACCAAAGTATGCCTTTTACTAAGTGATGATATTTGCATCAATTTTACACAAAACCGTAAACTAAGTTGCATGAAAAATCCTGCACTGGGATTTTTTTTCTTTCTTTTTTGTAAATTTTGGTAAATATTACATTTACAAGTTTCATAGTATTTTTCATAAATGAAATGAGAAAAGGGCAAGTTACCTCAAAATCTACTACGTTTCTTTCTGGATGAGCAAAGATAAATTTTATTGGGTTTAATTGTAGCATTGTGCTAATAAGGGCCATAAAGGCTGATGAATAAATTGGAGGCAGAATAATATGATCAGAATCATTCTTTGCCTGATCAAATCAAATACTTGATGATTATTACATCACCTGGAAGTGCCATGGTCCTTATCAGTTTAATGTTGAGTTATCTAGCCAAAGTCTGCCAAAAAAAAAATAGAGAGAAAGAAAGGTATAATGACAAAATATCTAAAACTTTCAATGTTTTTGCAATTTCATTTAAACCTATTAATTTTGACCATGTATCCAGATTTAATAACTAGTTGCAATTAGTTACCATTTTGCAAGCTGCTTCTTATATTTTGATAATTCATTGCTATTATTTTTTTCTTCTTAAATTTTTTTTGTGAAAATTTGTGGCATGCAGGATGATCACAAGTAGAATCCGTTGAAATATAGTCACTTAAATGCTCAAGCATTGAACTAGCTTTAGTGTTGAATTAATTGCAGCAAATTGAAATTAGGAGAAAATTGTCAAAATCAAAAGATTTAGATAAATAGCCGAGGAAAAAAATAAAAGAAAAAAAATGTTTTGCATATTTTGTCATTACCCTTCATAAGAATTAAGGGCATAAAAATCATGAATTTCAAGTAATCTGAAAGAAAAGGATGGTTGGAAGAACAAATGTTGGAAAACAAATGTTTTTATGATTTAAATGTCAACCCAATTAGATAAGTTAATTGAATGTTAATGACAATTGTTATGTAACTTTTAAGTAATGAATCATTGTTATTCTCTATTTATTGTGGGTTCTTCATCATATGATAAAGGGAAGGATTTGGCAAACTGAATTTGAATTAATTATGATGGAGATGACAATTTCTGGTTGAACATACAAAGCCAACTTGATCCTGAATTAAAAATGGCATAATTGCTTTAACCTATATCTAACCCAAAATGATCAGAACTTTGAAAAACTGTGAAAGAGAAGACAATTTAATTACATAATTACCCAGACAACCAAAATGATTTCCTGGTAACCCAAAACTGAAACATCATAACTTGAATCCAAATTGCCCTGACCTGACCATTTGATGTGTGGACCAGTTGGTTCTTCATATATGCTATGATCAAATTCAGCTGTGAATGCGTATGAGATCTCAAGTTGCCCCCACCATCTTTGTACCAATTGATTGCCCGAGAGTAAGTGAGCTGGCATTTTTCTCAAAGTGAATTCTCTTATTATGTGGAAGTGTTAAAAAACCAAAATACAATGGTGGTCCCATTGCTTTATTTCATTAGTTGATTTAGCAATCCTAAAGTTCCTTTTTTCTTATAATTGACAAAAAATAATGTAATCTTATTTATTTATTTATAACATAAATAGTGTTAAGAACCCTCTGGTGCAAAAACAAAAAAGTTTATGATGCTGAAGTAGGTCTAATGTTTAAAATCAGAAATACCCTTTCTATTTCATAATCCTCTTTTGATACATAATCTAATGTTTGAAAAACCTTTGAGGACACTGTTAGCGTACAATCATGATCTGAATCACAATAAATACAATTCTTTGCTGTTTCTTGGGTAGGCATGTTGGATGAGAATACTTGGATACAGGGATGGCATTTTTGGGCTAAAAGTTGTTGAGAAAATCTCTTCTATTTCAGAATAGGCAACTATGCCTTCATGAATTAATGTCTAAGCTATATTTTATTCTAGTTCAACTTAATGTGTAGGGATTTATTAACATAATTTGTTTCTGTTTGGTAAATTTGAAATGGTTTAAAGGAAAGTTGTTTCTATGCTTTGCATTTTTCTTTTGGATTTTCTCCCTTTCTCAGTTTATATTTGCATTTTTTTAGCAGGTTAATTACTTTACTGCAGCTGAAAAGTGTAGTAAAATTTGGTTTGTCTTGAAATCTTTGCAAAATTAACTTGCAATATCTCGTGTCTGAACAACTTTGTTATTTCAGATCTTCCCACTCAACGAAAAAATTGAGAATATTAATGATCAGTACTGGACGTTACGGGCAGAAGAGGTGAATCTTTCTCTTTATTTTTGTGTGGATGTTATATTTGAATGCCAGTAATTTCTAAAATTTATATTTTGTTAAGGTGGATTATCCAAAGTACCCCTAAATGCATATTTGAATGTTGACATTGATGATTAAAAATTGCCCAGGCCTGCATCTGTCCCTTTTATTTGATCCATAAATATGTGTACAATGTTTGTGCTTTGATTTGGTCGCAGTATATTTGTCCATAAGTCTCCAAAGAGCAAAATTCTGATATTGGACACAAACCTACTGTGCTCAAGCTTTAGATAATTTTGTAGAAAGATGATGTTCAATCGTTCTTCTGTTGCTCTCTTTAAGAGTTCTTTTAGTAAAAAAATTTCAACCTTTTGTTTGTCTATTTATTTACTTTCCCTACCTGTCTGAGTTTTGACATGTATTATTTGTTGCTTCAGATTCCTGAAGAGGAGAAAAACCTTGGTCCTAATGATCGCTTGATTCATGTTTATCATTTTATGAAAGACCCAGCTCAAAATCAGGTGTTACGATTTTTTTTTTTATTTAATTTGTTAATTGGTGTCTTTTATTTTTGAGGTTCATTTAGTTCAACTCAAATTAAATATTAATTTAAGACTAAATTAAACACTCTTCAAAAACATAAATTTTTGTCTCTTTACTATTAATCTTTCAAACTTCTGTCTGTATTCTCTCTCTTAACTGTTACCGACTGCAACATTAATTTCGAGTTAGTTATTATTTATTGAAATCAAGTTATTCATGCTCTTAATTTAACTATTTGTGATTCCTTTTAATATTTAACAGCAGGTCCAGAATTTTGGGGAACCCTTTTTCCTAGTCATTCATGAGGGTGAGACATTAGCTGAAGTTAACGTGAGAATACAGAAAAAATTGCAGGTTCCGGATGAGGAGTTTGCTAAGGTTAGATAAATTTTTAATTTTTTCTGCTTTTCTGTTGTGTTTCATGATTTGGACATGGTCTTTGTATGTATTTAATTTTAATCAGCTTAATTTAGTGATAACATATATGTAGAAAGTTGCCTTGTTGCTAAATGCGTAGTTTTGTGATTCTACTAATACCATTTTGGTCGGTCATTCTTCGTGCTCAGTGGAAATTTGCATTTTTGTCACTTGGTCGTCCTGAGTACCTTCAAGACTCCGATATAGTATCCAGTCGGTTTCAGGTGTGTATTGTCCCCTTCCTGTGTCTCTGCAGACTTCATCTATCTGAGTCTGTCTGACAAATTTCATCAGCATCTCTCCTATTTACCCACCAGTTAGTTGCGGGGCATATTGACATGTATTCTTATCTTACAGTTTGATTTTTCTTGTTGGTTTAGAGAAGGGATGTATATGGTGCTTGGGAGCAGTATCTTGGACTGGAGCACTCTGACAATGCTCCTAAAAGGTCATATGCAGCTAATCAGGTATTTAGTTTTCTTGGAATTATAAACGAACCTTAAGCCTATGAGCAAGATTCTTGTGTTGCTAAGCCATAGTTTAAGACAATGGTGCAAGGATTACCAAATGTATGCATACTGATGGTGATTTGATTAAGGGAACACTAATTATTCTTTAAAAAAGGTTGATTCCTGACTGAATTTTAATTTTGCAGAATCGACACACGTTTGAGAAGCCTGTAAAAATCTACAATTAGAAAAGAATGATGGATTTAAATTATTCTATCGGTTTATGCGGTACTCCAATCGCATCCAAATCCTTGCAAAAAGAGAGGTTTGCAGTCGCATCAAATTATTAGTTGCGTTAGATGTGCAATTCTTTCATGTAGAGCAGAGAGGACTTTGGCATAAGATCTCACTAGTTTTGACTTCTCTCATGTGCCTGTCTGTGGTGAAATAGAAGGCATCCAACTCTTAAATTCGATTGTAATTTAGTACATAAGATTTTGTCGTGGGGGATGTATAGAGGGTATAGGTGTGTGTACTTTTTTTATTTTTATTTTTGTCAAATAGGTGTGTACTTGAGTTTTATTTTCTTTGTTTTTTGCTAAATTTACTTTTCACTTTTTCCCAATCATCCTTTTTTATTTGGGGGATTTTCAATCTCTGTATTAGAGAATGTTAGAGGAGTCTGTATAATTTGCTATTCGGTTAAACTGGGGCTTTACAGATTTGTCAAATACAAAACCGATTTGGTCAGAGCTCCAGCTTTGTTTTTCTTGTATTCATTATTTTGGGTTCCTCAGTTTTGCTGCCGATAATTTCAGGTCGAGGTGGATACTAGAGGTGTTCAAATTTGGTGGGTGATAGGTTACATGACTTGAGGTTCAAGTCAATTCTAGATAAATATTGAGACCATCTATCATTAATTAAAAGTAATTTGGTGCTCAATCTGCATTAACCATCAAAACAGATGTGAATACTCACATCAGGATTTTAGGTTTTTCTTCCTCTGCTCTCGCTATTCATTTCTTCAAAAGAATAATTGAGGTACTCTCTCTCTCTAGATCTCCATTTGTTGAATTCACTATTCAATTCAGTATGTTAACTTTCTAATCATAGATTATATCTTAATCCACTGGTCAAATATTTAACATTAAGCATTGCTTTGTTTCGGTGAAATTGAGAGTAAGATAATGAGAAAACAAATAGAATTTTATCTCTTTTCACTGTTTAGATAGCAAATTAAGGAGTAAACAAAAATAAAAGCCGATAAATTGAGGTTCTCAAATTAATCTATATGCTCATAGTTATTTTCATTTAAAATGGTTTTGATTGGTGGGAAAGAAAAGGAAATTTAACTTATTTTTTCTGTAATAATAGGAGAGAAATTTAACTTCCTTTGTATTTTTTAAGGAAACCACACAATGAAAAGAAAATTAAAGTAAATCCATTTTTTGTCAAAATTTTCTTCATCAAAATAAATGAAATTTCTCTAACAACATTAGTCTTGCATCCAACCAGAGGCTAATGAATCATGCTTTTATGAAATTTATAACTAATATATACTACTTTGTATCTTTTAAGAAAAATATTTATAGATTGTAATTTAACAATTTCAAAATATTAAAATTAAATTTAACATAAGAGAGAAGTAATTTAAATATAATTTAAACCTTTTGTGTTTACAATTTCAAAATTTTGCATACATTTTTTAATAAATATTCTCTATGTATCTATAATTATTTATTTTTTTACTTCCTATATAATATGTGCTAGTGATAAATTAAAAAAATTTAGATATAGTTTCACAGTTAAAAAATTAGATATAAATTCAACAGTAAAAGTACTATATATTTTACTATTGTATATCAACCACTTATAGTAAGTAGTTGGTCTTTATTGCTTGTGCTGACCACTGCTAGTGCTAATTGCAAACCGTTTAATCACCTCCACCCAATTCTAAGGATCTAATTTTTTAGATTATATTAATTTCTAATATGATTGATACTGTATTAAAATTGAAATATTATAACGAATAAATGAACTGTCGATCGATCTCTAGTTTGGTAGTAAATGCTAGAAGCTAAGGCATAGAGAATATACATGTTCAAGAGTTTGGTACCTGTCTGACCTAGTATGTTGAATGTTCTCTCTCTCTCTCTCTCTCCTCCAAGATTTGAATATAGACTCTTAAGTACAAATTCCGCCTGATCTGAACTCGTCAAAACCCAACAGCAGGATAGGCCAGAAATCATTGCGCAAGTCCGCTATATATATATATATATATATATATATATATATATATATATATATATATATATATATATATATATATATATATATATTTGCTAGCTAGTTTGTGTAGCATGATATTTTGGAAATGGCACGATTTTGATGCACAAGTCATTATCTTTAGTACTTAATACACAGTTTGTGAGCTTATCATGTTCTCATTCATAAATATAGTGGTGGGATGGATCTTGATAGTGCTAGCCCTATTAGCTTGAGTTATTTCATATCCACTGCAACCATGATCTACACCAACATCTAACACAAGGATATGGTGAACCAACAAATGATTTGAAGCTGAGACAGATTATAAACAAGAATTTAGTATACAATCACAAGTAGAATCAAAGATCATTAGAAAACATTATGAGACTAGAAAATCAATCTATAACCCTTAGGACAGAGGTAAGAATCAGGTTCACTTGTGTTCTTTGATCCAGTTCAATTCGTTGTTAATAGGGAAATAATGTTTAAGGGTTTAAGATAGGTTTACATATCGTTTATACTATATATAGATGGAACGTCAGTATAAAATATTGATACGGTCTCTGATTTCATGTTAGGGATTGAAATAGTTGGTGAAAAATTCCACCAGAGGTATTAGACGCCAGAGAGTAGAGTTTTAGGCTCAAAGTAATGAGGTTTGTATATATACGTATTTTAATTTGCATTATTGGTCTGTTGTGTGTTTATGTGATGTAAATTTGTGGTGCTAATTGACATGCAATAATAAGTAAGAGTTGCTAAAATATGGATTATGACATGTTAAATTCAGAATGCATGATGAATGTGAGAAATAAGGATTTTTGATGATATGGTATTGATGAATAAATATATTTAAATATGTCCATTCTCTATTTGAGAACTAGTTAGGTCATGTGTCATGTTATTGAGGGGGTTATGGTACCATAGTATATTATTATTATTGTATTAATCAGAGTGACTTAAGCTCGAGTAAGAACGCTCTTGATTATTTAGGGACAAGGTGACTTAAGATCAGGTAAAAGTGCCCTTATACCTATATGTGCAGATATTATTACTCACCAATGTGACTTAAACTCGGGTAAGAACATTCCTATTTTGAGACACGAAATTTGCAATATAGACAGACACAAATAATGAGTAGGGTGACTTAAGTTTGGATAACAGCGCTCATATTTCATAATTCGCATTCGGATAGTCCACACTAAAGTATTGGGTTAAGAAACTAGAAATTGGTAATACAATATACATAAATTGTAAGGAGATTATTATAACATAGTTATACAGAAATTAGTGTATCAGTATACAGTTATATATTGGAAAAGGAATGTGAAAATCAGTAATCAGATAGATAAAATCAAAAGCTAAATAATTGCAATTTATGATAAAATTCACTATGCCTGCGCTGATATATAAATGCTATGAATGAAATGTATTATGATTATGATGATATGGATTCACTTGTGCAATATAAGCAATGAATGTATTGAAATAAATTCAATTCAGAATGATTGAGCTATTATGTGTATATTATTGTGTATGACGATGTGGTCAAGTATACAAGTATGTTTATGAATATGAATGCTATGATATTATTGGAATGCATGCTAGAATTTCAATGCTTATATACATCACTAAGCTTTTAATAAGTTAGCATGTGAGTTTTTTTTTGTATCAAATTTGAAGCTAATAGACAGCTAAGTTGGCAAGAAGAGAAGACTAAGCCAGTCAAAGTTGATCCATATGGTCTGTTCATTTATTTTATTCATTTCATTATTGGTTATTCTGCATGACATGGATTAGAGACAAACTTTTTGAATATGATTTTAATAAGGATTGGTAATTGATTTTATTTATGGATAATAAGGTTGATTTTGTAATAAAGGCAACAATTGTCCACACCTGTTATTAATTTCGTTTATGATTATTATACGGATACATGAAAATTTTTTATGCAGTACATTGTAAATGGATGTTTTAATTTCATGTAACATACAGAGATGTGAAGTAAGTTGAAAAGTTTTAATTCAGAACAATTTAGATAAATATAGTTGTGTGATATCTGTCTGTACAATGTGGTTTGCCTTAGTTGTATAGAGAGGTGTTACATTTAGTGGTATCAGAGCTTAGGTTTAGACGATTCTAGACCTAAGTGGATTACGGGGTTATCATATATACATACATGTATCTCATCTGACTTCTTTATCAACTTGTAGGATTAGAGTGAGATGACATCTGAATCGAACGATATGGCTGAGAGCCAAAGCTCTCCATATAATAGGGCACCGAACTAGCCTAGTGCAACTAGTGTTCAGGGTCTAGGTGCAGTACCAATCCCTGACCAATAGGCTTCTAAATAAGCTAATCAGGACTAGACTCTGTTGATGCAGCAGATGGCAGGATTACTGCAGTAGATAGCTAGAGTTGTACCACTAGCACCAGCACCAGCTTTTTCACCTCCACCACCGAGGCCAATTGTACAGCTAGACAAGCTCTGTAAGTTTGGAGTTACTAATTTTTTAGGAACAAATAATGATGATCCTACTGCTGCAGAATATTAGATTGAAAAGATAGAAAGAGTTTATGATGGATTTAAGGTGGCCACTAATCAGAAGGCCAAATATGCTATTTCCTTGCTGTAAAAAGATGCTTACGGTTGGTGGAAAATAGTATCGCTAAAACCATATATTCCCTAGCCAATGACATGAGATTTCTTCATAACTGAGTTCAAGGAGCAATATATCCCTCCAATTTATGTAGATGAGAAGAAGCAAGAATTTCTGAGCCTCAACCAAGGCAAGATGACAGTGACTGAGTAACAGAAAGAGTTTACTGTGGATATTATTATGTATGACGATATGGTCAAGCATACAGGTATGTTTATGAATATGAATGCTATGATATATTTTGAATGCATGCTAGAATTTCATTGCTTATATGTACTACTAAGCTTTTAATAGCTTAACATGTGAGTTTCCCTACACGCACTGAGTTGGCAAGAAGAGAAGATTAAGCCAGTCAGAGCAGTCAGAGTAGACCCGTGTGGGTCTATTCATTTATTTTATTTATTTCATTATTGGTTATTTCGTATGACATATGATAGAGATATACTTTTTGAATATGATTTTAATAAAAATTTGTAATTGATTTTATTTATGGATAATAAGGTTGATTTTGTAATAAAGGTAGTAATTGTCCATACCTGTTATTGATTCAGTTTATGATTATTATTTGGATACAGAAAAATATTTTATGTAGTACATTATAAATGAATGTTTTAATTTAATGTAACATACGAAGATATGAAGTAAGTTGAAAAGTTTTAATTTAGAATAGTTTAGACAAATACAATTGTGTGGTATCTGTTTGTACAGTGATGTTTGTCCTGACTGTATAGAGGGGTGTTACATTTTCAATGCATATAAAAATGTCTTTATGATGGGTAGAGATGTTTAAAAGAGGGATTTTGCATTAGAAGCTAAGGTTCCAGTTACAAAATACAATATCAAGAGAGATTGATTAAAGCTTAGAAGTTCTTAACTTTGTGAAAACAACTTCAAAAATCTTCAAATAGTGAAGACATTAATGGTTTTCGATTCGTTTTACGTTTCCGCATTTGATCTATTTATTGTATATGTCTAAGTAAATATGTTTAGATTGTTTGTAAGCATGCTAACATTTGGTATCATAGCTTTTTTTTTAATACCTTTGTCTTGTGTTTTTAAGTGATCTACAATTCTGCCAAATTACTTTGTTGATGTTGGCTCAAATGGCTACAACCTCAAGATGGTTTTGATGATAGCAAAACAATGTATATTGTGTTTCACCAATTTTGTTTTGCAGAGATCAATATAGAAGAATATCATTGTTATGCCCACCAATTTAGGCCATGACTGATGTGCGTGTTCCATAACCGGACGTGTCATTATAATTGGAAATTGAACACATTTGTTATAGAAATAGAAACGATATGACCAGAGTCTAAATTTAGACAGCATACAAGTAAGAAAATTTATAACAAATATATGATGTTAAATTTTGCACAAAAATCGAGAAAATTGTGGTTAGATTGAAAAATACATGTGTTCGTATTGTCGGCAAATTGCTAACTAAGTACACTGGGATGTAGAGAATATTAAGACAATCATGTCAGTATAACGTTATGTTAAAATTCCAATGTTTAAAGTGTAAAATCAAAGAAATAAAATCTAAAGTGTAGTTCCTCGATAATATTGGGAAACACAATTTTCATTTTGGTGCTTGAATCGTGATATCGAAAAAATTAGTACATAAAATAAATTATAGCGAGAATTTTGGTCTATTTGATTATAGAAAATTAATTAGTTATAGCTTAAAATTCAAGAAATTAAAATTTATGTGCGGTTAATTTGATAAGGAAAAGTTAAAAGACTAAATTGAAATTTGAATATTATTAACTCTAAACAAGATTAACCAAATTAATCAAGATTAATTTAAATCTAATATACCATGCATGAAGGCCCCGTTTCTCACATGCACTCAAATTACTCTTCTCAATTTTCATACAAATGGCTTTTATGGTGGCATGATGAGCTAATAATAATAATAATAATAATAAGGTACAAAGTTTCTATTAAAAAGAAAATCAATTCTTATCTTCATTTTCTCTAATGACTAAGAATGCGTTTTTAACATTTCTTCATTTGTTATTTCTTTTTCTCTCTATGCCGAAATCAATTCCCTCTTCTTCACTTAAGTTCTTTCAAGATTTTCTCCTCCATTTCTTTGAATTCTTAGCTCTTACTTCCCAAACATAGGTCCCAAGTTTGAAGAACAGGAAAAAGAGAAGGAAAAGCCTCTTGACCATATACCTTAGCTAACTAAGATATTGTGAAGAAGTAGAGACTCAACTAAAGCTCAAAGGAGGAATCAAGGGTCTTGCATGTGGATTTAAAGCTGGGATGGAGGAAAGGAGGCTATGCATATGATGGTTGAAGCAAGCGGAGAGCAAAGAAAATACTTATAAAATTATGGAGGAAAGGAGGCTATGCATATGATGGGTAAGACGCATTTCTTCACTTTGGCCGAAAGAATGAGTTTTAATTCCATCTTATTTCTTTTTTTGGGTTAATTGAAGAAAGTGGAAAGTGAGCATATTCTTAACACATATCCTTTTAGCTGTGAGGAATAGGTCCTTAAATTTTCAATTGTCTTCCTTTATTCATCTTTGTTGGGTTTTGGTTGGGGATTTAAAATCTGACTTCTCATCTTTAATCTCTTTTTCTTTATTGGAATGAAGATGGCTTGTGAAATGAAAATAATTTGCATGCCAAAAATGAAGTTGGACGTGACATGATGGAGCAAAGAGGATTGATTTTGGTCCAAAACACTAGAACTGAAATACTTGGAGGAAGAAGCTGGGAATTGTTTAGTTAGTGAAAGAAAATGGGCTAGCACGGGGGAGAATGAGCCGAGACCCGGAGTGATTTTGTAACCCAATAAAGACTAAATTTGTTTAGATTAATAGTTAGCTAAATAACGTAGGAATTAACCTAATTATAATTAGAGTAAATTAAATGAATTAATATGAGATTTAAACTTGGTTAGGCTGAAATGGTAAGGGTGAACATAAGAATAGTTAAGACTGAAGCCTAATAAGGAGGAATAAATTTTAGATACAATTCAACACAAACCTGAGGCATAAAATGAGAAATATGAGACTTAAATGTAATTCCAACTGAAATACTTAAAAAAAACCTTAAATTGGGACTTTTGGTTGGCTTAGATTAATTGGAAAAACATATTATAAATGAACAAATAAGTTAATTATCATTGGATATGGGAAAACAATAGCTTGTTAACCGAGACAGTGAGGAACCCATTTAAAAAGTTAAACCTTGCTTTTGAACCGTGAAAAAAAAATTGAGAAAATTGGGACTTATATTAATTAAAGCCGAAGTAGGTATATAAACTTAAACTTAATTAAGTTAGGAAAGGAAGTTAATTAATGGAGATTGTCTTAGACCCGTGAATGATATTGGTCACGAACTGGGAATTCTAACCTCTTATAGTGGATTGGGAGGACCTAAAGCAAGGAAACCTGTCAAGAATTTATAGAATGTGTTAAGTGGGGAAATGGAACCACAGGAGTAGCAAAGTATGGAAGAGGACCAGAGACTATTAGACCCATTGAATAATGTTTAAAAAAGATTATTGAATAAGCATAAAAAATAATCAATTTACCTAAAACAAAAATGAAATTCTGGACATAAAAATATTATAAGGCCATTGTAAGGTTAGGGAGGACCAAGAAAAAATTATATAATTGGAAGTTTGAGACTTGACCATAGGCTTACATAAGAATTAAAAAACAAATGAAGAAGATTTTAACAAGGGAGAGTAAAATAAATAAATAGTTGCTAATTAGTTCCGTGAAAACTATTAACTTAAAATTATGGTGTTAAGTAAAAGAACATTATCGGCTAATTATTTAATAATTTATATTAGGAGTGTTGACGCCGAAAAGGATAAGAATTGGATGAATGACGGTAACACTAATAAGAGGTTTGTACAAATTCTTATAGTAATGGTCAAATATGTATTTAATTTAATTATAATATTAAATATATTTTGTATTCTAGCATGAAATGAGTTTAAACAAGTTTTATAAAAATAATCTTACCTGCACTTATTTTATTTTTAAGGTTACATATATTTTATTTTATAAAATAAATTGTGTTATGAAACAATTTTCTACTTGAAAAAATGATTATGATGAATTGAAATGAATTTATGAAATGATTTATTGAACAAAATGATATTGAAAATGTTATTATAGAATTTATAGTTTTTAGCCTATATAATAACATATATAATGATATAGGGATTGTTGACATACCAATAGGGTAAGAACTCCAAGACCTATAATTAACTTGATCATGAGAGGTGTTGTATGGATCTTATAGTTATCCTAGACTATACATATTATTTATATATTGGTTCCGTAGTTATCTTGGATTGAATCTAGTCATATGGTTATCTTGAATCATATAATAATATTTAGGTCATGTAGTTATCTTTGACCCTAGAATTTCTGTCGTTTAACGGTATCCCTTGGTTCCTTAGGAGTAGGTCTATTGTGTGTTATATGAGTAGAGAAATAATAAAATTATTAATTGGTATATGTGTATGATGAAAGATTTACTAAGTGAATGAATGTGATTTTTAAGCAGATTTTCTATGATTTGTGACGTCATTAGTGAAATAAACTTCAAGTTCAAATGATTATATGCCATATACATGTAAAATGAGTTTTTTTTAATGTTTTAAACAATAGTGTGATTTATCAATTCACAATCAGTAAATCCTGTATCTTAAAAAAATATTTATTTATAATTATTTTTTACTGTAAAATTTTACTAAAATAAAGTAATCAACTGTATATGGAATGTCTAATGTTGACTAAGTCAACAATTCTAATCTAAATTGGATTTGACCAATTTTTATAACTCTTATAAAAGGTCTAATTCTCTTTATCTTTCACTTGGATTTTATCCAAAACCTATTTTATATTTCCTTCTTTCCCTTTATGCATGTGATCTAATTGATTTTCTGGCCATATTGGTAGCTCAAGTCTCAAAAGGAATCCTAATTTAATTAGGATTTTACGAGTCTTCTTTTCACCTATAATTGATTTCCAATAAATTTCCATTGACTTAGCAGTTATGAGCGGTATCTAGCAATATATTATGACCACCCAATTAACCAAAAAGTTAGTGGTTTGTCTTTTAACTCTTTTATAGACAATTATCAGACAATTTATCCTTTACCATACTATACATAAGAGTGGCAATTCGTGTAAGTGGGTTATATTCGTGTCATATTTTAATATATTCATAACATGATAAGGGTCAACCGAACACGATACGATAAGCTAATCGTGTTTAAAATTCAAACATGAATACAACCCACTTAATAAACGAGTTAACATAACATGACATATTTAACATAATTAATCTAAAAATTGAAATAAATTAGTATAATACGATTTACTTAATATGTATAAGGGTTATAAATGTGTTGGGTTAAACATGTTAACTCGATATATTAATCTATAAATTGAATTAAATTAGTATAAAACAATGTAGTTATTATGTACATGAGTTATAAACGTGTTAACCCGACACAATACAAATTATTAATAGGTTAAATATATATTTTTTGTTAGTAGGTCAACCTGCGACACGACACAATAATTTTTGTATCTTTATCGGGTTGACACAATTGTGACACGAACACTATAAACCTCAACCCTAACCTGTAAACTTCATATTGGATTAATGTCATGTTATCATGTCATGTTTATTATTACCACCCCTAACTATACCTCATTTGGTTCAGATAATGGACTGTAGGTCAACTCCCACTAGACTTGTAATGGTCACTAATTAGAGTCTAGTTAGAATAAGTGTATGATATACATATAAACTAGATGATTGACATTAAAGATTAAAATAAATTGAGTAAATGACTAAATAAGAATTAAAATGAACTAAATAGATTGATAGAGTTAATATGGTTAGACATATCACATAATGAAATTAAAGTTTAATAAAAGCTAGTGAAATTTGGTATATGTAAAATAAAATAATAAAATAATAAGTTAAAAAAATTAAAAAAAAAGTAAAAAAAAGAGTAAAAAAAAAGGAAGGGGGGGGGGGAGGCAAATGTGGTTTTGTGGGAGAGGGGGATGTATTTGGATTAAGTACATTATTGCAAATTCTACACAATTCTATCAACCTTATTTCTATTCTTCTTCATCCTCAAACTATCAGCCTCCATTTCTTCATCATCTCCTTCATGATTTGCAAGAAATTCACTCCAAATAGATTTGTTCTTGTGTTTTTAGAGTTATTATGACTGTATAGTATCGGTCTTTTGTACTCTAGTTTTGAGGGAGTTATCAACTGAATTTGAAGAAGTGTAAAATATGAAAGTTGTTCATATATGTGTTTTTTTTATATGTATTCAAATTTCATGAAATTATTTTGGTTACAGAAAGGGATAACTTATTTGAGTGAGACTAGTTCAGAGAGACGTGTTAACATAATAACCTACATTTTTTGATTAATTTGATCATTTTAATGGTTGAATCTAAGGTTTTGTAAAACATAAAAGTTGTATATCTATATGTTATTTAGGTATGTATAAAATTTTATATAAATACCTCTTGTTTAAGCTGAGTTATAGAAAAAGTAATTATCACTGTTTTTTGATTAAGTTGTTTCCTTATACCTGTGCAGTTCCGGTAAATTCATATTCATTTTTGAACTTCTTAAAGGTCGAATTTTCCAAAGTATAAAACATAAAATTTTTATTTCTATATCTTAACTAAGTTCTTGTGGAAGTCTCATCTTAAAAATGTCATTTATTTTGTGAGTTATGACCTGAAAAAGTTGAACTGGTAAGGTTGGTACTCTATGATAAACCAGTTATAGATTATCTAGTGTTTGAGAACCTTAGAAATAGAATTTGGAAAAGTGATAAACATAAAAAATGTTCCAAATTACCTTATATAAATTTGTAGAAAGTTTAGTAATAAAAAAAACTACACATTGAAAGATATGAATTTTTAAAAATGGTACCCTAAATTTACCTAAGGGGCAGTAAACAGAGCAATATTTAAAATTTTACTAAAAATTATGTAATGGTTCAAAAATTCTGAAAATTTACCATATTTTAGTCTTACATATTAAATTTAATTAGAAATAGGAATCATATAAATTAGATAAGTGTATAAAAAGTTATAGAGCCAATAATCATAAGAGGTCATGTTCTAACTTAAAAGAAATTATAATAATTTATTTAAACTATATCAAGAATGAGTATTTTAACAAATTATTAACTATCATATTTTCAAATTAGGCTCTCAACAAGAGGAAGAACAACAAAAGTGAATAAGCTCTGAGTTTATATTTTGGAAAAGAAAAAAACATTCTTGAGGTTTGTACATATATATATTCTGGTTTGCTCTTATGCATGATTGTGTGTGCATGACATAAATTATATGTCACAATGATGAAATTATATCTTATGACATGTTTTAAAATTATAGAAATGTTATTAACTATGAACTTAACATTAAGCTAATATTTGATAAAATATCATGATATTACATAGTTTTGAAATAAATTATGAGTATATGATTATGTTAATATGAAATGAGTATTTGTTATAGAAACAACTAATTAGTGGTGTTAATTGCCCATTTCTCTACCTGAGGACTAACATAGGATAGATGGTGCACTATTATGGGGAAGTTACAGTGCCGATATGGATATGATTTAGGGACATGGTGGCTTAAGCTCTGGGAGCGCCCCTGATCCCGATTGCACATAGATGACATGATTTTATTCGGTCAAAGTGGCTTAAGCTCTGGGAGTGCCCTTGACTCGAAATTATGGTGAGTAGGGTGGCTTCAGCTCCTAGAGTGCTCCTATTTCACACCCTATATCAGGAGAGTCTGAGAACGAGATTTGGGCTAATACTAATTAAAGACTATGGAATGAAATATGAAAAATTTATTATTGACATAAGTAACAAAACATGAAATGCTTACATGAGGTAGTGAGAATTTAATTATTGAAAAGGTTATTATATTTATACTGTTATGTGATGTGCTTATTTCTTTTATATGACAAATATGCAATAAAATTCAGTGTGCCATGGTTTATTTGAGACATTCATTTGTGTGACTACTTGGGAAAAACTTAATGCCTATATGTACCACTAAGCTAGAGATAGCTTAGCGTGGGTTCTTCTCATGCAGGAAGTGGAGCTGTAGATAGTAGAAAGTGAAGTTGGTCAGGAGGAAATCCAAGATCATATTGGCACAAGAGACTTAGTTAGAGGGTTGATTACTAATCACTTTTCTTTTTGAGTTTGACCAGACATATGGGTTGTGGTAGACATGTCATGTATTTGGTTCAGGAGCATATCTTATATTTTGATATTATATTGTAAACAGTCATGTGTGAGGTTGGTATGCCACAAATGATCAACTATATAACTTAATCAACTACCATAAATATATATATATATATATATATATATATATATATATATATATATATATATATATATATTGATAATTAGAATGATAAGCCAAATCCAATATAAATAAATGAATTATTTTAATTTAAACGATAGAAAAACTTAGTCAGACAGATTTATCGATTTAAGCTTGTGGCATCCTTCTTATATATATAGGATTATCCCTAATATATAAGTGGGGTGTTACATTTAGTAGTATCAGAGCAAGTTTAGGCGTTTTTAGGCTTAGGTGGGAAAAGGTATATTAGGCATCAATACACATGTGTCTCATATAATTCTGATATGGGCTTTCTTCTTGGAAACTTGTAGGATTGTAGGAAAATGTCTTCTGATGAACGAGATATGGCTGAGAGTATCGGCTCTCCCAATACTAAGACTCCTCATCAGCCTAGTGCAGCGAGCGTGCAATGGTAAATTGCTGCTCCAAATCCCCCACAGCAGGCAGTAGAATAAATTGATCCTAGTCAGAATCCATTTATACAACAGATGACTGGACTATTTCAATATATGGTACAAGCCATTCCTCAACCTATCTCAGTGCCACCACCTAAACCAAAAGTAACAATTGATAAGCTTCGTAAGTATGGGGCTTCAAATTTCTATGGCAAGAAAGATGAGGACTTAGCTGCAGCTGAGTATTGGTTGGAAAAGACTGAAAGAATTTTTAAAGAATTGCAAGTGAAAGTAGAGGATAAAGCTAGATTTGCTAGTTCTCTACTCCAGGAAGAGGCATATGATTGGTGGAAATCAGTTTTTACTTAACCAGATGTAGTGGAACTTGTCTCATGGGATTCCTTTCTTTCTGAATTAAAAGAGCAGTACAGTATGTTGATCTATATTGATGAAAAGAAGAAAGAGTTCATGAATCTCAAATAGGGTAAAATGTCAGTGACTGAGCATCAGCGAGAGTTTACCAAATTGAGCAAGTATGCCCCTTAATTAGTTACAAAGGAAAGTGATAAATGCAGAAGATTTAAAGATGGCCTTAATGAAGAGGTTGGAGATATTGTGACTGCTCTCCAGCATACTAATTTTGCTCAGTTAGTTTCTGCAACACTCAGCTTTGAAAAAAGGAAAAAGAGAAAAATAGAAGAATCTTTTAAAAAGCTAGCCACTCCTGAGACTCAATCCATTGGGAAGAGGAGTCATTTCTTTGCTAGCCATTCACATAATAGAGGACAGGGAAAGGGTTCTAGCTATTCACAGATAGGGTCTATTAGGAGAGGACCACCCTCTAAGGCACTTTCTGCTACGACCAGTTCACAACCTCATGTTGGCAAGGAAGCTATACCGGCATATAACATTTGCAATATGAGCCATTGGGGAGAATGTTGGCTTGTCACAGGTGCTTGCTTTAGATGTGGGTCCAAGGAATACATACGAAGGGATTGCCCACTCTTGACAAGTAGTACTCTTACTCAGACTACTAGGTCAGCTTTGACTCAGCCTGGAGTTTAGTCCAAAGGAGGACCAGGCTGACCTAGACAGACTATTTCAGAGACAGTGAATAGATCTGAATCCAGCAGAGCTCTAGTTAGAGCCTATGCCATGAAAGCTAAGGAAGATCAGGTGGCAACATATGTTATTGCTGGTATATTTTCATTATATGATTCTGACATTTATACACTCATAGATTTGGGTTCTGCACATTTCCATATTTGCACTAGTACATTTAGCCAACATAATGTGATTAAAGAAAACCTAGAATATGAAATTGAAGTTAGGAATCCTTTGGGTCACAGTGTAATAGTGAATAAAGTATTCAGGAATTGTCCTTTAGTTGTACATGGGAAGGAGTTTTACGTAGATTTTATTGAGTTGTCTTTCCACGAGTATGATGCCATTTTAGGCATGGATTGGCTCTCATGTCACAGAATAGTGGTGGATTGCAAGTTTAAATTTGTGGTACTTAAGACAAAAACTCAGGAAGAAATTATTATGAAAGGTGAATTATTCTCACATCCTCGAGTCATATTTGTAATGAAAGCTCGAAGAATGATGAGAATAAGGTGTGAAGCTTATTTGGCCTATGTGATTGACACTAGAAATGAAGGTTCAAATCTTAAAGATATTCCAGTGGTAAATAAATTTCCAGATGTATTTTCTGATGATTTACCTAGACTGCCTCCAGAGAGAGATGTTGAGTTCGCTATTGATCTTATTTTAGGAACTATGCCTATATCAAAGAGGTCGTACATAATGGCCCCATCAGAAATGAAAGAACTTAAGACACAATTGCAAGAACTCCTTGATAAGGGTTTTATTAGAACAAGTACATCCCTATGGGGTGCACCAGTATTGTTTGTGAAAAAGAAGGATGGTATCGATAGTTGAATAAGGCGACAATCAAGAACAAGTACCCATTGCCACGGATCGATGATCTCTTTGACCAATTTAAAGGTGCAGGAGTATTTTTCAAGATAGACTTGAGATTAGGTTATCACCAATTAAGAGTGAAAACGGATGATATAGCTAAAATCACGTTCAGAACCAGATATGACCATTATGAGTTTTTAGTTATGCCATTTGGGCTGACCAATGCTCCAACAACATTCATGACATTCATGGATCTTATGAATAAGATCTTCTGGCTGTATCTAGATCAATTTGTGGTTGCTTTTATTGATGATATTCTGGTATATTATGAAGATTCAGAAGAACATGAAAATCATTTGAAAATAGTGTTACAGACTCTCTGAGAACATAAGCTTTATACCAAACTCTCAAAATGTGAGTTTTGGTTGAAGGAGGTGACATTTTTGGGACACATTGTCTCAATAGAGGGCATTCAAATGGATTCTAGCAAGGTGGAGGCAATTGTGAATTGGAAGCCCTTAGGGAATGTGATCGAGGTCAGAAATTTCCTAGGTTTAGCTAGATATTATCGAAGATTTGTCAAGGGTTTTCCAATGATTGTTTCTCATTTGACAAGACTATTAAGAAAATATATTAAATTTAAGTGGACAGATAAGTGTCAAGCTAACTTTGACAAGCTAAAGAGTATGCTCACTGAGTCCCCTATTTTAACACAATCGATCCCAAATAAAGAGTATGCCATTTATAGTGTTGCTTCTCATAATGGATTGGGTTGTGTATTAATGCAAAATGGAAAGGTGGTTGCTTATGCTTCTAGGTAGTTAAATCCACATGAGAAGAATTATCCTACCCATGATCTAGAGTTGGCAACTATAGTTTTTGCATTGAAGATTTGGTGCCACTATTTATATGGGGAGAAGTGTTTCATATACACATATCACAAGAGTTTGACATATCTTCCCTCATAGAAAGAATTAAATTTGAGGCAGAGAAGATGGCTAGAGTTGATAAAAGATTATAATTGTGTGATTGACTATCATCTAGGCAAGGCTAATGTAGTAGCAAATGCTTTAAGTAAAAAGACTGTGGTAGAGTTGCACATCTAGCCCACTCTTACTTAGCAAATCAAGGATGCACAGAGACAAGATATTAATATAATTGAACTAGCTGAATTGGTTTCCAAAGGAGAGAGACCTGGGTTTGTTATGGAATCAGATGATGGCCTGTTCTATTAAGGCATATTATGTGTGCCCAATGTAGAGGATCTCAAATAGATAATTCTTAGAGAGGCCTATGAAAGTAGATATGCTATGCATCTAGGGAGTAATAAGATGTATCAAGAGTTAAAGAGTAGATACTGATGGGTAGGTATGAAAAATGACATCATAGAGTACACTTCAAGATACTTAACTTGTCAACAGGTCAATTTCAACACTGCTTTTTATCCACAGATAGATGGATAATCAGATAGAGTTATTCAGATTATGAAAGACATGATAAGGAGCTGTGTCATCGAATTTGAAGGTAGCTGAGACAAATATATTCTATTAATAGAATTTGCCTATAATAACAGCTATCAATCCAGTATCCAGATGACTCCATATGAGGCATTATATGGTAGGAAGTATCGAACACCTATATGTTGGATAGAGCTTAGTGAGAGGAAGCTAGTGGGACTAGATCTAATGCAAGAGATATAAGAAAAAGTGAGAATTATTCGAGAAAGACTTAAGGCATCTATACATAGACAGAAATCATATGCTGACCTCAAGAGACGAGACATTGAATATGCAGAGGGTGATAAATTTTTTCTTAAAGTTTCTCATTGGAAGAAAGTTCTGCAATTTGGGAAGAAAGACAAATTAAGTCCAAAGTTCATCGGACCTTATGAAATATTAGAGAGAGTTGGACCTGTCGCATGTAGACTCGCTCTACCACTAGAGTTGAGTCAAATACATGATGTTTTCTATCTCTCGATGTTAAGACGGTACAAATCAGCTATAAAATAATAGAATACTATAAAATCAAATTTAGACTATAAATGGGCTAAAAATGAGGCCCGATATTAGGGCCGAAATCTGTCATAAACAAAGAGTTTGTATATTGGGCCTTTGCATATGGTGTGATGAATACATATGTTAATTAATGAAAATTTTGAATTTAATTGTAGTTATAAATTTTTAACAAAATTATTTATGTGTGAGATTTTAATTTAATAATAATGGAAACAAATAATAAAAATAAATAAACATGTATGTGGAAATTTGGTACAATGATCACTTTTGAAAATATTGTGAATAATAATCTTAATGTTGGGAGTAAATATAAAAATATTTAAGCCCTAAGACACCAAACCTAGAACTAGAATAGAGAATAGTTTGACATGTCAACCAGAAGATTAAAGACACTCGATGCCAAAACATGAAAGTCGGTAATGACAATTCTATAAATGCGCTTGGTGCAAAATTATTAAGTTAGTAGTGACAATATTACGAAAGTCGGTAATGACACTATTATAAAAGCGCTCGGCGTAATATTATGAAATTCAATAATGACAACCCCGTTATTCCTATTAGTTTGTTTGGTTATAGGTGTTATGAGCACAAAGAAAATGAAAATAACAATAATGTAAAGTGTGTATGGATAAAATAAGTAAAAGCATGTCCTCTTGCTAATGTTGTGTTAAATCAAGATTGTTAAATATTAAATGTTTGATCATATTTCTTTGATTTCCTGTATTTCTTTTTGTATGCCTTATTTGTGGAATTATGAAATGACAAGTAAGAAAATATATGTATGTAAGATTTTTATCTTTGAAGCACCACTAAGATATTAGCTTAGTGCAAGTTATTTTGTCTCGCGCATGTTCTAAAGAATAACTGTTGATAGTATAGTTATTGGAAGAAGAAGGGTACTCGAATGGAAAACAACTTAAAACTTTGGACTATTTTTGGTATATTTTGTTAAAAGTTTTGTAAATTAAATTATAGTTTTATCTCATCTAGTATGCATTGGACGTATGTAAAACTAATGTAATAGATATAATTTGGATGTAAAATAATATATTTTATCAATAAATATAATTTTGAATATTGGCAAAAAAAAAACTTCTTTTAGCAAATCTTATAAGATAGTCGGGTAATGTTCACTTACCTTGCTAAACTAAAGTGGAGTAAGAGTGTGTTATAATATGATTGTCTCATAGTAGGTTATCTAATATACTTAACTACTCTCGCAAAATCTACATGTTAACTCTAAACATCTCATATTTTCAGCTTATGAGATTAGTTGCTTGACTTAGTCAAGAAGTATAATATATGCTAATTTATCTAGATTAATAATGTTCTATTTTGTTAATACTATGATTAGGGATCATTTAGATATGAATATAATTTCATATGATAGAAATCTCGCTATTATGATTTAAGGTAACAAATGTATTACATTTTGGATTGCACTATGAAATTAGGGTTCAAATCCCTAATTTGAAGAAAAGAGGGTGAAAGATGGGGGTTTCATCCCACTAGGGATGTTTAATAACTGTCAAAAGAGGAGGTGTTATATATTGACCGCTCATTGTAAGTTGAGTCCATCTCAGTTGCTCAATTAGTGGGATAGACAAAATTTTGTCCATAGTTTGCTTAAATTTATCTAATTATAAGTAGATGGTTCCAGTTGCATTGAGTCATAAATATTTATGAGTTCAGTTATACCATAGATCGTACTTCAGGGGTTGGTTTGCATATTTGACCATTTTAAAAAGAAAGAGATTGTAATTTCAGTAAATAAGGTAAAGTGGAAAAATATTTGTAAAATATTATGTTAATTTTTGAAATGAGCATTTAAAGTGTGAAAAATTTCAGGATAGACATTTAAAGTAAAACGGAAGAAATATTTTCTTTTCTAGAAGAAAATGTGATGATAATTATATACAAAAATAATGCATTTGTATTTACCAATAATGGTATGAGAAAATTAAGTAATCTAATCACAATACCACAAAGAGTAAAAAACTATTTAGTATTTACTGATATTATATAATAATTAGTCAAGAATTTATATGTTGGTACTTTGTTGTTAAACTTAAGATAATGTAATGTTGTGTGACTTAACAATAAATGATTTTTAAATTCAAAATTAAATTTCAAATGCCAAAATTGGTGATTATAAGATTAAGGGCCACAAATAAAAATTTATCCAACTCTTATGCTTCTTTATTTTATTTCCGCGTTAATATATTATAATATTATTTTTATGTGTTTATTATTATTAAAAGAAATGGTCACAAAAACAAAATACTATTTTCCTGAATTTTATGACTTTTGCTTGTTGAAGCCTTCCATTTTTGTTCGTTCATATTAAATACGTCAACTTTAATTCTCTATGGTCCCTTCAACTTCTCATTTCG
This sequence comes from Triadica sebifera, assembly GCA_023653625.1. Classification (NCBI taxonomy): domain Eukaryota; kingdom Viridiplantae; phylum Streptophyta; class Magnoliopsida; order Malpighiales; family Euphorbiaceae; genus Triadica; species Triadica sebifera. The sequence continues at coordinate 22,636,189 of CM042898.1, read as the reverse complement.
AAATCAGTACATGCATTTTTTTGTAATCCCTAAATTGTCTAATTAATAAAAATTATTATTATGTAACCACTCTTGCACTTATCATAAATTATTCTCTCTCTATCCGTCTCAAAATGATTGTTTATTTTGGGTGTGACACTAAACTTATAAAATTTCTAATAATATAAGTAATTAACTATAATCATTTTTTTTGAAAATAAAACATTCTAATTATTAATCTAGTAGTTTCTACATAATATAAGAATCCTTCGACCTATAATTATTGATAAAATATTTATTACAAGGAAGGATATAATTGAAAAAAATAAAAAATTATATTTTAAAAAAAATGAATAATTATTTCATGAATGTGGGAGTATTTTCTTGACCTTAATTTATTATAGGTGATGAAGTTTGACATCAATGAGAATTTTGTCTTTTCTCTATTTTTTTTTGTCTTTATTATTTGTTTTCTGTTTATTGACAAAAAAAGGGGAAAAGATTCAACCCTAGGCACCTACAATTTTTTTTTTGAACTGAACGCTTAGAGTGAGATGTTTTGTTTTAAATAATATATATATCTATTTAGGTAAATGCTGAGAAGCAAGAACCCATGTGCACATTGCACCTGCTATTATTTGTCTGGCCTATGTTATTCATGTGCTGCACATTATTTAAGCAATCAGAATAAAGTGTCCATGTGCTTCATACGTTAATTTGATATCATTTATACAGATTTATATATTATTTTATACATTTTTCATAAAAAAAAATTGTTCACCTACCATACCTTTAAAGTTTCTTAAATTGACATTGATTATAAAATACTATCTCCATCTTTAATTCTTTCGACTACAACTCATAAAAGAGAGAAATGGAAAGCTTGGAATTGTTGATGAAATATTTGTATGCAAGTCCAAGGAATTGGTTCATCTCAGTGATGTGTGTGGTTAGTTTAGTTTCATCAGCAATGCTTGGATTAGCAGAGATAAGAGGAAACCACTTGAAATTTTCTAAATTTTGTAATGTTAGCGAAGAAAAGGGAACTAAGATCAGAGTATCCAGTAGAAATGGGATGCTATTGGCTTACATACCTCCACTTGTTGCTGCTTTTGCCTCTTTATTCATTTTCCCACATGAGGGTTTAAGGTTTTTCTTACTCAACTCTGCTCTCACCATTCATTTCTTCAAAAGAATTCTTGAGGTACTCTCTCTCTCTCTCTTTTCTTCTCTCCAAATTTGAATATAGAGTTTTACATACAAATCCTGCCTGATTTGAAATGTTGAACTCTTCAAACGCCAATTATGAACAGAATAGGCTTGAAAATACTGTGCAAAGTCTGCTATATTATATGATTTTTCTGGCTAGTTTGTGGGGCATAATTTACTGAAAATGGAATTACTTTGATGTAACAATTCATTATGCTTAGTATTTAATTACAGACAGTTTGTTATCTTATCATGTTCTCAGGTGCTATTCATTCATAAATATAGTGGTGGGATGGATATTGAAAGTGCAATTCAAATGAGCCTGGGTATTTACATATCCATTGCAACCTTGATCTACACTCAACATCTAACACAAGGAGATGCTGAACCAACAATTGATTTGAGCTATTCTGGAATTGTGCTATTCCTTGTAGGAATTAGCGGCAACTTCTATCATCATTACCTCCTTTCTAAACTGAGAAGCAGGAATGATAAAGGATATAAGGTTCCAAAAGGAGGTTTATTTAATTTAATTATATGCCCTCACTATTTTTTTGAGATAATAGAGTTTTGGGGTTTTTCTTTTATTTCTCAAACATTGTTTGCATTTTCCTTCACTGCTGGGACAACTTTGTATTTGATGGGACGGAGTTATGCCACTAGGAGATGGTACCTTTCTAAGTTCGAAGATTTTCCTGCCCATGTCAAAGCGCTTCTTCCTTTTGTTTTCTGAAGTGAAGTAAAAGAGAATTTGGAATAAAAATGCATGTAATAATTTCTCTTAAAAAAATTTTCTCCTTCGACTGAAGTAAATTCAGAGTTCTTTTTCTTTTTACATTTTCCCCTCAATATCCATTACTTGTTTAATGGCATAGGTTTTATTTTTTATTTTTTATTTTTAATCTCGAGATCTTAGCACATGTTATGACGTTGGCATACCATGTGATTTTGAAAAATATTAAATACCTTTTCTATATTACCTTCTATTATATATTCATATTTGCAATGGTATGTGACTCAAAAAGAAAGAAAAAAATAGAAAGTACCGAATGACACTCAAATTATAAATTATAATAAAAAAGATAGAAGAGAAAGTAATATGAAGAAGATAGTTTGCGCTCCTCTGTACTATTTTTTTTTCGCTCTTCTTACTGTTGAATTTACTATTGCAAAAAAATTATTTGCTATTGTAATGATATTTTACACTTTGTATGCAATATCTTTTTAACAAAAAGGCCAAATCAAGAGTTTTAATTACTCTTAAAAAAGTAGTAATCCAAATAACAAAATCTATGCAAATGGAAAGTGGAAGACTCATCTCTTATGCATGGACTGTTAGGGCAATTTGCACATAATTTCTTACAATCATTGTCTCAGTTGTTGTACATTGACACTTATAATTGCCTAAAAAATACTATGTACTGATAAGTGATTGAAACTCATCAATATCTTTATAAAAATTGCCTAAAAATATACTGTAATTATATAATGAAAGTGATTGAAACTTATCAATATCTCTATTGAGTCGAAATGTCAAACTTGATATGTATAGAACGAAGTATGATAATGTTTATACAGACATATGACTAATTTAACATATTGCTATAATATTAAACGTATTGCTACTACTTGACACACACTACTCCACTACTAACAATAGGACATTATCACATTATTCCATTACTAACCACAAAATAGGGCAGTAACATTAATTTTGAATTTTAATAGTAATTTTGAATTTTTGAATCATAGGCTTAAACAATTTTAATAATGGCTTTAGGAAACCCAGCCTTACCCATACCATACCAGCCCCTCTTCTTCTTCCCCCAACTCTTCCGCGTCTCAAATCATTAATACCATTTGCATAAACTTCGACGCTTCTTACCAAGGAGGGACAACAGAGCTGCACGGTAGTCATAAATTTTGAAGTTACTCTAATAAGCGGTTATGCAGGTTCCAACAATGCCTCCTCTGCGCTAGTAGGAGAAGCGATGGCCTTCCATCAGAGAAAATACTATCTTTTCTCTATTTGTTGGTAAAACTCTGCTGTGTAATAATTGTTTATTAATTTGTTTAGTGTTTTTGACCAAATGAAAAATTCAATGCTCCACTCACAATGACATATATGTTTTTGTGTGCAGAAATGAATGATAACAAACTTATAGTGATAGGATGGCCTTTTTTTTTTTTTTTTTAAAAAAAACAATTAAAATTCAATCATCGGCTAACTAATGGGAGTTGGTGCTTTTTCTCATTACCTAGTGATGATTTAATTTTATTTTTTATTTAAACTATATTATCTTTTTGAAATTTATTACTTTATAAAACATTTATTTTTCTAAATTAATTTTCAATAAAAAATTATTTATAACTGCAAAAATAATAAATAAATAAATACATTATAAAAAATAATTAAACTAGTAATAATATGCGCTCATAATAAAAAAAAATACATAGACAAAAAAATTTTAAAATTTATATTTTTGATTATTATGTATATTATTTAACATATAAGCATAAATTTTATAAAAATAATTAATGTCCTTAATGTTTATTAACATATAAACAACAACAATATTAGTGAAAGTTTATCACATTTTATGGTAGGAGTGTAAGTCGAGTCGATAAAGTATTAGGTTCGAATTTGATTTGATTAAAAAACTCAATGTTAGAATTAGATTCAAACTCGATTGAATTTTTTTTAATTGTTCGAAATTTGATTTGAAAAATATTCAAGCTACTTGAATTCAACTCGACAAAACTCAAATAAACTAAAAAATTTAATAAATAGTGTACTTAACTCGACTCGAAATTAACTTGATTATTATTGAGAGTATAAAAGTAATTTAATAAATAATAAAAAGAACAACTACTAGATTAAATTTGTGAGCTTTATGAGTCGAGTATTGTAATACTCGAACTTGACTCAACAAATTACTTGAGCGATTTGAGTTCGAGTTCAACTGATTAACTCTGAGTAAAATTGAATATTTTATGAGTCGAGTTCGAATAGTTCGCTAATAACTTGGCTCGTATATGTCTCTACTTTATAATGAGTATAAAAGGATGACTACCTTATATTGTATAGCCGACGGCCCACTAGGTCTCATAATGAACCAAAAATATATAAACAACAATTAACATATATTTATCAAAAGTATATAATTTCTTCATCAGTTTTCAACTATTAGTTATTAAACAACCATTATCAACTACCATCTATATTTATTAGTAAATGTAATATTCTCTCATTTAATCAAGATTAACCCAATGATGTGTTTTTCTTTGGTCTAGTTTTTATTCATATTTTTAATACTTAATTATGGATTTTTATCATATTTTAAGTACTTAGTAGTTTTAATTTTGGATTTGTAGGAGTTGAAAGATAAGTTGCAGCATGGAGCAAGTGTCACGCTTATGAGTGTCATAACACGTGCGTGAGGAGTGTTCTTGCCACTAGCATGTCACTCGTGTGAAGGTCTCGTCACGTTTGTAAATGTCTTGTAATGCTTGTGAGGGTCTTGTTGCAAGCATGAAGGATCATTTTCACTCCTGTCATTAGTGCAAGACTTTGATATGGGCACGAGCATCTTAAAGGCCAACCTTCTATTATAGGCGTGCATATTTAGCACATGCGCGTCAAGGCCAGAGTTTCAAGGAATTGTCATGAGCGTGCTGAAGTGTCACAAGCATAATATAGTTGTACCATCTTAACTTGTCACGAGCATAAAGAATTAGTACATGCGTGACAACCAATGATCCTGTAGAGTCCAATACGGGATGAAAGTTTGTCTTCTTTAATTGGACCCACATTATGAAGGATTACTTTTGGAGCTTATTTTTGAGGATTTTATTGACATATTTAGAGGAAAATAATTGTATCTTTAGAATTAGAATGCCAGTAAAATTCTGAGTAGTATAAATTTAGTTTTTAATAAAAGTATTGGGGATAGAAGTTCTACAACTTTTGAGAAATGGTGGCTGAGGAGAACTCGTAGGCCACCCCATTTTATATTGTTCCAACAAACTTTTTTATCATTGAATGGAGCTACTTTAGTAATTGAGGATTGGTTGGGAGTATAGCTTGAAGATTTGGGAACCAACCAGTTTTAAGTTAAATTCTTCATCAACTTTCAGGAGAGCAACTTAGCCTTTTATTTCTTTCATTGTTGTAACATATTTAGTATAGTATTTAATATTAACTTGACCATTGTAGTATCAAAGCTAGACAAATTTCATTTAGGTATTTAGTGAGCTAATCCAATTTATATAAACTTACTTTTACTGTTAATGGAATATGATTTTTTTTTCCAATTTAAATTATACTTATTTAGTTTCGGATTGAATGACTGACTGACCACCTTTTATTTAATTTGGAATAAACATATTAAGGTTATATTATTAGAAATATTATATTTAATTTAACCTAAAAATTGGGTTGGGTATTAGTTGTGTAATGCTCCTTACCCTCTTGTATACTTTACTGTATATCGATCGGATAAGAAATATTACGGATTTTTAAAAGAACTATTATTAAAATATATATTAATTATTAATATTAACGATATAATAAGAAATAAACAAAATACATATAAACATAACATAAAGGAAATATTATATTTACATATACTCCATATTCTCATCCCAGTTAACTATTAACATGTCACAACCAAAATATTTTTAAACTTTAATATATATCGAAAAATATCAAAATAATTAAAATACAAATAAAAGAGATTAACCCTTCTGGACAACTACCGATGTTGCAACTCGGCTCCATTCAGTGGGGTCCACTAATTAGCGATACATTTATCTACACACTTGTCCCTTAAATCTATTCTTCTGATACCTACATGAGAGAAAACAAACTCGCTCATTGAGTTATAAACTCAGTAGAGCTAAAGGTTTTAATAACAATCATTTCAAAATAAAAATATTGTTTAATATCATAATCATTTTTTTAGAGAAATAATTTATTCTAAATATAGCCATAAATAACATTTTATTTTTTTCTTTGAAAAATATAGAAAAATTCCTCATCAATTCATGGATGTGTTTTACCAATATGTCAATGAAATAAAAATTCAGATTATCAGTTGTATTCTTGTTCTCAGAATACTTACATAACACTACATCCATACACAAAATCAAATTTTTACGTCATACCCACATATTACAGCACCTTAGATTTGTCCCTGAAAAATCAAGTGGTCTCATATATTATAGCACTAATCTCATGATCTATATATATGCATAGCACTCAGATACATAAATCATGCAAGACACAGATATGCACATGACCGATAATATTATGATCCATAAATATTTACAGAATCAAAAATAATTTTAGAGGATCCACAGATATGCATATGATCCATAGATAATTATCCTATTGGTATGCCAACAATACTTTAGTTCAAGGTCTAGGCTAATAGATGAGCTAAATCTATAAATTTCATAACTAAAATTTCCAAGATATTTTTAACATTTTTAAAATACTCACAATATTTCAAATACCTTTACATTTCATAAATTATCTTTTTATAGTATAAAATATACTTCATGTCAAGTCACATAAATAAATGCGTACAAATTTCTAAATTCATCTCATATTTACTAATAAAATTCTTGTAATATTAAAATCAAATTAAATCTACGTATATCACAAACATGCTAAATACTTCACTTTAATTACTTTATATATATATATATATATATATATATATATATATGTGTGTGTGTGTGTGTGTGTGTGTGTGTGAACAATAACACTAACCTTTTTATACTTTGCAGGTATATGTCGGCTCTTTTCCTTTATCTCGGGTCAACGCTTGTCGGAATGTTACACCTAATAATAAACAATTTTTCAATTAATTACTGAGCTATACAAAATGTAAAATTCTAGAAAAATTAAAATCTCTCGACTAAACTTCCGCTCTCACGTATATTGAATCATATTATAGAAATTTTTCTCATTACACATATTTAACGGGTAGTTCAAGTTTTTGGTTGCTGACACATTTTCTAGTGAAACAAAAAATTTCAAATATTATTTTCTCTTATAATAATTAATTTTTCTTATTTTTCTTCCTCCATATTTTTCTTGACTATTTTCATTTTTTTCTTAATTTCCATCTTTCTTCATAAATTCCATTTTCTAACCATAAATTTTCCTAAATTTAATAAATACTCTTAAAATTCCAAATAAACTCTTATAATCACCTTAACCCATTTTCTTTCAGTTTCCATTACTAATTTTACCAAAATCATACTCAATTATTTCCTATAAAATTTTCAATAAATTGGCTAAAAATCCAAAAATTCTATTAATTATTTCTTGCACTATAAAAATTATTTTCCACTTCCAAAATCCCCAATTAACTCCATTTACAACAATTTAAGGTATAATTCTTCCAAAATAATTTTTCAAAAAATATAGCTATAATTATGTAAATTCCCAAAAATTTCACAAAAATTTTTAAAAATTGTTTTCATCAATTTTCCACTATTTCTACCATTTTCAAATTTCATTCAACTCACTTTCCATTTCTATCAAAAATTTCCATAATTTTTCTACAAAATCCTAAATTTTCCATAACACTAATTCAATATCCAACACACAACTAAATTAAAATCTACTCACCACAATTATTCAAATCAACTTAAATACATGAAATTTTGAAAGAAAAGTGAAGAAAATCTCACCTTAATTTTTTTTTGAATTTTTTTGCCACAAAGAATTTTTTTCTCCAAAAATTGTTTTTCTTTTCACCCTAATTAATTCTCCATGCTTCAATAGCTTGAATAATAATATTTTGAGGAGTTGAAAATCAAAGGGAAACTTCAAAAATTATCTATCATGGTTGGTCTTGTGAAGAGGAAGATGATACTTAATTTTTTTTTTGTTTGAAATGTTGAATATTTGGCAATTTTGTACTTTTATAGCCAAATTAATGGCTAATTAATTTTAATTAAGCCTAGTCATTATTTCTATTGGTCAATTAAAATAAATCAAGAAGATATTTTATCAAATATCCAATTAAACCCAAAAGAAAGTTTAATTTTTGAATAATTTTACCAATTTCTCCACTTTTCAATTTAATCCTTGAATAAATTTAATTTCTCTAATTTCATATTCCAAATGATCTTATCTTCTCATATTTAATATACCAATATTCTAAAAAAAATTTATCTTCAAAATGGTTTTCTTAATTTTGCAAAACGACCATTGGTGCAAAATTTAAAATTTTGCGATTTAGTCATTTTTTCAAATCATGCCTGAAAAAATTCATTTAAAGTCCAATTTTCATATTATCAGTTTTAAAAATCTTAGAATTCAATTGCGATCATATCAATACCATTGCGATTGTGAACGCATATCTCTAACTACTAATCATAAAATCAAATTCTAAATTTGCATTAGAGTCTGTATTTGAGTAAATTAGAACTATTAACCTCAAAATCTCGTCTTATAACTTTATATATAGTTTTAAAATAATATTATCTACGCTATGATATGCTTAAATTGTATTTTCACCATCGGGCGAAAAATCTCAAATTCTACCGGTCCATTGTCTCGATTTGCATGCATAGCATGAAATCACAATATTTCATCAAATCAAGTCAATATTTATATTAAAAATAATATTATCATATTAAAATAAATTTCTTACATTTATTTGTTCGTATTTAGACTTTGTTTGGTATGTCTTTATACTAAAATATAAACAATCACAATACGCATATATAGTTATAGTCTAAATTGTGGTCGTAACAATTTTCTCCCATTTAAAAGATTCTGGCCTTGAAATCATACCTGGTAAGTTATTGCTAGAAAGTTGAGGATATTTTCTTCTCATGATCTCCTGGCTTTGCCATGTCGCATCTTCGGCTGAAAGTCTCCGCCAGAGGACTTTCACTAGAGGTGCCTATTTATTCCTTAATTATTTCACTTCTCTTGCTAGAATAACTATCGACCCTTCTTCATATGTCAAATCTATATGTACATTTATATTTTCTACTTGAATTAAATGAGATAGATCAAATCTGTACCTTATGTGCATCGATACGTGAATCACATTATGAATCTTCTCCAGCTCTGGAGTTAGAGCCAACCTTTAAGCTATTGGTCTCACTTGCTTAATCATCTCGTAAGGTCCAAAAAATCTGGGACTCAGCCTCTATGTCTTAAGTCTGTATAGAACTTCTGTCTATCTTTTGCTGCCTTGAGTTTGTCCTTAATCACTCTAATCTTCTTCTTTTATAATTTGAACCAAATCAGGTCCTAATATCTTATATTCATTAAGCTCGATCCAATAAATTAGAGATACGCATTTTCTACAATACAACATATGGAGCCATACCAATACTTTTCTTATAACTGTTATTACATGCAAACTTTATCAATGGAAAAGACTTGTCCTAGTTTCCTGTAAACTTAATCATACAGCTCTGAAGTATATCCTTTAATATATGGATTACCCGTTTTGATTGCCCATTTGTTTGTGGATGAAAAATCGTGCTGAAGTGGAGTCAGGTACCCAAATATCCCTATAAACTCTTCCAAAACTATAAGGTGAATCTGGAATCTCTATCCGAGATAATAAATAGTGTCACACCATATAGCTAAACTATCTCTCGTACATACAACTCTACTAACTGATCTATAAGAGTATTCCATTTTGACTGGTTAAAAGTGTGGAAACTTCATCAACCTATCAATGATCACCCGTATCGTGCCATGATTTCTTTGAGTCAAAGGTAGTCCTAACACGAAATCCATGGTGACTCTTTTCCATTTCCATTCTAGTATGGTGATAGGTTGCAGTAACCCTAATGGCAACTGGTGTTCTGCTTTCACCTATTGACATATTAGACGTCTGGTAGCAAACTTTGTGATGTCTTTCTTCATACCTAGCCACCAATAGTAAGACTTTAAATCTTGATACATCTTATTATTGTCGGGATGCATGAATATAGCCGATTCATATGCCTCTTTCAATATCTCTTATCTCAATTATGATACATTAGGCAACTGTCTTTGTAATATACATCACCATCAACTTCAACTGAATACTCATATCTCTCCCCCTTGGAAAAAGCTTATTTTCTCTTAATTAACTTTGGATTTTGCTTCTGAGCATCTTTGATTCGCTAAACCAATGTAAGTAGGATTTGTAACTCTGCTAGAGTTTTTTTTGACTCAAAGCATCGACCATAGTATTAGCCTTTTCAGGTTGATAGTCAATAACACAGTCGTAGTCCTTTATAAGCTCCAACCATTGCCTCTACCTCAGATTCAAGTCTTTCTGTGAAGGCAAGTATTTCATGTAACACTTCTCTCCATACAGAGAGTGTTGCTAGATCTTTAATGCAAATACAATAGCTGCCAATTTCTGATCATGTGTAGGATAATTTCTCTCATGTGGCTTCAACTATCTGGAGGCATACACTATTACTTTACCCTCATTCATCAGTAAATAGCCCAAACCATTAAGAGATGCATGGTTGTATACCAGAAAATCTTTTCCTATAATGGGTTATATCAAAATTGGTGCATCTATCAACATAGCCTTCAACTTATCAAAACTGGTTTGACACTTATCTATCCACTCAAATATGATATCTTTACTAAGCAACCGTATCATAGGAGCAACTATAGAAGAGAAACCATTCATAAATTGTCTGTAATAGCCTGCTAACCTAATACAACTTTGTATCTCACTTACATTTTGAGGCAGTTTCCAGTTGAGTATATCTTTAATCTTGCTAGGGTCCACTTTAATCCCATCTACTGATACCACGTGGCCCAGAAAACCAACTTACTCAAGCCAAAACTCACACTTCAACAATTGGGCATACAACAGTTTCTTCCTAAAGTCTGGAGCAAAATCTGAAGATATCAATCATGCTCTTCTTCATCCCTATAATATACCAATATATCATTAATAAAGACTACCATGAACTGGTCTAAATAGGGCTTGAAGATATGATTTATTTGA